>OX422207.1:726023731-727335731 GCA_949130495.1 Sambucus nigra
GACACGTTGGCGCACTCAAAAAGCTCATATGGGTGACATAAAAATAAAATACTTTTAAATCCATTAAATTGGGTCCTGACACGACTGACACGCGCGTCCTAACTAAATTACCAAAACTGTCGTATTTTTAACTCACGACATTTTTAATAAATTCAATGATTACATATTACCATAATCACTCAGTAATATTCAACAACATATTAATAACCAAATACTAACTCTCGTCTCGCTAGCATTTAAATCCGAATTAATTTTCCAATTAATTATCCCAATTTAATTTAATAAATCCCATAATTAAAAATAATTCCATTTCATTAACCTCATATTTAATAATTAAAATCCAAAAAATACGGGGTATTACACATGCGTTCTAGGTGAGTTTTGCGATAGATAAAATAAATCATAAATCACTACACCACGACGTATGAGGAAAAAACCACAACGGAAAAAAACCTCGGATGACCCTAGCCTCAAATCCACTAAGTACGGTTGTACAATTACAAGATAGTAAGACTTACAACACTCGAATTGACTCCGTCCAAGCCCCGACGCTTCTTCTTGTACCACAGAGCTCCACCGTAGTCTCGGAATCCACCGATCAAACTTTTTCTGGTCACTATCACCCAAACAAGGAGCCTTTCTCCAAGTGGGTAAGTCAACACAAACTTCTTCTTCTTTGTGGGATTTTGAAGCAAACCCAAACTTCTTTTCAAACGGTAGAGATAAAAACCGGTGGAAAACTCCAAGAAAAGTATATATATATACGAACTTGAATAAATAAACAATACGTGTAAACAAAAGTGTTTTAGGAATTTTCTTGAAAGAAATAACACTTTAAACAATGAACTTGTTCTACTTTGATTTTTTCTCTCAAACACTCTCTTGGAGGTTGTAGGATATGAAAAAGTTAATTAGAAAAAGTTGATTCCCGCACATATTAAGTCTGCCCAAAAATTTAGTGAGAAAAGAAGTGGGAAAGTGGGAAAAACTGCTCAAAACTGCCAGAACAACTATTCCCGTCAAAACTCGTTCAAACGACATTTTCGTTCGAATGAAGTATCTTTCGAACGAGCCTTCTAACGAATTTCCAGTGTGAAATCGTTAGAAATCTTGTCAAAAATCTCGTTCGAACAACATTCTCATTCGAACGACACTTCGAACGACATTCCAGTGGCCAATGTGGGAACTCGTTGGCAAACTCGTTCGAACGACATTATTGTCCGAACTACAAACTCCTTCGAACGACAATTTCGAACGAACCTCCAGAAAGTATAAAAAATTGATTTTAGCCCAGCAACTTTATATACTTTATTTTAAAGTTTTAATAAATTCTTTCTGAAAATAAACAACAGTTTTAAAAATAAAATACACCCAATAAAAATATTGTTCCAAGCTCCTATATATATTAAAATGCATTTATACCTTAGGAGCAATGGAACCATGTTGATGACGTAGAAACGAGGCACACTAAACTCGATATTTTGATGAAGCTTTAAAGTTGGCCACTTCGTCTTCAACTTTAGCATGTCTTAGGCTTGAAAGATGGTCAATAACTCTATCCTCTGACTCAAATGTTTTTGTCTGGAATTGAGCCAAAAATACAAAGGACTCAATTGGAAATTTGTGTCCTTACAACCTCATGTTCCATCAGATCTACTCTGGGCCTTATTCTATCTTTGAGCTTCTTCGAGATGTTATGGGGCCGAGGGACCGCCTGGTTAGTTTCTTCGGCCATTACTCTTATTCTGCTTATAACCTCCTTATTCTGCTCATTCAAGGCCCCCATCCTTTCTCTGATCGAGGTAATCCAGGCTCCCTCCATTCTTCTCGTTAGAACCCGTACATCATCATCCAACTCTGTGTAAAATGCCGCATCCACCAAGCGAGCCTCCTCGACAGCGAAGGGCCTCTTTGTAGCCCTAATGGTTACCTCTATTCCCTTGATGTTCACCTTAGGGAATTGGTGGTACGTAGAAGGAACTAGTCCTTGGTTGTGCTTCCACACCCTTCCTATTAGCAGATGATAGGAAGTTGTACTCTCTAGTACGTGGAACTTGATATGGGAACTCATACTTCCCATAACAATCCTAACATTGACGTACCCAATGGATTTAGAAGATCGGTTATCATACCCCAAAATCACTAAAGGCATGGGGACCAACTTTTCTTCTGGAATATTGGCTGCGTGGAAGGAGTTGATTGGCATAATATTGATGGAAGCTCCCCCATCGATAAGATTCCTTACGAAACTAATTCCGCTGACACTGGAGGTCACATATAATGGCCTGTTATGAGGGAATCTTATATCTCTATCTGCATCGCTGAAGGTTACTTCTGACAGAAACCTCATCACCAACCTGGCCATGGGTCCCTTCCATATCAACGAAGGGACTACATTCTTCCTCGCAATGTCAAGTATTTCCCGGGTTATTTCCAACCTACTCTCTTTTGGTATCCCCACCTGGTCGAAGAACCAGGTGAATTTTGGGGATTTTGAAACTGCACAATACTCTAGGAGTGGGTTTGCTTCCTCACCTTCAATGCTGTATACATCCTCCATGTCTTTGGCACTTACCTTATCGTAGGACAGTACTACATTATCCATTCCATTAGTATAATCTTCTATAGCTTCTTCGAACTCCCCCTGCTTCGACGTTGACTCTCTTTCTTCTCTCTCTGCCTCTTCATCATAGGCCACCACCAGATTGGCCCTATGTGCTGGCAGTGGGTTTTTGTTGACTTTATGTGGATGGATTTTCAATGTTCCTTCCTTCACATACTTGTCAATGATTCTCCTTAGCGTGAAATAACTCTCTGTTTGGTGTTAGATCTTCCGATGAACATGGAAATACTTAGGATCCTCCCTTGTTGCCGCATCGGGTTCCCCAACAAGAGTGCCCCTTGGTTCATAGACTGTTCCTCCTTGGACCATTATGTTATAACAGCTGACATCTTCCTCCACTGCACAAGTCAATGGTGGTGGGTCTTCCCTATCTCTTCCAAACTTTCTCTTATTATCCTTATTTGGTTCCTTACACCCATTTGTTCCCTCGGTGTAGCCAACTCGTGGGGGCTGAGACATCTCCCCCACAAGTTGTATCGACTGCCTAAACATCATGGGAACCATTGCTGGGTTGGGTCGCACCATTAAGGAGATATTTCTTACTACTTTTAAGAACACCGAAAATGTTCCCTCATGTGTTTCATTAATGAGATGACAAATCTACTCAGGAAGCAACCCCTCCACACAGATCTGCAATAACTTGGATTCTTTGGCCTCTTCCCTCACATTGAGGGACCTTTCCCTGAACCTTCGAACGTACGCTACCACTTTTTTCCCGGGTCGTTGCTTCTCCCTCCCCAGTTGGGTGAAATTAAACTCATCTTCTTCCTTAAAGAACTTCTGAACGAACAAAACATGCATCTCTTGCCACGTAGAAACACTCTTGGGAGCCAAATGAGAATACCAGGTATATGCTTTATCGGTTAAGGATTTAGAAAACTCCCTCAACTTGAGCTTCTTATTATTACAATGTGACCCCAAGTGTTCAACGAAGCGCTTAATGTTCTCCTTTGGGTTTCCACCTTTCCCTGTGCATTTTTCAAAAATAGGAGGAATATAGTCCTTTGGATAGGGCCCATCGTTGTATTCCTGGGGATAAGGTGTTCAAAAGTCATCATATATTGAAGCCACCTCGCCAGCAGATTGTGAGGAGGCTTGCATGAACTTCAGCATCTCTTTCTGCATCTCCTTCCTCATTTCCTCCATGAGTGATGCTGTGGAGGCAACAACCAACGGGACCATGGGTTGAGTGCCCATTGCAGCTAGAGCGACCATAACAACTGGAGCCGTTGATAATACCAAGGTTCCCACTGATGGATTCACAATAAAGGTTATACTTACTGGGACTATTCTCGTTACACCTTCTATTTACGAGGTTATTGGAGCTGCCCCTGGTGTTACGAAGGAGTGGGCTTCAAATCCTCCCAACACCGTCGAAGCTACCAGAGTTTTCAAGAACTCGTAAAACTTATTCATGAGGAGTGCCACTTGAGTTTGTCCCAACGCTGCACTCGTGGAAGCTTGTGTCACCCCTGGAACATTGGTCGTCGCCTGAACTGAAGGTACCTGTATTCGAGGGTCCCCATCCCTTAGAGCCTCTAGTTCTCTCGCTGCCTGTTCTTCATTATGGTGAATGTCATAAAAGTTGAGACTTCGATTAACGTTATCTTGTTCCATATTCCTTGATTTATAAGAATGCCTCCCCAATAGAGTCATCAAATATAAGAGGTTAGTTTCGATAAGATGGAGGCGTAACCCCTTTTGAGTATAGTAATGATAAGTTAAATAGCAGCACTATTGATTAACCATAGGATATTCAAATATTACTCAGTGAAGATAGATTCGGTTTAAGCTAAAAGATCTTTCGTGTATGACTCATAAGGTAGTAATGAACTTAGAAGTAACTTAGCTAGAGGGAAAGAGAAGTAAGCAGCTTAGATACACCTTGGCAGGCAGCCAAAACACACTAACCACCCTCAAGAATCTCTATCAAGTATTAAAAGCTTCGTAATAAATGACAATGGTGGGTGCGTAAACTCTCTGGTTTATAATAACTCTCTATTAATCACTTCTGAACTCTAAAAAAGGCCATCCTCCCCTCAGAGGTGGTTGGGGTCCTTAAATAGCATCCCACACCACCCCTAAGGCAACTTCTCCATTAATGCCTGTGAAAGACATCCCTCATACTTTATGTCACAAGCATTAAATACCTGATGCAATAGTTGTCTCCACATCATAAACATTGAATGCCAAGACATGCCTTTTGCCTAACCACTATGTGTCAAGGGGTTGTTGTTACAGAGGTGGCTCACCAACTATCTGACAACCCTAAATACCATGGTTGTTTACTCAAGTGCAGGTGTGATATTGCCTAGTTGGTTAGTGACATTAGATAAAGTGGATGTGACATTAAGTAGAGGGTTTTTTGGCTCACAACTCAATGCTCGATGGAACTCAAGGCTGCTCCCCTCGAGGTTCCACGGTCAGGGTTCTTCGGTGTTTTACCAGGTGTATCTAATATGGTTGGACAAGCCCCAATGGTGCCTCACTTCTCAATCCTCCAAACCAAGTCCCTCTAAAGTTCCCACGGCGAGGTCATTCGATAGATCATGAAAGCTCTCCCAGGCCCTACCAAGCCTGGTCTCTCACGAGTACCGTTTGACCTCACACTAAAACTCATTATTATTCTCGTTACATCATTATAATCATTATAGCTTATAGTCAATATAAACAAAGATACAAAATGACTAACACAACAAGATACAGTATGAGTTTCCACGCTAAGCTGCCTCGCTGAGTTGCCACGCTTGAGCTGCCTCATTTTCTTAATCCCAAACACTGTTGTTGATGGGGGAATTATCCCTAATCTTAGGATTACCTTCAATCCCCGTCTACACATTCATACCTGATAGATCCTTGGAATTTTAAGACAAAAACAAGGGACGAAACTCGACATGATGGTGTGAATCTGATATTTTGGCTGCTACGTCTTCAATAAAATACGTTAATGGCTTTAAAGGTAAACACGCTCAAGTCATAACCTCGAACTCAAAGGTTTTATTCAAAAACAGAATTAAGCTAAAATACATACAAATTGACTCTATCAAAAAAAAAAATCTTACAGTTTAGGCATAGATGCCTTTGATCGTTGAGTGGTGGCTTCATGATTTTGATACACGGGGTGTAATTTAGGAATTTTTTAGGGTATTTGAATTAATAATCCTAAAGTTTTGTATAACTCTAAAATGCTGTGTGACTCCAGAATGGGGCTTATGTGATTGTTTATCCCATTTTTTCTTTCTTCTCTGTCTCTCTCTCTTTGCAAAATTGGTTGATTGGCCATTGAGAACATGCGTGGGTTTAGGTTAAACCCTAATATGGATAGTAGTTCTAAGAAATCCCATGGATGTACGGGATCTTTAGAGAAAGAAACGGGCATTGGATGTGGAATTAAGGAAGGCTCCTGAAATTGGGGGCGGGGCGAGAAACCAGTGGCTAAGTTAAATTAACAAGCCTTATAAGTAAAGGGGGTTTAAAGTCATCCACCAGAATTATGGTGGGCCTGGAAGTCCTTTTTTTGGATTAAGAATAGTGGGTCATACATGAATGTGGTGTATGTTAAGAACCTAGAGAGAGGATAAGTGCACTCGAGAGGTGATCTCTCATAGATGATGATGTCTAAGGAGTGACGTAGAAGCTTAGTCCGGTAAAGTTTATTTTTACTCAAGGATGCATGCGAGATAATAAGCCCATGATGTTTCATCTCTTTCTTTTTCCAAGGATATCATCTTATAATGGAAATGTTCGGTCTGTTAAGAACTTCATGAGGTTTTTTTATTACCAATTCCATTCCGGACAGAGTTGTAACGCAACAAAGAGTTGCGTCATTACAACCCCGAATTGTTCGTCATCACAACGCAAGAAATTACAGTCAGCTACCGACTTTTCCTCTAAAATGTTGTCGACTAATTACCTTGGAGTTACTCTATATCATGGTAAAAAAAATTCATCTTCGGTACTATCATTGACAAATCATTGGATCGCATTATGTAGTGGAAGTCCGATTTTTTAACCAAGGCAGGTCGGTTGGTTTTAATTCAATCTGTTCTCATGATGTTGGGCTCTAATGTATTTTCGGTTATTTTTCCTATGAAAAGTTTATTCAAGATTTTAAACATATTTTCACGAATTTTTTCTGGGGTAGTTTCGGAAGATATATTCAAGCACCACTGGGTTTCTTGGGATATTATTTGTAGACCCAAATTTGAAGGTGGTCTTGGTATTCAAAAATCTGTTGATGCAATTTTGGCGTTCTCTTATAAACTTTAAGTTCGTTTTCTTCAAAACAATTCTTTATGGGCTAATTTTATGAATTCTAAATACAAAAAATTAGCTCACTTGAATTTTAGAGGTACTCCCTCATTTTCTAGTGTTTCGTGAAAAAGGATGCAAGCGATTTATGAGGTTGTTGAAGATAATATTTTTGAAGCTCCTAATCAATGTTGTCTCTGAGATGTCTTTTATTTAAAAAATACTTAGGATTTGGTGAGATCTAAACATGGAATTCAATTCTCATTTACCATGATTTGGGATCCTAGACTTCCTCTTAAAGTGTCTAAGTTTATGTGGCGTATTCTTCATAATGCTATTCCTCTTGATGAGAATTTACAGATTATCAATATACCATTTGTTTCGAGATGCCGTTGTTATTCACATCCTAGTGGGGAGACTTCCCAACATTTATCTGGTTTGAGTGATTTGGCTAATTTAGTTTGGGTTTATTTTGAAAATTTTATGGGTCTTATTTTTTAGAATACGAGTTTTAGATCTCGACTTTTTCTTTGGTGGTTTAATTCTAATGGGAAGAATGTTCGAGCTATTCTTTGTAAGTTGCTCCCAAGTTTCATTAGTTAAAAAATATGATGTGCCAGGAACAAAGCTACTTTTTAAGGAATTGATATGAATGCCAAGTCAATTATTGGTGCTATCCACGAAGAGATTAGTTTGTGTTTCGAAGCTAGGCCTTATAAAGGTCCCATGTCTAGATTTATGATGTCTTTTATTTCAGTTTTATAATTTCTTATTCTTTGTTGTAAGCCCCCAAAGAAATTCTATTTTTCTCCATTTTATGTTATTTGGGGTTCAATCCTCTTTATATATATATATATATATAAGATAACAATCACATCCTCATAGAGATGTGGGGTGGGTGTTTAATTCGAAATTCGATTGAGATCTCTACTAGCCATGTTAGAGTGATTTGAAAGTGTATCCTATGGGAGAGATAAATATATTTCTATATCCCCATGGGATACTTAGGGAGGTATCATCAGCTGGGGGAGGAGCTACAGACTCAGATCACAAGGGGGAGAGGGGGTGCACTTAGAAGGCGGTGTGTGTCAACTCGAGGTACAGATGGTAGGGTTCAAAGTATCCATGTGGGGTAAAAAGTACTAGGAAGTGGGGTATGTCAGTTTTAGCAAGGGGGTCTGGTGTTGGGATTAGTGTAAACAAATCCTGGGGAATAATTGATACTTCTTTGATAGCCACCATTTGAGGCAAACTTGTGCTTGGTCTAGTGCCTTTATATCTAACTTTATGATATTTTAAGAGACGGTGATGTTCTCGAGTTGTCTAGGAACATGTTCTATTATGGATGGAGATGGATCTTCTTTCATAGACATGGAGAGTATAACGACATAGACCTAACAGTCATAGGGGGGGATCTTGCGGATGAAAATTAGATGAGCTAAAAGGGTATGAACTTGGGTTTAAAAATTCACTACTACTAATTATAACCTCAAAAACATTCGGGGCATTTTTCATTTTTTTACATAAGGACTAATAGAAGGGCAATACACAGTGGGATAAGGACTCACATATATATGACTTTTATGATGAAAATCTTTTACCTATTTTAACCTTGTTCCGATGGTATCTTATTTGCCGGAGTTCTTTCATTTGGTTGTATATTCAAAGGAAGAGAACTTAACAGACTCCCATTGGATTTAGCTATATATGGAAGAGCTCTTGTTTTATTTGAACAGAGATCGAGGAAATCATAAACTAAGGTTTCTAAATTTCCAAAAATAAAAATGCAATTTGTGTGATCTAACATAAGGGATATTTGTTTTAGCGATGAGTTGTAGATTCATATTGTTTATCTTCCTCGTAGAATGTGAAGGCATTTAACCTAGAACCTGATGGGTTTTAGATCAGCCTCCGTCCTTTTAACATTTTTTGAGAAATTTTGTTAGAGACATTGACTCTTAAGTATCTTGATATTTTTATGCAATAAGGTGTGTTCCTAGAAATATTTTATATTAAAAAGGTTCAATGTGACTCAGTTACTGGAAGATCATCTTTCATTATCATTGGTCATAATATATCAGTCTGCTTGGACCGAGCAACCATTATAGTGCCTGTGAAACCATTTTACCCTAATACTGAATAGTTACGTAAGCCTATTCAGTATATCACAATATTAAATAAAATTCAAATATCCCTATCATCGAGATCTTGGGATGAATAGAAAAGTTATTTGACATACCCGATGGTTAGGCAAAAAGAGTGAGGAGACTCAATAGTGGCTAGCTTTTTGGGGATGCGACTTTTTGAAAGTATGAGCTTTATCTAGAGATATAACTTCTCGAAAGCACAAACCTCTCTTTAGGGAGAGGTGATTTTTTTGAAGCAAGAAATTTCCTTTCAGTAATATGAATTTCCTAAACTACGAACTTCTTTTAATTAGCCACTTCTGGGGGGGCCAAGAGGGTATAGGGCTTACAAAAATATTAAAATCAAGAATTTGTAATGTGTAATGCAAACATGTAGTCTTTAATTTTTACACACTTTGATATCTATTTTATCTCGAGGTCCTTCACGCATACCTATATGTTTGGAAAAAAGCTCAATCTTGTACGTAAGGACCCAATCATGTATCCATGTTGTGAGGGACCTAAAAACTAAGTTTGGTAAACAGTTCTAAGATTTACATAAAGTAGACAAGTGGGAGAGTAATATTAAGCATATTATAAAGAAAGCATATAAATAGTTTGGTTCTCTTGATTTTTCCTCTATCAAGTCTCTTTTGTGGCATAGCTAGAAATCAAGTTACGATAGTCAATATTAATTTCTCATGGAAGAAAATTTGTCCCCAACAGATTCAACCATGTGATGTTGTGTCCCCAAGGGTGTTGCGCCTCGAGGGGAGTACGTTAATGTTGATATTCATCATCATCATTGTGGTGACAATTATTATTCAACACAAATAAATAAGAAAAGAGCAATCACCAAGCAGAATAAAGAAGACAAAATGCCAATCACTCAACAGGAGATGTACGTGGTTCAACAAGAATGCCTACATCCACGGTGGAGCAGTTAGTATTATTTCTATGTACTCCGGGGAGTGTTTACAGAGAATACAGTTCGTGTCTTATGCCTCAGACCTAAGGTTTATTATATACATATTTATTTTCAGGGAGTGGGGGGTGTTGGACTCCCCCACGTTTTCCATCTTCTCCTAGAATACCTCTTTACGAGAACGTGGGAGAAGAATAAGTCATAACCGAATTAATGTTAAGATATGAAGGATTTGGACTTTGGGCAGCTTCAATTGGGCTACTCGTCCAGGCCCGTCATTCTAAATCCGTGTACCCACAATTGCCCCTAAGTTTGTTAGGCCATAATTTGGGCTCAATAAATTTAAATGATTTGTAATAATGGATTCTTTGTACATTGTACAACTCTTCCCAAAGTTTGAGGACTGGATCAGGCGGCAGTTGCTTTGGGTCCTGTGTGCGATGATTAGCAACATTTAAAAGTCTTTTTGGGCAACGTTTCATAGTTGTCGTTTATCAGTGTTCTTCTATGTTATGCGAACTTTCTGCGAGTTTTAGCAATTTGTTCCCTCTTCTCCAGATCTTCATTCTCCTTGTTTTCGATCTCCCTCGTTGTTTGGACTTGTGTTCTTGCACTGTCCAAGTCAAGCTCTCATCTCGTAAGTCTCTTTTTCTTTTTCTCTGTGCTTTCTCTGAATTTGTAGTTTAGGGTTTACAAATGGAAAAGATAGGTAACAGATCGTTGTTCGAGTTTAGGAAGTTTTATAATATCCCAGAGTGGGTGGAGATTTAGTGCGCCTATCTTCCTAGAAATGTTAGAGAGATAGAAGATGCCCATTGGATTCACATCTTGTTAATTTCTCAAGGGGGGCTTACTTTTCCTCCTAACGATTTATTCTTGCATTTCTTTGGTTATTTCAACATTGTTCCTGCACAGTGTTCGCCCAATGTATGGAAGATACTCAATGGCGTTCATAGAATAAATCAACTATATGGCACCAAATTAAGGCTCGCCGAAGTCTGCTTTTTATATTCCTTTTCTCGCACTAGCTCTGGTGTTCTTTATCTTAAGTCCAGGAGTCCTAACAAGGTGTTGGTAGTTAACCTACCTGATTCCCACAAGGACTACTAGCAAGATGGCTTTCTTACTAGAAATTGGCAGTTCTCCCCCCAGACTGAGGGATCGAGGTCTGATAGGTTTACTGTTCCCTTTTATGGGGAAGTGTATATAGGTAGTCTTTTCTCTGTCCTTTCAATTTCTTTATTAATGTGTGACTGCTCTGACTCTTTTCCTGTTTTTTCTTCAGCAAGGTCGAAGAACTTGGAACCTGCTTTCGACGAGGTTCGTCTTTTTGAGTTGGTCAAAGATTGGAATATCAGGGATCCCCTAGCTGATGGCGAGCATCCCTGGTTTGTTTCTTTCTTGCTCGAGTATAAAAATGTTGGCTCTATCTTTATAGCGAGGCCAGTAGATAGCATTCCCGAGTTTAATACCTTCAAAGAAGCTGATGCTGATCCCATTCAGTTAGACGAGGAGGAGAGTAGTTCTGAGAGTGACATCAGAGGCAGTGCTGAAGGTAATTTTGGCAAGGGGAGCTCCAGTGGTGACAGTTCTTCTGATTCAGAATGGGTTTCTAAAGCCCAAGACCCTTCGAGCACGTCCAGCAGCTCTAGCGAAGAAATGGTTCTTCCAAGGAAGAATTTGATCCGAGATGATGATGATGATGACCATATGCTTCTTGCTCAGAGGTCGAAGAAGCAGAAGTCCATCACTGGGGCTATTGCTACTAGTTCCCTGTCTACTGCTCAGGAGCAGGAGAAGAAGAGGAAGGAAGAAGAGCAGGTGAGAGAGAGAGAGATAAAGAGGGAAGAAGAAAAAAAATTGAGTAAAAGAAGAAGGTCAAGGAGAGGAGGAGAGTGGAGAAGGAGAAGGAAAAGGAAGTGGAGATGAGGAAAATAGAGGTGAGGACAAAGGCTTGGAAGGCCTTAGTGCCTGTGTCCGCGTTGCCAGAGGGGGCTCAGTCGCCACTTCCCCCCAGTTAGCCCCTGCAATGCTCGAGCGATCAGTCCTTCCTGCTGACCGCCAAAGGGCACTGGGGACTGACCAGTTAACTCTACAGGTGAGCCAGAGGCTAGCCTTGGTAAGTCAAGTTCTCTTCTTTAATGTCTCATAATTTCTGTCTATTTCATCTTTCTAATATCTTCTTTTTCTTACAGTTTGTGACTGATTTTGTCATGCTCTATCGCTCCCGTGATGAGCTAATCAATAAGAACGAGGAGCTGGATAAGCAGAACGCTGCCCTGAAAGTGAAAGGTACTGAGCTAGAGGCTAGTCAGAAGGCCACTGATGTTTCTCGGACGTCTTCCGACCTGGCTCTTGCTGAGGCCAATCGAGAGAGGGAAGCAATATTTAAAGAACTGACTGAGCTGCGATAAGCCTACGACCTAGTCTGCTCGAGCAAGCTGGCTGTCATGGAGGAGAAAAAAGTGTTGACCGAACAGTTGAAGGAGAAAGAGTCTCAGGCAGCCACCATTAAGGAAGATTCATATAACTCCGGGTGGGCTACTCATATGAAGATACTGAGGTTTAGATACGCTATATTAGCCGTCTGAACTTCAAGAAGGGTTGTAATAAGGCCCTCTTGGCTTCTGGTGTGGTTGTCGCTTCTCCTCTGTTCGATGAGCACGATCCAGGCCCAAGGCCAATTGTGGATGAAGTCCCTACCCCATCCATCGAAGGTGTTTCCCAACCAGTCCCTGCTGATGCCCTTCCTGTTCAGGCGACATATGTTGTTCCTGCTGAGGGAGGTGTTTCTACTTCTACTGATAAAGGGAAGCAACCAGCTATTTTTTAGTAGCGTGAGGTTGCCAACTAATTTTCTTTTAGGATTACTTTTGTATCTTTGCTTGTAATTTTCCTTTCTACTTCTCGATGTACTTTTATCCTTATTAATGAAATAAAAAGGTTTATTTTCCTAGTGCACTGATTTATTTTCTTCTTTATCATTTTTTTATAGCCTGTAGTTGGTTAATGTGGATGACTATATACCAACCACTTCTCAATTGGGAAGAATGCTCGGTCCTAATGTAATCTCTGAATTTCTTCATACCTTAGTGAGGATTTTCAAATCACTGCGATTGAGGAACAAGCGTTTTATATAGCAGACTTAGCTCATCGTGAAACTAAAAATACAGGCTCCAAGAGATGGAAGAGGTCGGTGCCTCAGTCCAAGAAGAGGTGAATACTCTAAGAGCAAGGATCCTAGATGCCTTTGAGATCAACCAGGTGGGAGAAGTTCTTCAGCAAGAGAATGAGGCTTTGAGGAGGGAAGTCTCGCAGCTCAGGGAGCATGCGCCGAGCATCGCTCATGCAGTATTACGAGGCTCCTCCTCGTCATGAGCTGGAGCTGGACAAAGCGATGTTCCTCCGATGCTGCAAGGCTATGCCCCACCGACTGTTCCGCGAACCAGTAGAAACATAAGGAGTTCAACTAGGGAAATGGAAGAGCTCCGCGATGATGTCCAACGAGCATACGTGATTGCTGCTGGGCTTCAAAGGGATGTCACTCGGATAAGGCATTTCTTTAGGAGAGGACCTCGGTAAGTATGGGCCAACTGTTTTGACCAAGGTTGGCTAGATGATCCAACGACGCAAACAGAGTTTTAAAATCTCGTCTTCATCAGAGGATGGTTGAGTGCCCTGAAGGAGCTGCAAGTCCCAAGGAACTCAATGCTTTGGTATCTTCATGAGATCTCTCATTCTACTCTACTACCTAACCCCTTCCGGAGAGATGATCAGTGGATCCCTATTGATCTCATCCCTCGGCAGTTATTGGAGTCGTACGTGAATGAAGCCTAGGAGGAGATAGTTCCCCATACTGACGATGGTCGCAGAGCCCAAGTGGCTAATTATCTTGTTCAGAGGCCTCACCCTCATTAAGATTTTACCAGTAGTGACTCTGTATATTTTGTAATGAAGTAATGTAATATTGATGTTTTGGGCGAGCTTGCTGACTAAACATGGGTTGTATTTGTTGTAAATGTGATGAAGTAATATAAAGTTTATGTTCTGGGTGAATTTGCCTACTCAACAAGTGTTTTATATTTTCCACCTCTCTTAGATTTTGCTTAATAACCTTGGGCCTCTCTTGGCCGATTAGATTTGTAACTTTGTATTGTTAAGTAAGTGTCCCTCCAGTCCAGTATGCTTATAAGATACCATTTTGCCCCCACCTTACCTTTTAGATCGTGTCGTCTCACTTCCTTAGGCCTAAGTGTGGCAATTGGCGAGGACACACCTGGTGTTGGATTCTTCATCCGATCAGGATTTTTTTAACCAAACATTATTTGGCAGCCAATTTTGTACTGGCCATATTGCCTAAGGATCTCTTGTAGGGCTTCATATATTACCAGGGGCAATGCTAAGAGGTTTTTCATGTTTCATAACGAAAACCTGAGGGTGATTTCCCTGTTATGGCGTAATGATTAATGTGCCTGTTGGAAAGGGTGTGTGAGTTATATATATTAGTTAACCTACACTTCATAGAATGCAAATGCTAAACAACTTTTATTAATGATAAGGAAACGAGCTTCCAGTCTCATAAGTACAATGCAAAAGAATAATCTAGAAATAGAATTTCTTAAGACTGGTTGCATTCCATACTCGAGGTATCTCTCTGCCCTCCAACGTTTCTAAGTGATAAGATCCTCGCAAATCATCTCTTATTATCTTGAATGGTCCTTCCCAATTTGGTCCTAACTTGCCATCTGATGGTTTTACTGAGCTGCCCAGGACATTCCTTAGGACGTAGTCTCCAACTCGGAATACCCTTGGATTGACTTTCTTATTGTAATCTTTTACGAGCTATTGCTGATAGCTAGCTAGTTTTGCCAAGGCAAGCTCTCGGTGTTCGTCAGCTAGGTTAAGATTAGCGAGCAATGCTGCATCATTCTGGCCTTGGTCGACAAGGGTGGACCTCATAGTGTGTAAGCCTGCTTCCAATGGGATAACTGCTTCCATTCCATACGTTAGTCAGAATGGGGTTTCCCCCGTTGCTCGATGTGGGGTGGTATGGTAGGCCCACAGAATATACGGTAGTTCATTTCCCATGAGCCTTTGGCTCATTCTAATCATTTCTTTAGCCCATTGATCACCATTTTGTTGGAAGCCTCAGCTTGGCCATTACTTTGAGGATAGGCCACCGAGCTGAAATGGTGCCTGATTCCGTGGTCATTACAAAAATTCTGAAAGGAACCTCTCTCGAACTGCATTCCATTGTTAGTGATAATGGTCCTAGGATCCTAAAGTGGGTGATTATATTTTTCGATACGAATCTTATCATATTCGTGTCTCGAATGTTCGCCAGTGGCTCGACCTCTATCCATTTGGTGAAGTAGTCGGTTGAGACCAACAGATACTTACCATTGTCGACAGTGGTGGGAAGAGGTCCTACATGACCATTCCCCATTGGGCGAATGGCCATGGGCTGGAAAGTGATTTTAGATCGTTGGCGAGTTGATGGACCATGGGAGCATAAAGTTGGCATTTTTCGCATTTGCGAACATACACTGCAGAGTCTCTTTGCATATATGTCCACCAATAGCCTTCCTTTATTGCTCAGAATGCCATTGACCTTCCACCAATATGGCCTCCATAGATTCCCTCGTGGAGTTCATATAGGATTTGTTCGACATCCCTCGGGTGAACACATTGAAGGTAGGGACCGAAAAACAATTTCTTATATAGCTTGATCTCAGGAGATAAGTGAAAGCGAGCAGCTTTGACTCTTATCCGGTGAGCGGTCTTTTTATCATCTGAAAGTGCGCCATCCTTCAAATAGTCCCTTAGAGGGTCCATCCAGCTGGGTGCTGACTCAATTTGGATCACCTGCTCCACGCTTGGTAGCTCGTTGTTACGGTTAATGCTCAGATGAGCGAGGAAATCGATGGGGATTGTTCTTTTTAAATCGGAATCGATTAATGAACTCAGGGCTGCTAGGGCATCAGCATGGCTATTCTGTCCTCTGGGAAACTGTTGGACATTAACTTCCTCAAAGTTAGGCAATAGACTTTTTGCCAAGGTGAGGTAGGCTACCATCCTTTCATCTTTTGCATTGTAGTCTCCACTTATCTCATTAGAGACTAATTGTGAGTCTCCGAACACCTGCAACTGCTTTGCCCCTAAAGTGTGTGCCTTCTGGAGGCCGGATATCAGGGCCTCATATTCTACTTCATTGTTAGAGGCTTCAAATCCAATCCTAATTCCTTGTTCGAGGATTGCATTTTCCGAAGTGATAAGCACGATGCCTACTCTTGCCCCCTTTGAATTGGAGGCTCCATCAATAAAAAATTTCAAGACTTCCCCTGTCGTGTGATTCTCTCTTTGCTTCACGGGTTGAAGTTGGTTGAGGAGCTGCTCGCCTGTGAATTCGGCTATGAAATCAGTAAGGACTTGCCCTTTGATTACGTTCCTTAGTTGAAATTAGATGTCAAATCGCCCGAGCTCGACTGACCATTTAGATAGTCTGCCTGACAAATTCGCTTTCCTCAGGATTGCTTTAAGGGGATGCGATGTAAGGACGATGATAGTGTGAGCTTCAAAGTAGTGCTTTAACTTCCTCGAGGCACCTACAAGTGCAAAGACGAGCTTCTCTAGTAGTAGGTACCGCTATTCGGCCTCTAATAAGGTCTTGCTCGCATAGTAAACGGGGTGCTGGATTCCTACTTTTTTCACATCAATGCAGAATTGATAGTGTGGTTGGAAACGGAGAGGTATAAGTACAAGGAATCTATTTTCTGTGGTATGGCGAGCAGTAGTGGGGTGCTAAGGTAAGCCTTGAGCTCATCGAATGCCTGCAAGCAATCTTTTTTCATTCTACCATTTTGTTTCCCTTTAGGAGCTGGAAGAAAGGCTTGCACTTCTCGGAGGACTTAGAGATAAATTGATTCAAGGCAGTAAGCATACCGGTGAGCTTCTATATGTCCCGAATTGTTCGAGGAGGTTATACCCTATTTATTGAATCTATCTGGTATGGGTTAGCCTCGATGCCTCTCTTACTGACCAAGTACCCAAGAAATTTTCCTGACTGGACATCGAAAGAACACTTGCTTGCGTTAAGTTTCATTCGATACTTCCTGAAGATTTTGAAGGTTCTTGATAGGTTTGAGAGGTGGTTTTCTTTCTTCCTGCTTTTGACCAGCATATCATCGATGTATACTTCCATGGTGTCACCCATCTAGTCCTTGAACATCTTGGTGACCAGCCGCTGGTAGGTTGCCCCTGCATTTTTGAGTCCAAAGGGCATAAACTTGTAACAGTACAATCCAACGGTGGTGATGAATGTTGTCTTATCCTGGTCTGAAGCGTACAAGGGGATCTGATGATACCCCGAGCATGCGTTCAGAAAACTCATTCTCTCGTGAGTTGTTGTGGCGTCCACTAGTTGATCGATTTTCGAAAGAGGGAAGCTGTCTTTAGGGCACGCCCTGTTAAGTCGATGTAGACTCTCCACTTCCCACTACTCTTTGGAACTACTACTGGGTTGGATAACCATTTAGGTAATTGGATCTCCCGTATGGATCCTGCATCCAATAGTTTTCAACTTCTTTTTCCACGACTTTTGCCTTTTTGGGTGCAGTTCACCGCGCCTTCTGCGCGATTTGTTTAAAGGTGGGATCGACGTGCAGCTGATGACAAACCATACTAGGATAAATTCTAGGCAACTCGTATGGTTCCCATGCGAAGATGTCTACATTGGTTCTCAGCAGAATCGTCAACTCCTTCTTCTCCCGATCTGTGAGAGAAGCTCCGATCAAGAAGATCCTACTATCGTCGCAATCTCCAGCTGTGACTTCCTCCAGGTACTCGACGATCCATTCACAGGGGAAGAGACTGGTGTCCTCTACTCCGGGCCTTTCGTATTTTAATTTCTATTTCGAAGGTATCAGACCTTCTTGTTCCTCAACTTTCTCACTGGGCTTATCTTCCCTCTTATCTCGTCTCGGGCGGATGGCTGTTATGAAGCACCTTCTTGCCATTGCTTTATTGCCATGGATCTCCATTACTCTTTGCTTAGTCACATATTTGAGCTTCTTATGGTAGGTCGAGGAGACTACCTTCATTGTGTGCAGCCACCCTCTGCCGAGGATAGCCTGGAATGGAGAGTCAATGTCGACCACCAGAAACTCGATCATTTTAGAAATATTTCCTTCCCTTACTGGCAGCACGATCTTTCCCAAGGGCATAGTTACCTTTCCAGCGAACCCAACCAAAGGGACAGTAGCTTCCTGCAGGTCGGCGATGCTTAATTTTAATTTTTTGAACAGGTCGAGATACATTACCTCGGACGAGCTTCCTTGGTCGGCGAGCAACTTATCGACGTCATAGTTTGCTATCCTAAGAGTAATGATTAAAGCATCATGATGTGGGGTTATCACTCCCACCAGATCTTCATCTGTGAATACGATATGCTTACTATAGTCGACGTCATCTTCTCGCCGATGCTTTCTTGATTGTGTCTTTGCTGGATCGATCTGAAAATCTTGCATCACCACTGTAAGATTTTTTACCTCCATTCGAGCTGAATTTCCTTGAATCTGCTTCACGTCAGATGCCCCATGGATTACTGTGAATTCATGGCCGACGTCGTCTTCGAGTACGTCATTGGTCCTTGTTTCTTTATGGGCAATAACTCTCTCTGCCTTCTTTTTCATGAATTCATTCAGATGCTCGGAATGAGCCAGCTCTTCAAAGTGGGACTTAAAAACCTTGTAATGCTCGGTTTTATGTCCTCCTTCTTTGTGAAAAGCGCATCTTAGCGCATTATTTCTCTTAGAGGGATCTCCTCCCATCTTCCTGGGCCACTTGATAAATGGCTCTTCTTTGATTTTCACGATAATTTTTTAAATTGGTTCTCTGAAGACAGTGTTGACCGCTTGAAATGCTTTTGCCACATCATTGCTGCCTCCGTTCTTGGAGCCATTCTTTCCCCCATTCTTTCCTCCTTTTTTCTGGTTCTCAGTTTTGACACTGCCCTTGGCAACGAGCTTAGTTCGGCCGTTTCCCCCTGTGCTGAGGCGGATCACATCCTCCACCTTGGCATATTTCTCGATGCGAGCCATTAGGTCGTCGATGGTCATGGCATCTTTCTTTGTCAAGGACTAGTAAGAAGGGAAGAGCTGGGTAGCCCAATTTTGAAAGAGGCCACTGCCACTTGCTCCGAGCAGTCCTCGAACTCGTTGAATAACTCCTAGTACCTCTTCGCATAGTCTCGAAGGGTCTCTTGAGGCGTCTTTTTTATTTTTAGCAAAGCATCCATCCTTTTGGGATGGGAGCTACTAGTAATGAATCGGGCTGTAAAGAGCTTGGCCAGGGACTTGAAACTCCTGATGGACCTGTGGGGGAGCCTTTTGAACCATTTCTGTGCCACGTCATGTAGGCTAGAGGGAAAAATTTCAGCACATCAGTGCATCTCGATGGTTTCAGAGGGTCATGGCTTTCTTGTATTGTCTAAAGTGATCAATGGGATCAGTTTTACCATCATAAATTTTGAACCTTGGAATAGAGATTTTTTGGGGGGCTTCCTATTCTTCTATTTCCCTTGAGAAAGGTGATTTCATCTGAGTTTTGAGAGCTCGTCTAGCGAGTTCTCAGGTCGATCTGGTACCGTGATCTACAGGGTGTTGGTCCATCTCCCTTCGGACCACACTTCGTATATTCTCGTTCCTACGATCTGGGCTCCTTTGATTGTGAGCTAGTCACAGTTGCTCGAGCAAGTCATCCTCTGACTTGTTTCCCTCATCTTTCTAGGATCCGCGCATGTGGCTCCATCCTTGGCTGCAATACTTGCTCGCCTGAGGGTTAGGAGTGCGGTACAGACGTATCTTGCTACCACGATGGATCTCTCTCTCCATTCTTTCTAATCTTCTTTTGAGGCGAGCATTCTCAGCTTCGTGCTTGCGAGAAGACTCCCTCTGCTCGTGGAGCCTCGCCTCATATGCATCAATCAACTTGGATATTTATGTGGACCTCACTGGTCCTTGGCTTTCTTCTGAGGCTGGCCTCTCTAAGAGAGCCCTCAGATCTGAACGTCCAACTTCAGATCTGATCCTTTGAGGAGTAGGTGGCTCTTGGATATCTCCTGCCTGAGGAGCATTACTGATGTGACTCGACATTTCAATCTTTTTTGTTGGTGTGAGCTTTCTCAGGGAAGATAAACGTTTCCCACAGACGGCGCCAATTGTGGTGACAATTATTATTCAACACAAATAGATAAGAAAAGAGTAATCACCAAGCAGAATAAAGAAGACAAAATGACAATCACACAACAACAGATGTACGTGGTTCAACAAGAATGCCTACATCCACGGTGGAGCATTCAGTATTATTTCTATGTACTCCGGGGAGCGTTTACAAAGAATACAGTGCATGTCTTATTCCCCAGACCTAGGGCTTATTATATACATTTTTATTTTCAGGGAGTGGGGTTGTTGGACTCCCCCACATTTTCCATCTTCTCCTGGAACACCTCTTTACGAGAACATGGGAGAAGACTAAGTCATAACCGAATTAATGTTACGATATGAAGGGTTTGGACTTTGGGCCGCTTCAATTGGGCTACTCGTCCAGGCTCATCATTCTAAATCCGTGTACCCACAATCATCATCAAATTTTGAGGTTGATGTATAAAAATGTTTACTTACTTGGGACATTGTATCAATTTCTTTTAACTTAAGATTATGTCGGGGTATTAACTCATCATCTTTTCTTGCTGAATAACTCGTCTAAGATTTACTATCATTTCAAATATGGAAAGGGTTAAAACCTGGTCAATCAAAACTTATTCTAACTTATTTGTTAAGGTATTGTTGGATATGATTAAGATTAAGAGCATTATTTTGGAGTTTTGTGGGTGATTTTTATTTTTTTAATAACCAACTTCTTAGTAGATTAATATATTTCCAATTTATTGACTTAGGGACTTGAATATTAGCATCATTTGTAGTACTTTGTATCAATAGAGTTTTTTCTTTTGAATTTTTTAGTAAGGCATGTGCATATAGGTTTGTTTTCAAGGTCTTATAATAAATTCTATAGATTAGTACTAAAGGTTTACTTCCTCCTAACATTTCACGACCGGATGTTTTAATGTTAAGTGCATTGCTTTTAATATGTTAGGATCGATTAAACTTAGTGTAAAATCTGAAAAACAAATAAAATGTATTGGACCATTAAAAAGGCTTGATTCCATCACTATTAAAATATTAGTATTGCGATTAATATGTATATTATCTATGAGGCACAAGATAATAAAAGCATTTATTCCTTTGCTAGTTAATGGTTTGGCTTCAACTTGAATTAATTATTTGTAGAAAATTGAATCCATTTTTTTTTATGTTTTGCAATGGCTTTACTAGTTATTAGTTGACACATATCATGTTCTTTATTTAAAGAATAAACATGCTCAATAGTTTTATTGTTGTAATTATTAATAAATGTTGACTTTGGAAAATTATTTTTGTAAATTTCTTTCTTTGGGACTTTGATAATATTCCAATCATTTAGTTATATATTTACTTCTTCATATTGATGTTCTTCTTCATTTACTATGTTTGGGAGAAAAAAGTAAAGAAGGACTAGACATAGATGTAGAATTAGATAAAAATAATCTATCCATTCTTAATTCTTTTAAGAAACCTAATATCTTCTTATAATTATCATGTCTATTTTCTCAAAAAAAACTTTAATGCATACCCTCTCATACCTATCCGCTCATGACACACTCTTGGGACTTAATGTTTGGACCTAAGTTTTACTATTTAGGTGATCTTAACAGGATTAGAATAAACACAATGGGAGTAAGAAATAAATAGGGGCTCAAAATTGCACTAAGATAAGTAGGGGAAACATTGATCAAACTCAACAATTGCTGGTGATTTTCATTTTCTAATAACGAATTTCTTGGTAGACTAATATCTTTCCAATTTGTTAACTTGGGGACATATAAGAATCATAATATATATATATATATATATATATATATATATATATATATATATATATATAATGATTCTTATATGTTCTACGTTTATACACAACTTTTAGAAATTGATGAACACTTAATCAACTGATCGTGAAGTAGGTTCTTATAATACCGAGTCACACTAATAAATAATATAGTGCCCTTTATTAAGAAAAATAGAAAATTTAGAGTGTGTGTTGACTTTGGAAATGTATATACATCCACTCCAATGGACAAATTTCCAATGCCAATGGTGGATTTATTAGTTGATAGGTCTTCTAGCCACACTATCATGTCTATTATGGATGGTTATTCAGGATATAACCAGATATATACAGTTTATGAAGATATACACAAGAAATTTGGTAACCTTCGAATGGATTAAAAATACCATTTGGTTTACCAAATACATGAGCTAGTTATCAAAGAAGAAGAATATAATATTGTATGATATGGTTAGCAACTTTTTAGAGTGCTATATTTAAAATATAATTCTCAAATCAAATATAGTAACATATCTTATTAAACACCTACAAAATTTATTTGATTTAATGACACTCTATCAACTTAAAAATTAATTTGAAATGTGCCTTTAGAGTTTCTTCAGGTTGATAGGAATAAGGCTAAGGCAATAATCAAAAGCATCACCCTAAAAAATAAAAATAAATCGAACTAAAAAGGTTTTGGGTACATGTCAATTTTCTTCAAAGATTTGTATCTAATGTCGGATTAAAAACTAAATTAAATTCTCGTTTCTTAAATCTAAAAGATCAAGAAGAGGTGTATGTTATCTATACAGTTAAGATATTACTTGATGCCTAGAGAGGTGTATGTTATCTCAAAGTTTGATTTAATTATATACATGCTCACAAGGCCTATTTTCTGAAATATAATTGGTAGTTATAACTAAGTTTTGCCTATACTAGATTCCCCAAAGGGCTAAAAAAGTCCAAGCATTAGTTCACTTATTAGCAGATCATCCATCTGAAGATGAGTTGAAAGGAGAATATGATATAGGATATATATCCTTATGTCCATGAAAGATGTAATTTGATGGTTTGAAGATTGAAATAAGGGTAGGAATAGGGGGAATTATTGAACCTCCAAAGCATATCAAGACTAAACATGGATAAAGATTGGAAGAAAATTCATGTTCAAGCAATCAAGGGGAATATAAAGCTTCCATAATGTGCTTAGAGATCCTTCAAAGATATTATTATTCGATAATTGAGATTTATGAGGATTTAGAGATCCTTCAAAGCTATTATTCTTCGATAATTGAGATTTATGAGGATTCTCAGTTGGTTATATGCTAATTAACTGGTGAACATATATGTATTAATGACGTTTTAACTTTTTATAACCATGTGGCTTTCATTATATCCAAATTTGATGAACTCACATTGAATTATGTTCTAAAAGGCCTCAGGTTTCAATCTTGATGATAGTTTTGAAATCAAGTTAAAGTTAAGTTCAATTATTGGACTCTTACCTTTCTTCATTACATATGGACTTTTATTGAAATAGGGATCATCTATGTTCATGAGGATCGGAGAAACCTATTAACTAAACATCTAACTGACCCAAACATCAAAACAAATAGGGTTGAAAGGATGAGAGCAATAAATTATGTCATGTGTGTTGGACAATTATTCAAAAGAGGTGATAATGGAGTGATCCTAGAGAACCTAAGCATAGAATATGGCTTAACAAACACCGCTCAAGTTCACGAAGCCATATGTGGTGGTCCTAAAATGATATGCTTTTCAATATGGTACAATTTTTACCCCCCCCCCCCCCCACCCCAATTTAAAAGTCTATATGGTCTTTTCCAAAGTGTGGTAAAAGTTACAAAAGAATGGCCCTCTAAAGCATGTGTCTGCCATTGATATGCAATATGTAGTTAAAACTTAGCCATTTAGAGGATAATCAATTAATTTAATTGATAAAATCTATCATTTATCTTCAAAATTGCATCATTTTGTATGAGTAATTATAGATTATTTTACTAAACGTGTAGAATGTTGGGATTAAAGTTAGTTACCTAAACATAATTGGTAGACTTTTTGCAAGACATTGTGTATAGGTTTGGAATTTAAAAAATCAAAACCTCAAATAATAAAAGTATTTTAGAGTTAGAAATGGATTTAGAATTCACTATAAGGCTGGGAATACCTTTAACTAAAGCAACACCTTACTATGCTCAATTGAATATCTAAGGAGAGTCTATGAATAAAGTGATAAAAAAACTTTGATCAAGGTGATTGAAAAGAATCCAAAAGATTCAGACAACTTGTTGCCAGAAGTACTATGGGCTTATAGAAATTCTAAAAGGTTAAGCACCAGAGTGACTCTATAACGCTTGACTTAAGGTCATGATGTTGTTCTACCAGCTGAAATCACTCTAAATTTACTCATATTGGTAGCCTGGAATGAATTAACTATAGAAGGTTAAGACCAGGCTATGCACATGGAGTTATAATACATAGAGGAAGATAGATTCACACTTTGGACTAACACTACACCAAATCTTACGAATGGTCACCCTGAGGGGGTCATGGCTCAAAGCCTTGACCAGATGGTCACGACCCAAAGTTGTGACCACATAAAATTTAGTGTGACCATATCCCTGACCTAGTATGGCCATAGATTCTCTGGGAAGTCATCACAGAACAAATCCCTCACCAGTTAGGGTCACAAACTAAGGCCGTGACCAGGTCGTCACCATCATGGTGACAAATTCGCATTAAAGTTCCCTCTAAGTTTGGTCACGGTAGGGTTATGGACAAGGGCTATGACTAAGGCCACAATGCACATCTATTGGGTCATGGATTTGGGTCGTGACCATCTCAATTTGTTCACGTGCGTGGGTCACGGATAAGGGCCGTGACCACATGGTTTCCTACATGCTGATTTGGAAAATAATTAAGGGTCATGGTAATGGGTCATGACACTAGACTGTGACCAGTGTCCTTATACTAAATACATTCCGCCTCCATTTCATTTCTTCTCGCGTCAATATCTCTCTATTTTTCTTTGTACGATTTTGGCGATTTGCATTCTCCCTTTCTCAAACCATAATTTCCGCCCAAAATCTCTCTCTCTCAATCTCAAAGGTAACCCCTATTTTTTGTGTTTTTGATTTAAACCCTAATGCATATGGGTGTATATAGGTGTGAATGTGTGTGTATTTCAATGTATGTGTGTGTATTTTTGTGTATGTGTGGGTACGTGTGTATATATATATGAATGTATGTGTATTTCAATATACGTGTGTATATGTGTGAATGTGTGTGAATGTGTGTATACTTTTTTCAATGAAAAGGGGATGTTTTATAATTTCATATTTTGATTGTGTATGTTATATTTAGGGATTGAAATTTATTGGGTATTGTTAACATTGATTGGGAATTGTTATTTAGAGTTTGAAATGAATTGTATTATTTAAGGGTATTGTCATTATTAGTATTGACTGAATGTGGTTACTTAGGGATTAAAATAAATTGCACTATTTACGGGTATTATCATTTAGGTATTGAAATTACTTTGAAATTTGAAATTAATTGATTATTATTAGTATTGACTAAATGTGGTTCGTTAGGGATTAAAATAAATTGCATTTTTTTAAGTATATTGTCATTTAGGGCTTGGTATTTATTTAATGT
This sequence comes from Sambucus nigra, assembly GCA_949130495.1. Taxonomy (NCBI): domain Eukaryota; kingdom Viridiplantae; phylum Streptophyta; class Magnoliopsida; order Dipsacales; family Adoxaceae; genus Sambucus; species Sambucus nigra. The sequence continues at coordinate 726,049,320 of OX422207.1, forward strand.
TTGAAATTAATCGAGTATTTTAGGTTCCGCACCCACTGATATGACAAATATAGCACCCTGTCGCGGAAGGACTGTAATAAGCGTTGTCGGCGCAACCTTATAAGTGTAGGTTGCGGTCTTACCTGTAGATGCAGCAGCCCTTACACAATCTAGGGTGAGACCCCAGGATGCTCATTCAGCTGGCTACTTCCCTCTCCGTCATAACAGTAACACAACATATACACCTCCTATAAATAAAGGTCCACACCTCGACATAAGGGGGATCCGGGTTCATTTTTAGTACTGATACCTAGTTCGGAGATCAATACACTCTCTATACCTCTCGGTCTAACTTGGGGGCTACTCACCGGCATCACGGTCATCTCTCCGCCACTTCCGAAATCATCATAAACATGTATTATCTTCTCTCATCTATATTGTACGCCTATTACGACATTGTAAACGTGTACTACAATACATTTAATGAGAGTGTGGTACCAAAGTGGATGTAGGCTCATTTTAATAACTGAACCACTATATTTCTTGTCTTTTATCTCTCTTTTCTATCTCTATATGTGCATTATATACTTTACACTTGACTTGCTTATACGAGAATGACAAGTGGATGATTTCTTATATCATCACTTTGGTGCCGTCTATGGGAAACGAGGTATTTCAATCTTGTTTCTCTATATTTTGGGTTCCCAAACACCTTATTTTATCCATGGGGATCCTTTGGATCATTATCCCATGGGTGAATTTTGGTTATTGAACTCGTATTTTCTAAACACACCCTCAAATGGGTATCACATATATTCAGATTTGTTTATGGGTCTCCTTTTTATGACCCTAGATCTATTTCTAAAGTACCCCAATAATGTTACATCACCAAGATAACACTAAAAATTGCAAAGGGCAATAGCCTCACAAAGGTGGGTAGCTATAGATGAGATCCATTTGCTTGTTTGCTATTTTCTAAGCCTATGATCTAGGATTTCCCACCATGATTGTGCCTTATTGGGAAACAAGTGGTTGTTCTGTCTGGGATAGACCCTAGTAGGTATGTTCTTCATGTGTTTCATGTGAAAAACTCAGTTCCCAGGTTCTAATTCTAGGATTGCTCCATTCTGCACAAGATGGGATGCGGTCGGGTAGTTTAAATGTTCTTCTTATCGCAACCCCTACTAGTACATTTGGTTTACAACACCATCAAAACATTGGGGAATGGACTCAGGTAGCATAAAGTTCAACCTTGGTGAATTCCACTCAAAGGCAGTGGCAGTGCACATATATGCCTTGCTGGCCGCGACCTCAACACTAAAATCATGCAGCGATGAAAACACTGCATCCCAATTTTATATTTGGTTCATCCTATATTCTGTTGTTACTCACTTCTGCTAGTTTTGTCTCAGATTATATATTATTTAAAGACTAACAAAGAAGAAAATGGAGGGAGATTCTAGCCAAAGCACATAAATAAAGAATGAGATTGCTCAATTATTCAGCCACCTCAATCATCTGTATGACAGTCACGCCGCACTACAGACTGAGGTCAACATATTGACCCAAAGGGTCCTTATGCTAAAGGGCGTGGCACCCAAATTGCCCACAACCACAAACGCTATTGTCCTAGGTTCCACAGCCCTAGACCAAAAGCGGAAGAGGGTGAAGAAGGCAGAAAAAGATTTTGAGGTCTACACCCCTTTGATTTATAGAATTGAAGACATCTTAGATCTCATCAAGGGAGATAAATTATTGAAGTGGCAGAAGAAGATAAAGTCTCCTCCACACAAAAAGGATCGGGCCAAGTGGTGCAAATTCCATACAGACCATGGTGAAGACACCGATGCATGACACTCCCCGAAGAACGAGATTGAAAGTCTTGTGAGGCAGGGGATGTTGCAGCAATTCTTAAAAAATGCTTAGAGGATAAAACCTTTACCAAACAGGTCACATGCTTAACCCCACCTTAGTCTATATTTTTATTAACTCTGAAGTGTTGTCTTTACAACACAAGCATTGTATTTCCTTACAAACCTAACATATATATATATATATATATATATATATGAATATATGAAATTAGGCTTACTTTGTATTGTCCTAACAAAATCGTATATATAACCCCCACTCAGCTTCAGGATGCGTACATTAGCCTGAGGAGGCTTGAAAATGTCCCATACATTATCCTGGGGAAGCTTCATAATACCTAGCCTGGGGACACGTGATAATAACCCACAGGGGCCGAAGACGTAATTATCTACGGATATTCCTATATTTGAAGGGGTCGAAGACTTAATTATCAACAGATAATCCTATATTTGAAGGGGGAGAGGATTTAATTGTCTGCGAATAATCCTATTATAGCCTAGGAAGGCTTTATATATATCCAAACATAGCTTGGGGAAGCTCTATAATACTTAGCCCGGTGAGGCCTGATAATAAACCAATCAAAGCAGCTAAAGGAAAATATAATAGCCCAATCAAAGTGACTAAGAGAAGCTACAAAGTTGGTTTCGTGATAAAGCGACTAAAGAAAAGACACGAAAGGCAATTGAAGAGACTAAAGGAAACTGTGACAATGATATCATGAAGCCTAATAAAGCTATAGAAAGAAGTTGGCCTCGGCCCAGCATGCTGTCGTCAATTTCTTAGCAAGGGCCTGGAAGGCACCGCAGCCTTATCAATATGGTTGCATCCATTATAGAGTCCATTCATTTATTTGGAAGACACAGAGGAAAAAATAAACTAACATCTAAATCGCTTAAACCAATCGCAACCTCTGAGTTGCAACCACGACTTGGAAAAGTGAAAAAAGTTAATTGAGGCAAAGGAAGTTAGGCTGCAGCCCCAAAAGCCATTTCTCTTTGGCATCACGGCTTGGGGATGATAGCCACAAATATGGAGTGGAAAATTTACTTATTGAAGGAAAAATACAACACGTTTTGAAAAGTCTAAGGCAAACTACAATAGGCCGCATCCTATTTGGAGGAACCATTGATAAAGTGATGTTGCGGCCTTATATCCGCATTTACAGTTATTGAAGTATTTTTGCAACCTCATTCAAGAAATCAATATTCTATATATAGAGATGTAACATTCATGAAAATATCATAGCAAACAATAAAGGAGTAAGCAAAGGAGAATTTAAGATAAACATGTAGATCAAGGGCCGCAGCCTTGGTAAAAGATAGAGAAATGACAGGTTATATAAGTACAAACGAGTTAAAGGCAGCAACCTAAAATAAAGTTGAAGTTCTAAAAAGGCCACAACCTAAGGTACATTACAAAACCAAAAAGAGGATATAGATCACTAAGTTTTAAGACCTAGCATCATCTTCATCATCTCCTTCTTCTCCTTCTGCGACAGTCTCAGTTTCTTCATCATCAGCCATAACCACTTCCAATAGCTTCCTTGCTCTCTCCTCTGCCACAACCCTCATATCAGCCATACAGGCACTATGTTCTGCATCACCAACTTTTTAAAATATAACTTGGCCCTTGTCATCTGGGAATTTTTTGACCACCCTCTATCTTAACTCTTAATAAAAGTAGATGTATGCCTTGTTATTAGTGAGAAAAAAGTCTCTTGATTTTTTATAGTCTGCAACGTCAGCTTATGTGGCCTGTTGGAGGGCTGCGGAGTGAGAGTCCTCCATCTTCTTGATCGTCGCGACGTGACCAGTCTCCTATTAGGTAAATTTTTCTTGGATCTCCTTTAACTGGGACATAAGGTTATAGGCAAGTTTAGTAGCCTCCGCAGCTTTTACTTGTTGAATTTCCAAATAGGCTGCTGCGATTGTCAGTTTCTCCTTCACATCATCCCTAGACTTGATAGGAGCATCAAGATCTAACTGAGATGCCTAGAGTGTCGTGGTAGCAGACTTTTTACCTGCCTCAAATGAAGAATTCCTAGCATTCTTCAGGTCAGTGGCATGCATCCTCTCTGTGACCTCCTTCATCTTGTAGAGGCCTTCGTATTTGAGCTTTTGAGACACCACAATGTTCGTGGACTGAAAAGATAATTAATGTTAGAAACAAAATGACTTATAAGAAGAAAGTATTAAAAATGCAAATTTTCACTTACCCTCAGCAGGCTGTGGAGAGCATACTCTACAAGATGTTCATGGTCCTCCTTCACCAGGCGATCCAAGTCCATGTTGTTAGGAACCCTATGCATCTTATATACCACCCTGGAAATTGCTTCCCAGGAGGACTGAAGATTTGGTCTTCGTAATTAGGGTCATCGATGACCATTTGGGCCAATGCTAGCACGGATTTGGGGAGGTGCTAGGTTGGCATTAATAGCCATTTATTTTTAAGGAGGGGTGAAGTGTTAGTTTGGGAAGTTCCGCGGTCGTGATGCCTCGCAGACCCAGAAGGCATTAAGCCTCCCTGGGCTAGATGACTACCGGTGTCTTCATCAAATTGGCCTTCAGTCCTACCTTGAGTACAAATCTCCTCAACCTGAATTGTGGTCGTGGAATTAGCCATTTGGTCACCCGCAGTGGGTGTGTCAGGCACAATGGGTCCGGCAGGATGCTTGGACTTGGCCCTTTTCCTCTTTTCCACTTCTTCTGTCTAATTGCATTATTGAGGGAAGTCGTGTTCTCATCTATTCCAGCTAATTGAGCTACTAGGAGCTCCATATCTATCTCTTCACCTGAAGAAGAAATGAAGCAAAGTCAAAATTTGAATGTTTAAAAATAATGGTTGCGACGTTAATAGAGAATGGTATTAATACCTTCCGTAGCCATAACTTTGGGCGTTAATAAAGAATAGTATTTCAAAAGATATTAGTTTGTATAAATCATTTACCAGTGGAAACCCAGAACAAACAACAAAGAATCAAATTATAGAAGGATTCATGAGGTTTTTGGTTGAGAAATTACCTGGAGATTGATAAACATCGGTTGCTCAGCCTCCTGGCACCACAAGACACCACCTAAGGCTCGGCAAAAAACTCAAAATATAGAATGGCAACGTTTTTCTCTGGATATGCTCTCAGGTAATTGGAAAACGTAATGAGGGCCACGACCGGTTCCATTTATATAAGAGTGTGCGGGAAGACGAAGCGACGTTTCAAATATAGCCACCACAAAGACAACACTCCACGGAATTATAACATCAAGACGCAGAACCAAGTAACTCCTTGGCACTACGCCTTGGGGGCTTATTAATATGACAAAAGTAGCACCCTGCCACAGAAGGACTATAATAAGCCTTATCGGTGTAGCCTTACAAGTGCAGACTGCGGTCCTACCTGTAGATGTCGCGGCCCTTACAGAATCTAGGGTGCGGCCCCAGGTTTCTTATTCAGTTGGTCGCATCACTCTCCATCATAGCAGCAACACAACACATATATCTTCTATAAATAGAGGTCCACTACTCGATATAAAGGGGATCTGGGTTCATTTCTTGTACTGATACCTAGTTCGTAGATCACTACGCTCTCTACATCTCTCATTCTAGCTTGGGGGCTACTCACCGGCATCACGGTCATCTCTTCGACACTTTCGAAATCATCACAGACATGTATTTTCTTCTCTCATCTACATTGTATGCCTATTACGACATTGTAACCCTGTACTACAATACAGATAATGAGAGTGCGGCACCAAAGTGGACGTAGGCTCATTTATATAACCGAATCACTCTATATCTTGTCTTTTATCTCTCTTTACTATCTTTATCTATTCATTATGTACTTTTCACTAATTGACTTTGTTGGTACGAGAACGACAAGTGGAAGATTTCTCGTATCATCACCCACTCACTCAAAATCCTTTCCATTCTCAAAACCTTAATGAAACTAGTATACCCTAATATACCCTTATACCTTAACCGTAGGACTCCTATTCACACCCTCGTATATTTTTCTTACGGCCACAATTTCAAACTTCATTATTTAAACCAAAAATTAAAATATACTTCATTTTTTCATCCCTCTCTCTCTACTCTTTTCTCTTTACTACTAACACTCCAAAACCAAACCCTAACTCCATAACTTCACAACTTCACAACTAACTAGATCCTCACTCCACAACCCACAAAATATATAGGTATGTATTTCGAATTTATATACTTGTATTTTTCTACAGTATTAATCTATATACTTGTGTATTTATAGATGTCTAAATTATTTACTTGGTATTTATGCATGTGTAATCTTTATACCTATGTTTTTATACATGTATAATCCATAACTCCATAATTAAAACCTAGTTTTAGTCAAAAATGAACCCTAAGTTAATGTACAAAACAAAACCCATGTTTTTATACATGTTATGACTACCCGCCTGATTAAATACTGGATGATGAGGCCTTTATTAAATTAAAAAAGGATTTATAAAATGGTCCATTCTTAGCATCACGATCAAAAACCAGATTTATTACTAATAACCTATCAGTTAATTAAACCGGTGCCAAATTTTATCTTCTATTAAACAGATAAATAGTAATATGCGAAAACATTGAATATAAAACATCCACACCATACTAGAGTCTAATTCATATCAAATAACAGAATAACTAAAGTCTTCCTGAATAAACCATTGGCTAAAATCCTCAACCAAATAATGAATCCAATTAATAAAAAATTTGAATAGAAATCTGAAACTGAAATACTTAATTAATAAAGCCTCAAAGGGCAGCATGCCCAAACTGGAATACTGGAATAAATCCTACACTAGGAATGAAATGATGGATGCGTCTAATGAAAGCCCTGCAAGCCTCCACGGTGCTGCAGTTATACGTCCTTGTAGGGAATCATCACGTTTGGCGTTCCTGTGGCAAGACACCTAAAAGTTTTTTAAAAAGATTTTATAGCAAGGGTTTATACCCAAAATATTTTGAAAATATTTTTCAAGTATTTATTAAAATTTAAAATCAGTTATTGATTACACGTTAGGTTTATGTACGCTCCCCTAAGTTTCCTCACAGCTCATCTATTGTGCACGCCTAATGTCTCTACTTAGCCCACCAAGATATTATACCCAAGCTAACTAGACATAAGTATTACCTCTTAGAATAACAATTCCAAGTCCTGGTACCATCCATAAAGTACATTATTTTATTAACATCGCTCGTATGTTATCATCATTCGAAGTAACATTTCTCACATGTTATCATTTAATAATATAATTAAGCGTCTCTACTTATTTACCTTCCTGTTTGGATTTATCTTCTAGTAGTCTACTATCACACATAAGTAGATTATTCACACAGTATATATTTCACACACAATATATACTATCAGTGAATACTTTACTATCATGTCCCCGTATCACACATTAGGGACTATTAGTTCGGAATGTTACCTCGACCCCAATATTTATTTCATATATTGGTTCATAATGTTACCTCGACCCCAATATTTATTTCTTATATTGGTTTAGAATGTCATCTCGACCCCAATACAAACAAGTATACTATAAGTATTCACCCCACCTATAAATACTTAGTAGGTATACACACAACCTAAGTATCATAACTTCGTACATAGTATATATTACTCTAACACTCACTGTACTTCCAATTTACGATTTTTCCTCACTATCGCATTTATTGGAGTATAATTCTCTACTCTAAGGGTCTCCCCTTGTTTTATTTCAGTATCTAATTCCTCCTTACTCTACCGATCTATACATTAAGCTCACTCATTCTTTTCTGTAATTTCATTCTCATTTTCTTGAATTAATTGCATTATTATTTAATCCCGTTTAATCATAGTCTTAATTCTTTCAATAAGAATAAGTTCCATAACCCTACCAAGGCCTACTGCAATATAATAAATCCCTTATTATATTCTAACAATGTAAAAAATGATTTAGGAGTTCTAGGGTTAAAAGGGAAATTTATATTTTTCTGGGAACCGAACCGGTCCACCTTTGAACCAGACCAATTCGCCCCTCTGCAATTCGTCTTCTCCATTAAGCAAGCTCATTTTTTCACCATTAACACCCACATAACTTACATATTTCCTCACCAAAATTGAAACCAATTATTCTTAACCATTTCTACATGCATTAGGATGATTCCTAACATAACACAACATCAAAATCATTAATATTTCCACACATGAAGGGATATAATCATCCAATCCTCTAGAATCCTAGGTTTTCATTATTCTCCATTTATGTTCAACATAAACCCAGATAAATTATGTGGATAATAATAAAAATCTATAATTTATTACCCTCTACAGATATCAAATCCTCTACATGCAATTCTTACCCAAACATGCATTTAAATCTATCTTTTCTTCCAAGAATCATCAATTTAATCAAGATAATTTGAAACCCTAACAACATGGGTATTATAACTTCAGAAGATTGTAAAAAACACTTGGATTTGATCAGTAGGGTCTAATTTCATGGCTTGTGATGGATTTGATTGTTTCCTCCTCCAATCTTCCTTCCTAATCGATGAAAGCTCCAAGAATCTCTTCAAAGGCTCCAAGAACTCTCTCCTTTTGTTCATAAATGGACTCCCATTGAATTTTGAGTTTCTAACCCTAGCCCCTCTTATCTATGATATGATAAAGGATTTAGAAATTCATAGGTCTCTTAACCTTCATTTCCCAAATGATTAAAACACCCCCATACGGTGTCGATTTAGCCTAAAAATGCTTCGGGACCTAATCGACACCCCCGACTAAACTATTTTGACTATTTCAACCCTTTTAGAGTCTTCATCTGAGTCACTCTTCATAATTATTCCATCTCGTCCTCAAATTAGTCTACACCCGACTCCCAGTTGAGATAATTCCAATTACACCAATATCACTCACTCTTACGCGTAAAAATTTCCATACGTTATTTACTATTCACTTAGTAATTTAAATTCATTATATTAATCATTATCTCACTCTCGATTATTATCTAATAAACACATTATTACTCAATTCAATTAAATTACTTCTCTCACATAATTTAAAGTAAACCTAATTAATTATCAAATTAATTTAAAATAAAATAAATTAATTATCGAATTAATTTAATTCAAATACGCAAAAATACAGGGTAATACATACTTCCCCCCCTTACAGAAAATTTCATCCTCGAAATTAGGTGATACCTGCGGTGAATAACTCTGGATACTACTGTCTCATGTCATCCTCCTGCACCAATGTCGACTCATAAATATTGCGGTGCCCCCACTGAACTCGCACTAATGGTACCCCCTTGTACCGCAGTTTATGCTCACTTTGATCCAAAATAGCCACGGGCCTCTCCTTGTATGAGACGTATAGCTGCAAATACATCTCCTCGAGTGGCACATGCCAAAAATTCCTCTCTCTTATCTGATATTTCTTTAGCGATGACACATGGAACACGTCTTGTATCCGATGAAGATGCTCCGGTAAACCTAATCTATAGGTTATTGATCCCAATCTCTCGATCACAAGAAATGGTCCAACATATCTTGGCGCTAGCTTAACTTTCTTACCGAATCTCATGATTCTTTTCATAGGCGACACCCATACAAACACCTAGTCACCAACCTCTGACTCGGCGTGTCTACGGTTCGTGTCAGCATAGCTTTTACACTTAGCCTAATCTATCCGAATACGTCCTTGAATTAGATTGATCTTGACAGTATTCTCCTGTATCATCTCGGGCTCCAATAACTTGTTATCCCCCACCTCTAGCCATCAGGATGGTGAATAACAAGGTCTCCTATATAATGCCTCGAACCATGCCATGCCGATGGTAAATTTTATAAGAGTTATTATACGCAAACTCTACCAATGGAAGGTATCTCTCCCAACATCCCTCGAAATCCAGGATGCACATCCTCAATATGTCCTCTAGCATCTGATTCACCCTCTCAGTCTGCCCATCTATTTGCGGGTGATATATCGTACTCAACCTCAAGTTTGTACCCATGGACTCTTGAAATATCTGTTAGAAGTGAGATACGAAGATCTTATCTCTATCAGATACGATGTTAATTAGAACCCCATGCAGCTTAACTATCTCAGCAATGAAAAGCTGCGAATACTAACTCGTCTCGTAGTTAGTACGGATGGGAAAGAAGTGGGCCACCTTGGTCAATCGATCCACTATCACCCAAATAAAATGGTGATCTTGCTATGATGTCGGCAGCCCAGTAATATAGTCCATCAAAATGCTCTCCCACTTCCACACGGGAATCTCAAACGGCTGTAACATCCCTGAAGGCCTCTTATGGTGAACTTTCACAAGATGACAAGTAATACACTTTGAGATAAAGTCTTCTATGTCTCTCTCCACCCCCAATAACCAGTATTGTCTCCTCATATCATGGTACATCTTATCCCCATCAGGATGTACCACAAATATCGAACCATGGGACTCTGTCATAACTTCCTGTCTCAGATCCTATTCCTATGGCATAACAAGTCTTCCATTAAAATGTAAGCCACCCTCTGGGCTAACCGAATAGGACTCTTCACCCTCGGACACTAACTAATGCACCATGTCTTGGCAGAATAGGTCCTCTGCCTAAGCTTTCACTACTTGCATAACAAACTCGGGAGTGACAGATAAAATCGATATGCATGCTCTGGCGAACTCATCCCCGTGTGTAAGATCCCTCCATTTCGCTTTCTAGAGCTCCACTAACTCTCCAATAGGTCATCGGCTTAACACATCTGCTACCACGCTAGCCTTAACTGGATGATACTGTATATCAAATTGGTAATCCTTTATGTTCAGATCCTTTAGTGTGAAGAGATACTGAAGTGACTTATGGTCTGTGAACAATGTGAACCGCTCTCCCAGCAAGTAGTGTCTCCATATCCTCAAAGCAAAAATGACCGCTACCAAGTCATGGTTGTGAATGGGGTAATTATTTTATGGATCTTAAGGTTTAAGGATGGAATAGATATATCCCTCTCCTCCTGCTGTAATACATCCCCAAGTACCTATAAGGATGCATTCATATAGACTTGATACTCCACTCCACTCCTAGGCAAAGCAAGTATCGATGCTGATGTCAGCTTAACCTTTAGCTCATCAAAGGTTAGCTGACAGTGATCACTCCATATAAATGGCACACCCTTACGAGTTAGGTTCGTCAAAGGGCCCGCAATCTTCGAGAATCCTTTTATGAATCGACGATAATACCCATCCAACCCCAAAAATCTGTGAACCTATATCGGTGTCGTGGTTTGTCCCCACTCCCTCACCTCCGATAGCTTTACTTGGATCCACAACAATGCCCCTGTCTGAGACGTTGTGGATAAGAAACTGTACCTTCCGTAGACAAAATCAACACTTCTCGAATTTGGCGTATAATTGGTGGTCCTGTAATGTCTGTAGAACCAACTGTAAGTTCTTTTCATGATCGCCCTTAGTACGAGAGTAGACCAAAATGTCATCTATGAATATAATCACAAAGTGGCCGAAGAACTCCCCGAATACTCTGTTCATGAGGTCCATAAACACTACTGGCACATTGGTGAGCCCAAACGACAACACCCTGAACTCGTACGATCCATACTGCGACAGGAAAGTGGTCTTGGTAAATCATTAATAGTAACATTTATCCCATGTGATCATTCAATCATATAATTAAGTGTCTCTACTTAATTACCTTCCTTTCTGGATTTTTCTTCTAGTAGTCTACTATCACACGTAGATTATTCACACGGTATATATTTCACACACAATATATACTATAATTTAATACTATCATGTCTCCGTATCACACATTAGGGACTGTTGGTCCTGAATATTACCTAGATCCCAATATTTATTTCATATATTGGTTCAAAATGTTACCTCGGCCCCAATATTCATTTTATATATATTGGTTCAGAATGTTACCTCGACCCTAACATTGATTTCTTATATTGGTTCGAAATGTCACCTCGACCCCAATACAAACAAGTTTACTATAGGTATTCACCCCAGCTATAGATAATCCCTAGGTATACACACAAACTAAGTATCATAACTTTGTCCATAGTATATATTACTCTAATACTCACCGTACTTCCAATTTACGATTTTTCCTCACTATCGTATTTAATGGAGTGTTATTATCTACTCTAAGGGTCTTATTCACCCCTTGTTTTATTTCAGTAGTTAAGTTCTCCTTACTCTACCGATCTATTCAATAAGATCACTTACGCTTTTCTGTAATTTGATTCTTATTCTCTCGAATTAATTACATTATCATTTAATCCCGTTTAATCATCGTCTTACAATAAGACTAATTACCATAACCCTACCAAGGCTTAGTGCAATATAATAAATCCCTTATTATATTCTAATAATTTCCTAAAAGTTTTCTCGATAACGATTTAGGAGTTCTAGGGCTAATAGGGAAATTTACATTTTTCTGGGAACCGAACTCATCTGCCTCTGACCCTGATCGGTCCGCCCGTGAACTCATCTGTACTGGAGAAATACGTTATGAGTTCACAACTACATAACATATTTCCCTGGAGAAAACGAACTCATCTGCCTCTGAACCGAACTCATCTGTAATTCGTTTTCTCCAGTACGCAAGTGCATTTTTTTCTTCATTCACAACTACATAACATACGTATTTCTTCACCAAATTTGAGATCAATTATTCCTAACCATTTCTACACGCATTACGATGATTCCCAATGTAACACAACATCACAATCATTAAAATTTCCACTCAATAAGGGATTTAACCATCTAATCCTTTAAAACCCAAAGTTTTCATTATTATAAATTTATGTTCAACATAACCCCAGATAAATTTCATGGATTACAACAAAAATCTCTAATTTATTATTATCCACATATATAAAATCCTTATACATGCAATTCATACCCTAACATGCATTTAAATCTTTCTTTTCTTCCAAGAATTATTAATTTAATCGAGATAGTTTGAAAGCCTAACAACATGGGTATTATTACTTAAAAAGATAGTAAATAAACACTTTCCTTTGATCAGTAGGGTTTGATTTCGTGCTTTTTGATTGATTTGATTGTTTCCTCCTCCAATCTTCCTTCCCAATCAATGAAAGCTCCAAGAACTCTCTCCTTTTGTTCACAAATAGACTCCCATTGTATTTTAAGTTTCTAACCCTATCCCCTCTTATTTATTATCAGATAAAGGAGTTATAAATTCTTAGGTCTCCTAACCTTCATTTCCAAATGACTAAAACGCCCCTATATGGTGTCACTTTAGCCTAAAATTGTCCCGGGACCCAATCGGCACCCCCGAGTATACTATTTTGACTATTTTGACCTTTTTGGAGTCATCCGTGACTTTGAAATTGTAATTCAAGTCACTCTACAGAATTATTCCATCTCGTCCTCAAATTAGTCTACACGCCACTCACGGTTGATATAATTCCAATTATGCTAATATCACTCACTATTACGAGTAAAAATTTCCATACGTTATTTACTATTCACTTAGTAATTTAAATTCATAATATTTATATTATATCACTCTCGATTAATATTTATTAAACACATTATTACTTAATTCAGTTAAATTACTACTCTCGCATAATTTAAAATAAAACTAATTAATTTTCTAATTAATTTAAAATAAAACTAATTAATTACCAAAGTATTTAAATTCAAATACGCAGAAATACACGGTATTGCACATATATGTTGAAACTGGATTCCTCTCGGTCTCCCGTAATTGTAGGATATGGGTTTCCACGACCAAGTTCAGCCGTGGGACTCATATTCCCAGTTGCAATAAACCAACAAAGTTTTCATATCAACAACGACATAAGTTATCCATGAATATTCAACAAGTCATAGCTTGGATTGGCCATAAATTTCAATAACTCACGGCCTAATTTGTCTGTTAATTGCAACAAATCATGGCTTGGGGTGGTTGTGTTTTCCTTCCCTATTTAATTTTTTAAGTTCAGACGATTATTCTCATTTTAAATTCTTATTCTCATATTTTATTGCAGATCTATTAAATGGGAAGAGCAGGTAGACCACATGTGACTGCATCGGTGATTAGTTGCTAGGTAACATGGTTTGCTAGGCATACTCGCTCAATAACTAAACGTTCATATGTAATCCCATTTGTTTAAATTTAATTTTTTTACACTAGCGTGCCAATTATTAGTTATCTAAAATTCCCTTTATACTAGTAATCTCTCAAATATTAATAAATTTATTTATTAATTTTTCTTGCCCTCTGGATGATCTTGCTCACATAGGTACATTTTGGGCCCGATATTATTTTGAGTGAGATGCTTTGGAAAATGAATCTATCAGTGGGGGTAGGATCACAATATAGATCGCAATGAAGCTGCATAATAGAGCCAAATAGAACATTCGTCTCTATTGCACAACTTCATTCCTGTATGTTGTGGCCTTACCCCCATTGCTAGATTCATTTTCAGAAGCATCTCACTCGGCATAGTATCGGGTCCGAAATTCATCTAAGTGAGCAAAGATCATCCTGAGGACAAGAAAAATTAATAAACAAATTTATTAATATATGATAGGATAGTATTATAAAGGGAAATTCCAGATTGCTAATAATTGACATGATAAAGTTAGAAAAAATTAATTTAAAGAAATGGAATCACACACGTAACTATAGATATGAGCGACTACACTTAGTAAACCAAGTCACAAACCACACCAACTGGTTTTAGGGCATGGGTATCAAAGGAGGTAAATTTCACATCTTATGTTTGCGGTTATTTATTCGCGTGCGATAGAAACATGCCCAAATAAAAATTCTTTAATAAATGCATCTTCTGAGGTAAATTCATTGAATGTTGAGTTACTTTCTCAAGACGTTCGGTTTGAGAATAAAGTCATTTGAGTTTGTGATTGGATCAAATTGACCCAACTCAATTTCCATGTGTTCGTGTACATATACATCTGGTGATTAGTTTCATTCATGCACTGTTCATAAAATGAAGTTATATCAAATAAACTAATCACAAATGTACATGTAAAAGAATACGTTAAGGGATCGAGGATCAATTTGGCCTAATCACACATTCAGAAGACTCTATTTAATGGCCTTCTTGGATCGCAGGAATCAGATACTCTTTACTTAACTGAAGTAGTTATATAACTGATATGCACTATCTTTTAAATCTTTTAGATGATAGAAGGAGTCAGGGATAATTATTGGTTTTGTTTGGTTTGACTATTGGATAATTATTGGATATTGGCTTGTTGTTGGATAGTATGTTGGAAGTAGTAAAGAATAATTATTGGTTGTTGGCTTGTTGTTGGTTTTTTACTGTTGGATAATCACGTGACCCCTGGTTTGAGAACACGACGTTAATTTCAAAATATCTAAACTTAGGCTTAAAAACATGTCGTTAGGGGGCAAAACCCCGAAACACCCCCCAAATGTGGACAATCAGTCTCAAGAGTCGAGGAAGTTTAAAATCTTCATGATCAGATATTAATCATAGATAATTAGTCGAGAGGTGTACCAAGAGTCGTCGGTGGTGGATTTGTACCCCACCTCATAATCTGGATTCACCGTCATACGTATGGCGTTGGAAACTTGGGAAAGTGTTAAATCTAGTGTAGTGTTTATCTAGAGTAGCATCAGGTGTGTGTGAAATACAAGAAAATTAAAAAATAGGCTCACTTAGGTGTTAGGACCTCTCATGGGGCCGTTTAGGTGTGTTTTGATTTGTCACCCTCTAACAGCATGTTTTTAATCCGAACTCTATATATTTTCAAATTATAATCATATTCTCAAATCGGGGATTCCGTGACCACACGTTCAGTTCCTGGGAGTTACATTAGTCCCATGCAAGGTATTTGCGCCTCTTACGGGACCATTACTGCCAAAATGTTTAGTTACACAAGACCTTAATTTGATCCCAAATTTTTTATATTGTTATCTCTCGATATAATGTGAATCATCCTCTCCTTTAATATATTTTCATTTATGGCAGATAGTTTCATCTCCCTAACTAGGTGGTTCAACCTTGTTTCCTCCAAAGCTCTGACCTCCAACTCAGCATTAAATTGGGCTAACTTCTTCTCTAGTTCCTATTTTTCTATCAAAAAGAGTATTCCTCTTAGATTGATTGGTCTTCATCTCATTTAGGCCACTAGATGCCTCAACGTTTTGTTGAGAATATTGGGCTTTATCAGCAGTTAAATTTTTCTCTTCTGCATTAACATGAGCATTCATCTTAAGAAAAACTGATAGAGAAGAGTCACTAGTCGCCAACTCTTTTAGTACATTTACTCCATCATCCCTAAAATGAGAAAGGCTAGAGAAAGATGTCTTTATCCAAGTAAGAAAAGTAAGTCAGTCGGAGTCTCAAATGGAACCACAACATAGCTTTGAAGCAACTTCACAACTTTATATATATCTAAGTGATAATTAAATGGAGCTGACAGAGTCTGAAGGAGAGGCTTTGGTTGTTCTCCACACTAAAAGAGAATTCATCTGTTGTAGTTATTTCTCCACACTAGAATAGGATTCATCTAACGTTTTACAAAATTTTGAGACATCTCCTGGTGGAGTTTCTCTTGAAAAACATCAAGCTCCTTAGTGGAAATCAACTCAAATATGTCCAAATTAAGTGAGATGGTTTTTATTAGTAGAGAAACATCTTTGGGAGGTGTGACCAGTGACTCTAGAGAAACATCAGAAAGATTTGGAGTAATAGAAGTTGTAGAAGTGGTCCTAACAAGACTATTTTCCTTATATTTACCATTTTTCGCAGATGATGGAGTGTGGACAACAACTTTTACGAGGATAGGAGTGGGAGCATGAGGATTAATATCGACTGGATATTAACCCACAGAAGTAATTGGGTTCGAAGATGGATTAAACCATTAGGGCGATGTTCCAATTATTACAGGATTTGGGGTTTGGAGATGGAAAAGATTTAGACTCCTCAATTGGTAAGGGATCATTCACTCCAGCAAAAGTTATGATTATGGCTTCCAGAAGAAGAAAATAACTTAGAGTTTGAAGTAGTGGTGTAATAATACCAAACAATAAAAAGTAGTACCAAGGGTTAAAACATTGGTATACCCCCTACCTAAACCTTGTAAGAACGTTCCTAGCTATGGTCTTTACTATTTTTTTCCTAGGAATCAGAACATGTCCTTTAATGGAGACTCAACAGGATAAAAAATGGGTGATCAAATACCAGTCGGGAACTTAGAAGAAAATTTATTTTTTAATTTTTTAACACGACATGTCATGCCCTCTTCTTCTTCCTCTTACTTATCTTTAACAAACACAGCTTTCCTCTTTTGAAAATAAGTGCATGCAGTAGGAGAAGGTACATATACAACATGAAATGGTTAAAAAATCCTAAAAGGAAAGAAAAATAGAATTTGCACATCAAAGAGGGCCTTACCCGAGGAAGGAGGCAAAGGCGGATCATTGGAATAGTGTTTTGGGTTTAAATGATTCTCAGTATGAAGTGGTCACCATTTTTCAAAAGCTTCAGTCACTCTAGCATCAAACTCTGTACCTATTATGCTAAAATTTCTTTGAACTTTAGTATGATGAAGAAGTTCAATTAAAACATCTTTCTTAAAAAATTAGAAGATCTTGGAAAGAAAAAAGGACTGGTACCACTTCTCATAGGATCATATAGCCTGATAGAAGACAAATTATCTTACAAATTGACCAGGAATATAAATCTCACCCCAAGATTTGGTATCTGAGGCTTTGGGGGGAAAGTGTCACGAAATTAATCTTCAAGGATCAACAAAAGTAAGAGTTTTTTTCCTCATATGTGGGATTATTCAAAATTGAGACAAGTCGAAAGAAGGATATGGGTATAGTTCAACAAAGGTTAAAAGAGGAGTTTAGGACCATCAGATTTTAGGCCAGAAAACATGATCGGAAGATCTTCGAAGATCTTGTTTCCAGGTTTTGCATGATAAAATTCATTGAGATGGCTAAAGCCTGAACTGCCATTGAGGTGACCAATCTAAGGAAAATAGGTATATAGCCACATTTAGAGAACCCACATTGGCCCACCTTGATTGGAGTTAAAAGGTTCATCTTAGAGCTCAGAACGACTCATATATGAGAATTTAGTGTAACCTACTCTGATATACAGGAAAATCTAAAAAAATCAGGATCACACGATAATTTAGTGTAACCCGCTCTAATACCAATTTGTAAAAGCAATAAGTATACTCTAATACTAATTTTTAAAAGCAATAAGTATGCTCTAATGCCAATTGTAATTTTAGGGGGCTCTAATACCACTTAAATGATGCGAAAATAATTATGCTCAAGAAATATTTCAATTTAAGAGTGCGCAATTTAATTTAAAACGATTTATTATATTTATCCTAAACATATATCTATGTGATAAAATAGATAAATCAAACCAAGCATTCAACAAAAGCAAAGTTTCAGGAAAAATCTCCACATGGAAAAACCTTTTATTCACATTATAAAATTTACAAATCGCAACTTAAATTTTTTATAAAGGAATCTGCAATGAATTCCCGCAAGAACTCATAAAGACCACAAGATTACTTAAACAATGATTCCCGTAAGAACCACAAGAACAACAGTCCTCCTCCTTCTGCCTCAGCCTTTATCTTCAACAGCGAATCCCCTCATGTATCACAAGTCAGCCATGGAGATGCCCATTCTATAAAGGTGTATGAAAGTGTATTAAACTTTCTAGGGTTTAAAAGAATTCATGAAACTAAATATACAGGACGTTTGTTGGTGAATTAAATAGTATTTTGGAACACTAAACAACGAAAAACTTTTGCAAAAGTTATGCAGAAACTTATGTGACAAAAGTCTTAAACAATATGAACATGAAATAGGTATTTATAAAAACTTTAAGTTGATGTGTCGTTCGAAGGATATCATAAGATCGTTCTAACGAGATAAGCATCCCATTCGAACGAGATGCGTCTCATTTTTAACGATATCCAAAATTTTAATATAGTAAGCCCTGGTTTGAAAAACACTTAAAAAGAAATTCTAACGACATTCGATCTCATTTGAACGAGAGTTAAGAAATAAAATATTTTTTCATTTCGAAATAAAAAGATCATGTTCGTTTTTTATAAAAATAAGCATCCCAATCATTATTTATGTAAAATAATTTAGACTCTAAATTGTTTTATACCTTTACGGGATGTTAGGAACTCTTTAAACTTATAGATACTCTTATTTTAGTTCATCTTGATGGTGCATGACGATATGTAATGGGATACGTCAAACTAGCCTAAAGCTATGCTATGAACAAATCTAAAAAAATTGTTCTTACACGATCTTATCTTCAAGTCTCTGAATCCAACAATTCTAGGGATTTCCTTTAGTAACAAAATTATCCCTCGAGCCTTCCATCTTTAGGATGACTCTATGGGTGATTCCTTCAGTAAGGTCCCTCTTTGAGCTTGTCCCGTCTCGACCTTCTATGTGGGTTGACTAATGCTTTGGGACATCTCGGCTAGACTATCATCTTGGGCTGAGACAATAAAATATTGCACATGCTTAGTCTTATAAATGCCACATTCCTATTTTAACTTTGTGGGGTATACTGGATGATTTTACCTTGGTACATAGGAGGAAGATTAAGGGTTTTACCTGGTTGGTATGTTATGTCTGACATCTCATACCACTCGCCATAATCCCAATAGTGGCCATACTCATACGCGACGTCCTCAATTTCTCCTTTTACCTCTTTGCTATGGTTGAGACAAAGGGAATCCACGATCTCCTTCCTCCTCAAGCCATAAGAGGCCTCTTTTATTAGAGCTAGCTAATGGTCATGCATGTCCTCGCATGAATGTCAACCTGATAGGTTTTACAGTCGGGTCATATAGGATTCGATCCATTATGTCGTGGTAGAATTACATCAACAGGTTCTCTATGTTAAGCTGATTTACACTGGAGATTTCAATGATGCCACGATGTCAGATAAATTAGACTATGGAGATGGTTGGCAGGAACTAGCTCTGACGATTGACGGTGGATCGAAAGACATCACTGATCAGAGAGAGGAAGTAAATATCAATATCAAGTACAGAAACTTAGAAAAGGGTGAAAAAAATGAAAAAGCTAATTAACTTAAACACCCACCTTCATACAATAATGATTCAAATTAAACAATAATAGATTTGAATCACAGCTAAAGATAATTGAGAAATCTAAGCTAAGATGATAATGATGAATATGTTTTCACATATGATGCCATTTCAATATACCCTAATCATACAAAAATTCAGCCATATATTGAGATATGGACATATGAATAAGTAATAATTAAATTTCGAGTAATGAATAAATAATTTAGGAGAAGAGATAATACAAATGGAGATGAAAATGAGGATTTAACTGGTTCAAGCCGTTGACCTATGTCCATTGTCCAAGTTATAAGAGTATTTCATTATAATGAGGCATAAATAGCCATGAAAGATAAAAATACAATCTTTCTATCTCTAGAAAAATTTGATCATAGTAATTCTAATGGTGTAGTAATTCGATCCTCCATGAATAAGACAAAGTGAGATTTTATAGGTTGCCCCCAGCATGCATTTCATACCCCGCTGATGTTACAGTCCTATGACAGAGAGAAAGGTGTCGATTATGGTGCTGAAGTAATCATGATGTGAATACCCTCATGGGGTTGGGTCATTATTTTTAACAGTTTCAGATGATACGACTGATATATCCCTGTCATATTTTCCATGCATGGCCGACTCTATTTGTAGGAGGCGGTATCATCCAGATCGACACTAAGTGTAATGATTCTGTTGAGGGATTATTTGGTGCTTGTATTTATGCTCATGGCCGAGATGAGATAGGATGGTCGTTTGTGACCCACACACCTATCCCTAGCTCTTGAGTCTGATGAATTGTAGCATAAGTTTTATCTTAACCCACATCTTATTGACGGTATCAACGGAGTGATTGGTTTCACCTTACCATATGAGAATCTATAGACTAACATGTATCTACGGTATCATCCAGACGAGAATATATTCATGTATATCAATAGCGAAACTTCTTATTATAGAAAGAGGTGGAGGCCCCACTAATGGAGATCAAGAAAGGAACATGATCATCATTAGTGGTAGAAGAAGCAGAACGGGATCGAACCACTATTTATATCTTCTCAGTCACAGTAGACATCCAGTCTCGAACATCACGCAACCATGAAGTCCACAAATATATTGTCTGAAAAGGCATAGAAGAAAATTAGTAAAGAGAAAAATTACAGAAATAAAAGTACATAAATCAGAATTCATAAATCACAATGCTAAAAAGGTAAGGATAATTAAACCCAATCCATCTATAGGCATTGGGGGAAGACCCTCTAGCACTGAGTGAGGCTGGTGAGGAATCTATATTGTGTCGCCCCCCTCTATCCTCGTGTAATAGGAAAGCAACTCGTACTCCTAAATCGGAGAAGCTTCTCATGTCCCTACACTGCTCTCTAATGCTTAAGCCAATACCCCATTTGCGCCACTGCCCCCTCTCCCCTCCAATGGAGACGGATCTCCTTACATGTCATAGATAGACGCCAACATTAACTAACTAGTCACAAAGTCCAAAAATTCCTTCCTCACCTTCGTATTTTGGCATATGGAGTAGTTCTCCCTAATCATCTCTACCACCCTCTCCTTCTATTTACTGCCTTACCACACACTCCCTTAATACCAGTTTTACCCAAACTCGTGCAATTGTATCCACCACATTTGAGTGTAGAATCTAGTAACCCATGTCCCCTCTGAAGGTCGACTTCATGGTTAGAACGACTCATGTTCAAATCAATTCAGTCATTAAAAATCAATCCAAAAGTAAACAAGAATAAAAATTATCCAAAAAGATAAATAATAAAGGCTATTATAGCCTCTCGTCAAAGAGTTCATAGTAGGTCACTCATCCTTAAAGACTAGTAGGTTCTTGAAGACCCAGTTATTCATCCTCCACCTCCTCATCCTAGGCCACGCATCAGCCTCCTCCTGCTTCAATGACATTAACTGGGTGTTGTACCCAATCACCTCATAGAAAAAAAATCAAGGAAACTATACAAAAAGAATGAAAAATTTATAGTTGAAATGTATAAAAATGATGTTATCTCCAGAATTATGGCACCCCGTGAAAGTTGGCTGACAATAGTAGTTGAAAGCGTCTAGAAAAGCGTGTAGTGATGTTAATGTCAGGATCCCCAGGTCGTAGTCACGTATTTGTGTAAAGTACCACAAGAAAGGGAGGAGCCCTAGGTGAACATCATCACTGCTCATCGTCAGTAGGGTGCTCGTCGGGAGAAACAGAATGAAGAGGCGTGTAGTCTGTCGCACTTACCAACCATTAGCCATATTTATCACCCTCTCCAGCAAGGTGTGCTTCAGAAGATACACCTTCACAGACTCTATAGAGCTTACCCTCACAATCATCCCATGGAAGACCCAATTCCCATGTCCATCAAACATAGTGATCGATCTAACATAATATGTGTCCCCTCACACAAAAACCCTATGATTTTATACACATTAATTGGCGTCAACGACATCTCATCCAAACCAAAATTAAAGGTGCGAGTGGTGCCCCACCATCTCTCCCTAAGGGCTAACCACATCAGCGAAGACCGCGATGTCTCGTCCAAGGACCGCCAAATCACTAAAGCTCACCATATGCACTAGGTTCTTCACCTCACTAGGGATGTGATCCAAAACCTCCTTCACCCCTAGCTAACCTTGAGAATGAATCTCATCCAATGACATGTTCGTTTACAAAATACACATACCATATAAATTTCTCAAAAAACTTAGAAATAAATAAGTAAAAATGAATAATTCAAAAGAAAAGAAAAGAAACTTACGTAACCACTAGGGCTCCTCACCAAAGATGAACGATACTTCTAAGGTTCCCTCAAAATAACTCGCTTTTCCACCACCAGTTTGGAATCATGATAAACATTATCCTCTCTAATAGGAATCCACTCACAATGGGCCCACTCGATATTGGCCCACTTGTCCACATTCGCAACATTTTCCATTTAAAAAAAATCACAATAACACCAATGACCATGACAGGGTAAGGGGTCTGTTGACCAACACTCCCCTGTGCTTGCTTTGATGAAAGGTATTCCTTGGGAACCCATGAAATCCTTTGTATCCTGCCACCTTCCAATAGGAACTTGCCATCCCCTGCCGACAGAAACCCCTCTCCAGATATTTTTACAAAAAAAACCCAAAAAATGGTTTAAAAAAATCTAAAAAATAAAAAAAAAATCATAAAATCTCATTTTTTTTTTACAAAAATTCATGTTTTAGATAAAATCATCGAAGATCAAGATTACACAAGCATTCAAAAAATCATCTAAAACACAATTTCATTGAAAAATTCAATACTTTCTAAAAAAATCTCACATCATTGCTTATTATTTCTAAAGCTATTATGCGCTCTTTTAGTGCTCAGAATTTACTTTGGCACTCAGAATCAGGTTGTGATCCCAATATTGGCCGCACACACTATTAGGTCCTCAGAATTAATCTTGTCCCTCAGAATTAGTTTTCAATCCTCATATTGGCCTCACACACTCTTTAGGTACTCAGAATTGACCTAGCACTCAGAATCAGATAGCGATTCTCGTATTGGTCTCATGCACTGGTTAGGTCCTCACAATTGACCTTGGATATCAAAACCAAGTTGCAATCCGTATATTGGTCACACGTCCTCGTTAGGTCCTCGGATTGACATTGATCCTCAAAATTATGTTGTGATCCCCGTATTGGTCGCACACATCCATTAGGTCTTCAAAATTAACCTTTTTCCCTCATAATTAGGCTACGATCCACGTATTGTAAAAACACTCTTTAAGTCCTTAAAATTTACCTTGACCCTCATAATTAGACAGTGATCCCCGTATTGGTTGCACGCAACTCTTTGGTCCTCATAATAAGGCTTTTACCCTCAATATGATTAAAACTCATATTGGTCCCTTTATAAATGCCTTAACTTTGACACATTGGGACTCAACACATAACCTTTATAAGGCTTATATCTTTAAATGAATTTTGATTATTTAAAGCTCACCCATTAAGGGGCTTTTTTGACATGCCTTCCTCCTGGAACCTCCTCTAAACCCTAATCGTAGAAATTTTCATGCTCTCCAAACACCATTTAATTTTGGTCAACTATCACACTTGGGAGTATCTCAACACACTTTTATAGAGTTTTTAATCCTATTTTCAATGGTCCTAGCGATGCGCAAATCGAAATTAGGGTTCATTTTTATGGCTAATTTTTTTTTCTACATATCGATAGAACATCGTACCTATCTGTAAGCAAGTAGGAGTTCTCTTAGTCTCTAAGTCTTGTTATCCCGCCAATAGGAAGGACAAGGAGTTTATTAGCCAGTAGCCCCATTGGGGCGAGCTTGGTCTTTTTATCCTTCGCATTCTAGGACATTTAACCTTGAAACCAATGTGGATTTTTTTCTCAAATTCAACACACATCACTTTTACCACATTCTTCCAACATTAGTTTACCGTACCTTCACCCTTTTCATTCCACTTTTCCAACTAATTCCCTTTTTACATATTTTTATCATTTTTAGTATACTCTTAGTTAGTTTTTCTTCACCTTGTCATTAATTTTACTTCCTTTATTATATATAGCCTCAAACTTATTTTTATAAATAAAAAACTCAGAAAAGAACCATTGTTATAAGGGGGAACCTAGAGTAATGGTAAGGTTGTCCTAATGTGACTGGAGGTCATAGGTTTGAGTGGAAAAAATAGCCTCTCTGCATATGCAGGGTAAGGCTGCATACATCAACTCTCCCCCCCCCCCCAATATCCCGCAGTAGCAAGAGCCACGTGCACTGGGTTTGCACTTATAGAAAACTCAAAAAATATGGTTTATAACTTAGTTCCCAATTGAAAGTTATCTTACTTTTTATCGCACTTTCACCAAAATTTTTGACACTTTTTTGTAAACATTAGATATAAACATTAAATTTTGATTATGGGTTAGACCCCACCTAATTTCCTCTACAAACTACGTCGACTTTGATATCATTGTCGGCTACATAGGCATCCTTAAATCACTATTTTGGGATTCAAGTTCCCCTCTATACATTTCATTCTTAATTATGTTAGTGTATTAGTATTTTTCTCATACACTTAGCTTATCTTGTTCACATATTTAGTTCATTTATGTTTATAACTTCTTAGCAGTTTTATGACAAGAATGGCCACTTTTCTATATTGGCACTATGATCTGGTACATCGCTCACATTTTAGTTTTTTTCAAACACCTTCAGTTAGTTTACATCTTCATAATGACTTTTTCTTATCTTTTCAATGACGTGGATACGATAATTTACATCCTCACACACTTTCAAATTCATGCATATTTGAACTTTACACATATGACACACTTCATTACATACTGTAAATATGTTCACACACTTTAGGAGAAGGAGAATATTTTTGTCTCCTATGAGAGATAGAAAG
Organism: Sambucus nigra; assembly: GCA_949130495.1. Lineage (NCBI taxonomy): Eukaryota > Viridiplantae > Streptophyta > Magnoliopsida > Dipsacales > Adoxaceae > Sambucus > Sambucus nigra. The sequence continues at coordinate 726,074,708 of OX422207.1, forward strand.
GGAGGAATGGTAAATAACAACTTCCCATCTATAATGTAGCCTCCGAGCCCATATTTAATTTCGTTTCGCATGCACTAGTAGTCTTGTATGTTGTCTCCTTTAGAGGTAGCTATCTTCTTTTGTTTGTTTTGAGTAAAATGGAATGGGGATCTTATCTTAACACATTAACACACCTCACATCGTGGATGACGACCATTTTTAAAGTCCACCTTTATATATAAGGGAAGCCTGCATGACCCATTTTGCGTGAGAGTTCCCCAAAAGTGGCAAGGGGTCGGGATGGACATAAGTACATTATTTTTATCCTTGGTGCGAGACTAGGGGATGACTTTGGTTTGGGGTTATTTTTCCATCTCAGGGACTGGGTAATACTTATGGTTTTGGTGATCTCTTAGTATGAGACTAGAGATGGGTTGTAGTTGTATGCCTAAATTATTTGGGGCTAGTTGTAAATAATGAATATATGATAATGAAAGATAATCGATACCTAAGATTATAAACGAGTATTAGATAATTATTGATGTGGTGTCCTTGTATGTGCGGGTATGGGTTGAGTTCTTATACTCTATCTGCGAAACATACACTATCTTGTTTACTTTTATGATTTTTTGTTTACATTTTGAGTATGTGCAGTATCTTATGTCGGTCAGCCATTACGATGATCACAATGTAACACCCCGCACTTTTAGGGATAATTAAATTTCATAAGTGAGCGTAATTTGGAGATTAAGGGACATTCTGTGAATACTAAGTTTGGGATTTACAAACATTTGATTATTACTGGTGTGTGTTACATTTACTTTTGAGACTAAGTAAACGAGTTGAATTATTTTAATGACATGTCGCAGTTGGGTAAAGCGACGAAGGATAATATTTTAAAATTAGAAAACCCGTATTGAGATGTGTTGGGTTTAATTAGTGAATTGTAATTAAGTGACTCGAATGGAGATTTCGAGTGCGCGATTGGTTTCGAAATGGCCTAGATAGTCAGAATAGAGTATCTGAGGGTAGTGTTTAGGTTTCAAAAAATTTGGGACTAATAGGGACTCGTAATTGAGTAAACGAGTCATTTTTGGGTTTTACGGGGTAAACCCTTATTTCTCCCTATACAAGGCACGAGAGACTTGGAGAAAATAAATAAAATAGAGAAAGAGAAGAGAGGAGAGAGAGAGAGAGAGAGAGAGAGAGAGAGAGAGAGAGAGAGAGAGAGAGAGAGAGAGAGAGAGAGAGAGAGAAAAGGAGATTTCCGGCCAAACTTCGCGGGATTCGATTCGAGGTTGTCGAATTTTATCCACGAGGCAAGTGTTTACTTGATTTATTTCTTTTAAGAACAAATCTCATATCATAGTTGGTAATAAAAAACTTTTGGGTTGGGTTTTCGTGAATCAAAACGGGTTTTTTTGGAAGTTTAACGAATAAACCCCGAATAATATCAAATTGGAGAGACTTAGGAATTAATTGAAATTAGTAGTTGATTCTTGGTTCTAGGATGTTTAGAACCCTTCTTATGTGTGTATATATTGTTGGTTGTGGTTAGGATGATTTTGGGAGGGGTTTTGGTGAAGAAAATTGGGGGAAAAGTGGAGATAGCCATGGCTGTCTCGTGCTGAATTTTCACAGGACCGGATTGGTCCAGTTTTTACTGATTTTCTAAAAATGAAATTTTTAGATTTTTCGATACGGTCGCATGGGCGCTAACCTCCTATTTTTCTGATTTTTTTTTATTTATAATGATTTTTCTACAGAAGGCTGTTCGAGATCGAAATCATTATTTGGAAATCAAACCTGATATTGGGAGAATTAAGGCTAAAATTGTTTGGAGATTATCTTAGGGGATTCTAGAAGTGATAATAGGACTCATAGATAATGGTATTGAGGATGAGTAAACCTTGGATCGAAAGAGGGAACCTCGGGTTAATTTGGTATACAATCCGGGATATGGATTTAATGAATGTATGAATAACATTCGCACGAAGTATTCAGCAAACATATGTAGATATATTTATGTGGTTATAATATATATGGGCCGACTATAATTGAGTAAATCCTAGAATGTGATTAGGATGGAATTTAGGATACGGGCTCAAGAGAATTACGCAATTATCCGATACGTCTATTGATGACTATTGTTATTAGTGATGCGATACCTATGGGACTAAAATAAGTTGAGAGTATACTTATTTGATTATTACGAATTGATATATTTGGGAGTATATATATAAATCCTTAAAAGTAATTTAAGGTACGAGTTATATGTTAAGTAAGGGAATACTTATAAAATTTAGTATTGTAAGTGTGTGAATACTTAAACATTATTACGAATGGGAACATTTGGGGTTTTTGGCTATCGCTATATGAGATTGGGAATTATAGCCATATATATTTGAGAAGTGACGTAGATTATATATATGATGGGATTAAAGTATATATAATATGATACGAGTACATATATATCTATATGTGATTGGTATATTTGTGTCTTAGAGGCTGGTTCCACAGGCTTTCCTTTGGCGTACGGTTGGAACAGCCAGATTATATATTTTCTTTAGTGCGATTTAGGGAGGTTGCGCGATGTGGGTGAATCCCCTGGCTTCAGGAGCAGAGAGAGTATATCCCCATGTCATATCGTCCCACGTTCGAGTGCGATGTGTGTACTAAACTTGCAGAGGGAACATGATCGCTTCCACCGTTGTGTATTTTTACCATGACCATGAGTAAGTCTGGCTTGGTACCGTGGTAGAGTGAGTAAACCTGGATTTGGATAGGCACTACGAGACTGCATCCTTGAGTTATAGCTCAGAGGGATGGTTATTATACTTATGATTGTGATAGGTATAGTTATACATGTTATGTATAGTATATTGCTTGTATATGAAGATGAGATATCACATAAAGTAAACGTATATAAGAATGGAAAGGGTGATAAGGATCTATTCTCATTCCGAGAGATTATATCCGGATTTAAATTATGATCTGTATATTAAAGTGAGAAATATATATATATATACATTATGTGCTGAGGGCCTAATGGATCTCAACGATCAACATTGTCAGGTAGTAGTGTATCTGGGGGGTTCCTTGTTTGGATTTCTCTTCGCGAGACACCCCATGCACGAACTTAGCGCAGTGTTTGGGATGGGGAGAAGTTTAGCCCTTAGTACTCGAGTTTATGGGGATTTTCAGAGATTGGGAGAAACGGATTAGTTAGGAAGGGTATCTTAACTAGGTTGTTTAAAAGGTACGCGATAGGTGTGCACTATTAGAAAATGGGTGAGGGGTATCTCATAGGAGTGCGATACCAATTTATATATGAGATAAATCATATTTTAAAAATATAGCATTTACGCACTTGCTAAAATATTTTCACAACTCGGGCTCTGATCCGTTTCTTTATTTTCCCCTCTCTTGCTATATATATATATATATATATATATAGGTGTCCAGACACAGGGACGCCTGGATGATGATTCCTTCGAGTTAGATGTTCCCTGCAGTAGCTGTGGATGCATCCAGGTTTATTTGTAGACGCTTCGATCTTTGAGATCTAGAGAGGAGGTATTGTAAAAATATTCGAGCCGATAGCCCAACTGTATTCATTTATTCTTTTACCGCCCTTTAGTGTAGCATTCTATTTGTTTGTATTATGTTAAACTGAGTTTTCAGTTATTTTATTTCATTTCAGTTGTTGTATATGAACTATTGTTATTAATTTATTTGAATGGGTTGATTAAAAAGATTAGTTATATAAAATTTTGACGCCAGCCTAATAGGTTATTAGTAATTAAATTGGTTTTCGACAGTGATGCTGAGAATGAACCATATAAGACTCCTGATTTAATTTGGTAGTGGATTGATCACCCGGTATTTTATTAGGCGGGGTGTCACATGCTAGACCTAGGAAAACTAGTTATAGTGATGTCTTTTTTGTGGATAACATCACGGTATATATTTGGGCTAACAAATTTGGACCAACTAGCTAAAACTATGTATGTGTATTTTGATGTGATAAGACGTTAGTGCACCATGAGTATGTGCAAGTCCAATAGAAAGACAAGCTTGATATAATGGCAGTGCATCGATAGTGTGATTAATCTTGAGAAGGACAATTATAATTTAGTAAGATGATGCAGATAGGTTTAATTAATGTTGAAATAAATATAATTAGACTTGGGTAGTGTGTTGTCTTACTTTTATGTGGGTTGTTGTTATATCCTTACAATACTTGCTTCATTATTATATTGCTTCATTATTATGTGGGTTGTTGTTATATCCTTATGACTAGGTTCATGGCTCCTATGTGGGAAGAGTAGATAGTATTCTTGTGGTGGGACCTAACCCATTATTGATGACTAACCTTGCAGGATAAATGGTTGGGTTGCTGCATAAGTTCGGAGTTAGCAAACTTATATCTTGAGATTTATTTTGTTGCATTAGTTTAATTTTATTTCTCGTTATTTTACTTATGAGACAGTTGTACTGGATTTAGTGCATCATTTAACTCCACATTCGATTTATAATTTTTATTTGGAGAGATTTTATGTAGTTGAGTTTATTTCATTTGAGTTTTATTATTCTTGGAGTTGAGATTCATTATTGGATTTTTAGCACGATGATGGATGTCATTGTGGTGAATGGTTTATTATTATTGGATTTATCTCATTTTATATCTTGTGGAAAAAGAATTAAATGTCTCATATGTGCTCCATCTTCTAAGAAATGTATTCTAATTAATGATCAAAATATTTTGGTATCTTGCCCTGATAAACTTCAATAACAAATTATGGGGTTGTTACAGTTGGTATCAGAACATGGCATTGTTTGCTGTTATATTTTAGATGGAAAAGAATAGGATATTTAGATCTTGGAGATAAGGGGTCTATTTGTGGTTCCTCAATTCAAGCTAGGTAGGGGAAGATTATTTTAGGATCCAAAGAGTGATTAGCTATTATCCGTGAGGCAACATCGGTAAGAATTAAGGTAGGTAGATGGAGGTGGAGAGCCATAGGGGCATTGCAGGAGGTTGCACCCACTTAATCAATGGAAATCCTCCCACTTTTTTCATGGGATCCAACACAACGGCTTCTGGGTAATCTATGAATGATGTGGAGAGTTCCTTGAGGTTGGTGTACTTCATGTAGGCATGTAAACAAATGTTATGTACATTTATGTTAATTAGAGATATTTTATAGTGGTGGAAGGGTGTCACTGGACCTGGGGATAGGAACCGTTTGAGCTATGGTGATTATATGGTGAAATTCAATGATAAATATTTTCCCTTTTCTATTAGGAGTATGAAGAATAAGGATTTTTGAGATTTGGAGCTGGGTTCGAGGATTATAGCTGAGTATGAGAAGAAGTTCACCAATTTATATATGTTTGCACATAAGGATGTGCACAGTAAAGAGAAGAACAAATAATGTTTCATAAAAGGTTTAACTTGGTCGATAAATCAAGTAGTTTTGGGGAATCCAACATAAACCGCTTATTTATAGGTGGTGGATGTCACACTGATGTTATGGAAAGAGAAGTTAAATTACTAAAAGAGTTTTGTAAAGAGAAATGAGTCAGGAAATTTGGATGGAACCAGGGAAGGTGGTGAGAACAAGGGTCGTAACGACCATCCATGGAAGAAGTCTCGAGTGGGGCAATACTAGAAGGCCCTTCAACAGGGAAATGGTTTCCACCAGGCCCCTCAGGAATAAGGACATGGAAAACATGGAGAGAGAGCACCAATGGATAGATTGAAACTTTTAAAGGAACTTATTATACTTATAGAGAGATAGGTCATCGGGCTACGAGGTGTCCTAAGACTCATGGCTAGAAGCACCAAGGACTCCCAGCACTGGGAGCACCGGGGACATTTACATCACGAATGTATGCACCACAAGGAGATTAAGTGGGCCAAACATAACGTGGCTAGTGGGATAGTATGGCACATTCCTTATTTATATTTATCCCTTACATATATAGTTGTATGTTTCACTTGAGGGGAATGTGCTCGTGGGATTGGGTATATGGGCGCCCCAATCGTGGTATACTGTGGGTAGGCGTATATGAGACTATATTACTACTACGGATTTACGTTAAGACGTTTACACTTAATTGAATTTCGAGGATGAAATTCTTGTGTTAGTGGAAAGGATTGTAATTCCCCGTATTTTTGAAATCTTGATTTAATTAATTAATTAAAATGGTTATTTAATTGGAAGTCAAATTAATCTAGTAACGATTTGATTTAGATTGAATTTAATGAATTTTGGTTATTAAAAACAATATTTTGGTGAATTTAATTAACAATTAAGTAATTTGGTATTTTAGTATAAATCTAAGGGGTATTTTGGACTTTTGTATTTTCTGGAATTATGAGTTTTGTTTTTGAAATTACTTAATAAGTAGAAGTTAGTTTAGTCTAGATTTTAAGTAAGTTGGATTTTTAGTTATTTATCCTTAATAAAATTGGGAAAAAAAACAGAAAAGAGAAATGTGTGCGGAGGCCCACAATCTGCGATCATGGCATGATGTAGCCATTACAATGGACCCTATACCTCTATAGCAGATTGGGTCACTGCTATTGCGGGAGAGGATCGGGGTTTTTGCTTATTTCAGGCGTGGGTTTGTGTCTTTTAATTAGTTTGGACTCTAGGAAATATAATAGTTAATTATTTTATAAAATTCTATGATTTGTATAAAGTTTTACACACATACATCCTTTTAACTCACACATACTTTAAAACTCTCAAATTAAAACAGAAAATTACAGACCCATTGTTTTACACCCTAAAACTCCATTAAACCAAACATCAACCTTATTTGGTGAGATTTACAACCGTACTTCAAAAAATTCCATAAAAGCAATGTTTCATATATTTATGAGACAATGTAGTAGTACACTCAGATTTTTCAAAAACTTATTGATGATACCAGAATTGTACCACCGCGTCACTGAACAATGGTGTAAGAACAAGTATGTAAATACAGAAAGAGATGACGAAAATGCGAAGATAACACCAGAAAAAAGTGGTTCAATAGAAGCCAACATCCACTGTTCAGCGTGAATAGTGTTTTCACTAGAATAAAGGCTCTAATAGCCTGTAAATACAATATTCAAGCTTTCTCTCTCTGTTGTGTATTTTGATAGAGTTTTGCTAGGGTTGAGAATAATCGATCCTTTATGATGAGGTATATTACAACCTTTATATGGCTGGGGTGGTATCATACGCACCAAAGTCATGCATAAGGCATGCTCAACTCCAACTATCCAACAAGGCAATTCCATTTGTCCCTGGTATATGTAAGCAATGATTATGTGATATTCCCCACATGTGTGGATGATGTTGTTACAACGATTTGGTCCACGCAGGGTTCGCAACCCACACGTATTCCCCATTCCCAGCAATGATTATGTGATAGCCGAGTATGAGACTTCTGATGTATCCTTGGATTGCATGTTATTAATAGCCTTGTGTAGTCTCAGCCGACTTGCATCAGGCTAAGACGAGAGATGGGATCATCTGACACATTCTCAACTTCCTGATATGGACGAGGCGAGGCACTAGGTCTACCAATGTAGCATATGGTCGGCTGAGACAATTGTAATAGGGTGGCACAATGGACCATACAGTGTAGTGTCGGCTTGAGTCGAGTCTGTATTTAGCAAAGATGAAGTCTCATATAGGCATATCAATCACCCCTAGACCTTAGTCTTTTATTTTGGGAGCAGACTGAGGGATAAATGTCTGGTGTATGACTTTGATATGACATCTCTGAGATGGACTGATAGGGTGACACTTGCCATCCAAGCTGTGACTCAACACGATACCCTAGAATAAGTGGAAGTAGACATCACTTATGAACTGTCCCCTAATGATGGGTCTTTGGAATTCGTTCCTAATCATTAGTGGGTTTAAAAACCTTTTAAACCCACATTTTTCATCTTCTTCAATCTACGCGCCATCTCTTTCTCTCTCTAAAAGCTCAGGCTTCCAGAAATCATTTCCTTCCTCCATTCAAAGGTGCCTTTCAATCATCCCTAGGGTTTTTCAGCAACAGAATATCCATATAACCCATTTTTCCTCCATTTGTTCATCTTTTCCATTGCTTCTGGTTAGTTTATTTTTAATTTCATTTTTTCGGTGACTTTTAATTTTTCCAGGCAACCTCCACTGGTGGATTTTGCCCCCTTTTTAGCGATGTTTGTGGTTTTTCTATATCATAAAGGTAGTTCCTAGGATCTTCCACCTCTTTCCTGGTTGTTTCATCCACTAGAGAATTTTTCGATTCAACTCCGATCGTCTTCTCCGGAAACATTCATTATACATTCTTAGTTGTTGGTAAGCTGAAGCATTAAATCATTTAGCCTTCCCAGTTTGTTCTTTTGGTCATCTATTCAAAGTAGTTTTAGGTTATTTTCCCCCTTTGAATACTATAAGTTAGGGGTCCTCTTTATGTATGTTAAGGAAACTACATGAGCTAGCCGACCAATTCCCGCACCTTAGGGAAAGGATCTTTAAAGATATCATCCATTACGAGATCGAAGCTGAGGCCAGGCGCTAGGTCGAGGACTTTCCTTTACGTCCTATATATCCACCTCCTTTGTCTGTTATTCATCCTCCAATAACTGAGACACAAGAAGGTCCTTCACCATCTCATCCTCCTGCATCTGGAGGATGAGATGACCTTTCTGTCATTTATCCTCACATTGTCATCTTAAGTTACACCAGCATGAGTGATGCCTCATATTCATACGATGATGTTGTAGACATCTCATCTTCGAAAGGCTATATTCCCTCATCATCTAAGGTCTTGGCCCTTGTTGTCTCGTATGAACATGCTACGAAGGTTCGTAACTCTTGTACAACCAAGACTGGTGCCGCCGGGTCTAACGAGGTGGACTTACCTTCTGATGATTCGGCCTTATTTGAGTTGAGAGTAACTTTTGCTCAACCCCCATTCCAAACGGCTATCCCTGTTACTACTATGTTTGATGTTAAATTCCAAGAGAGGTTTCCAACTGGGTCATTGACCCCTAATGATGCAGACTCTGGGGATGAGGCTGATGAGCCTCTAAACCCTTCTTTCGTCCAATAATTTAAGAGTACTGTGACTGAAGTCGATATCTTATTTGGGAATTGGTGCTTTATCAGTGAATATCTATGAATTTCTTATGCTTATTGGAAGGCATTTTTTATTTATGTCATAACATCTCATTTTTGACATTGTTAATGCGTGCTTGAATGGTTTGTAACTGGAGCATCCTCTCAGTTAACCGAGGCTTTCCTTTTCCTGAGATTTAAACTAAAGTAATAGCTTTTAAATTTGAATTCATCATCATAATCGTCTCGTCCATACACTGTCGTCTCGGTCAAGAGAGTTATTTTCAACAAGTTAATGATGTTTTATGTGAACCACAACTAAGTGATTTTTAATTCACCATATCCAAATTATGGTGTTTGCATCACGAGTCCTCTCTCGTCATTTTGAGAGTGTTTGGTCGAGAATCCTCGCGTCCATACACTGCCGCCTCGGTCGAGAGAGTTATTTTAACCAAATTAATTATGTTTGATATGAACCACAACTAAGTAATTTTTAATTTGAATCCACCAAATTATGGTGTTTGCATTACGAGTCCCCTCTCTTCAATTTGAGAGTGTTTGGTTGAGAATCGTCTCAGCCACCGAGAGAGTTCTTTTTACCAAATTAATGATGTTTAGATATTGTTCACCCCTCTCGGTGTTATTGAGAGTCCATGGACGAGGTTAAACCCATCTGGACTGTCATGTCACCGAGAGTAAGTAAGAGCTACTTTACCAAAAATGATGTTTTGTAGCCTAGTAAGGATTATTACATGCAATCTAAAATGATTCAAACAATAAAATATAGGAGACAACACTTCTAGTATTTTTTGTTCATAATGTGATTCTCATATTACATGAACAAATGGTACTAAGATGAAATTGTTAACAAACGAAGCTAAAATGAAACTCTTGACACAAAACTCTTACTGGTAGTATTTCTTGAGATAGTCAGCATTTCATTGATTGGAGAATAGCTCTCCATCTAAATTTTCCATCCGATACGTTCCTGGAACCACTTCTTGAACCACTTAATAAGGACCATGCCAGTTAGGATGAATCTTGTTAGGATTCTATCAAGTCTTCTTTAGGATAACGTCTCCTACTTTCACTGGTCGATCCTTCACCTTCTTATTATAAAACTTTATTGTTCTTTACTGATAGGTAGCTTACCTAACTTCAACATCTTCTCTTCGTTCCTCTATAAGATCCACTCTCCTCTTTGCCACATTCTTCTTCGGTTCATATGTTTGGACTCTATGAGTTGGGAGACCTATCTTTATCGGCACTATAGCCTCTGAGCCGTAGGCTAGTTTGAACAGAGTTTCCCCCATTAGGGTCCTCTTTATCGTCCTATATGCCCAGACATACACCTCATCAATCCATATCCCTTTGGCATCTTCTAACTTTTTCTTTATTCCATCAAGAATTATTTTTTTGGTAACCTTTGTCTTCCCATTAGCCTGTGGTTGGCCTGGAGTTAAAAAGAATTATTTTATGCCGACCCACTTACAGTACTTCTCAAGGGAGATGTTCTTAAACTACTTACCGTTATAAAAAAAATAGAGTCTTAGGTAGGTCGTGTCTACAGATAATATTTTTCCAAATAAACTGAAAGGCACCTTCTGCTCCATGATTATGATCATCACCTTGGCCTCTACCCACTACCTACTTTGAGAAATAGTCAATGGCTACGATCAGGTAGCGCTAATTATTCACAACCCTTGGCAAGGGTCCTACTAGATCGATCCCCCAAATGGTAAATGGCCATGGGGATGTGATAGAGGTAAGGGGTTGATGGGTAATGGTGGCAAACCTTTGGCATTTGTCTCATTTCTTCACATATGTAGTCGCATCTTTTGTCAATATCAGCCACCAATATCCCTAAGTAATGGTCCTCTTTGCTAATTACCTCCCTCCAATATGGCTAGAATAAGATCCATCGTGCACAACTTTCATAATATATTCTACCTCAAATGAGTGAACAAATATGAGTAGAGGGAGTAGGAATCCTTGCTTATAAAAAACGTCTCCTATAATGGAGATCTTAGCCATTTTGTACCTCAGCCTTTTCTTCTCAGCTCTAGACTCTGGAAGCTCCCCATATCTTATGTACCAGATGATAGGATCCATCAAAGAATCTCCTAAATTCAATTTCAAATAAAATTTTGCTGTATTTTCTTCCTCTTCAACGGTCAGCCGATGTAAGATCTCTACTGGCACCAACCTTCGACTTTATGTTCTTGTAGTGGAGGCTAACCTTACCAAAGCGTTGGCTCGACTATTGTCCAAACGAGGTATCCTCTTCATCTTCACTTATTTAAAATTCTTCAGTGTTTCTTTCACCCTTTCTAGGTATTTGGACATTCTGTCCTCCTTGGCCTCATATACCCCTAAAATTTGGTTCACAACCAACTTGGAATCACTATGGACCAAGAGCTGATCGAAGTTCATTTCTCGGGAAAGAGAGAGACCTGTTAGGAGGGCTTCATACTCTGAATCATTATTGGAAGCTCTGAAGTTGAATCTTAGTGCATATTAATATAAGTCCCGTTTAGGGCTGACACAATTAACCCTGCTTCGTTCCCTGTCTCACACGAGGAGCTATCGATATAAAAGTTCCATATTGTACCATCTATTGAAAAATTACCCTCTTCTAGGTACCCATTCTTGAAAAGGTATCTCTCCTCCTTGTTCTCAGGCAACTTACTTCTGTCTGAACTTGGCTCAGCCTCAGCCAGGGGATTACATACTGGCTCATAAGCTGGAACCTCTATTTCTTCTCTATCGGCCTCATCCCATGTGAACTCGACTACAAAGTCTACTAAGGGCTTCCCCTTAATGGTCATTCTCGACTGGTAGATGATATTAAATTCCCTTAGCTTAATTGCCCACGCCATCAACCTACCTAATTTCTCAAGTTTATGGATGAACTATCTGAGGAGAGAGTTAATGAGGACAACCATGGTATATGCTTGGAAGTATGGCTTCATCTTTCTTGAGGCATGTATTAGGGCATATTCCAATTTCTCTATTTTGGGATATCTTTGCTTTGCCCCTTAGAGGGCCTTGCTATTAAAATACACTGGCTTTTGTACTCTATCTTTATCTCTGACTATGGTAGAACTTATGTCCGACTCCAACACATCCAGATAAGTACAACTTCTCTCCTTGGATTGGTCTTGATAGTAAGAGTTGGGAGTCGAGGTAAGCCTTTAACTATTAAAAGGACCTATCGCACTCCTCATTTCACTCAAAAGCCTTTCTAAATACTTTGAAAAAAGGAAGGCACTTGTCAGTATCTCTAGACACAAACTTATTTAACGGTGCACCTTGCCCAGTTAACCTTTGCACATCTTTGATTGTCATCAGAGTCTATATCTCGAATAAATCTTTGATCTTCTAGAGGTTTGATTTAATACCCCTCTAGTCCATGATAAAGCCCCGAAACTTTCCTGCTCCCACGTCGAAGACACACTTAGGTGGTTAAGTTTCATCCTGAACTCGTCTATAGTATCAAAATTCCTCTCAAGGTCGGTCGCATGAGTATCTACCTTGAGACTCTTTCTCAACATATCATTGACATAAATTTCCATCGTCTTCCCTATCTGAGCCTCAAACATCTTGTTAACCAACCTTTGGTATGTTGCCCTGTCGTTCTTTAAATTGAAGAGCATGAACTTGTAACAATAGGTCCCCTTATCAGTTATAAAGGATGTCTTCTCTATATCGGCCGAGTCCTTGAATATTTGATTGTACCTTGAGAAGGCACCAATGAAACTCATCAGTTCATGGCTAGCGATAACATCCACCATCTAGTCTATCCTCAGTAAAGGGAAGTTATCTTTAGGACAGGCTTTGATCAGATCTATAAAATCAACACACATCCTTCATTTTTTATTAGCCATAGGGAAGATAACATCATTAGCAAGCCACTTAGGGTAGATGACCTCCCTAATAAAGTTGGCTTTTTCTAACTTCTTAACCTCTTCTCGAATGACATCATATTTATTTCGAGAGTAGACTCTCCTTCTCTGTCTGATCGGCTTTACATGCTTATACACATTGAGTTTATAGTAGAGGATCTTTGGATCAATGCCAGGAATATCTTCATGGATCCATGAAAAAATGCTTTGACTCTTCTTCAATAACTTGATCAACTCTTCTTTGATTTCTTTCTTCAAGGCTTTGCCGATCTAGATGATTTTTTTGGTTTGTCCTCATTGAGGATGATGGATTCTACCTCCTCAGCGACCTCTCCCTACTTTAACTTAGTATTATCTCTAAGATCCAGGGTATCAATATTTTACGTTTGTAGTTGCCCTTTTGTATGCCTCTCTTTCCTCGGCTGAGTTGAAGTAGCATTCGTGTGCCTCAACCTGGTCACCCTGCACTTCCCCTACCCCATATGGAGTCATGAATTTAATCGGTTGGTGAACCATTTAAGGTATGACCTCAAATGTTGTAGGCCGAGTAGACATTTTCATCCATGACAAAGAAATTAATCTTCTTCGCGAGGCATTTCAACATGAAATTTCCCATTCTAACCTCCATTTTATAAATCCTTAAAGGGTGTACTTTCTCTCCGCTAAACTCTATGAGAGGTTGATGATACAGCACTAGCCTTTTCTTGCTCAGACCTAAAACTTTGTAATAATCCCAAAACTTAACATTGATCGAACTGCCATCATCTACCAAAATCCTCAAAACCTCATAACCATGCACCGGAGTGGTGATAATCAAAGGGTCATCATGCGGGTCTAAATCCTTTTGAAATCTAGTTAAGAAAAAACTAGCAATTAAAGTATTCATATCAACTTTAGTTCTTTTACCTTCTTCGGATCTATTGTTGCTGAATGCACTTACTTAGGTTTTGGAGGGAGAGCCTTGGCTTCTGCTACATGAGCCTTTCTATCGACAAGCTCTCTTCCTTATTCATCTAGTCCTCCACAGATCATCTTAACCCCAAAGAGAGATCGTATGAAGCCAACCTTTAGGATCAGTAATGGAGGGAGGCAAGTTTGGATCTCCCTCATCATCATCGTCCGAGTCATCGTCATCTTGGCTTATTGGAGCATCAGGCTTACACTTGTCGTTCCTCATTTTTTGAGTGTCACCTTGTACACCCTTGGAACTTACCTTATCAACATACTTTCTCAACTATCCAGCTTTCAGCATTCTCTCAATCTCGTCCTTAAGAGAAAAACACTTGTGGATTGTATGGTTGTGGTCTTGGTAAAATTCACACCACATGTTTCTATTCCTCTTATAAGGAGGATCCTTCATCTTAGCAGGCTACTTCAGACTGATCATTCTTGATCTCATTCAAAATGGTCTCCCAACTGACAGTGTGTCCGCCGACCTCTTCTTGTCATCCTTGTTCTTCTTGTGGAACTTACCCCAACTCATTGTCCCTTTCTCATCTTCACCTTTGGTATCTATTTCTTCCTCTACATTAATGACCTTCCCGGCCTATTCTAGGAGTTTGGCTATAGACTTTGGAGGATCCTCTGTTAGTTCCCAAAGTATCTTTCCTTTATTCAAACTCCCCCATCATGGCGGTAATGGAAATACTCTTTTTGTAATCCTCAACCTCTAATTTCCCCTTGTTGAACCTCACTATATACTCTCTCAGACTTTTATTCTTCCCCTACTTCACATACAGTAGGTGGGTCCGCTTTTTCTAGGGACTCACCCCGAAGCAAAAATTATATATAAACCTTTCTACAAGATGTTTCAAATTCTCAATTGTGTTTTTAGGAAGAGAGGTAAACCACACATGAGTTGCTCCGGTCAGGATGTTTGAGAAGGCACGACACCTCATCTCTTTTGAAACTGTGTAAATATTAGCAGCTAATTGATACATCTCCATATGGTGGAGTGGATTATCTTTCATATTATACTTTGGAGCGACCACTAGTGTCTTGAACTTATTCGGGGTAGGATAACTCATAATCTTTGCCACGAAGGGGGAGCCTTCAGTGTATCCCCTCTATAAGGGGTCTCAAATTTTTAGAATATCCCCAATCTTATCCTCTAACCTTTGGATAGAATCATTCCAAGGTCTCTCGATCGGTGCTATAACCTCAGTCTGGGCCACATTATCCCCATTCCTTTCACTACCATATGGATAAACTGAGGGCTCTCTAAAAACTATTCTCTGTCGGCTATGCACCTCTCATTTCTCCTTATCTCGGCCATGAGGAGGTTTGTGATGATCACATCTGTCATTTATTCTCGAACCATCTATACTTCTGGAACTAGAGAGGAAATTTCTTAGGTCATTTACTACTGGGCCAAGCCTATCAAAGGCCAACCCCCTTCTTAATTTATCTAGAGCTGATGGACTTGGCTTACACTCTCGACTCGGCTGCCATTGAATCCTCGGATGGGATGAATGGGTCGCATAGTGCCTCTATAAATCTTACACGGCTCCCAATAACTCTTGTCATCCTCTTCATCATACTGCTCATCCTCATCATTAGGGCATTCACGACCTGGCCTCCCCAATCGTAAATGCTTGGGGTTGGCCATGCCCCTGCGCCTTTGCTGAGGAGGAAGATCCTTGAGTGTGGCCTAGGGTGGTCCTCTACTCGTTGGATCTAGACCATCTTCTCTAACGACCGGAGTTATTATCTGCTCTCCAGCACCAACACGTCTAGACACTATGTTTTGGCTGAAAGCAATAAGAGTTGCCTACATTAGTCCTTGGCTATCTACTAAGGAGCGTAGAACGCTGCCACCTTCGCCATTTTTTACTATGGTGGGGCTTGGTTGGTACTGGATCCACCTATAGTAGGAGGATCTGATGCCATTGAAGACTTTTGGTGACTGGAAAAACTAAGAAATGTAATGGAAGTGAGCTGGAAGAGCAGAAAATGAGCTAAAACTCAAATCATAACTCTTTCAATGGTGGTTTAAGCTTAGCCAAGGATGAGATTGGACCACTACCAGAGATTGGTGGAGCATCTACCAAAGAAGGGAAGAAGATGTCTATCTTGTTTCCACAGATGGTGCTAGATTGATGATACCAAAATTGGTACCATGAAGTCAGTGTGATAAGTGAGCTCAAACCAGCACAACAATGGTGTAAGAATAAGTATGTAAATACAGAAAGATATGAGGCAAAGGAGAAGATAACACCAGAAATAAGTAGTTAGACCGGAGCCTACGTCCACTAGAATAAAGGCTCTAATGGCCTGTAAATACAACACTCAAGCTTTTCTCTCTCTACTGTGTATTTTGACAGAGTTTTTCTTGGGACGAGAATAATCTTTACAATGAGGTAGAAGACAACCATTTATATGGCTAGGGTGGTGTCATACGCACCCTAGTCATGTATGAGGCATTCTCATCTCCAACTATCCAACAAGGCGATGCCATCTGTCCCTGGTGCATGTGAGCAATGATTATGTGATATTTCCCACATGTGTGGATGATGTTATTACAAAAATTTCATCCACACAGGGTTCGCAACCAACGCGCACTCTCCCACGCGTTCCCTATTCCACGCTCTCTAGTATATGGAAAGCACCTCCAGCCTGATTGAGTTACGATATATCCGAGTATGAGACTGCTGATATATCCTTGTATTGCATGTTGTTAATTTCCTAGTGTAGTCTCAGTTGACTTGAATCAAGTCGAGAGATGGGATCGGCTGACACATTCTTAGTTTCCGGATATGGACGAGGCGAGGTGCTATGTCTACCAATATAGCATATGGTCTCGGTCTAGTTATAGACGAGGCTAAGATAATTGTAGTACGGTGGCCTAATGAAGCATACTGGGTAGTGTCGGCTTGAGCCGAGTCTGTATTTAGCTGAGACGAAGTCTCCTATTGGCATATCACTTATTTTTCAAGAAACAATATCTCTATTTTTCTCGTTAAGTATTATATGATTTAGATATTGTATCAACATTAAATACTCATGTTTTCTTAACACGACTAGTAACCTAACTAGGAAAAGTGATTGCTTAATTATAAATTTATTTTTATAAACTTCTCAAATTGGTTTAATACTTGAAATATCGCATGCTTAGATGATTATTTTGGAGTGTTGGGAAGGTCACATGTTAAATAAAATATGTAACTCGATAATATGTTTTAAGTTATGAATCACGTAGACGATTAATATAACATAGCATGTGTTAATATGTTGCTAAAAATGGTTATTACTTGTGTTAAGAACGATTTATGGTCCAAATTTCTTTTGTCACTCGAATTGAAATATTGAATGTGGACAACTTCTTTGTATATTTTGTAGAGCTTACGCATCACATTATTAGACTAGTTTAACGTATCTAAAATCGGATTTAAATAATTACAAAATAAAGAGTTATAATGTTGGATTAATAATGTGATAAATGTAATGATTGCATGTGTTATTAAAATGACATCATTAGGACATCGAGATTTACACACGGTAGTTATACTTCCACCCTTGATATTAGTATGATACTTTCTTGGTATGGGAATAGAAAGTCACTAAACCAAAACAGTCGAGTTGTCAAGGTCTAAAACCGTGACAAGTCAAACTTGTCAAGGTATTTAACCATGACAAGTCTAGGTGTCTTTGTCACGGAGTTGTCACAGTCATTGATCTTGATAAGTTTTGTCACAATCAAAGACCGTGACAAGACCATGACAAAGTAAAAAAAAATTATCACGGTCAAAGACCATGATAAGTCGGTGACAAGTTTCTTTGTCACGGATTTATCACGGTTTTTTACCATGATAATTTTTATGCATAATTTTAAAAAAAAATTGTTGGGCAGTATGTCCAGTAGTATATTTGTACCTGTTATAGTAAATTTATACCTATACAAACAGCATATATCCAAATAAAATATAAATAATGTACCAAATCAGCATGTACCAAATCATGACATATATAATCCATATCCAAATAAAATAGAAATACAAACATCCAATATCCAAATAAAAAATATAGAAATAATGTCATGGCTTTGGGTCTTGAGCATGTTGGAGGAGGAAGGAAGGCCACATGATATATCCATTGACAACCTCATTAATTCACTGAACGCCGCATTGTTAGCGCAATCACAGAGGTGAGTTCTCCTTTTTGGTCATCACATGCGTGATGAGCGCCCTTGCCTCAATTTCTTGGAGGGAACGTCCATGAACTAGCATACCCGGGAGGAAGGACGTGTCCCTCAATGCCCTCTCTATCCACTCCGCACAAAATATGTCGAGTAAAAACATGCTTTGTCAACCAATTATTGACATAGGCCACTCGACTGGAGTTAAGATGGGAAATGGATCATATGGCGACGAGTCCGTCCATATCAACAATGAATTAGTGACATCCTCGTCTACCTATACCTACTTTTCCTTCTCCTTCCCATTCCCCAACTGACGCTTCATGAAGGCGTATATATCTAGGATCGTCGCCCCCAACCTTGATAGATTATCATCATGGGTGTCCACCCTGCGTGCCAAACCGGTGTTGCTCGTCTCCATTTCGATGATCCTTGGCTTCCCCACCTGCGAGCTCATCCCCCTAGTCCTTCCCTTGCGATATGTCCCGAGCACTTGGCTGAGTGTCTTCGTAGCCAAAGACGCTTTGTCGGCATCAGACTGCGACTCATACACTTCCTTAAGTTTTATCTGAAACGAAAATAGTACACAATTAGTTAATTAAGTAAATACAAAAATTAAAACGTAATTAAAAAAATCAAACATTTATAACTTACAATTGTGGCAATGACGCTCGGAACCACTTCCTTGTCCTTGCCCTTCTTCGTCCAAATTTACACATAGGCATTGAGCCTATATGGTATACTCCAAGGCCACTTCCCGTCTCCTAAAATAAAATAATGCAAAATTAGTAAGTAATGCAAAGTAATTTTAAATTACAATAACATACAACTAAAATTAAATAAAAATAAAAACTTACCATCATGTGCTCCACCTTGGCATAAGATGTCCTCCCGGAGTGAACGTCCACTATTTTTGCCCGGTTCTCCTTCCCCGATTGGTGAGATGCCAATTGCTTCTCATCAATCTCATTGTCGACAAAATTTTACCGCTGTTCAAATGATATCGTCTCCTTTGGGGGACGATGTCGCGTACTCTCGGAATGGACTTCCGGGTCTTCCCAAAGTACCGCGCTCGCATATTATTCTTCCACGTCTTATATTGATCCCTCAATTGTTCCAACGTGGAGTCGAAGACATGTAAGGGCAGGCCGAATTGTTTATGTCAAACAAATACAAACCAAAAAGAAATCAAGTGTTAGTTGCTTATAAATATAAATACACTACCCGTAGTGCCCCCCCCCCCCCCCCCCCGATGTTAATCTTGGGGTCATTAGGCACGACCCTCCAAGAAGTGTACCCCGGGCCCACGATATCCTTCAGCAACTCTGGTGATCTAGTCAATAATGTCGTCTTATTCTCAACAGCGAACCCCAATTTGCCCCATTTTAGGGGCCTACTGGACGAGGAGCCCTCGTTGCCTCCGCTATCGCACTAGGATGAAGACATTTTCTGCAAAAATTGTTATTATTAGTACAATCATGTATATGGATTTTGAATTAATGCTCAAATCTGATAATAACAATACATACGATATTAATTTCAATTTATACCATTATCAATACCAATTTATATCAATTTCAATTTATAACAATACCAATATCAATTTATACCAATACCAATAACAAATTCAATTTACACACACGCACAATGACCCCCCCCCCCCCGAACACACACTCTCGGGTCATGAACTTTGAATTAATACTTAAATCGAATAAAATCCTAATTAACATATTCACTAACCATAAAACCAATTTTGACTCAAATTCGATATTCACTAACTATTAGTATAACCAATCACCTATTGAATGCGTACGCATAAGAACTAGAAGTCTAGTTTGTATGCGCATTATATGTAATTTAAATTAGTTATAAATTTTACAAAACCTTTATGTCGTGCATTCAAATGAGAATATATACAGGCATGCCCCCTATCCCCACCTCCCCCCCTCCCCCCCCCCCCCCCCCCCCCACCCCCACTCCCTGAAGAAAGTGTTATATAAGAAGTTGATTTAATGTAAATTTATTTGTGCATTCAAATTCAATTTTAATTTGAAATTAAAATTAAAATTCAATTTATAAAATTAATTCCTATTTCCTCCATCTCCTCTAAAGGGTGAGTGGTTCTATCCCATTCAAGATCGCATATTTATGTAATATACTTAAGAGATTATGCACATTGTTCCAATTTGAGAAAATTTTGGCAACATATCCCCATAGTTCGTCAAGTACACGACATAGATTCGCAAGTGTGCAGTCCCAAACTGTCCAAACGGGACAATTCGAGAGATCTCATTACAGGGGTAATGACTCTCGAACGGGTTTAAGGGATATTGAATGCATATGCATAAGTATAAGGCTAGTATCTATGCGCACTATATGTAATTTAAAGTATGTTTCATTCAATTATGTCTTATCACAATTCGAGAGATTTCATTTAATTATGTAATTTAAAGTATGTTTTATTTAATTTAAAGTACGCATAAGAACTAAAACTTATACCACTTTATACTAATTTATATCAATATCAATACGATTTCAAATTCAATTTCAATTTATAACCAATTTATACCAATTTACACCAATATCAATACCAATTCAAATTCAAGTTTTATTTATACCAATTCAATTCAATTTCAATTATGTTCAATTTCAATTCAAATTCAATATCTTTACAAATGCAATCCATGTTATAAGGTCGGGCGTATCGAATCGTCTAATTTAAATTCAATATCATACACACTAATTCACACCCACACACCTACACCCACTGCCCCCCACCCCCTACCACACCCCCTACATACACACACACACCCTACCCCTACCCCCACCCCCACTCTCCCCCCCCCCCAACACCCCCACCCCCCTCCACACACACACACACACTCCTACCCCCTGCACCCCCCCCCCAACACCTACACACACGCACACGCACACCCATGCACACACACACCTACACACACACACACACACACACCTACCACACACACATATATACACACATGCACATATATAAAGGAGAGAGAGAGAGAGAGAGAGAGAGAGAGAGAGAGAGAGAGAGAGAGAGAGAGAACCATCGTGCAATAGAGAGAGAAAAATGGTGGGAAATGAAAACGGTGGGAAAAAAATAGGGAACTAGGTTTTTTAGTCAAAAAAATTATCACGGACCTATCAAGGTCTTTGACCGTGACAAGTCCATGACAACTATACTTGTTACAGACTTGTCACGGTCAATGTTTATGACAACCCCTTGTCACGATTATTGATCATGATAAAAAAAATGCGTATTTTTTATCACGATCAATGACCATGACAAGGTTGGCTGGCCCAAAGGTGACAATTTAGCCTTTTTAGTGTAGTGAGTAGGCATATTAATTGTTGTTGGTGCTTTCTAGGAATGGGACTTAGAAGTGTTCACTTGTATATTTGGGCATTTTCTAGCTATGGGACTAGATAATATGCCATTACATTATCTTATCCTAGGTGCGAGACTTGGGAATAGCTTTAGTTTGAGTGTATTTTCCTAGATGAGGAACTAGGTAATACTTATTGTTTTGGTGATCTCTACGTATGATACTAGGGATGTATTATAGTTGTGATGCTTGAATTATTTGGGAGATAGTTGTAAAAAAATGAAAGATAATTAATACCGAAGATAATAAACGCGTATTAGAGATAGTTGATGAGGCGTCATTATATGAGATGTGCGGTTTGACTGTCTTCACTGTATGGATGGGACTTATACTGTCTTGCCTACTTTGATGGATTTATGTTGGTGCTAAGAGTATGTGCAGTATCTTACGTTGGTCAACCATTACTACGATTGTGGAACCTAGGTAAACTGGCCATAGTGACGTGTATTATGTGGGAAATATCACGGTATGTGCGGGCTAACAGTTTAAGTCAATGGGCAATAGTGATGTATTTGGATCTTTATGTGATAAGACGCTAGGGGATCAGTGGGTATTTATAGGGATAATAGAAAGTCAAACTAATTATAACGGTGTTACATCAATAGTATGTCCAAGACAATTGTAATTGAGTAAGAAAATGGAAAGAGATTTAATTAATATAGAAATAAACATAATTAGACTGGGATAGTGAGTTTGATTACTTTTCATTGGTACTTGTTATAATTTTACACTAGTTTTCAACCAAGTGCGATGCACGGACGGTTTTTAAATCTAAAAATGAATCTTTTGACATATATATATTTATAAAACATGAATTAACGAAAAAACCGATATATTTACATGTGTAATATAGTTACACATAAGATATTGATTTATCAACCAAAATACATTATTTAATTTGAAATATATAATGAGTCGATACAGTAACATAAGTTTTCTTATTTTGATATGGGTAAATCCCCAGACACGACAAAATAACATGATACGATATATCGTGCTTGTGTAAAAAAATTGATCTAAATTCGTGTCGTGTTTGTGTCATATTTTGAGTCACGTTATATCGTTGTGTTGTATTATACGTGTTTTTCTCGTGTTTATTTGGGTGTAAGAATTATTGATTATCTAAGTCATGATGTGTCATATTTTAAATGGATTAATCATATTAGATAAAAAATATATATATTTTCATGTCTTAATGATGCTTAGGTTGTCGTGTCAAACCCATAAAAATACGAAAAAGATGAATTGCGACCCCTAATTTTAGACACTAAACAACAAACAAAGGAAAGTTTAGTCATCAAAAATGAACAAAATTGATTATAAAGCATATACTTTGCAAGTATATGAAGAAAGTATGTCTTCTAAGAAATTTTATGAAACATTAGAAAGCATTTACTTTGCAAGTATAAGAAGAATGTGTATGAACAAATAAATATGACTACTCATACATTTGATCAAACATCAAGTGAACAAAAAGGGTTAGCATATGGATGGAATTTTTCAAAAGATGATAATGATTTGAATGTTGATTGGGTGTCCTCTCCTCCATATGAGTTAAGGGATTTAATTATAATTGAATCCTATCGTATCAAATGTCAAAGGATGATGGCCTGTGATGGCATTTATGGACTAAGGGTTGTAAGCGCAGTAGAAGTTTTGTATGATTTTTAATATTTTTAGTTTCTTTTGTTTTCCTTTTGGCATTTTCATTGTTAAAAAAAGATTTCTAAGAGAGAGTGGACCAAACGTTGCACTCCCACACCCAACTACAGTGCCTGCATCATCTCAGCCCAATACCAAGACCCTACGTTATGCTTGTATTTCATCATTGCCGCCATATATAGCTCACTAAACCACACGCTGACCTCCTCAACCACTTGTGTAAGATCATAAAATAAAAATAAGTATTTAAAAAATACAATTTTAATAGATATTAATATATATATATCACTGTTCTAAAAAATCCGCCTAGTCTTAAGGCTTGGGAGAAATGCCCCGCCTTATTCTTAGTAAAACCCTTAAGGCGCACTTTTTTCTAAAAACAACAATGCTTTAGTGAAACGATATCGCCTTTTAAAGAATTTTTTAACTAACCAAACCATTATCTCATCCAAAATAATCAAATAGTATTTTAATTTGCATATATTCAGACATATTTTTATGATATGTACAATTTTAGTATTTTAATAGCCTTGTTATGGTTAAAATATATTAAGAAGGCTTAAACGCCTTTTCATGCCTAAGGTCCGCCTAGGCTTTCAAGGCTTGGCGTTCACGCCTCGCGTTTTTTAGAACCTTGACACACACACACACACACACACACACACACACACATATATATATATATATATATATATATATATATATATATATATATATATATATATATATATATATATATATATAAATAGGGTATGCCCATGCCTGAAGGCACGACGCAAATTTTTGAAAGTATCTGTCGTTGATTGGACCGTAGGTCATGTTTAGTTTGCAACGATGGACGTGTTATGTTCGTTTCAAATTTATGACTTGTGTTAGAAATGCAAAAGAGTTAGTATTTCAAATAAATCAAAATTTTGTGATTATTATAAATGCAAAGGAGGTACAAAAATTAAATATTTTAAAAATAATGAAGAACATGGGACAATCCACTAAAGACAACTCAATTACCCAAACACAAATACAAACTTTCAAAGTCGGTCAATCTCCATAAAACTTAAAAAATTATGGTATATAGTTTTTTTTAATTAAAATTGATGTTAATAAAAAAACTTTCATTATTTATTTAAAAAATGGACGTTATATTTATCCAAAAAGAAGTTGACGGTACTTATATTAAACAACAAAATTGGATATCATTTTTCTGACAAAAACTCAACGAATTAATCGTGTCATTAAGGGTCGGATTTCTCATCTAACATTAATACAATGACATGATTAATTCATAATTTTACTCATGTTATTTGTGTCAAATAGTAGTTTAATGCGGTGTGAAAATTATAAGTCACATTATTCGTGTCGAGTATTAAAGTAAAAAAAATTAGTATATTTTCTCACCATTTAAATGTTTCACATCAAGTTTATTAATATATTATTAAATATAGTATATTTTCCATCTGTGTATATTTTAAAAATTAGGAACTTGAGACATGAAGTGGGCACATTGTGTTGTCTTATTATGGTAAAATCAAATGGACAGAGGGACCATTACTTCTAGGCATGATGTTTTCAAAAAATGATTTGCAGCTGTTCAAATGGGCAGCTAAATCACCTCGAGCCATGTAACTACATACATTTACTTTTAAATACCTCGAGCCACGTAATTGTAACTATTCATCCTTAGGCCCACGCTATCACTCTGACAGCTAAATGACTTCCGCTGACGCATGGGCAGTTGAGAATGGTAAAAGTAAATGTTTTAACCTCCATTTTTCAGCCACACACGTGAACCTAATTTTCTTTTATTTCCTATATATGTTTTTTAAACACTAAAATTTCATTTGGTAACTTATCCAACTTGTCTGTAACTTATCTTAGGACCCAAAATTTTGAAGATATTGGTTGTCATATCTCAAGTCTCACGCTTAGAAGTTCGCGTAAAATCATTTCATTATAAATTAATAACGGGGACCAACATTCTTTTTTTTCTCCTGTAAAATTTGATAACAAACCATGTTTAAAAAATAACAATTCTAAAACATCTACCAAGACCAAATGGAAAAAAAATACACTCTTAAGTTCTCAACCAAAGCATACACTTCAACAGTAAGAATGTGATAAAAAATGGCCAAAACTAAAAAGTCTCCCTGATCCATGAC
Source organism: Sambucus nigra (assembly GCA_949130495.1). NCBI lineage: Eukaryota > Viridiplantae > Streptophyta > Magnoliopsida > Dipsacales > Adoxaceae > Sambucus > Sambucus nigra. Next base: position 726,100,067 of record OX422207.1, read on the forward strand.
CTGTACAGAACAAAATAAAAATTTCAACTAAAAAAATAAATTTAAACAATAGCGGAATAAAACGTAAGACACAACTTGATACATCCCCAGCTCATGTATAAAAAACGTAAGATTCAAATAGTAAACTTACACTGAGAACTTCTTCTTGACACCTATGGAAGTGAACGCGTCCCATCTGGAAAAGAAAAAATAACAGAGTATTAGCAAAATTTATAAATTTTAAGATATCTTGTGAACCCATTTTCTAAAGGTTTGAACCCATTTTTGAAGCTTTTGGACCCATTTATTCATATTCTTCGTTTTGTTTCTTCTCTCTTTCATCTATCTATCTTTTTCACCATTAACATTAAATTGAAAACCCGGTTAAATTCAGAGCAACATGCTTCAAAAATAGATAGCTTTTGAACCCATTTATTTGTCTTTTGAACCAACCACCTGTGCCTACTGCCTCAATCTCATCTTCACCAATTCAATAAGAGAAGTAGGAACAACACAATACATATGAAACCTTCAAGTGCAACTAAATAAAAAAATGAGAAAAATGTTTAAAAAAATACACAACTTGTTTTCTATTTTTTTGTAGGGAATGATTTAGCATATTACAAAAATCAATTATAGTAGAACTTACTTATTCCTTCCAACACCAAGAATAAACTGTGGAAGATAAGTCGAATATGGCTCTTCTTGGGCACTGTTGCTCAAAGTTGGTCCCAAACTCTTAAGCTCGGATGCAAAATCCCTCTCAAACTTCTTAAGCACAAAAGACACCAACCACCTGTGCCTACTGCCTCAATCTCATATTCACCAAGTTGTGGAAAAAATAGCCATAACCCATATAAGAACATAACCTGTATAAGAATAAGTATCAACCGTTTATAAGAACCCATAACCCATATGAGAACCCATTTTACAAACAACTATCACTCGTTTACATATATACTTGTAAAAAATCGTTTACATACAAACCTGTAAGAATAGGTATCAATCATTTATACCTATAAAAATCGTCTACATATATACTTGTAAGAATAGGTATAAAAGCCCAAATGGGAAAAAATTGGAAAACAATAGCTTCATGTAAATAAAATCCAACAAATAAAACTCAATCTCGTGGGTTTTGAGATTGCAAAGCTCAAGAGAGACTCTGTGGAGAGAGAAAGAGAAAGAGATTTTAATTTAAAGTGATGATGGGTCTGTTTAGATGAATATATCAGAAATATTTCTGATAGCGTGTAGATTTTAAAAGAGACTAAAATCTTTTAAAAGATCCCTTCGAATTTTGTGCACACTTTCATTTCTTACACTGCCGGCAAAATCACAACTACAATATGTGGTAGGTATACACAAATTTTAAGGCAAAAACATTAATGGAATCGTGGGTGAATTGTGCGTGGTAATCTGAAAGTAGCGGATCATTCTCAGTCTTCCATTTTAACAAAATGCACAAGGATGGCGCCTTGTTGTCTTCCATCTCAACCTTTAAATGAGTTAACATCTTATTGAACAGTAAAAACACCCTTCTAACTTATTATATAGATTTATATAAGGAGCATAATGTTGGTTACTATTCCACAAGTTGATAACTTAATTAGAGGCTAGGATTGAGCCAACAAGGCAACGATCCAATGGCTGAGATTAAAATACCCCGCCTACCATTTTTGCCCCTTAAATATTTGGCTTCCCCCTCTTTTGACACCCTCTAATTTATTTCCCCCTCTCTTCGAAATTCATAAACAAGGGTAGATTTGTCTTCCCACTATTCTCTCCCTTGCACTCATTATTCTAACCCCATCCATTGTCATTTTCTGACACAACACCTCACAAGACAAACCCTCACAATATAAAACTCTCCCCCAAGCAAAATCCCTCCTTATACGCCACCGTTATCAGCTTGCGTTGTCACTGTCATCAGCTTGCATTGTCGCTGCCATCAACTGCATGTATGAAATTAGTTGTCCTTGATGTTGGCTTTATAGTTTAGGTCTTCGAATGTTTGCTTAGGGTTTGTTTTAGGCTTTATAGTTTAGCTCTCTCTCCCCAATGTCTATGGCGTGATCCTCTTTTTCCCTTGATTTTGATTTGTCTATATTTGGGGCTTTATTTCGATTTCTTTGATTATGACGGTTGGACTATCAATATACGATTTATGTCTTGGTGTTTCTAATCTTGAGCTAATTTATTTTGCAGGTCGAACAATCAGTGAAAACTAGTAAGTTTTCTAACTCACTACCACGATCTTTATCGGTCATTTCCTCTTCCAATTTTTCACTCCTATAGAGTTTTTTTATTCACCGCACCAGAGTTGAAATTAGGTATACCACATTGTGATTGCTGAGAAAATTATTTATTTGGGTTGTCTTCCTCTTTTTGTATATTGTTCCACATTTTAATGGCTAGAATAATGTGGGAGATTTGCGTCGAATGTGAGGTGCCAAATGTGATGCAAAGGAAGTTCGGTGAGTGTTGATGTAAAAAATTAGATCGCTCTAATTATTCAATCACAGATAAATAAAATGAGACAAAGATTTTTAAAGTGGTTAAGCCTTATAAGAATGGCCTACGTCCACTTTTATGTTATTGCTGAGTGTTTGGGAATTCTCGATTACAAGTTTAGTCAAGAAATTCCCCCCCCCCCCTGAATGAGGGTGATACAAGGTATTTATAGCCCCTAAGATGTACATGAAAGGGTTGATGCATTAAATGATATACATATGAAAGGGTAATACATTTAATGCAGCGCGTGTGTCAAGATGATGAACATTCAATGAATAGTTGAACTGTTGATAAATACTAACAAAACTCAAGACACAATGGGTTTGGTGGAAAGGAAAAACCACATTCAGCAATAAAAAGACTGGGGAACAATTGTCCCTCAGCCAAACGAAAGTAATTTTGAGGTTCAGAAAGCTCCTCCAAAATTACCCAAGATGGGATGGAAAAGTCAGAACGGAATTTTTCGAGAGATTCAATAATGTAAACCATGATGAATAAAAGAAGGAAGAAAATCTTACAGGAAGGAAGGAGATCTGCTGACAACTATCGAAGGAAAAGATGAACGCACAAGAGAGAATAGAAAGCTTGAATGCAGAAAATTGGAAAAAGAAGAAGACGGTATGGTTACCTAAGAAGTTTAAATACTTTGCCTAGGGAAGAGGCGAACGAAATGATTACGCGAAAGTTTCTTTCCTTTAGCTTTTGAAACAGGTTCCTTGCCGGCAGGAGGATCCTCCAGGCAAAGAGGAGAATTGATGAAATTAATATCTCTGAGCATTCTGACGTTCATCACAGAAGATGTATCCAAGAGATGCTCGGGACGAGATAATTCAGTCTGAGAATGAAGACTATAGTCGCCAAGATATTTTGAAATTAAACTCCGAGGAATGGAACGAGATGGGATCCATTCCATATCCAATTTTAAAGGTGGCATAGGCAAGTCTAGTAACCCTGGAGCATGATAATCCCATAAAAAATGCCCTTGCTCCAATTTCAGTACACCCAGGGCGTTCAACCACCCCTGCTTATAACCTTCATTATTGGCATGTTCAATACGAGCATCTAAATGAACAAGGGCTTCATTGTATCCTGCCATCCAAAATTCCCTGGGCTGTTTATGGAATTGGAAGGTTAATCTATCCAATTGTTCGTGAAGGTTCCTGGCAAAAACATCTTTATCATTCAAAGCAGACTTCGTTGCAGTAAGTTGATCTTCCAAAGATAGATCTCTCTTGGACAATTCAGATAAAGCCCGATCTTTGGCATTTAATTGGTATGCTTGAGTTTCCAAAGTAGACTGAGTGCGAGCCTCTTCAACATTACGGCTAAGAACTCTTGATCGACTCCGAGCAGCGACTGGAGAACTTTGCTCCTCGGTAATATTTTGAATAGCTCTTCCTCGCCCACGAGAACCTCTTCCTCATCCCCGAGCAGTTACAGGAATAACAGATCTTCTTAAGTTATCCAGTTCTTGCCTTAATTTGGCATTCTCAACCTCTAAGAACGAGAAACCTTCATCGGTAACTTGTACTAAAGCAATGGAAGATGACGCTGCAGATTCATACTATGCCAGCTTTTTCTACAAATTATTGTTCTCTTGTTCCAGCAACTCAGCAATCTGCCTGCAGGCCTCAACTTCACCTTTTAGAGTTCTTTCCCTAACATCGTATCCAGCAAGGATCTTTTTATGGCCTGTTTTAGAAGAAAGCTGCTGATATCTATTTTCATACTCCTTATGCAGCAAAGCAGTTGATTCATTTTGTTGATGTTGTAGATCTTCTAAGGTACAATGAAGTTCCTCAATCAATTCATAGTAGGCCACACTGTTGGCCACAGCTCGGTCAAGTAAATCTTTCAAGTACCGATAAGCCTCAATTGCTTGTTCTGAGGCATCAAGACCAAGGATGTCAGCAATTTCTCATCCACTCAAATTTGTATGACCAGCTTTCTAATACTCACGACATTATTGCATCAACTTTGTATCATGTGCAGATATCAGTTCCATTCTAGCAACAAACTAAGGATGAGAAAAAGACAACAATCAACAAAAACAAATCATCAACAACAGAGATGAAGAAAGATGTATTTTATTAGATCACAAAAGGATTACATTGTTTGATTACAAATAATGAAAGATAGAAATGATACCGAACAACTTCACACCTTTTCCTTGTCTCCCAAGACTTTCTCAGGAAGCTGGGACGAGGAGCTTGGTTGCTCGGTGGTAACAGCAGCCTGATCAGCAGGAGTCGAAATTTTCTCAGGAGGAGGAGGCATGGAAGAAATTTCCTCATTGGCAGAAGGAAGAGAGGCAAGGACTTGATCACCTATGGCCATAGAAGATTCATCAGAGATAGGCTCATCTTCTTCTTCTTCCACAATTGGTGGGGGAGGACCAGGGAGGTGTAGCTGGAATAGCCCAGAATCTTCTTTGATTTTCAATTCCTGCAGGGCATCTACCCAGCCATCTCGAAAGTATTTCAACTTCCCATATTGAACTTGGGATGTCATCGCAGCAATCCCCTTGTCCCATCCTTTATCCCAGCTAGCGCTGAAGGATTTTTTAACTGCGAGCTTTCTTTTCAGTTTCTCTGAGGAGAGCTTCGCATCCAATTCTTCTTTTTTGCCCTTGATATCTCGCAGGGTGGACAATTCTTCCTCTGCCTTCCTCAGCTTATCCTCAAGCTCTCCAAAATTCTTGAGCTTGTCGTCATATTTCTTATGCTCGACCTCTAAACTTTTCACTTTATTCTCTAAATTCTTGGAGATCTCAGCCATCTTCACCTTCTCGGCCTCAACTGTAGATAACTTTTTCTCCCATTAGGATTTGTCCTCGTCATACTGCTGACGAGAATCCTTCAAAGATTGGGTTAAATCCAGCAGAGCATCCTCTACACCAGACGAGGAGCTGGAAGCTTTAATTGCCTCGTCCTTCTTCACGATGTTATTGAAACAGTTCACCAGCTGAAAGATGAGAAAAACAATCAAGTCAATACAAAAATGCAAGCATTCAGAGAAAGAAAGAAAACTCGGAGTGTGAGAAATTTACTGAAGCAAGATGACGAGTAGCTAGAGATGTCAGCATATCCCTAGAAATTTTTTCATCAATTCCTTGGACCTCGGGTATGATCCAAGTTTTTACCGAGCTCATTGCAGAGCTCGGAGGAATGATGGTTGGAACACCAACACCACCAGCTGGTAGAGAGGAGACAGTTTCAGCCAAATTGACTGAGGATGACTTCCTCAATCTTCTCAAAGGGACTTCAGCAGTTTCAACCAAGGAAGAACTCTTGGTCGGAGAGATAGTAATCACTTACACAGGAGCAACTTTCTTGCTCGGAGCCACTGGGGGCTTCTCGGTAGTTTTTGAAGGCGCAACACCCACCTTCTTAGTCCCCTCTAGGACATCAATTTTACTTTTCTTGGCCTCAGCAGCAGATGAAATGTCATCAAATAGAGCAGGAGGAGCTCTTTTCTTGCCCATTCTCTGACTTAAAAGGATGTGAGAATCTGAAGAAGAATCCTCTGGAGTTGAAGCTGGTTCAACCAGGACGAGCAGTATAAGAGGTTGTATAGCTCTTATACTGTAGCAAATATGATGCAGACCTGATGTGCTCGTCTGCAACGTTCTTATGCAAACCCCAGATAAGTTTCAGATGCTTAATATTAACCTCTGATTCCTTTGGAGTTTTTCTTTTACTCTCAACTGCAAACAAACACGTATTAAAATATCAGTCATACATTTTATCAAACATAATGAATTCGTAAATTCAGAAAAGAAATAAAATGAAAAATAAACCTATCCCATTGCCATATGGAGGACATCTGGGACCGTTGTATACTCCATCTCCAACTAAAGGGGCATATTGCCAATTTTTAATAACCACCCCATGTTCAAAATAATCTCTAGTTGCATCAGGGAGGTTAACTACAAGAGCCCTATTCAAAAACCTAGTTTTTAAGTAATAAATATTATCTAGAACGGCCCATCTATAGCAGTACATAATTTCAGGGATCCCTATACGAGTCCCATGAGTTAGATTTAATTTATACACCCCATTAATTATTCTCCATAAATTGGGGGCTATTTTTGCAGGGACAAGATCGAAATACTGACAAAACTCAAGACACAATGGGTTTGGTGGAAAGGAAAAACCACATTCAGCAATAAAAAGACTGGGGAACCAATGTCCCTCAGCCAAACGAAAGTAATTTTGAGGTTCAGAAAGCTCCTCCAAAATTACCCAAGATGGGATGGAAAAGTCAGAAAGGAATTTTTCGAGAGATTCAATAATGTAAACCATGATGAATAAAAGAAGGAAGAAAATCTTACAGGAAGGAAGGAGATCTGCTGAATACTATCGAAGGAAAAGATGAACGCACAAGAGAGAATATAAAGCTTGAATGCAAAAAATTGGAAAAAGAAGAAGACGGTATGGTTACCTAAGAAGTTTAAATACTTTGCCTAGGGAAGCGGCGAAGGAAATGATTACGTGAAAGAAACTATTGAACTTCCGGCGGCTAAAAGGACAAAAAGGGCACAAAGATCGAAGCACTCTTAAAAATTCGAAAAAAGGCGGATTCTGTGAATTTGGAAATAAATTCAAATACGATGCTCCTAAAATCGAGGAAGATCATTCAATATTGCCATATACCGAGAAAGAATGTTCCATACTCCTCAAAGTTCGAAATATGAAACATTGGGGGCTTCTGTTGACACCAAAATTAATATGCTGATGTGGACGAATCATACGAAGACACTTGTCAATCTACGTGGCACAATAACAACGAGAAAGTTCATTTCCCCGACCAACTCATAGTCTCTCCGAGCAACGAGGATACACCGAGGAACGTCAGCACTCTGAGGTACTATAACTCTCCGAGGAACTCCTGAGCAACGAGCAACTAAGGCGGTCCGAGCTGCATCTCGGCCGTATCATTAATTGCCAGATAATCAAAAGTTCAACTATTCATTGAATGTTCATCATCTTGACGCACGCGCTGCATTAAATGTATTACCCTTTCATATGTATATAATTTAATGCATCAAACCTTTCATATACAGCTTAGGGGCTATAAATACCTTGTATCACCCTCATTCAAGGGGGGGGGGAATTTCTTGACTAAACTTGTAATCGAGAATTCCCAAACACTCAGCAATAACATAACAGTGTACGTAGGCCATTCTTATAAGGCTGAACCACTTTAAAAATCTTTGTCTCATTCTATTTATCTGTGATTGAATAATTAGAGCGATCTAATTTTTTACATCAACGGTGAGGAAAACCATTCTTAATAATTTAGGACCATTTACTTCAATTAGGTACATATGTCTCGAATATAATTCGGTACCCCAAGTCAATTTTAACCATTTGAGTCCTCATTAAATGGGATGATATTCATTGCAATTTTCAGAAAATACCGATATCACTATTCTTATTAGTTCTAATATGAATGCATGTGTGTGGGTCAATATAAATTCCCTTCAAGCCCAATCGGCTAATGTTTCGACAATTTATTTTAGCACATTTCTCATTCGAATGATATGTGTGCTTTGAATTTATGTTTTGATATGTGTGTCGTAGAACAAAGTACTTTACTTCAAGTATGTGTTACTTTTAACACATAGTGAGTGCATGTTTCATATTTTTGCAAGATTCTTTGTATTTTTCTGTTTTAACAAAATGGGTAATGTTTTATTCAATTATAACAAATGTACTCAATTTTGACTACCAATTTCAACTTTGTACCATAACGTAGGGCACTATGGTAGTTGTTGGTTGCTATAATTTGACTACCAATTTCAATTTTTATTACGGGTCCAAATTCAATTTGATTACAAGCCATTTGTGTTGATTTTGGGTTTTGATTTACTTAAAATTAGAGTTTTTCCAATTTGGGGTTATTTGTTACTTTTATATATATATTATTGCGGTTTCGAAATCAATTTGTCAGTATGCCTACAAGGATGGAAATTTGACATATGGTTCAGTTTCATTTTATCTTATGCATAATGGAGACCACGAGTTCGTGGATTCTAATATTTGGGTTTGAAACTGCTTGAAAATGTAACTTCATGGATTTATGATTTCTCTGCTATGATGTTTTATATTTGCGGTGATTCTCGTATTCTTTTCACGCAGAATACACACCCTATTATTATACTATTTTTGGTTATTTCAGGTAATTTTGAATCCTATGTGTTCAAAGAAATTGGCAAGTGAGTATTTGAACTCACTACACCAAAATGGGCAAATTGTCACCTTTCAGCCGGCCAGCCTTGTCAAGGTCATTGACCGTGACAAAAAAACACGCGTTTTATGTCACGGTCATTGACCTTGACACGACCGTGACAACGAATTGTCACGGTCATTGACCGTGACAAGCCCGTGACAAATTTAATTGTCACGGTCTTGTCACGGTCAATGACCGTGACAATTCGTGTCACGGTCAATGACCTTGACACGACCGTGACAACTTTTCCAACAAAATCACTTTCCCCCTTCTTTTTTCCCTCCCACCGTTCCCTCCCTCTCTCTCTCTCTCTCTCGACTCGACGCTGCTCTCTCTCTCTCTCTCTCTCTCTCTCTCAGGTCCAATTTCTCTCTCTCTCTCTCTCTTCCATTTATATATATATTTGTTTGTATATTTATGTGCGTATGTGTATATATATATGTGTGTGTGTATGTGTGTGCGTGTGTGGGGGGTGGGGCGGGATGGGGCAGGGTGGGGGAGGGGGCGGTGGAGGGGGCAGGGGGTGGGGTGGGGTGCAGTGTGTGTGTGTGTGTGTGGTGGTGTGTTTTGGGGGAGGGGGGGAGGGGGTGGTGGAGGGGGGCAGGGGGTGGGGTAGAGTGGTGTGTGTGTGTGTGTGTGTGGTGGTGTGTGGTGGGGGAGGGGGTGGTGGAGGGGGGCAGGGGGAGGGGGTGGGGTGGGGTGGGGTGGGTGTGTTTTGGGGGAGGGGGAGGGGGTGGGGTAGAGTGGTGTGTGTGTGTGTGTGTGTGGTGTGTGGTGGGGGAGGGGGTGGTGGAGGGGGGCAGGGGGCAGGGGGAGGGGTGGGGTGGGGTGGGGTGGGTGTGTGTGTGTGTGTGGTGGTGTGTGGTGGGGGTGGGGCGGGATGGGGCAGGGTGGGGGAGGGGGTAGTGGAGGGGGGGGAGGGGGTGGGGTGGGGTGGGCACACCTACGCACACACGCACACCTATGCCCCTACGCACACACGCACACCTACGCCACACACACACGCACACCTACGCCACACACACCCCACCCCACTCCACCCCCTGCCCCCCTCCACCACCCCCTCCCCCATCATTGTGTGAATAGGTATGAGATCATAATTTGGAGGAATTCACGTCCAAGAAATAATTTGGATTCCCTTTAGGGTCTTATGTCTTGAATTAATCTGAGGGGGTGGGGGCGGGGGTGGGTGGGGTTTTGAATATTATTTACATTCAAAATAAATAATTGATAATAGTTGGATAATAATTGGATAATAATTGTTTTTATACCTATAGAACAGCTTAGATAGTGTGTGTGTGTGTGTGTATGTGGTCAATACATGAATTTCTTTTTGTATTTGAATTATCCCATGAATTTATTTTTGTATTTGAATTATCCCATGAATTTATTTGTGTATTTGAATTAACCCATTATATGAAACATACTTGAAAGTAAATATAGTGCGCATAGATACTAGCATTCTAGTTCTTATGCGTACGCATTCAATAACCCTTAGACCCGTTCGAGAGTCATTACCCCTGTAATGAGATCTCTCGAATTGTCCCGTTTGGACAGTTTGAGACTGTATAATTTTTGTATAATATTCTTATTGGCTTAAAGTTGTTACTTTTGGAGGAAGTTCTGCAGTCGTATCTTAATGTTCTCTGGGTACATACTAGATTGACAAGTGTGGCTGTTATTTTAATTGACCAATTGAAATAACACTCACACCTGCCAATCTACGTCGTGTACTTGGAGAACTAAGGGGATATGCTGTCGAATTTTTTCCAAATCGTAACAATGTGCATGAGCTGTTAAGTATATTACAGAAAAATGCATTCTTGAATGGGATAGGACCACATACCCTTTAATAGGATAATTAAATGATGGGATAATTAAAAAAAAAACATACTATAAATCTAAGTTTTGTTTACCTTTAATAGGTGTTTAGTTGTGGTAGCTGTGATGGGATATCCGAAATACAAAGAGTGGATGGGTGAGACTAATAGAATGGGGGATGTGTTTCGCAGAGGTGCTAACGAATTTGTGAAATATGCAAAGAGATGTCGTAATGATGAAGAGTTTCCGTGTCCGTGTGCTAGGTGTAAGAATGGTAAGGTGTTTGAGTGGAAAACAGTTGAACTACATTTGTTAAGATCGGGTATGCAAGATAGTTATCGATTTTGGAGTTTTCACGGTGAATTGAAAGTTCCTTTTGTCCCTGACCAACCTTCACAACATCCTTCAACAAGTAGAATAGATGAAGAAGGGGACGACGTAGATCATAATATGTTAGAGGATTTAGTTGATGATGCGTACGGAGTTTATGAAGCTGAGGAGAATGAGGTTACTGATGATGTAGAAGATTCAAGTGCTCGTGAAGATAACACGATAAAACTTGACGATGACTACCAAAGTTTAAAATTTAAGGCGACCCAACCGTTATACTCTGGCTGTGAGAAAGATCAAACAACTTTACATGCCATGGTTGGTTTGCACAGTTTGAAGACGCAGTACGGTTTGTCTGGCAATAGCGTGAAGGGAATTCTGAAATGGGTGAAGGGCTTATTACCCAAGGTGAATACACTTCCAAATAGCTATCCTGTTATGAAGAACAGTTTGAAAGGTTTGGGAATGAAGTACAAATCGATTCATGCTTGTGTGTATGACTGCATACTATACCGAAAGGAGTATGAAAATCTCGATCGTTGTCCGGTATGCGATGAACCTAGATATGTCCAATCTACTAGTAAGGAAGGCACAAGCTCAAAAGTGCCTCAAAAAGTATTGAAATATTTTCCCGTTGGGCCTAGATTAAAGCGATTTTTCACAGTACCATGGATTGCAGAGGCAATGACTTGGCATGCTAGGGCAGAAGTAGGGGGTAATATCATGCGTCATCCTATTGATTCTATTGCCTGGCGGAGGATGAATTATGAGTATCCCGATTTTGCTCGAGAACAACACAACATTCGTTTGGCTATATCAACAGATGGTTTCAATCCATTTGGAAATCTAAGCACCAATCAGAGTGTATGGCCAGTGATCCTAGCCCCACTCAACCTCCCTCCTTCACAGTGTATGAGACCTGAATTTTCGATGATGGCTTTATTGATACCTGGGCCAAAGGCACCAAGTGAAGACATTGATATCTACCTGGCTCCTTTGGTAGAAGAATTAAATGAGTTGTGGGAAGATGGTGTGCAATCATTTGACTCTTTTAGAAAAGAAGAGTTTACGCTGAAAGCTATGTTGATGTGGGCAATTCATGATTTTCCAGCTTATGGGACATTATCCGGATGTGTAGTACATGGTTATTTGGGGTGTCCTATTTGTGGAGAGGAGACTGAATCTCTTCGTCTATCCTCCAGCTTAAAAAGTGTATACCATTGCCACAGGAGGTTTTTACCCCCAGCTCATAGTTTCAGATTTGAGAAAGCTTCCAATTTTTTATTGGGCGGAGTTGAACATAGGCTACCGCCGAGACAACTTTCGGGTTCAGAAATTGAAAGTAAATCCTCTCAATGTGGCCCAAATATGCCAGGTAAGAATCCCAAATTTAAGAATGTCAAGCATAAGAAGACCCCAACTGGGAATGAAACTGAGATAAGAAAGGCATGGTCTCGGAGGTCAATTTTATTTGACTTGCCTTATTGGAAGAAAAACCCGGTGCGCCATGTATTGGATGTGATGCATGCAGAGAAGAACTTCGCTGAAGATATTGTGGGTACTTGCCTTGGGGGGAGTCATTCGAAGGATGGAGAAAATGCACGAAAAGACCTTAAAACGTTAAAACTTAAACCACAACTATGGTTGAAAGAAGATAGTAGGGGAAGGACAATAATTCCCCCTGGTGCGTTTACTTTGACGAGTGAGGAAAGGAAGGTGCTTCTAGACACAATATATAATTTGAAGGGCCCATCTACTTTTTCGTCCAACTTGCAAAGGATTGTGAATTATGCTACTCATGATTTACATAAGTGTAAGTCCCACGATTGGCATGTGATCATGCAATTGGTTCCTCTATTGTTTAAGCACTGTTTCTCCAAGCACAAGGATTTGCGTAGGGCTATTATGCAAATTAGTATTACCTTCTCCCTCTTGTGTGAGAAGGTAGTGAATCGAGAACACATAGTGGCCGCAAAATTGGCTGTGAACGAAGCGATTTGTGTATTGGAGAAGTACTTTCCCCCAGCATTCTTTGACATAAGTGTTCACTTGTTGGTACACCTATGCGACGAGGCACTTCATTTTCCTTTTTATATTATAAATGTATTTATATAAATTACAAGTATTGTGCTTCGATTTCGATATTTTAGTTCACTAGAACATTGTGAGGGTTATGAATTTTCACTTTTCTGTTTGAGGTAACACTTTTAACATTGGGCTAGGTTTCTTGGTCTACATTGTTAATTAGGAAAACATGGACCATTTTGATAATGACTAACACATTTAACATTTTGATTATTTACATGATCCATTTTGAATGTTTACATTGTCCATTTAGTGATAAACATAAGTTTAAATGTTTGATCTTCATTATAGATGACTGCAGTGTTGACGTCTCATGCATTTGGACTTTAATGAAAGTAAAATATATTTTTGATTGTTTACATGGTGCATTTTGATTGTACAAATGGTCCATTTATTGATAAACATAGGTTTACACTTTTGTTCTTCAATATATATGATTTCAATGTTGATATTAACATTCTCGAATGTTAATATCAATATTGTAATCATATATAATGAAGATCGAACATGTATGTTTTGTATACAATTTTGTGATGAATTCTTGAGTGTTTTGGGATGTCATTTATCATCTAGGTCTTTGTTAGATTATCTCATTAGTGCATTCGTGTTTATAATTTAGTTATGGTCTCTTTCATGTTCGTAGGTGTTCGAAATAAAGAGATGCAAATATATAGATTTTTATAAGCTACTATTTTTGTGCAGCTTTGTCTTTAGTAAGCATAAGATGTATGTGTGGATGTTCTTTGTGTGGAGTATATATATGAATGGATATTTTTTTACTCAATCAGCCCACAAAAAGAGTCCACATTACGAGAAAATCATGTGTATCACTAAACCAAACATTTAAAAAAGAAAACAAAGAAGTTCTATCTATGCAAAAATTAGTGGATTCATGTTTATAAGTAGTCATTTCTGAAGTTCGTTAATTAAACATATGCACAAGATTTTCACTCTTATGACACATTTACTGATATTTTGTAGGTATAAGATCAAAATCATTGCTTTTTTTTCAACATTGTGGTTGTAGAGTAAGGCTGCAGTAGGCTTCTGTAATATGCCTTGGGAAGTATATCATACAAAAGGCAATATGAAAAAAACTTTGGATTACAACTCAGAATATATCTTTCAATTGAATTCTGAGTTGTGTTTTCAGTAGTAACAGACAACTTAGGATTGAATGTCAACGATAATGCATTTTCAGCACCAGAAGACCACATGAGACTACATAAATTTAGGATGAAGAATTATGTTTATGTGAAATTGATATATAATGCCATCACTCGCAAGAGCAAAATAGGAGGTCAAGATCGAATCCTTATCAAAAAGGCTATGTTCATAAAATTAGAGACGCTCACTATAAGAAGTTAAACATGATTTGAAAGGTATAAAACCCACTCACTCACTCTTATTTTGCAAATTTTGAACTGTTTTTGAATTGAAACCTTAGTTTGTTGAACTTACTTAATCTTTCTCACATTTTGAGTGTTTTAACAGTGGCATATGCCATGTTTTGGTTCATTTTTAGTGTTTTGACAGTGCCATACGAGTTCCATGTCATAAGAAGAAATCATAACCATGAACTGTGTGGGAAACAAAGCACAACTGAGGTAGTTTTAGCAGTGTATGCATCTAAAGGTATTATTTTGTTCAAGAGCATTGTTTAGGAATGTGAACATGGGCATGGTTACTATTTAACTTACATTTAGGTGCATAGTTATGCCTTGAAATAGGTGTTTTAAGGTTTTGTTAGGTTTCAATTGGCCTGAGACCTGTTTGTGTGGCATATCATTCCATTGAAATTTTTTGTAATGTTTTTAATTTCTTGGATCTTCATGTTGGTTGTTACAAACTTGAAACGTGTGACATTAAAATTATATTACACTACTGCACTAATGCCTTTAGGAGGGGATAAAATAAGTTATAGTCGTATGCATGATGGTTATTAGAAGATTTAACCAGTTTAGTTTGATCTATTTTACGACACCATGAATGGAGCTTATTGGAAACTTTAATATGTTTAGTTTGATCATATTTGCAGGTACCATTAGTTAATACAATTACACTATTGGTAGTTTATTTATTCGCCACTAAATGTACTTGCCTTTTCCTATGTTTTCATCTAATGTAATATGAATAAATAGGTTGGATTTTCTTTCATCTTTGTTCACTTTCCTCTTCTTATTTTGATTCCTTACTTTTCATTATTCTTTTTACCAATTTAAAGATCTAACAATGCTCCTAAATTCAGCTTCCCCATAGAATTGTTTTTTTTGTTTTTACTATATATCTGATTTTTCAGTGGAATATGAATGTTGTGTCGGGGTTCCATAAATTTGTATCCCAAACTTTAAAGATTATTTGATACGATGATTTTCATGATGGGTTATTTCATTTTCTTAATTATAATTTCACTCAATTAAATGTTTGGATTTTTTCACTGATTATAGTTTCAAAATTATGTGTAGTGAAACCACATTCTAGAGTTGAGATGTGATTTGAGGTAATTGTCATCTGTTGAATTCCTATTTATTTTAATGTTTTAAATATATGGGTTTAAAGGTTTTAGATTATCATTTTTGATATCTTAGGTTCTGAAAATTTTATTTTGGGCTTTAGTCATTTTGTACGAGTGTTGGCCATTTATTGTTTCATATTTAGCTTGGGATTTTATCTTGAGAATGCCCCTTGACTAACTGATTATGCAGATATAATTACATGTGCTCTTTATTAGTTTATATGTTTGTTTTTCTTTTCATCACTTAGTCTAACTAAAAATGGAGATGTCTTCCTTGACTAACTGATTATTCAATTATTATGCCTTCCTTTCGATTGGGATCTCAAATTCATTTATGCTCCTTAAAGATTCCTTTTGTTAATAACATATCTCACAAAAATGCAATTTCTGTCCCTTTTTTCTCTCACCCTACCATTCTCTCACAAACCTCTCACAGTTCTATGTTTTTTGCACAAAAAATAAACATGTAGATCTTTACATTGATCGTCTTACTTATCTTATATTTTCTATTATTTTTGCAGCTTATTTTTTTAAGCCCACACCTCCGATCAGTGGATCCGTGATCTTCCCACCTCTATATTCCATGGTTGCCTCACTCCCCTGTGTTACCTCTGTTTTTGTATTTTATTATTTTAATATTTATTTGAAATGATCCTTATTTTAGTTTCTATTGAATATTTGTTTCTAACTTGGTTAGAATGTCTGCTCATCACACATGAGAGGTAAGATAATAGGAAAGTACTCTCGGTCGAAACCCAAATTTGATCCAAAGCAAAAATCTCCCAAAGCAAAAGACTACCAATGTTCCTGATTCTACTTTGACAAAAAAGGAGCAGGCAGTTATTCTCTTGCAAGAGTTTATGCATTTTTTTGTCTCCCTCTTCTACTTTCACTCTCCGGTGATAATTAGTTTATAACTTTAGTTCGGTTCTAGATTTTGATTTTCTTTTTAGATTTTTTTTTCCAAAGATCTTCATTTTCTAATTCTATTTTTTTTATTTAAACGATCTTTTTAGATTTTATTTTTAGTTTAAATTTTATTTTGATACTTGATTTTAGATTTAAATAATATTTTTTATGAATGTGTTGGTCTACATTTTATTTCATTTTTGCCATATTCAGTAGTACACTACAAATTTAAAGGTCCGTATTTTATTGTATTGTACTCTTCATCAATCCTATTTTTGATTGCTAAGACTACGCAGGATATAGTTGTGTTTGGCTTGGTTATTCACATACCCCAATATACTGATTGCTAAGACTAGGAGGGATATAGTTTCTGACGTAGGATTCAATTCACATGTACTTGATGACCAAAATGATATAATCCTTTCATGAGATGGATATAGTGTCTTTGTGTATGTAACACCCCGCCTAATTAAATACCGGGTGGCCAGTCCCATACCAAATTAAAACAGAATATACAGTTGGCTCATTATTAGCATCACTGTCGAAAACATTTACAACTCAACCAATACCCAATTAAGCAGGTGTTAAAAAAACTTTCCAAATTTTAATTCAACAAAATCCATTTTTAGTTTACAAATAACACGACACAATTTATTCTACAACATTAATAACTGAACAGATAACACAAAAGAATAAATGCAGTTGGAATAAACATTCCCAAATAATAATCCAATACAGTAATCCCAACAATATTAAATGTATGAAAATGACACGAGTACAAGAGTATTTTACTCAGATAGAAAAGATAATTGAATTCCTTTGGGCGACATGCTCTAACTAAAAGAACACTGTGAATCAAATGAAGATAGGTGTCTAAGCCATACTCCATAGCTCCATAGCTCGGCATAATTCCCTAAGGTTGCCATCCCTGCTGCTGGACACCTGATATAGTAGATACAATAGAAAAGAAAATATGCAAGGAAATTGGTTAGAGCCCGATGTGAAAATGATTTTGAAAACAGCAAGTATTTAACAATTGTAATAAAGCATTTATTATGTACATGTTAGTATCCATACTCTCACTTGCTATTCTCACCTCTCATTTAGAGTGCACACTTAACGTTTCCTATTAACCTCCTAGTTAATGGTTCCTCCAAACTAATTTCCATAATATGATTCCATTCCATATCATAACCCCGTATGTCCCATACCACTACTTAGTATAATCATTCATATTCATTTCTCATTAACATGAATCGTTTCTCATTAAAAATGATCTAAGCTTTTCAAATCTATAAGAATAACTGTTCATTAACTTAGTTCAATTCTCTTTCTCTATTCACCGTTATCTACATCACACAGTAGACTGATTTAACCCCTATATACATTCATTTAATCCATTATATATATATATATATATATATATATATATATATATATATATATATATATATATATATATATATATACACACAGATATAATACGACACCCCGAGTCACAGCTGCAGTTCAAATGCATTACTCCGCTATCATGTCCTAATATCGCTAGTCGCCGAATAGGGGAATAAAGGTTCCGTAAGGACACGAACCACAAACAACAACACAAATATTTGGAGGCGAACATAGTTCTCATATCCATGGGTCACGCACATACCTACGTACCCATAGTCAGCGGACTTATCAACTCCCCGATAAGTCTTTCATAGACCTATGTTCTCGAGCGACAAATAAAAAAATTCCATGGATTCATCAGGATATGACTGCCCTCACGCGCAAACCTCCCGTCGATAGCAAGTAAGCTAGGTATGTCATACACATAAATCATCAATCAATCAAATAGGCATTATGATCTACCTATAATATAATATCAACAAGGTAATCACACTACCATAAGATAATTCCCATACATAGCATTATATCTCTCAAATCCTACGTATTAAAATATTATGACTTTACTTCTTTAATTTAATTATTCCAGAATCTCACTCATTACCCAAGGTTCAAATAGGTTTCTCCTCAATATATTTATTCAGTAAGAAATCACTAATATCCTACTGGTCCATCTCATCTTATCTCCCGAATTACTATGAATTAAACTCCCCTTAAATAGGGAAAAACCGATAGTTTTAATCTCTTATAAACACATCTTCTATCAACTAGGATTTAATACCATCATCACATGGCTCATAGTCTATAGTGTTTCATTCACACTATATGCCTTATCAACAAAACCAACATCCTCGCATCCTATAACATATCTCCACTCCTGACGTCGTTAAGGTTCATGCGCGGAGCGTCTTGCAAAGCGAAATCCAAATAAGGAACCCCTCCAATACACTACTACTTAACTTTATCGGTTGTGGAGGTCCGTTAACTTTAAATACGTAATCGGGATAACCTCATCCCCTCTTTCAACCAAATGTGGTCTGAACTCTCATCTCTATCCAGGAGCCATATTACTAAGCGCTTGTACTACACTCAGTCCTTGCGCAATCAATAATGAGCTTAAACTCAGTCCTTGATGCTCAATTTGTAACCCTAAGGCTACCCAGGTGCTATATTAAATCTCCCCTACTGGACCTATCCTTAATCCTCATGCATACCAATTAGAATCCAACACATGAATCTAGCAATCGAAATTCTTTCAATTTAATTATCATAATTCAAATCCATTAAATCTCAATCAAATCAATTCAATTCTTAACTAGGGCTTACTGAACCTTCCCAAGTCCCATTATATCTAATTAATAATCACCAAATATTTAGAAAAGGTTTGGGATAAGAACAAGCATTAAAAGAAACAACTTCACAAATTCTAGGGAGGTCGATCGATCGAAGGCAGGGGGTCGATCGATCAATCGCCCAGATATCAGCCCAGTTTTCTGCATTTCTTCTACTACGGGTTTCATCACTTTTAATCATTCAAACCTTCATATTAACTTCCCAAATTCCTTATAAGCCTTACTACATGATATAGCAACATATGTGAATGATTTCTAATGCTCTAAACATCCTAGAATCATCAAGAGTTTGAATTAAAAGCATATCTTCATCCTATTTTTCCAGAAAATTATATACATAATATCTTCAAGAACACACCATAGATTCTCAGAATTTCCTCAACAGATTTATGATTATTTCGTGGATTTCTATCTACCTACAACATGAGTTTGATTCCTATAAACTTCCATTTTTCAGAAATCCATTAACAACTCTTCTTTATCTTCCAAACATGAAAAATCTCATCTTTTTCATAACTATCCTAATATGGACAATATACAAACTTAGATTGCAATTATCAAACACTTGCCTCTAATGAAGATCTGATCCTTTGGAGTAGAATAACACAGGTGGTTCTCCCTTTCTCCGGCCAACCTTCGGTGGTGATGGTGGTGGTGACCTTTGACCTTTGGTTCTCCTCCTTTCCAAGCAAGCTTCTCTTCTCCCAAGCAACCTTTCACTCTCTCTAAGAAGATGATCTCTCAATTTTGTGTAGAAGAGATAAATGAACCCACGTACAACTAATCTCTAAATACTTATAATAAGACAAAATCTGAAATCACTATTCATCCCCCTTGTAAAAATAACTAAAATGCCCTTTTTTGGGTGTCTTTTCATTTCCAAATGATCCGAGACCCAAAACCAACATCCAAATAGACTTTTCTGACTGTATCAACCCTTTCGGATGCAACGACGCAGTCAAAATGACTATAAGGTTGACGTAAAAATAAGTTTCCTATTTAATTTAACTAATTAGAACCGACACGTCCCATACCGCGTCCAACTAAAAATTCAAATTACTGAATTAACAACTCACAGCAATATCAATAACATCACATTCATATATTACCTAAATATTTTTAAGTGATAACCAGAATCATTCATTTTAATATCCATAATTCGGATAAAACCCAAATGAATTAATTTCAAATAAAATCCAATTAATCCATTAATTTAAAATATAACCCATTTTAAAAGTCATTAAAATCACAGGGTATTACATACTTCCCCCCTTATAACAGAATTTCATCCCGAAATTCGGAAAGACAAATCATACTGGTAAGGTCAACTCTGAGTATAAATCTCACATCGCAAGTAATCTATGTCATACCGCCCATAGAGTACATTATCAAAAATCCCCCATTGATGTTATACGCCAAGCCTCACCATATAGTTTCAACTAAATCGAATTTAAACTTTAAGCAATCTTTCCTATACTATTCTCGTGACAAAGTTTGGGAAAAACTCATTCTTAATCTTTAAGTAAATAAATCCTGGAGTCACAACTACTTACCGTTTCACAATTATGAAAAATACTACAATCCAACCATCCAGGGCGCCCATACACCCTATCGTACATCTTTCATTATAATATGGATATGATTACCCGCATAATACTCTGATTTATCGCAAAGGTTATAAACTCATATCCTTAAGACCTAACTTATTTCGACTCCCAATAGTTATTAGTTTCATGCGTGGGGTGTCTCGCAAGCGAAATCCAAACAAGGAACCCCCCCCCCCCCCGATACACTACTACCTAATGTAGTCGGTCATCGAAACTCCTCAAGTCTTTAGTCAATAGTATATAACCTCTCTACAGGTTTTATCGATTTCAAATTAAAAGTCTACTCATCTATTCTCTTGGTAAAGACAAAACGCTAGCTATAGTAGTACATACGCTCTCATATACCACAAGTCATTCCATGCCGATAGTCACATCATGTTCGGACACGCCCAAAGTAAGTAATTCCGTGATAAAAATCAAACCCACGTAATGACATGAAAATATAGGTGTCCCACACCCCTCGGTGAGTCTACGTAAATAACAATGCTATAGGCTAAGTTTAGTAACCCTATTGCCCATACAATATTAATTGCTACAAAAATCAATATAGGCCTCATAATTTCTTAGATAGAAAACATACCTTCATTTGCGGGTGGTGGTTGTTGACTCCCACTATTATAACTTTGCTCCGATGAGTCAAGAAAAATTTTACCCCAAATTTTCAGTTCTAGTTCACCACACTCCACTATATGCCCAAGCCTTTGAATATATTGCCTTCGTTAGGTAACACACATAATTCCCGCATTTTAAGAACTTATACTGATGACTCTCGTCAATTTTCCATAATAGGGGTGACATCGACTACGGTCATCATACTCGAACATACTTCATAACCTCCTAAGTACGATCTCCCCTATCTGTCCAATGGCCCTCATCTGTCATACTTCTTGTACGAACCCGTCTGAACGCAAATAATATCCACTAATATATACATTAGAGCAGGAGAACATAATCTCACCAAGGAAATCAACAATCCTAAACATAGGGCTCTACATCAAAGAATGCTAAGCTCAAAACATAGTAAGTGTACAGACCCTAAAGGACACTAGAACCTGATGCTCTGATACCACCTGTAACACCCCGCCTAATTAAATACCAGGTGGCCAGTCCCATACCAAATTAAAACAAAATATACAGTTGGCTCATTCTTAGCATCACTGTCGAAAACATTTACAACTCACCCAATACCCAATTGAGCTGGTGTTAAAAAAACTTTCCAAATTTTAATTCAACAAAATCCATTTTTAGTTTACAAATAACACGACACGATTTATTCTACAACATTAATAACCGAACAGATAACACAAAAGAATAAATGCAGTTGGAATAAACATTCCCAAATAATAATCCAATACAGTAATCCCAACAATATTAAATGTATGAAAATGACACGAGTACAAGAGTATTTGACTCAGATAGAAAAGATAACTGAATTCCTTTGGGCGACATGCTCTAACTAAAAAACATTGTGAATCAAATGAAGATAGGCATCTAAGCAATACTCCATAGCTCCATAGCTCGGCATAATTCCCACTATTATAAGGTTGGCATCCCTGCTGTAGCTCACATCACCCGTGTGGACTGGCAAAGAAAGAAAATTACACTCAGCCGTCGAGTGGAGAACAATTGGCATCTTATCAGTTGGGGCCAAATTTAACCTGGTCATACTCTTGAAGTCCCACCGTGCCCAATTTGAGTGAAAATTTACAAAGAATAAAGAGAGATGCTTCTAAAACTTTGAGCAAAAAAAGTAGGAATAGATGTGGGAGAGCAAGAAACTGCTTAGAACAATTTTTGTCATATGGAGAAGAAAATACAAACTGGATTCTTAATTATTTGAGATGTTTATTTATTTTTCTTCTTTATCCCCTCTTCTCCTTTTGGGGAGTGCTTTGTATAACTTGTGTTGATTCTTTGAGTTGTTTATGCGCATTTTGAATATTGAGTTGTATTTGAAGGGACAAGTTTTGGTGGTCTCTAAATAACAACACTCCACATAGCACGAAATTATTGAAGTCACTCAACACCCTACTGAGGTTTGTATTAGACACTTTCATGCTTTAATTTCTTGCTTTCTTTTATGATGTTACTTTACAAGTTCCAAAACATTTTTAAGTTATTATTTTTTTTATAGTACTCTTATATGGCTTGACTAAATTTTATTTTTGGCCGAGATTATTTTCAGTTTTTATTGTTTGACATGATTAGAAATAGTTAACAGTGGTATGATTAAGTGTGGGAGTGAAAGTTAAATAGTACTGTAATCGATTTAGTTTTTTTCCTTATGGAAAATTCATTCTCTAAAAATTTATTGAAACTGATACCAAATGGTTCAACCAAAACCCCATAATATGCTTCCTTTTTATTTTCACATGAATGGATTCTTTACATATGCAAAAACATTTTGCGTCCACCTATGTGATTATTTAACTAACGTAGAATTTGTGTATTCTCAACATTTTTGTACAGTTTACATATAGGCGCAACACTCTATGCTTTGGTGACATAACTTACTGATTCCAGGATTCTAGAAAATAGATTCACGGTTGAAAACAATATTGGTAATGAAGACTTCAGCTTCAATTCTCAACCATGTTAATGCACTTTGGAATGTTTGGAAATTTGGAAATTAATGCACTTTGGAAATTTGGAATGTCAACCATGTTAATGAAGATTTTTCAGTTTTAATTAATGCACTTTGGAAATTTTAGTCATTTTACGATTATGTACGTTGGAATGTTTTGTCGTGCCTTCAGGCACGGGCATTCCTCTAGTATATATATATTAGAGAGAGAGAGATGAATGGAGATAAGTTGTTCAAAAATTATGTTAGACCCCACAATTATAAAGGTAAAACCTTAAAAATAAAAAAGTGAGGCAATCATATATGAACCAAATTGAAGGACGTAGAGGTAAATCATAAGTACCTAGGCATAATCCGGTTGTGGGTGTGGCGGAAAAAATACATACTCATCCTTAAACTAAGTAAACCATTTATTCCTCTATGAATATCAATTGAAAAAAATTATAATGAAATAAAATTTCTTAAAAAATAACTTAGTAAATGGAAAGAGAAAGGGAGAGAGAGAAATGAAATGCATGGAGGAACACAGAGTGCACTACACCAAAATGACAAAATTGTCACCTTTCAACCGGCCACCCTTGTCAAGGTCATTGACCGTGAAAAAAAACACGCGTTTTGTGTCACGGTCATTGACCTTGACACGACCGTGACAAAGAATTATCATGGTCATTGACCGTGACAATTCTTTAAATATTTGTCACGGTCAAGGACCTTGACACGATCGTGACAACTTCTGCAGCAAAAAATCTTACCCATTCTCCCCCCCCCCCCCCCCCGTTCCCTTCTCCTTTTTCCACATCTCCCTCTCTATGCTTATCTCTCTCTCTATACGCTTCTCTCTCTACTTTAAGGTTTATTTCTCTCTCTCTCTCTCTTCCATTTATATATATATATGTTTGTGTGTATATATATATATATGTGTGTGTGTGTGTATATATGTGCATGTGTGTGCCTGTGTGGGGGGTGGGGCAGGGTGGGGGTGGGTAAGGGGGGGAGCGTGGGGGTAGGGGGTGTATGCACGAGTTATTTGTATATGTGTGGTGTTTTTTTTATCTTTATATGTTGGAAATAACTCATAAATTTGTCAATTTATTTTTGTATTTGAATTAACCCATGAATTTGTATTTTTGTATTTGAATTAACCCATGAATTTATTTTTGTTTTTGAATTAACCCATGAATTTGTCAAACAAATTGACAAATTCATGAGTTACTTATTTTTGTATTTGTATATATATGGGTTCTTGAATTGTTTGCACTTTTGTTGAAACTAACTCGTGAATATATGTTTATGTATGTTTGTTAGGTGTATTTGGTGTTTATATGTTGGAAATAACCCATGAATTTGTCAATTTATTTGTGTGTGGGGGGTGGGGGGGTGGGGAGGGGGGTAAGGCTAGGTACCATTGTAATTCTCTTAATATCGTGTTTTGATGATTCTATGAGATAATATATATTGTTTCAAGGTTAACTCATTGTAGATAAAAACATTCACATAGTAAGATTAAATTGAATCCATCCATAGATTCTATAATTACATCCACTAAAATATAATTAATAAATGAAAAAATTTTAGATGAAAGTAAATTAATAATTAGTGCCCATTTCATATGAAAGTAGGATTGCCCCTCAGTGTAAATTAGTAAATTAATAATTGTATACGTTAATTGTTAGTTTAATTGATGAAATGAATTAATTGAGTAGATGAATTAGAAGGAGTGCGGGACACACATTTGTTGTTGACATTGCTGTTGGATTATATTGTTTAGTAAATGTTTGGTTGGTTAGTTTTAAAAGTGGCATGGCCACTGGATTATTGTCCATATAGGGGTGGGATTTTTCAATTTTTTTTTAAAATTACTTTGTATATATATATATATATATATATATATATATATATATATATATATATATATATAGTATGATAATTAAATGAAACATACTTGAAATTAAATGAACTGTTTGAGAGTCATTACCCCTGTAATGAGATCTCTCGAATTGTCCCGTTTGAACAGTTTGAGACTTAATAATTTCTGTATAATATTCTTATTGGCTTCAAGTTATTTCTTTTGGAGGAAGTTCTGCAGTCGTATCTTAATGTTCTCTGGGTACATACTAGATTGACAAGTGTGACTGTTATTTCAATTGATCAATTGAAATAACACTCACACCTGCGAATCTACATCGTGTACTTGGAGAACTACGGGGATATGCTGTCGAAGTTTTTTCCAATCGTAACAATGTGCATGAGCTGTTAAGTATAGTACAGAAAAATGCGGTCTTGAATGGGATTAGACCACTCACCCTTTAATAGGATAATTAAATAATGGGATAACATACTATAAATCTAAGTTTTGTTTACCTTTAATAGGTGTTTAGTTGTCGTAGCTGTGATGGGATATCCGAAATACAAAGAGTGGTTGGGTGAGACTAATAGAATGGGGGATGTGTTTCGCAGAGGTGCTAACGAATTTGTGAAATATGAAAAGAGATGTCATAATGATGAAGAGTTTCCGTGTCCGTGTGCTAGGTGTAAGAATGGTAAGGTGTTTGAGTGGAAAACAGTTGAACTACATTTGTTAAGATCGGGTATGCCAGATAGTTATCGATTTTGGAGTTTTCACAGTGAATTGAAAGTTCCTTTTGTCACCGACCAACCTTCACAACAACCTTCAACAAGTAGAATAGATGTAGAAGGGGACGACGTAGATCATAATATATTAGAGGATTTAGTTGATGATGCGTACGGAGTTTATGAAGAAGAGGAGAATGGGGTTACTGATGATGTAGAAGATTCAAGTGCTCGTGAAGATAACACGATAAAACTTGACGATGACTACCAAAGTTTAAAATTTAAGGCGACCCAACCATTATACTATGGCTGTGAGAAAGATCAAACAACTTTACATGCCATAGTTGATTTGCACAGTTTGAAGACGCAGTAGGGTTTATCTGGCAATAGCGTGAAAAATCGCCTGACGGAGGATGAATTTTGAGTATCCCGATTTTACTCGAGAACAGCGTAACATTCGTTTGGCTATATCAACAAATGGTTTCAATCCATTTGGAAATCTAAGCACCAATCAGAGTGTATGGCCAGTGATCCTAGCCCCACTCAACCTCCTTCCTTCACAGTGTATGAGACCTGAATTTTAGATG
Organism: Sambucus nigra; assembly: GCA_949130495.1. Lineage (NCBI taxonomy): Eukaryota > Viridiplantae > Streptophyta > Magnoliopsida > Dipsacales > Adoxaceae > Sambucus > Sambucus nigra. The sequence continues at coordinate 726,126,544 of OX422207.1, forward strand.
ATGTATTTGTTGATACCTGGGCCAAAGGCACCAAGTGATGACATCAACGTCTACATGGCTCCTTTAGTAGAAGAATTAAATAAGTTGTGGGAAGAGGGTGTGAAATCATTTGACTCTTTTAAAAAAGAAGAGTTTACACTAAAAGCTATGTTGATGTGGGAAATTCATGATTTTCCAGCTTATGGGACATTATCCGATTGTGTAATACATGATTATTTGGGGTGTCCTATTTGTGGAGAGGAGACTGAATCTCTTCGTCTATCCTCTAGCTTAATAATGTATACCATCGCCATAGGAGGTTTTTACCCCCAGCTCATAGTTTCAGATCTGAGAAAGGTTCCAATTTTTTATTGGGCGGAGTTGAACATAGGCTACCGCCGAGACAACTTTCGGGTTCAGAAATTGAAAGTAAATCTTCTGAATATGGCCCTAATATGCCAGGTAAGAATCTCAAATTTAAGAATGTCAAGCATAAGAAGACCCTAACTGGGAATGAAACTGAGATAAGAAAGGCATGGTCTCGGAGATCAATTTTATTTGACTTGCCTTATTGGAAGAATAACCTGGTGAGCCATGTATTGGATGTGATGCATGTAGAGAAGAACTTCGATGAACATATTGTGGGTACTTGCCTTGGGGGGAGTCATTCGAAAAATGGAGAAAATGCACGAAAAGACCTTAAATCGTTAAAACTTAAGCCATAACTATGGTTGAAAGAAGATAGTAAGGGAAGGACAATAATTCCCCCGGTGTGTTTACTTTGACGAGTGGGGAAAGGAAGGTACTTCTAGACACAATATATAATTTGAAGGGCCCATCTACTTTTTCGCCCAACTTGAAAAGGATTGTGAATTATGCTACTCATGATTTACATAAGTGTAAATCCCACGATTGGCATGTTACCATGCAATTGGTTCCCCTATTGTTTAAGCACTGTTTCTCCAAGGACAAGGATTTGCGTAGGTCTATTATGCAAATTAGTATTACCTTCTCCCTCTTGTGTGAGAAGGTAGTGAATCGAGAACACATAGTGGCTGCAAAATTGGTTGTGATAGAAGCGATTTGTGTATTGGAGAAGTACTTTCCCCCAGCATTCTTTGACATAAGTGTTCACTTGTTGGTACACCTATGTGACGAGGCACTTCTTTGGGGTCCAGTTAGATATCGATGGATGTATCCGTTTGAAAGATTGATGAAAGTTTTTAAAGATTATGTCAAGAATACGCAATACATTGATGGATCAATTGCAGAGGAATACATCACCGTGGAGTCATCAATATATACTCGGTAATATATGCCTGACTTGACCAGCGTTGATGACACTGATTAATTCGTCGATGATGGTGGTTATGTGATGGAAAAACGAGTGAAATTAACGAGTTTGCAACATGAACAAGTAGCTCGTTATCTATTTGACACACATGAAGATGTCGAAGAACGGAAAAAGTAAGTTTCGATTATTAAAATGTTTAACATTATTTTAGATTATTTTATACATGATTAATTTTGTAATATGCAGAAAATATGAAGCCTGTGAGAACAATAAAAGACGAAAAATAATGGTACAATCAGACAGCAAATTTAAGTTGTGGTTGACACAAGAGGTAATTATAATGAAAATAGTCGTTATATAACATTACATTACACTCAAATTTTAACACTAATATAATTAATTTATCTATATTCTCAGCTCCTAAATACGGGTGATGCGACATCAAGGCTTGCTCGTCTAGCCACTGGACCCTTGTTCGTGGTACAAGAGTACAAAAAGTATCGATTGAATGGTTACATTTTCGGCGCTAAAGTGTACGAGGAAAGTACAAATGTATAGAACTCGGGAATTTCTTACAAAGCTCTTACTATCTTTCGAGCGAGCGCAAAAGATAAAAACCTCATTGAAGCTAAAATGACTTACTATGGTGTAATCCAAAATATATTTGAATTGAATTATATAAGCTTCAAAGAGGTTGTATTTTACTGTGACTGGGTAAGAGTAGAGGATAAAAATGCTTGTAAAGTTGATCTTGTCACCAATTTGATCATGGTTGACTTGTCTAAGATGAAGAGCAACGACCACGTGAGCGATGAGCCATTTGTTTGTGCATTTAAAAAGGTTAAGCAAGTATTTTATTCGGAGTATATCAACAACGAGCCGTGGTCAATTGTCCAACACGATCCAAGGCGTCTAAATAGTAGTGTGGATAACTTGGCTGCTCCTACCGAATATCAATCCATTTTTTATGATAACCCGAATTGGAAATAATTTTTCAATTTGTAATAAATATTTCAATTTGTACCGAAAACATCCATTTTTAATGCTTTTAATTGATTTGCACTTTATCATTTTCACTCTTGTGTAGTGTGTGTGTGTGGAGAGGAGATTAATACATAAATATTCCAACTACATCTAAGTTTTGTTTATACTAATCCATGAATATACGCTTCTTACCTTTAATAGGTGATTAGTACATAACTATTTGAGGTATCCTATTTGTGGAGAGGAGACTGAATCTCTTCGTCTATCCGAACACTAAGAAATGCCATAATCCTATGGAGTTATGCTCTGCAAATTCCTCCCAACCGTTATGTAGCCAAACATTACCAGTTGAAGTTGTCAATTCCACTTTCCATACCCCACCACTTGGAACCTGTAGCAAAACATGGGAGACCATTGAAAGGTGGAATTGACAACTTCAACTGCTGATTTTTGGCTACATAACGGTTGGAAGGAATTTACAGCGCATAACTCCATAGGATTATGGCATTTCTTAGTGTTCAGATATGAAGGGAATTATATTTGACACGATTTCCCGGGGTACATTAGTTGGAAGGAGGTGCCATATGAGCTCAAGTTAGCTTTTTGGGTGACACTACAGGTAATGTATTTATATTTATATGTCAATTTCGATTTCAATTTCAATTTCGATTTATATTTATCTATATTTGTGGGGCGGATACTAAGTTTACTTTATTTTATTTCAGGAGACAGGGAGTGGCCTTGAGGGTAGGCCTCATATGCTCAATACTTATGCGGCTATTCGGATAAGAAGGGAAGGATAAGGAGGTGTCCCCGAGCGTCGCAGTACAAAATATCTTTTCTAGCTAAATAGTTTGTAGATTTGAGATAATTGATGGTGATGTTGTTTCTTCTTAAATAGTTTCTATTTTGAATGTATATTTGCGTTATCTCTAGTTTATTTGGATGTATGATATTTGAATAGGTACAACGTTGATATAACAGCTACAAATATACTGCTGGGCAATGGTAGTTGCCATACTGCCCAGCAGATTTCTTTTCAGTTCTACCCAGAATTGTCACGGTCAATGACCATGACATTTTTTTAAAAAGGGGACAAGAATTTGTCACGGTTATTAACCGTGACTAAACGTGTCACGACCCTAGACCGTGACACGACCGTGACGATTCTTACGAGGTTGTCACGGTCTATGACAAAAAAAGTTATCTCGCCCTGAATTATCACGGTCATTGACCTTGACAAGTCCAACTTGTCAAGGTCAATGACCGTGACAATAGTGCAGATTTGGTGTAGTGGTGGGAAGAAAAAGATTCCATCTTTAGATGGTGAACATGGTGCAAAAGAAGTGATTGGGATATGAAAAGAGGAGTGGAATAGAATAGTCTGGGACATAAAATGGTCAAGCTCAAGTTACAAAGGGATATGATTGGAAAGTGAACAAAAGGAAAGATGAAAGGTTGGGATGGTTGGGTTTGTATACTTAGGTCAGCTTGTGGAGAAGGATAAGAGGAGTGCATTACTAGTTCATTTACTTCTTTGCCTTACTCGCACCATTAGTTTATTGCTTCGTTAATTAAAATATTTTATTGTGATATTTATCTCTTATATTACTTGTGACTAAATTCATGTATTCCATTTGAAAGAGTAACTTGTTCTTGAGGTGGGACCTAACCCATTGATGTTGACAAACCTTATATGATAGTTTTGTTGGATAGCTACATAGTTTTGTAGTTAGTGGACTTAGAGCTTGAGATTTATTTATTTCATTAGTTTAGTTTCCTTTCCATCGTTTTATTTATGAGGTAGTTGTATTTTATTTGGTGGGTAATTTGACTCCACATTCGATTTATAATTTTTAATTGGAGAGAATTTTTAAGTTAAGTTTATTTCATTTGAGTTCTATTATTATTAGCGTGGTGATTTATTTTATTGTGGTGAATGTTTTTTATCAATGTAATTATTTTATTTTATATCTTATGAATAAAGTTTTAACTATCTTATATTTCTACCATATGCTAAGAATGATATCTTAATTTTAATGACCTGTATATTCTGGTATCGCGCCTGATCAACTTCAATAACAAAATATCGGGCCATTACAATAATCCAGCCTAAAATTTTAAGTAGAAAATTCAAAAAAAAAAACTTGTCCAAAAAAGTTGTCGACAACAGTGTACGTGTTTAAGCTTTGGAATCAAAGCCCACAGTATGTTAGTTATCTCCTCTTTAAAAGTATCCCAAGAGCGCAAATCACCTAAATCCATTTTGGGTATATCAACACATCCCATTTCACACAGTTTCCTAAGTGATCCAAACTTTCTACAGCGATTGCACCAAGTAGCAATGGCGTACATGGGATTTTGAATGAGTGGGTGAAAAACCTATGATGGATTTGGGAGTTTAGGGGCGTGAGCCCTCGAGGCGAATTTTTTTTGGGTTATTTTCATTTTAAACTAAATTCAATGCAAACTCAGTTATTCAAATAGCTATATCTAAATACAAAGTCAATATAACCATGCATTTTCAAACCATAAATTTTATGCTATAAATGATAATACTCAATCAATATTAACAATACCCAATCAACTTGAAGCCTTAAATAACAATACTCAATTAACTTCAAACCCTAAATAACTCCATCATTCCATGTTCCATCAATTTCTGAAATTAAAAAATAAAATAAAATATCCTATCAATTTCAAGAAATAATTACTCTCAATTTCAATCACTAAATGAAATTACCCAAGTATTCCTTGGGGAAAAAAAGTGCAAACACTTGAAAAAATTACCCAAACACTACTTGTTGTAATTTTTTTAAATTTCTTAAAATGGAAACAAAATCTTTAAAAAATACGAATAAGAAAATGAAATACATGAAAACAAATGACATACATTTCTTTTCACAAACAAATGATACAATAAACTAAGCCCTACTAATAAAGATATTCTAAAACTGAAATACATTAAAAAAAAAACTCACTTGTTGGGAAAAAGCTACACCAACCTAGAACCAAAAGAGGAAGAAGAAATGGTTGAATCAAAGTCGTTGGAAAGGGTTGTCGTTGTGGGTACCTCGATTAAACATTCTGCTCCAGATAAGTAGCCTGCTTTAGTCCAGCCCAAAGTCTGTAGGCCACATGCATAACTAATTCAGTTATGACCCATTCAACCCCTAAAATTTCTTACGAGATATTCTAGGGAGTTATGGGCTAACGTGGAGGAGTCCAACACCCCCATTCTCTGAGAAACAACATGTATATGTAAAACCCTTCGCCCGGGGCAAAGGGCATGCATTTTTTCTGTAAACACTCCCCCGGAGTAAAGATAAATAAAATACTGAGAGCACCACCGTGAACATGGGTGACACACCCCAACCCAGTTACTTATAATTAAGTTTGAAAGTCAAAGTGAGTTAAACCGTGATTAATTTAACCAAACCCTAAACACGAGTTTTAATTTCAGAGTCATCACTGTAAATTCATATAACTGAAAACCTTTTTACAACATCAGAGTAGTCATGCCCATAAAAACTTGCTTGAGGGATAAGTTAACTGAATTACATCATTTACATTAAACCAAATCTTTGTTTCTCCCATTCCTCGCTAACCCAACCCGACTTCCTAGATTTGGCAGTGACATCGCGTTACCTGACAAAATGTGAACATAGGAACCATGAGCAAAATAGCCCAGTGAATGCATCACTACTATACTACTCCATGAATTTAAATGAAATAAATCTTGTCCATATAGTTATATATTAACTTATCAAGCTCATTCATAATGAATGACCAAGTTTTCCGAATCATGATTCACATATCCTATCTAAATAGACAATTCTCCCCCATTCCTGGTCGAGGAGTAACCCTTGTCATTAATAGACAACTCTCCCCCATTCCGGGTCGAGGAGTAACCTCCCATTTTAGTAAACCGAAATGAACAATTTTATATTCATAATATTATGATCATATTCGTAACAGTATACAAATACATCATTCCAGTGAGTACATTCACCTTGGGTTGTCAACTATGTATTTATGTTTCCTTCAGGTGGAGATGAACTAGGTTGATTAGACCTTACACCTGTCAATCCAACTAAATCAGTACTGAATCTCAATCATAAGTATTATACTAACATAATTATATAACTTTCCATGACTATACAACAACAATATAATTCCACTTCAGTCACATTTCATGAAACTTGAGTAAAGACAAAACAATGGTACACATGTTGATAAAGTTATGAACATTCAACCGTAGGAAATACCTCATAAGGGATTTATAATTAAACCCAAGTAAATATGAAAACATACTTCTCAATGTATATACACGTGAAACATGTACTCAAAATACTCTTTAGAAAGAGGAGATAACAATATTTTTTCATGGGGCATTCTGTATGGCCTCAAATTATTGTCTTCTATACCAAACCATCCTATATTCCCAAATTGTATAAATACAGGTTTCCAAACTTATAAATATGAAAACATATATGAATATAATTTCTAGTACAAGTGACGGTGTAATTTTTCAAGCTTCCTAGAGCAAGTTATGGCCATTTCTTTACAACACAAGAAATCTTCCCTATAAGCTCCTCTATTGTTCCTTCGACTTCAAAGAATTTTCATAATTTTTCTACATTATAACTTTCAATGATTTTCAACCCCTTTTCAGTACACATACTGAGTAGTACATAATTAAAGTTTCATAATTTTTTGACTTCAGTTGCTATGTCAAAAGCCTGACCAAACTCAGGGCATTCGGAAATGAAATATACAAACAACAACTATGTACCAACTTGAAATCATCATTAAGGCCTAATCACATGGAGATAAATTCTAATTTATGGATAGGATATGAATATATGAGTATAATTTCATATCCCATTGGAATTTATCAATTATAGTAAGCACACAAAGAGATATACAAGTTTGAATGCAAGCAATTTTAAGGGTTTGTACATTCAATTTAACTTAAACTTTCCTCTAACCACACATATATATAAAGGGATGAAATTGTAGTAAACAAATGATGCTTCATATCATCTAAATCAGTAATATAAGAAAAATAACAAGATTTTCAATCAGGGTTACCTTTGGGACTTTTACGTAATTTCTACGGATTTTTCTACACTTTTTCTCCTCACTTTCTCTTCCTAAACTTCTACTTTCTCCTTCCTCAACCTAACAACACTTCAAACTGAAACTAGGGATTAATTTTCTGAATAAATAAGTTAGAGGGGGATTTTTAAGTCGGCTAAGGCTGCCTCCTAATCCAACCAATGAAATTAAACCATTTGGTTTAATAAAAGATAATTTACCACTTAAAGGGAATTGACAGATTTTCCCCTTGTTCGTAAATTTGGCTTAACTTCTTACTCATACATCTGTTTGATGCACCGTTTGTTGCGTTACAACTCTAACTCATATGTATAAAATTATATAGTTTTCACCTCAAGTCAATTGTTACGTTATAAAGGTCAAAACTAGTCTTAAATAGGGACTTTTCTATCGAAAACAACAAAATTTTGTGTTTGTAAATAATTCGACATTTCATGATTTATGAAAGTAGGATTAAACTAAACATAATCACTTAATATTAGATATAATAATAACACATTATTAATATCACATAAGGTAAGCATGATTTAAATATAATTTATCATAATTATATTCGGGTTATCACAACTCACCCCCCTTAGAAAATTTCGTTACCGAAATTTAATATAAAGGTCACTTACCAAACAAATGGGGATACTATTTCTTCATGCTATCCTCCATTTCCCAAGTTTCTTCTTTAATTCCATGTCTCATCCACATAAATTTAACTAAGGGAATAACTTTATTTCTCAATACTTGCTCCTTACAATCAATAATTTCCATTGGTTCCTCGATGTATGACAAGTCTTCCTTCAGTTAAATTGGTTGAGTTTTCAACTGATGAGATTGATCCGCCAAATACTTATGAAGCATTGATACATGAAACACATCATGTAAATGGGATAAATCTGGAGGTAATGTTAATCTATATGCCAGGTTTCCAATTCTTTCCAACACTTCATATGGTCCAATGTATCTTGGACTTAGTTTCCCCTTCTTCCCAAATCTCATAACACCTTTCCATGGTGAAATATGCAGGAATACAAAATCTCCCTTCTGAAATTCCAATGGATACTTCCTTTTATTTGCATAAAATTTATGCCTGCTTTGTGCGATCTTTATCCGTTCCCGAATCATTTTAATCTTTTCTGTTGTCATATCTATCAATTCAGGACCCAAAATTTTCCTTTCACCTACTTCATCCCAATACAAAGGCGTTCTACATCTCCTCCCATATAAAGCTTCATACAGAGCCATACCAACGGTGGACTGATAACTATTGTTATACGAGAATTCTATCAATGGAAAATGATCATCCCAACTACCCTTGACGTCAAATACACAAGCTCGTAACATGTCTTCTAATATTTGAATCGTCCTTTTAGATTGCCCATCAGTTTATGGATGAAATGCAGTGCTGAACATCAAACTTGTGCCCATGGCACTCTGTAAACGAGGCCAAAACTTAAAAATGAATATTTGATCTCTACCTGATACAATTAACACTGGTGCCCCATGTAAATGGATAATATCATCAATGTACATATGTGCATACTTGTCAATAGTGTGGGTGGTCTTAACTGGAAGAAAATGGGCCGATTTATTCAATCGGTCTACAGTCACCCCTAATATAATCATTCCCTTTAGGTGACCGGGATAATCTTGTAAAAAATTCCATCGTTATATGTTCCCAGTTCCATTCCGGAATAGGCAATGACTGTAATAATCACGCCGGCTTCTGATGCTCCGCCTTTACTTGATAGCATACTAAATATTTAGCTACGAACTCTGCAATCTCACATTTTATATTATTCCACCAGTAATACTCTTTCAAATCTCTGTACATTTTTGTACCTCTCAGATGCATAGAGTAAATAGAACTATGTGCCTCTTCTAATATATCCTTCTTTAAGGGTGGATCATTCGGTACACAAATCCTGTTTTTACAACACAACGATTCATCATTCTTAATCTTAAAGTCACTCTCCTTACGATCCAGGACATCTTGTTTCTTCTTCTCAAGGAATGGATCACTGATCTGCAAATTTCGTATGCGTTCTGCTAATAAAGGTCTCACTATGACATGTGCTAATAATCCTCCCCTTTTTGAAAACTTCAATTCAATCCCCATCGATGCCAAGTCAATATAATTTCTAACACAGGCACACTGTACGCAACCAAGAATCCATGATGATTTTTGACTCAAAGCATCTGCTACTACATTGGCCTTCCCAGGATGATGATGAATGGTACAGTCATAGTCTTTAATCAATTCTATCCAACGCCTCTGTCTCAAAATCAGTTCTTTCTGCATAAATAAGTATCTCAAACTTTGATGATCTGTAAATATCTCACAAGTTTCTCCATACAAGTAATGTCTCCACGACTTTAAAGCAAAAACAATGGTTGCTAGATCCAAATCATGTGTAGGGTAGTTTCATTCATGTGTATTTAATTGTCTGGAAGCATGTGATATTACCTTCCCATTCTTCATAAGAACACATCCTAACCCCTGAAATGAAGCGTCTGTATAGATCACAAAAGTCTCATTCCCACATGAAATAGTAAGTACAGGGGCTGTAACCAACCGATTCTTTAATTCTTTAAAACTCCTCTCGCATTCTTAAGCCCATACAAACTTCACTTCTTTACAAGTCAACTTTTTCAACGGTAATGCTATTGCTGAAAATCCCTTAATGAATATGCGATAGTAACCTACCAATCCTAGGAAACTCCTAATTTCTGTCACATTATTAGGACTCTCCCATTCAAGAATCGCTTCTACCTTCTTTGGATCAACATATATCCCATTTCTCGAGACAACGTTCCCTAAAAACACAATCTCATTCAACCAAAACTCACACATGCTGAATTTAGCAAATAATTTCTTCTCTCTCAAAATATGCAATACAAGTCTCAAATGTTTCTCATGTTCCTACATGATACGCGAGTAAAACAATACATCGTCTATGAATACAATCACAAATAAATTAATGAAAAGGGGGAATACCCGGTTCATCAAATCCCTAAAAACTGCTGGAGCATTAGTTAATCCAAATGGCATCACTAAAAATTCATAATGCCCATATCAAGTACGAAAAGCTGTTTTGGAAATATCACTATCCTTTACTTTCAATTGGTGGTAACCCGATCTCAAATCAATCTTCAAAAATAATGAGGCCCCCTATAATTAGTCAAATAAATCATCGATATGAGGTAGAGGGTACTTGTTTCTAATGGTAACCTTATTCAATTGCTGATAATCAATACATAATCTCATTGTTCCATCTTTCTTTTTCACAAATAACACTGGGGCTCCCCATGGTGAAACACTAGGCCGAATGAAACCTCTGCTTATCAGATCTTGTAATTTCACTTTCAATTCTTTCAACTCTGTCGGTGCCATTCTATATGGAGCAAGGGAAATTGGACCAGTACCTGGAATTAATTCAATGGAAAACTCTACTTCCTTATCGGGTGGCAATCCTCGTAATTCCTCTGGGAAGACATCAAAAAATTCTCTAACCACTGGTATATCTTGAATTTTAACTGTCTCTTTACTAGTATCAACAACATAAGCTAAATAACCTGTACAACCTTTACTCAATAACTTTCTACTCTTAATTGTTGAGATAAGACAATTAGGGACAATATTCCTTTCTCCTATAAACTGGAACTCGGGTTCACCAGGAAGATGAAATGTAACTTCTTTTCGAAAGAAACTAATGGAAGCATGATACGATGATAACCAATCCATCTCCAATATAATATCAAAATCCTGAATGGCCAACGATATCAAGTCAACATAGAAATCTCGCTCATCTATTTGTAAGACACAATCTTTATAAATGTGCTCCACCAGAATCACACTTTCCATTGGGGTAGAAATATATAAGGCACAATTAAGAAATGAACATGGTCTACCCAAATATGAAACATTATGTAATGCCACAAATGAATGCGTAGATCCAGGATCAATGAGTGCATATAAATCTTTATTGGCAATAGAGAGTTTACCTATAACCACTTCTGGTGTAGCATGGGCATCTTGCAATGTCATCGCAAACACTCTTCCTCCTGCCTTCGATCCACTTGCTTGTCATGTATCCCTTCCCCTGGTTGTATTCCCTAGAGATGATCCTTTATGAGGCCCCACACTACTAACTGAAACCGCTCTAGATAACACAGGACAATTCTTTCTCAGATGGCCCTTCTGATGACAGTTAAAACATTATATATTCTGTAACTTTGGGAAATTTCTTTTTATATGGCTTGATGTACCACAAAAAAAAACATTCATATCCCCTTGCGCTAAGTCTCCTGAACCTCTTCCACTACTAGCCTCACCCCTTTGCGAACCACCTCCCATACCTCTACCATGCTGAAATTTCTGCCCTCCAAGTCTCGAATATTCTGTATCACAACCTTTTTGATAACTTATATTGAATCTGCTTCTCTTTACGCCTCGTTCTCGATTCCCTCTCGCTTCATTCACGTCCCTTTCTACTAGCATGGCTTTGTTTACCAAGGTTGAATAGCTAGCAGTCTCTAAAGCCGACAATCTAGATTTAATGACTAACTTAAGTCCATCAAGAAATTGGTTGCACATATCTTCCTCATTCCGTACAAACCTCGAAGCAAACCGATATAAGGCTGTAAGTTTAGCTCCGTATTCTCTAACTATCATACTCCCCTGATTCAACATGAAATATTCCTTCTCCTTTTATTTTCGATACATTGGGGGAAAATACTTATCATACAAAGCTTTGACAAAAGCATCCCATAAGATCACATTCCCACCTCCTGGAGTAATCAACAAATGTTTTGTGGCATCCCACCAATATTTAGCTTCTCCTTTCAGCATATATGACGACAAGGTCACTCGTTTATTTTCAGGTATCCTCATTACCCCAAAGATAAGTTCAATCTCTTTAACCCAGACTTCTTCCTCTGCTGGATCAACTTCTCCTTCAAACGATGGTGGGTTCGTCTTAATAAATTTCTCATGTAAAGTACTCCTTTCTTCCCGGTGTATCACCTCCTCAGCCCTAGCCAATGCTTGTGCCTCTAGTTTCTTGGTCTGATGTTCTTCCATCTGAGCCATAAATCTAGCTTGTTGCTCTGCAATTAGAATCATAGCACGTGCTATTTTTTGCATATCTGTCAGTTATTCTGGCTCAGGTTCCACATTTATTTGAACAGGTTGCTCAACCTCTGCTTATCCTGGAATATTTAAAGCCTCATCTTCTATTCTCATATTAACATTTCCTCCTTCCATTCTTTTATATCTGAAATAAATCAAAGATATAACAATATACATATAGACATATCTTTCCTAACATAATCGTTAGTATCAAATAAAATATATTTCTAACATTCACTGCAAAATCTAAACTCTTCTCACCCTAGAACCTCTAAAACCTATTCTCTGATACCAAAAGATGACACACCCCAACCCAGTTACTTATAATTAAGTTTGAAAGTCAAAGTGAGTCAAACCATGATTAATTTAACCAAACCATAAATACGAGTTTTAATTTCAGAGTCATCATTGTAAATCCATATAACTGAAAATCTTCTTACAACATCAGAGTAGTCATGCCCATAAAAACTTGCTTGAAGGATAAGTTAACTTAATTACATCATTTACATTAAACGAAATCTTTATTTCTCCCATTCCTGGCTAACCCAACCCGACTTCCTAGATTTGGCAGTGACATAGCGTTACCTAAAAAAATGTGAACATAAGAACCATGAGCAAAATAGCCCAATGAATGCATCACTATTATACTACTGCATGAATTTAAATGCAATAAATCATGTCCATATATTATATATTAACTTATCCGTCTCATTCATAATGCATGACCAACTTTTCTGAATCATGATTCACATATCTTATCTAAATAGACAATTCTCCCCTATTCCTAGTCGAGGAGTAACCCCTTATCATTAATAGATAAATCCCCCCCATTCCGGGTCGAGGAGTAACCTACCATTTCGATAAATCAAAATGAACAATTTTATATTCATAACATTATGATCATATTCGTAACAGTATACAAATACATCATTCCAGTGAGTACACTCACCTTGGGTTGTCAACTATGTATTTATGTTTCCTTCAAGCGGAGCTGAACTAGGTTGATTAGACCTTACACCTGTTAATCCAACTAAATCAATACTGAATCTCATTCATAAGTATTATCCTAACATAATTATGTAACTTTCCATGACTATACAACAACAATATAATTCCACTTCAGTCACATTTCATGAAACATGAGTAAAGACAATACAATGGTACACATGTTGATAAAGTTATGAACATTCAACCGTAGGAAATACCTCATAAAGGATTTATAATTAAACTCAAGTAAATATGAAAACATACTTCTCAATGTATATACACCTGAAACATGTACTCAAAATACTCTTTAGAAAGAGAAGATAACAATATTCTTTCATGGGGTATTCAGTATGGCCTAAAATTATTGTTATATATACTCAACCATCCTATATTCCCAAATTGTATAAATACAAGTGTCCAAACTTATCAATATGAAAACATATATGAATATAATTTCCAGTACAAGTGACGGTGTAATTTTTCAAGCTTCCTAGAGCAAGTTATTACCATTTCTTTATAACACAAGAAATTCTCCCTATAAGCTCCTCTATTGCTCCTTTGATTTCAAAGAATTTTTATAATTTTTCTACAGTATACATTTCCATGATTTTCAACCCATTTTTAGTACACATGCTGAATAGTACATAATTAAAGTTTCATAATTTTTTTACTTCAGTTGCTATCTCAAAATCTTGACCAAACCCCGAAATGAAATATACAAACAACAACTATGTACCAACTTGAAATCATCATTAAGGCCTAACCACAAGGAGATAAATTCTAATTTTCGGTTATGATATGAATATCTGAGTCTAATTTCATATCCCATTGAAATTTATCAATTATAGTAAGCACACAAAGATATATACAAGTTTGAATGCAAAGGGTTTCAATACAAAGCAATTTTAAGGGTTTGTACATTCAATTTAACTTAAACTTTCATCTAACAACACATATATATAAAGGGATGAAATTGTAGTAAACAAATGATTCTTTATATCATATAAATCAATAATATAAAAAAAATAACAAGATTTTCAGTTAGGATTGCCTTCGGGACGTTTACGTAATTTCTACGAATTTTTCTACGCTTTTTCTCCCGACTTTCTTGTCCTAAACTTCTACTTTCTCCTTCCTCAACCTAACAACACTTCAAACTGAACCTAGGGATTAATTTGCTGAAGAAATAAATTAGAGGGAGATTTTTAAGTTGGCCAAGGCTGCCTCCCATTCCAACCAATCAAATTAAACCATTTGGTTTAATAAAAGACAATTTACCACTTAAAGGGAATTTACAGATTTGTCGCCTGTTCATAAATTTGGCTTAACTTATTACTCGTACATTTGTTTGATGCACCGTTTGTTGTGTTACAACTCTAACTCATGTGTCTACAATTATATACTTTTCACCTCAAGTCAATTGTTACGTTATAAAGGTCAAAACTAGTCTTAAACAGGGACTTTTCTATCGAAAACAACAAAATTTTGTGTTTGTAAATAATTCGACATTTCATGATTTATGAAAGTAGGATTAGACTAAACATAATCACTTAATATTATATATACTAATAACACATTATTAATATCACATAAGGTAAGCATGATTTAAATATAATTTATCATAATTATATTCGGGTTGTCACAATAGGCCTTCTTGTCGAACCACGTATATCATGTGTTGTGTGTGATTATTATTATTTCAGGTTCTTTATTTATTCTGGTGATTGTCTTCGCTTATTATTTTGTGTTGAGTTTAATTATCCCCATAATTTGCGCCGTCTGTGGGAAACGTTTATTTTCCTTTAAAACATCCTTCACCAAAAAGAATTTGGAATGTCTGGTCACAGCAGCAATTCCCCTCAAGCAGGGGATATTCAAGAACAGTCTGCCCCTCGCAGGATCAGATATGAAGTTCGACGTTTTAATCCTAGGGCTTGCCCGGAATGACAAGATTCGAAGGAAATCCAAGGAACAACCAGGTCCACACAGGTCTCCAGGTTAATCGACGCTTATGAGGTCAGGCTCCAAAAGCAAGAGGAGACCACTCACAAGTAAGAAGATGAGAATGCTCGTCTCAAGAGAAGACTGGAGAAAATGGAGAGAGAACTCCATCGTAGAACTAGGCAATGTCAATATCGCACTCCTAGCCCTCAGGCGAGAAAGTCTCGCAGCCGAGGAAGGAGCCCTTGACATATATCTAAATATTTGAGGAACACATGTCAGATGACGACTTGCTCGAGCAACAACAACTAGCGCGCCGTTACAGGAGCCCATGTCAAGGAAATGATGACATACAGAGATTGGTCTGAAGAGAGATGAACCAACACCCAGCTCATAGGGGTGGCAGATCAACAAGAGAGCTATCTACGCGAACTCTCAGAACCAGATGAAATCCCCTTTATCAAGGGAGATAGAAGAAGAAGAAGAAGAAGAAGAAGACCCCAAGAAGTTCGCGATGCCCAGATTCAAGATCTACGATGGAAAGACTGATCCAATTGACCATGTTAGGCAGTACAGGCAGGCCATAACCCTTTGGAATCATAAGGATGCATTAATGTGCTGGATCTTTCCCTCAAGCCTGCACGATGTGGCCCAGAAACGGTTCGAGTAACTCCCTCATAGATCCATCAGGAGCTTCAAGTCCCCGACAGAGCTCTTTACATCTTGCTTCATTACTAGCAGCTCCCATCAGAAGAGGATGGATGCCTTGTTGATAACGAAGAAAACCCCTCAGGAGAGCCTTAGAGACTATATAAAAAGATATTGGGAGTTATTCAACGAGGTAGAGGATTACTCAGAGCAGATCGTTGTGGCATCCTTTAAGATTGGCCTACCTCTTGCACCAGTCCCTCACTAAGAAGGAGGCCACGACCATTGATGACCTAATGGCTAATATTGAAAAATACGTTAAAGTTGAGGATGTGACCCACATCAGTGCAGGAGAGAATGGTCGCACCAAGTTCGCTAGTAAGAGCAGCGACAAAGTTGAAAACAAAAAGAAAGGAAGAAAAAATGGGGGAAAGAGTCGCCCCAAGAGAGGGAATAAAAATGATTATTCGATAGCATTTCAGGCAGTGAACACTGTTTTTAAAGAACCAGTCTACAAGATTCTAGAAAAGATCAAGGACTAGCCATTCGTGAAGTGGCCCCGAAAAATGGGAGGAGACCCCTCAAAAAGGAACAACACACTGAGATGTGCCTTCCACAAAGGGGGTGGGCACAAAATCGAGCACTACAAGGCCCTCAAGTCTCACCTTGAAGAGTTAGCTCAAACTGGACATTTAAACGAATTTATGGAGAAGAAGGCAGAGAAGGTCGCTGCCAATGGAGACCCGAGGCCTGACAACTTGATCGAAGAGGATGTGGGCCATGAGTTCGCAGTGATTCATAGGGCATCGAATCTAATGCAGATTCAAGGAAACTCAGCTCGGATGGAAGTCAAAAAGCTTACGACAATAATGCAATCTTTTCAAATTGATCCAGCTAAGACGCAAGCAGGAAAGCATCGACGAGCAGATGAAGTTGACTATAATAAACAGATTGTGTTCACGGATGAAGACCTAGTGGGAGTAAGTACCCCACATCATAATTCCTTGATCATTACACTCAGGATAGATAAGTATGATGTCGATAAGTTACTCATCGATCAGGGCAGCTCATCCGAAGTAATGAATCTCTACTTATTCTGGAAGTTGAAGTTAAGCATCGCCGACTTAAAGGAATCCACCGTTCCTCTAGTTGGCTTCTCTGAAAAATTGACCATCCCTTTGGGAAAGATTATACTGCCAATAAGGGCAGGAAGTGTCTCCAAAATGATTGAATTTTTGGTGGTCGACATTGACTCACCCTACTAGGCCATCCTTGGCAGAGGGTGGCTACATGCGATGAAGTTTGTCCCCTCTACCTACCACCCAAAACTCAAATATGTAACTGAGAAAGGAGTGATGGAGATCCATGGAGATCAAGAAATGGCGAGAAAGTGCTTTATAGCAGCCATCCACCCAAAGACGGAGAAGAATGTCGAGAAGGAAAAGGAGAAGGTTGAAGAACAGGAAGGTTTGATACCTTCCAAATAGTAGCTAAAATATGGAAGACCTGGAGTGGAGGAGACCAGGCTCCTCCCCACTGAGCGGGTCGTTGAGAACCTGGAGGAAGTCGTAGCTGGCGGCAATAAGAAAGATAGGATGTTCTTGATCGGAGCCTCTCTCACAGATCGAGAGAAGAAGGAACTAATAGTACTTTTACGATATAACTTGGACGTTTTCATATGGTAACCCTACGAGCTTCCTAGGATTGATCCCAGTGTTGTTTTTCATCGGCTACACGTTGACCCAACTTTCAAGCTGATCGCGTAAAAGGCACGACGAACTGAACTCGAGAAGGCTAAGGCTGTGGAGAAGCTGCTGGATGCAGGATCCATACGGGAAGTTTAATTCCCTAAGTGGATGTCCAACCCAGTAGTGGTCCCAAAAAGTAATAAAAAAATGGAGAGTCTGTATTGACTTCACCGACCTTAACAAAGCGTTCCCTAAAGATAGTTTTCCTCTCTTAAAGATTGACCAGTTGGTGGACGCCACAGCAGTTCATGAAAGAATGATTTTCCTAGACACATACTCCGAGTATCACCAAATCCCTCTACACGAGACAAATCAAGACAAAATAATATTCATCACCACCGTTGGGTTGTATTGTTACAAGGTCATGCCCTTTGAGCTCAAAAATATAGGAGCAACCTACCAGTGGTTGGTCACCAAAATGTTTAAGGACCAAATGGGAAACACCATGGAGGTCTACATCGATGATATGCTCCTTAAGAGTTGGCATAAAGAAGTACACCTCTCAGACCTATCAAGGACCTTCAAAATCCTCAGGATGTACCGAATGAAGCTTAACGCAAGTAAGTGTTCCTCTGGTGTTTAGTCAGAAAAATTTCTCGAGTATCTGATTAGCAAGAGAGGCATTGAAGCCAAGCCATCAATAAGGTGCATCCCCTTCGTACGATAAGAGACGTGCAAAATCTCACAGGAATGTTCACCGCCCTGAACCGATTCATCTCAAAATCATCCGAAAGGTGCCACCCGTTCTTCCAACTTTTGAAGAAAAGAAAAAATGTAGAGTGGAATGAGGATTGCTCGAAGGCGCTAGAAGGACTCAAGGCTTACCTCAGTATACCACCGTTTCTTGTAATCCCTCATGATAATGACTCTCTATACTTGTACCTCGCAGTTTCCGGTCAGCCTGTAAGTTCTACACTGGTATACGAAAGAACGGGGATCCATCACCCGGTCTACTACGCGAGAAAAACTCTTTTGGATGCCGAATAATGGTACCTACCACTAGAAAAGATCTCATTTTCACTAGTCATGACCTCGAGGAAATTGAAACATTACTTCGATGCTCACTCCATCATCGTCTTTACATCTCACCCCCTTAAAGCAGCCATGCGAAAAGTAGATCTGTCTAGTAGGCTATCAAAGTGGTCAGTCGAGCTCGGGCAATTTGACTTCCAGTTTCAGTCGAGGAATGCAATTAAGGGACAAGTATTCTCCGACTTCATCGTAGAATTTATAGGAGAACATCCTTGCAACCTACTGTAACCTATTGGTCAAAGGGAAAACCCCTCATCATAAGGTGTTTGGCGACTGTTCGTTGACGGAGCCTCCAACTCCAAAGGGACAGTAGTGGGCATCGTGCTGGTTACCCCTGAAGATGCAATCCTCGAGCAAGGAATCAGGCTTGGATTTGAAACCTCCAATAATGAAGTAGAGTATGAAACACTAATAGAAAGCCTACAAAAGGTACAGGCGCTGGGGGAAAAGCAACTCCTAGTGTTCGGTGACTCACCGCTGGTCTCCAACCAGATAAGTGGAGACGTCAATGCTAGGGATGAGAGAATGGTGGCCTACCTCGCCAAAATGAAGAAATTAATGTCTAACTTCGAACAGGTCAGCGTCTAATAGGACAAAATAGCCATGTTGATACCCTAGAGGCCTTGAGCTCAGCAATCAATTCTGACTTGAAGACAAAAATTCTGATCGACTTCCTTACCCAGCCAAGCATTACCCAGATCGAGAAATTGCCAAACATAGGTCATGTTCTTCATATTGAATCAGCCCCCAGTTGGATGGATCCTTTAAGGGATTATTTAAAAGATGGTACCATACCAGACGATAAGAATTTTTCTCATCAGATAAGAGTCAAAGTTGCTCGCTTTCACTTATCTCTTGAGGGCAAACTGTATAAGATATCTTTCACCGGTCCTTACCTCCAATGCGTTCGCTCGAAGGACGTCAAGCAAGTTCTGTAGGAGCTCCATGAGGGAATCAGTGGGAGTCATATTGGGGGCAGGTCTCTAACTTTTCAAGCAATGAAGGAAGGCTACTAGTGGTCGTGCATGCATAAGGATTCTGGTATATATGCTCGTAAGTGCAAAAAATATCAACTTCATGCTCCTATGGTTCACCAACCGGACAGTGATATAAAGTCACATAGTAGCCCATGGCCTTTCGCCCAATGGGGAATGGGCATCGTAGGCCCTCTTCCAATCACTATCGATAGTCGCAAGTATTTATTGGTCATGACAGACTACTTCACCAAATGAATAGAGGCAGAGCCGTTGGCAAAATATCAGAGACGCGAATATGATAAGATTCATATGGAAGAACATTATCACTCACTTCGGGCTCCCTAGGACCATCATCACTAACAACGAAACCTAGTTCGAAAGTGGCCTCTTTCAGGGTTTCTGTAATGATCACGGGATCAGGCACCATTTCAGCTTGACAGCATACCCTCCGAGCAACGGACAAGCTGAAGAATCTAACAAAACAATGATTGATGGATTAAAAAAGTGATTGGAGCGAGACAAAGGGGCATGGGTGAGCGATCTTCCACACATCCTATGGGCTTACTGCACTACCCCATGACGAGAAACTGGGGAAACATCATTCGTACTGACATATGGTATGGAGGCAATCATTCCCTTGGAAGCTGGCCTCCCCACCATGAGGTCCATCTTGGTTGACCGAGTCCAAAACAATACAGCATTACTCGCTGAACTTGACATAGCTGAGGAACGAAGATAGCTGGATCTAATGAAACTAGCAAGTTATTAACAACAGCTAGCAAATCACTACAATAAGATGGTCAATCCGAGAGCATTCCAAGTTGGGGACTACATCCTAAGAAAAGTTCATGACAGTGCAGTAAAACCATCAGATGGCAAGCTACGACCAAAATGGGAGGGGCCATTCAAGGTGATAAGGGACAACCTACAAGGAGCCTATCACTTAGAAATGCTGGAGGGCAGGGAGATACCTCGAGCTTGGAACGCAGCCAATTTAAAGAAATTATACTTCTAGTTTTCTGTGTTGATCTTTTAACCCAATGTTAAAATTTGCAATTCATTTCTGATCAATAAAAAAGAAATTGGCAGTGGCATTCTATGAAGTGTTGATTTTTTCTCAAATAATTTATAATTTATGCACCTTTTTCAAGTTATAGGCTCTCTTTTTAACATATAAAAGCAGGGTATTACCCTCCTCAGGTTTTCATCATCAAACATAAATAACCTCCTAGTATTACCCCTGGCAATATATGAAGCCCTATAGGGGACCCTTAGGTAGCTCGGCCAACTCAGGTTGGTCGCCAAATATTATTTGGCTCAAAAAACCTACTCGGATTGAACATCCAAGCCCTCGCCATTGCTACACTTAGGCCTAAGGGAGTGTGATGACAAAACTTAAAAGGTAAAGTGTAGCAGAATGTTATCGTATAAACATACTGGAATGGGGGGATACTCACTCAATAAAACAACTCTGCCTATATCAAATCTAGTCGGCTAAGAAGAGCCTAAGATAGTCGAACAAGAAATCAATGAAGTAAAAAATACACAACACATGTTTAGTCGGAAAATCGCCCAAAACATAATTATTTTATTACATCATTACATATACAAAGAGTTACATGTGTTGAATAAAATAAATCCTGTTGATACGAAAACTAAACAGCTGACGTGGACTAATCATATAAAGACATGTAGCATCTTACGTGGCAAATACATATGCTCCCTGAGATATAAGGCATGCCGAGATACATAGCCTATCGAGCTACTCAGCGTACAGAGCATCTGGACAGGAAGATCAAGCGATGACTGCACATTCAATGAACATTGGATTTAATGAACATTCTTATTGTACAGATGTATATGTCTATTAAACCATAACATCTTGTCTATTCATACTGATATCTCCAAGGCTATAAATACATTGCAATATTCCCCATAAGCGAGGAATCGATCTCTTGTAATCATCATAGAGATTAAGGCAAACATCGACAATACAAGAACAGTGGACGTAGGCCATTTTCATTGGGGTTGAACCACTTTAAAAATCAATTGTCTTATTTTCTTTATTCCTTTGTATCTATGATTAATTAAGTAGATCGAATCTAGTTTTTTACATCGACAGATTGGCGCCGTCTGTGGAAAACGTCTATACGTAGCGTTTTTCACCAAAAACTTATTACTAATAGCTGAGATCCCAGAATCCAACGCTCGGAACAATAAGGGGGGCCCTCTAAATCCCTCTGCTCCTCCAACTATCGATTAACTTACAGGAATAGTAGCCAACTTGGCCCAAGGGCAAATGGCTATGCAAGAAACTATACGATAACTCATTCAGACTGTTCGTAATGGATCACCTGCTCAGTCAGGTTAACGAAGCATTCAGAGAATTACCCATCTGTCATCCTCAAGAACCAGACGTACACTATTCCTGGATGTTTCTCAGCCTAGGCACAGTGACTCTCATCATACTGAGAGGTCCAATAATCCTTCATATCAACCTGGATGAACTTCATCTATTAGAGCTACAAATTCTAGACCAAATGTTACTTTAACTCCTGAGCGAACAAGTGCATTGGAAAGATTAAGCAGAGTCTCCCATTTTGACCGTTTGGGCCCTAGGAGGAATCAAAATCTCCCTAGGATCGCGTCGAGGAATTCTCAACGACTAACCAATCTAAGGGAAGGTTCTCCCCAATCACACCTATTAACCCGTAATGAAAGATACCAATAGGAGAATTTAGAGCGCTCTATTGCTCGGGAAAATAGGCCCGAGGTGAGGAATAACGCGTGGAAGGGATCTATTCAGAGATTGGAAGATCGGCTAGGGGAAATGGCTAAGGCCAAAAATCCTTTCCAAAGAACTTTTGTCCAAGGATTACCTTTCGTGCAGACGATAATGGATTTTCCCATACCGTCAAAGTTTAAAGCCCCAGTAGTGATGCCCAAATATGATGGAAAAACTAATCCCGTCCTCCACATAGAGATGTACCAGGCCGCTGCTGATATCTATGCAGTTCCCGACGAGATGAGGTGCAGGGCAATCTCAGGAACCATTATTGGATCAGCCTAGATATGGTACAACAACCTTCCTCGGGAAAAGATTGCTACTTTTCATTAACTGGCAGAGCTATTCATAGGGAACTTCTACTTTGGAGTAAAGCCAGTTAAGAGAGTGTCACACCTACTGAGTGTGAGGCAAAAAACCGGAGAAAGTACCAGGGATTGCATCACTCGTTTTAATAACGATAAATTGGAGGTGATTGACTATGAGGAGAAAACAGTAATAACAGCTCTGATGAGTGGTCTATTACCTGACAAGTTATATTATACGTTGGCCAAAGATTCCCCTAAGTCCATGGCAGAACTGATGGCAAAAGCAGATAAGATCATGAATGTCGAAGAGGCCATGGCTGTGAAGAAAAACTCTGACACTAAAACAGAGACCAAGGCTTAAGGTACAGCGGAGAAGAAGGATCAAAAGTGTAATGGGAATGACAAGCGACCAAAAGGCAAGGAGTCATTCGAATAGTTGAAGAAGTATGGGAATTACATGCCTTTGAAGGTGGATATAAACCATATTCTGGAAGAGATCAAGAACAGCGAGGAGCTAACTTGATCGGAGAAAATGAGGACAAACCCCGATAAGAGGGATAAGTCCAAATATTATGAGTTCCATAGAGATCATGGCCACACAACCAAACGCTGCATAGCTCTCTAGAATGAGCTCGAAGCACTCATTAGGCGAGGAAAATTGAGTAAGTTCATTGATCACCAGAATGGTGGGAAGACTAGCGAAAGAGGAAGATAAAGGTTCAAATCTCCTCGCTGACCAAGAGATGATAAAAAGAGGAACCACAAAGATCATCCGGAGGATGATCCCGAACTCCCTAAAAAAACTAAGGCAATCAGAACGAGTGGTATTTTCCATCCATTTTGGATCATTTGAATGTAATGTGATTACAGGTGGCGATGCAGGAGGAGGAGATCATACTGCTGAACGGGAAGCTTACCTCAATGAGGCTCAAGCTTGTTCTTACATACAACGCATAATTTTAACTGAAGACGATCGTCCGAGGAAGGTGAATAGGGACAAATTGGTTATAGGATTTTCCAAAAATGATCTTGTTGGCGTACTATATCCTCACGATGACCCTTTAGTGGTCAAGATGAGAATAAAGGATGTGGTGATTTCATGCGTATTGGTGGATAATGGTAGCTCTGCAGACATCATGTTCTACCCCCATTTTGATAGTTTGAATTTGAAGTTAGCCCAGTTGCAGCCATATCACAGGCCCCTCCTCGATTTTACAGGAGAGAAGGTTTTTCCATTGGGGACGATCAATTTGGACATGCTCATGGGCACCTAGCCTACCTACAGAACAGAAAAAGTATACTTTTTCATAATGGATAAGAATGTCCAATCAGCCTATAATATAATCATGGGGAGAGTAGGCTTGAAGAAGTTTGAGGTCGTACCATCCACGGTACACGACAAAATGCATATTCGGTGTACGAGAAGGCATGTTCCTCAGGTATATTGTGAATCAGCGAGGCATCAAAGAGAATCCAGACAAGATCAAAGCGCTGTTGGAATTAAGGTCATCCAGCTATGAAGAAGGAAGTGCAAAGCCTCACAGGCTGTGTCGCAGCTCTTAATAAGTTTGTATCGAGAGAAACGAACAGATGTCTCCCATTCTTCAAGACACTTAGATTAACTTTTGAGTGGAATGATCATCCCTCCTGAATGGGTTAGGTATCTAAGTTAAGGGGGGATATCTCATGAAGGTACCAGATGATAGAGTTCCTAGGGACCTGCAACTCCCTAAGAGCACTCAACCATCCCCTAATAAAGGATAACTCTTCAACTTCCCGAAACTTCGTCGGAGCATCGATCCAAACCTGATCGTAACCATCAACCCATACTCGCCGAGAAACTTTCTTAAATAGATTCCTTAGTAAGGTAACATCTCTTTGGAGATCGGCAGCTATCACGTACACCCAGCAAACATCGCCTCGAAGCTTGATAATCTCCCTAGCTGAACCTCTGTCATTAGTACCAGCTCGCGATCCAGTTGATGAAGAGGAACCCCATAGAACTCGAGGAGCAATGCTAGGCACATTCTCCCTAAGTTGCGAGACTTCTTTCCTCAGAGAATTATTATCTTGTTGAAGTACCTCTCCAACCTGATTAACCTCGAAGGCATCTAGGAGCTTAGCCTTCAGAGCATCCACCTCTTCTTGAATAAAAGCGCCGATTTCCTCCATCTCTTGGAGCCTGTCCTTCAGCTTAGCAACGAGCTCTAACTGGTCCTTATACTCTTGATTCCTTAATCGAAGAGACTTGCAGATCCTTATAAAGGCTCTGTGAACTTGATTGCTCGCATCAGGTCCAAGATTTTTTCCTAACTGAGAGGTAGCAGGAATATAATCCTCAACATCGACGAGCTATAAATTATATAAGCATTAAAGAAGCAAATAAATTAGTACGCTATAGGGAATTGAATTTTATTTCATTTAAAGAAGGTTCAGAGTACATCAGCGAATAGAAAGAGTAACCAAAATATAAAAAATACAAGGAGCTCCCTAAAGAAGACTAGCTGGCAACCTCAATGTGTTATGAGGTCACTGGTTGCTTCCCTTTATCTGTAGCAGCTCGAGGAACACCTCCTTCAGATGGAGCAGTCGCCATCCCTTAGTCAAGGGGAGCATCAGCAACGATGATCAGAATAGTAGGGGTACCTTCATTGGCATCAGGGAGAGGCACCTCATCTACAACAGGCTTGGGACCAGGGTCGTGCTCATAAAAAAAGGTGGAATCAATATCCACCTCGACAATGAGTAAGGCCTTGTCCCAACCCTTCTTAAAGTGGAGACGACCAATATAACCAATCTGGGCCTCAACATCCTCGTACGCTGCAACCCATCCAACATTGTACGAGCTCTCTTTGAGGGTGGCGACCTCAGATTCCACCTTCCCAGAAAACACCTTGTTCTCCTCTACCACAACTAGATTGCTCGCGCAGACCAAGTTATAGGACTGCCTCAGCTCTTCGATCTCCTTGGTCGTTGCCTCTTTCGCTTTGTTGGCTTGGGCCAAGGTGAGGTTAAAACACTTTTGAGCATAACTGACAGTCTTCAAGCTGGCCTCCAGCTCATCATTTTTCCTTTTCAGCTCAACGTTCTTCCTCGACATCTCGTCGCGGCTGTGATAGAGGACAGTGAAATTAGACACAAACTGCAGAGAAAAGGAAGACATCAACAGAGAAAGTATTGAAAGAATCATTGTAAGATAAGATAAGTGAAAAGAGGCTTACCAAGGCTAGCCCTTAACTCTCCTTAAGGGCTAACTGGTCGGTCGGTCCCTATGTTTATCGACCTCTGGCGATCAGCTAGCAGCACTGCCCTCTCAAGCACTACTGGAGCTAACTGAGGGGTAAGAGCAACAGAATCCCCCTCAGCCAGAGCATACACGGGTACCAGAGATTGCCCCGCCTTTATTCTCACCTCTTCTCTCCTCTTATTTTCTTCCCTCTCATTCTTCTCCCTCTTTATCCTCTTTCTCTCTTCCACCTTCTTCTTCTCCTCTTCCTTCTTTCTCTCCCTCTCTCTCACCAGTTCCTCCTATTTCTTCTTCCTCTCCTGCTCGTGAGCAAAAATTTAGGAGCCAGTGGCAGCATCCCCACTCCCAGATTTATGCTTCTTCAACCGGCAAGAAAGAAGCACATTATCTTCATTGTCATCTCGAATCAAATTAGCCATATCTTCTCACTGGAGCTACTTGAATCCCCTGAAGACTCCTGAGTCTCTGAACCCTCTTTCGAGCGGGAAGATTCTTCTCTACTTGAACTCTCCTCACTGTAATCACCTTCAGCACCACCCCTGTTAGCCCCCTCGCTCTCTTTGCCAGAGCTTCTTTCCTCCTTGTCCAATTGGATTGGGTCAGCAGCAACCTCTTTTGTGATATCTTGCTGAGGAATGCTATCCACAGGTTATGCCATGAAATTGGACCCAATGTTCTTGTATTCCAGAAGAAATGCAGCTGATCGAGGATGCTCACCGTCAGCTAAGAGTTTCCTGATTTTTCAAGCCTTAACCATCTCAGCAGCTCGAATCTCGTGAAGAGCGGGTTCTGAGTTCTTTGACTTCACTAAAAAAATAAAGAGAGAAAGATATGAGAAAGACCGTACACTAATAGAGAATCAATGATTCCTCCCCATAAAAGGGAATCACGTGTCTTCCAGACCTCAACCCTTCAGTATGGGGAGGGAACTGCCAATTTTTGGCAATAAACCTCTCATGCCAATAGTCTTTGCGAGAATTAGGTAGATTTACTACCAATACCCGATCAGGACTCCTAGCTTTGAGGTAAAGAAGATCAGAGCTTATTCGAGAAAAAGAATAGCAATAACAGATTTCAGCAAGCCCTAGATTGGTGCCATATAGTTGATTAATTCTATACACACCATTAATAATTTTTTAAACATTTGGCGAGCACTGTGCATGAACTATATAGAAGTAACTAAAAAAGTGCAAAAACAAGCGATTTGGGGGAAAAGTAAGACCCCCCTGGGATAACAAAAGAACATGTATCCGGTGACCGTCCTTAATGTCCATAACATTACGAGGAACAGGGGCACATTCGATGTCTACCCAATTTGGAATATTGTAGAACTTTCTAAACTTAGTTATCGACCTATTGCCTATTTTCGTCATCAGAAAGGAGAAACCCTAATATCGAATATGAAAAAATTCCAACAAAAAAGAAGGATTGTGAAGAACTTACGAAGCAAGAATCAGCTTGAGACAATGCAAAACCGCAAACAGGGAAGGTGAGAAGATAAGGAAGAAGCTTGGATAAGGAAGACGATACCTATAAGTGAGAAAGCAACAGTGAGAGGTTGGAGAAATCTAGAGAGCGCAAACAAGTTTGAAGCGACGTCAGGGAATGACCTCTTTAAGCTGTTTTAAACCTCTCTAATCATAATGCACAAGGAACGAAGCAGTCTGCCGCCTAAATCGATTCGAGAAAGACGCTTAAATCCCAAGGTTTCATGCGATTCACAAAAATGTCACTAAGGCTATTATTTAAAATTATTGAGTCCAAATTGTGATCCAAAAATTTTAGGGGCAATTGTGGGTACCTCAATTAAACATTCTGGCCCAAATAAGTTCCCTCTTCAGTCCGACCCAAAGTCTGTAGGCCACATGCATAACTAATTCAGTTATGACCCATTCAATCCCTAAAATCTCTCACGAGATATTCTAGGGAGTTATGCGCTAATGTGGAGGAGTCTAACTCCCCCACTCTCTGAGAAATAACATGTATATATAAAACCCTCAGCCCGGGGCAAAGGGCGTGCATTTTTTCTGTAAACACTCCCCCAGAGTAAAGAGAAATAAAATACTGAGAGCACAACCGTGGACGTAGGCCTTCTTGTCGAACCACGTATATCTTGTGTTGTGTGTGATTATTATTATTTCAGGTACTTTATTTATTTTGGTGATTGCCTTTGCTTATTATTTTGTGTTGAGTTTAATTGTCACCATAGTCGTCCTAACCGCTTTTTGTTGTCATCGCTCGCCGAAAAATAGGGTATCTAGTTCTTGGGCAGGCCTTGATTTTGGGATTATTCCATTTTGGTTTTGAAAGGTTTTAGATTTCCCAAAATTCGTTTTGGGGTTTTGTGGTAGGCTTTAAAATAACCCATTTAAAAAATTGCTAATTAAGTGAAGAGTGTGGATATTTTAAATTAATTATGGATTTCTCCCCTCAAGTATCAAGAAAACCTTAACAAGATAGCTTTGAGTTTAGAAAATTACATTAGGGTCTAAATATTTTCAAAACAAATACCCAAAATACAAAAAAAAAAAAAAAATCAGTGGGGCACCCACTCGGGATTGAACAAGGACGCTCCTCCCAAGTAGTACATCTCCAAAGAGTGATTTTAATGTCATATGTTACATTTGTTTTGATCAATTAAATAGATCGCGTTGATCATCTTTCGAATATGAATGGGAAGATACATTTACCCGTCATTTTTAAAATGTTAATTCGATATTAAATGGCTCAAATTTGCCAAAAAACTAATTCGGTTAAAAAATATAATTGTGTAAAACAACAATTTATTCCAACAATCTTTACTTCTATTTTCAACATATCCGGCGGTGAATTATATTCTTTCTCCCTCCACTTGTTTTAGTTTTATTTGTAGGAGACAATGAATGTAAATTTAGAACGGATCTGACAGGGAGAAAAAAAGGTCGCAAGCAAGAAGAAGGAAGAAGGGAAGATACTTCATGTGTATTACAATTCAATACAATGACAATGATGATATAATCGTCATGCATTATTATGATCACCGACACAAAACCCATACAATAAAAGGAAGTGGGTCAATCCAGGCCGCAAAAGTCAGCTGAAGCTCACATGGTCCAAACATAGCCCTGTCGTCACACTTGACTCATCTCTATATATTACTTCTTATTCTATTCTAACCAAAAGTACATGTCCTTTGTTCACCACTATATAGTCAAACCTTCAAAACCGAGTGCTGAACAAGGTGTACATTTCAATTGTTTGTGTTTTTTAAATAATCTTATATTTGAATTCAGCTGCATTTTCATTTATAGCAAACCGTAGCTACGACCCAGGTACGTAGATCGTGGACGGGGTTTGAACACCCCTAAAGTCCACAAAAGTGGACTGAATTCCTAAAGGATCAAATCTCTTCATCATACAGTAATACAAGATTATCACTGAAGAGTAGATTAGATTTGATTTTCAGTTAGATTTGTGATATTATCGAAATAATATTTAATCAGTGAATGTCACGAATCAAGAACATGAATTAGTTGAATTGTGCTTAAAAATAATTGGGACATCACGTGATATGATAAAAAAAAATATACTTATTCAAATTACCATTTATTTTTAAAACATGGGAATTTAGCTAATTAGATCGCCACATTCAACTTCAAATTCAAATAGCTTCAAAGAAGATATTTAAAATTATCCCAGATTTTATGGCTTAACTTGCAATTAATTTTTTCTTGAATTTGAAATTGAAAAAAACAAAAGAAAATGAAAACACCGAAATTAGATCCTATTTTTTACGTTAAAAGGTAAGTAAGTCGTACTTTATAAGTCTTAAAGAATAGGATAAAAAAAATTTAATATTTTTCGCTTTAAAAATAAACAAGTCCTATAAATTTATGATATTTAAATGTGTTAATTAATTGCATTGAAAATAATGTCAATATTAAATTACTCTTTAAAAAGATAACCAGTAAAATTTGATATACATAAAAATTTGTACATGTAT
Source organism: Sambucus nigra (assembly GCA_949130495.1). Taxonomy (NCBI): domain Eukaryota; kingdom Viridiplantae; phylum Streptophyta; class Magnoliopsida; order Dipsacales; family Adoxaceae; genus Sambucus; species Sambucus nigra. The sequence continues at coordinate 726,156,699 of OX422207.1, forward strand.
ATGAATTGAGTAGCACTAGGGAGACCCAAAAAAAAAATCCACTTCGTAAACCCAGTGTATAAGACAAAAATAGGTACAAGTTTTTAATGCACATTTTGATGCCCTAGCGGGACCCACAACAATAAGGTATAAGCTTTTAATGCACTGAGTTTACGAAATAATTTTTTTTTCTGGGTCTCCCTAGATTTATTCATATGAATTAAAAATCTAGAGAGTTTTCGTTAGAGAAGATACAAACATAATAAAACAATAATTGCTAGACAAGCATCAAACCACAACCATCTATGGATTTGAAATCGTCTCACAATGAAAATCTAACTCTTTTATGCATATATTATGAATATATAACAATTTGGTTTCCACAATAGGGATGGGATTACATTGGTTGTGGGTGAGGGTTTGGTGTTGATTTTGGGAACTCAAACGATGGGTGGGTTGTGCTGCGACGAGAAAAGGGTAATATATAGACCACCAATATTATACCAACCATAAACATGTGTCTAAAATAAATAAATTGTTTTTACTATAAAAAATGTTTATTTTAGAATTTTTTTTTAAAAAAAAATTTGTATAAGTTATTTTTAACTTTATATAATTGTTTTAAAAAGTAAAAAAAAAAAAATATTACCACTGTTAGGTAAAAAAAAACATTACCACTGTCTTAATTATGTCGTATTTGAATTGATTAGTGTTTCTCGTTAGGTAAAAAAAATATAATAACAGCATTTTGCATTTTAATTAGCTCGTGTCATGTCGTATTTTAATAAGGTCGTGTTCTTGTCGCGCTATATTTGCGTCGTGTTCTTGTTAAGTTAACAAAACATATTGTGTTGGTGGTTCTTTTTGGAGTTCGATTTGGCCCGAGGATGGTTTTTTTCGCCGGACGTTTATTTTTTCGGCCGCAGGTTTGATTTTTGGGCTGGAAATAATTTTAAAAAAAATTAGTTTGTATTTTATATAAAAAATTTACAATTTATTTAAAACTGTTTTATAATATCGCCTATACATACCACTGAGACAGACCAACATATTAGAATATATAGTCCGCGCCAGCGGTATGTATAGGTGGTCGGATCGCCTATACATATCATTGACGCGGACCATTTTTTCTAAATAGTAAAAAAATGATTTTTATAATAGTAAAAAATGGTCCGAGCTAATTTTTTAAAGTTGCAAAAAAAATCATTTAAAAACTGTTTTTTTCTTCCTTTTATGTGTAAAAAAAATCAATTTTTGTCCTTTTTAAAATCAAGTTTTTTTTAATCTTTTTTTAATAGAAAATAAACACGGTTTAATTACAATGCAGCACGACACAACAAGACTTGAAATCTTTTTTTTATCTAACACGAACACGATCTAATGGATTTGCACTCTTATATTCACTTGTGTTGGGTAAAAATGAAATTTTATGTTATGTTGTGTCGTGTTGTATTTTTGTTAGATCGTATTCATGTTAGATAAAAAAAAATAAGATTTCGGGTCGTGTTGCGTTTATTTGAGCCGTGCTAGGTAAACAAATGAGATTTCATATCTTGTCGTGTTGCATTTTAATTAGATTGATGTTAGATAAAAAAAATAAGATTTCATGTCGTGTCACTTTTATTTGCGTTGTGTTCTTATTAGATAAAAAAAATTCGTATAATATTATGTCGTATCGTATTTTAATTGGACCGTGTTCATATCTGAACAAATAAATAAGTAAGTACTAAAATATAAATCAATTAATGTTGTACCTTGAGATAATGTTGTAACTTGGGGTGAAGGGTAATCTTGTAACTTGACAAAGATTTTGGAGTGTTTTAAGACTTAGAGGAGTGCCTTTAGCCACACCCGAATAATATTAGATAACTTGTTCATGTGCTAACTTGTATATAAAACGAAAGGGTGAGTGAAATAAATGTATGTGATTCCTGAAAAAAATATGAAATACAATGGATCAATCACGTTTTCCAACATACCTTGCTTAACATACTTATTAACGTATCCATTTTAAAAAAATAGTAAATAAATATATTTTTCAATCAAATTCGGTATACATGATCTACATAGTAAGGAGATCAACTACAAAAAAATAATCAAAAAATTTAATTCGAAAGTGGGTGAAATGAAAAGAGGGTATATATGTGCATTTTTTACCATTCATTTTTTTTTAGATTATGTAATTTTAGGACTTAAAATAATTTTGATTATGGATATAGGACAATAAACATTTCGTTTTCATTTTTAGTCCCTATTTTCAAATTAAAGGGACACGTGTCATGCTGTGATTGGTTGACGTTTTATGAATATGGGTCCGCGCCAGCGGCTTTATTCAAAAATAGGGACTAAAACTATAAATAAAATGTTTGTTGTCCTATTTGCAAAATACATATTACAATAGGTCCTAAATTTACAAAGTCCCTTTTTTTTATCATCTCACCCATTTTCGGATTGAATTTTTTGATGATTTTTTTGGTAGTGATCTCCTTACTATATAGATTATGTATAGCAAATTCGATTGAAAAATATATTTTTTTACTATTTTTTTAGAATGAATATGTTCATAGGTATATGAAGTGAGGTATGTTGGAAAGTATGACTATACCAGGAGCGATTTTGAGCATGTGCCAAGTGGGCAATCGCCCAGGACCATCAGCTGATCTATTTATATTACTTATATGTTGAGTGCTCAAATTTTTAAATCAATACACATAAAGGAGTCTATTTTATCATTTTTGCACTGACCTTATCAAATTTTATCAATCTCGGGACCGACGGCCTTGGACTATACAATAGTTAGTTGGTTACCTATGTGATATGATATTAAATATTCATACATGCTTTAGAAATATTTATCTTTTTATGTTTTCTAAAGTTTCTCTCCTTTTTATTAACTTATTAAATTTTCATTTTATTGTGATACCATACCCCACAAAATTTCTTTTGTCCCATGATTAATGGAAAAAGAGGCCAAATATCTACATTCAGACCACTTTGTGTGTTAATGTCTTCGTTTAAGCAAAAGATTGTACCCCTCAAGGGTCCTAGCATCCTACCTTTATGTCGATTAAGCGAAGGATGAGGGGTCTGGGGCCTATTCGTTTTCTTTATATGGGAACTTGTCTATCCCGTAATGTGATGTGGTATTTATATATGTTGTTCAATTATAACTTTGTTGCTACATCTATCAAAATAGAGTTTTGATTTTAAGAGCAGTGTAGAACATATCAATAAATCGTTAGATCCAGTTGAGATCTAGTTTTGGGTTGGCACATCATATCTCCTATTTCTTGGCTACACATAAAAGTGTGGCAATAATAAATTCAAAATTTATACCTTACTTTATTGTAAGAGCATTCACGACGGTGGATGCGTATGAAAGCTAACTTTGTTGACCCTTAATGGTTTTTGCCTTTCGTTCAGAGTAAAATATACAATGGTGGAAAGCTTTTAAAGTTGTAAGATTGTTCCAACGAACAAATATTGTTCGGAGGAACTAAAAGCAATTTTTCTTACGAACAACATTTGTTCGTAGGAACTCTTACGGAGTAAAGTTGTTCGTAAGAACTAGGGCTGTGTTTCGGCCGGATCGGATCGGAAAATGCCTATTCGGAAAAAATTCCGATTTTTTCGGAAATAAAATAACTATTCCGATTTCCGATCCGATTTTTTCGGAAAATTAAAAAAAATTCCAAATTCGGAAATATCTGAAAATCGGCAAAAATAAAAAAATCGGAAATTCACAAAATATATTAAAAATCCAGAAATTTCGGAAATTCCAAAATTTCAAAAAAATAAATTATGGATTTTCGATCACTCGAAATTCTCATTTTAAAGAAACAATGAAAATGGCTTAACCCAACATGTAAACACATGATGATTTGACTCATTTTTCATTTGTGTAGAAGTTAGGAGGATACTCTCCTTTTATAGAGCATATTTTGGAGCGCTCTCCCTCTCCCAACCGATGTGGGATATGAGAAACTTTCAAAAAATCGGAAAAGAAATCGGAAAAATCGGAAATCGGAAAATAATTCCAAAAAAATCGGAAATAATTCGGGAAAAATCGAAAAAATCGGATCGGCATAGTTTCGGAAAAATCGGATCGGAAAAATCGGAAAATCGGAAATTCAGAATTATTTCCTATTTCCGATCCGATTTTTTTCGGAAAAATCGGAAATCGGCAAACTAAAATTTCATTCCAAATTCGGAAAAAATCGGATCGGAAATCGGAAAAATCGGAAAGTTCGGAAAAAAAACACAGCCCTAGTAAGAACCCATATATATAATAAAAATAACCATTTTTATTTCCTCCGAACTTCATTTGTTCCTAGGAATTCCTACGAATAAATGAAGTTCGTAGGACCCTTTACAGATTCAGTAGTCGTTCCGCAATTTTAGAGAACCACTATAAATTCTTACACGGAATTTGTCAACTTCAACCCAGTATCACCGTTGTGGATACTCTAATATGTAATTTGGATATAAGAAAACAAATATTTTATTTATAGTTTTAGTCCTTATTTTCAAATTAAAGAAACATGTGGCATGTTTCTTTAATTTAAAAGTAAGGACTAAAGATAAAAATAAAATATTTATTATTCTATATCCATAATCAATATTATTTTAAATCTTAAAAATACATAATCTATACTTTATTTGGCCTATTCACAGTTAAAGTAACGGCAGCGTAATAGTACACTTTTTGAAAATTTTGAATTAGAAAAAATGTAGCTTGTTTTAGAAAAGCAATGTTTTTAAAGATTCTTAATCAGCAGTAACATCAACCAAAAGCAAATGGGTAACAAGAGCATGTGTCAAAACTCAAGTGTCCATTACATTACGAACTTTGATGTATGGTAGGGCAATGATCCAATTAAACGACGGGACCACAGAATTTTCAAAAGGGCTTGAATGAAGTCTTAACAATAAATATGCGAAACTCAATAATTAAAAAACTCGGGGTTGAGTTTACTTATTAAAAATATGATTTTTTATAGTTAATTTTCCGTAATAATAATATATTTTGATTTATTCTTAGAAGATGAAAAATTAGATATAACTTTCTAAATTCTAATATTGTCATTTTTTAGTTAAAAAGTCATTTTAATATGTATTTTAACTTACTCTTATATTTTTTTTTTGACAAAATTACCCTTCTCCCCACCTAATCTTCTTCCCCGAATCTAACATCCCTTTAACCTTAATTTAAAAAATCCTAACCATTAGAAAAAATTAACATCACCTTAGTAAACCCTCGAACCAAATTGAAACTACTAATGTTGGTTTTGCTCGTCATTAGGAAAAAAAATCAACACCACCTCAATAAACCAAACCAAAAATCAACCTAACTACTAATATTGGTTTTATTTGGAGGTTTTGTGGTTTGTTCTTTAATCACTGGTTTAGTTTTATGAATTTTAAATTTTTTTTTTTAATGAATACATCCAATAGGGATCAAGTTCAATCTATGATGGGGTTTTTTAAATTTGAATATGAGCCCAATCATCTTGGGTTTCCGTGGGAATATTCAACAATTTCAATTTTGTTGGGCACTATTTGAATTATCGTTGATTTTCGATCGGTTTGGTCGGTAAATAGAGCATACCAATATCATGCAAACTTTGAAATCATCAAACAAAAATTATCAGTTTTAAAAGCCGATACACCAGCCCTTAAATCAAAACAAACCACGTGGTACACCGGTAAAATCGATTTTTGCAGTAAAATTGATTTTCAAGAAAATACAAGAGATTTCGGTAAATTTCTCTTTATGGTAAATTTGGTACTACTTGGTAAATAATGATATTTTTTTATATCATTTACCTAAACCTTTTTATATGCACATTTTTTTTTTAAAAAAGACCTTACATAAATGTGTCGTCTTCCTAACTATATATAAACATTAAACTTCAAAATAAACATCACAAATTGTAATTCAAGTTACATTATTGTCCAACTAACTCGAATAAATATCAACCCGAGTTGTTATTTCAAATAACAAACCAAAATGAAAATACTTCACGTCCTTTATTTCTTGCACTCTCCACTTCTTCATCTACTAAAGAAAATATAAATATCAACATATTGCCAAAACAAAAAATAGTCGAAACTTACAAAAAAAATCATGTGTACAAAAAAAAGTGCAAAACAGAGTACAAAATAGAGTGAACAACTTGCACCCATTCAAAACCTAAAACTTCCTAATAACTTACATCCATCCAAAACAGAATGTAGGTTGTTGGCTAACAACTTGCACCCATACATAAGGATCTTAAAGTACACGACGTAAAGTTTTATCGGAAAAGTGAGATGATGTGAGGATGAATCCGGGACGATGGGTTGACAGAGAGAGCCAAGTTGAGGAATTCTGTGAGGGTGGAAGGAGAAAAGGGTGTTGTTTTGTGAGATGAGAGAGCCGTAAGTTGTGGTGTTAGAATATGGATCATTAACCCTAGCCTTGCCATAAGTTGTGTTATGAATGATCCCAAGGCTGTAAAATCTTGTATTGATCCAAGGGTTATTAAAAGGGTTGATCACTTAAAAAAATAAAAAACCGATAAAATAAGTGTAGTTACGCTTGGCTTTAGCCATTGGGTATTTTTGTTTGATTTAATTTGGTATTTTCATTTTGATAAGTTCGATAATATCATTTTAGTATTTTTAGTCCATCAATTTTGATACACTACAGTTGGTAAATTGGTTTTTAAAATGTTAAAAATAAAATCAATCACAAAAAATTCGATAAATTCTGTTTTGGTAAGTAAAAATATAGACTATTACCACTAATTTTCTGTACAAAATGGTATAGTAACAGATTTTACCATACCGCAAATGCCCCGAATTTGAATGCTTTTGGTATGTGTTTTTTTGTTGGAATTTGTAGTATTCATCCAATCCTTTGATTGGATTGAATGCTATTAGTAATTACTTCCATGGGGAGATCTCACGTGGATCATTGAGATTCATATGAGATAAAATATCAGCTGGAGTTAATTTGGTATAATTAATTATAAATATCTCTATCCAATAATATGGGCACGGTTATTATCTTATGAATCACATGACAGGGATTGAGACATTAGTTACATTTCAAATTTGGACTCAGAAAAACTTCAGTTGTGTTTCAAATCCAACATTAATAGTCGCAATTTGGTTAAAAGGTTTATTGAGGCGGAGTTCAATTTTTTTCTAATGATTAAATTTTTTAAAATTAGGGTTAAAGAAATGTTGGATCTTGAAAGAAGATGAAGTAAGAAAAATGGTATTTTTTTTCCAAAAAATATAAGGGGTAAGTTAAATTACAAATTAGAGTGACTTTTTAACGAAAAAGGAATGGTGCTAAAATTTAGGGGGTTATGTCTATTTTTTGTTTCTTTTATGGGGTTAAGTCAAAATATATTATTATTGCAGGAGGTTGATGAAAAGATCATGTGCGATAATGATTCAAATAGATTCCCAATTTCCAACTTAAACTTATTTAATTAGATGTCTAAATTTGCTAAAACCAAATACCAATTAAATCAGTCCCTAAACATGCATCTACGTGTCAATTCAAATCTCAAATTAAATCATGCAACGAATAAGCTGACAAAGACAGATTTCAGGAAAAAATCCCCATAGGGCGAAAACCTTTTATTTTCACTATAATATCTAAAAGAACGGTTTACAATCGGATTACAGCGAAAATACAATTGACTTACGAAATACCACAGGTGTCGGTTCGTAGTCGTCAGCCTAGGAACACCGCAGCACTCCCTATGACACGCAGTCGATCGGCCCAGTACCTCCTGCAAGTGTCACCTATGGTCAGCCCCGTACCTTTCCAAGGCACCTATGATTCAGTAGCAAAAACTCCCAGCAAAATTATGCTTCAGGTTCCACAAAACAACTCACACAAAAAGTTTGGGATTTGTGAATTGTAAAACACAGCTTTGAACCCTCAAAATGTGTTGGAGAATAAATAAAAACACTCAAAACGTATTCTGATAAAACAGTGTTTTCTCTACACAAAAAGCAGTCGCTTGACACCTTTACATACTAAAAATCAAAGGGGTGCCGTGTTATGTAAAACATGTTCTCGTTCGAACGACATACGACGTCGTTTGAACGAGATGATATCTCGTTCGAACGACATCATACTTGTTTTCCAAAATCCTTCAGTCTTTTATAAAAGTTGGAAATCTCAATTGTTAAGACTGTTTACGAGATCAACAAAGTTTATCCAAAAATAAAATGTTTTTGTAACATTAAAACCTTTTAAAAACATTTCAAAAATCATTTTTCAAATTTAGAAAAATATTTTATTTTTCACAAAAATATCCCAACACTTTTAATGTAAAATGTAAATGGAACTTTAAACACATTTTACCATATCCATCCTTGTTGGGCTTGATTGTTGAAGAAGTTGATATTCAGATCCGTCTCGATGCATATTTGATCTTGAATGTTCTTCGACGGTGTATCGGTATACGACATACTAAATGGATAGTGGACATTTATAAAATCACGTCCTTACAGTTGACTCAAAAAAATCTCTTAAAAATACATAATACAATATACTCGATAAGACAAAATATGGTAGACACAAAAAACACAATGAGTCGGGTTTTGACAAAGGTGATTTTGACACAAACTGAATAAGACTTGGGACGACACAACACATTGTCACCCCTAATTTATGGGCTCTAAATCCTTTTCTTCTTTTTTTTTTTAATAAACCTTGATAACAAATTGATCTTAATATTTGATCTTCTAAGACCAACTTCAAGCATCTCCATAAAATGGGTTAAAGTTCATTTTTCAGTTAAAGTAAATTTGTTCACTTGTCAAATTAAATGAAAACAATTTTTGTAACTTAATATTGATATTTTTTTGTCATGAACCTCCTTTTGTACCATATAAATCTCTTAGGTGGTATGGATAATTTTGTCAGACCCACCCGCTACTAAAAAATCATTTGAATCTCCATATTAATTTTTTTTAAATACATATTTCGTGAATAATCCCAAAACTAAATTTGGTTATTAAAATATTATAAGCTAGTTCAAAAGAATATTAGTTAATTATTACAACAAGTTTGAAAAAGGATAATCAAGATCAAAATGAAACTCGATTTCACTTTGATCAAACTGCCCTCAAGTTCAAGCTCAATGCATCACTCCACCAAAATTGTTGCATGCTTTTACTCACAATACGGGGAAAATAAAGTGACGTATCGCTTTGCTCTTTATTCAAATCGGCTTGTTGGAGTTTTTCTTCTTATGAATCCTAGTTTTTATATATCAACTCATACTTTATTTCTTGATCGACATTGCACTTGTCGTGCATCTTTCCGAGCCACATGTCGATGTGGTTAGTATCTCGTGTATAATTCCGTCAAAATAGGTGCTAACAACTTCTTTTCACTACTTTTTCATAGCCTCTTTCGAATAAGTGATGTCAATATTAGGTGTAGTTACAACATCATCCCCCAAGTTCATGCTAGCTATTGGATTAAAAGAATTTTCTAATGAAAAAAGATTGGGCTCCAAGAGTAGGGTTTCCAAAGGTAGACTCGAGTCGACCCTACTTTCTTTATCATCACTGAGTTAGCACGTTTGTGACCTACTTTTAGGTTTCCTTCAGCATAAAGTTGGAATATTAAATAAAATTCATCAACATATTATATTATCGAGATTACCTAATAAAAGAATCGTAAAAACTGTGTATCTGAATCCATAGTGGTGATTGAGACTTGGGGGTTGGAGGTTTTCGACAAACAAATCTCTCTCTATGAGTTCTCTCTCATTGATGGAAGTGAGGAGGAGAGTGTTTTGAGTGAATTAGCTTTGGGGACCAAAACCCTTCATTATATTTATAGGCATATAATTAGTACCCCATAAATTCTAATTAGGTGAGTCTTAAGCAACCAATAGATTACTCTTGAGTAACAAGACTCTTAAGTAACCAGTAGGTGACTCTTGGGTAACCGCACATTACAAAGCCCACACTCATTTTTAGATGTCTTATTGGGCTCTACTAATTAGATCACTTAATTAACCCAAACATAATAGAAGCCCAGATACAATTTCTATTTTCATATGTAAGCCCATATTAGAATATTAAAAATATTTCAACAATCTTCCACTTGGGCTACATATTAATTTCGAAGGCAATTATATTCGATAACCTTAGGTGCGCACCATATTTACTATATATTCTATCTATTATTAAAACATCTCTCGAATTAATCTGATCCATCTTATATACATATATGAGACCAACGCGACATTTGTTACATTTATTACGTAACTCGATCCATTAATGATCACAATACCAAATATATTCACTGATATAGATCGAGTATGGATGTATAGCTGGAAATTACAAGCAATGTGATCTCAGACATGCTTATTTCTAATTGGTCCTGACTTTATTTTGTAGTGAGATCAAACCTTAGTCTTGTAAATCTTATGTTATACCATAATTAAACGACAATATATTTAGAGTAAACAACAAAAATGAAAATACCATCAACTTTATTCTGCGAAAAACTGAAACATACATAAAGTATCTAAATAGTTTCAAAGAAAATAACATTATAACAAGACAAAATCCCACTGAAACTGAATATCATCAATTAAATCAACACCCATATGCGCAGTGTGCTCATGAAAGACCTTGGGTGGTAAGCCTTTAGTAAGCGGATTCGTGAGGATGGAGTTTTTTCCTATATGTTCAATAGACACTATCTTACTCTGAACTCTTTCCTTAAAAATAAGAAACTTAATCTATATGTTTTTAGACTTTGACGAGCTTTTGTTGTTACTCGAATATATAACTATTGGATTATTATCACAATATATCTTTAGTGGTCTTTCAATGATATCCACAATTTATAGCCCAACGACAAAATTTAACAGCTATATCTCATGATTTGTTGCCTCATAACAGGCTATGAACTCCTCTACTATAGTGGAAGGTGTAATGAATGACTTCTTAGCACTCCTTTAGGAAATAACATCTCTAAACAATATTTATACATAGCCATTAATGGATCACTTAGTATTTTCGCAACCCGCAAGATCGGCATCAAAATACCCAATGATCTCCAAATTATCTGACTTTTGACAGATGAGCATGTAATCTTTTATTCTATGTAAATACCTTATAACTTGTTTGGCTATTTTCCAGTGATTAATTCTAGGGTTACTCAAATATCTTCCCAAAGTACTCACTATGTACACTAAGTTTAGACGCATAAATACTTGAGCATACATAAGACTCCCTATAGATGAAGCATAAGGAACCTTTTCCATTTCTTCATTTTCAGTCTCATTCTTAGGGCACTGACAGAGACTAAACTTGTCGCCCTAAGCAATAGGAGTATCTCCTTGTGCATAACCTTTGGTGTCAAATCTAGCGAGTACCTTCTCAGTATAGCTCTTTTCTGATAACCCAAGGACACCCCGAGAGTGATTTCGGTGTGTCTTAATTCCCAATAAAAGAGTGGTGCCCTCATGATCTTTCATTTCAAAATGCTTAGTTAGAAATCTCTTAGTTTCATGTTATAAGCCTATATCGCTGCTAGCTAATAGTATGACATCGACATAGAGCAAAAAAAAGATAAATTTACTTCCACTACACTTATGATATACACAGTCATCAACTACATTACTATACGAGATAATAACTTGATGAAACTTGTGATACCATAGACAAGAAGCTTGTTTGAGACCATATATGGATTTCTTGTGCAAATCATAGACTTTGGCTCATATGGGTCAAAGTTTTTTGGTTGCACCATATATAAGGTTTCCTCAATGTTACCATTGAGAAAAGTTATTTTAACATCCATCTGATGTAATTCTAAATCAAAATGATATACAAGTGTTCATGAGGTTATTGAGTTGTCTCTTCTGGAATAACTCTTTGATTTTGAGTAGTGAAGACCTAATTGTTGTCTTCTTAAACACAATTAGTAGGCTAAATAATGTTTGGAAGAGGAATTGATTCCTCTTCAAAGACGACATTCTTATTCTTAACCGTATCTTCCCAATTAAACTCAACATCCTCAAGAAATCTCGCATTTCCCATCTTAAAAAATGAAATTAGTTGAGGTATCATAGAACTTGAAAACCTTCGACCGTTCAGCATACCTTATAAAATATCAACTAATAGTTCTTCATTCCAGTTTCTTTTTGGTTGGCGTATAAGGTCGTGCCTCAGTTGGACATCCCAAAATGTGTAAATGTTTAATGATAAGTTTTCAACCTATCCATAGTTGATAAGGGGTTTTAGCTACCGCTTTATTAAGTACTCTATTTAGACTATATATTGCAGTCTTAGGTTCCTCTCTCTAGAGTAATTCTGGCAAAGAAGAATGACTAATTATACTTCTTACCATGTATGATGATGCTTGGATTCAGCACCACCAGATAAGTGATGATGAGCTCAAACTGTAAGTACCATGGCAGCCATAGATGTATGACTATGTAAGTGTGAAGAAGGAGATAAGTATAAGAAGAATAAGGCAATGATGTATAGTGGTTAAGCCAATATGGCCTACATCCACTGTGAGTGTGTGATCCACTAAGTATGGGCACTAATAGCCTTGGATACAATGCACATAAGCTCACTTTCTCTCTCTACTGTGTGTACAAGGAGAGTTTCATTTATGGTTACAACTATCAATCCCTTTGTAGGATTATAGGTGACAAGTATATATAGGTCTTGGGGGGTGTAGTGTACCCCCCAAGCATGCATGGTGGTGCATGTGAATGATGATCTATCCAATCCTCAGCTGACACCTGTAGGTGCCACCTGTGATTAATGATGACATAATATTCCCTCACGTGAGGGGGTGATACTATTATAACGATCTTCCACGTGCCATGTGAGCCTCACGCGCACTGTTCCACGCGTCTCCTAAACCACGCGCTGTGATGATGTTACCTTCGGCCTATGATATGAGGCTGGGGTAAAGTTCCTTCTAGCAGTGAGTCTGGCCTAATTTAGGCCTTGTACTGTCGTACCCTCGGAGGGTCATTTGGACCTGATGAGGGGTCGGCCCCTTGGAGGGTCGTTTGGACCTAATGAGGGGTCAGCCCCTTGGAGGGTCGTCTGAGCCATGACAATGGGTCGGCCCCTTGAAGGGTCGTCTGAGCCTGATGATGGGTCGTACCCTCAGAGGGTCATCTGGACCTGAAGAAGGGTCGACCCCTTGGAGGGTCGTCTGGACCTGATGAGGGGTCGGCCCTCTTAGGGGTCGTTTGGTATTGGCTGAGAGATCATCCTCGCCTCGTCTAAGTGGAGTATACCCTCGTCCTGCCGAGGGCATATATGGGAATATCAATCACCCCCAGCCTTTAGCCATCGATATTATTTGAGATGGCTAAGGGATAGTGTTGCCTTTGAGATGCGTGCATAGTCAGTTAGATGAATGACATCTGTCCAACTGATGTGACACCTGTCAAATTTTTATCCAATGTCGTTCTAGTTTTCTAGGCGTGGTGGTTGTACAATATTTGGGACTTTGTGCCCTAGTGATGTCCTCCTCGTGGGTTGTGCTCTGCATTGGTTAGCGGGCCCACTCATTGGCAAGGTATTTAAGCAGATTTTTGAAGTTTTATTTCTTTTCTTCATCTTCTTCTTCGCGCCTGAACTCTCTCTCTCTAGCTTCTCACCAGCTTTCTATCCATTTCTATAATTTCGATGTTTAGAGTTTGGCAGTCCCGCTATCACTTCTCAGGTAATCCCTCTGCACTAGTGCCCTCTTTATCTTCATTTCTTCTTGCTTTCCTTGTTTTAGGCTCGTAGGGTAGGATTTTCCTCAGGCTGTTTCATAATTTTTCCGGCGTCTTTTTCAGCGATCTGTTCTTGATAAAAACCCTTTAATTCTTTGGTTTTGATAAAAAAGTCCAACCTGGTCAACTGTAGGACTATTTGTAGTTGGCTTAGCCAAATTCTTCTAAGTGTAGGGTCTTCCCTTTAATGATTAGGAGGCTTTACAGTTTAGTTGAGGAATTCCCTTCCCTTAGAGAGAAGTTTTTTATTGAGATGAGACGATTAGAGGAAGAGGAGGAAAGAAGATGAGGGGTCGACCCTAATTGGGTATGACCCATTTCCCCCATTCCTCTAGCCACAATAAGACCATCTGAGTCTTGTGGGTCATCCTGTCATCCAACCGAGAGTCATTCAGGGGAAATGGATGACAGAGCGTCGTCACCAACTGGCGTTAGGCCCTCTGGGAGGGGAGAGACGTCTGATCCAAGTCCAGGTCGACAGGCCGAGGGTGCGGTCCCTGTGATAACTTTGTCCCCCCACACTTTCCAGATGGCTTTTCCCCATGGGCCTCTGACGGGTGATGAGGCCGAGGTCGAGGGAGAGGGGACTGAGGATGATGGACTGAGGACTCAGATGCTGACCCAGTTGACACCTCCCATGCCTCGTTCTATATTTCCTCAGTCAGGGATCGTGACCTCCTATTGTGGAGGCATGGATTTGGTGTTCCCCCAACATAAGTATGAGGGTTCCCTCTGAGTCTGAGAGGGTCTTTGAGGGAGAAGAGGGAGAGATAGCAGTGTACCAACATATGTTTAAGGTTGGTGTTAGGTTCCCTCTGCACCCTGCCATTGTTAATATACTGTCAGCCCTCGGTGTTTCCCCCTCTCAGCTTCCTCCCAATTCTTGGATGATGATCCTCGACTATATCTCCCTGTGGAAGAATGCTTTCACTGATGAGCCTTCAGCCGACGTATTTTTGGCCTGCTACAATATCACTTCCTCGTCCAAACAGCATGGGTACTATCACGTGGGGGCGAGGAGGTCTGATAAAAAACTTCTCCACGTGGCACAAACCTCCAACCACGATTGGAAGAAGAGATTTTTCTTCATCTATGGAGAGTGGGAATTTACGGCCGAGGCTCAACATTTGGACAATGGTTTGAGGGTTCCAAGGAGATGGTCTAACCCCTCGATGAAGGCCAGGTCAGACCCCGAACTTAGTCTGGATGAGAAAGACATAGTTGAGTATATGAGAGAACGAGGAAAAGGGGGTGAACTTGCCAAGTTTGAAGATCTGATGACCCCCCGGTTCCTTAAGGAAGCTGGTCTGAGGGTCAGCCCCCTGACAGAACTATGTGAGTTATATTATTTTTTGCCCAATCTTTACTTTTTTCAAGTGTTTCATCTTTGCCTTTGCATTTTTTTGACGTGTCGTACTCTTTTCAGGTCGTCCTTCAGGTATATCAGATCTTCTTTGGGAAATGACTGCCCCGAGCTTACTATCTGGTCTGGGCAAGAAAAAAGGCAAGGAGCCTCAGCAAACTCTGAGGAAGACAAAGATTGTGGGACTGACGGATGTTGAGCCTACCTTCGACAGGCAAAAGAGGAAAGAGCCAGAAGTCCCCGTTGACCCTCGGCCAGATTCTAGAACGCGGGCAAGGGTGGAGGCGTCTGAGGGGACCGCCTCTTCTTCCAGTATGGGGGCCTTCTGGTCCCAAAACTTGGCATTTTTAAAGGTCGAGCCATCTTCACTGATTGCCAACCTGAGGGCTGCCAAGGCGTCTATGTTTTCTGCCCCCTCGGCTGTCGACTATGAGTTCTTATCCAAGATGCCCCCAGCGAAGGTGTATGACTATGGTCTGTACACTCTAGCTCAGGTGATTGTTCATGCTTTTTTCTTAATTGAATTTTTTACTAACTGCTTCCTCGGCCTCTGAACAACTTTTTATCATTTTTCTGTGCAGTCTGTCTGTGCCTTTACTTCGACCACCAAGTGGATGGAAGAAAATCAACAAAAATCTCATGAGGCCGAGAGGGCCATTCAACACGAGGCTGATCTGCAGATGGAGCTAGAGACTGCAAGGGCTAAACTGGAGAGTGCCAGGACCGAACATGCCAGGGTCTTGGATGAGCTGACGAGGCAGCACGATGCAGACTTGCAGGCCAAGGATGCGCTTATAAAGGAGAAGGATGAGGCCTTGAACAACTTGGGGGTTCAGTTCAAGTCTGATCTAGAGGCGGCTGTCAAGAAAGCCGAGGCCGATGCTGTGGAGGCCTATAAAATCTCTGACGAGTTTCAAGGCTTCGGTCTTGAATACCTAGAGAGGGGGATTAGGACGGCCTGTCAATGGGTCATCCTTAAGTTTGCCGACGCAGTATATTCTGTCCGCCCTTCTATCGAAGCAGTCTAACTGGATGACCCCCTGATTGCTGAAGCTTTGGCACAGGTGGAGTCTCAAGTGCACGTCGAGGGTATCGGCACGTCAGAAGATCATCCTGTCATGGTCGTTGAGGAGACTTCTCTTATTGATGTTGAGGCCCTTCCCTCTGATGCTGCTTAATAGGGTGGCTGTTTGTAGCCAATACCCTCTTTATGTACCCCTTGAATGTATCTTATTTTTGTAGCACAAACATCCTTTTGTAATATTTCTTTTATAATATCATCTCTCTTATTTTCTTCCATACTCGTCTCTTGTGCGGTTTGTATCCCGAATTTTTTATATTAATAATATCACTAACCCCTCCCTCATCTTTTTTGATGGTGAATGAGGGGTCGTCCTCAACATTCACCCTCATTATAGCCGAGGGTGGTTTCCACCAATTTTAATTGATGTTCCAAGTCCTCCCTCATCTTTCTTGAGGACGATGGTGGGGTCGTCCCCACCATTGACCCTCATTATAGGCGAGGGTTGCTTTTACCAAATTAATGGTTTTTGATTAAGTCCTCCCTCGTCTTTCCTGAGGGCAAAGGTGGGGTCGTCCCCACCATTGACCCTCATTATAGCCGAGGGTTGCTTTTACCAAATTAATGGTTTTTAATTAAGTCTTCCCTCGTCTTTCTTGTGAGCAATGGTGGGGTTGTCCCCACCATTGACCCTCATTATAGCCGAGGGTTGCTTTTACCAAATTAATGGTTTTTAATTAAGTCTTCCCTCGTCTTTCTTGAGGGCAATGGTGGGGTCGTCCCCACCATTGACCCTCATTATAGCCGAGGATTGCTTTTACCAAATTAATGGTTTTTAATCAAGTCCCCCCTCGTCTTTCTTGAGGCCAATGGTGGGGTCGTCCCCACCATTGACCCTCATTATAGCCGAGGGTTGCTTTTACCAAATTAATGGTTTTTAATTAAGTCTTCCCTCGTCTTTCTTGAGGGCAATGGTGGGGTCGTCCCCACCATTGACCCTCATTTATAGCCGAGGGTGGACTTAGCTAGAATTATCCCAATCATACTTTCTTTAATCGAACACAAAATGAGGGACCAATGTGACATTCTCATTAACTTTCTAAGTGTTCTGTTAGAGCAACACATTCATTACAACTGTCCTCCGATAGGACCTTACAAAATTACTGATAGTATTTCTTCAAATGATCTGCATTCCAGGGGTTGAAAAAGGGTTCCCACTCCAGGTTTTCTAATCTATAGGTCCCAGGGACAACTTCATAGATGACCCTATATGGGTCGTGCCAATTTGGTTGGAGCTTGTTGGGCTTCTGCCAAGTCTTTTTGAGGACCAAGTCCCCCACTGCAATTGGCCTCTGCTTCACCCTCTGGTTGTAGAACCTTGCAGTCCTCTGCTGGTAGGCGGCTTGCCTTATCTCGACGTCTTCCCTCCTTTCCTCAATCAGGTCTAAGTCAAGTATCCTCTCTTCCGTATTTCTCCGGGGGTCATACATTTGGACCCTATGAGTAGAAAACCCAATCTCGGTGGGGATGACGGCTTCTGAGCCATAAGCTAGCATGAACGGGGTTTCTCCGGTAGAGGTCTTTGTCGTCGTCCTGTAGGCCCACAGTATGGCATATAACTCCTCAATCCATCTTCCTTTTGCCTCCTCAAGTCTCTTCTTGATCCCGTCTAGGATCGTCCTGTTTGTGACTTCCGTTTTCCCGTTGGCCTGAGGTCGGCATGGGGTAGAGAAGAATTATTTGATACTCACCCTTTCATAGTACTTCTCTAGAGATGTATTCTTGAATTGAGTCCCGTTATCTGAGATGAGGGTGTTGGGGAGACCATATCTGCATATAATATTTTTCCAGATGAACTGGAAGGTCTTCTGTTCTGTGATCATTACCATCGGCTCCGCTTCCACTCATTTTGAAAAATAGTCAATTGCTACGATGAGGAACCGATAGTTATTGATGTCCCTTGGCAAGGGGCCCACTAGGTCGATCCCCCACACTGCAAATGGCCATGGGGATGTAATGGAGGTGAGAGGATGATGGGGCTGGTGAGGGATAGTGGCAAATCTTTGGCATTTGTCACACTTTTTTACATATGCCGTGGCATCTTTCCCCAAGGTCGGCCACCAGTACCTTTGGGTGATCACCCTCTTCGCCAAAGATTTGCCTCCAATGTGGCTTGAACATGATCCTTCGTGTACGTCTTGAAAAATGGATGGGACTTCAGATGGGTGCACACACCTAATTAAGGGGAGCAAAAACCCCTTTTTGTACAAGGTGTCCCCAATGACAGTGAACTTTGCATCTCTGTATCTCAACTTCTTCCTTTCTTGCCTTGCTTCTGGCATCTCCCCCTCCTTAATGTATCTGATCAGAGGGTCCATCCATGAAGTTTCCTTAGAGACCTTCAGGCAAGTGTCAAGCATTCCCTCATCATCTTCGATAGCTGGTCGAAGTAAAATTTCCAATGGGATTGTCCTCCTGATATCTGTCCTAGTCGCCGAGGCCAACCTAGTAAGGGCATCAACACGGCCATTATCGAGCCTAGGTATCCTCTTTAATTTCACTTCTCTGAAGCTCTTCAGCAATGATCTCACCTTCTCGAGGTACTTGGCCATCCGTTCATCCTTGGCCTCGTAGGCTCCTAGTATCTGATTCACTACTAGCCTTGAATCACTATGGACCAAGATTTGGCCAACTTTAAGAGACTTGTCCAAGGAGAACCATGCTATTAGGGCCTCATATTCGAACTCGTTGTTGAAGACTTTGAAGTTGAAACTCAGTGCGTACTCAATGTCTGTTCCATCAGGTGCTGACACTATAAGTCCAGCTCCACTTCCGCTGTCGCAAGAGGGCCCGTCCACGAAGAGGATCCACACAGTATCTTCTGAAAAATTTCCCTCGGTGAGGGACCCCTGTCTAAAGAGATATCTTCCCTCTTCATTTTTGGCCACTTTTTCTCTAGCGGTGCTTGTCTCATCCTTGTCTGCGGGTGTGCCGGCGAGTCTTCCCTGTAGGGTATCTGCCTTCCTGAGGCTCTCATCTTCAGTTTCATCATCTTCCCAAGTAAATTCAGCCACGAAATCTGCCAATGCTTGCCCCTTAATGGCCTTCCTAAATTGATACACAATGTCAAACTCCCCCAACTCTATAGCCCAGGCCATTAGCCTCCCCGATTTTTCTGGCGTGTGCAAGACCTGCCTAAGAGGAGAGTCAGTGAGGATGACCATTGTATGGGACTGGAAGTATGGCTTCATCTTTCTTGATGCATGGATCAAGGCATAGGCTAACTTCTCCATCCGAGGGTATCTTTACTCTGCCCGCTGGAGTGCCTTACTGTTGAAATACACAGGCTTCTGTACCCCATCTTCGTCTCTCACAATGGCTGCGCTGATGGCTGATTCAGAGATGACTAAGTACACATGTAGCTGTTCGCCCTGTACCGGTCATGACAGCAACAAGGGAGACCCTAGGTATGACTTCAATTCCTTGAAGGCCTGGTCACACTCTTCACTCCACTCAAAGGCCTTTCTGAGAATTTTAAAGAATGGTAAACACTTATCTGTGGCTCTAGATATGAACCTATTCAAAGAAGCCACTCACCCCGTGAGCCTCTAAACGTCTTTAATGGTCTTGGGGGTCTTCATCTCTAAGAGGGCCTTTATTTTCTCAGGGTTGGCCTCAATACCTCTTTCATTCACGATAAACCCCAAGAATTTCCCTGCTCCAACCCCGAAGACACACTTGGTCGGGTTGAGCTTCATCCGGTACTTATCCATCGTATTAAAGGTCCTCTCAAGGTCAGCCACATGATCCTCTGCCTTTAAACTCTTAGTCAGCATGCCATCTACCTAGACCTCCATAGACTTCCCAATTTGGTCTTCAAACATTTTATTTACAAGGTGATGATACGTTGCCCCTACGTTCTTCAGGCCAAAGGGCATGACCCTATAACAGTATGTCCCCTTGTCGGTAATAAAAGCAGTTTTCTTCGAGTCCCTAGGGCTCATAAAGATCTGGTTGTAACCTGAGTAGGCATCCATGAAACTCATTAGCTCATGGTCTGCGGTAGCGTCTACCATCTAATCAATGCGGGGGAGAGAGAAGCTATCTTTGGGGCAATGCTTGTTGAGGTCGGTGAAGTCCACACACATTCTCCACTTCCCGTTGACCTTTGGGACAATGACCGCATTGGACAACCATTCCGGGTAGATGACCTCTCTGATAAACTCAGCATCTTCTAATTTTTTGACCTCATCCCTTATGACCTCATACTTTTCTCTAGAGTAAATTCTCCTCTTCTACTTCACTGGCTTTGAACCCTTTACCACATTGAGCTTGTGGCACATGATTTCAGGATCGATCCCTGGCATATCTGCATGGCTCCATGCAAAGACTCTTTGTCTTCTTCTTAACAGCTTGATGAGGTCTTCCTTGATATTTGGCTTCAGGGACTTACCGACTTGGATGATTTTTTCTGGGTCATCCTCATTGAGGATGATGGATTCTACCTCTTCCGTGGCCTCTCCTTTCTTCAGCTTTGTCTCGTCCCTAGGGTCGAGGGTATCAATATTGTAAGTGGTTATAGCCTTCTTGTGTGCCTCTCTTTCTTCAGTGGATTTGTAATAACATTCTCGTGCTGTCGTCTTGTCTCCCTGAACTTCCTCCACCCCATAAGGGGTTGGAAATTTAATCATCTTATGGACCATAGATGGTACAGTTTCGAACCCCTTGAGGGCTACCCGCCCCAGTATAGCATTGTAGGCTGAAAAGACATGTTCATCCATCACAAAGAAGCTGATCTTCTTGGTAAGCCATCTCGACCACTCGTCCCCCATCCTGACATCGGCCTCATACACTCCAAGGGGATGAACCTTTTCTCCACTGAACCCAATCAATGGGTGATGGTATGGTACGAGTCTAGCACGGATGAGACCCAAGGCTTTGAAGCACGGCCAAAACATCACATCTACAGAGCTACCCCCATCTACTAAGATCCTAGGCACCTCGCACCCATGCACCCTTGTAGTAATGATGAGAGGGTCATCATGTGGGGCTAGGAGGCATTTGAAGTCCATTCTTGAGAATCCCACAATCAGAGTATCCATATCGACCTTCTTCCTTTTTTTTGACTTCGCCTCCAGAGAGGTTGAGTGTACAAATTTTGTCACTGCCTTGGTTTCAGCTACATGGGCCTTCCCGTCGGCCACCTCTGACCCTCCCCCTGCCAGTCCTCCAGAGATCATCCCCACGCCGAGAGAGATCATATTAAGTCTCTTGACAGGGCCATGGTTATCTCTTTGAGGGAGGTCAGGGTCATCCTCGTCATCAGAAGGGTCGTCCCCTCTTTTTGGAGGGTATTCTTTGCATGCATCACCTCAATTTTTTTTGGGGTCGTACCCTCTTGAAGGCACTAATGTCAACGTACTTCCTCAGCTTCCCTTCCTTTAACATTTTTTCAATCTCATCTTTCAGAGGAAAGCATTTGTCTGTCACATGGCCATGGTCTTGGTGAAATTCGCACCATAGGTTTTTGTTCCTCTTGTTGGGGGCTGCCCTTAACTTCTCAGGCCACTTCAGGGATCGGTCACTCTTTATCTCATTGAGAATATGTTCACAGCTGACCGTTAGAGGGGTGTAGTCAGCAAACTTGTCGTCCGTTGATATCTTCTTCCCCTCTTTGCTCTTCTTATGGTACTTACCCCCACCAGCGCCTCCTTTTTTATCTTCGTATTTTACGGCCATCGCCTCTTCGGCGTTCATCACCTTTCCTGCCGTTGACAGCAATTCAGCCATCGTCCTTGGAGGGTCTTCAGCAAGCTTCCATAGCAGCTTCTCCTTTTGGAGTCCTCCAATGAGGGCGGTCATGGCTATGCTCTCCTCATAGTCTTCAACCTATAACTTTTCTTTGTTGAATCTGGCTATGTAGTCTCTTAGACTCTCATTCTTCCCTTGCTTAACATAGAGCAGGTGTGTGGTCTTCTTCTGTGGCCTCACCCCAAAGCAGAAGTTGTGGATGAACCGGTCTGCCAACTGTTTAAAGTTTTCAATGGAGTTTTTCGGAAGAGACATGTACCAGACATGTGCTACCCCAGTCAGGGTGACAAAAAAGGCACGACATCTCATCTCATCTGAGATGGAGTATATGTCTGCCGCCAATTGATACATCTCAGTATGGTGGACAGGGTTTCTACTCCCGTCATATCTTGGGGTGACCACAGGTGGCTTAAACTTTGATGGTGTGGGGAAGTTGACTATCTTCTCCATAAAGGGTGAGCCTATGGAGTATCCTCTCTGAAGAGGGTCCCGTATCTTTAGTATTTCACCGATCTTGTCCTCTAGTCGCTGGATCGAGTCGTTCCAGGGCCTCGTAGGGTCGGCTTGGCCGATGTTATCCCCTGCCACCTCTTTGGGGTGGACGGAGGGCTCTGCTGCGGCAGGCCTGTGCTGGCTATTTACTTCCCCCTGGCCGTTGTCCCGTCCTTGGGGCCAGCCATCTGTTGCTTCCCTTCTGGACCTCGCAGCGCTCCTTGATCTGGACAACTTTTCCCGCAGGTCATTCACTGGGCCCAGCCTCTCAAAGGCTGACCCCTTGCTCAAGCGATCAAAAGTAGAGCCTCTCGGGCGATCATCAGGATTTTGCCTTCCACACTTCCCTCTGCTCTCCTGGAGAGGTCGTACAGTATTGTTGGAGACCTCATATGGCTCCAAGCATTCTATGGGGGCCTCCTCCCCCTCCAGATCATCATACTTGTTCTCAGGGCTAGGGTTTCCTTGCCTCCCAAGGCATAGACGCCGGGGGTCAGCAATATCCCTCCGCCACTGAAGGGGTGGCAGATCTTTACGTGGTGCCTGGGGTGGTACCCTGGCCTCATGCTTCCCTGGAGTCGCTGTCGGAGTAATCATCTCAGGTGAGACCCCTGGTGGTCTTAGTATGTTCTGGCTTAGAGCTGTGAACTGCTCCTACATGATCTGTTGGCTTGCTACCAGAGACTTCAATGTTGTCGCCACATCAGCCATCTCAGACTGAGGTGGTGGATGACTAGAACTGGGCCCTACTCCACTATTCGGTGGAGAAAGTGGTGGTGGTGGCATCTCCGGTGCCATGTGTTTGAGCTATGAAAATCTGAACTGAAGAAAAGGCTGGTGAGCTTGAGAACCTTAGTGGGTCTCTTTCAATGGTGAAAAATCTCCTCTCAGGGGGAGAAATGGTTCACCACTAGAGTGCCCAACAAGGTCAAGCTGTACAAAGGAATAGATGTCTTCTCGTTCCCACAGACGGTGCCAAAATGATGATTCTTGGATTCAACAGTACCAGATAAGTGATGATGAGCTCAAACTATAAGTACCATGGCAGCCATAGATGTATGACTGTGTAAGTGTGAAGAAGGAGATGAGTATAAGAGGAATAAGGCAATGATGTATAGTGGTTCATCCAATATGGCCTACATCCACTGTGAGTGTGTGATCCACTAAGTATGGGCACTAATGGCCTTAGATACAATGCACATAAGCTCACTTTCTCTCTCTACTGTGTGTACAAGGAGAGTTTCATTTAGGGTTACAATTATCGATCCCTTTGTAGGGTTATAGGTGACAAGTATATATAGGTCTTGGGGGGTGTAGTGTACCCCCCAAGCATGCATGGTGCATGTGAATGATGATCTATCCAATCCTCAGCTGACACCTGTAAGTGCCACCTATGATTAATGATGACATAATATTCCCTCACGTGAGGGGGTGATACTGTTATAACGATCTTCCACGTGCCATGTGAGCCTCACACACACTGTTCCACGCGTCTCCCAAACCACGCACTGTGATGATGTCACCCTCGGCCTATGATATTTGGCTGAGGGTAAAGTTTCTTCTAGCAGTGAGTCTGGCCTAATTTAGGCCTCGTACTGTCGTACCCTCGGAGGGTCGTCTGGACCTGATGAGGGGTCGGCCCCTTGGAGGGTCGTCTGAGCCATGACAATGGGTCGGCCCCTTGGAGGGTCGTCTGAGCCATGATAATGGGTCGGCCCCTTGAAGGGTCGTCTGAGCCTGATGATGGGTCGTACCCTCGGAGGGTCGTCTGGACCTGAAGAAGGGTCGACCCCTTAGGGGTCGTCTAGTATTGGCTGAGAGATCATCCTCACCTCGTCCAAGTGGAGTATACCCTCATCCTGCCGAGGGCACATATGGGTATATCAATGTCCTTAAACGTTCTGTTTCATCTCTCAAGAGCACCATTCATAGGTAGCCCTTATATTGTGTATTGTATGATGGTATTGCATTATTCTAGGAATTTGACAAAAGGTTCTGCACGTTGTTCACATGATCCATCATATCAGCCATAGTATTCACCACCACGATCAGATTTGACAACTTTAATCTACTTGCCTAGTTGATTTTCAACTTCCGCTTTGAAGACCTTACAAAAAATCCAAAGATCGAGACTTCTCATGAATTAAATATATGTACCCATAACTAGAATAGTCATTAATTAAATTGATAAAATACTGTTTACCATTCTAAGAACCATAGGGAATGGACCACAAATATCAGTATGTATCAATCCTAAAATGCTAAAACTAATTTTAGCACATAATTTTCGAATGTTTGTCTGTTTTGACTTTATACTCCCAATACAAACATCAAAGTCTTCTAAATCAAGGGGTTCAAGTATTCCGTCTGACACAAGCCTTTCAATTCTCCTTTGGGAGATATGACCCAAACGTTTGTGACATAAGACGACGGAATTCTCATTAGTCAATTTGTAATTTATGCCTCTTATAGTTGTTTGCAAAGTTTCATTAAATGAAGCATTGGTGTTAAACATATACAATTTATCAATTAAAGAACCAGTCGCAACAAGAGTAGAATTAAGAAAAAAATTGACTCTATTATATCTAAATGAACAAGAAAAAAATATATTTTTCTAAAAGAGAAATAGAAACCAAATTCAGTCTGAAATATGGTACTACATAAGTCTCTCTTAATTGAATAAAATGATTAGTCTCAAAAGATAATCTAAAGGTCCCAATTGCTTAAACTACAATTATTTTGCCATCGCCCACATAGATGAATCTTTCAGCATCATTTGACTATCGACTCCATAGGCAAACCAACATAGACATATCACATGAGTAGTAGCACCAGAATCTACCCACCAAGTATGGCTAGGTACAAAAGAAAAATTAACTTCAGAACAAACTAAAATGAGAAGTGTATATTTCTTTAGACGCCATGTGACATACATGGAATAATACTTTCTATACATACCCAGGTTTATTGAAAAAGTATCAGGTAAATTTCGGATCCTGCTTATTTTGTAGAATTTTGGGTTTTTTGATGCTCCTACTACAACTTTCTTATTATCATTCCTTTTTCGCTTATTGTTCTTCAAGGTAGATGAAATATCAGCACTTTCAATTGTCTTTTCTCACTTCAATTTGTCATCTTCTTGTACATAATGAGAAATGATCTCATTAAGAGTCTATTTCTCCTTTTGAGTATTATATCTAACTATAAATTGTCCATAGAGTGCATGAAGAGAAATCCGTACTAGATGCACGAGTAAGTCATCTGAGAACTCTAACTTTAGTGTCTTAAGTTTTAAAGCAATTTTAGACATCTCCATAATGTACTCCCTCGTGTTTCCTTTACCTTTATACCTCATTTACATAAGGTTAGCTAAAAGGGTACTTATTTCAACCTTTTCGTTATTTACAAAATAATTTTTAATATCTAGCAGGAAACTCTTAGCAGTTACCTCATCGAACATATCTCCCCCAAATGCTTCTGGAACACTGGGCTTTAACATCATTAGACTTAAGCGATTCGAACGATCCCACTTCTCAAAGTTCGCTTTATCCTCAATAGAACTTTTCTTCGTAAGAGGAGATGGTTGTTCTTTCCTTAGTACGTAGTCTAAATCCATATAGTTGAGAACTATGAGAATATTCTTTTTCAAGTTCTTGAAGTTTGTGCCGTAAGCACATGAATTGTGTTCATGTTAGCAATGATATTAATAACAGAAACAATAACTGAATTTAGAGAACAAATAAATAACATAAACTAAAATTAAAATTCATGTCAAGTCATAGATAAATTCAAGACAAAAAATTTCTACAACTGTAATAGTGGGCTCTTTTTTCAAGATAACTAGCACAATATTAATGTTTAGTCTTTGGCCAGAAACATCAACTTGTAAGTGGTACTCTCAGTGCAAAAATTAAATGTTGATGATAAATTCGATCAAATAACAACCTTCATTTGGGCCGGTATATTGTTTACATGGAAACTTTATAATCGTCACACATATATTCCCGCATGTATATTTATTATTTGACCAATTAACAATCTTCCTTTGGGCCGATCACTAATCGCATAAATAATAAACACACACATCTTAATAACTCGAAATATATTAATCTACGCAACTGAGGTTACTTTGGAAATATATTACTTCAATTAATTTATTTTAAGATATAAAAGACAAAACAGTACAATTAAATGCCCCAAATGGGAGCAACCCTTTGGTGTTAAAAATATCATGAGTCCATATCTTTTAGAAAATATATGTTCTCCTAATGGGATTCTTCTTCCTCCCATTAACCATATGAACACTTTATCATATATATAATATTCAAAACTTTATATTGAACCATTGGTCAATAAAAATAATACATAACATGAATATTAGAACAAACATTTAATTATAAAAAAAATATATAGTGATTTATACCATAAATATGGGAAAATAATTTATTTTTTCAAAAATGGAAAATTTTGAGCATCACTACAGTAACATAAACAATCTCTTTTGAATCACTCTCCAATTCACAGAATCTCAAAACCAATTTTTAAGCGAGGGTTATTAGCATTGACATTATTACCAAAAATGGTAAAAATGCATTTTTGGGGTCTAAACAACGTCAAATCGCCGAGATAGGCTGGTGCCCATTGTTTTTAATGGGTTTTGTTTATTTCGTCGTTTTCACGTGACCATCAAAATTTTGTAAAATTTTAACCAATAAAATGAAATATGTCGCTAAAAAACGTCCTTCAAAATTCTAAATCAAGATTACAATAATTCTCATATTTATCTTGACAAAACTGAATTGATCCTTTTGAGAGATATTAGAAATCACTATGGATTAACAATCCTTAATCAATTTGGGATTATAATTATGAAAATGATCAGAAATCATACATAAATTCTACATAGAATCCTAAAAGCCATATGAATTCTAACTAGAACATATGTATGATAAATAGAGAAAAATCACTTCTAAATCACAATCACAATACCACTCCCAAAAATCTAATATGAAGAGGCTCTCATACCACGTGTTGGAATATTAAATAAAATCCATCAACAAGTTAGATTATTGAGTATACCTATTAAACGAATTGTAGAAACTGTGTACCTAAATTCATAGTAGTGATTGAGACTTGGGGGCTTGGAGTACTACTACATACTAATCTCTCTCTCTCTCTCTCTCTCTCTCTCTCTCTCTCTCATTGATGAGACTGAAGAGGAGAGTGTTTTGAGTGCATTAGTCTTGGGGAGCGAAACCCTTCATTATATTTATAGGCATCTAATTAGAAAACCATAAATTCTAATTAGGTGACTCTTGGGTAACCACACATTACAAAGCCTATACTCATTTTTAGATGTCTTATTGGGCTCTATCAATTAGATCACTTAATTAGTCTAAACAAAATAGAAGCCCAAATATAATTGTTATTTTAATATGTAAACCCATATTAGAATAATAAAAATATTCCAAACATATGGACCATCATTGGTCGAATTTGAAATATTGTACATTCTTATGAAAGTATTCATGTTTGAATTTTACACCATTTCATTCTTGGTGTGCATGGGTGAGACTGGTGATGACCTTTTCTATGCTCATCCATTTGCTAGCTAGAGAACATGCATTGTAGGGATTGGCAAGTATGTTTGTCACCTTTTCAATTTTCGTTTTCAAGTTATGTGGAGTCCTCACAAGTCTACAACTAACTTTGATAGATCAGAGCATACTCCTCGTGTGTGAAGTTCTTGCGATGTCTAACACTCTTTCAAGTTTTAAATTCAAAATTAATTTTTTATTGCAAGATATTCGGGTCGGTAGAAGCCTTGTGTCTCGAGGTCTTTATTTTTCTAGCGTCTAGGTTTGACACCCCTTGTAAAATGAATTATGATTATTTAACCATGAAAATGGCCAAAGTCTTTAACTTGGTGTAAATATCCTACAAAAACACTTTTAATGCAATATTAATATTTTACAATTGTAAAGAGTATCTTCTTCTCAAAGAGGATCAAATTTCAAATATTAATAATTAGCATTTAAATTAAAATACAAAATGTTATCTCTTATAGAAAATTAACTGATTATATATAATAAAAAAATAGCATATACTCCTATAAAGGTTATCATTGGTATCTACTATTGTATATCATATCTTTTTCTCAAATTGTATGTAGTCAAAATCTAAATTGTCATCGTCCATGTATAGTCAAAAGTTTCCACAATAGAATTATTTGAATTTTTTATTATCTCTCTAAAGAAAATAAGGTTTTGAATATGTTCAATTAGATTTTTATGTAATGTTTTATTGTCTGTGTAATTTACAAAACTTTTGGGATCATACTCATAATTTATGTTCATGTGATATCACCTAGTGTCATAAAATCATTTCATATAATAAATATAGAGAGACCATATCATATATTAAAGTTATAAAATACTCTATTTCAAGGAGAGCACATCATATAATATATAAATGTAGAGTCATTACACATATCCTCTATTATTCTCTAAATTATACATATGTATTTCCTTTTTTTATGTGACTATTTTAGTCCAAGAACTTATAAAAAAAA
The DNA here is from genome assembly GCA_949130495.1 of Sambucus nigra. NCBI lineage: Eukaryota > Viridiplantae > Streptophyta > Magnoliopsida > Dipsacales > Adoxaceae > Sambucus > Sambucus nigra. The sequence goes on from OX422207.1 coordinate 726,185,723, forward strand.
TATCTATGTATATTATTCATCATCAATTCATTTCCTCTATATATTAAAAAAATCCACCATTTGATAAAGTATAATATAAATAATTTAATATATATATATATATATATATATATATATATATATATATATATAGAGAGAGAGAGAGAGAGAGAGAGAGATTTTGGCATGGTCAATAAAGCGTACAGTTTTTTGTATTATGTGTTAGTTTTTTAGATACAACGGGTATCCCGGGACTAATGACTTCTTAACTCCGATTTCAATCCCATATCCTAATAATTGCCTTTTATTTGTTGTTTCCATTTTAATTTATGTATGTTTGACAATTGATGGGGAAAAATTGGTTCTGAACTCCGCCACACCAAATGTGGCTCTTTAGAATAGGAGGAGTTGTTCTTAATTTATAAATAACAAAGATACAATGATATATAATGGTTTAGTACCTCGAGTGAGGTACTGAATGTTACGTGGTAATGCAATAATCCAGATAAAAAGAACTCAATAAGATATGTAAATGGATAATAAATAAGTAAAATAATGAATAGTAAAAGTACAGTAAATAACAAGAAGAAAGAGAGCAAACAAATATTTAAAGTGGTTCGGCCAATTGGCCTACATCCACTCTCCGTTTCATGGAGTATTATACATATTACACTTTGAGCACTTTCTCTCTCTAACCATATTTTGGAAGAGTTTCAGTATGTTTTATAATAAAACGACTTATAGAACAAGTAGTAGGGTATTAGATATTTATAAAAGACTTTGGGTGTAATGTACACCCCACTTCACATGGTGCATGTTGAATATGGTTCTCCTCTTAGACGATGCCACTTGACCTTCAAGAAATTGTGTTAAATGCATGAACATTCCCTCAAGTGCAATGCAAATTTGTGCTCACACTTATGTAGGCTTAATATGTCCAAAATACCCTTTTTAGAGAATTTAATGCATTTTTATCTTTCTATTGCAACTTGGTAGAGAGTAAGAAGCCGATGTTTTAGGACCAAAGGTGAAATACATCCACAATTTAGAGATGAGGCTATTTTTAGATCATCAATTACCCTCTAGGCTTCAATCTTCTGAATTGTTCCAACTGCAATAGGATATTGGAGGCTATGAGTAGAACCTCCAAACATCCAAAGTAGCTGAGGGTACTTGAAATTCAAGAGCCAAATGCGATAAGAGTACTTAAAATATAGGAGTGGACCCTCCACAAATAGAATGAGCAAAGGGTCCTTGAAATACAAGGGTAGAAAGAGATGGGGGTCCTTCAAGTATAAGACTCACCCCATCACAAGTCGAAGGAGATGAGAGTCCTTAAAATTCAAGAGTACAAGAATATGGTGGGACTTAAATTATAAAAGTCATTTCTCTACGAGATGAAGGAGATAAAGGTCCTCACAATATAAGAGGCAAAGGAGTTATGGGCCCTTTAAATGTAGGAGCCGACCCGTTACAGGCCGAAGGATCTTAGGATCCTTAACATACAAGAGTAGAAGGATATGAGGGTCTATAGAATATAGGATACCCTCCACAAGATGAAGGAGATGAGGGTCCTCAGAATATGGGAGCCGAAGATGCTAAGGGTCCTTAAAATTTATGAGTTGACCCTTCTCAAGATGAAGCAGTTGAGGATCCTAGAAATGAAAGATTCGAAGGAGTTGAGGGTACTTAACATATTGGAGATAAAATTTCACAAGACAAAGGAGCTAAGGGTCCTTGAAATGCAAGAGTTGAAGGCCCTTAAAATATAGGAGTCAACCCTCTACAAGCCAAATGAGCAAAGAGTCCTTAAAATGTAAGAGACAAGAGAGATAAGGGTCCTTAAAATATAGGATCCAAATCTCCACAATTCGAATAAGCTGAGGTTCCTTGAAATATAGGAGCCAAATGAGCTGAGGGTCATTAAGATATAGGAGTCGATCTTCCTCAGGACGAAGCAACTAAGGGTCCTTAAAATGCAAATTATGAAGGAGATGGGGGTATTTAAAATATAGGAGTCTAACTTCCATAAGATGAAGGAGATAAGATTCCTTAAAGTATAGGATTTTAAGGGGATAAGGGTCCTTAAAATATAGGAATCGACACTCCTCAGACTAAATAAGCTGAGGGTACTTACAATGCAAGAGATCAAAGGTCTGAGGTTCCTTAAAATATAAAAGTCGAACCTCTACAAGAAGAAAGAGTCGAGGTTCCTTAAAATATAGGAACCGAAATACTTTATGGTACTTAAAATATATGAGTCTACCATCCACATACCGAATGAGCTGGGGGTCTTTGAAATATATGAGTCGACCATCCATAAACCACTTTGGTTTGTTCATTCATACTTTATTATTGGGTTGAAGGAGAGTTTGATACAATTTATTACAAACTCCATTATGCCATGAGTTTTAGGTAGCTTACACCCCTTCATGTTTTTTTGGATGGACTTTCTAATGTTGGGATTGGCACGTGTGGCCCAACCCTTATTCCTTTATATAAAATTGCTCTCATTTATCTCAAACCACTTTAAAAACTCTCTCAATAAAGAATTCTTCTCTGTAGGATCGCTTCAAGAGTCTTGAGTTATTCTTAGAGTCTTCAGTTGTATTCCATAATAGTTTATCCATTGTCGTTAAAATCATTAGTTATAATTAGGGTATTATTTTTCATTGTTCTTTTATAAGTTTAATAACTTTTGTTCTATTAGGTCTTTGATCTCATAACATAAATTGTATTTGTAAGTTTGTGAATATCCAAACCTTTGAGTAGTTTTTAGGGACTTTAGTAGGCGTATAGCTAGAACCTTTTTTTACTGAGAGAGTGGCCAAGGGATATTACATGTAGACACTTTTATCGATTATTTACCCCCATATACCTAGCACTGAGGGTTCCCATTGCCCTCATAGTTTGGAATATTCTATTTTGACACTTAGGTTTAGGTCGACTATACCTCACTAACCTGATGATTTCTCGATTAACAATAATATAATGAGTTCTGATAAGGGCTCTTTCGTTGCTATAATGGACAACTTCCCTTACGGTGTGTCGATCACTAATTGTGTGCCAATCCAAAGTTCTGATACTACTGTCATAATCGTTTCATTGTTTATGACCATTATTAGGGTTGTAATCTTAGCTTGTCCTTCTACATCTTCCTCTTCCTCATTTTTGGCCTCTACCACTTGGGCCTCTTCACAATTTGATTTTGAGGCTACCTCTTTTGAATAAGACTTTAGCGCCTACGAGGCTATCGACCTCGATGAGTATGATGGAGAGTTAGAAGATACCTCATTTTTGGAACTTTCCATCTGGTTCCCACCTCTGAATTATAACATCAGAGAAAAGTTTATTTACGAGGACGAGTTTTACGAAATTGACTTGTCTCGAGCCATCCTTTATAATAACACTATTAATAGAATCAAATATGATAGGATCTAACAGCTCTATGGTATATATAACCTATTACTATGACGGCTCCTAAGGCTGATGGTAGAGGGCATGACATAAAATATGCCCCCAAGATCACTATCTATGATGCTATGTTCCACTTAGGATTTAAGCATCCTTTTCATACTTACATCTGGGAGATAATTTCTCATATTGGGGTTGCACCTACTCAGTTTTCTCTCAACTCTTGAAGGATCATACTCAGCTCCATTAAAGCTTTAAGATTCGTCCATGATGAGAATATAACTGGGAAGATATTTTGAAATGTTGATACCATTGTATCTATAAAAAAAACTTTTCTGGCTACTATTACCTAAGCCCTCGTAATTCAAAACATAAACTAACAAAGGTTTTATAAACCTCTAACCATCATTGGAAGACTGTCTTCTTTTATGTTAGTGGAGATTAGGATTTTCTTAAATGAGAGGCATATGAAGGAGCTATGAGGGTTATTCGCGACTGGGGGTAAGCCTCATTTGGTAAATACTTATCACTCCTTTTAATTTGTTATATATGCTAGCATTTGTAGAATTTATTACCGATACTTATGCTTGATTTATTTTTCTTTATCTTACAAATTGACTTATTTTAGGTCCGAGTTCCTACTAATTGGCATCTAGTAGATGATGTTGTTAACTTCGACATTAAAAACTACGAGGAGTTATCCTCTTGACCAAAGATAAGGAGTATTGAATCATTGCTGAACCTCATTTTCTTAAATGGCTTCATAAGTTTCTTACCTTATACCTTGTTCATTTTTTGACTTCATACCATATTTATCTAACCATGATTAGCATTCGGTGTGGATAAACCTTTTGATATTAATGAGTAAGAGTGGGACATTTTGATCCCTAAAATCATTCGTGATCCCATTATTAAGACTAGTGGGAAGCATAACGAGTCCAGTGAGAAGGCTAAGAGAAAGGGAAAAGAACCAATTGGGAGTAAGTCAATAAAGAAGCATAGGAAATATATTAGTCCTTCAAAACAAAATGTGGTAACTTTGAGTTTGACTAAGCTAGTGATGCATAAAAACCTTAATTAGTATATGGACATTTACTAAGCTTTCCAAGATGGCCCTAAGACCCTCTATGCCAACTCTGTGAGGGCACTAACTTCTTGGTTAAGAATTTGTTGTATTGTATTAAGGGGTATTTTTCTAACAAGGAAAAGGGAGAAGAAGTTGACCTCATTATAAATAAAGTTTTCTAGGTTTTTTCCTTTTACTGATTTATTTATTTTTATCTGAGTCATGCTCGACTATTAATGACCTCGTATATTTTTCGATTATATGGGTCTGATGCTGATGGTTGACCTTCAATGGTGGACCAAAAAGAATAACGATGCCTCTATAGAAGCTGTTGACAATAAAAAGTCCTTGGACTATTACAAGAGCAAGAGAAATTCTAAGTTTGAGGCCTACAAGAAGGAAAAAAACTACAAAGATCAAAACCATGACCACTGAGCGGAAAGTGGCTAGGTTGACCATTCAAATAATCGAGTCTAAATTTAAGAAGAAAGTCGATGAATTCATTTCAGCCACAGTGGAGAAATAAAAAATGATGCCATCACTGAATATTGATTCCCTACTGACTTCCAAGATCTCGACCTTTATTACATATGTCGGGCTATGAGGAGCTGAAGGAAAGAGTTAGTTGTAAATTTCCATATGTTTTCGATAATATCGGAACCTAGAATATGGATGACAAAGAGGGGAAGGTCATATCCCTATAGTTTGATGCTCAGAATGATGCTCAGGTTTTATCTAAGGCTGGTGATAATATCATGGCCAAAATCCCCTTAGATGTTAATGTCACTCCTGATGGTGATGACACCATACCTACTGGTGTCCCCATCAATGTTAAAGCTGTAGAGGATGAGAAATCTTAGGATTATTTTATTTTGAATAATATCTCGGCCCTGCGTTGCTTATGCTTAATTTTTGTTAAACATTTCGCTTATAATCTTAACATTTTCCCCATCTTAGGGGTATGACATTAAGTCCTTAAAGTTTTCCTTTGCAATGTTATGGTTTTTATTTTTCCATTTTTATTGTTCCAATATGTGTTGACTTACTTAAGCATGTTAGTTAATAATATTTTTTCTTAGATTTCCAAATTGGTATTCCCCTTATGCTTGACTTTATTACTTAAGTTTTCTTTATGTTTGAGGCCGACTATTGGCAGGATAAGGGTGACATTGGCTTTAATGCATTTAGTTAACTTATCCTTGAACTCATTATTATTAAATTAACTGAGAAAATTGTCAATGATATGTTAATTTTCCCTTAAACTAATTCTTCTCAAAGTAGTCGAACCAATTAATTAAAAATTTCTTATAAGTAAAACTTGGACTTTGTATACCCTTCTTATGCTTGTCCTCGGTCTCAACCCGATTTTACACTAGGTTGAGGGTGACTTTCTTTAGAAAGCCTTTTTATTGATCCTTCACTCGTCACTTTTGTTATGATTTGTAACTGTTACTAGTGACATGGATGCTAACCCCAAATAAATGTAAAATCTTCTTATCATCAACTTAATTGATTATGATGTATCTGGTATTTTATAATCTCTAATCCCCAGCCTTAGTCTTTTTAGACAAGTCTTACCTCCATTGTGATTATTGAATGGACATTTTGTCTTAAGTATGAGTTAAAGTTTCATTTATCTCATCTTATTTATTGGTTTCAGACTATCATCTTTACTGTATTTTAATAAATGCCTATGAGTTTAAATCCTTGCCAGTTTTTCTTTCTATGTTAAACATGAGGCATTTGTATAAGAGAATAAACAAGATTATCACAATAAACAAGATAATATGGGAAATTGTCATTCATTTCATTCACATTGTATGATTTACAAAGTATTAAATCTCTCACTTACATAAAAAAAATCCCTTTTTTTTCCTTTCCTAATAATAGTACTTATCCAATTGTTCAGCATTTTAAGGGTTGGTGAAGGTCTCTCCTTCCAGGTTCTCAAGTAATTTTGTAAGGATCGTTCCAATTGGGATGGTGTTTGTTCTTCTTCTGAATCACTTTCTTTACGACATAGTCTCTAACCTTTAATATCCGACTCTTTACTCTTTGTTGTAATACCAAGCGACTCTTTGTTAATATGTCTCTTAGCTTACTTGAGTACCCTGTCTTATTTATTCCAATAGATCTAAGTCCACCCCTTTTCCCTTTTCTTTGTTTTTCTCATTGAACTTTTACACCTTGTGTCTTGACAGGAAATTTCAGTTAGCATAACGCCTTGAGACCCAAATGCCAGCTTGAATGGGGTTTCCATCGTAGGGGTACTTATAGTCATTGTATATGCCCATAAGACACTATATAAATCTTCCATCCAACTACCCTTAGCCTCTTTTAGTTTGGCCTTAATGCCAAGGAACAAAGTCTTATTTTCCACATTAGTTTTACCATTAGTTTGCGAACAAGTTGAAGATGAGTAAATATGTTTGATTCCTTGCTTTTCATAATAGGTTTCAAGTGATTCATGATCGAATTGTGCTCTGTGATCAGTTATGAAGGCCTAAGATACTCCATTTATACAATAATATTCCTCTACATGAAATGGAAGAACTCCCTATCTAGGATTTAGATCATGGGATTAGTTTCGACCCATTTTGTAAAATAATCGATAATCACTATGAGATAACGTAATCGTCTTGGTATGGGAGGAAGACAGACAACAATGTTTATTCCCCACTAGGAAATGGCTATGACACTATTATGGGAGTGAAGAGCCAATGCGGTTGGTGGCTTATGTTTTACTGTCTTTAGCATGAGTCACACTTCTTTGCATAGTCATAAGCATATTTAGCTAGGGTCAGATACTATTGATGTTGGAAGATAATTCTTTTGGCCAATGATCATTCTGTTATATGGCTATCGTAAGATCCTTGAAGAACTTCTGTCAAATTATACTCAACTTTTGAGGTATGGACACACCTCAAGAAGGGGAGAAGGAATGATCTCTAGTATTAACATATCTCCAAAGATGGCAAATTTTTCCACTCTAAAACTGATCTTTCTTGCCTCTCTTTTTGCCTCTGGAAATTTTATATCACGTAAGTATTATATAATTGGATCCATCCATTAGAGGCCAAGGTTCATATTGAATACTTTGACCTCTATATTTTCCCTTTTAATTTTCGGTTAAAATAATATTTCTATTAGTATGACTCCTTCGAGCTCAGTTCTTATGGCCAAAGCTATATTGGCCAGGGAATCTTCTGTATCATTCTCTATTCTTAGGAATATTTAGATCTTAAATTTCACAAATTGAGATATGAATAATTTGTCAAGTACTTGGCCATTTTCTCATCTTTGGCCTCAAATTCTCTTGATATTTGCCTTACTACTAATTAAGAGTCGCTATGAACTTACATGTTCTTTATCCCAATTGACAAGGCCATATTGAATCATATTATTAAATATTTATACTCTGCTTCATTTTTGGAGGTCGAGAAGATAAACCAAAAAGCGTACTCAATGTTTGTTTCATCGTGAGCTAAAAGGGCGACACCTGCACCACTTCGTGATGCATAGGATGGATCATCAACATATAGCTACCAAATTGGGATTTTTGATAAAAAGGACTCATAGTTATTTATTTGTTGGCTAAGCGATAACATTAATGCCCCCATATCCCTCTTCAGTAATTCCTTTTCTTTTTTTCAGTTTGAACTTGTTTTAGCCGAAGCCAAGGCTTAAGAAGGAGTTTCATATATGGGAGTTGAGGCTTAAGAGGGAGCCTCATATGTAGGAGCTAAGGATTGAGAGGGAGCCTAAATTATAAGAGTCGAGGCTTGAGAGGAAACCTCAAATGTAGGAATTTAAGCATCATAAGAAGCCTTAAATGTGTAAGTCAAAGCTACAATGGAAGATCCTTCTTCAGAGGATGATGCTTCCTTAATTGAACTTGAGTCTTCTAAAGTGAATTCTTCCACAAAATTTTCCAATGCTTAGCCCATAATTGAGGTACGAGGATGAAACTATTTGTCATAAGCTCATAAATCATTGGACCTTAATATGAGCTGACTATATTTGTTTTTTGTGATCAGCGTACGAGGCTGATTTATTAGGACCATAATTATTTCAGCCTGGAAGTACGGTTGTATTTTCATTGTCATGCGAATAAGGGCAAATACCAATTTCTAAACCCTTTGATGTAACTAAATCATTATTACAGTGATCATCGACTTTGAGTCTGGAAATTACAACTATAACTTTTCACCATACAAAGATCTTAATAATAAGGGAATAGACCCTAGATAAACTTTCAAATCTTAAAATGTTATTTTACATTCTTTGTCCCATTTTTTTTCAAAACTTCGAAGAACGATAATCATTTGTCTGTGGCCTTGGAAATAAACCTATTTAAGGCTGCTATGCAGACTATAAGCCTCTGAACCTTTTTTGGCCTCTTAGAGATTTTGTATCGATTGGGGTCTTATTTTCTATTGGATTGGCTTCTATCCTTCTCTGGTTTACTATCAAGCCAAGGAATTTTTTTAAATGAACCCTCAAAATGCATTTTATTGGGTTGGACTTCATCTGGTGTTTTTCCATCGAATAGAAGGTATTGTCCACATCCTTCATACGATATTCATCCTTGAATCTTATCCAACATGCTATCTACGTAAATTTCTATAGCTTAGCTTATGTTTCTTTTATAGATTTTATTCACCAACCGTTGGTATGTGGCCGCAATATTTTTTAAGAAGAAAGGAATTACTTTATGAAAATAAGTTGCTTCCTCACTTATGAACGAAGTTTCCTCTATAACCTCCTCGTTCTTTGAGATTTAGTTATAACCGTTGTAATCATCCATGAATCTCATGAGCTCATGGTCTACTATAGTCTCTAACATTTTTTCTATTTGTGGTAAGGCAAAATACTCTTTTGGTCATGCCTTATCCAGGTTGGTTAAGTCTGCACACATTCCTTATTTGCCTTTACTTTTAGGCACGAGCAAAATATTTGATAACCTATAGGGATACTTAACTTATTCTATGACACCTTCATCCAGCAGTTTATTCACTTCTTCCTTAATGATCTGGTAACGGTCTAAGGAAAATTTCCTCCTCTTCTTCTTGATTTCTTTGGCAGAAAGGTCTATATTTAAGTTATGTAATATGGTATCAGGATCAATTTTTGACTTGTCTTTATGTGACCAAGCCAAGATGCCACTCCGATATTTTATAAGCTTAACCAACTTAACCTTGACACTAGGCTTGAAGGATGAGCTAATTTTCATGGTTTCTTTTGGCATCCTCTTCATCGAGAATCACCCATTCTACCTTCTCGGCTGCCTCACCCTTTATCAGGTTCTCCTCATTATTTGGGTCATGTGTGAAAATGTTGTAATATGTAGTCTTCCTCTTATAATCTTCTCATTTCATAGTAGATATAAAATATCATTCTCTCGCTTCCACTTAGTTATCTGAGACATCTCATACCCCAAAGCGAGTAGAAAACATCTACCGTTTAAATTATTTCAAGGAGACTCATCCCAGAACTATATGATGAGTTCTCATGCTGATCCATAATGAAAAAATAAACCTACTTTGTAAAATAAGTTATCCACTTACCTATACAAACATCTAACTCCTCCATACCGAATTGGAAAACCTTCTCCTCACTGAAGATGATGTCGGGTCAATGTCAAGGAATAGGCTATTTGACATTGAGCTTAAGATTTTTAAAACACTCCCATAATATTACATTTATCGAGGTTCCTTCCAAACAAGGATTTGATAAATGTTGTATTGGCGAATCACGAAGCTCATGATCAATGGGTCATCATGTGGGTAAAGGATTTTCTTGAAATTTAGTCTAGAAGATCCAATAATCAATTGATCGATGTTCACCTTCCTATGACGAGTTTTTTCCTCCTTTTACCTTGTGTGATATATATCCATTCGTCAAGCTCCGCCTTTTAATTCTACCATGTATGCTTTTCTATATGCTGGCTCAACTCCTCCACCAATAACTTCTCTTGAAATCATGTGCATTCGAGATGCAATAAAGTATAGATCAACCGTAGGATCTTTAGGGTTTTCAAGAATCTTTAATTCTTCATGAGAGTCATTCTCTGAATCTCTATATTTTGGCTTGTTGCCTTCCTTCTGTAATTCCTTATCTCTCACCAAAGACCCTTATCACTTCCTCATTTCCTAAGGTCGACTATTATGATCTATAAACCTTTTTAGTCGGACCTTCTACATGAGATTTTCAATCTCACACTTAAGTGCATAAAAATCACCAATTCCGTGTCCTTGATCCTTATGTAATTCATAGTACTTGTTCTTGTTTCTCTTGTTTATCGAAGATTTTAGATTAGCTAACCACTTTACCTCTTCCTCATCATTGATTAAATTAAGGATACGATGCAGTTGTGTAGTGAGGGAAGCGTAACTAATGAACTTATGTTATGACTTTTCTTGGAATTTATTTCCCCCTTTCTTAATTTTGAGAGGATCTTGACTTCCCTCTTCTTTGAGATCTCCCTTTTTGCTACCATTGCCTCCTTTGCGCCCATGACTTTCCCAGATTCTTCTAAATACTCATTCATTGGGTTAAGAGGTGTAACAACCCGCGTAATTTTTGGGGTATTTTAAAAAATATAAATTTTGAGATAAAATTATTTTTATTACTGAAATATGTTAGTTATGGCTTTGGGAGAATAAAACTTCAAGCGAAATTGAAATCGGAGTTATAACGGATTTTATATGAATTTTTTAATATTTTGCCTTATGGCATTTTTAAGGGTAACTGTCAGATTTTAAGCATGATCGATCGATCAATGATTTTCATAGATCGATCGATGGTCCCAGAAAACGTGAACATCAAGTATTTTTGAGAAGTTATTTTGGTTTCCAACTCTTATATTTTTACCTTATAAAAAGGGATCGTGGGCAAGTATTTTGGATTAGCCTTGTGGCACAAAAATACTCTAAAAACATATTTTTACTTCCTCTCTTTTTATACACAAACAAGCCCTTTAATTTATGCATTCAACCTTAGGTTTTGAGGTGTTCTTGGGCGGCTATTTTGGTGTTGATTCTTGTGGACTATTTTTGGTGGCTTAATCTATGTTTCTGGGCAGATTGTTGTTGGTTCTTATTGGTGGTTTAAGGCATGGGGTTTTACACAATATGCTCCTTAATATCGCGAGTATTATTCTCGTTATTTTCTTATGATTATTGACTCATATTTGAATTGATAAATTCATTTGAAAATCTGAAAATATTTGTTGGAATCTAATTTCGATTCATGTGGTATTATATTTGGTGTTGAGCATGTTGTCATTAGATTTTAATATGGCACTGAGGTTTGGTACCCGCCAATATCTTTTTCGGGATATGCTAAAAGAATGCATAGGCACAGTATGGTGGTGAGGCCTGGTCACCCGGTTAATGTGTTGTTGAGAAATTATATTGATAAAAAAAGCTATTGAGATTTGAATTTTATTTGAATATTAGTACTTGTATTGTTGTGCTTTATTCATCGCTAATATATTTGTTGAGAATCTTTCCGGTCGTATTGTGTACTTCCCCATATTTTCTTTAGTTGGCACGTTAGCGTGGATTTGGGATGCTATGGACTATTGGATTGATTTTTAGCGAGGATTATTTCGGGAAGAATATTCGGGAATACAGGTTGAGAAGATTGTATTTATTTTGATGTATAGAGCATTTTATTTCGAGATAGATAGTTGTATTATTTCGAGAGACTTTTGGTTGTATTTAATTTTAAGAGATTGATATTAGTGGATTCTCTTTTCTTTATTTCGGGTTTTTAGATGCTCTATACCTTGTTGCCTGTGGATTTGGTTAGTTTTATCGTAGTAGCCCTCCGTTCGCTCTCCCCGGGCGGGCGGGGTGTTACAAGAGGGTCATTCAAGAGGGTCCAACAGACTTTCTTGGATAGGATCCCATTGATGAGTGCTTTCATTGTGATCTTCTCATTATAATTAACAAATTTTAGATTTTCTTTGTTAAACTAGGAGGTTTAATCTCTCATTACCACCCTTATTCTTTTTGACATTGAGTAAATGAGTAACCCTCTTAGTAGGTTTCAACCCATAGAATAAGTTGTGTATGAAATTATTGGCCAACTCTTTGAAGTTACTAATATGCCCAATGGTAGGCTCGTATATCCTTCCATGTAGCCCATCTCCAAGGAGTTCTTACTCTTTATCAGATATCTCAATTCTTTTTCCAACTCGTGAATGGAGCTTTTCCACTATCTTTCACTCTCTAGATGATTTTCTCCGAACCTTCTCGCCTTATATTAGTCATAGAATGGGATAGATCTCTAGGTCCAACATAGGTGGATCAACTTAGGTTCAGAGTTCCCTTACGTTCCTTAAGAGGGTGTGTTATGTCATATTTAGTGTGAGAAGCAAGGAGTACATAACGTCTGGGTCCTAAACATTTAAGGCCCAAGGTTTTTGAGAGTCTAATTAAGGAACTTCTCCATGTTTCTCGTATTATTTTTTGAATAAAATAAGTCTTACCCATTTGGTCGGATTGGTCTTGGGTGCTTGGAAGAGATTCAACTTTGACCTCTTCCTCCTCCGTCGTATGTATTTCATCACTCAGATTCTCTTATTCATATCCCATTTCAAGTTGACGAGATCCTTCCATATTTTAGCATCTTATTCCCGATGCCCCAACTTTCCTCAAAGCATAAAGTAGTTCATTGAGGAGTTTTGGCTACCATAGCTACCGGAGTATGAGGGTTTATGACCCCCTCCGATGGCCTTCCTACAAATATCTGGGTAAAATCCAATATCCGTGAGTGCATCTTCTTCAATTTTCTATCATCATTTTAGTGCTCTCGAGAGATTATACATATCTGAAGGTAGTGGAGTATTTGAGACATGGATTCAACTAGGAGTTAGTTGTGGAAGGTCTGATGAACAATGAGTTTTAGATCCAAAATTATGGTTTTAGTTAATCACCAAGACTTAATGGTGTAGTGAATAAACTAAGATGAGGGTGATTTTATCGTAGCTAGAAGATCAAATCCATAAATATATTATGGTTAATAGTGGGTTTCACCCACAATTTCACTTAATCTAAGATCAAGTTCATAAAATACCCATAAAATTAGTTGGAGATGAAAGTAGGGTAAACCCTTAACCTATACCTTCAAACTACATATATATATTAGAGCTAACTCAGATATCAGACTATAATTAGGTTATGACCGATTTCACTTGTTAAAAACAACTGACTTTATAATCGATTCCCACATATGGCTCCAGTCTGATAAAATGCAACAATATACTTAAAAAGAACTCAGTAAGATATGTATACAAATAGTAACTGGATATGATAATTAAAAGTAAAAGTAAAGTAAATAAAAAGAAGACAAAATCAACACATAGATTTAAAATAGTTCAGGCAATTGGCCAACATCCACTATTAGTAAACTTGTTCTTTATTATTCACGGAGTATTATACGAGTTACACTTTGAGTACTTTCTCTATAAAACCATATTTTGTCATAATTTTTGTGGGTTTTACGATAGAACGACTTATGAAACAAGTAGTAGGGAACAAGATATTTATAGTAGGCTTGGGGTGTAATGTGTAGTCCAAGTAACATTGTGCATGCTGAATGTTATTCTCCTCCTAAACTCTGCCACTTACCATGATAGAAGATGTGATGAACAAATGGACATTCCCTGATGTGCAATGCAAATTTGTGTCCACACTTATGCAAACTTGATATGTTAAAAGTACCATTTTTAGTGAATTCTATGTATTTTTATCTTTTAGCTGTAACTTGTTCAATCCTAAGAGGCCAAGGGTATGACGTCGTCCCTTTAGGGATGAAGGCCAAATACATTCATAATTTATATATGAGACCATTTTTAGGACCATCACTTATGTTGATTATTAAGGACTTTGTCTTCAATATATTAAGTAAGAAGATGAATAATACAAGTGGGTCCGATCTTAGACTTCAAGTCAGATGGTTTAACAAAATATGAAGTCTTTATTACGAGTAGGGAGCCTTTAGTAAATAACTAATTAGATTCTTAAAGTACTTCTTACTCACTTAGGATTCACAAGACCAGAAATAGGTAAGTCAACCAAGCATAGTGATCAGCGTATAACATACAAGTCGTATGTTGTTCAGAATAATTCTAAAAATTCTATATGTATTTATTAACACTTGACTACAGATAGAATTATATGAATTCGATCCCTTGAACCTTCTATAAGAACTCTTCATATAGCTAACTATTAAGGGTAATTGGGAGGTGATAGTTGAAGTATGTGCGACCATGGCTGAGATATGTCATTATAGTATAATGGTGGAGTGTCGGTTGGAGGTCTTGTAGATAAGTGGTGGGTTTTGTTGAGAAAAGTAAATGGTATTTAAATCTCCAAGACAAACTACAAATGGTGAATAGGGTTTGGTAAAACAATGTATATACTTTCTACCAACCCGCCAGATTGGTGTGAAAAGATTAGCCTGATACTTGAAGAAATTTATTAAGATTGAGGTTCTAGTTCTAAGCTACTGTAATACCCTGTGATTTTTTAACCGTAGAATATCTTTATATAAATTGAGAATCATAATATAATTTTCTTGGACTTAATTAATTTTTTAGCATTTAAAATTGTTAGTATTAATATACAAATAAAATGATTTTAATTGAGATTTTAATTGGTAGAAAATTATATTTTTCTAAATTTTATTTTAAATTAGCAGAACTGGACTACTCTCGGGTGCAAAATCAATTCGGACTTAAGGGCGAATTGGGGCAGAAGTTGCGGGATGACCTCTTTTTTTCTGTTTTTTGTGGTTTAGAACTCTATTAGTTTTTTAAAAGATTCATGATTAGACTTGTTAAACACTTTTAACCCTTTTCCAAAGACATTGTCATCTCAAAAACATCATTCCTATGTTCTACAAAACCTAATCCTCCATTAAAACAAAGCTTCAACCTAATTTTCAAATCATATTTTCTCAAGATCAACCAAGAACAAGTTTTATTGTCAAAAAATGGTATCTGGATTTTATGGGTCTTAGCTAATTAATACCAATAACAAACTATAACAAATAAATAGACTAACAAACCATATTAGGGAAACATGAAAGATAGAGAAGAAAATAGGAGATTAACCTAGTTCGGCCCAAGGAGGGGCATATGTCCATAGGTGTAATGTCATTTGTAGTAACCTTAAAAAGGGTGTATGCAATCTCTCAAGAATTTCTCTAGGGATTTGTTTATGGATGTTAGGTTTTAAGATGCTTGTGTGGTATTAGGTGCCATTTATAGAGGGATAGAGAAGAGGAAGAGGCAGAATGCCTTTATAAATTAAGCAGTTACACCTTTTTACATTTTAGGAGATAGATAATGTTGAGCTAATCACAGTCAGTTGAAAGGAAAAACTCATTTGTGTGTATAATGAGAGTTGTACACATTCTCACAGGTAGCCCAAGCGTATGGTTGGTAACATTAATTCCTTACAGTTGGTCACCCAGACGATCAAGAGAACATTGAGTCGACTAAAGAGATGATGTGTCGACAATATCCAATGAGCATTTTATGATGGCAAGTGTCATTATATTATTGATTTATGTCACATCATAGATTTATAGTACAATAAAATCCCCAAATACTTCATTCATAACAAGAACGATTAGTAGCTTGTCCGGAGCATAAGATCATTAGAGTGGACGGATGTATGGAATTAATGGATAGAGTGTTTACCAGTAGGATTTGATCATCATCGTTGAACATTGGTTGCAAGTTTTTGTTTGTGACTTGGTTGGTCGACACACGATCTCTAGAAGTTGGTATTTTTTTGAGAAATTCTATTTTTCTAGTGCAGTTGAAAATTTGTAAATATAAGTAACTTTTTGGGAAGCTAAGCGCTTCAAGGGTACGCTGGAAAATTAATGTGTTGGCCAACTAATAGAGTATATTTCAGGTTTATCTCATAATATAGACATGCACTCATCTTCTACACACATAGAGTATATTTCAAGTTTATCTCGTAAACGAATAATTCACAATTTATTCCCATTTCCCTTTATTCCTAACATCTCTTATTAATTGAAAGGATTTATATAATTTAATTAATTATTTCAGTAGCTACGCTCAACCCATATGTAATGGTATAAAATCCAGAATCATTATAATAAGCTCGGATTATATTTTAAGTCCCAATAATCATTTTTCTTGATAAAGTTACATTCGGCCCATAAATATAAATGACGATTTGAGGCTCTTCTGATCCTATTTTGAAGAAACTTAAAGCTACAATGTTTTGCATAGCATGATTTTATACGGGAACTCGGGGCCACAGTAACAATTTTCCCTTAAAACAGACCTAAAATTAACATATAATGTTTATCATTTTCTAAAATGATTTGACATGCGTCTGACTTTCAGATTCGTATGATTTCACTTCATCTCTAGTTCGATAGTTTAATCTCCAATTGAAGAACATGCTTTTCTCAAATTTTGAAATCATCAATAAAATATATAATCCTAATCATGAGTTATATAATCCCAATTAACATTATCTCACATCAAAACTTCCTAAACATGGGTTTTTATCCAAAAATCCTATAATCTAGCATGTGTTTCTACAAACTCATAATTAAGCAAATTTAAACAACTTGCCTCCTAGGATGATTCTGAATTTCAATTGAAGAATATGATATGAGTTGCTCATCCTCGTTCTTTCTAAATTCCTGCGGTGCATGATGGTGGTGCAAGGTGGCTCTAGGTGTAGATCCTCTTCTAAGACCCTTCACCTCCTTGAGAAACTCTTTACTTTCTTGTAAAAGATCTCAAATTTTATCTCCTTTGGAATTATCTCATTTTAATTTTTCAATTAAGCAATTGATTACCCAAAGAGTTCATTTTAATGTAGCTAATCCCGTATCTCTTCATGGGTTGGAAATCCAAAGGTCGAAAATTGACTTTTCACTTGCCGGGTCGACCCATATATGACTTGAGACCCTATACATATGCCCGAATATAGTTTTCTGAATATTTTGACCCTTCCGGATACTTCTATGTTGTCAAAATGACTATATGGGTTCAACGTATTATACTTACTTCATAATGCTCATATTAAGTCCCGGCATATCTCAAATGTGCATCCCGACTAAGTAATTAGTGATTGCTGTTTTTTCTCACTTATAACACACTATAACATATTCCATAATTTATATTACATATTCTCTTAATAATATACATTTTAATTTATAATATTAAATATTAACTCAAGTCAAACTAATTAATATTTAATTTATTCCAAATAAATTTCCTAATTTAAAATTAATCAACCCAATTTAAATAATAATATAAATATGGGGTATTACATACTTCCCACTAATAATGGGCCGAAATAAAAAAAATCAAATGTACCTAGAATAAACAATTATGGAAACTTCTCACGCATATCATTCTTGCGTTCCCACATCGACTCATCAAGATTATGATGATCCCACTTAACGGAGACTAAGGTTACTAGTTTTGACCTCAAACGTCTCTCACTACGATGTAAGATAGCAACTGGTCTATCCTCATAAGAACTATCTGGCTGTAGATCAATCTCCTCAAGTGAAATATGGTTGTATAACAAGTCATCCCGATTATATCGTCGTAATGAGGAAACATGAAACACATCATGAATATGATGTAAATGATCCAATAACCCAATTCTATAAACACTGATCTAATCCTCTCAATTATAGGAAATGGGCCAACATACATTGGCACTAATTTCCCCTTCTTATTGAACCTCATAACCCATTTCATAGGAGATACCTGAATCAATACTTGATCTCCAACGTTGAACTCCTTAAACGTCTTATTCTATCTATCTTAAGGCATCCATATACAGCTCTGGATCAAGTCAATCTTTGAAGAAGTCTCTTGAATGACCTCTAGCCCAAGGACTTTATTGTCCCCCACCTCTAACCAACAAGCAGGTGAACAACAAGGTCTCCCATATAATGCGTCGAATGGTGATATGCCTATAGTGAACTGATAGAGGTGTTATATGCAAACTCCAACAGTGGAAGATAATATTCCCATCCTCCTCCAAAATCTAACATACACATCCTCAACATGTAACTCCCCAACCCCGATTTAAGGGTTACTAAAGGATCAACTCGATTCGGCTCGCACGTTAATTATGAAGTGCAATAGAACAACCTAAATAATATTTTTAATCCAGTTTTATTATTATTTAATGTTACACTTAATAGCATGTAATTTCAATTTTCATCAACCTGCGTGTTGTGACCCAAGGGGAGTGCCCCAAGACCAAGTAACAGAGCTACAAATATGAATTCAATTTAAGTACTTACTTGTGTAACGCTATCAAAATACGGGACAACATATGACCTGTCGCAACAAAGAGGAGGGAGTGAGACGAATGTTCAGCGGGAATTTATACAAATGCATTATAGAAGTGAACAGTAGAAATAATACTAACACGTTACAACCACTTGTGAAAATATGTATATATCTGCATATATACCTTTGAAAATACATATCCTAATGTATTAAACTTTTTTTTCCCAAACACGTTTTTTGATTACATTAATTCTCCCTGCCTTTGCAAAATAATCATTTTTTTATCTTTATGCTTAAAACTAACTTATTCTTTCCATTAGCTCACCCAGTTAAACAATTTATAGTTCGTGAAAAAACCATTCATTCACATTCAAAACGTTTATTAACTCACAGCAGAGCTGCTTAATAATTACTTAAGACTTTCTTTTGAAATCCTTATATAATACGCACACTTGTGTTATTATTGGTTTAAATCTCATTAGGTATCTTAATTACTCATTAAGTCACCTTGCTTAACCATTTCTCTTTTCTTATGAACATTAATCATTATTCTCAAATTACTTGTTCACATTACATTATTTCGAACCTTAAACATTTACAGATGTTAGGTTATTTCTATCTTATAACCCATTTCTTATCATCTTCCCGATTACATCATTACCTTTGGGATTTTTTCAATATACACGAATTTCGTGGCCTCTCACCATCGGTCTCTGCAGCCAAATGCTACTGCAATTTCTTTGGGGTCTTCCACCACTACGGACATCATGCCCTTCTTAATTATTTTTTTGGCATCATCCCAATATTTCACTATCTTTTTCAATATGTTCAACATTATTCCAATATTCATATTAATCCACATTTTCAGACCAAAGACAAAGGCACGGACTTAACCGTCCATTTTTCCATGAACACTTGGAAATTTAGTTTTTTCTTCTTGAAGTCCTTTATTTACACACACGTTGATTTTATACCAAAAATCATTCATTATTTAGGAATTAATTCATTTTCACCCACACTAGTGTAAACACATTCATCAACATTATTAATTCATAAAAATGTTCCACTTTAAGTAAATTTACCAATTTACCATTTTATTGTCAAAACTTGCAATTTAGTCCTTTAACAAGTGTCATTTTCCAAAAATAGTAATTTAAGTTTCCGACTGAATACTTAAACCCATTTAGTCATTTTTAACACTTGTTCAATTCTTTTTTATTAAACTTTCACATTTAACACCCTAAAACCTTATATATATATATATATATTTTCACACATTTTTCATATTAAAGTCCCATTTAACACGTAGTTGATATGTACACTTTTTCCCTTTTTTTTTACTTCATTTTATTTCCCAAATTACCAATATTCAAGCATTTGACATTCTTAATTTTCACACTTTTCAAGTTTAGCCTTCTTTACTTTCATTTTCTACTTTTACACCACAACTTTATGAAAACCCTAACCCTTCACCTATTTACACCTTAAAATCAATTTTATTTTTTCATGAGTTTTACCCACTTTAAACAATCCATTAAATTGAAAGTCCCTTTTTACACTCATCATCATTATTCTAGTAGAAAATCACACTTGAATCTCATAAAATGGCTTAAACAAGCCTAATAGTTTTCTTTGCACAAAATCATATTATTTACCTCTAAAATATCATTATAACACACGTTATTGTATAAGATGTTCAAGACATACATTATGGAATTTCTACATTTTCAAAATCCATTTCAAATCACTTCTTTGAAACACAATTCATATCAAATGATAGAACTCCACTAATTAACCCATAGATTCAATATATGACTAATCCTACTCATACTAAGCCTAATACAAGTAGCTAAACATGCTGAAATTTAATCAAATTCAAATCCACTTTAAAATTTGAGTTTTCCACCTCAAAGATCACTAAAAATGGTGCAAGAGATGAAAAAGATGGGCGACTCCCCCACCTTCAAAGGTAGCCTTAAAAGAAGTCACAAAAGGTCCACCAATCAAGCTCCAAGAAGCTCTATCAAAGACCGACGAAATACTTATATTTCTTCCAAGAAACCTTCATTAAAACATTCTATTAACTCCATGAACTTCATCTTATTCAACTAAACAGTGCACACTTTAGTTTCTATGGTGTTAGGAGACGGTTCAAGGTTTTTTAATGGTGTTTTCATGGTGGTTTAAGGAAGTGTTTTGGTCTAGGGAAGATTGCACTTGGGGTGAGGAGCATTCTAGAATGAGAGAGAGAGAGAGAGACTACAATTTGATGCAAAAATATCTAGAGCCTTAGAGCCTCATCTCTTTGCCTACTCACCTTCCAATCCCTAAAAATTATTTTTTATTATTTTTTTACATGAAATTTTCCTATGTATTTTCAAGGTCTCATATATATGGTCATTTTATTTTTTTGACCTTTTAATAGTCCTAAACAATTTGCACAAAGTTGAGTTTTCGCAGTGTTGCTTACCGTATCTAATGAAAATTGCACAAGTTCGCGTCCCGCGCGATGCGTGCTGATAAAAATCTACCTAAAATGGGTCTAATTT
Source organism: Sambucus nigra (assembly GCA_949130495.1). Taxonomy (NCBI): domain Eukaryota; kingdom Viridiplantae; phylum Streptophyta; class Magnoliopsida; order Dipsacales; family Adoxaceae; genus Sambucus; species Sambucus nigra. The sequence goes on from OX422207.1 coordinate 726,207,054, forward strand.
ATTTTTTCTAAAGACGTCGAAGAAGGGAAAGTTTCTCGGAATTAAATTTTACATTTTATGTTTAATTTTCAAATTTTTTTGAGCAATTTCATATATTGATGAAAATAACTTTTTTTTTTTACTTTTGATCCATGGTATGTTTATATGTATTTTTTGGACACTATAAAACTTGCCATTTTGATATTTGGGATCGCGATGCATCCTATAAAAATCACGAAAAGTTACATATCTTGCACTTCGCATACCGCCCAAATTACTGCATATTAACCATGACCGTATCACAATCATTCCTTGGTATTTTTACGTGAAACTTAACCAACATCTTACTAGGACTATTAGAACTTAAATGTGCATCCATGCGAACCATGTGATGTTGGGATTTTTCTCCTTAATTGTTCTTTGTAATGCGTCACTTTGCCATTTGAAATAATTCCCTTATATATTTATTCCTCAAATTTTTCTCTGAATAAAATATTTTAATTATCATTAAATACTTATTTTTCGAAGGCATGGTATTAAATTATTTCCTCCTTAGGGAATTATTTCCTCGAAATTCGTGGTCATCAACCTTAGAATCCAGTTACGTGTAATCAGTATCCAATCCTAGGGCATCCTTAACACTGCGGTCTAAAACCCAAATATTTTATTTTCATCAATTATATTGCTAACCCAATCATGGCGAACCCTAAAGTTTTACTACTAATACTAAGCATGATTAACTCGTCTATCTGAACGAAACCTCAAGATGATCGATACTCACCAAATGTCGTACTATCACCAATGAACTAATTATCATGGATCATTCCTAAGCTAGTGTTCACAACCTACGTTTCCTCAAATAATCTTAGATTACGCCTAGCCTAGGTTGATACAACCTCAATATCACTAGTCATCGCATCATGGTCATCTATCACATTGGTCTACCCGATCGATATCTCTTACGATATCCTTACACTAACCTTGAGTCATACTTGCTGTCACAACACAAATATACACGAGCAATCACATCCTCAATCCGCATAATTTCAAGCAAAGTGCAACACTAACATATAATGTTTTATCAGGTTCTAATACTCACAATATTTCTCGACTTACAAACTCGAAACCCAAGACCAAGCCATAGCTAGCGATATTGATTGACTAACGAAACATGTTAACCTATTGCAACCAAATAACACATGCAAACTACATGCAATAAATGTGAGACCACGTGTACACACAAATTAGTGTAGAACAAAGGTGCCTCCAAAGAAGAGCGTACTTATATACTGTTATGCATCAACCTCAACTCGACCTATCCCACATACCTACTGAGCTTATGCAACACTACACCCAAATCTTAACTGAACAATAACTTCCCATTATCGAGATCAAGAAGACAGAAGGAATGCAACAGTTCAGGCAATTATTATGCTAAAGAAAATAATTAAATCCCGACAATGAACCGTTCCACACGAAGTACGATCCCACAACGTACACTTGAAATCTATACTCTCATTAATATTTGCTAAAGTCTTAGCCTTGCCACATACCCTGACCTGAACCTTTAACCCTAACGTGTCCTAACCGTGAATCATGCATCCTTACAGAAGGAACGAAGTATGAAATTGATTTTTTTTTGGGAAGTTAAAACGCTATGCTTCCTTCCTTAAGACTAATGCTACCCTCCCATCATTGTCAAGCATAACCATCTCAACCATGTGAAATTACATTCTTTCAATGTTTATCGTTTAGCACTGACCTATCATACATACGCATCCACAATTTCAACACGCGATAGGTAACATTAGTTTTTGAGATCACTCTTATTAAGTGAAACACAATGCTCACATAGTTTCAGACATTAAACTCATGGACCACTGCTACGACTCTTAGCATCCTTCCATGTGATCCCAAATCATAACCATCCTAACGGCATACCAAACTTTAAAGCATTACCCATGCCTAAGAAGTAATGATTTCCTCACTAAAGTCATACCCACCTATACATGTAGTACACACAATTGCTATAATCACGCCTAACACCTCATCCCAAGTGCTATCTTTACACCACGATGAACATCATTGTGCTCTAAGTCTCTCAGGTGCATAACCTAAAACTTATCAACCTATTTTTGACATTATCCTCAAAGGTCATATCATAGCACATGATCACAAACCAAATCATGGAACTAGCTCTGAGGCACCGCTAAAATCCACACGACTTAACCACATTACAATCATTAATGATATATCATCGCTATGTAAAATTCAATGAAACAATGATTCCTAAATGCTTCATGGGTGACAAAATCATACTTAATCATCTCTCTAAACAACATACATATCTATCACGAGAAATCACAAGTCATATTGTGATCTATGCTACACAAACTTGAATTTACCGTTACAAATGCTATGCGAATTCCCTTGCCTATCCAAAATATCAACCCAAAGTCAAATTCACTATACCACATTATTTAATCCTCAATGAGTGTTCAACCACGATAACTTAATTGCCTCGCTATGTAAACATCACTCTATGGCTAATCTATAAGCTAACACAATTATATATTTTCATAGGATACGGGACGTCGAGTATTGCCTATAAGCACCAAGGCCCACACCAAGGATGCCACAAGGGATCCTATTCTTCAATACCACACTACTATCTATAAGACTATAAATTAATACCACTCGAATCTGGGTAGGATATAGGAAGTCAAGTATTACCTAAATGGAGGCTCACCTTAGTGAAGTCGTAAGAAGTTCTATTCTAGAACATCATAACGCTATTACTTAACGCTAAATCACCAATAGTTTTATAGGTTTACTCCTAGGTTGACTAAAATCATTATGATTATCAAAGACCACAATCGTAATAAAGAAACATAAAGCGTTTCCACTACAAAATCAACACTCTTAAACATACTACTCCATTACCTAATCTCCACAGATGGATATCAACCTTTCTAACTAAGTTATAATGAACAATACTTGACGTTTCCAATATAATTAAGGCTACTCTCATCATTAAAGTTGTGACATAGTACATTTTACGCAAAAGATCACGGTATTGCAGCCATTGGTCTACACTGACACCCATGACTTACCAACACATCCATATTAGAAACATCACAAAACATGAAAGGCTACTAACTTAGTTGTTTACCATCCCATAAATAGTTTCACATAGTGCTAATGTCCCTGACTTAACCATCCAGGATACGAACTAAAACTATCACTAATCTAACGTGACAGACCCAAACCAACATCGACATCGAGAAGATCCACTACCGACTTCACAACATCACACCCAAAAGGCACATTGAACCTAAATCTCTTATATCAAGTTGTAATGCTCCAACCTAGATTTAAGGGTTGATAAAGGATCAAACCGATTCGGCTCGCGCATTAATTGTGAAGTGCAATGGAATAACCTAAATAATATTTCATATCAAGTTTTATTATTATTTAACGTTAAACTTATTAGCATGCGAGTCCAATTTTTATCAAACTACGTGATGTGACCCAAGGGGAGTGCCCCCAAGTCCAAGTAAATGAAGAAACTAATCTAAATGAAATTTAAGTACTTACCTATATAACGCTCTTAAAATAACCCATAGATGCAAAATATGACTGATCCTACTCATACTAAGCCTAATACAAGTAGATAAATATGCTGAAAATTTAATCAACTTCAAACGACTTTAAAGTTAGATTTTTTCACCTCAAAGATCTCTAAAAATGGTGGAAGAGAGGAAGAAGATGGGTGAATCCCCCATCTTCAAAGTTGTCTTTAAAGGTAGTCACAAAAGATCCACCAAGCTAGCTCTAAGAAGCTCTATCAAAGGCCCACGAAATGCTTTTATTTCTTCTAAGAAACCTTAAAACGTTCCATTAACTCCACGAACTTCATTTTCTTCAACTCAACAATATCCACTTTGGTTTATGTGGTGTTAGGAGGTGGTTCTAGGATTTTTAATGGCGTTTTCATGGTGGTTTTAGGTGGTTTAAGGAGGTGTATTGGTCTGGGGAAGATTGCACTTGGGGTGGTGAGCATTGTAGAGTGAGAGAGAGAGAGAGGCTACAATCTGATGCAAAATTGTTTGGAGTGCTAGAGCCCCATCTCTTTCCCTCTCGTACTCACACCTTCAAAGCCTTAATATTTTTTCCTTTGAATGACGTTGTTCTATGTATTTTTAGGATCTCATAAATATGGTCATTTTATGTTTTGACCTTTTAGTAGTCCTAAACAATTTGACCAAAGTTGGGTTTTCGCAGTGTTGCTATCCGTAAAAAGGTGCTAAATTATTTTTTTTATTTTTCTTTTCCTCTACACGGAATTCTTCCTTATATTCTTAGGGCTCCAGATATATAGTAATACTAATTTTTTCCATCTCTAATTATCCTACAAAAATCACGCAAGTTCGCATCCTGCGTGACTCGTGCTAGCAAAAATCCTTCTAAAATGGATCTAAATAATTTGTTTTGCAGATGTCGAAGAAGGAAAAGTTTCTCAGAATTAAATTTTCCATTTTTTGATTGATTTTCAGATTTTTCTGAGCACTTTCATATTTTGACAAAAAAATATATTTTTTATTTATGTTTGGACTTTTGACCCCATGGTATTTTTTATATGAATTTTTTGGACCTTATAAAAGTGGTCATTTTGATATTTGGGTCCGTGATGTATCCTATAAAAATTGTGCAAAGTTACATATCCTACGCATCACGTACCGCCCAAATTAGTCCATTATTAACCATGACCGTGTCACAATCATTAGTTGGTATTCTCGCGTCAAACTTAACCAGGATACTTACTAGGATTATTAGAACTTAAATATGCATCCATACGAACCATGTGATGTGAGAGTGTTTCTCCATATGTACTCTTCACAGTGCATCACTTTTCCTGCCATTTGGTATAATTCCCTTATATATTTATTCCTCAATTTTTTCTGTGAATAAAATATATTGATTATCATTATATACTTATTTTTCTAAGGCGGGGTATTACACAACATGTCTTCCAGCTTCTGATTTCTCCACTTAGTCTGTCGTCCGTCTATAGATGATAGGGTATACTCAAATGCAATTCCGTATTGAAAACTTTGCCAAAAGCAAGACACAAAAAATCTTATCCCTGTCGAACACGATATCGATCGGAACTCCATGTAGTCTCATTATCTTGGCAATAAACAACTGAGCATATTGCATTATCATATAATCTGTCCTCACTGGAAGAAAATGGGAATCTTTAGTTAATCGATACGTGATGACCCATATGGAATCGTGACCTCACTGAGAAATAGGTTACCAGTGACAAAATCCATAAAAATGCTCTCCCATTTTCAAATAGGAAACTCCAGCGGATGGTTCACCTTCATCAACTGATATGTGGAACACTTAGATACAGATTCAGTAATGTCCCCTTTCATTCAGCTCCACCAATATTATCGACGCATATCCTAGTACGTCTTATCTCCTCCAGGATGCACTGTAAAGCGTGAACCATGTGATTTTGTCATTATTTCATGACGCAACTCTTCACCTTTAGGAGTAATTAGTCTACAATTGAAGTTCAAACCTCAATATGATCCCATAAAATAAGATTCAACTCCTTTAGCCAAAAGTTGACGTAATTTCTCCTCACAGAATGAGTCGGCTGCTTGAGCCATCACAACTTTAGTAACAATCTTAGGAGTGATGGTCATAATAAACATGAAGGATCTGGTATTTAAATCCTATTGTCCCAGTTCTTTCCATTTTGCCTCCCACACCTCAGATATATCTTCAACCGACCCTAGCTCAACGTTTTTGCCACTATATTATCCTTCCCCGGATGGTACTGTATCTCAAACTAATAGTCTTTCACAAATTCAAGCCTTCGGCGCTGTCGCTTATTCAGATTTTTCTGTGTGAATAATTACTGCAATGACTTATGGTGAGTGAAAAGATGAAATTTCTCCCCAAGAAAATAATGTCTCCATATCTGCAATGCAAACACAACTGTTACTAACTCCAAGTCATACCTAGGAAAATTCTTCTCATGAGGCTTAAGTTTACGGGAAGCATACGTTATAGCCTTTTCCTCTTGCTGAAGTACACCTCTATGTTCTTGTAAGGACACATTGGTAAATACAAGATATTCTACCCCTGGCTTGGGCAACGGAAGTAAGGGTGCCGAACTTAATTTATCTTTTAGCTAGTCAAAAGCTAACTAACAAAAGTCATCCCATCTAAATGGTACCCCTTTTCTGGTAAGATTTGTCAACAGACCTGCAATCTTTGAAAATTCTCGAATAAATCGACGGTAATAACCGGCTAACCCCACGAAATTACGATCCTCAGTTGGTGTCGTGGTCTATCCCCACTCCCTCACCGAAGATACCTTACTCGGATCCACTGCTATTCCCTTATCAGTGACAATATGACCCAAGAATTATACCTCTTAAAGCCAAAACCTACATTTCTCAAACGTTGCATACAATTGGTGTTCACACAGTTTCTACAGAACCATACGAAAATGCTTTACATGATCCTCTTTACTCCAAGAATAAACCAACATATAATCAATGAAGACAATGAAAAATTTATCAAGAAATTCCCTGAATACCTGATTCATCAAGTCCATAAAAACTGTTAGAGCATTTGTCAGCCCGAAAGGCATAACCCTAAACTCATAAGACCCATATCATGATAGAAATAAAGTCTTAGGAACATCTTACTCCCTGATATGCAACTAATGATATTTGAATCTAAAATCAATCATAGAGACATAGGGGACTCCCCTGAGTTGATCAAATAAATCGTCGATAAGTGGTAACGGATATTTATTTCGTATCGTGACCTTATTCAACTCCCTATGGTCAATACACAACCGTATAGATCCATCATTCTTCTTTACAAATAGAACGGGAGCACCCTAAGGAGAGGTACTCCTACGAATGAAACCCTATCCAAAAAGGTTCTCAGTCTGATCTCTGAGCTCTCTCATCTCAGTCGGATCCATACGGTACGATGCACGAGCTATCACTCGAGTGCCTGGTGCTAAGTCAATAACAAAATCAATCTCTCGACTAGGCGGAAACCCTAGAATTTCTTAAAAAACATCAGCGAATTAAAAGACTACCGGTATCGAATCAAGGGATATTACAACTCCTGTAGAGCTTCCTCATCTATATAATATAAATGGGTGGACGATCCTCCCTCGGGGCAAGGTATCGCCACTAGAAACATCTCTTGGCCTGTAATAGAAAAAAATAATACTCATACTGAAACAATCAATCATAGCTCTTTATGATACTAACTAGTCCATGCCAATAATAGCGTCGTACTCTAAGATGTCCAACACCAGCATATTGGCAGGTAAGATCAATTACCCTATCTTTATTATCACATTTCAGCAGATAAAGTAAATAAGTGACCGACTACCCAAAGGCAAGTCTACACAAGTAATGGTATTATCGGTCGTATCTAAGATCCTTTCAACCCGAAAAAATATAGTAGAAATAAATGAATGTGACGCCCCTGTGTCAAATAAAATACGCACCATAGTTGTATGAATAAGAAGCATACTTCAACTGAGGGTGGCGCTAATGGGACTGCGACCTGATGAACATTATACACGCGCTCATACTGAAGTTGTTACTGATTTCGTGGAGCTACTGGAATGGTAGGTAAAGTTGGAACTACTGCCGGCACTGGGAGAGCGACATGAAAAATAGGCCTTTGTGGTTCTAAATGAACACCTTGCGAGTGAGGAAACTTACCCTTGTCACGAACATCCTGATGCTTATGGCCATACTTGCCATAAATAAAGAGCTTACCATATAATTGGCCTCCTTTCTATCCCTGCTGACCTCGACCCTATTGGCCCTTACCACCATTCCTTTGGCCATGACGGCCATTTTTGAAGCCATATTGTCCAGGAATGAAGTCTCTTAGCGTTATGCCTTGGCTGAGATTCTGCTCACCCTACCTTTGCTGATTCTGAGAACTTCCATTGGTGTTACTACCCCCAGTCTTGCTCGACTGGCTAGATTCACCACTCCTCTTGTTCCCCTTTATGTGTAGACGATGATTAGCACAAAGTAATAGGGTTGCATTGACCACATCTGAGTAAGTCTCCAAGGCTGGATTAAATAACAAATGTTTTAGAATTCTCTAAGTTATCCCCTCTACAAAATGCTCCACTTTCTTAGCCTCTGAATTAAAATCATGAGTCATAAAGTTGGCCAAGTGTGTGAATTTCTCTTATCATTTTGCCATAATTTTACCTTTTGCGAATTGTCAAGAAATTTTCGCCTCATTTTAGTTTGAACGGGGGGAGGAAAGTACTTGCGATCTGTAAGGACATAAATTTCTAATTGAGTCCTTTGTAGTTTTGACTCAATTCTGGACAAAAACGTTTGAGTCATAGTTACGCGACTAAGAAAGTTTCTCTAATGTGCGTTCTCTTATAGGCTCTAGTGCAAGCCTGTCGCGTTAGTAATAAACCCGATAAGTCAGGATCGTATCCTCAGGGAAATAAGACAATGAAATTGTAACGACGTTGGATAGACAAGGAAATCCTAACTCTGACTCTAAAGGGAAAGAAAAAGGTGATTTGGTTTGTGGAATAACTACACTAGATGCAATTATGAAATTATGAAAAAGTGCAATTATACTAAATTACCTAAAATCCTGATGAAGAATGATTTAAAACTTTAAACTATATGATGAAGAAAAACAGGGCGAGAATACAATCCCCCAACCCTAGTGTATTGCAGTTATAATACTAATCGTAAATTTAACTGATTAATTAGACCCAAAATTTAGTACTCCCAAGCATTACGTATATAAGGTTCAATCCCGCACCATACTTAATCAGAGGACGAGTAAATCGGTATTACGATAGTTACACTTGAATTGCATTCTAAAGCATCCCGGTTACCCGGAAGCAAACGAGATCCAAAGATCTACAATTGTCATGTTCATATGCAATACGATCGTAATAAATCACTAAATTCAGAGGATTAATATTATACACATGCAACTATCACATCAGGTTGGGTTCATGTATCCGGACCTTAGAAAATCTAGCCTACCATGCTGAAACTAATGAAAATAATTTTTTAATTGCAGAAATCCATGATTAAAGTAAGGAAAATTTATAGAATGATGTAGAAAAGAATTGGACTAAAGAAAATTAACTCCTAATCTTACCAAAATAGTAAAAACAGCAATTAAGAACACTTGTAATCACAGAAATGTGAATAATCTTCACTCTTAGAATTAAAATTGCAATCTACCTTCAAAACTAGGGTTTTACAGAAAGAATGGAAAATTATATTAATTCTCCGTAATAAAAATGATAATAACTCGGTTTTATATACCCTACAAAATTCTAAGAGTTTTACCTGCACTAGGACTCTCCATTAGAGAAAGATAAAAATTCAAAACTCGATAGTCAGACTGGTCCGGTCCTCCTACGGATCGGTCTGACTGGAATCCGAACCGGTTCTTTTATTTCTTGGGCAGATCGGCTCTTTTGTTTTTCTTCAGTTTCGATCCGTGTTCGGTCCGGTGTTCTCTGGAATGTGGTATTGCAGACCGGTCCGGTCCTCCTGCGGATCGGTCTGCCTTTGACTTTTTTTTTTCCAACTTTGACAGCTCATAACTTTCACACCGAAACTCCGATTGAGGTACCGTTTCTTTATTTGTACTCGTCATTGAAGGCTCTTCAACTTTTCTTTAGATGCCTTATCCGAATTTCAAGTAAAAATTACAGTTTTACCCTTTTGACGTTTCCTTCTTTTCTTTCTTGATTCTTTCGGTTTCTTTCTTTCGTTATTGACATTAAATACCTGCAAAATTAGTACGAAATACTCGAACTCGGTGTACTCGTTAGGATAAGTCAGTAGCAAGATTATGAGATAAAATCCAATTTATTACGTTGTTTGGGGTTCTAAAAGTAACAAAATTAAAGGGATAAATTTGGAAGAATTTATGCCTAATCACATAGGATAGATTTATTGATCATCTTTCAAGCCTATGACCTACTAAAGTTGAAGACGTAGAGTCCAAGTTAATAAAGATTCATCAAATGCCGCATTTGTAGTGCCTCGTTTCTATGTCATCAACAATGTTCCATTTACTCCTAAGGTACGAATGCATTTTAATATATATATATAGGAGCTTGGAACATTTCATATTTGGTGTACGTTTATTTAAAACTGTTGTTTATTTTCAGAAAGATTTTAATAAAACTTTAATCTAAAGTATATAAAGTATCTCGGCTAAAAATAGAATTTTTCAAACTTTTTGGAAGTTCGTTCGAAGTGTCGTTCAAACGACAATGCCGTTCGAACGAGTTTTCCAACGAGTTCCCCAAAAGGACACTGGAATGTCGTTCGAAGTGTCGTTCGAACGAACTTGATGTTCGAACGAGATTTCCAATGATATTTCTAATGAGTTCACACTGGAACTTCGTTAGAAGCCTCGTTCGAACGAAAATGTCGTTCGAACGAGTTTTGGCAGGAATAGTTATTTGGCAGTTTTGAGCAGTTTTTGACCCACTTTCCCACTTCTTTTCCCACTATCTTTTGACAGAACTTCTTAAGTGCGGAAATGAACTTTTTCTAATTAACTTTTCATACTATTACAACTTCTAGAGAGAGTTTTTGAGAGCAAATTGTTCCAAGAAAATTTCATGATTTTGAGTGTCTAATTGTTTCAAGAAAAAATAAATTAACACTCTAGTTTACAACCCAAAGTTTAGTTTATCCAAGTTCCATATATATACCGTTTGAAGAGAAGTTTGGGTTTGCTTCTAAATCCCATAAAGAAGAAGAAGTTTTTGTTGATTTACCCACTTGGGGAAAGGCTCCTAGTTTGGATGATGGTGACCATATGAAGTCCGATCGGTATATTTCGAGATCGCGATGGAGCTCCGTTGTTATTCGCTAGGTGAAGGTGTCTACAAGAAGAAGAGTCGGGGCTTGAGAGGGATCAAGTCGAGTGTTGTAAGTCTTTCTGTCTTGTATTTGTAAAACCATACTTAGTGGATTTGAGGCTAGGATCATCCGAGGTTTTTTCCCGTTGTTTGTTTTTCCTCGTACATCGCGGCGAAGTGATTCATTGTTTATTTTATCTTGCAAATTCACCTAGAACGCATGCTTAGGTAGAAAGATAAAATTATGTTTAATCAGTACTTAATTTAATTTGGTGCATATTAAATATTAGGTAATGTGTAGTTAATTCAAGTCGTTAATTTAATGTGTTAAAATTTGGTTTGGCCTAAATTGATTAAATTGGAAAATATGACTCATGCAAATTTCTAGGACTTGGGTTAATTCTAATGGTTTCAGTGAAATTTAAATTGTGTGTGTGTTTCCATCATATTTCACTTAAAGTTGTGTTTAATTTTAATTTTGAAAAAGAAATTAAAATTTTTGTAATTTGTTTTATTGAACCATTATCTAACGCTTCCTCATAACTATTTATAAAGGGAAATTAGGTATAAGAATTTTTTAAATCGGGGGCCTATTGTTCCAATAAGTGGTATCAGATCCAAAGCGATAAATTATTTCGTTACCAATCCTTTCAATATTTTTGGCTAAAATGGAATTTCTCCATTTTTAAAATTTCCTATTTTCGATGGTTCTAATTACGCGTACTGGAAAGCGCGTATGAAATCGTCACTTATATCTATCGACGAGAGGGTTTGGTTATCTGTAGTTAACGGGTGATCTCCACCAACTCATTTAGTAGATAATGAACGTGTTCCCAAACCGGCCGATAGATGGAGTGAGAGTGAGTTTAAACTTACAAATTTTAATTCTCGAGGTTTAAACGCCTTGTTTAGCTCTGTCACACCGGATGAATTCTGGCACATTATGACGTGTGAGACTGCTAAAGAAGCGTGGGATATTTTACAACTCACTCATGAAGGTACAAGTGTCGTTAAAGCTTCGAAACTCCAAAACCTCACCACTCAATTTGAAACCATCAAAATGAACGAAAAAGAAACTTTTGATGAATTTTATGCTAGGCTTTCCGATATTGTTAATTCATCTTTTAATTTGGAAGAGAAAATACCCTATAACCGAGTAGTAAAGAAAATTTTAAGGTCCCTACCTGATAGATTTATTCCAAAAGTGATCGTAGAAGAGCTTGTAGGTGATTTACAAACCTATGAACTGGACATGTTTCTCTCTAAAATTGAAAAGAAAATTGAAAAGGGCGTATCTTTAAAAGCCCGAAAAGAGGAAAAATAAGTAGTAGAGAGTGAGAGTGACAGTGACAGTGACTCGGAAGATATGGCCTTGTTTGCTAAGAAATTTCAAAAGTTTCTTAAAATTAACAAAGATAAATTTAAAAATGACTTTAAGAAATTTGAAACTTCTAAGCATGACAAAGCCGAGAGGATCCCTAAAACTTCTAAAGATAATTTAAATAGGGACGAGTCAAATAGGTGTGTTGGTTGTGAAGGGTATGGCCATAGGGATTTTAATTTCCCCATAAACTAAGGAGAGAGGGTAAGCAACCTATTTCATATAATGCGACCCTCAGTGATAGTGATAAGGAAGAGGGACCCGATTCCCCCACTAAGCCCAACTTTGTGGCTTTTATGTCTAATCATGTGAGTGATAGTGAGCATTCCTCTATTGATGAGATTTTAACACATGACACTTCCAAGGTCATAGTTTATGATTCCCTTATTTTTTATGGTAGTGAAAGTGAAGAAGAGAGAGATAGTGAAAATGAAGAAGAGGTTAATGTGAGTGAACTTCAAAATGCTTTTCAAGAATTATATGAAGAATCTATTAAATTTAAAAGAGCAAATTTGAAGTTAGAATCTTGTTTAGAAGAGCGTGTCAAGTTCGTTAATGAGAGTGCGTTAGTGGAAGAACTTAGGACACGTGAGAAGACTCTTCGAGAGAAGTTTTAATATGTAAAAGGCGATAGAGATAGCCTTAGAGGTTTAATGGAATCCTTAAAAAGAAGCTTCTCGAGTTTAAAGAGAGAAATATTTTATTAGAGTATAATATTTTAGAATTGAAAAATAAATTAAAAGACTCTAGGAAAGTCAAATTTGATTTGGAATGTAGGTCCGAAAAACTAGATAAAATCTTAGGCACGGTACAAATAAAAAATGACACTTGTGGTTTAGGCTTCGATACTTGTAATGAATCTAGTCATAAAGACAAAACCAATGTTTTAGGAGAATCGCCTAGAAAAGCTTTTATAGATCAATCCTTAGGTCCCAATTTTCGACGTGTTTTTACTTGTGCACATTGTGGTCGAAAAGGTCATCTTAGGAAATTTTATTTTGATATTAAATGAGGTCATAGAAAATCCCACCGTAAGGAAACCATGGTAGTCAAGATTCCTACACCCCTAGATAGTCACTCATCATTAGTTTGGGTTAGGACATCCGACTTGGTAGCTTTACAAGATAGGGTTTTTGATTCTCATTTACTTTCACATGCTTCCTCCCTTGCAAAATCTATAGGTTGAATGTGATAGTTTTATTTTCATACGCTAGCTTTTTGTGCTTCATATTATATATCCTTTCTAGGTGTATGCATGTTTAGTCATTTTCTAGTCATTGCTTAATTTCATATCTTATGCTAGAAATCATGACATGTTTATCTTTTGTATTATATTTCCTTCATTTTTGTTTCATTAAATGAAAATACAAAAAGATTTTTGTTTATCATTTGGGTTTTACCTCTTGGTAATTTAAGTTCAATGAAAAATTCAAATGATTTTTGTTTGTCTTTTGAGTATATATTTTTATTTTTGGTTAAAAATTTCAAAAACTCAAAAAGATTTTATTTGTGTGTATTTTAGTTTGACACACTTTATGTGGCATATATTTGTGTTTGAATCCCATCTTTTTCGCTCCCGTCTGTCTAAAACTTTTGGTTTAGATTGTCAATTCTTATTATGTTCTTTACCATGCTTACATGGAGTAGTTGGATTTTGTGTCGCTTAAATGGATTCTATTTTTATATGCCTCTATTCACACATGCACGAGGTCTTTTGAAAGTTAACTTCCTATGTATATTTGAGCTTTGTGAGGTGTTCTCCTACCAATCTTGTCATCTACATATTTGTGACCTAAGAGGACTAGGGCATGTAAAAATCCGTTGCACGTGAGATTTGTGAGAAATAAAAAATGATAAATATAAATGTGCATGGGGAAGGGCTCCGAAAGGATTTATTATCCTTTGTGAATAGTAAGCCACCGTTTGTTTGGACTTAAAAGAAATATGTGGTCCAAAGGCCTAAAAATAGAATTATGTCATTAAAAAGAAAAATAATTGCTAAGGCCTATTTTTGTTTGATATATTCATTCAAAATTACTATATGGTTATTGAGGGAGATTGGATGGTATACCAACAGTTTGCACAATGTCCATTTTATCCTAGTTGCGTTTTCAATGTCATGACTCTATTGGTTTGTAGAATCATCAACATGCTAGGCTTGTATGCATTGTGTACATTTTTTCATTGAGTTTAATCTATATTGTCACATGAGGTTATATTCAAATGTGATGAAGTTTGCAATCAATTGAGAACTTTGTGAATATGTTTTAAGTGATTGGGTCTAAATTTAATTGTTACTAGTTCACACCCCAACACTTCCATTTTCATATGACACATTTTTGCTGTACGAGTGTGAAAAGCTTATCTTTGTTTTTTGTCATTTTGGTGTTTATATCTATATGTGTACTTATGCTTAGCTTATATCTACTTTGTATACATATATATGATATTTTGTTTTAGTCTTTGCCATATTTAGCTAGTCCATTTATGCGTCAATTCATAATTGGTACCTTGTTTGTTGCGTAGTTTGTTTGATACCACATGCTTAGAATCTTTTTTGTCAAATTGCTATCATTTGTTGTCGCATCATAGTTGGTATTCATTTGTATGAATTAGTTATGTTATTGTTGCCCATGTTCTTTTCACTTTATGCATCATGTTTTGATTCTTTAACCTTTGTCTATTCCTGAACAAAAAGGGGGAGAATGATAGGGGGAGAAATGGTATATAATCCTATTGTAATCGTATCTTAGTTTGGTGGAGATTTATCTTAGGGGAAGACGTATTCCTAAGTAGGTCATTTGTTTGCTAAAGGGGAGAATTAATTAAGGGGGAGTATTTATTTAATTGCATTTAATATTTTGATATTCCCTATGCGTTTAATGTGTTTGCTTAAGTGTGGAGGAATTATATTCTAAGTGGAAACTTTCACCGGCAAAGATTGTGATTCTTGGGTTGTTTAAGTCAATCATTGTATTTTTATTTTGGGTGGGACATTTTTGTCAGTCTAGTAGAGCTTGACGGCCCTTTAGGATTTTCGTTTGGTTTTTGTCCCGGAATAGCCAAAGGGGGAGATTTGTAAGGACACATATTTCTAATTGAGTCCTTTGTAGTTTTGACTCAATTCCGGAAAAAAATGTTTGAGTCATAGGATAGAGTTATTGATCATCTTTCAAGCCTATGACCTACTAAAGTTGAAGACGTAGTGGCCAAGTTCATAAAGCTTCATCAAATGCCATGTTTGTAGTGCCTCGTTTCTATGTCGTCAACAATGTTCCATTTACTCCTAAGGTATGAATGAATTTTAATATATATATATAGGAGCTTGGAACATTTCATATTGGATGTACGTTTATTTAAAACTGTTGTTTATTTTCAAAAGATTTTAATAAAACTTTAATCTAACGTATATAAAGTTTCTGGGTTAAAATAGAATTTTTTAAACTTTCTGGAAGTTCGTTCGAAGTGTCGTTCGAACGAGTTTTCCAACTAGTTCCCCAAAAGGCCATTGGAATGTCGTTCGAAGTGTCGTTCGAACGAACTTGATGTTCGAACGATATTTCTAACGAGTTCACACTGGAACTTCATTAGAAGCCTCGTTCGAACGAAAATGTCGTTCGAACGAGTTTTGGCGGGAATGGTTATTTGGCAGTTTTGAGCAGTTTTTGAGCCACTTTCCCACTTCTTTTCCCACTATCTTTTGACAGAACTTCTTAAGTGCGGAAATGAACTTTTCATACTATTACAACTCCTAGAGAGAGTTTTTGAGAGCAAATTGTTCCAAGAAAAGTTCATGGTTTTGAGTGTCTACAAGAACAAATAAATTAACACTCTAGTTTACACCCAAAAATTAGTTTATCCAAGTTCCATATATATATATATATATATATCATTGCTTGGAGTTTTGCACCGGTTTTCATCTCTACCGTTTGAAGAGAAGTTTGGGTTTGCTTCTAAATCCCACAAAGAAGAAGAAGTTTTCGTTGATTTACCAACTTGAAGAAAGGCTCCTAGTGTGGGTGACGGTGACCATATAAAGTCCGATCGGTGGATTGTTAGACTGCGGTGGAGCTCCGTGGTTATTCGCTAGGTGGAGGTATCTACAAGAAGAAGTGTTGGGGCTTGAGAGGGATCGAGTCGAGTGTTGTAAGTCTTTCTGTCTTGTATTTGTAAAACCATACTTAGTGGATTTGAGGCTAGGGCCATTCGATGTTTTTTCCCGTTGTGGCTTTTTCCTCGTACATCGCGGCGTAGCTATCTAGTCCCTACGTACCAAATTAAGGACTAAGGCTAGGTGTGACATCTCAACCTATAAAATGATAACACGTAATGGAGGCAAACATAATCCTTAGAACCATAAGGCTGATGTCCATACATAACGTATCCAAATTACCGTTAGTACACTACCATCTCTCAAGGTAATGACAATGTAAGTGCTATGTTCCGGGGCACGAATCCAAATCCTCCCTACTAGGAACACAAAGATAGGATTACCCACTATGCATAACCTCCCATGATAGCAAGTAACTAGGTATGACATTACACATAATATCACAATCAATATAATATCGGAATGCACTCATCCTATACACACATAGAGTATATTTCAAGTTTACCCCGTAAACTAATAATTCACATTTTATTCCCATTTCCCATTATTCCTAACATCTCCTATTAACCGAAGGGATTTAAATAATTTAATTAATTATTTCAGTAGCTACCCTCAACCTATACCTACTGGTCTATAACCCACAATCATTATAATAAGCCCGAATTATATTTTAAGTCCCAGTAATCCTTTTTCTCGATAAAGTTACATTCCGCCCCGAAATATAAAATGCCGATTTGAGGATTTTTTACCCGATTTTAAAGAAAATTAAAAGTACAAAGTTGTTCCGAACATGATTTTATATAGTAATTGTCGATCACACTACCAATTTTTGCTTAAAACAAATCTAAAATACATATACAATGTTTATAATTTTCTAAACCTATTTCAAATGGGTTTGACTTTCAGATTCATATGAGTTCACTTCGTTTCTAGTTAGGTAGTTTAATCTCCAATTAAATCACATCCTTTTCTCAAATTTTGAAATTATCAATAAAATATATAATCCTAATCATGAGTTCTATAATCCCAATTGATATTATCTCAAATCAAAACTTCCTAAACACGGATTTTTATCAAAAAATACTATAATGTAGCATGTGTTTCTACAAACTCATAATTAAGAAAGTATAAACAACTTTCCTCTTAGTATGATTATGAATTTCATTTAAATAAGATTATGTGATCTCCTCCTCCTCCTCGTTCTTCCTAAATTCTGACGGTGTATGGTGGTGATGCAAGGTGGCTTTGGGTGTTTCTCCTCGTCTAAGACCCTTCACCTCCTTGAGAAACTCTTTACTTTCTTGTTAAAGCTCTTACACTTTCTCTCCTTCGATTTCCTCTCACTTTAATTTTTCAATTACCCAATTGATTAGCCAAAGAGTTAATTTTAAAGTATCTAATTATGTATCTCTTCATGGGTTGGAAATTTAAAGGTCAAAAATTAACTTTTGACTTGCCGGGTCTACCTAGAAATGACTCGAGAACCTAAACATATGCCCGAATATAGTTTTTTGACTATTTTGACCCTTCTGGACACTTCTACGCTGTCAAAATGACTATATGGGTTCAATATTTTATACTTACTTCATAATGATCATATTAAGTCCCGACATATTGCAAATATGCGTCCCAACTAAGTAATTAATGATGTGAATAAGGAATGCAGAAGCGTTAGTATTACACTACACACCAAATAATACACCAAAAAAACCAAAAAAGAGTTTCTCACTCTATATTCGAATTTTCAATGTCAAGTCAAATTACAAATGAAGGCCAAGGGCCTATTTATAGGAGAGATTAGCTTGCTAACTAAGCTAAGATTCAAAAGGACTAAAAAGGGAAACTAATAACTAAAATTGACTAATTAGTCCCAATCATATTTGGAAACTAATTAAACACTAAAAATAAAAGAAAATGACAATAATACCCTAAAATAAAAATAGAAAAAATATAGTCTTCTCCCGGGAGCACAACCACGCGCCATGTATCACTAATATACATCATTCTCCCCGTCTTTGAAAAAGCTCGTCCTCAAGCATGTAGGGTGGATCATCAATGCCACATGATATGAACCAAGAAAAGCTTTGGACCCCAATAAAAATCAATTAGAAGCGCAGCCCAACTGGAATTAGTCCCATGTGTATGAACCGTATTAATAATGGATATAGAAAAACACAAATCCCGATGATGTACCTCTACGAAATCTGAGCAACCAAAAACTGACGACCATATCCGCATTCTCGACACCACAAACACATGGTTTCTACTTGGTGTGGTAGACCCTTAAATCTGATCGGATGGTAACTTCGGTGACCGTACCTTTGCAAGTACGATGGCAAAACACGTGGATCGAAGACGACGACAGTCTGAGAAGTCGGACCCAAAATGGCAAAGAAGTAACATTCCATGAAAAAAATATAAGACATAAAAGTTGCACACAAAAATAAAATAAACATCACAACAACTTCTTTATATATCAAACGACCAATGAAAAATACAAAGAGGAAGAAGCCAAGAAATGTTATTGACAAAACAAAACATTACCAAGAGGAACAATAATATGTCCACTAAATGAAAAAAAAACATAAGATCACAAATGACAATGCACATGAATCAAAGGTCAAATATAAGCAATGGTTCAACAAATCATTTAAAATTACTCATAAATTCCATATTCGAGGTGATCAGGCCTAAATAAGCAAATTATGAGCATTAAACAATTGACAATCATATACAAAGATGCAAATATCTCACCTGAACAGGCATTCTGGGGGGCTTGTTGGTAACAATAATAGCTAGGCCCTGAAAAAGAAGAAGAAAAAGGAGTGTCATTGTAAAAGGGTGGTGAAATGATGTTTGAATTAAATAATGTAAGAAAACTATCATCTAAAATCGCCACAAAATTAGTATCTTATACTACTCAAGGCTATGGAGAAACTTCAGTTCTTTTTCTTCGCAAAGGCACTCATATTTTTTTAGAAGGAAACTCTTGAACGGTAATAGTGTTGGAAAATTGGACTTAAAAGTTGAACTTAAAAGATGTCCAGATTTTTTGGGACAGAATTATGAGCAGCTTTGAGCTCAAATTTAGGTGGTACCCACACTACGATAATTATGGGATCATATACGAGCGCGTTCTCCTCCGCAAGGAGATTAAAGTAGTATATTCACATGTCCAATTCCAATAAGTTATGAATGATAAATATGTCCCCAAAGTGACTAAAAAAATAATAATGAAAGTTAATGAATTTGGTATGTTTTAACTCTTGTCTCACATTCGAAGAGTAGTGTAAAGTTGATGAGTTAATAACACCCCAAGTATGGACTAAGGCTTGGATGCCTTTGGAAATTTCTAACTCTTTGCGGGAGAGATGGCCTACACTATGCATGTTTTAGGTTTGGGCCAAAATCCCACATGCGCACGCCGACCGGCTCGATAACAGTCAGAAGTTAATTAACTGTTAGTTGATAGTTAAAAACGTTTTGACCGTTCCGAACAGTCAAAACCAACGCTATAAATAAAAATCATTCCCTCCAATTTTGGTTGCTAAAAACATAACCCCTCCAGAAAAAATTTCAAAAATGCTACTACATTATTTCCTTCATCCAGAAACATATTTTCTTCATTTCTGCTTATCGTATTACTGTTCCGTTTGAGTATTAACACAGATTTGTGTTCGTTGGAATTGATTATTGTTGTGCTACATAATTAATTCGAGAAATGCATTCTATCTTGGGAGACAATTATTCAATAACCTTGGAGCACATTGGAGGGAATAAATTTTCCTTAAGGAGACTGTTCTACAGGGCTCGGATTTATGTTATTAATTTTGTGATATCAAGTAAGTTATTCTCAATTCTGTAATTTCATTTTAATTCTGTAATAATTACTTCGTTAATAATTATGTACTATTTTTAATCTTAAAATAGTAGAAATAACAATCTTAAGGCAAATTTAGTCTTTTTGTTCTACTGTTTTGTATAGTGTACAGAAATTTTTAATTACAGAAATTTTATTCGTAGAAAAAATATCTGTTTTTACAGAAAATTTGAATTAAAATATTTTTTTATTACAGAAATTTTATAAAGCAGTTAGTGTTACAGAAAATTCATTTCTACACTATTTATATATTATGTTTTAGAAAGAAAAAAAATTCTAAATTTTTTTTGCTAAATCTATTTGTATAAGTTTTTTAATCTTAAAATTATAATTCTATTTTGTATGGAAATTTTTTTTATATTAAAAACAATGTGACACAAATTTTTTCTTGTTTAACTTATACTAATATAAACTAGTGTTTAAATAATTTAGTTTAATTTCGTGACATAGAATTTTGAATATTGTGTAGAAATTTTGCTTTATTCTATATTATTTAGTTCCAAAATTATTTAGAATTCTTGTTAGAATTCAGTTAATCTTAATTATATTTGGAGAAAATTGGTGTACAAAATTTTGTATTCTATTTTGATAATTTCATTACAAATGAATACTATCATTGATAAAAATTCTGTTTTTGTAACAGAAATAGAATCAGAAAATGCAATCACCGTTCCACCACCTACCGTGAACATTCCACCTACAGTGAATGTGACACGTGCTTCTTTTGTTGCCCCCATAACTATGCCATATGGGGAGAAACTGGAAGAATTTATTGGGGCTGATTTTAAATGTTGGCAAGGATAGATGTACTTTTACCTCACGACTTTCCAATTGGCATGGTTCGTGTATGAGGATTGTCCACCTTTGAAAGAAGGCAATGAGACTAAAAAGGTTGCTCCTGTTAAAGCATGGAAACATTTTGATTATCTGTGCCATAACTACATCCTGACGTACTTGGAGAAGACACTGTATCACGTGTACATCACTATGAAAACTGCAAAAGAATTATGGAATACTTTAGAGAAGAAGTACAAAATCGAAGACGCTGGTATGAAGAAATTCATCGTGGGCCATTTTCTTGACTTCAAAATGATTATCTCCAAGCCGAATATTGCACAAGTTCAAGAACTTCAGGTTATTCTTCATGACATTCATGCTGAAGAAATATCAGTCAGTGACACTTTTCAAGTGGATGCAATAATTGAAAAATTGCCTCCATCTTGGAATTTTTTCAAAAATTATCTCAAGCACAAACGCAAGGAGATGAATGTTGAAGAATTGATAGTTCAACTGTGGATTGAATAACACAACCGTGAATCTCAAAAGAAAAGTAGGAAGAACATCATGGAGTCCAAGGATCATGTGGTTGAAGTTCCTAAATCCAAACGTAAGCGTGATGGGGAAGGAACATTTAAGCAAAGAAAGAAGTTCAAAGGCAAATGCTACAATTGCGGCAAGCCGGGACACCGCTCAAGCGAGTTACGCAAACCAAAGAACGCTAAGAAGAAAAATGCTCAAGCAAATGTCATGGAGGGTGAGAAAATTTCTGATGGTATCACAGACTTAAATCTTTCTGTTGTTGTCTCTGAATCTAATTTGGTAGGAAATACCAAGGAATGGTGGGTGGATACTGGGGCTACTCGCCACATTTGTGCTAACAAATGGATGTTCAGTAGTTATAAAGCTTTGAAAAATGAGGAGACACTCTTTATGGGAAACTCTTCGAGTTCTAAAGTTGTGGGACAAGGAAAGATTATTCAAGAGATGACCTCGGGAAAAGAGCTTACCCTTAAAATTGTGTTGCATGTGCCTGACATTCGGGAAAATTTAATTTTCGGATCACTTCTAAGCAAGAATAGTTTTAAGCTTGTGTTTGTTTCTGATAAATTTGTATTGTCTAAAAATGATGTGTATGTGGGAAAAGGCTACCTGTCTGAGGGGCCCTTTAAAATGAATGTAATGACATTGATGCCTAAGGCATCCCTTATGAATGAAATTCCTAGTTCTACTTATTTGATTAAGTCTTCTAATATTTGGAATGCTAGATTAGGACATGTTAGTTTTGATACCTTGCGTAGATTAATTAACTTGGATTTTTTGCCAAAATTTAATATTGATAAAAATCATAAATGTGATATTTGTGTGGAATCAAAATTAGCTAGATTACATTTTCATTCTATTGAAAGGGTCACCGAACCACTAGATTTAATTCACACAGATATTTGTGATTTAAAATTTGTTCAAACTAGAGGTGGTAAAAAGTATTGTATTACTTTTATTGACGATTGCACAAAATATTGCTATGTATATTTATTACATAGTAAAGATGAGGCTATTAATGCATTTAAACAATATAAGAATGAAGTTGAGAATTAATTAAGAAAAAAGATAAAGGCTCTTAGGAGTGATAGAGGAGGTGAATATGAATATCCATTTGAGGAATGTTGTTCTAAAAATGGAATTATTCCTCAAACCGCCACTCCTTATTCTCCTCAATCGAATGGTATTGTTGAACGCAAAAACTGTACATTGAAGGAGATGATGAACTCTATGTTGATAAGTTCAGGAGCTCCCCAGAAATTGGGGGGGGGGGGGGGGGAGCCTTATTATCTGCTAATTATATTCTTAACAAAGTACCACACAAGAAAACTCATAAGATGCCTTATGAGTCATGGAAAGGTCGAAGACCTTGCTATAAATATTTACGAGTGTGTGGGTGCTTAGCCAAAGTAATGGTTCCTAAACCTAAAAAGGAAAAAATAAGGCCAAAAACCGTTGATCGTGTATTCATCGGTTATGCTACTAATAGCAGTGCATATCGTTTATTAGTTTGTAAATTTGAGATTTTGAATATTCATGTAAATACGGTTATTGAATCGAGGTACCCTCCATTCTTTGAAAATGAATTCCCTATAACGTGACCTGAGAATCTGGTACTATAAAAATGACAAATCAAGCTACTGCAAGTGGTACTCATCAACCTATTGAAACAATAGAGAATGAACCAAGACATAGTAAAAGAGCAAAAACCTTGACCTCTTTCGATCCGAATTTTCTAACATATCTGCTAGAAAATGAACCTCACGCGTACAAAGAAGTTATATCCTTACCCAATGCTTCAAATTGGAAGGAAGCAATTAATAGTTAAATTGAATCCATATTACAAAATCACACATGGGAACTAGTGGATCTTCCACCAGCTTCAAACTGTTAGGTTATAAATGGATCTTCAAAAAGAAATTGAAGGCCGATGGATCAATTGATTAATATAAAGCTAGACTTGTAGCTAAAGGCTATAGGTAAAAGGAAAGGTTGGATTACTTCGATATATATTCGTCAATAACAAGAATTACAGCCATTCGAATGTTAATAGCAATAGATGCTATTAATGGACTTGAAATACATCACATGGACGTAAAAACCGAATTCGTAAATGGTGAACTAGACAAGGAAATTTATATGGAGCAACCTGAAGGGTTTAAGGCTCCCGGACAAGAAGGAAAAGTATGTAAGGTTGTTAAATCACTTTATGGATTAAAACAAGCACCTAAACAATGGCATGAAAAATTTGATAATGCAAAGTTATGAAATGGCTTCAAAATTAATGAATGCGATAAATGAGTTTATTAAATACATTCAAAAGGGATATGTCATTGTAGGGTTCTATGTTGATGATATGCTTATCATGGGTAGTAACCTAAAAATTGCCAAAACTACAAAATAAATGTTGAGTAGTCGATTTGACATTAAAGATTTGGGTATTACCGATGTTATATTAGGAATTAAAATTTCTAAAACATCGGATGGACTTATATTATCTCAATCTCATTATATAGAGAAAGTACTTGAAAGTTCAAGAAGAATGATATCAGTCATACCAAAACACATGTAGATGTAAATTTATACCTAGCAAGAAATAATGGTGAAAGCATATCTCAACTAGAATATTTTCGTATTATCGGCAGTTTAAAGTATATCATGAACTGTACACGACCGAACACAGCATATTCTATAAGTAAGCTAAGTCAATTTATGAGTAATCCATGGAGAGATCACTAGAAGGAAATATTGAGAGTTTTGGGTTACTTAAAATACACTCAAAACTATGGACTGCACTACTCTAAAAATCCAGCTGTTCTTGAAGGATATTGCGATGAAAATTGGATATCTGATACAAAAGACTCTAAGTATACAAGTGGGTATGTGTTTACCCTTGGAGGTTCAGTCGTATCCTGCAAATCCTTAAAGCAAACATTCATTGCTAGATCGACAATGGAATCCGAATTCATTGCACTAGAAAAAGCTGGAGAAGAAGCTGAATGGCTTCAAAATTTCTTAGAGGATGTTCTAAATTAGTCGATACCTGTGACCGCAATATGTATACATTATGATAGTCAATCGGCGATTGGAAGGGCACATAATCACATGTATAACGAAAAGTCACGACATATTCATCGTAGACATAATACCGTTAAACAACTTCTCTTAAATGGAATTATCTCAATTGACTATGTAAAGTCAAAAGATAATATTGCGGATCCACCAACGAAAGGTTTAAACTGAGAGAAAGTTGAAAGATCATCGAGAGGAATAGGTCTAAAGCCTATAAATAAATAAGAATCATTATAGTGGCAACCCAACCTAGCTGACTGGAGATCCCAAGATCTAGGTTCAATAGGCAAACCGAACTACACTGTATTCAGAAAACACTAGAAGATATTTAATCATATCCATTCCAAATATGAGACAATTCACATCTGCCACGAAATTAGGATATGTTGTGCTTTTAATGACAACCATATCTTAGTATGTCTAAGTGGGGTATTGTAGGATACTCTTTATGGAATTCACCCACGTGAGTAAGAAGAGGGCCACTTCTATGAGAATAATAAAAGGCAAATTATCTAAAATACTCACGGAACCAAGTGGTGTTCATGGACAAAATGAACACCAACGTGAGAACCAACTGTGTTGAAGAATTATTGTGTGAATACTATTTTTTAGGTTTATAAAAATGGTTTACGGTTAAAATATGTGAAGTCTACTGATTAACCAAGTAATTTCGACGATATATCACTAAGGAAAGTTCAAGGCCACTAGGCTACTTCTCCCGATGCAATAAATTTCCAGTTTTACTCAACACGTGTTTGCATCTGCATTAACACATGTTCTGTTTTTATTTATAGCGATATCTCATTCATGTGGGGGATTGTTGGAAAATTGGACTTAAAAGCTATCCAGATTTTTTGGGACAGAATTAGGGGCAACTTTGAGCTCAAATTTAGGTGGTACCCACACTACGATAATTGTGGGACCATATACGAACGCGCTCTCCTCTGCAAGGAGATTAACATAGTATATTAACATGTCCGATTCCATTAAGTTATGAATGATAAATATGTCCCCAAAGTGACTCAAAAAAATAAATAATGAAAGTTAATGAATTGGGTATGTTTTAACTCTTGTCCCACATTGGAAGAGTAGTGGAAAGTTGATGAGTTAATAACACCCCAAGTATGGACTAAGGCTTAGATGCCTTTGGGATATATTATTAGTCTTTGAAGGGGAGATGGCCTACACAATGTATGCTTTGGGTTTGGGCCAAAAGCCAACACACGAGCGCGCGCCGTCCGTCCATTCGGCCGACTCGGCTCAGCTCGACTCGGTTCAGGCTCGAGCTTGGGCTTAGAAAAATCTCCTATATTTTTGGGCCGTATTTAATTAACTTTCTGTGTAAGGAAATTTTGTCCATTATCTATGTGTATGTCATAAGCCGTTACATCGTTGAAGAATTTTGAGATCGCATCATCTTCATCGGATCCGAATATCAAGGAATTTAAGGAAGGAATCAAAATTCTGGACAGTCGGACCGATCCGCCCCTTTTAAAAAGGAACCGATCTGCCTCAGATCCGGACCGAACTTCCCAAGATAAAATCGTTCAGATCGTGTTCAGTTATTTTCGGCCCAGTTTTTCTTTTATAAACCAACTTCGGGGGTTTGTTTTCTAAGACTTTCATAGACGATTTTCAGAGTCCTAAAACTCCAAGTCTTCATATTTTTAAGTCTCAAGACTCTTGTTTGATTCACACCACATAGCCAAACCCTTGTGAATCTGTTTGCAACCAAAGAACACATTTGTGTGTCTGTTCATACCCTTGTGGAGAAGACCATCCTTTTCTTCATTGCTGCCCTCCTAAAAAGGGAAACTTCCAACCGCCGACTACCGATCTGACGCCTGCGGGTAATTCTGTGTCACTATATTTTCATTGTAATCCGAGAAATTGTATGTTACAATATTATAATGAAAATAAATAGTTTTCCCCCTTTGGGGGATTTTTCCTCACATGTGTGTGTTTGAATGTTATTGCATGAGCTATCATCTTGTTCAATTACTAATAGTTGCATGTTTAGGATTTAATTGATAAAAACTGAGTTTAATTACATAATTTCTTTATTTGAACTCTCGCGCACTCTTTCAAATTGGTATCAGAGCGAGTTATACAACTTTACCGTGTAATTTTTCGCAAATTGTTTCTAAGATATCAAATTTCTGAAAACGAGTGTGTTCATAATGGAGAAATTATATAATAAAATGCCAGTTTTTGACGGGACAAACTATGCATATTGGAAAGCCTGCATGAGATTTGCATTAAAATCCATTGATGAACATGTATGGATTTTGGTAGAAAGAGGGTGGACACCTCCCTCCGTCACTGTTGAAAACGTGACCAATTTAAAATCGGTCACCTCTTGGACTGAAGAAGAATTTAAATGGTCGTCATTCAATTCTAAAGGGTTAAGTGCCATTTTCGGATCCGTTACTCCTGACGAGTTTTGACGTATAATGACGTGCACCACGTCAAAAGAGGCATGGGATGTTTTGCAACTTACCCATGAAGGTACGAATGCTGTGAATGAATCTAAACTACAAAATTTAACAACTCAATTTGAGACCATCACCATGTATGAAACTGAATGTTTTGATGATTTTTATGCTAGGCTTTCTGACATTGTTAATATTAGCTTTAATCTTGGTGAACGTATTCCTAATGCTAGAGTTGTTAAAAAGATTCTTCGTTCTCTTCCAGAACGTTTTATCCCTAAAGTCACAGTGCTAAATTCTATGGGTAATTAAAATTAGAGGAACTTGTAGGAGACTTGCAAACGTATGAAATTGATATGTTTCCTAAAATTGATAAGCCTAAAGATAAGGGAATTGTACTTAATGCCCAAGAGAGAACGAGTGAGGGGTTGGCAAGAAAGAGGGGAGAGTCATCTAGGAAAAGAGAGACAGATACGTCAGATTTTGAGTGTGATTTTGACTTAGATGATTTGGCCCTTTTTGCAAAACATTTCAAGAGAATTCTCAAATTCAAGAAAAATGGTAATTTTAAAGATAAAAAGAAGTTTGAGAAAAATAACTTTGAAAAGAAAAATGAAAAAGTTTTTAAAGATCCTCCTAAGAAAGAAAGTGAGAGATGCTTTGAGTGCGACGGTAGGGGTCATAGAGATTTTGAGTGTGCTACTAGGCTGAATAGAGAAAAGGGAAAACTGTCCTTAATGCTACCCTTAGTGACGACAGTGAGGTCGAGTCGGTGGATTCCGGAGATGAGTCACCGCATGATTGTAACTTCACCCGATTCATGGCTAGTCATGTGAGCACTTCTAGTACTTCTCATGATGATGAGGATGATGCATCAAATGGACACCTCGATAGTGAGATCGATGTGAGTGAGGGGGAGGATGACACAAGTGAGAGCGAGAGTGATCTTCAACGCGCCTACGCCGAGCTATATTCTGAGTCTTTTAAAACTAAAAAGCGTAACAAAGCGTTAGTTCTTAGGATCACCGCTTTAGAGGAAGACCTAAAAAAAGCGAGAGAGAGAGATTCCTCCACCTGCACTACCTTAATAGAGAGAGAGTGTGCCTGTGTTGAGAAAGAGAGTTTGTTCAGAGAGAGAGAGAGTTATTTAGAGAAAGAGACAGGGGACTTGACTAAACAAGTGGCTAGTGTTATGAGTGAGCTCCATTCTTCCATGGAAACTAGGAAGAAACTTGAAGCCCTTGTTGCCCATCTTACTCATGATCTTGAGAAAGCACGGGAAGTCAAGGTTCAAATCGAGGACAGATCTGGGAAGATGGGAAAGATGCTCCTCGGCCCTGCTTTAGGTTTTGGTGATCAGCAGGGAATTGGTTATGATGGTGCCTCCACGTCTCAAATTGCACCTGGACTAGTCCCCGAGTTTACTACAACTCCTTATGGCCATCGCCAAATACCACGAAGGAGAGTTCGACCAAGAAAAGCAAACTAAGGTCCGCTTAAGAATGTGTTCTTTTGTACATATTGCAAAAGAAAGGGCCACCTGAGGGAGTTTTGCTATAGTTTGGGTCGGACATGATGTACTTCTGCTCCACCACGTCATACTGATGAGTTTTCCAGTCTGAGAGAGTGTGTTGAGTTTTTAGCCGCCACATCACAGAGTTTGATGGAGGAATTCCGACGGATGTCTTTACTGTCAGTGAATGCTTCTCACATTCCGGCTAAAACCAACAACAACAAGGATAAACAAAAGGTTACTACTTCTTGGGTGCCTAAGAAAGATAAGAAAGCCCTTGTTATTCATGTTGCTCTCAAAGCTCATAATACCTCACAGTGGTATTTTGATAGTGGGTGCTCCAGACACATGACAGGTGATGTCTCATTTTTTACCTACCTAGAGGAATATTAGGAAGGTAGAGTCACCTTTGGATATGGGAGCAAGTCTAGCATTGTAGGATGAGGTACTGTAGAGTTACCAGGATTTACTAAGCTGGAGAATGTTTTGTACGTCAAAGGTTTGAAGCAAACCTTCTCAGCATTAGCCAGCTGTGCGACGCTGACTTTACAGTAAAGTTTGACCGGGACGCGTGTAATGTCTACAATCAAGCCGGTAAAATTTTAGTGCAAGGGGTGAGGACCGAGGATAATTGTTATGGGACTGTGCCCACTTCCTCACTTGTCTGCAACAACGCCACAATTACTCCTATGGATTTGTGGCACCAACGTCTAGGTCACGTGAACGTTAGAGATTTGAATCGTTTAGTAAAAAATGACCTAGTACTGGCTTACCATCCCTTGGAAAGTC
Organism: Sambucus nigra; assembly: GCA_949130495.1. Classification (NCBI taxonomy): domain Eukaryota; kingdom Viridiplantae; phylum Streptophyta; class Magnoliopsida; order Dipsacales; family Adoxaceae; genus Sambucus; species Sambucus nigra. Next base: position 726,236,470 of record OX422207.1, read on the forward strand.
ATCTTCCACAGTTTGTGGACCCTGTCAGTTGGGAAAGCAAATTCGGAGACCTCATATAAAGCTGCATTCCGTTACCACCTCCCGAGTACTTAAGCTGATTCACATGGATCTTATGGGTCCTACTCGTACTGAGAGTTTGGGTGGTAAGAGGTATATCCTTGTAATGGTAGACGATTTCTCCAGATATTCTAATGTAGGTTTTTTGAGGGAGAAATTCGATGCTGTAAAATTTTTAACGACCAAGTTCCGTGTCCTACAAAATCAACACGGGGTCACTATTAATAGAATCTGTAGTGACAACGGCACAAAATTTAAGGAAGCAAAATTAGATCTCTTATATGATAGCATTGGGATCAAACATGAGTTTTCTGCTGTGAAGACTCCTCAGCAAAATGGGATTGTTGAGAGAAAGAATAGGACGATCCAGGAAATGGCTAGATCTATGCTTCTAGGTCGTAATGTTTCTAGGAGATTTTGGGTAGAGGCAGTGTCTACTGCATGCCACACGGTGAATAGGGTTTATCTACGTCCACACACACTCAAGACACCTTATGAATTGTGGACTGGCAAGAAACCCAACCTTGCATATTTCTGTATTTTTGAGAGTAAATGCTACATCCTATGGGATAGAGAGCAATTAGGAAAGTTTGACTCCCGAAGCGATGAGGGAATATTGTTAGGCTATTCATCAAATAGTATAGCGTACCGGGTTTTTAACCTGAAGAGCTCTATGGTTATGGAATCAATAAACGTCATCGTGCAAGATGATGAACCTCCGACGATTATTGATCCTAACCTTCAGTGTGAGGATGAGGACTCTTCTGACAGTGATTTACTTGTCCCTCACCCACACTTTGTTTACCCTACTCCTGTGTTAGGGGACACACCTTCTTGGGTTCGCAAGAGTCATGACCCTGCCTCCATTTTAGGTGATCCAACTCTTGGGTTCAAGACTTGTGCTCAGCTAGAGAACGTCGTTAGCCACTTTTGCTACACGTCCAAAGTAGAGCCCAGGAATCACAAAGAAGCACTCAAGAATGAACACTAGATATCTACTATGCAGGATGAGTTTCTTCAGTTTAAAAAGAATAATGTCTGGGAACTAGTCCCCCGACCTAGTGAGACTAATGTGATAGGAACCAGGTGGATTTTTAAGAATAAAATGGATGAAAATGGTACCATAATCCGAACCAACGCTAGGTTGATCACTCCAGGCTACACACATATAGAGGGTGTAGACTTTGGGGAGACATTTGCTCCTATTGTGAGGCTTGAGTCCGTCCATTTACTACTCGCCATCGCATGTCATCTGCGCTTTAAGTTATATCAGATGGATGTCAAGAGTGCCTTTCTGAATGGAATTCTACATGAGGAGGTTTATGTGGAACAACCAAAAGGGTTTGAAGACCCTAAGCACCCTGAGCACGTTTATTATCTGAGAAAAGCCATGTATGGTTTGAAGCAAGCACCCCGTGCTTGGTACGAAAGGCTTACTTCCTATCTCTTAGCTCGTGGCTTCAAGAAAGGGGGAGTTGATATGACGTTATTCATCAGGAGAGATGATAGTGCTATTTTGGTTGCCCAGGTCTATATGGACGACATAGTCTTTGGATCCATGTGCTCCCAGCATGCTCACCACTTTGAGGAGGAAATGAAAAGTGAGTTTGAGATGAGCATGGTAGGTGAGATTACTTTCTTCCTTGGTCTCCAGGTTCGTCAGCTAGAGGATGGGATGTTCATCTCCCAATCTAAGTATGCTAGAGATCTAGTGAAGAAATTTGGTTTAAACTCCGCTAAGCATGGACGTACACCTATGAGTACTTCTATCAAGCTTAGTAAGGACACTTCAAGTAAGGACGTAGAGCAAACCTTGTCTCGAAGTATGATACGTAGTCTTCTCTACTTGACTGCCAGTCATCCTGACATAGCCTTTAGTGTTGGAGTCTGTGCGCGTTATAAGGCATCCCCGAAAGAGTTACACTTGCTCACTCTAAAACATATCATCAAATACGTAAGTGGGACTCTCTCATATGGTATTTGGTATTCCTTTGATACCAATGACCGTTTGTCCGCCTATTCGGATACCAATGACCGTTTGTTTTGCTCTTATCTCTTGGTTAAGAAAGAAGCAAAACTACATATCTTTGTCCACTACGGAGGCTGAGTACATCGCCACAGAGAGTTGTTGCATGGAACTCTTATGGATGAAGTAGATGCTGGAGGATTATGGGATTTCACAGGACACCATGACCATTTCCTGTGATAACACGAGCACGATACACATATCTCTCAATCCAGTCCAGTATTCGCGCCCAAAGTACATCAGGATACGCGAGCACTTTATACGTCAGTTAGTTAAGGAGAAAGTCGTATCCCTGATTTTTGTTCCCATCGACCATCAGTTAGCTGGTATTTTCACAAAACCTTTAGATGCCCTTAGATTCGAGAGTCTTAGGAAGTCTTTAGGGATTTGCACAGTTGACTGAGGGGTTGGTCCATGTCTAGCATAGGATGCATTTTTCTCATATCATTTTATGCCTATTGCTAGATTGTATCATATGTTTTGTTTTATTTTGTTTTACTTTTTATTTTTTGAAAAATCCAAAAATATTTTCTTTTTATAAAATCTTATAAAATCTCAAAAAGATTATATTTTTAATAAAATTTTGAAAAATCCAAAAAGATTTTTTATTTGCACCATTTATGGATGAGCATTTACGATAGCCGAGTCACAATTTCATTCTACTTATCCATGCGATTGTTTGATAGAGATTTGAGATGCTACATCATTTCAGCCATGTGCTTTACTTTGTTTGGAGTTTTTGAGATGTGATTAGTGATATCTTTCTACATGTTTGACTCCTATCTCCTTTATTGCACACATGCATGGCTATATTTGATTATTGTACTTGTCTATCACATGTTGGCTTGAGTGTTTCCATCTCAATTATGTCTATACAACGTACAATATGCGATAAAACTTGACAAGATTGGAATTCATGTAAAAACCGTTTTGGTGAGACTGTGTGATTATTTCAAAATGAGGAAGGACCTAAAAAATGGAGGAATTTTCCAAAGAGGTTAAAAGAGCCCAGAAAAATTTAAAGCCAATAAAAAGCAATACATGCCAAATATGGGCCATTAGGTTTCACCATCAATTATCCAAAGTTTGATAATTTAGATTACCTCTACAAGAAAATATACTTCTGAGGGAGTTTGGTTGGAGAATTTAAACGGGTTTGCATTTCCTTGAAAGTCCTGGAAAAGCATGAAATCGTTTTGGACGTTATTGGTGTGAAAATCACTTTGAGCTTTGATTTGTTGATTTAATTGAGTCAATGTCTCATATTTCCAATTTTTTTTACACCAAAGAAATATTTGGAGTTCATTCGTTAGGAGTATCTGATATTCATCGTGCACATATGTCATGTTTGTATGCATTAATTTTCCTATCGAATTTTATCACACCCCTTCATTTACGCTTTCATTGACTTGGTTGTTTTGTGTTCATTCATGGTGTGATTTTTGTTCCTTGTGACACCCTGGTCTTGCTTGTTTGATTTACTCTTCTCATATGTATATTTGGGGAAATCATAAAAAGGGGGAGAAAGAATTATCTTATTTTGGGAAAGTTTGAATTTTGGAGGAGTTTTGAGATTTATCTTATGCTTATCGTATATTTGTATCTATGTTTATCTCTCATTTCAAACTCGATACGTCACTTGGTATTTTGCTGTGTCTCATGTGTGTAGGTAATACTCTGATGATCTTTGAATTGCACACCCTGATGAGAAAAGCATTGAGATTCCTGAAGATTTGAAGATCAAACGATGAAGTGTTATTCATTTGTATCTTTCTAGTTTTGGGTTTATGGAAGGGTAGATTTGTATAGGCAATTTAATATTTGATAATTCTGATTTTTTATGTTTGTACCGGCATAGACATAGGGGGAGATTTATAAGGACATTTTGTCCATTATCTATGTGTATGTCATATGCCGTTACATCGTTGAAGAATTTCAAGATCGCATCATCTTCATCGGATCCGAATATCAAAGAATTCAAGGAAGGAATCAAAATTCTGGACAGCCGGACCGGTCCGCCCCTTTTAAAAAGGAATCGATCTGCCTGTTTGGAAAAAAAACTGATCCTCACCTATATCGGACCGATTCGCTTTGCACCAATCCAGTAGACCACGAATCAAATGAGAATCGAAGAGACCACTTTCAAAAAAGAACCGGTCCGACCTCGGACCGATCCGCCTGACATAAAATTGTGCAAATCGTGTTCAGTTATTTTCGGCCCAGTTTTTCTTTTATAAACCAACTTCGGGGGTTTATTTTCTAAGACTTTCATAGACGATTTTCAGAGTCCTAAAACTCCTAGTCTTCAACTTTTTGAGTCCTAAGACTCTTGTTTGATTCACACCACATAGCCAAACCCTTGTGAATCTATTTGCAACCCAAGAACAAATTTGTGTGTCTGTTCATACCCTTGTGGAGAAGACCATCCTTCTTCTTCATTGCTGCCCTCCTGGAAAGGGAAACTTCCAGCCATGGACTACAGATCCGACGCCTGCGGGTAATTCTGTGTCACTGTATTTTCATTGTAATCCGAGAAATTGTATGTTACAATATTATAATGAAAATAAATAGTTTTACCCCTTTGGGGGATTTTTCCTCACATGTGTGTGTTTGAATGTTATTGCATGAGCTATCATCTTGTTCAATTACATATAGTTGCATGTTTAGGATTTAATTGATAAAAACTGAGTTTAATTACATAATTTCTTTATTTGAATGCACGCGCACTAGTTTAATTTAATTAATTAATTGCAAAATTAGTTAAATGCCAACAGTCAGCAGTTAGAGAAACCCTTATGCACAGGGTAAATATAAACTAAACTAGTTCAAATATACCATACTGAAACTATTGAAAATACTATGGGCAAAAACCAAATATACACTATTGTGAGCAAAACAATGCCGTTTCAGGGAAGGCTACCCACCCTTGGGCGGAACATAAGGGTTATCTCAATTACATTTTTCCTCCCCAAAATTCTTTAGTTATTTTGTTTAGCCCCCAAAATTTAATAAACAATCACCTTACCAACCATCCAACCACCCTTTAAATATTATTTTCCCTAATTTATCTCCCCCCCACCGTAAATATTTTTTTCACATCAAAACCTCTTCCACCAAGTCTACCTTATATATCAGGTAATTAGTTTCTTTTTTTTTATAAATTCTTGTTCTGTTAATGTTAATATTCTATTTAATTAGTCATTAGTTAATGTTTATTTATTTATTAGTTATAAAAAATCAAAATTTAGCCATATATATAGCCACAAAGACAATAATTTTTATAGACGTGAGTTTTTTTAGCCAAATATTAAAAATAATATATAGCCACTTATTAAAAAAAAATTATCCATTATATATGAGTCAGTATATGTAGTTATTTAGTAATTTCTCATATTTTATTTATTATTAGACTAGAGTTTGTATTTTAGCCTAGATTGTTTTTATTTATTAGTTATAAAAAATCAAAATTTATCCAAAAATATATCCACAAAAAAAATATTTGGGAGTGTGATGAGTAAAATATTTGTGAGGGGACAATATCTATTTATAAAAAAAAATCTAGCCATTGAGAATAAAGCTGTTGGAAAAACAAATAAAAAAAGACTTTGGAGGAACAAAAGAACAAAACAATTGGGGTCAGAAATTGGAATAACTTAAATATTGGCAAGGCTTAGGCGGAACATGATGTTCCGTTTTAGGCTTCTTATTTTTTTTTGTCTTTCGTTTTAGAGACACATGATTTTCCATTTAAGCGACGGGCCCCACTTGGCAACAACTGGTGCATTGTTAAATTTATTATTTTATACGGTAGCCAATTGCAAATATAGACATTTACGGTATCCATAGCATACCCATTTACCTCAAATATACACTTTTAGCATAGCCATCAGGGTTTCTTGTAGTTGACAGTTAAAAACGTTTTGACTGTTCCCAACAGCCAAAACCAGGGCTATAAATAAAAACTATTCCCTCCAATTTTAGTTGCTGAAAACATAACCTCTCCAGAAAATTTTTTAAAATGCTACTGCATTATTTCCTTCATCTAGAAAAATATTTTCTTCATTTCTGCATACCGTATTACTCTTTCGGTTGAGTATTAACACAGATTTGTGTTCGTTGGAATTTATTATTGTTGTGCTACATAATTAATTCGAGAAATCTGTTCTATCTTGGGAAGCAATTATTCAATAACCTTGGATAACATTGGAGGGAATAAATTTGCCTTAAGGAGACTGTTCTACAGGGCTTGGATTTATTTTCTTTATTTCTGTTAGTAATTATGTGATATCAAGTAAGTTATTCTCATTCCTGTAATTTCGTTTTAATTCTGTAATAATTACTTCGTTAATAATTCTGTACTATTTTTAATCTTAAAATAGTAGAAATAACAAATAAGAAGAAATATTCTATCACCAAATTCCATTGAGTCCTTGGCTTCCACCTTGGACCTATTCAAATACAAGATGAAATAATTCTTATTTTCTGTGAGAACTATAATGAAAAAAATTGGAACAATCTTTTATTATAAATGAAGCATGCTCTTACATGTGAATTAACCTTTTTTACACAACTAAGAATTTTGTTACGATCACCCTTCTGAATTGGCACTCTTGAGCTTAAACATCATTATCAGAACTTAAAATTTTACATGGTTCCCTTCGAACCTGTCACAATGCCTAAGTTGATAAATCTTCTTCACTCTTGAGGAGAAAAAATTGATAAAAACCCTTCTTTTACCATTAAATTTCCAGCGATATGGAATTTTATTTTCAAGATGAAATTAAAGATAACTTTGAATTTAGAACATACAAAAATATTTTAATATGCATGAGAATGCAAGTTTCACATTGGGACGAGACACATTTTTCCAATTTGTCGAAAGTTAGATATAGTCACCCCACTGATGCAATGCCGACTCTGGGACTATGGATTTCAATCGGTCCAATGGCTACTTGGCATCAAATGCCACTAGATTTGAAATTTTACAAAAGAAACCCCAAAATGACCACGAGTTGAATAATTTAGTTATAGATTTGAGAGAGATGTAAGTACTTGTCTCCGACGGAAGATTTTCTTGATGAGAGACTTGGGTAGTTATGGGCAACATTTCATTACCCACTCAGTGTCTTCATGGTTATGGGTTTGAATGCCTTCAATGCTGGAAATGAATGGCGGTAATGCTAACCACTTACCATTCTTCTTACCACTACTACCTTCGGTTAGGGCGTGGGCGTCGATGCTACTGGTACTGTTCAATAATCTAGTTCGGAGGAACACTCACCGGAGTAAGGAAGCCCCCACCATTTTCATGCTCTAGTCTTTGGTTTATTGGTCCACTATTAAATAATCCTCATATGATCCCAAATAATATGAAATAAAAATAAATATCATAGTTTCTAATTTAATTAAATAGAGAATTAATAGGAAGGTCATGTTCCTTCCTAGATGTTAAAAAATATATTTTATTCATAACCTTTAAAGATTACTCTATATTTTACTCATATTTTTTGTTAGTGAATTCATATTTGAATCATAGAATTTAAATATAGGCCATATATTTTATTCATATCTTCTAAATATGGGCCCCATATTTAAATGTATGGGCTAATATGGGTTGATTTATTATTTTGGGACCATTTTACCACTACTACCTATTACTATCGCCTATCTTACTACCCAATAAAGCCTAATAAGTTTACGTGTGCTAATTTATGAAGACACTTCCTAACTACACTTTATTCCCAATGCTCCCAAACTCACAAGATCATGAATATGAGGAATTAACCCGACAATACAAAATATTGAACAAACAGAAAGATGGGGAAACTAGAGATTGTGAAGAATTTTTTTCTTTATTCCTAGATATACCTCTTCTTTTTTCTATAATTAGGATTTGTTCTATAGACACCTACTCCCAAATTAAACTTTTTTACGTTTGGATTGTTGTTGTAAGTAGCAGTCATCTGTTTTTTTCAATAGCCCCGAACTGAGAATAAAAGAATAATGCCAAATAAAATTCAAAAAACTTACCTAAATTGTTATCTCTGTCCACCGACCACACATATGTAATGAGTGATAATCTGTAATATGAAGTAAAAATACAATTTTAATGAAATGCTAGATAAATGATGGACTATATAGATATTGGGGATGGATGTATAAAAGGAAGTTACAGGATTGTTTGATAGGTAACACTATGCCTAAAATAATTTCTAGTACTATGCCTGTGCTTATTCCCAAGAAAGATGATCGCATGCATTTTTATGACTTGCAGCCCATCAACTTATGCAATTTTTTATAAAAATCCTTGCAAGAAGAGTTACTTGAACAAGAGATTATTCCTTCACTCAAAGCCCTGCAATGGAGTTAGAGTTAATATTACCAAGGATTTAACAGGCATGCAATGGATAAATTCCCCTATAGTATACTTGAGTTGATCGATTTTTGTTGGAAGGAAAAATATGGCTTATTTCAAAGAAAACTTAAAAGTCATAAGTAGAGTTGTTGGTTGGCAAATCAAGTTACTTTTAACAGGAGCTGGGATGATTTTGATTGAACATGTTCTCCAATCTATTGCAATTCACATATTACCTACTTTGGACCCCCCCTAAAAACGTTATACACATGCTCAAAAATATTTTTGTTGATATCTTCTCGAAATATTCTAATGTCATTCCTAAGAATTCTTGGATCAAGTGGCGTGAGCTCTGTAGGCATGTTAAAAAGGAGTCATGGGATTCAAAAGTCTTAGTCTTACTATTGAAGCTTTTTGTTTTAAACTATGGTGGAATTTTTCTAATAAAAAATCCCTGTGTTAAGTTCATGCATGGCCAATATTGTATAATCCTTCATCAAAATCATATATCAAATAGAAGAGATTCTAACACATGGAGAAGGATGTTAGGTATTAGAGAGGAGGTCAAAGAGAAGGTTTTGTGGAAAATTGGCTAAGGTAATATGTCCCTTCTGTGGGACAAATGGTGTGAAATAGGCCCCATATTCTAACATCCCCTCTTAATTGGGAATTCAAAGATCAATGAGTTATGGGATAAGAATGGAGATTGGGAAATGCTCAAACTTCAGTAAATTCTCACTCTTCATATATATAATTCAACGTCTCAAGCCAAAATCCATAAATTTGATAAAGAAATTATAGTGGGGAAGCATAACACAAATGGTCTTTTCTCAACTCCCATAACTTCCTTTTATACAAATTTATCGTAATTTGGGTTAGAACACATAATATTGCATCCATTTGATGTCTACCCCCCCCCCCCCAATAGTTTGCATATGGAATTATTGGTAGTTATTCAAGAGATCAACTATGCTGCTTTAGTATTGTTCGCATCTGTATATCATGACATCCACATAATCTTTACTGGATGTGTTCGTTCAATGACAATACTGTAATCAGCACCACCAGATTAAGATGAGACTACGAATAACTTAAATTCAATCACATCACAACAATGGAGATGGATATATGTATATATGAAATAAGGAGATGATGATAAGAAGATGAACTCAATGATATAAAGTGGTTTCGCCAATTAAGCATACATCCACTATGTGAGTGTGTGAGAAATCCACTAAACAAGGGCACTAATGGCCATGTATACAACACTCAAGCTTTCTCTCTCTTCTGTATACAATTAGACAGAGTCTTGTAAGGGTTATGAATCAAGGATCCCTTCTAATAGAGAAGATGAAGTGTATATATCGGACATGGGGGGTGTAATGTACCCCCCTAAGCATATAACCAGCATGTGCATGAGGTAACTCCTAATAAGATAAAGACACCTATCCCTGGCGCATTGATACATTAATGATGTAATATTAACTCACATGAGGAATGATCTTGTTGCAACGGTTTTGCCCATGTGGGATCTGCCATACTGGAACCTTGTACGGCTCATACAATAAATATCATTTGAAGGAGTTACGGCCTGGACGAGGAAGATGTTGCCGGAATAGCACATGACCTAATGCGGGAAACTACCAAGTGTAATCTCTGTTCAGAAGTGACGACCGAGGTTGACTGATTGACCGTCCCCTATTATCGGTTATATCAATAGATGAAAGGGGGACTTATTAAAGAAGCATTTCCCTCAAGTATTGACCCTCCAGGAAGCTGACGTTACTGTAGACAAGGTCGACCCTGGTTCTTGATGAGTCTTGGAAACACCCCGTGAAATCCTTCTGAAAGCTCGGATGTCTGGGGTCAGGAGGTCTCAAATGGAGATGAAGGAATATTTGGGTATATCAATCACCCCTATCCCTCAGCCATCTCTGTGAGGAGGTGACTGGGGGATATGAGTCGGCTGCATCTTTTGAAGAGGTCACGCGAGTGACACATGTTTCAATCCTAATTGGGTAGCGTATGCCCCAAGCATGATCTAGCGGCTGAGTGCTTCGGGTTTTGTGCCCTAGGTGATGATGAGTTTGGGGAAGTGTAGTTAATTATTTGGAGGTATTTAAGACACAAACCTTTACTTTATTCTCTTTCCTCATTTGCAAAAATACATTCCCACTCTCCTTTCTTCTGTAAAAATTCCATAGACATTCATCAATCCTTGCACCTCTTTTCCTTGCTTTCCAAGCTCGATTAGTACCCTTTGTCTCTTTCCAGCGGCTCGTCTTCTCCAGGTAAATTCTTTTCTACAGCTTTCTTTTGTTATTCATTTCTATTTCTTGCTTTTTCATTTTTTTGTGCCTTTTAATTTCTCCGACGAGGTTCAGCGTTAGTTTTTAAGGTTTCAATTTTCCTTTGTGTCGTGTCTACTGACCTAGTGGTAGTGGCAGAGGTGGTTTTAGTGAGTTTGAGTGTTCCACCATTGTGGTGAAACTTTTTAGGTGATCTCTGGTCACCTTCTCTGGTGGAGTTTTTTGGCTTGTTCTTCATCAAGAATGGTTGAGATTCTAGCCTTTGATCTTTTAGTCAACACAACTCATCCTTTTGTTAGTTTATCCCCCTTCACAATTTAGTTAAGTATAGCCTCGTCTTATTCATGTTAAAACGTTTATACGAACTAGCTGAGGAATTTCCAAACCTTTGGGAAAGGTATTTTCAGGAGATTATAAAGATTGAGCTTGAGGAAGCCGAGAGAAGAAAGGACGAGGCCTTCCCCCTCAGACCTATGTTTCCACCCCCATTAGCTATCGTCCTCCCTATACCTGTCGAACCAAGTGATCCCATACCTGAGTCAGTTTCTTTTGAAAATTAAAGTACGTCCGTCTTTGAACTATCTGATAGTGCTGACCCTTCTGATGAGTCTATGGCCCAATTCTCACACCATGATGATGGGTCTGAGGCTGATGAGATCTTCTCTCATGCTCGTCTTCTCAGAGGGCTGAGTCCTCAAATCGGTCAGATGCTTCTATTGAGATTGATGAGCCTAATGCTGTCATCCACCCCCCTCTTAATGTTATTCCTATGTCGGCTGCTACGAGGGAGGAGTTTATGCAAAACTTTCTAAGTGGTGATCCAAACCAACCCCAGGATAAAAGCCAAACAATGATAGTTAAGAGAGCGATCTAGACCTATCCATAGCTGAGTCCTACGAGAGTTCAGACACTGAGGTTAATTTGCTAACTTGGAGACATTTATATGGCATTGGTCCCTCTATTTCTATGAGAAAATCATCTCTGGATCAGAGATCATATGATGGTCGAGAGGGAGAGTTATGTATCTATGAGCAGATGTTCAAGGTCGACTTTCGAATACCTATTCACCCTTCGTATGCGTAATTCTATCCCGCTTAGGAGTTACTCCATCCTAGTTTTCTCCCAATGCCTGTAGAGTTATTCTCAGCTTTGTCTCTCTATGGAAGATAGTTTATCAAACCGACCTTCCAATTAACATATTTATGGCCTTTTATAACCTGTCGTCCCCCAAAAGTTAGCCTGGATACTATCATCTCGCAGCCAGGAAGTCTTCGAAGAAGGTCTTGCTGGTCACCCAGACTTCTAATCATGACTAGAAACCTCACTACTTCTTTGTTTCAAGATCTAGGGAATTTGATCCCAACAAAGCTTGCAGTACCTCTGAGCCCAGGGTCCCTAAGTGGTGGGCTAAAGTCTCCGCGTCAGCCAATCTTGATCCGGGTTTGAACCATGATGCTGCTAAAAAATTTAAGAAGTAAGGGATCAAGGCCGTCTCGTGATATTAGAGCAGGTTATGACTCTTTACTACCTATCTCAGATAGGTCTAGGGGATGATCCCTTAATAGATCTACGTGAGTGGCCTCTTTTGTTGAACTGATGTGTCATATTTTTACAAAAAATCAATGCTAACCTCATTTTCTTTTTTCTTATCATCTAGAAAACATGTCAGATTACGTTTAGGAGATGGGGACCAAGAATCTAAGAAAACTTGTTGGAAAGTATGGCAAGGGAGCTAACCCCTCTACTACTACTACTACCGCTAAGACCACTACTGGCATCCCTGTCTGAACTACTGAGGCCACGAATAATAGGAAAGGCCGAGAGGAAGAAACAACCTCTTCACATCTCCCAAAATAGAGACGATCTGATCAAGCCATCCCCATCTCCACGGACGAGGATCTTAAGTCTCGTTCTTCGCAGCTGAAATTAGACGATGAGAGTGTCAGCGGTAATCCTAGGAAAGATTATGATGGTGTTGGGTTTTTGATATCCGAGGCTGACAAATATTTCTTGCAAGACATGGACATCTCCCTTCTCACTAAGTTTTTCATTCACAGGACCGTTCAGGTATATTTGCTAAAGTTCAGCTTAAAAATTGCCAAGTGTACTCTTGTACTTTTCTTCAAATACTGATTAACTTTTCTGTAGTTGCAGGGTCTTGTTTCCCTCTATCGGATGGGGTATTGGATTATCAAAAAGATACCCCTGATCCAAAAGGGGAGAGAGGCCGAGACAATTGAACGGAATCTGAGGAAGGATCTTGAGGATTCCCAGAAGGCTCTAAAGCAGTCTTAGGACCAGGTAACCAAGTCCAAGGCAGAACATGCCAAAACTTTGAAGAAGCTCTCTAATGACAAAAAATTCGATATTAACACTATAGTCCAGGCTATTGTGGATGGCTACAAGGAGTCAGATGAATATAATAACCATGCCTTTGAGTATCTGGAGAGGGGCATCGAAACTTCTTACGGATGGGCTGCTCCGAGGTAGGCAAAAACTGGGATATTGACCTCTCGAGACGTTGTGGGTCTTGACTTTAATGACCCTCTCCTTGAGACAACTCTCGCCAATGTTAAAATGCCTGGTGGTGGTGACGAGGTCGACCCTGAAACTCATAGGGCTCAGGAGGGCACAACTGATATGGATGCCGATGTTTAAAGGATCGAGGTTGTTGATGCGGTCAAGGTTTTGGCTGCTGATGAGTCGACCCTTGGAGATGTTGACACTACACTCAATCATAAAATTTAGGATTGAATTTTTTCTTTTTAGTTAAGGCGGTCATCTGTGACCTATTTCCCTTTACCCGATATAACACGTGAACACTTTTAACTTCTTTTGTTTTGATCAGTTCCTGAAATATGAATGCTTGCTTTCTTGAATGTTTGCTTGTTTGGATGTTTGCTTATTTCTTCTATTATATGTTGTGTTTTGGTAGTATAATCAACATCAAATTTCATAATGTTTGGAATCTCGTCTCGTCTATGAGGCAGGACCAAGATAACCACCAAATTTGTATTATTATATAAGGACACCAAATTTCATAATTCGGACTCACCACATTATGGTGTTATGCCATACCCCCTTTCGTCATTTTGAGAGTGCATGGTTGAGCATCGTCTCGTCCATGCACTTTCGTCTCGACTGAGAGAGTTTTTTTCATAAAGTATTCACCAAATTAATGATGTTTTAGGTCTGAGATAAACTAATGATGTTTCATCTCATATTCACCAAATTAATGATGTTTAAGTAATGAACCACACCTAAGAGATTTTAAATTTTAACTCACCAAATTACGGTGTTATGGCATACCTCTCTCATCGCTTGGAGAGTGCATAGTTGAGCATCGTCTCGTCCATGCACTGTTGTCTCTGTCGAGAGAGGTTTTTTCACAAAGTATTCAAAAAATTAATGATGTTTTAGCTCTGAGATCACCAAAGTAATGATGTTTCATCTCATATTCACAAAAATTAATGATGTTTAAGTAATGAACCACACCCAAATGATTTTCAATTTGGACTCACTAAATTATAATGTTATGCCATACCTCCCCTCGTCGTTTTGAGAGTGATGGTTGAGCATCTTCTCCTCTCTGCACTGTCGTCTCAATCGGGAGAGGTTTTTTCATAAAGTATTCACCAAATTAATGATGTTTTAGGTCTAAGATCACCAAACTAATGATGTTTCATCTCATATTCACCAAATTAATGATGTTTAAGCAGTGAACCACACCCAAGTGATTTTTAATTTGGACTCACCAAATTATGGTGTTATGCCATACTTCCTCTCATAATTTTGAGAGTCCTTGGTTGAGCATCGTCTCGTCCATGCACTGTCATCTCGATCGAGAGAGGTTTTTTCACAAAGTATTCACCAAATTAATGATGTTTTAGGTCTAAGATCACCAAACAAATGATGTTTCATCTCATGTTCACCAAATTAATGATATTTAAGTAATTCAGCTGACCCTTCTTGGTGTTATTGAAAGTCCATGGATGGGGTCAGCCCCTTTTCCAAGTTATCATTTAACCCAGGTTGGGTTATTGCTATCTCGCCACGAATGGTGTTTTATAGCTTTTAAGGGTACTTGAAATAAATCATTCAAGACAAAGTATATAAGAGAAGAGGGAACAATCCATTTTCATTTTTCTCATTCATAATAAGCCCTTTTCACAATGATTCATAATGAAAAGCTCCTATACAATTATCTATTGGTAGTACCTTTTTAAGTGTTCGGCGTTCCAAGGGTTGGAGAATGGTTACACCTCTAGGTTCTCCACCCGATAGGTGTCTGGGACTACTTCATTAGTAACCCTATAAGGACCATACTAGTTGGCATGAAGCTTATTCGTTTTTTACCAAGTCTTCTTCAAAATAAGGTCTCCCACTACTATCGACCTCGATTTTATCCTCTTATTATAAAACTTGGCCGTCCTCTGTTGATAGGATGCCACTCTGACCTCAGCACGCTCTCTTCTTTCTTTAATCAGATATAGGCCAAGTCTTCTCTCTGCCATATTTCCCTCAGGTTCATACATTTGAACTCTGTGGGTGGGGAGGCTAATCTCTGTTGGCACCGCAACTTCTGATCCATAAGCCAACATAAAGGGGGTATCCCCTATCGTCATTTTTACCATCATCCGGTAAGCCTATAGTACATCATCTACCTCTTCAGTCCATTTCCCTTTATCCTCTTCCAACCTTTTCTTGATTCCATCAAGAATAGCTATACTGGTTACTTCAGTTTGACCGTTGGCCCGAGGTCGGCCTGGTGTTGAGAAGAATTGCTTGATGCCAACCCTTTTTTAATACTTTTTTAGGAAGATATTTTTGAAATGGGTACTATTGTCTGAGATGAGTGTATTAGCCAAGCTGTATCTATAAATGTTGTTCTTCCACATGAACTGAAAGGTCTTTTTTTCTGTGATCTTGATCAGAACCCAAGCCTCTACCCAATTAGAAAAGTAGTTCATCGCCATAATTAAATATCTGTAGTTTCCCATGGCCCTTGGAAGAGGTCCAACCAAATCAATCCCCCATACTACAAATGGCCACGGTGAGCTGATAAACGTCAGTTGTTGATGGGGCTGATGAGGGATGGTGGAAAATCACTAGCACTTGTCTCACTTCTTTACGTATTCAGCCAAGTCTTTGGTCAAGGTCGATTACCAATATCCTTGAGTGACGATCCTTTTTGCCAATGATCTACCCTCAATTATGGCTTGAGCAAGATCCTTCATGAACATCCTTCAAAATATAGTCTACCTTAGCTAGGTGGACACGTCTGATCAGAGGTAAAAGGAATCCCTTCGTGTATAACACGTCCCCTGGGATAGAGAACTTAGCAACTTTATATCTCAACTTCCTTCTTTCGGCCTTGGACTCCAAAAAACTACCCTCTTTAATGTAATGAATAAGGGGTTCATCGAATATGGTCCCATGTTTAAATTGAAGTAAAAATTTAGCTTCGTGTCATCCTCATCTATTATTGGTTAAGAAAGGATTTCTATTAGCACCAATCTCTTAGTCTTTATCCGTGTGGACGAGGCTATCCTCGCCAGAGTGTCAGCTCCTCTATTATTGAGGCACCCTTTTAACTTTGATCTCACCAAAGTCTTTTATCATCTTCTTCACTTTTGCTAGGTATCTTTCCATTCTATTGTCTTTGGCTTCATAAATCCCCCGGACCTGATTAACCACAAGCTGAGAGTTGCTATGGAATAAAAGTTGGCTGATGTTGAGAGCTCTAGTGAGGGAGATTCTGGTTATAAGGGCCTCATACTCTGACTCATTATTAGAAGCCTTAAAACTGAACCTCAACGCATACTATATATCTATTCCATCTAGGGATGACACGATCAAGCCGACTACACTCCCATTTTCACAAGATGAACCATCAACAAACAAGTTCCACACTGCCTCTTATGAAAATAGCCCTTCTTCAATCACTTCATTTCTGAGAAAAAGCTTATCAGTCTCGTCTATTGAAGGTCTCACTATGCTTATCTCGACCTTAGTCAGTTTGGTGCCCCCTTCGACCAGCCTTTTAAGACTGTCAATTTCTTCACTATCGGCCTTGGCCCAGGTGAACTCTTCCACAAAGTCTGTTAGGGCCTGCCCCTTGATTTCCACCCTTGGCTGATAGACTATGTCGTATTCACCTAGCTCAAGAGCCCAGGTCGTGGACCTACCTGATTTCTCAGGCTTATGGATGACTTGCCTAAGGGGAGAGTCTGTCAAGACAACCATTGTATGAGCTTAAAAATAAGACTTCATCTTCCTTAAAGAGTTAAGAGGGCATGGGCCAGTTTTTCCATCTTAGAATACCTTTGTTCAGCCCCTGGAGGGCCTTGCTATTGAAATACCCTGGTCTTTGTACACCTTCATCATCTCGTACTATTATCGTGCTGATGGCCGACTCAGTCACGGACAAGTAAGGGTAAAGTTTCTCTCCTTGGACCAGACAAGACAACAAAAGTGGAGAGCCAAGATAATACTTTAGCTCCATAAAAGATTTATCGCATTCCTCTTCCCACTCAAAAGATTTTCTAAGAGTGTTAAAAAATGGAAGACATTTATCAGTGGCTCTTGAGACAAACTTGTTTAATGAGGCTACTCGTCTGGTCAGCCTTTGAACTTCTTTGATGTTCCTTTGCATCTTCATCTCTAGCAGGGCCTTTATATTCTATGGGTTAGCTTCTATACCCCTCTGATTAACAATAAAGCCTAAGAACTTTCCATCTTCGATGCCGAAGACGCACTTAGCTGGCTTGATCTTCATCTTGTACTCATCCATGGTGTTGAAAGTTTTTTTAAGGTCGACCACAAGAGTGTTGGCCTTCAAACTCTTTGTCAACATATCATCGACATAAACTTCTATAGACTTTCCTATCTGGGCTTCAAACATCTTGTTCACCAACTGCTGATATATTACCCCGACATTCTTTAAGTCGAAGGGCATGACCTTATAACAATAGGACCCCCTATCATTGATGAAGGCTTTCTTTTTTATGTCTGTTGGGTCCATGAAAATTTGGTTATAGCTAGAGTATGCAGCTATAAAACTCATCAATTCCTGCCCTTCTGTAGAATCTACCATCTGATCAATTCGAGGGAGAGGGAAGTTGCCTTTAGGGCAAGACTTGTTCAAATCAGTTAACTCGACACCCATTCTCCATTTTCCATTGGCTTTAGGTACTATAACAACATTTGAAATCCATTCAGCATATATCACCTATCTGATAAAATTAGCCTTCTGCGTCTTTCTAACCTCATCCCTAATAACCTCGTACTTCTCCCTTGAGTAGATTCTCCTCCTTTGCTTTATCGACTTTGCACCATCCACAACGTTCAACTTGTGAGACATTAATTTTGGGTCAATCGCGGGCATGTCATCGTGACTCCATGCAAAGATGCTTTGTCTTTTCCTCAAAATTTCAATAAACTCATCCTTGATCTCCTGTTCTAGGGCTTTGCCAACCTCAAAGATTTTTTTTTTGCTCATCCTCATTGAGGACGATGGATTCCACCTCTTCCGTTGCCTCCCCTTTCTTAAGTTTTGTCTCATTTCTGGGATCAAGGGTGTCAATGTTGTATGTGGTGGTTTCATTCTTGTGTGCTTCTCTCTCATTTGCTGAGTTAAAGTAGCATTCTCATGTCAATGTTTAGTCACCTTGAACTTCCCATACCCCATATGGACTCAGGAATTTTATCATTTGGTGGAGCGTTAAAGGAATGACCTCAAACTCTTTGAGAGATACTCTTCCCAATATGAGGCTATAAGCCGAGAGGACGTTCTCATCCATCATAAAAAAGTTGATCTTCTTGATCAACCTCTTTAGGCACTTGACTCCCATTCTGACAGCCATTTTGTACATAAGCAGAGGGTGAACCTTTTCTCCACTAAATCCAATAAGAGGATGATGGTATGGGATGAGCCTGGCCCGGCTAAGTCCTAAGCCTTTGAAGTATGACCAGAACATGACATCTACAGATCTTCCTCCATCAACTAAGATCCTTGGAACCTCCCACCCATGTACTCGGGTGGTAATAATGAGCGGGTTATCACGAGGAGCTAGGATACCCTTAAAATCTAATCTGGAGAAGCTGATTATAAGGGTTTCCATATCCACTTTCTTCCTCTTCTCAGGCTTAACATCAATAGAGGTTGAGTTTATAACCTCGACCTTGGTTATTGCCTTTGCCTCAGCCATGTGTGCCTTGCGGTCGGCTACCTCAGAGCCTCCTCCTTCTACGCCTCCACAAATTATGCCCACACCAAATGAAATCATATTGAGCCTCTTTATGGGGACATTATCATCCTTTGGTGGGAGATTCGGATCATCACTATCATCATCCAGAGGGTCATCCCGCTTGTTTGGAGTGTCCTCTCTACACCTATTATTCTCCTCTTCCTCGTGTCGTCTCGGCCTTTATCGTCTCGACCTTAGCCTAAACCGTCTTTATCAACATATTTCCTCAACTTATAAGATTTCAACATATTTTCTTTCTCATCTTTGAGGGTGAAGCATTTATCGATGATGTGCCCGTGATCTTAGTGAAATTCGCACCAAAGATTTCTATTTCTCTTTTGAGGAGTTATCTTCAGCTTTTTCAGCCACCTAAGAGACTGATAATTTTTTATCTCATTTAGAATGTGCTCACAGCTAACTGTTAGATGCGTATAGTCCGTAAACTTCTCGTTTATTGGCCTTTTCTTTCTATCATTCCCCTTGGACTTCTGACCCTTTCCATCTTTGTGGGCTCTTTTTTCTTCATCTTCTTTGGCAACCATTTCCTCTTACGCATTCATGACTCTCCTGACCGTAGCCAGGAGTTCATCCATGGACTTCTGAGGGTCCTTGGCCAACTTCTATAGTATCTTTCCTTTCTGAAGACCTCCCATAAGGGTTGTCATCGCAATAATTTCTTCGTAGTCTTTGACTTACAGCTTTTCCTTTTGTAAAACGGGCTATATATTCCCTCAGAGTCTCGTCCTTCACTTATTTGATGTACAATAGGTGGGTCATTTGCTTCCTAGGTTTGACCCCAAATCAAAGTTGTGGACAAAACTATCGGCCAACTGCTTAAAACTTCCAATAGAGTTCTTAAGAAGGGAGGTGAACCATATATGGGCTAAGGTTGTCTAAAGTCCGACCATCTTCTTAGCTTGTCTAAGGTTGATTTCCTTGGTCTAAAGTCCCGATTGGGCATGCACTCTCGGTTGGGCCTCCGTCCTTAGTCCCTGCTCTGTCGAATAGGACATACAGTTCCTCTGGATATCTCATCAGGTTCCTAACATTTTAAATCTCCCTCTTCATCGTCAAGGTCGTCCCCGACTAAGTCATCACGAAGTTCTTGACCTTTCCTCCCCATGTGTAAATGCCTAGGTTTGGCAACGTCTCACTGTCTCTGACATGGTGGAAGGTCTTTTTTTTAGTGCCTGAGATGGCCCCTTGGCTTGCTAACCTGGTTCACCTTCTCTGGCATCCAGAGTCCTAAATTCTTCTCCAGCGCTGCTAGTCCTGGTCGTGAAATTCTGGCTAAACATAGCAACCTGGTTATGCATTTTCTATTGGATATCTATGAGGGAGAAGAGTGCAATCGCCACCTCAGCCATCTCTGACTGGGGTGGTGATTGTATGGACCTTTCACCACCTCCAGGTGGTGGTGCTAGTTGATTCTCAGGTGGAGGAGGTGGATTCATTGCCATTAGTGTAAGCTGTTTGGGTTATGAGCTGGAGAAGGAGAGATTAAATGCTCAATAAGAGCTCCTTCAATGGTGAAACAACTTCCTAAAGAGGGAGGAATGGTTCACCACCAGAGAATCTGATGAGTATAAGCTAAAATAGGGAAGATATGTCTATCCTCAATTCCCACAGATGGCACCAGACTGATGATTCTGTAATCAGTACCACCAGATCAAGATGAGACTACGAATAGCTTAAACTCAATCACAACACAACAATGCATATGGATATATGTATATATATGAAAGAAGGAGACGAAGATTAACTCAACGATATAAAGTGGTTTGGCCAATTAAGCCTACATTCACTCTGTAAGTGTGTGAGAAATCCACTAAACAAGGGCGTTAGTGGCCATGGATACAACACTCAAGCTTTCTCTCTCTTCTATATACAATTAGACAGAGTCTTATTAGGGTTATGAATCAAGGATCCCTTCTGATGGAGAAGATTAAGTGTATATATAGGACATGGGGGTGTAATGTACCCCCCTAAGCATGTAACCAACATGTGCATGAGGGAACTCCCAAGAAGACGAAGACACATGTCCCTGGTACATAGATAAAATAATGATGTAATATTCCCTCACGTGAGGGAATGATCTTGTTGTAATGATTTTACCCATATAGGATTCTCCATGCTGGAACCTTGTACTGCTCGTACTGTAAATATCATTTGAAGGAGTCTCCACCTAGCCGAGGATGATGTTATCGATACAGCACATGGCCTAACGCGAGAAACTGATAAGTGAAATATCTGCTGAGGAGTGTCGATCGAGGTTGACTGATCGATCGTGCCCTAGTGTCGGTTGTATGAATAGTGAGAGGGGCCCTTATTGCAGAAGCGCTTCCCCTGAAGTATCGGCCCCCCAGAAAGCTGACGTTACTGTAGATGAGGTGGACCCTGGTTCTTGACGAGTCTTAGAAACACCTCATGAACTCCTTTTGGAAGATCGACTGTCTGGGCTCAGGAGGTCTCATATGGAGACGAGGGCATATTTGGGTATATCACACAACAAAATATGTCAGCTAGTTCGATTGGCCATTATGGGTTTCAAATTTTCTAGCTATACACTCCATTTATCAACATATATAACATGATCTTACAATCTCAGAGAATACAATTTGTAACCAAATGAAGTATAAATTAAATATTTTTATGGTTGAAACCAGAAATAATCTTCTTTATATTCGAAAGATAACATAAACATGACAACATGTAATGCATTTGACATTAAACCCAAACACGTAAAAACCCCAACTCAGAATTACTTTTTGTTTCTTTAACTTTCAACACCTATAGATACACACTCATGTATCTATAGCTATATCAATTTCAACACATAGTCACACACTTCTTTTTTATTAAAACCTTATATTTTAACACAATCACACTCCTTCAGATGGGTTTGTAGTAGTAGTGTTTTGCGATTTGCAATTTTCAATTTCAATTTTAATTTCAGTAAAAGAAAATCGATTTGTGATTTCAATTTTGATTTGCGATTGCAATTGCGGTTACGATTTTAGTAGATGAACAAATCAATTTTGTGTGGAACAAATCAATTTCAATATACAGATAAATTAATTGATCAAATAAATTTCAGTAGATAAATAATTACGCAGTTGTCTCATAAAAATCGTCCGATTTTAGTAAATTGAACAAATCGATCAATCTACAACACAGTCACACACAGTTACGAAGGATTAGAGGGAATAAGTAGAGATATCAAAGTCTAATATGAAGGTTTGGAGGGACGAAAATTTGGTGCGGAAATTTTGAGAAAAATTATGTTTTTACTATGTAACCCTTTTAGGTTTTTGCACTAATAGCATCACAAATTTTACAATGGTTATGACCACTTATAAACTTTGTAAGTGTCCAAAATTGTTGTAAATTTATAAATGTTTAAACACTTACAGATCAAATAATTTATTAGTTGCAAAATGGCCATTATGATGTAACAGATGAACTATGAAAACTCTGTCAGACCAAGCCGTGACCCTAAAGAATCAATTGTCACAATCAAGAGGTTGAATGAGAAGGTAGACGACCTCACATATCAATTACATAAACAACCTCATACAGTTTGGATGGATGGTTATGACGATTCCCTTACATATATGTGAAAATGACTTGAACATGCTTACAAGGTTGGTTATAAACACGGTTCGCTCAGTGCCCTTACGGGGATAAAGGTGCCCAAAGAGAATGAACTATGGTATTAGAATGACCCAGGATGTTCGGAACTTCCCAATCCTCCTTCCAAACTTAATGTTTTATGGATTCCTCTGAATGTTATCCTCGTATGATTAATTAAAAAATACTTTGGGGATTATGGCCTACTTGGAGACTATTTACTTCACCGCTAACTACATTTAACATATATGGGTAGTTCGAGTAGCTAAACAAGGCTTTGAGAATGCATCAAACGCGAAGCTTGGTTCTCGGTAATAACTTGTAGTATTTTTATTTTATTTTCTTTGTAATAACTTTTCATAAGATATAATGAATATTTACGTCTTTCTTTCTTTCATCCATGCTAACTTATTGAATGTTGATTATTTAAAAAAGGTCTAACAGTAGTTTAACCTTATGATTATATGGTCGATTGGTTCTCGACTAATCTGTGTGCTAGTTACTAATGTTAGACGAACCCATGTTATCTGGTCTTAGGTTCTACTAACATGTCCAACTTACTAGTCATACAGATAGGTCTTTACCGAGAGTTAATGTTAGTTACTGAACACAACCAAATGTGTTTGGATTTGTCCTTGTATTTTTGCCAATTATGGTTGGACCTTGTTGTCTGTATGATTGATTGCAATGAACTTCATTAATTTGGTTTGGTAAAATTCTTATCTTTGGTCCTCCCTAGGGTAAGACCAAATATGAAGTTTGGAAATTCTATTTCTTGACATTATGGGGTCATACATGAAGTTGGTAAACTCCTTATTCTTGACATTATGGGATCATACACGAAGTGTGAAACTTCTTGTCCTTGACCTCATGGCATCATACATGAAGTTCATTTTTATATCCGTCCATTATTCGCATGGCTGAGATGTCTTCGACTTTGAATTTTTAGCACTTCTCCCGAATCGATAAATAAACACAAAAAGGATTAATAGCATTCACGAGGAATTAAGATGTGTGTCTTCTCAGGCATTCTTTGCCCTTGGAATTCTCTCCATTCGAAACTATGGAGAAATTATCTATCAGTCTTTAGGTTTTGGATAAGTATTTTGCCTTAGACTCCTCTCTTGCCTTATAAGCCCCTAGTAGTTGGTTTTAGACCCATGAATCGGCCGTGTCTAGTCGTGTTCGTGTATAAACGGATGGTTTTTTTATCGTGTGAAAAAAATCATATCCAAACCCAACCCATTATGTTAACATGTCGTGACGTGTTCACTTGTTAATAACCATTAAGATAATGAATTATTTTTAATTGTATACAAAGTTAACATATTATCTAATTTTTTACTTCATTGACATTACTATATCTCTCATTTAGTAAAATTTATTATGATTAAACTAACATTATGCTACATAAATTATTTATAAGTTCCAAGAGTATATATTATTTACTTAAATTAATGGGCTATAACGGGTCTTATCGAGAATTAACGGGTGAAATGAGTCAACACTGATATGACCCGAACCCATTAAGGGTCCACCAATTAACTTATAACTTTATGTCGGTTTGTGTCATTTTATCGTGTCGTGCCTCATTTTGCCAGGTGTACTTGGTTTATTATTAGTTAAAAATCATAATGAACCTGTATCTGCTCTGTGCCAAAGATGAAGCTAGGCCAAACCCTGCCATGAGAACCTCATACTCTGTTTTGTTATTGGAGGCTTCGAATTAGAATTTGATATTGTATTCCACGTCAATATCATCCAACGTGGTAATTATTAAACCTGCCTTACAGCCAAGGGCACATGATGAACTGTATATGAAGATTTTCCAGATAGATGGTCTTCTTTAAAATCTCCTTCGATTAAGGTCCCATAATTGAATAATTTTTTTAGCATCTCCAAGTTGCGAGAAATTTCTTCCTGTTTGGCTAGGCCCTCAATACTCTGGTCGACCAGTTCAATGTCTAAGATGTTTCCCATAGAAGCTTGCTCATGTGATTAAACTTTCAAGCTCACTTTCAAAGAAGTCTGATCATTTTATGGTGGAGATGAGCCCTCTTCCATTGATGTCTGCTTTTCTCCTTTTGTCAGTGAGATCTCTTCCGTAGAATTTTGCTCGATAGGTTTTCTTCATATGTGAACTCGATAATGAAATCTTCTAGGGTTTGGCCCTTTATTATCACTCTTGGTTCATACCATAGATCACAATTTCCTACTTCTACGACCCAAGCCATCGATCTGTCGGATTTCTTAGGTTCATGAATGAATTAGTGTAGTGGATTTCGATATAGGTTATAATGGTATGGGCCCTTCGAGAAGCCTTGATTAGGGCTAATGCTAGTTTTTCTAGTCTGTGATACCAAATATTCGTTCCTTGGTATACTTTGGTGGTATAGTAAACGAGTTTTTATACTCCATTTTCTTATCGGGCCAATGTCGAGCTAACCGTTGATTCAAATACTACTGAGTATAAGTAAAGTTTTCTTCCCATGACAAGCCTAAAAAATAGAGGTGGAGATCCTCGTTACTTAATAAATTCCAAGAAAGAAGTTTCACATTCATCATTCCCTAAAATGTTTTTCTCAAAACTTTTAAGAATGTAAGGCACTTGGTGGTAGCTCTCGAGACAAGTCGATTTAGTGCCACTACCCTACCCATTAATGTTTGTACTTATTTTTTATTCGTTGGAGACTGCTTGTTGATTAATGCCTTAATTTTATCTGGTTTGGCTATAATGCCTCTCTGATTAACTACGAATCCTAGAAACATTCCTTCTCATACTCCGAAGACATATTTCGCTGGGTTAAGTTTCATTTTATTTTTTCTGACTGGTTGAACGTCTGACCCAAATCTTTCATGTGATTGGGAGTTATTTTTCTCTTAGTGAGCATGTCATCAACATACACTTCCATTTTTCTATCGATATGTTCTTTAAGTACTTTATTTACTAACCTCAGGTAGGTTGATCCAACGTTATTGAGCACAAATGTCATGACATTTTAATATTAGGTAACTTAGCTTGTTTTAAATGAAGTCTTTTCCTTGTCATCGGGATTCATCTTGATCTTGTTTTAGCTTGAGTATGCATCCATAACATTGAGCAGATCATGTCCAAAAGTGGCGTCGACCATGAGGCAAAGGATGGTGATCCTTCAAGCATGCTTTGTTTAAGTTAGTGAAGTCAACACATATGCGCCACTTGTCACTCTTTTTCCTGACCATCACTACATTGCAGAAGACAATCTGGGTACTTGACGTCTTCAATGAAATTCTCTTTTTGTAATTTTTTTACTTCTTCCTATATGGCCACGTTCTTCTCCTGGATGAAGACACATCGTTTTTATTTAATCCACTTAGCATCCTTTAAAATGTTAAGTTCATGAAATATGGATTCTAAATCAATTCCTGGCATGTCCTCATAACTCTAAGAAAACATGTTTTTCCACTGCCTAAGAAAATCAACCAATTCCTTCTTAAGGGTAGGTCTACTGACGAGTCGATCTGGGCTTTTTTCTCCGAATGTTCATCATCCAAGATGATTGATTCCACTGCTTCTATGACTTATCCTTTAACTAGTTTTGCATCCTCCCTTGGATCCAATGTTTGAATCTAATAGTTCATGGTAAATTTCTTTTGTTCCTCTTGGTCGGCTGAAGTATAGTAGCATTCTCTAGCTCTAATGTGGTTCCCTTTAACCACGGTTACCCCATAATAAGCGGGGAACTTAAAACATTGGTACACAATAGAGGATACTACTTCAAATTTCTTCAACCTTACTCTGTGGAAGATAATATTATTCATTGAGATGATATTCTTGTCCAGGATGAAGAAATAGATATTTTTCATTCGGCAGGTTGGCTAGATGTCGTTTGCTATTTCATGTCCTCTGCCAGTGTCACCTCTTATAATGAAGTTATAACTAAAAGTGAACATATTTACCTCACGCACGATTTTTAAGCTTTTTGGGTAGGTTTGGGTCATCTTCGAAATTATCATCTCTACCTGTTTTCTTGTCATCTCCTTTTATGAAATGATATTTTGACTATTTCAAGGTTTCTTGCTCGTCCCTTTGATCTACTCGACCAAACTTTAGCATTTTTCCTCTTCGGATTAGGTTCTCTATCTCGTTTCTCAAGCTAAGCAGTTATCAATTTTATAGTCGTAGTCTTTTTGGAACTCATAGTACTTACTACTATCTCTTAGGTTTGGAGGAGATTTTAGCTTTTCAGTCCATTTCAGGTCTCTGCTTTCGCAAATATCTTCTAGGATATGGTGAACGCTAACGTCATAGGAATGTATTCGTCATATATCTTCAGATTCTCTACCTTTATATCCTTACGCTCTTTCTTCTCTGAGTGTATGCTGGCATCGACCTTGGAGTTATTAGAATCTTTTACGGCTATAGATTCCTTTTCGTTCATAATTTTTCCTACTTTGGTGGTAATACGATCATAGTCATGGGCGGCTCCTTAGCCAGTCCATAATATAACTTCTTAAGTAACGTGCTACTCAATAACACGGTGATTATTTTCTTCGTATCATAGTCAATCACTTCTAGCTTCTCATTATTAAAGAAGGTGATGTATTTGTGGGGTAGTTTCACCTATCTTTTAAAAAACATTTAATAGATAAGACACCCTATTCCCAGGCTTGGCTCTAAAGAAGAAATTACTGACAAAGAGTTCAACCAGCTGTTAAAAGTTAAATATTTGTCCTTGTGGCCATCCCCGATCCCCTTCGCGAAGGGAAAAGGATCCTTCGGGTCCCGCGCGTCCCCCCTCGGGAGAGCGCTTCGTCCGGCGTCGATTTGTGAGGTGTGAAAATGTAGAGAGATTTAGAGTTGCCAGTCTATTTTACTCAAAATAGACAAAACAAAGGGGGAGCCACCCCGAAGGATGGCATCTAAAGACATACTGGTGCATGCAAAACCAAAATGATTCGAGAAGGGTTCGGAGGTTTAGTTACAAAATGGGAAGGTGTTAGGCACCCATTCCGCCCTTTCGGTCTATCATGAATATTTCCTATTTTCCTTTATATTTCCCCCCGTGATATGTGTGCATGTGTATATATAGAATGGAGGTAGGAATCCTCGACTTGTATCATGGAAAAGATAAAGCGAGTCATCCGTAGGAATGCGAGATTAGTGTAGAAAATAGGATTTACGCGATTATCCTTGCGTTGATTGTTATAAGGGAATGATAACACATGTGGAATAATACACCACTAAGAACGGACATATAGAATATAATAGAAAATGAGATAAAGAGAGGATAGAAAATAAGAGAAAAAGTGAGAAAAGGACTAGAGTCTCGGGTTTTACCCCGAGACGCTTACGTAGCCTATAAAGGCATAAAAGTCCATGTAGTTCCATGCAAAACGAGGGGTGGGGTTTATCCCATAAATCCAAATGGAGAAATCTCTTATTTGTAAGTGAGTGTGTGTGTGTGTATAGAAAAAGTGTGGAAAAAGTGTGAGAATCCCTACTTGGAATTTATGAGAAAACCTTCCTTTTCTTGTTTTTTGGGTTTTAAAAATAGGAGATGTGCAATAATACTAGATAAAAAGTATGTTAGGATATGTGAAATAAGATAATAAAAGCGCTAAGTAAGAAAACAAGTTATTGCAAATTTAAGAGAATTTAGGAGAGAGTTTGAGAAAGTTGGACCTTCTTGAAGATCTTGAGCTTGATATTGAATGTTGGGGAGCAACCCTTGCACTTTGAATGATGATGGAGAGTGGTTAATTCACCAAGTTTGATGAAAAGGATGATGAAAAGTGGAAGTAAAAAAAGGGATTTGGAAGTTGAAATCACGCTGCCTTCGAGAGAGGTTTCTGGGATTCCTTCAGAGAGATTTTTTTCAGATCTGGGCTCCCCTTGAAAATGAAGCCAAGGCCTCTTTTTATAGGCCCAGGGGTCTACCGATCGGCATTGCCATGGCACTTCCTACCGGCAGGTGCCGATAGGTAGGGTCTGGGACCTGCCATTTGGCAGTACTCCTCAGGCTTTTTTAGAGAATTAGTCCCCGAGGGCAAATCGTTGGTCAGAATCGCGCACGGGGCATATTGTTGGAGAGCTAATTCAGAGAACTTAAAAAGTCCTTTGGACCGCTCCTGAGTTGGGGAGTTGACTTTGGGTCAAATGTGGCTCGGAAGCGTTTGTCAGTCCGCTGGACGGGGAATCGTTCGAACGCAAATGGATCGTTCGTCCGCATGGTAAGTCCGAATCGCGCACGGAGCGGACCGTTGGAAAGTTTAAGAGATGTACTTAGGCGTTTCAAAGGGTTTGACCCGGTTTGGAGAGTTGACTTTGGTCAACCGGGCCCTAGAAGCATTCGGTGACCTCTCAGAGTAAAACGGATCGTTCGTCCGCATGGAAAGTCAGAATCGCGCACGGGACAGACCGTTGGAAAAGGGTATTCAGGGACCTTTGAAGATTCATTTAGACTCAGTTGAACTGAAGATTTGACTTAGGTCAAACATATCCCAGGAGCGCCCGGTGGCCTTTAGGTCAGGTTTCGGACGCAAACGGATCGTTTGTCCGCATGGTATGTCAGAATTGTGCACGGGATGGACCGTTGGAAAGGGTATTCAGTGCCCTTCAAAGATTCATTGAGTATCGTTCAATATAAAGAGTTTGACTTTTGGTAAAACCGAGCCGGGGAGTGCCTGATGGCTTCTAGGTCAGTGCTCGGGACATGACCTGGGTTTGTGGTAATGAGTGGAGGTACTAGGGACCTAAGGATAGTTAGGGGCAATAGAATGAGGTGTCTGTAGATCCCCTCGATGGGTGAGTTTGGAACAAAATATATCCGTCGATTAGACACCGCATGATGCTTCTGAGAAAGTACGATTAATTTAGAGGATCGAGGCCGATTCTGAGGACCTAAGGAAGCGAGGATGACCGATTCAGAGGGTCGAGTTCAATTCTGAGGACCTAAGGAGCGTGCTGGGGGTGACCAAATCAGAGGGTCGAGGTTGATTCTGAGGACCTAAGGAGCATGCTGGGGATGACCAAATCAGAGGGTTGAGGTCGATTCCGAGGACCTAAGGAGCGAGGGTGACCAATTTCGAGGGTCGAGGTCAGTTCTGAGGACCTAAGAGTGGTGACAACCAAGGACCGAGGTCAATTCTAGCCTAACTCAAGTGACGAACCAAGACCGGGGTCAATTCTGACCTAAGAGTTGTGACGATCGAGGACCGGGGTCAATTCTGACCTAACTCAGGTGACGATCCAAGATCGGGGTCAATTCTGACCCAAGAATGGTGACGACCGAGGACCGAGGTCAATTCTGACCTAATTTAGGCGACGATCCAAGACCGAGGTCAATTCTGACCCAAGAGTGGTGACGACCAAGGACCGAGGTCAATTCTGACCTAATTCAGGTGACGATCCAAGACCGAGGTCAATTCTGACTCGAGAGTGGTGATGACCGAGGATCGAGGTCAATTATGACCTAATTTAGGTGATGATCCAAGACTGGGGTCAATTCTTACCCGAGAGTGGTGACGACCGAGGATCAAGGTCAATTTTGACCTAACTCAGGTGACGATCCAAGACCAGGGTCAATTCTGACCCAAGAGTGGTGACGACCGAGGATTGATGTGAATTTTGACCTAATTCAGCTGACGATCCAAGACCGGGGTCAATTCTGACCCAAGGGTGGTGACGACCGAGGACCGAGGTCAATTCTGACCTAACTCAGGTGGCGATCCAAGACCAGGTTCAATTCTGACCCAAGAGTGGTGACGACTGAGGATCGAGGTCAATTCTGACCTAACTCGGGTGACGATCCAGGATCGAGGTTAATTCTGACCTAAGAGTGATGACGATCGAGGATCGAGGTTAATTCTGACCTAATTCAGGTGATGATCCAAGACCGGGGTCAATTCTGACCCAAGAGTGGTGACGATCAAGGACCGAGGTCAATTCTGACCTAACTTAGGTGACGATCCAAGACCAGGGTCAATTCTGACCCAAGGGTGGTTATGACAGAGGAGCGAGGTCAATTCTAACCTAATTCAGGTGACGATCCAAGACCGGGGTCAATTCTGACCCAAGAGTGGTGACGATCGAGGACCGAGGTCAATTATGACCTAATTTAGGTGACTATCCAAGACCGGGATCAATTCTGACCCAAGAGTTGTGACGACCGAGGACCGAGGTCCATTATGACCTAATTCAGGTGAAGATCCAAGATCAGGGTCAATTCTGACCTAAGAGTGGTGACGACCGAGGACCGAGGTCAATTCTGACCTAATTCAGGTGACGATCCAAGACCGGGGTCAATTCTAACCTAAGAGTGATTGCATTTCTTTGGGAAAAGAAAAGAGTTCCACTGGGGGTGAGAATTGGATTTTAGGTTCCGCTCGGGAACGTTGAATGAGATGGGGAAGATTTGGATCGTCCTTTGGGAGAGATTGCCTAGGGCGAGTGATTCTTCTGAATTCCGTTGGGGAAAATACCATGTGATATTGTTTCGCACTGGGTAGCCGATGGGTGGGGTTACTTTGTGTCCTTGGAGGAGCTGATTGTTGGGGAGATAATCGGTTTGAGGTTGTAAACTCTGCTGAGGAGATGATTAGGTGGTCCGAGCGCATTGCTCGAGAGATTATTTTCTTGGATTTTGAGGGTTCCATTGGGGAAAAAGAAGTTTCGCCCGAAGGAGTGCGAAATTTTCTTGATGAAAACGTTCTAAATCCTTCTTGGGATTTTTAGGAATTTTCTGAGGATTTTTCAGGGTTTTCTGGCATTTTCCAGGAATTTCTGTACGAAATTTTAATGGGGGTGCCGACCGGCATAGACTGATGGGTGCCATTCGGCAGTGGCACGGACTTTTGGACTGCCTCGGGAAGGTGAGGAGTCAGTGCCGATCGGTATGGAAGGGGGAGGTGCCGATCGGCATGGCGCTTGGAATCCTAGATAAAGGGGGCGAATCCCCTTCATTTTTCACATCTTCTTGCCTTCTCTCTTTCTGCGATTTCTCTCTGCAAATTGTTCTAACGTTCCGATCTTCAAGAAATGGCCGCCTTTGTGAGCACTGCTGTCCACCGGGAGTGGTTGACTATTGATGACTGGGCGAATATGGATTGGAGGGATAGGGTGCCCCTTGCTTTGGGGAACGAGAATGCTTTCGATGCATTTGATCCGGTTGCGGATGATCGGACCTTGCTGCGGGAACCATCGCATCATCGCTCTTCGAGAGTGATTCCCGACGGTTATGTAAGTAACCAGACCTTTGACATTCCTTTCTTTTTGGGTGATTTTTCTTTCCTTCTTGACTTTTGATGAGATTTTTCCTTTTGCCAGTCTGATATTTCTTTGAAGAACATACGTGCTCGTGGGACAATGGGGCTCAAGGATGTCTGGGAGAATCTCACACCTGTGGTGCATTGGATGGTATCCTCTGTGGGTTTTGGGCGGTTGCGCTGGATGAGACGCCTCGTTCGACAACGGTCTTGTGCGCTTTGGGGGAGAGGTGGTGGGACACTACCCACACTTTCCATTTTGGCTTTGGGGAGATGATGGTGACTCCCATAGATGTGCAGCAACTGTTGGGGCTGGATTGTGACGGGGAGCAGATAGAGGCGGATCGCTCCTTGCGGGTGAGGTCGGAGGCGGTGCATGCGGAACTTGGTGATGTGAGGAGGATAGTTTCTGAAGATTCTATCCGGCTGTCCCTGCTGAAGGATGTTTTCCTGAGCAGGGTGACTGATGTGGAGGACGGGCTGCAAGTGAGGCAGATGGCCCGGTTGTTCATCTTGTTGGTGCCGGGAGGTTTCATGGTGGCGTCAAGCGGCGACGTCGTCCATTTGTGGTTTCTGTCGTACTTGAGGATGTTTTCGAACATCCCTTTCTATAATCGGGGGAGTCTGACTTTGACGACCCTTTACTCTTCTTTGGATGTATTCAATCGGTGCTGCCGGTAGACTTTTACTGGAGCCACGTATCTCCTTGAGGTATTCTTTACTTTGCGCATTTTCATTTCATGCATTCGCATTTTCCTTTCATGCATTCGCATTTTCCTTATGCGTCTCTTTTTGCGTGTGAATTCAGACGTGGTTCTATGAGGTGATTCGGTGCAACACCCCACTGATTTCTCTAAAGGACGACACTGTTGGGGACTTCTGTCGGCTGTATCGATGGCATAAGGCCAACTGGCAGTCGAAGGGATCTCTCTCCCTGGAGGCGGTGCGTCAAGTCTTGAATGACCTGACCAGTGGTCGAGTAAGGTCCTTTCCTTTTTAGTCTTGGTTTTTGCACCTTCTGATCTTATTTTGACTCATTCCTTCTTGGGGATTTTCAAGTGACCTTTTATCCTTGGGGGACAACCATTCAAGATACAGGGATGACTGGGGTGAACGCGCAGATGAGATGTTTATTGGTGCATGAGTTCATCCATTCCTGGTATCTCGGGGAGAGGGTGGTTCGCCGGATCGCCGGGGAGGAGGCGGTGGTTCCACCTGCGCAGCCTCCTACGTCTATGAGGCGTGAACGACAGCTGTTGGAGGATGATAGGATTGCGGCGATGATCGGTGAGTCCCATGCGTTGTACACTAATATGGTTGCGCCGTATGACTATATGGACTTTGTGACGAGTTGGTTGATGGCGCCCAGCTTATATGATATCTTGCCTTTCCCTGCTGCGGGTTCGAGTCGGGCGGTGGGGTCTTCCCACAGTGGTGGTGGTCCGTTGGGACCTACCGCGGCGGCGACCTCGGAGGTACCTTTTGTGCGGTTGTAAACTCCTTCGTACAACATCCGGTGGGCTGATGGAGGGATAGTGCCGATGTTGCACCATCCTCTTGCGATGGATCCGGAGGAACAGGGTTTAACAGAGGAGGTCCTTCGTCCTGTGGTAAACCTTTCGGTCCTTTTTCTCTTTTTTGATTTCCTTTGCTTGATACTGATTCTGCCTTTTCCTTGCAGAAAATTCGGGTGTCGACCACTTGGCTGAGTGACATCAGAGACTGGATATCATCGACGACTGCCCATATTCAGGATGCTGTCCTTGTTCCTTCTTGCTTGGTGCCGTCAGCCTCGTCCTGGGAAGACTCTGGCTCGGGTAGTGCGGGCGTGTCGTCTCGCCGTACGGGAAAGATAGCGTGTCGCAGGGGTGGAAGCTCTTGAGAGAGAGAGAGAGAGAGAGAGAGAGAGAGAGAGAGAGAATGTGGGTTCGATCTGAGTCCCGTTGTTTTTGGTTTTTCTTTGCAAAATGATGTAACACAGAAAACAAATATATGCAATGCCATGTAGTTTTTTGACTATCTTTTATTTTAATGATGAATGAATGCATGCGCTTTTTAATTCGCTGCTGAGACCGTAAAAAAAGAAATATTTTTGGAAATTTGTGAAGGAAAGTTTTTAATTAAGAAAAGGGAAATTATATAAGGAGGAAAAGGGATTTTGAAATTCTGTTGAGAATGTGAATTTATTTTTATTTGAGTTTTCTGATTTGACAAAAGAGGAAAAAGGGAAATTTCTCAAAATGGGGGGGGGGGGGGCGGGTTGCCGATCGGCAAGAACCCTGACCTACTTATCGGCAGTTCAGTCCAGTCCCAACAATTAAAAGCTTTGATTGGTACCTTCTTCAGCCTTTGGTACCTTGTGGGGTAGGATTCCTTTCGATTTCTGCAGGGATTATGTCCCTTGTGAGGATTTTTAAGTATAAAACGGGAGAAGGGTGGAGTGTTCTCATCACATCTTTGCATTCTTATCCACTTACCTACTATCTTTTAGCCCCGCAAGATGGCTCTCCCTGGTAGCATTGAGTTTTCCAATTACCTCGAATCCTTGGAAGCAATGTGCTCTTATAATGTTGACTACGATGCTTTCAACATGCCTCGAGTCTCCTTGTGGCGCAATCGGCCTTTTGAGTGGAATATGCTGATAGCGGCAGTACAATTCTGGTACCCCGAAGACCATGTATTCCTCTTTGGGTTGGAAGAAGTTTGTCCTACCTACGAGGAACTTTCTGCCATACTGGGTGTGAATCCCAATGTTGCTACAGCTCTGCCCTAATTTTCCCATTCTCCCAGGGATTTATTGGTCGAGCTTCTTCATATTTCGCCTTCGATGGCCAGATCATTGGTTACTGGAGGAATGATCTCCCTCCCGGTGGTGTTGCAGTCCGTGAATTTACGAGAAGTAGGTGATGCTGGCTATGCTAGACCCATTGTTCTGGGACTTATTTCAAAATTACTATTGGTGACTAGGGAGGTGCACGTGGACCCTCAACTTGAAGCCATTACTTCATGGATATCAAACCGTCGCAATCCTGCGGCGGTGATATTGGCGGAGACTCTGAATGGCCTGGATGCCTGGAGAGAAGGTCATTCTGAATTTTTGAGGGGTAGCCCTGTGATGTTGTTCATGTGGTTTCCTGAAAGATTCTGCTTGTTGACTCCTCCAGAATATCCTTTGTCGGCCGTACCCAACTTCTTTTCGCGTTACTTTATCCGCGTTGGCCTGCATGTTGAAAATTGGGAGAATTTTCTTGTGGAGTATGGGGCTCGTGGGCTGTAATGGTCAGTGCCTTGGTGGGGACAGTTGCAACCAATTTTGGAGCTAGGAGAGTATTCATATGTGCGACTGGTTGGTCTAAGACAGACCTCTTTTTATTTCCCTTGGCAGCTTCTGCGCCAATTTGGCTGGGCGCAGGTCGTGCCCCCTCGGACCTCTAATTTCTTTCCGGTAGAAGATTTGACTGAGCGTTTGTGTCTGTTTCTTAGATCTCTGTGGGAAAATCGGCGTCCGTCGAACCGTCCCTCTCAATCTGTTGGGAAGGTTTGCCATGCCCCCAAAGATTATATGAAGTGGTTGTGGAGGAAAGTAGTCAGCAAGATGTTGGCAGTAGAGACTGGTCAAAGGTGGTTTATTTTATCTGACTCCATGGAAGGGGGAGTTATGGTCTTTTCGAAGATTGTTAAGGCTCATCGATCCATGGAATGTTTATGACACTCTATTTAGGCAGGGGAAACTTGGGGTCCTCAAGATGTAGATGATGAGGGTGCAGGATCTTCTGGTAGTTGTGGGTAGGACTCTTGGAGAGTTTATTTTGTGTAACAGATGTGGGGATTTTATCTGGATTTTTATGGTAATAGGGGGAAGGGAGTTATCCGTTCCTTTTTCCTTATGTAATCTGTACTGTCATTTCTTATTAATAAAATAAACAAGTTTCTGATCATCCAGTTGTGCCTTTCGATGAATTTTGTATTTTAAATTATCTATACCGATCGCTAAGGAATACATAATCCTCTTGTTCAAGTAGATGTTTAGAATGAAACCGCCGTTCTCGAAGGTAATAAAAGAATATATTTTTGCGAAAAAAAAGGGGTCGTGCTCATGTGAGATGTATGAGCTGCCTACGTACCTCCTGGGTTTTTGAAATTTTATTGTTTAAAAGTGGTTTTTTTGTAGAGGATCAAGCCCACGTAGTTCTAGGTAGAGGTAAATGAAGATTTTTTTTTAGAATAGAAGGGGGATGAGAAGAGTCGTAGCACGCCGAGATTTCGGACTAGGGGTAGAATTTTTTGAGACGGTCAAGAT
Source organism: Sambucus nigra (assembly GCA_949130495.1). Taxonomy (NCBI): domain Eukaryota; kingdom Viridiplantae; phylum Streptophyta; class Magnoliopsida; order Dipsacales; family Adoxaceae; genus Sambucus; species Sambucus nigra. Next base: position 726,272,642 of record OX422207.1, read on the forward strand.
TGACTGGACGAGCCATCTCTTCCCCATCTAGGTCAGTGAGCATGGCGTCACCACCGGATAAGATTTTCTTTACAATGTAGGGTCCGCTCCAACTGGACTTGAATTTCCCTCTAGGGTCCCAGACGGGTTCTATTATCTCTTTGAGGGGTAAATCCCCCTCCCGGACACCACGGTCCTTGACTCTCTTGTTGAATGATCGCGCTATTCGGCGATGGTACCCTTGTATGTGGTATAGAGCCTTTAATCTTATTTCGTCCAGGAGGGTTAGCTGGTCAAGATGATTTTGGCACCAGTATTCTTCACTAACCTTGCTTTCCAGCATGACGCGTAGCGAGGGTATCCACAGGTAGGACAGCTTCCATGTCGTAGAATAGGGAGTAAGGGGTAGCCCCGGTAGAGGTTTGGATTGAGGTTCGATAGCCCCAGAGGGCGTATGAGATCCGATCGGCCCAATCCCTACAGCTTTCGGTCATCTTGCTGATGATGGATTTGAGGTTCTTATTGACGGCTTTGACTGCACCATTGGTCTGAAGCCGTTAGGGAGAAGATTTGTGTCTCTAAATCCCATACTCATTGACTACTTCTGTGACTTCTGCCTCGAAGTGCAAATCTTCATCTGACACTAGCTCGTGCGGGACCCCATATCGACGGATGATATTTTTCTTGATGAATCTGTCCACCTTCCATTTAATACTGCGTATGACTCAGCTTCGACCCATTTGGTGAAGTAATCAATGGCAACTAGGATGAACTCATGCCTATTTGACGCCTTTGGTGTAACCTTCCCTATGATGTCGATACCCCAGGTGGAGAACGGCCAGGGAGAAGTCATGTTGTATAATTCCCGTGGAGGTAGATGTTGGAGATTGGAGAACTATTGGCATTTAAGGCATCTCCGAACATAGGCGGTCCAATCCTGGGCCATGGTGGTCTAGTAGTAGCCCTGTCGGATGATCTTCTTGGAAAGCATGTGACCGTTCATGTGGGGCCCGCATTCCCCACTGTGAATTTTCTACATTATCTTTTCAATGTCAGCCCCTGCGATATAGTGCAAATGAGTTCCATCAAAATTCCTCTTGAGTAGTGCTTTATGACAGATGATGTATTGGGCGGCCATCCTTCGGAGGGTAGCTCGGTCATTCTTATTGGAACCCTCGGGATACCTATCGTACCTTAGGAGGCACAAATATCATAGTACCAGTAGTTGACTAGCTCAGGATCTTCTGTGGTGACGAGCTCAATGTGGTAGCAATGGGTTGGTTTGTCTTGCTTTTGAACTAGGAAGGGGGTCATTGTTACTCCCTCGGGCATGTCGACCATGGAGGCCAAGGTATCAAGAGCATCGGCTAGGTTATTCTTTGCTCGGGTTAGTTAATGGAAGATGATATCTCAGAATTGGGAGGCTAACTCTTCTAATTGGGTATGAAAGGGTTGGAGCTTTTCGTCCTTGACTTTCCACTTTCTGAGCACTTGACCGATGATGAGGGCAGAATCCCCATATACATCAAGGTATTGAATACTTTCCTTGAGAGCGACCTTGAGGCCCACTGTGCATGCTTCATATTCTGTCATGTTATTGGTGCAGGGGAAATCCAATTTTATGGCGATGGGAGTATGAGAGTCATATGGGGCAACCAGGAGTATCCCAATGCCATATCCCTTTTTTTTGGCAGCGCCATCGAAGAACATTTTCCATCGAAGGCGGTCTTGAGTGGTGCAGAGGACATTTTCATCTAGGAATTCGGAAATCTAGACATTAGCTTCTTCTACGGGGTAATTCGCGAGGTAGTCAGAAATGGCTCTTCCTTTCATGGCTTTCTGTGTGACGTACACGATATTGAACTCGGCCAGGAGAATCAACCATCATGCCATTCGACTGGATAGGGCGGTTTTCTCGAGCAGGTATTTGATGGGATCCATTTGGGATATGAGCTTGATGGGGAAGGGGAGCATGTAGTCTCTAAACTTTTGGGTGACCCTGACAAGTGCGACACATGCCTATTCTAGAACAGTGTAGTTGACCTCGTACCCGACCAATTTGTGACTGGCATAATAGATGGATCTTTCTTTGCGGGAGTCTTCAAGGTATTGGGCTAGCAAAGCCCCAGCTGCAGTATCGGTTATGGTTAAGTATATGAGCAAAGGGAGACCGGGCTATGGTGGCATGAGAACTGGAGGTTGGGTTAGATACTGTTTGATTCGTTCAAAAGCTTCTTGGCAGGCCTCGTTCCAAACCTTGGTTGAATCCTTTCGGCGGAGCTTGAAGATTGGTTCACAAATGGAGGTTAACTGGCTGATGAACCGGCCGATATATTATAATTTCTCTAGGAAACCTCGGACTTCCTTCTCTGTTCAGGGAGGCGGCATCTCAAGTATGGCCTTCAGCTTGGCGGGATATGCTTCTATCCCCTTCTCACTGACCATGAATCCTAAGAGTTTTCCCTTTGTAACGCCGAAGACACACTTCTGCAGATTGTGTCTCATCTGATACTACCGCAGTCGTTCGAAGAAATTTCGAAGAGCAGGAGCATGACCTTCTCTAGTTTTGGGCTTGATAATCATATCATCCATGTAAACCTCGGCCTCCTTGTGAATCAGGTCGTGCAGGATGGTTGTGGCAGCCCTTTGGTAGGTATCCCCAACATTCTTGAGACCGAATGTCATAACGGTGTAGCAAAAGGTTCCCCATGGGGCGATGAATGCGGCTTTCTCTTGGTGGTCGGGGTGCATCTTGATTTGGTTGTATCCGGCGAACCCGTCGACGAATGACTTGAGAGCATGACTGGCTGTGTTATCCACGATCATGTCGATGTTGGGTAACGGATAATCATCCTTCGGAGAAGATTTATTTAAATCTCGGTAATCCACGCACATTCGAACCTTTCCTACTGATTTTGATACAGGTACAATGTTGGATAGCCACGTGGGATATTCGATTACTCGAATGAAACCTACATTCAGCTGTTTGACCACCTCTTCTTTGACCTTGAGCGACCATTCGGTGTGGATCTTTCTCAAGTTTTCTTTAATCGGCTTGTAATCTGGGAGAGTGGGGATCTCATCCTGAGATATTTCAGGATCAATACCAGGCATATCGTCGTAGGACCATGCAAAGACATCCACTAACTCCTTTAGCAATTCTTCGAGTTGTGTGCGCTCATGCTCGTCAAGGGTGGCCCCTATCCTAATCTCGCGCAGTTGGCTACTAGAACCGAGATTAATAACAACAACCTCTTCTTTATTAACTTGAACGCGGTTATGTTATTTATTATTAACCTTATTTAGATCAGTTAAGAATTATTCATTTGCAAAATCATCATCGTCAAAAGTTCGATTAGAATCTAAACAATTAATGTAAGGCACAACAAGATAGTCAAAATCTTCGTTTATATGATTGATAGGAAAAACAGCGTTGAGAACCTCATCAAAATAGGTCTCAATTACATTTGAGGAAGGATAGACAACATTAGATGAAATAGGGTAAACATTGGGGTTAGGGGAGATTTCAAGAGGTAGAACTGGCGCAGCATGCCAGTTGAGGATAGGTGTATCAGCAACCTTGATCAGATGAGAGGGGTCCATTGATGTAGTGCCTGAATAGATCATGAAGAGTGTCAACCCCAGTGTCTGTAAGTTGAAGGAATCTTCAGATTCACTTTCCTCAGTTTCTTTGGTATCTTTGATGAGTGGTTGTACGCAGTGTGGGGAACTTTTGGCCCATGAGTAGTTGTCTTGGAAAAATATTTCCATTCCAGGCTTCATCTTCTTATCTGTATGGTCATACCACGGTTTTGGAAAGCCGCAAAAGGAGAAGTCCTCACCCTCTTTGATAAATCGTCAATTTAAGGAGTCTACTAAGATAGTTCGGACGCAGTCTAACCCTCTCTTTGATCGAGTCTGGCGGATCATTCTGAGCTCTTGTTCTGATGGTTGATATCCCAAGCCACAAGGAGGGCAAGTTTTCTTCAGTTCAATGGGCTCGAGTATCCCCTGCTGCCTTTGTCCTAGCCCCAGTCCGGGCATGAAGTGCATGTTTCTGAACATCTGAATCACATTGGCATTGCCATGAGGGTCGTATTCTGGACAAACCCTTTCTTTGAAACCATCCCCTGCCGGGAGTAGGAGTGGCTCAACTCGGAATCCTGATAGGAGTATATCATTTGACCCATGTTGTATCTCAAGAATTGGACTGCTGGTGCTTGCACCCTTGGCATTGCCGTCATCGCCCAAAATGGTGATGACTCGCCCATCGGCGAAGAACTTCAATTTCTGATGGAGTGAGGAAGACACTCCCTTTATACTGTGGAGCCAGGGTCGTCCGAGCAACAGGTTGAAATAGGCCGGGATATCGATGACTTGGAATTCGACGACAGGGTTTATAGGGCCAGTCCCTATTATAAGTTTTATGGATCCCATCACCTCCCGACGGTTATTATCGTAGGCACGCACGACAGCAGAGGTTGGAGCAAGGTCACTTTCTTTAAGCCCCAAGCATCTGAAGGTTCTGAGTGGGCAGACATTCAAAGCGGATCAATTATCAACGAGAGAGAGCGGTACAACCTTCCCCATAACTTCGACGGAGATGTTGAGTGCGTGATTGTGGTTTGGCCCAATTTTAGGGATTTCTTCTTCAGAAAATGACAACATTCGGGTGGAGGTCAAGGATTCAACCCAATTTATCGCCTCTTCTGGTGTGGTAGAAGGAGGAACTGTGGGTCCTGTGAGAAATTTGATTAAAGCATTTCTGTGCAACTAGGAAGACATGAAAAGCCCCCATAGAGTGATGTTATCTTGAGTTTTCTTCAGTTGATCAAGGATCTTGCTCTCCTCGATGGTCATTTCTGGCATAGGAAGGCTTTCAACGCCCTTCCCCTTGTCATTTGCTGGTAGCGAGCATGGAACTTGGTAATGTCTCCCAGATATGGTCATGTGATTTACTGAAGAAGGAAAGAACATGAATCCCGTTTCCTCATCAATCTCAGGTTGTTCTGCCACCCTATTTATTTCTCCGAGGAGTTCTTCAAATGTTATCATCCCACATAAGTCGGCTACTGGGCCAGTTCTTCCTGAAGCTTGCTCTTCTTTTGAATCTTCGAATTCTTCCCCCCATCCGGTGGCAACGATTCTGTTTTCCTGTGTGAAGTCAATGCATTCCACAACTTCAATGGCTTCCTCATATAGGTCTTCCCATTCTGTGGGGATGTGTAAGGGTGAAAGGACCAGGTGCCCTTGTAGCTTCAAAGCACCAAATAACTCGGTGATCCTGCAAATGTTGTTGGTTTGCCTGAATGCTTCCTCCATGATCTGGACAACATCATCTAAGATGACTTCATCGGTGGGTGTCACCCAACTATCTTATTCTCGGGCCCATTTCCGCGCTTCCAAAAATAGCGCATTGAACCTCTGGCAATCGATATTCATTTGTGAGGACAATTTCAGCCCGAACTCTAGGAGTTAATTTAAGACTTCTGATAATTCCATTCTTCCACTTCTGGAACGAGTACGAACGACGATGCATGCTCTAGTAAGGAGTAATAGCGCCCGATCAGCGGGGCTAATAGGGTGTAGGAGGAAAAATGGGAAAATTTGAAGAGGTTTAGGAGGGTATAGGGGTGTGATTTGGGTTGATGGATCAAAATTCGGGTTTTCTTCTAAGAAGATGGCATTGGTGTGATTTAGCAGTGGGCTGTGCGTAGTGTTTGGCTTAGGATTAGCTGGTGGGGCGATGGTACCACGATCGATGAGATCTTGGATTATGTTTCGAAGGTGAAAGCATTGGTCGGTGGTATGGCCAGCTATTTGGTGAAAGGCGCAATGAGTATCGGTCTTGAAATTTCTGGGAAGAGGATTGGGTAATGGATGTGGATCTAAGGGTTTGATAAGGTTTCAGCTTAATAGGGATTGGTAAACTTTAGAGAGGGGAGCATGGAGCTCAGTGTATTCCCTTCGGACGGGGGCATGACGACTTTCTGGTGCCCATGATGTGGTTGGTTGAGAGATGTTGTTGATGGTTGAGGCTGCGGCACTGGCAGGCTTGTCATATTTTCTGGGGGTGAACTGTCCGGACACTTTCTTCGGTTCAACTTCTATTTTCACAAGACCTTCCTCGATTTCTACTCCTGCCTCTCTGAGAGCTCGAAAGTGGGGGTAGTACTGTCCTCCCATGGTTGCTCGGACATGGGGCAAGAAATTCTTCTTCACTATGTTGACTTGTTCTTCCTCAGATGGTCGATTGGTCATGGTAGCGGCTTTTTCCCTCCATCGGTCTATGAAGTTACTGACTGATTCTCCAGAGTTTTGTTTGAGCAGATCTAAATCACGGCGGGTGACCTCGAGCTCTTCGTTGTATTTGTACTGCGATATGAATTCTCGAGCTACATCCTCCCAGCTACGGATTTTGGATTCCTCAAGAGATAAAAACCATCGGAGGGCACTATCCTTCAAAGTTTGCTGAAACAGCTGGTCCATTACCTCTTCAGAAGCCCCTAGGAGAGTCATGGAACGGTGATAACTGCGAAGATGAACAATTGGGGGACCACTCCCCCCGAACTTTGATATTTGGCATCTTGAACTTCTCTTGTAACCTTTCTTTAGGATAAGGAGGCATGTGAGTGTAGTCCATGTAATTCCCAGAGATCCTGACCTGGTCAAACTTCTTAGTGAGCATCTTGAGATCCTCTTTTACTTTATTCAACTCCTCCTCCTTTAGATCAGTGACCACAGGCAAGTTAGCCATATGATGAGCAATGTTTGGCATTAGAAGTTGGGCACGCGGCGGTCCATTAGCCGGAGGGGCACGTGGAGCGTGCTGATATTCTTTCGGGACCTAAATAGGCTCTGGTGGACCCATAGCACGAGGGAACATGGCCTCGGGCTCTTAAGGAATAGGGACTTAGTTTCATTGCAATTCTCGGACCTTAGCTTGGAGGTTGTCCATCTTGGACACGAGCTGAGCTAGGACTGTCGGTAGATCCAGTTGTATGACTGGTGCTTGATCTACATTCTCTATGGAAGATGGATGGATTCCGGACTCGAAAGAAGTAGTTGAGGAGCGGATGAAACTCTAGGGTGATTTGACTGAAGACCGAAGACAATAAGGAGTCAGGCCAAGGGCGTGCAATCGACCTGAGAAGGCGTACGATGAGATTTATTTTTGAGAAAGGAAGAACAATTTTTGGATCTTTGATAAAGAAGGGAGAAATGTTTTTGGATTTTTGATAAAGAAGGGAGAAATGTTTTTTGGATTTTTAATAACGAAGGGAGAAATGTTTTTTGGATTTTTAATAAAGAAGGGAGAAATGTTTATGGATTTTTAATAAAGAAGGGAGAAATGTTTTTGGAGACGGAACTCAGCATGATTATTATGACTATTATGTTCTCACTTGTATTTAATTCTCCTAAATGCAATGCCGGACGGGACCCGAGCCTGGAAAAGTGGGGGTCTTAATATATGCAAAGCTACGTCTGGACTCGTAATCAGGCTCGCGGACGGGGTCCCATTTTAAAGATGCGCGAAAATTGGGCGGCAGATCGACTCGAAATTTCGATAGAGTTTCGGGTTGAAACCGGCAATCTAAAGTGCGTGTCCTAGGTTTGACACCTATATGCGGGTAGCAGTTGGTTGGGTGAATCGGCATAGGTTCCCCCCTTGGGCGTGACTTCCACGATATACGTCTTGCTCTTACAGGCAATCGGTACAAGTGGATAAGCCATTTGATATACCTGAGTGTACGTGAATTGCCTCACCATATACCTCATAGGGACGGTACGTATGAAAGAAAATTCGATATACTCGGCGTACGTGAACAAATTCCCTGCGATATAACTCTCGTCATAACTTCGATCAAGCGGTATGATGCGGGTGAACCGTTTGATATACGTCGAAGGTACTTGGCCAATGGAAGGTGAGAGTCATATCTCTTAGGCTAACTGCGACCTGCCGGACCAGTGCCCATCACGAAGTGACCCTCCAGTTACTGGGTAAAATTTGGTAAATAGCAATGCTCTTTGGTGATATCGTGTGAATCATGCATGATTCTCTTATTAGTATCTTATGATGAGAATTCCTTTCTTGATTATGCCAAAATGGGGAGCAAAGTACAAGTACCCCAAGAGGTACACCAAGTATGGGTGATGCGTGAAACATGGGGATATACATGTGATTCTACGTTCACGTGGTGTGAGGTGTACATGGAGACTTTTCTACAAGTGTGTGAATAGAAGCATACGCATGGGGTGCATATGAGAAAGGGGAACATGCAGGTATGGGAGGAAACATAAGGAAATATAGCACTCATGAAAATAGAGTCAAACCCTCAAAATAATAACAGTCCCCAGCGGAGTTACCACTGTGGCCATCCCCGATCCCCGCCGCGCAGGGAAAAGGATCCTTCGGGTACCGCGCGTCCCCCCTTTGGGAGAGCGCTTCGACCTGCGTCGATTTGTGAGGTGTGAAAATGTAGAGAGATTTAGAGTCGCCAGTCTATTTTACTCAAAACAGACAAAAGAAAGGGGGAGCCACCCCGAAGGATGGCATCCAAAGACATACTGGTGCGTGCGAAACCAAAATGATTCGAGAAGGGTTCGGAGGCTTAGTTACGAAATGGGAAGGTGTTAGGCACCCATTCCGCCCTTTCGGTCTCTCATGAATATTTGCTATTTTCCTTTATATTTCCCCCCGTGATATGTGTGCATGTGTATATAGAGAATGGAGGTAGGAATCCTCGACTTGTATCATGGAAAAGATAAAGCGAGTCATCCGTAGGAATGCGAGATTAGTCTAGAAAATAGGACTTACGCGATTACCCTTGCGTTGATTGTTATAAGGGAACGATAACGCATGTGGAATAATATGCCACTAAGAACGGACATATAGAATATAATAGAAAATGAGATAAAGAGAAGATATAAAATAAGAGAAAAAGTGAGAAAAGGACTCGAGTCTCGAGTTTTACCCTGAGACGCCTACATAGCCTATAAAGGCATCAAAGTCCACGTAGTTCCATGCAAAATGAGGGGTGGGGTTTATCCCATAAATCCAAATGGAGAAATCTCTGATTTGTAAGTGTGTGTGTGTGTAGAAAAAGTGTTTTAGTTGTGAGAAAAGTGTGAAAAAAGTGTGAGAATCCCTATATGGAATTTATGAGCAAACCCTCTTTTTCTTGTTTTTTGGGTTTTAAAAATAGGAGATGTGCGATAATACTAGATAAAAAGTATGTTAGGATATGTGAAATAAGATAATAAAACTGCTAAGTAAGAAAACAAGTTATTGCAAATTTAAGAGAATTTAGGAGAGAGTTTGAGAAAGTTGGACCTTCTTGAAGATCTTGAGCTTGATCTTGAATGTTGGGGAGCAACCCTTGCACTTTGAATGATGATGGAGAGTGGTTAATTCATCAATTTTGATGAAAAGGATGATAAAAAGTGGAAGTAAAAAAGAGATTTGGAAGTTGAAATCACACTGCCTTCGAGAGAGGTTTATGGGATTCGTTCAGAGATATTTTTATTAGATCTGCGCTCCCCTTGCAAATGAGACCAAGGCCTCCTTTTATAGGCCCAGGGGTCTGTCGATCGGCATTGCCATGGCACTTCCTATCGGCAGGTACCGATAGGCAAGGTCTGGGACCTGCCATTTGGCAGTGTGCCTCAGGCTTTTTTAGAAAATTAGCCACCAAGGGCAAACCGTTGGTCAGAATTATGCACGGGGCATACCATTGGAAAGTTAATTCATAGACCTTCAAAAGTACTTTGGACATCTCCTGAGTTCGGGAGTTGACTTTGGGTCAAATGTGGCTCGGAAGCGTTTGTCAGTCCGCTGGACGGGGAATCGTTCGGACGCAAATGGATCGTTCGTCTGCATGGTAAGTAAGAATCGTGCACGGAGCGGACCATTGGAAAGGTTAGGAGATGTAATTTGACATTTCAAAGAGTTTGACCTAGTTTGGAGAGTTGATTTTGGTCAACCGGGCCGGAGAAGTATTCGGTGACCTCTCGGAGTAAAACGGATCGTTCGTCCGCATGGAAAGTCAGAATCGCGCACGGGACGGACCGTTGGAAAGGGTATTCAGTGCCCTTCGAAGATTCATTAAGTCTTGATCGATCCGAAGAGTTTGAATTTTTGTCAAACCGAGCCGGGGACCACCCGATGGCTTCCAGGTCACTGCTCAGGACATGACCTGGGTTTGCGGTGATGAGTGGAGGTACTGGAACCTAAGGAGAGTTAGGGGGTAACAGAATGAGGTGTCTACAATCCTTGTTCTATATTACTGTAACAGATCTTTGTCGACCCGATGATCGTACTACAGAATGCTCAGCAAAGCATCTCGTCAAAGATTGAGTTGATGTCGGCAGTAGATTAGTATTGCTCCCCATGCAACATTGGATTAGTTTTATCATCCTATTTCGGAGTTACCACAGGTGGATTAAACTTAGAAGGTGTGGTATAATCGACAATATAAGGTATGAATGGACATACCTTTATGAAACCTCCATGTAAGGAATTCTTTGATTTGGTCATTTCTCCCAATGATCCTCTAGCCATTGCATCGATCCCTTTCAGGGTGGGTAATCCTGATCATCCCTAATTGTGATGATTTTAGCTACTCAACCATTATTTGGTACTGAGCTCCCTTCCTGGGATGTCTTCTTACCATGTACTAACCCCCTGGTACGCTCATCCTTGACCTGATTGAACCTTCTTGGCATTCTCTAGACACTCTAGCTCTCCGTGATATCTTTATTTCTAGGCTCTAGACCTAGTAGATCAAATTCATAGACTCTTCTCATTTTCTCCAACAAAATTAGCCTCTCCTCAGAGAATGATTGCTCGTTATTGTGATCAGTTGTCCTGAGGGATGAGGTGGCTCCTAGGCAATATGACCTGTGATTTTATGATCCAGAGTATCTAGATCTACTTCCTTCATTTTGTGAACCCAAATTCATCCTTATAGGTCTATGTGGAGCCTGTTCACGGTGGGTCGATTGCATATCTCGGTATGAGGTAGGAGGCAACATTTTGAGAGTGTGCTAGTAATCAATGTCAAACTTATTTAATTAAATTCCAATTTAAGTCCCAACAAGTCTTAACTCTTGCAAACAAAAGTAATTGAATAAAGAAATAAACTAAGCATGCAAGACAATCACACTTGAGGAAAAATCCCCCACAAGGGCAAAACCATCTTATTTTCATTATAATTTTTAAAGTTCGATTTACACAAATTACAATGAAAATACAAGTAGTGAGATACAAAATACCCCAAGGCGTCGGTTTCGATGTCGTCGGCTAGAGTTCCTGCAAGAGCTCCAGAAGGTCATCAATGGAAAAGCTTCGTCTTCTCCACAAGTGTACTCCAGATGAGTAGTATAATCTTCCTTGGGGTTTTGAGGATTTATATAAAGGATTGGGAATTATTTGTGAATCAAAAAAGTATTGAAAACCTTAAAATATGAAGTCTGGAAATAGGTATTATTTTGCAGAAACAGAGGTATGTAGACTGAAGAAAAACGTGTTGCACTAACATTGTTTAAATAGTCACGTTGAGGCGGTGCGTCATTCGAGCAACATACGATGTCTTCTGAGCGAGATAGCATCTCATACGATGTCGTTCGAACGACATCAGTGGCGTGTCTTAAAAACCTCCTTAAAAAGATCTTGCGTGTTTATCATCTTCTAAACTTTGAAAATTTATTTAAAAAATATTCCCAGCTATTTATGCAAATAATTAAACACTCCAATTAAATTTATTTTTACCACAAGTACGTGGAGTTGTGGTAACGATTGAAGTGTACGTTGCTTGACACATGATGCACGTACGAAGATGATGGATGCATGAATTCGGATCAAGGCCATCGAGGATGATCGTAAAGACGTGCCGAATGTAGCGACATTAGACATACTTAAATGTGATATAGGACACTTGAAAAATTCCTAGATTCTACCCCGGACATTTATAAAATGTGTCCTTACGAATCTCCCCCTATGTCTATGTCGGTACATACATAAAAATATCCAAATTATGCTGCCCAAAAATAAAAAAAACTCACAAATAATTTAATATCCCTATTAAACCCGAAAATAAGAAATACTAAATGTGTGTCTTCACAAATTCAATCATCTTCAAATCTTCAATTCTTCAAACTTTCTTTGTCATCATCAGGGTATGCAAAAATGATTCTCTATTTTGATACCTTCACACATGAGACAAGAAACAAATACCCATGACGCGCAACAGTTTGAAATATAATGATAATTAGAAATAAGTATCAATTATGAGCAAGCAAATCAATATAAAAAGAAACAAGCAATTCTCCCCCATAATTCGTTCTCCCCCATTTTCTGATGTCCCTAAATAGACATATATGAAGAACATAAGCAATTCAAATGGAGAATGTCACATGGAAATAAACTCTCTTTTTGAAATTTTCAAAATTTTTAAAGCAAACAAAATCACACCATGAAAGAGCCCCAAAAAGACCAAGTCAGTGATAGCGGATATGCAGGGATGTGAACAAATTCAGCAGTAAAATCAATACATACAACCAAAACATATGTGCACGATGAATGTTGGATATTTCTATCGAATGAACTCAACATCATCCTTAGGTGTAAAAATCAACAAATCAAAGCTCAAAGTAATTTCCACACCAATAGCATCCAAAACATGTGAAACGCTTTCTCATGACTTTCAAGGATGGACAAACTCATTTTTCATTCTTTCCATCCAAACACCCTCATAAATAATTATACATTATATTTTTCTTTTGAGGTGATGAAACTAAATCCTATTGACCCATTTGATTTGCCATGTTTTTATTTTTATTGCCATTTAGTTTTTTTTTGGCTCTTTTCAAACGGCGGCTTTCACAACGAGTTAATTTTAAACTCTCGCAGCCCTTTCCCATGATTCACTCATCATATTTTGTTGCAATTAATTTCCTCACGGTAAACGGTTTTTACATGCACTACTATCTATTCAAGTTTTATCGCATTTTGATCATTGTATATATAGAATTGATATGGAAACACTCAAGCCAATATGTGATAGACAAGTACAATACTAAAATAAGACCATGAATGTGTGCAATAAAGGAGATAAGGAGACAAAACATGTACAATATATCACGAATTACATCTCAAAGAAACCAAATAATGTAAAGCAGTCACGTGAAAAATGGAGTGAAGTTGTGACTGATGGTTATGTTAAATGTTCATCCATAAACGATATAAACAAAATACAAAACTCTTTTTTTTTTGTTTTTCAAGAAATTTTATCAAAAGAAAAATCTTTTTGGATTTTTTCTAAAATTAAGAAGAAAAAAATTGGATTTTTCAATATTTTTTTTAAAAAAATAATAAAAATCAAACAAATATACAAATGGTACAATCTATAGATAGGAATCAAATGATATGATCAAGAAAAATGCATCCTACTCTAGACCTGGTGACCACCCCTCAATCAACTATGAAAATTCCTAAAGACTTCCTAAGACTCTCGAATCTAAGGGCACCTAAAGGCTTTGTGAAGATATCGGCTAACTGGAGATCGGCAGATACAAAACTTAAGGATACGACCTTTTCTTCTACAAGCTCACAGATAAAGTGCTCGCGTATCCTAATGTGTTTTGTGCGTGAATGCTGGACTAGATTACGGGATATGTGTATCGCACTTGTGTTATCAAAGGAAATAGTCATGATGTCCTGTGATATCCCATAATTCTCCAACATCTACTTTATCCATAGAAGTTGCGTGCAATAACTCCCGGTAGCTATGTACTTAGCCTCCATAGTGGACAAAGAGATGGTGTTTTTCTTCTTACTCAACCAAGAGAAAAGAGAAAAATGAAAGAATAAACACCCACCAGAAGTGCTCCTACATCCATCTGCATCCCCATCCCAATCGGCATCCAAATAGGCAGATAAATGGTCACTAATATCAAAGGAATACCAAATGCCAAGTGAGAGAGTCCCACTCACATATTTGATAATACGTTTAAGAGAGAGTAAGTGTGACTCTTTCAGGGATGCCTGATATCGATCACAAACTCCAACATTAAAGGCTATGTCGGGATGACTGGTAGTCAAGTAGAGAAGACTACCTATCATACTCCGCTACAAGGTTTGCTTTATGTCCTTGTCTGAAGTGTCCTTACTAAACTTATTTGAGGTACTCATCGGTGTATGTGCATGCTTAGAGGAGTTTAGATCAAATTTCTCACAATGTTTCTAGCATACTTGGATTAGGAGATGAACATCATATCCTCTAGCGGATGAACCTGGAGAACAAGGAAAAAAGTAATCTCATTAACCATGCTCATCTAAAACTCACTCTTCATCTCCTCCTGAAAGTGCTGAGCATGATGGGAGCATATGGATCCAAAGACTATGTTGTCCACATAGACCTGGGCAACCAAAATAGCACCGTCATCTCTCCTAACAAACAACGTCATATCAACTCCCGCTCTCTTGAAGCCACATGCTAAGAGATAGGAAGTAAGCCTCTCGTACCAAGCATGGGGTGCTTTTTTTAAACCTTATAAGTCTTTCCTCGGATAGTAGACGTGATCAGGGTGCTTAGGGCCTTCAAACACTTTTGGTTGTTCCATGTGAACCTCCTCCTGTATAATGCCATTCAGAAAGGAATTCTTGACATCCATCACATTAGCTTGAAGCGCAACTGACATGCGATGACGAGTAGTAAACGGATAGACTCAATCCTCACAACAGGAGCGAATGTATCATCAAATTCTACACCCTCAATCTGTGTGTAGCCTTGAGTGACCAACCTAGCCTTATTTCGGATAATAGTACCAGTCTCATCCACCTTATTCTTGAAGATCCACTTGGTACCTATCACATTTGTCTCACTAGGTCAGGGGATCAGTTCCTAGACATCATTCTTTCTAAACTGAATCAACTCTTCCTGCATAGCACATATCCAGTGTTCATCTTTGATTGCTTCCTTATAGTTCTTGGGCTCGACTTTGGACATGTAGAAAACATGGTTAATAATGTTCTCTAGCCGAGCACGAGTCTTGACCCCTAGGGTGGGATCTCCTAGAATAGTAGAAAGATCATGACTCTTGTGAACCCAAATAGGAGTGTCCTCTAAGTCGGGAATGGGATCCACTCTGGCTATGGGAGGCACAATGGGTTCATCAGTAGAAAGAGCGTCACGCGTACCCAAAACGTTAGAATCAATAAACACCGGTGGTTCGTCTTCTTGCATGGTGACGTTTATTGACTCCATAACCTTAGAGATATTTAGGTTATACACCTTATAAGCTCTACTAGACGATGAATAACCTAAAAAATATCCCCTCGTTGCTCTGAGAGTCGAACTTTTCTAATTGCTCTCTATCCCGTAGGATGTAGCATTTGCTCCCAAAGACACATAAATATGAAAGGTTAGGCTTCTTTCTAGTCCACAATTCGTACAGCCTCGTAAGAGTGTGTGGACGAAGATATAACCTATTCACCGTATGGAACGTGGTAGACACCGCCTCTGCCCAAAATCTTCTTGCAACTTTATGACCTAAAAGCATAGATCTAGCCATTTCCTGAATCGTTCGATTCTTTCTCTCAACAATCACATTTTACTGAGGAGTACTAACGATCGAAAATTTGTGTTTGATCCCGAGACTATCACAAAAAAGATCTACTTTTTCTTCTTTAAACTCAGTGCCATTGTCACTACGTATTCTATTGATAGTGACATCGTGTTGATTTTGGAGGACACAACACTTGGTCGTAAGAAAATCTATAGCATCAGGTTTCTCTCGCAGAAAACCTATAATAGAGTAGAGTGAGAAATCATCTACCATAATGAGAATGTACCTCTTATCACATAAACTTTTAGTATGAGTAGGACCCATAAGATCCATATGTATCAAATCAAGAATGCGATAGGTGTTAACAGAATTCAACTTCCGATGGGGGCTACGAATTTGCTTTCCCAACTGGCAGGGTCCTAAAACTGCAGAAGTTGTCTTTCCAAGTGATGGTAAGCCACGTACTAGGTCCTTTTTGACTAACTTTTCCAAATCTTGAAAGTTCACATGACCTAGACGTTGGTGCCATAGATCCATAGTAGTGATCGTGGCACTGTTGCAGAAAAATGAGGACTCAGGCATGATCCCATAATAATTGTCTTCAGTCCTCACCCCTTGCAATTAAAGTTTATCGGTTTGATAATAGGCATGATAGTTATCCTGGTCAAACTTTACTGCAAAGTCAGCATCGCACAACTGGCTAATGCTGAGTAAATTTTCTTTCAATCTCTTGATGTACAACACATTCTCTAGCTTAGGAAATCCTGGTAACTCTACCGTACTGCGTCCTACTATGCTAGATTTGCTCCCGTATCCAAAAGTGACTTTACCTTCCTTATGATCCTTGAGGGAGGTAAACAGAAAAACATCACCAGTCAATTTCCTGGAGAACCTACTATCGAGGTAACACTATAGAGAATTAGTTTCTTTAAGAGCAACATGAACAACAAGGGCTTTTGCGTTGTGTTTAGGCACCCAAGATTTGGTAACCTTTTGTTTGCCCTTGTCATTGTTGACTTTAGTCAGGATTTTAGAAGTGTCCACTGACGGCATAAAAATTCGTTATAACTTTTCCATTATACTCTGAGATGTGGTGGAACCTCAAATTGCTCTCTAAGACTCTCAAAATTAGTAGCGGCATATGATGGAGCAAAAGTACGTCGTGTATGGACCAAAATATAACAATACTTATGAAGATGGACTTTTATTTTGCAGTAAGTACAAAAATATGTAGACATAGGCCGACTTTGGTTTGTTTTTTTGGCCGAACACTCTTCTAATTTTTAGGTGGGTGGCCATAAGGATTTGTAATAAACTCGGGAATCGGTTCCAATTTTGTATGAGACTTGGAAGCGCCATCAAAACCTATTCCCGGCCTCCCACCTAAACCCAAAGTAGGGGAAAGGAGCATATTTCCCATATTACAAGATCGATCCTCAATTCTTACCTTGATTTCCCGGGATCTCTCAAGGTCTGGAGTGAGTTGGGCTACAAGGACTTCCAGTTTCTTTCGAGTGTCCAAGGAGGAATGGAGCTCACTCGTCAGATCGGCCATTTTCTTAGTCAAGTCCCCTTTTTGTTTCACAAAAATGCTTTATCTCTCTTAAAAAAACTCTCTCTCTCTCTCTGTCTCTCAACACTGGCGGTCTCTCTCTCTCTCTCATATCTCCTAATTCCTTTGCTACAGCTGCTATCCTAAGAGCTTACACTTTGTTACGCTTTTTGGTCTTGAAAGTATCAACATATAAATCAGCGTAAGTGCATCGAACATCACTCTCGCTCTCACTTGCTTCTTCCCCCCTCACTCACACTACTATCACTCTCGAGGTGTCCCTATGAGCTTGCATCCTCATCGCTGTGAGGAGCACTGTTAGTACTCACATGACTAGCCAAGAATGCGGTGAAGTTATATTCATGCGATGACTCTTCTCCAGAGTCCATCGACTTGACCTCGCTATCATCACTAAGGGTATTGTTTAAAGAAGATTAGGATTGTTCTTGATGTTTCAACCTAGATGCACACTTAAACCCCCTATGACCTCTACCACCGCACTGAAAACATCTCTCATTTTCTTTCTTAGAGGTGTCCTTTTTATATTTCTCAAATTTTTTTCAGATTTATTTTTCTCAAAATTCTTTTTATCTTTAAAATTTCCATTTTTCTTTAATTTGAGAAATTTCTTGAAATTTTTAGCAAAAAGAACCAAATTATCTAAGTCAAAATCAGAATCAGACATCTCTTCATCTCTTTTCTTAGATGACTCACTTCTCTTTGACCCCTCACACTTTCGGCCTGGGATTTAAGTGATACCCCTTTATCTTTTGATTTTATAATGTTTGGGAACATGTCGATTTCATATGTCTGTGGGTCTCTAACTAACTCCTCTAATTTCAGCATACTTAAATTATCTAATGAATTTAACACAGTGACTTTGGGGATAAATGTCTTAGGCAGTGATCTAAAAATTTTCTTAACTACCCTAGCATCAGGAATGTGTTCTCCTAAGTTAAAAGTAGTGTTCACGATATCAGATAAGCGTGCATAAAATTCATCAAAACACTCATTTTCATGCATGGAGATAGTTTCAAATTGTGTAGTTAAGTTTTGCAATTTAGATTATTTCACTGCATTTTTACCTTCATGACTAAGTTGCAAAACATCCCATGCCTCTTTAGACATGGTACACGTCATGATGCGTCGGAACTCGTCAGGGGTGACATTTTTGAAAATTCCACTAAGCCCACATGAGTTATATGTACTCCATTTAAACTCATCCTCAGTCCATGCAGTCATAGATTTTAGAGTAGTTATGTTATCTACAGTGATAGTGGGAGGCGTCCACCCCCTTTCACACACAACCTAAACACGTTCATCAACAGCCTTTAGGTGAGATTTCATGCGCGCTTTCCAATAGGCATAATTTGACCAGTCCAAAATTGGGACTCTATTATATAAGTTATCTATTGAAATTGCGCTTTTTCAAAAATCAATTTTCAGAACAAAATTGATATCCAAAACAAAATTGTCAAAGAATTACACGATAAATTTGTGTAAATGGCTCTGATACCAATTTGAGAGTGCGCCGACAATCAATGTTAAACTTATTTAATTAAATTTCAATTTTATTCCCAATAAGTCTTAACTCTTGCAAACAAAAGTGATTGAATAAAAAAATAAACTAAGCATGCAAGACAACCACAGTTGAGGAAAAATCCCCCACAGGGACAAAACAATCTTATTCACTATAATATGTAAAGTTCAATTTACACAGATTACAATGAAAATACAAGCAGTGACATACGAAATACCCATAGGCGTCGGTTTTGATGTCATCGGCTAGAGTTCCCACAAGAGATCCAAAAGGTCAGCAATGGAAAAGCTTTGTCTTCTCCATAAGTGTACTCCAGATGAGTAATATAATCTTCCTTGGGGTTTAGAGGATTCACATAAAGGATTGGGAATTATTCGTGAATTAAAAAAAAAATGAAAACCTTAAAATATGAAGTCTGGAAATAGGTACTGTTTTACAGAAACGGAGGTATGCAGACTTAAGAAAACGGGTAGCACGAACACTGTTTAAATAGGCAGGTTGAGGTGATATGTCGTTCGAGCGAGATAGCATATCGTTCGAATGAGATACGATCTTGTTCGAATGACATCAGTAATGTGTCTATAAAAATCTCATTAAAAAGATCTTGCATGTTTATCATCTTCCAGACTTTGAAAATTTATTTAAAAAATATTCCCAACTATTTATGCAAATAATTAAACACTCCAATTAAATTATTTTTACCATAAGTACGTGGATTAGTTGGAACGGTTGAAGTGTACATTACTTGACACATGATGCACGTACAAAGATGATGGATGCATGAATTCGGATTAAGACCGTCAAGGATGATCGTGGAGACGTGCCAATTGTAGAGGTATCAGACATACTCAAATGTGATCTAGGACACTTGGAAAATTCCTAGATTCTACCCAGGACATTTATAAAACATGTCCTTACACATTTTACCTCTCATATCATAGGGTTCTCTCCTAGATGGGGTTATTAAATCTTCTTCGAACCTATTTTGACCGGCCTAGAGTGTTTGCGTATGTTGCTTCGTCATTCCCTCCATCACCTCTTATACTTTGGCTATGCTCAATAAAATTCCTTATAGGTCCCCATCCTAAGGGTATAGGGTAGAAGTATTTCATTCACCCTGATACTTTCTGTGTTGTCCCCCATTTCCAAAGTTGACAGGGGTGGTCTGAACGAAATTGGGAGGGAAATAATAAGGTACATGTCTAGAAGTTCCCACAGACAGCGCCGATATGTTATTGTCTAAAAATGACATGCGTACCAATAATCAACAATAACAAATAAAGAAATTGACATAATAAAATGGAGAAAAATGAGAGACAGAGAAGAAAATAGGAGATTGATGTGGTTCAACCCAGGGAGGGGCCTACGTCCATAGTCGTTTTTAGTAACCTTAAAAAAGGTGGATACGATCTCTCAAGAATATCTATAGGGTTTTGCGTATGGTCGTTAGGTTCTTAGACGCCCTTGCAGTGTGTCATTGGGTACCATTTATATAAGAAGAAGAAGAAGAAGAAGAAGAAGAAGAAGAAGAAGAAGAAGAAGAAGAAGAAGAAGAAGAAGAAGAAGAGGTGGAATGCCTTTATAAGTCAGGAAGTTACACATTTCTACATTCTAGGAGACATATAATGATGTGCTAATCATATTCAGTTAAAAGTACTGACTCACATCTATGGATATTGACAGTTGTACACATTCCCACGTGTGGCCCATGCATGCGTTTGGTAATATTAACTCCTTGTATTCGACCAATCGGTCGACCAAAGGGATGATGTGTTGACCATATCTAATGAGCATTTTATGATAACAGGTGTCGTGATACTATGGATCCATGTCATTTATAGATTTATAGTATAATAATGAGTTTTTTTTAATTTTGTAGAGACGATCGCAGCCGTGTAATCAAGTTTTTTATACGACATATTTTCAGGCAAGAATATCTCTATTGTTTCCCTTGAATGTTATATGGATGTTGCCTATATCTTAATTATTCATGTTTTCTTAATATATATTTAGAAAGATTAGTTATGGAAAGTGAAAATAAATTCGGGGCTAATTGTATTAAATCTAAAATATGATTTTAGACTTGAAACATCGCATGCTTAGATTTATGTATTAGATTATGGTAGATCTATAGGACGAATCGTAGAATATAATTAAAATATTCAATTCGAATAATGTTTTGACTTGTAAAATTACGATATTGATTTTTATGTTGTAGAACAAAATTAATTGTTGTAAAACATTGTTACTACACATATTTGAAGTGGATTATGTGTTAAATTTGTATCATATCACTCATATTGGAATTATAGAATTTGACGACTTGAATAACGATTTTGTAGAACTTGGTTTTTGCATGATTATATTAATGTAAGTAAACTGGAATTGAATTTGTACGATTAATTGAGAAATTGTAATGCTGTATTGAAAATATGTGTTATGTAGAGATTATTCGTGTTAATATTTCAACATTGCGGGGATGTTGGAATTTTTGGAGTTGTGGTATTTTCACTCTTTTTAGTACGTTGCTTACAAGGTATGGGATTGATGAATGTGTACTTGTATGGTTGGGTATTGTCCTGAGTGGGGATAAGTAATATATCTTTACGTTATTCATTTATCCTAGGTGTGAGACTAATTGATAATTGTTTGTAGGTATTCTTCCAAGGTGATAGACTAGTTAATACTTAAGGTTTGGTGATATCTAGGTATGCGACTAGAGATGGTTTTAGTTGTGATGCCCAATTTATGGGTGGAGTTAAATGAAAATATAGAGAAATCTAAAGAAAATAAACTTTGTATTAAAAATGAATTTGCATCACAAATATGTGTATGACAATTGAAATTGGGTCAACTGGCTATAGTGACGTGGGTGTGTGTTGGCGTCACGAGTATGTGCAACGCTAATGAAATTGGGATGACTAGCTATAGTGATGTGTCATGCATGGAACATCATCAGCATGTTCAAGGCTAATGAAATTGGGTTGAATGGCTATAGTGATGAGTATGGGTGTGTTGTGTTATGATTTTAAGTGTGCCAATAGTATTTGCAGGATCAATAGAAAGGTAAATTGGCTATAGTGGCCTCACATATTTAAGATAATTAAATATTTTAATTGAGTAAGATAAAGTTTAAGATCAAATTCAAGTTCAAATAACATAATTGGACTTGGATAGTGGAGCGGCTTAGCTTATATGGGTAGTTAGTATTGTTTTATTTTACTCGCCTATTCTTATACCATTTTAATTTAAAATACTCTATTATGATATTTATCTCGTATGAGGCCTATGTTTGAATTCACAGATCCTATTTGGGAGGAGTACTTGGTATTCATGCAATGGGATCAAACCCATTGCGTTGACTAAAATTTTAGGTATAGTTGCTCTAGTATCTTCCCTCAGATTTATTGGAGATTCATGGAGTTTCAGATGGAGATACTTTTTCTTGCTTTCATAGTTTAGTTTTCCTTTTTGCCGTTTTATATACGAGACAGTTGTTTACGGATTTGGTGGGCCAATTGATTCCATAGTTAATTATAGTTTTAAGTTGGATATTTGTAGTTGGATTATTCATTTAAGTATCATTTTATCTTTTGGAGTTAAGATTTATTTACTGGATTTAGTATGGTGATGGTGTGGCCATCCCGATAATCTCCTCTCTCCCGGGGGCAGGAGGAGAAAGGTCTCGCGCCCTTTTTACTCTAGGAGCGCTTCGGCCATCGTCAGTGTGGGGTGAATGTAAAGAGATGGATTTGCCATCCTTTTTTGCACAAAAGAGGCAAAATAACATGTCCCCCACCTCGCGAGAGCGGCATCAAAGACAAACTGATGCTTACGAAACAACTAGTTCGAAGCTTCAGGGCTAAGTTATGGAATGGGAAGGTGTTAGGCACCCATCCCACCCTTTCGGTCTCTCATGGGATTTTGTTAATATTTTCCTTAATTTCTCCTAAGTGTGTGTGTGTCTATATATAATTGGAGATTGGAATTTCCCAACTCATTCCATGTAAAAGATAAAGTGAGGTCATCCATAGGAATGTCCCCAAAATAATATTTAGAAAACACGATTTATGTGTTTATCGAGATATTGATCGTTATGATGAAACGATATTATATGTTTGGATAAAATGCAAATAAGGATCACAAATATATTATAATATTAAAATAATGTATATATGAAAAGGTGACAGATGTGAAAATGAGAAAATTAGACTCGAGTCTCGGGTTTTAGCCCGAAACACCTACGTAGCCTATAAAGTCATAAAAGTCCACGTAGTTCGTATGTGGCATAAGGGTGGGGCTTATCCCATAGATTTTAACGAAAATTTATCATATGTATGTGTGTAGAAAATGTGTTTTAGTTTTGAGAAATGGTGATGGATAATCCCGTTGGAACTTATAGGTGTAACCCTCTTTTTATTTTTTTTGGGTTTTCTGTATAGAAAATAAAGTGTGTGCAATATAACTAATAAAAGGGTGATAAGTTAATGTGTATTAACTAAAGTAAAAGCTAGATTATGGATTTATGTAATTAATGCAAAAACAATAAATTTAAAGAGAGAGAGAGAGAAGGAATTTGGACCTTCTTTGCAGAATTGAAGCTTGATCTTAATCCTTGATGAGCTCCCTTGAATGTTGAGATGAATGTTGGATATGAGAGAAGGAGATTTTGCCAAATTGGTTATGAAAAGGATGGGAATGTAAGATGAAAAGGAATTTCACATAAGGAAACTTCGTTGATTACATGAGAATGTTGTTGAGATCACTGATATTGATCGATCTGAGGTGTGATTTGGGAGTGAGGTCATTCCCTTTATTTATAGGGTAAGGAGGGTGTCGATTTCCATATTCCTAGCCCTGCCAATTGGAAGGTAACCGTAGACACACTGTCTATAGGCAGGGAAATGGACCTACCAATCGGTAGTCTCGTGCAGATTTTTTCAAAAAATGGTCGTAGAATGCAATCCATTGATCCAAATCGGGCATGGGGCATACCATTAAAAATTTAATTCATAGACCTTTAAGAGTTCTTTGGGATATTCCCGGGTCTGAGAGTTGACTTTGGGTCCAACGTGGTTGGAAAGCGCTCGTCGGTCCTTTGGACGGGGGATTATTGGACAAAAATGGATCGTTTGTTCGAACGGTAACTCATAATCATGAACAGGTAGACCGTTGGAAATCTTATGCAAGGTAATTCAACATTCTAAGATATTTTCTCGATTTGGAAAGCTGACCTTAGTCAACTAGGGGCCGAAAGCGCTCGATGACCTTTCGAAGTGAAATGGGGCATTGGTCCATACCATAGGGCTGATTCACGTACACGGTGGAACTTTAGAAAGGGTATTTAGTAACCTTAGAAGATTTATTTAGTCTCGTTCAGGCTAAAGAGTTGACCTTGGTCAAACGGACCCTAGGAGTGCCCGGTGGCCTCCAGATCAATTTTTTGGGGAAAAGGGATTATTTGTCCGAACAATTATGCCATTTTATGCACGGGGTGGACTATTGGAAAACTTTTTTAGTGCCCTTTGAAGATTCAAAGATCTTCCCTCCTGTGATAGAGTTGACGGGGGTCAAATCGGGGTCCGAAAGGGCCCAATGGCCTCCAAATTGATTTTTGGTGGTAAAATGGTCCATTTGTCCGAACCATTATGCTAATTTATGTACGGGCTAGATTGTTGGAAATTAGATTTAGATACCTTCAAAGATCCATCGATCTTTTGCACTAAAGATAGAATTAACCGGAGTCAAACGGGGCCCGAGAACTCCCGATGGCCTCCAGATCAGTACTCGGAGTATGAGCTAGGGTTTGGAATGAAATGGGGAGGTGCTAAGGACCTAAGGAGAGACTTAGGAGATCCTAGAATGTTGTGTCTATAGATCCCCTCGATGGGTGAGCTTGGAACAAGTTAAAGTCATCGAATAGATAACACAAGATGTTTAGAAAAAAGGTCGATTCAGTGGACCTATGGAACGAGGATGACCGATTTAGAGGGTCGAGGACGATTATGAGGATCTAAGGAAATGCTGGGGATATCCAATTATGTAGTCCGAGGTCAATTATGAGGAACTAGGGTAGGGAGCGACCAATTTTGAGGGTCGATGCCAATTTCGAGGGCAAAAGATGAGAGTGACCAATTTCGAGGACCTTAAGTAGGGGCGACCAATTATGAGGCCGAGGTCAATTCTGAGGATCTAAGTAGGGGCGGACAATTCTTCGGGTCGAAGCCAATTCTGAGGGTTTTAGTAGAAGATGACCAATTCTAATGGTCGAAGACAATTCTGAGGGCTTACGATGGGAGAGACCAATTCTGAGGGTCGGAGCCAATTATGAGGCTTAAGTAGAGATGGCCAATTCTTAGGTTCAAAACCATTTCTAAGGGCTTTAGTAGAGGTGATTAATTCTGAGTGTCGAAGTTAATTCTGAGGGCATAAGTAGGAGTGAACAATTCTGAGGGTCGAAGCCAATTCTGAGGGCTTATGTGGGAGATGACCAATTCTGAGGATCGAAGCAAATTTTGAGGGATTAAATAGAGGTGACCAATTCTGAGGGTCAAAGCCAATTCTGAGGGCTTAAGTTAGGGGTGACCAATTATGTGGGTCAAAGACAATTCTGAGGGTTTGATGTAGGGGTGACAAATTCTGCATGTCGAAGCCAATTCTGAGGGCTTTAAGTTGTAGTTTTCTTGTGGAAATTTGGAGACTCCACCATAGAAAAGGCATAAATTCATGGATTGGATGCAACCTTATTGGGGATTTTCCTATTTCTGTTGTGACCCTTGGAGACTTTGCTGGGGGAGATATCCAAATGATTTTAGTAATTCCTCTGGGGAGATTATTTTGGGAAAAATGTCATATTAATCCGATTGGGGATTTGGGATGTTTGGAAAAATATTTTTCTTTCTAAAATTATTTGGTAATCTTAGGAATTTTTTAGAATTTTTTTTGGGATTTTTTTTATGAAATTTCAAGGAGGTGTCGACCGGCAGGGTGTAGGAGTTGCCAAACGGTAGTGGCACGGTATTTTGGGCTACCTCGAGCAAGTGAAGGGACAATATCGATCAATATGTGGATGGGAACTACCGATCGACATGCCCCTTAGCCTCCTATAATAAAAGGCGAGATTTTTTCATTTTTCACAGCTTTCAGGTCTTCTCTCTTCTACCTTTCCTTTCTGCAAACTCTTCTAGCGTTCTTTTCTCTTTCAAGACTAAGAAATGGCGGATTTTTCAAGCAGTACGGTCCACATGGAGTGGTTGAATGTTGAGGACTGGGCGCATTTGGAGTGGTGGTCCAGGTGCCCCAAGAGCTAGGAAGTGAGAATGCTTTTGACTCATTTGAGTCAGTTGTGGATGAGCGAACCCTTTTGTGTGAGCCTTCTCACAATCGATCTTCTAGGGCGGTGAACCGTGGTGGCTATGTAAGTCTTAATGACCATTGCGATTCCTTTTTTCTTTCTTGGTGATATTTCCTTATTTTTTGAATTTCCACAAGGGTTTTCCTTTTGGCTTTGATAGACAGATATCTCTACGTCGAACCTACATTCTCGGGGGATGACAGTGTTCAAGGATGTCTGGGAGAACCTTCCATCGATGGTTCACTGGGTGGTGTCATCATCTAGCTTTGGCAGTTTGGCATCTTCACTGGACGAGATGCCTCGTTCGATGGCCGTTCTCTACACTTTGGGGTAGAGGTGGTGGGATACCTCCCACGTCATGCATTTTGGCTTTGGGGAGATGACAGTGACTCCCTTCGATGCGAGGTAACTATTGGGGCTGGATTGTGAGGAGGGCCAGTAGAGGTGGACTGGACTTTGGGGGTAACTCCAGTGGCAGTGGAGGCAGATTTAGGTGATGTTGGGTAAATTATCTTCGGGGACTCCATACGTCTGTCTCTTCTAAAGGAGGTGTTGCTGAGCTGACAGATTGACGGGCTGCAGGTGTGGTAGATGGCCTGTTTGTTTATTCTTTTATAGCTGGGAGGGTTTTTTATGGTGACGAGTGGCAGCTTTGTCCATCTGTGGTTTTTTCCATATTTGAGGGTATTTTTGAATATCCCTCTCTTTGACTGGAGGAGACTAAATTTAGCGACCCTTTGTTCTTCTCTGGACGCATTCAGCCGGTTCTGTCGACAGATCTTTACTAGCACGACATATCTTTTGGAGGTATTCTTTATTTATGAATTTTCCTTTATGCATTTGAATTTTCCTTTATGCATTTTATTCTTTTGATTTGTGACCCTTTATCCTTTCCAGACGTGGTTTTATGAGGTGATCAGGCTTAACGCCCAACTGATAGCTTTAAAGGATGAGTCTGTTGGGGGCTTCTACCATATGTACTGATAGTAGAAGTCCAATCGGTAGTCTAGGCAGTCTCTCTCTTTAGGGATGATGCTTAAAGTCTTTAATGGCCTGAAAAGCAATCAGTTAAATCTTCTTTCCCTATGAAATCATTTTTCCTTGATGATTTTTTCAAATATTGATTTTTCTGCTGGGGTTATGAAGGTGACCTTCTATCCCTGGAGGACGGACATCCAGCATGCGGAGGTGACGGGGGGGAACGCACAAATGACTCATTTATTGGCGCATAAGTTCGTCAAATCCTGGTATTTGGGGGAGAGAGTAGTCCGACAGGTGGTGGAGGACGAGGTGATGGTGCCACCTGCGAGTCCCCTGAGGTATATGAGGAGAGAGTAGGAGATGTCAGAGAAGGAGAGGGTGGCAGTGATGGTTGGTGAGCCTTATTCATCGTATACCGACACGATAACGAACTATGATTACATGGATTTCGTGTCGAGTTAGCTAATGTCGCCCAGCATATATAATGTTATTCCTTTTCCCCCTGCGGGTTCTGGTAGGGGTACGAGTCATCCAGTGGGGTCTAACCACAGTGTAGGTGGTGCGTCGACATAGACAGCGGCGATGATATTAGAGGTTCCTTTTCTGCAGTTGGCTCCTCCTTCTTACAAGATTCGATGAGCTAATGAAGGATCGGTGTGTATGATTCATCTCCCAATACGATGGACCCAGAGGTGATGGAGTTAGCAAAGGTTTTCCTTCAGCCGATGGTATACCTTTCATTTCTTTGACTTTTATCATTCTGATTCTTTCTTTGCCTTAAACTGGCTGATTTGTTGTTTTCAGTTTTTTCTGTAGTATGTCCGGGTGTCGACTAACTGGATAAAGGACATTCGAGATTGGGTGACCTCTGTGATATATTCGTGACGTGATCCCGATTCCTTCTTTCTTAGTGCGGTCTGCCTCGTCTGGGTAGGGGTATGGATCAGGGAGCAGAAGCTCATCATATCATCGCAGGGGTAAGCGCGTAGGCCACAGGGACGATGGGTCTTAGAGAGAAAGAGAATAGAGAGAAAGAAAAAAGAGAGAAAGAAAGATAAGGTGGAAAAGAGAGTATTTTGGATGGTTCAATTTGAGTCCCGTTATTTTTGTGTTTTCCTGCAAGGCAAAATTTAATAAAGCAATATATATATATATATATATATATATATATATATATATATATATATATATATATATATATATATATATATATATATATATATATGCAATGAAATGGGAATTTGTTAATTTTTGTTGTAGTGACTTAATGCATATGCACTTTTTACTTTGTTACTGAGACCGTAAAAAAGGATTTAAAATGACTTGAGGGATAATTTATTTTAAAACAGGTTGAGTAAAAATGGAAATTCTGAATTCATTAGAATAAAAATTATTTTTATTGGGTTTTTGATTTTGGCAAAAAAAAGAAACGTGAACTTTCCAAAAATAAGCGGGTTGCCGATCGGCATACCCCTTGTCCTGCCTATTGGTAGGTCAGTCCAGCCTAATTAACCCAAGGCTTTGATTGCACTTTCTTCAATTGCTTGGTCCTTGATGGGGCAAGATTTCCTCCGGGCTTTGCAGGACTTTTGTCTTTGGCTAAGTTTTTCAAGTATAAAAAGGAGTAATGATGGAGTGTTTTCTTCGCCCATTCACATTTCCATTATTTCGTATATTTCTTGCTTCTTATCTCATCATTTTGCAATATGCTTCTCCTCGGAAGTGTTGAATTCACTTCTTACCTCGAAAACGTAGAGGCTATATGATCATATATAGTAGACAACGATACTTTCAACATGCGTCGGGTTTCATTATGGCACAACCAGCCTATTGAATGGAACATGCTGATGGTGGCGGTAGAATTATGGTACCCCAAGGACCATGTCTTTCACTTTGTCTTGGACGAAGTCTGTTCGACTTATGAAGAGTTCTTTGCCATATTAGGGATAAATCCCGGTGTTGCGGAGACCATGCCTAAATTCTCTCGGTCTATTCGGGAGATGTTAGCAGGACTTCTCCATATTTCTCCCTCATCGGATAAATCATTGGTTAGGGGAGGAATGATTTTTCTCCCGGTTGTGCTACATTCCATGCATCTGCAGGATGTTGGTGATGCGGCCTATGCTAGAGCCGTCGTTATTAGCTTGACTTCAAAATTACTATTGGTGATTGGGGAACTGTTGGCGAACCCATAACTTGTAGTCATAACTTTACGATTGTCATTCCATCCCAATCCTGTGGCGATGATACTGGTAGAGACTCTAGATGGTCTAGACGCTTGATAGGAAGGTCATTTTTAATTCTTAAGGGGTAGCCCAATTATGCTATTCATGTGGTTGTTGAAGAGATTCGTATCATGATCTCTCCTGAATATCCCTTGGAAGTTGTGCCCAACTTCTTTTCTCCCTACTTTATCAGTGTGGTCCTAGATATCGAGAGCTGAGATAAATGGTTTGTGAAGTATGGGGATCGAGGTTTGCATTCGTCAATACATTGGTGGGGAGAGTTGCAGCCCATTCTAGACTTGGGGGAATACCAGTATGTTTGATTAGTTAGCTTGCGACATAATTCTTTGTACTTTCCCTGGTGGCTCCTACATCATTTGGCTAAGAGCATATTGTTCCACCTTGAAGACTAGACGTTTTTCATGTGGAGGATTTGACAGAGCGTCTGCGCATGCGGCTGGGATCTCTGT
The DNA here is from genome assembly GCA_949130495.1 of Sambucus nigra. NCBI lineage: Eukaryota > Viridiplantae > Streptophyta > Magnoliopsida > Dipsacales > Adoxaceae > Sambucus > Sambucus nigra. Next base: position 726,302,310 of record OX422207.1, read on the forward strand.
GGGAGAATCGTCGACCGTCGACACATCCTTCCCAATCTATTAGAAGAGCTTGGCATGTTTTTGGGTATTACATGAAGTGGTTATAGAGGAGAGTGGTTGCCAAGATGATGCCTGAGGAAACTGGGAAAAAGGTGGTTTTCCATGTCTGACATCATGCAGGGAGTTGTTGTTGTTTTTCTTAGGCTGGTCCTGGCTTACCGTTCCATAGAGCGCCTTTGGTATTCCATCCAAGTAGGGAGGTTTGGGGACCCCAAGATGTAGATGATGATGAGGATGGTTCTTCTAGCAGGAGTAGGTAAGATCCCTTGGGAATCTTATTTGTGAAGTTTTTGTATGGTGAAGGTTCTTTAGGAGTAATTTGGCTTGTTTTTTTCTTTGTTTTAGGATAATAAGGTTAGGCTGGTGGGGGAGGTGGTTTGACTCCCTACGTCGATGTAATTGTAACATAATTTTTTATTAATAAAATAAAGAAGATTTTAATTATATTATTATGCCTGTTGATGAGTTTTGCTTTTTAACCATCTATACCAATCACTAAAGCATACATAATCCTTTTGTTCTTGTACATGATAAAAATGAAATGTTGTTCTCGGAGATAAGAAAAGAATAACATTTTCTGAAAAAGAAGGGGGTCATGCTCATGTGAAGCGTATGAGCTGCCTACTACCTCTTGGGGTTTTGAAAATATTTTGAGATTTATTTTTGAAAGCAAAGAGATTTTTAGAGGATCAGGCCCCATGTAGTTCTCAGTAGAGGGAAATAAATATTGTTTCTTTTTTCTTTTTTTTTATAGAATAGAGGGGAGATGAGAAGAGTCATAGCCCGTCGAGATTAAGAGTAAAATTTCTTGAAGTTGACTGGACGAGTCATCTCTTCCCCATCGAGGTTGGTGAGCATATTGTCTCCACCAGATAGGCTCTTCTTCACAAAGTAGAGACCACTCCAATTGGGCTTAAATTTCCATCTACGGTCCCATATGGGTTCTACTATTTCTTTAAGGTCTAAGTCCCCTTCTCGAACACTACTATTTTTTACTTTCTTATTTAATGAATGTGATATTCGAGGATGGTATCCTTGTATATGATATAGAGACTTTAGTCTCCTTTTATCCAAAAGTAACAACTCGTCAAGATGACTTTGATGCCAGTATTCCTCGCTGAATTTGCTTTCAAGTATGACACATAGAGAAGGAGTTTCTAACTCAATGGGTAGGACTCCTTCCATGTTGTATACCATAGAGTAAGGGTTATCCTCATTAGATGCTCAAATTGAAGTGTGGTATCCCCATAGGGCATAAGGGATCCGATCGGACTAATCTCAATAACTCCCGATCATGTTGATGATGATTGCTTTAAGGTTCTTATTAGCGTCCTCGAATGATCCATTAGTTTGAGGTCAGTAAGGAGAAGATTTGTTCCTCTAAATCCCATACTCTTCGACCACCTCTTTGACTCCTGCCTTGAAATGTAACCCGTTGTCTAACACTAGCTCATGCGGGACCCCATATCGATAGATGATATTGCTTTTGATGAAATTGGACTCCTTTTTGGCATTCAAAACTATGTATGACTCGTCTTCGACCCATTTTGTGAAGTAATCAATGGCACCAAGATGAATTTATTCCCATTTGAGGCTTTGGGTGTAACTTTCCCAATGATATCGATGCCCTATGTGGAAAACAGCCAGAGAGAGGTAATGTTGTATAATTCTCGTGGAGGTAAGTGTTGGAGATTAGAAAACTATTGACATTTAAGGCATCTTTGAACATAGGCGGTGCAATCTTGAACCATAGTAGTCCAATAATAACTTTTTTGGGTGATTTTATTAACAAGCATATGGTCATTCGTGTGGGGTTCGCATTCCCCGCTATGGATTTTCTGCATCATCTCTTCAATGTCAGTCCCTGTAATGTAGTGCAAGTGGGTTCCATTGAAGTTTCTTTTGAACAGTGCTTTATCGCAGACAATATATTAGGTAGCCAGTCTTGATATGCCCTAAATGTACCCCCTTGGCTCAGAGACATCAACCTAGGCCATGGAGATGGCCGATGTTGGAAGGGCCTTAGATCAACAACCAACGGTCTTGTCCCAAGCAAGGTCATCCATGGCCGACGTTACTAGCCACCTCGATAAGTGACGTCTCCGTAATCCACAGGGGAAGTTATCCATCTGGTCATCCAAGGCTTGCAACCTCGGCTTGGTTCAGGCTGAGGTTTCCATCCCATCATCATAACCAATCTCGACTGAGGATCAGTCGACGTTCCTGCTACACCACCATTACCTCGGCCCAGACCGATGTCACAGCTCAACATGCATTACCTCAGCTCTCCCACTGAGCCAAAGTCACCACCTCGTCCTCTTCCAGGACGAGGTTGGGACCATTCAAAGATGGACGAGCACTTATAAGCATATGTATTGTTGGGAACACGTGTACACAATCAGTTATAACCGAATCATTCCCCTAACGTGGGGGAATATTGAGGTCATCTTTATCTACATGAGATCATCTAGGTGTCATTATCATACTGGTTCGATCCTTATGCACATGTTCATTGCATGCGGGGGGGGGGGGGGGTACATTACACCTCCCAGGCACTATATATAGAGGTCATCCTCTACCTTGTAAGGGATTCGGAATTGGCAACCCTAGCTAAAACTCTGTCCAAATATACAGTAGAGAGAGAAATCTTGAGAGATTGTATCCATGGCCATTAGTGCCTTCATTCAGTGATATTACTCACACACACTCACAGTGGACGTAGGCGAGATTGGCTGAACCACTTATACTCCAGTGTTGATCCTCTTCCCCTCACCTCTTTCTCTTATACTTGATATATATATATATATATATATATATATATATAGTATACTGATATGCTGCCATTGTTATCACTAGCTTGAGCATACAAACACCTTGACTCGTGGTGCTCTTTCCAACACCATTATTTTGGCGTCATCCGTGGGAACGAGAAGCTGTCTCTTCCTCTTTATTTTCTTAACCTCACCGGAGACTTTGGTGGTGAACCAGGCCTCACCCCTTGCATGGAGCTGTTTCACCATTGAAAGAGGTCTTGTAAGGTATTAAGCTCATCTACTACACCAGCTCTTTTATGCTAACACATGGCACCAGAATTACCACCACCTCTTTCACCGCTTGGTGCGAGAGGATCTGGATCCAGCCAGGCATCGCCCCAATCTGAAATGGCAGAGGTGGCCGCAGCCTTGAGGTCTTTGGCTGCAACGTAACAAGCAATGCAGGAGCAATTTGCATAGCTCAGCTAAAATATGATGAGGCCACTTGGGGTCTCATCGGAGATGATTACTCCGGCGGCTGTCCAGACGCACCCAAAAGCTAGGGGACCACCCCAGGCACCGCGAAAGGATCACCCTATGCCCCAACGGAGGAGGGACGTTGCTGACCCTAGGCGCTTGCGCCTGGGGAGGCAAGGAAACCCTTGCCTTGAGGACAGGTATGATGATCTAGAGGCGAAAGATGTCTCGGAAGATTATTGGGAGTCGTATGAGGTTTTGAACAACACAGTTCATCCTATCCAATGGATCCAAGGTTGTGGAGGCAGAAGAGGTGGAGATGCCCAATAACGAGGATCAGCTTTTCATCGACTGAGCAGAGGGTCAGCCTTTGAAAGGCTTGGCCTTGTAAATGACCTAAGACAAAGGTTGTCAAGGTCGAGAAGTCCAGTCGTCTCACAAAGGGAAGAGAGACAACGTCGGCCTCAACTGGGACGAGGAAGAGACCAAGAAGAGGTCAACAGCAGGCGTTGTGCTGCGGATGGGGAACCCTCAATCCACCCCTTGGAGGTGGCTCGAGACAACCTCAGCCAAGACGACATTATAATACCATGGAATGACTCCATCTAACGTCTTGAGGAGAAGATAGGAGGCCTCATCAAAAGTCGGTATCCACTGCAAAGAGGTTTCTCAGAAGGCTCTCCGTTCGTGGCTAAGATAGTAAGCTTCCCTACCCCAGCCAAGTTCAAGCCACCTACAGTGACACCCAAGTATGACGGTAGAACCAATCTTGTACATCATATTGAGATGTACCAGTCAGCGACAGACATTTACTCAATACCTGATGAGATGAAATGTCGGGCCTTCTCTGAGACTTTGACGGGAGCCGCACACATCTGGTTTACTTCTCTTTCGAAGAATTCGATTGAGAACTTTAAGTGCTTGGATCTTAAAAATTGAATGAAACCTATGTGTTCCCTCCGAGTTAGCGCACGCAGACCACACTTTGAGCCAGCATCACGAGGATCCCTTTCCAATTAGTCACGATGAGTCTCTCGGTCTATCCTTTATCTATGGGCGAGGTCCCAATTTGTTTCGATTGTTGGATTATAATCCTAGGATGGGAGAAACGAGGAGAGCATAGAACCCCGCGAGTGGGGTCGGGTGAGTTCGTGGAGAGATGAGAGGTCGTCGCACCCCCGACGCGTATGGGGTGATTGTTAGTGTATTTTTGAGTCATACATGAGTGTCATATAGTGTCTTGCTGCATTTTTCCCATTTGTTTGTTTTATTTATCGCACTTATTATTTTGCCTTATTTAGATTTTAGTCCTTTTTGCTTGAGGACAATGCAAAAGTCTAAGTTAGGGGGGTCACAAGTGCGTATTTCTAAAACTTCACAAATTTGCCAAAATGCCCAGAAATTTCCAAAAAAAACATAAAATTTTGAAAAACCCAAAAATATTTTTGTTCAAAATAAATAAAAATTGGAATTCAAATTTTTCAAAAATATCATTAAAAGTCGAATTGAAGTCTCAAATTGTAAAATTCAACGTACACAAAGCCAAAATTGACCAAATATGGAAATTGAGCGAAAATTGACGACTTAACGAATAAGTGTGGAGATTAACAAACCCGGTGAGATTCGAGCCTATCACTTTTTGCGAGTTTTTAAATCAATCCGAGTTAATTGTTAACTCAAAGTTCTTTTCAGCGCCTAAAAAGTTGTCAAGGATCTCAATCCTTTCATTTTGATCGGTTTTGAAAAATGAGTGTAATATTGCTTTGAAAAAACGTGCCAAATTGATCTCTAAACTTAAATTTATCTCGAAGCGCATATGGTAATGCAATTGGCATTTTGGGCAATGAAGTAGGCCCTCGTTTGTCACCCAAAAATATTGGCCAGAAAAAGTAGCGAAAAATTACCCCATTTGTAACCCAATTTGAGCCAAACAAATTGCCCATTTTGTTTGATAACCCGAAAAACCCAAATAGCCGGAATTGTGAAAAATGAGAAAATTTAGAATTTAAGTCCGGAAAGTGCATAAAAAGGGGTAAGAAAAAAATAAATATGCTCAACAAAAATAGCAAAAAAAGAAAAGAAATGAAAAAAAAAAGAAAAAAAATGAGCAATAGCCCGGAAAAGCACAAATGGACATCATTAATGACTTTTCCAATTCCAACCTTCCCGGAAATTGTCATATTACCCCATATACCTTAAAACTCGAGATAGTCCTAACCGAGTCTAAATTGCGAAATTGGTTACCGCGTGGAGAGCTAATACACCAAAAGATAATATAAGAGATTGAATGCGCGAAAAAGAGGCAATGTTCCCGTTTTTAAAATCGTAACCCATTGATGAGATCCTATCAGTCTGAAATTTCCGTCATTCTACTTGTATGCGTGACTTTGCATCCATTATATTTACACTTTATATCACGCATACCGAGAGAATAGCCATAATTCGAGAGATTTGTTTGTGAGAGCATTCCGTGAGAAATTGAAATCAAAACGAATTTTCGGATAAGTAACGTAATGATCAATCGGTGGAAATTGACGATTATATTTCTGGCTTCGCACACACGCACTATGATTTGAGAATTGTACATATGACTTGATGATGACTATTTTCTGAAAAAGTTTGAATTGCACAATTTTTGCATATTTTGAATTTTTTTTGTGTCAATAACGAATTTTGTGGGTATATTCTCTGCAAACCCTCACGAGACACAACTCGTCCTACTACGGTGACCTAGGGGTTTAAAGGCTTGTTGCATATGCTAAATGCAATCGCTTGCCCACGAAAAAGGTATTCTATCCCAATAAAATGTGATTTTCAAGAGTTAAGCCTTGCTAGGATTCTTTTACATTGCTCGGGACGCGCAAAGTTCTAAGTTAGGGGGGATTTGATTCGGCATAAATTCTTCATATTTATCCCCTTAATTTCGATATTTTTATGATCCCGTGCGGTATAAATAGCTTGGATTTGTCTCATATTTATGCTACTAACCCTTTTTGGCAAGTATTTCGTATTTTTTGTATCTCTTATGTGTTTTATAGGTATTTTATGCAAGAAAGATGGAAAAGAGAATTCAAAATTGTGAAAGAAACCAAGAATCGGGGAGTTGAAGGGCATTTTCGTAATTTTTCAGCCTTAGTCCGGAGGTGGGGCCAACAAGAAATTTGAATATATTTCAATTACAAGAACACTGGAAAAAACAACACCTCAATCCGAGCTACGGTGAAGAAGTTATGCCAATTTGAAGTTGAGAAAAAAATCCAAGAAAAAAGCTGTCAAACCCTGGGACCGGTCCGCCCAGAAATTAAAAGAACCGGTCCGCCTTGGGACCGGTCCGCCCCTACCCCGAACCGGTCCGCTTTGCCAAACTCCAGATGACCCCGGATCACAAGCAAACCGAAGAAGGAAAAAATAAAAAGAAACGGTCCGCCCTGGGACTGGTCCGCCAAGAAATTAAAAGAATCGTTCCGCCCTAGGACCGGTCCGGGGGAGGAGGGGGACCGGTCCGCCTGTCGCAGTTTTAATTTTCTAATTTTCCTCTAATAGAGAGTCCTAGTGCTGCTAAAAATTTGGGGAGTCTTGTAGGGTATATAAACCCATTTTATTATCATTCTTAACAGGAAGATTAGAGGAGATTTTAGATAGTTTTCTATTTTTTTCCAGAAACCCTAGTTTAGATAAAAATTCCAGATTTAATTCCAAGATTGAAGCTTTATTCAAAATTTCTTTGATTATCAGTTTTATTCACTGCTGTTGTTACTGCCTTGGTAAAGATCAGTGAGTAATTCTCTCTTATTAATTCTATTCTACATCAATTTACAAGTTTGCTTTAGATTAATCATGAATTTCTGCACATCAATCACTGTTTCCATCACTTTCATCATGCTAGGCTAGATTTTTTAAGGCCGGGGTACATGAACCCAGCCTGATGTGTTAATTGTATGTGTATAACATTAATACTATTAATTTAGTGATTGAATACGACCGTATTGCGTAGGAACATAACAATTGTAGGTCTTTATATCCCGTTTGCCTCTGGGTAACCGTGATGATTTAGAATACAATTCGAGTGTTACTATCGCGATACCGATTTACTCATCCTCAGATTAAGTATGACGCGGGCTTGAGCCTCGTATACGTAATGCTTGGGAGTACTAAATTTCGGGTCAAATCAATCAGTTGAATTTATGATTAGTATTATAACTGCACCACACTAGGGTTGGGGGATTGTATTCCCATCCTATTTTTCTCATACATAGTTTAAAGTTTCAAATCATTTTTTCATCAGTATTTTAGGTAAATTAGTATAATTGCATCTTTTCATAATTTCATATTTGCACCTAGTTTAATCATTCCCAAAACCAAATCAATTTTCCTTTTTCTTTAGAGTCAAAGTTTGGATTTCTCTGTCTATCCAATGTCGTTACGTTCACTCGTCCTAGTTCCCTGAGGATTCGATACCCAGACTAGCCACTATACTCCACAAGAGTGTTGTTATAGTTTAGGTTTTTGTATTGTGGTTAGAAGACGATAACAACGACTAGCGTATTACACGGACGCTCGGTTTTCCACAGGATCAGTAAGACCTCAAAAGTAGGCCACCCATCTGTTGTATGTCAATGAAGGCAAGCATGAGAGCCTAAGAGACTACATCTCCAGGTTCAACAAAGAAAAACTTGAGGTGGAAGATTACGAAGAGAATATTTCCATGACCTCCCTCATAGGAGGTCTTCAGAAGGGGAAATTGTTGTGGAAACTTGCGGAAGACCCTCCAAAGTCTATGGCGAAGCTATTGGCAATGGCTGGGAAGGTCATGAACACTGAAGAGGCCATGGCCACTAAGTATGAAGATGAGAACGATGGTGGCAGTGAAAAGTTCCAAAGAAAGAAAGATGGAAAGAATCGGTCAGTTGATGACAAGTTTGCACGTTATAACCCTCTTACTGTAAGATGCAAACACAACCTCAATGAGATCAAGAATGAACGGTCCCTACGATAGCCAGAGAAGTTGAAGGATCCTCCACATAATAGGAACCAGAACTTATGGTGTGAATTCCACCAAGACCATGGCCATGTCACAGACAAGTGCTTCGCCTTAAAGGATGAGATCGAGAAGAAGTTGAAATCAGGAACGTTGAGAAAGTACGTCGATAGTAAGGCTCCCAAAAAGGGAAGAGGTGACCCTAAAAAGGGGATAAACAATAGGTGTCGTGATGATGCCCCAGCAAAAAGGGGAGATGACTAGGATGGCGATGATAAAGACGATTCGGGCCTTCCACCAAAAGATGACAACGCCCCTGTGAAGAGGGTTGGTATGATATCCTTTGGTGTTAACACCATATGCAAAGGACTTACAGGGGGTGGTTCTGAAATGGCTGACCGAAAAGCTCATGTTGCAGAGGCCAAGTCAGTGGCCAAACTTGAAATAGTAAATCCGACGTCTTCTGAGGCAACACAGAAGAGAAATAAGGTCGACATGGACACTCTCGTAGTTGGGTTCTCCCAAATCGACTTCAAAGGCATCCTAGATCCACATGATGACCCTTTGGTAATCACAACAAGAGTTCATGGATGTGAGGTACAGAGAATTCTTGTAGATGGAGAAAGTTCTGCAAATGTGATGTTCTGGACCTGCTTCAAAACCCTAGGCCTTAGCAGAGCTAGGCTAGTACCCTATCATCATCCGTTAATGGGGTTCAGCAGTGAAAAGGTCCATCATCTGGGCATGTATGAGATGGACGTGCGAATGGGCGATGAGTGGCCTAAGAGGTTAACTTGGAAGATCAATTTTTTCGTTATGGAAGAAAATGTCTTCTCGGCCTATAACCTCATCATAGGAATAGTAGCCCTTAAAGAGTTTGAGGCCGTGCCATCGACGGTCCACCAGATGATAAAATTCCCGACCCCCTATGGGGTAGGGGAAGTGCAGGGTGACCAGACCATAGCCCGAGAATTTTACTTCAACTCGATTGAAGAGAGAGAGGCCCATAAGAGAGCAACTACCACTTATAACATTGATACACTCGACCCCAGAGATGAAACAAAGCTAAAGAAAGGAGAGGCCGCGGAAGAGGTAGAATCCATCGTCCTCAATGAGGACTAATCGAAAAAAACCATCCATATCAGCAAATCCTTAAAAGCAGAGATCAAGGAAGAGCTAATAAGTTTCTTGAGGAAGAGGCAGAGCGTCTTCGCTTGGAGCCACGCGGACATGCCTGGCATCGACCCTGAGGTTATGTGCCATAAACTCAACGTAACTAAGGGTGCTAAGACCATCAAACAGAGATGAAGAGTATACTCCAAGGAGAAGTATGACGTCATCTGGGAAGAGTTTCGAAAGTTGGAAGAGGCTCAATTCATCAGAGAAGTCATATATCCGGAGTGGCTATCGAATGCAGTCATTGTCCCCAAAGCCAACAGAAAATGGAGAATGTGCGTAGACTTCACCGACCTGAACAAGACTTACCCAAAAGACAGTTATTCCTAACCTCGGATCGACTAGATGGTAGATGCAATGGCAGGACATGAGCTCATGAGCTTCATGGACGCGTACTCAGGCTACAACCAGATCTTTATGGATGCTGAAGACTCGGAGAAGACTGCATTCATCACGGACAAAGGGATATATTGATTCAAGGTTATGCCCTTCAAATTGAAAAATGCGGGGGCAACATACCAACATCTTGTAAATAAGATGTTGGAGGCCCAAATAGGCAAGACTATGGAGGTATACATAGACGATATGTTAACGAAGAGCTTAAATGCCTGCACCCAAGTGACAGACCTGGAAAAAACATTCGATACCATGGACCTGTATGGAATGAAACTCAACCCTGCGAAGTGTGTCTTTGGGGTAGGAGCCGAGAAATTTCTTGGTTTCATTGTCAATCAAAGGGGAATAGAGGCGAACCCTGAGAACATTAAAGCTTTGCTCGATATGAAGATACCAAGAAGCATCAAGGACATTTAGAGACAAACTGTAAGAGTAGCTGCACTCAACAGATTTGTTTCAAGAGCAACGGACAAGTGTCTTCCGTTCTTTAAGGTCCTTAGAAAGGCCTTCGAGTGGGACAAAGAGTGTGATGAGGCTTTTAATCAGCTCAACTCCTACCTCGAATCCCCCTTACTCTTATCTCGACCCATAGTAGGAGAGATATTGTATGTTTATCTAGCAGTCTCCGAGTCAACTATAAGTGCAGCCATAGTACGGGAAGATGTTGGGGTCCAAAGGCCTGTGTACTTCAACAGTAAGTCCCTTCAGGGGTCTGAGAAAAATTATCCTAGGATGTAAAAGTTAGCCTATGCCCTAATACATGCTTCTAGGAAGATGAAGCCTTACTTTCAAGCCCATTCCATAGTCATCCTCACCGACTCCCCACTAAGACAGGTCCTCCATAAACTTGAGAAGTCGGGTAGATTGATGACGTGGGCCATTGAGTTGAGGAAATATGACCTTACCTATCAGCCTAGGATGGACATCAAAGGGGAAGCACTTGAAAATTTTGTCGCCGAGTTCACATGGGAAGAGGTCGAGGTTGAGAATAATCTAAAGACTGCAGAAGAGTCAAACAGCAACCTCTTTCGAGACCCGAAAGATGTTATAACCAAGGGAGACAGAGATGGAATAGCCGAGAATGAGGAAGACCGATACCTCTTCAGGTAGGGAATAATGTTAGAAGGTGGTTTCTCATCAGATAGAGACATCTGGAACCTCTTTATGGATGAGTCCTCTTGCGAAAGTGGGAGCGGTGCGGGGTTGATACTCTCAGCCACGGATGGTACTAACGTTGAATATGCCCTAATATTTAACTTCAAGGCACCAAATAATGAGTCGAAATATGAGGCCATGGTAGCAGGACTCTCGCTAGCAAAGACCCTTAGGGTAAGACGACTCTTGCTTCATAGTAACTCAAGGTTGGTTGTTAATCAAGTATTAGGAGTTTATGAGGCCAAAGATGAAAGGATGGATAAATACCCGAAGAGGGTGATAACGATATTAGAAGGCTTCGAAGAGGTAAAGATGAAGATAATACCTCGTCGAAACAATAGTCTCGCAGACACACTAGTAAGGTTGGCTTCAGCAACCAGGACAGACATCAGAAGAACAGTTCCAGTGGAGATCCTGCCCAAGGTAACCATTGAAGAAGAAGAGGTAAGCAACCCTTGCCTCAATTTGAACCTAGGGGACTCATGGATGGATCCCCTTGCCATATACATCAGAGAGGGGGTGTTACCAGAATCAAAGTTAAAGAGGAGGAAACTGAGGTACAGAGCTGCAAAGTTTTCAATAATAGGAAACGTCCTATATAAGAAGGGATTCCTATTACCTCTCCTCAGATGCGATCATCCCACAGAAGTTCCTCGTATCCTGCAGGAGGTACACGAGGGTTCTTGCTCCAGTCGCATAGGAGGAAGACCTTTGGCGAAGAGGATTATTACGCAAGGGTATTGGTGGCCGACCTTCGCCAAGGATGCTGCAGCCTACGTAAAGAGGTACGATAAATGTTAGAGATTCCCAACTATCCCCCATTAACCTCATCAGCCTATGACGTCAATCGGTTCCCCTTGGCCATTCGCAGTATGGGGAATTGACTTAGTGGGTCCCCTGCCAAGGGCTGCAAATAATTATCGATTTCTGAAAGTTTCCATTGACTACTTCTCTAAGTGGGTAGTGGCAGAGCCGATGATCAAGATTACAGAGCAGAAGACCTTCCAATTTATTTGGAAAAACATCATATGCAGACATGGACTCCCAAACACCCTCATTTAGGACAACAGGACCCAGTTCAATAATTCTTCCTTGGAAAAATACTGCGAAAGAGTTGGGATAAAGAAATTTTTCTCTTCTCTTAACCGACTCCAAGAAAACGGTCAAACCGAAGTCACAAACAGAATGATCCTGGAAGGGATAAAGAAGAGATTAGAAGAAGCTGGGGGTATATGTGCTATGGAACTATAGAACGACGGTTAGGACACCAACGGGGGAGGCCCCGTTTATGTTATCACATGGATCAGAGGTCGTCATACCAACAGAGGTAGGACTCCCTACTCATAGGGTTCACACCTATGACCCTGAGAAGAATAAGGAGGAAAGAAGGCTCGACCTAGACTTAATTGAAGAGAGAAGGGAAGATGCAAAAGTTAGGCATGCAGCTTACCAGCAGAGAACAGCAAAGTTCTATAATCAAAGGGTAAAATCAAGACCCATAGCTATAGGAGACCTGGTGTTGAAGAAGAGGTTGCAGAAGGCGAACAAGCTTCACCCAAATTGGCATGGTCCTTACAAAAGATTGAGGAGGTTGTACCCGGGACCTACAGGCTAGAAAACCTCGAAGGGGAACCTTTCTCTAACCCTTGGAATGTTGATCATTTAAAAAAGTATTACATATGATGTTACGAGGGCTTTCACATAAATATATCATCTTATGAAGAGATTATTAATGATAAGATCAATTCCTGTGTCAATACTTGGTTCATTGTGCTCGAATGGAAAAATTTATGGGGATAGCATCTTAGTTGATGACCTCAGACCTTATAACATCCAGCGGAGAAGTCTCTACAGGGGCAGCATCTTCCTCTTTAACCTCTTGAAGGGCCTGGGCAAATTGAGGATTGCCAAAACTAAGACCAATGAAGTCAGAGGCTTTCAAGATCCCTTACTCCTTCTCCTTTGCAGCCGCCCATTTGCCAGTGGCCTTAATACCACTGTTGAGGTATTTAAAGCCAAAGCTGATGAATTCATCTGAGACTTTGTAATCATCCAGGATCCCCTCAGAAGCATCCTCAAGGGCTGCCTTCACTGCAGCATCAACTTTCTGCTGGAGAATGTCGTCCTTGGCCTTCAGAGCAATGGTGTGGTCCTTTTTAAGCTTGGAGATCTCTTTCTCCAACTCCTTAACCTTCTTATCAGACCCCTCAAAGGTAGACTTCAGAAGATCTACCTCGGCCTTCAGAGAGTCATGTACCTTCTCGGCCTCTTGGCCTTTCTCGATGAGAGGCAGCCTCTTTAGAGTCCAGTTGGCAAAATGGTGCATGGACACGATGTCCTGCAAGACAAGGGTCAGATGTATAAGTTCAAATTCAAAGCAGAGGTTGCACTTAGGAATAAAATTGAAATTATTCTTACCTGGATAGTCCTGAAAAGTCCAAACTCAACCAGCAGAGGAGTATCCATGGAATGACAGAAGCGTTTGTTGGCATCGGTCATAGAAGAGCCGATGGCATCTAATGCCTGAAGGCTATGGCCTATAATACTATCATTAATTTTTAGCTTCTCTAGACGAGTAACCAGTGAATCTTCAAAGGATATGGTTATGGACTTTTAGGCCTTACTTTTCCTCTAATCCTCAGGGGTAGTGGCTGTAGTTTTCCTCTTTCTTGTGGCGCCGGCCTTGGATGTGCCGACACTCTTCTTTGGTGTGGGAGGAGGGGGTGCACTCAAGCCTGCCTTTTTTACCAGCTTCGTGAGACTTGGGGAAGACATCTCACAGATATCTTCTGAGATGCCTTCAGGGCGTTCTACAAATGAAAAGGTCTGAGTAAGAAAATCAGACACATAAAAGTCAGAGGTTTAACTTGCTGAAATAATAAAATAAGCACTTACGAAGCTCGGTCAGAGGACTCCCCCAAGGCCAATCTCAGAGAGATAGTAGGGGGTCATCAGATGTTCAAACTTGACTAACAGACCATGTTCTTTCACTTTTTGAAGATAATTTTGTCTTAGCCTAGGGTCGGCCCTGGCAGCCATCGACACATTGCCCCATTTCAGGGGTATCCTCGGCTCTAAGTTCGAAGAGGGAACACAAGGACCAAATTCCCATGCCCCTAAGACGAAGAAATATTGCGACTTCCAATTGTGATTTGAGGTTTGGGTGACTTGCAACATCTTCTTAGTTGACTTCCGAGCTAAGAAATGGTAATGGCTCAGATGATTCCTTGTAGATGAAGGGATGTAGCATCCGGTGAAGACCTGGATGGGAAGGTCTGGGTGGTGGACTGCCCTCCATAGAACTATAGCTCCAATTATCACCCTCTAGGCATTGGGGGATAACTGGGAAAGAGCTAAGTTGATGTAGGAAAGTATGGCCCTAATGATGGGATGAATGGGAAAATGAAATCTTAACTTGAACATCTGCTCATACAGACAGATTTCACCATCTCGGTCGCTGAAAGCCCTATCTTCCCTCAGAGGTCTCCTGAGTTTTATAGAGGGACTAATGGAATATAGATGCCTGAAGGCAAGAAGGTCGATCTCGGTGACAGTAATTTCTATCTCGACTGCTTCCGAGGTGTCAACATCACTCCCCTCATCCTCGTCCTCTCTAACGTCGGCTGGAGTAGACAAGGGATTTCCATCAGGAAACCTCTGAGCGAACTCATCCCCTGTGGCAACTGATAAGGGGATAGAATTAATGAGAGGAGGAAAAGCCACACTCGGTTTGACAACTTCAAAATCTGAGGAAGTATGGAATGTGCTAGACTCGTTATGGGACGAGATGCGACTCGAAACCTCGGCTTGATCATGGACACGATCCAGTTGAATGGAAAAGTCCATGGCCTCTTAAAAAGAATCCACAAACATAGGGTGGGAGGTAGACGACTCAAACTCAAACATAGGATTAGGTTCAACTGGGACCTCTACTTGGGTTACTGGTTCCGTTGGCTCAGGGTATATGACCTTCAGAGGGGGTGGAAAGATAGGTTTGAGGGGGAATGCCTCTGCCCTACGAGCTTCCTCTTGCGCTCTTTCTATTTGTCTATTTTTATCTAAGGTCTTCTCCCTAAGAGAGGGGAATTCCTCTAAGAGTTGGTAAAGGGGTCTGAGCATATGAGGCAGACCCTACACTTGTGACTCTCCTAAATAAACAGGATTGACAATTTAATTAAAGATCAAACTATTAAGTTTGAGCAAAAAGCAACCAAGAATAATAAAAACCAGGGCTACTGAAAAACACAAGCGATGACCGAAAAACCCAAAGAACTTGCCGAAAAATGAAAAAAAATAGGGACAAGGTAGGAAAAAGTAGAGAAGAAGGGATGATAGACGGTACTTGATGGAGAATGATGAGAAGAGAGGACGAGTTGGCAAGGAAAAGTCCACCCAGTGCACTTTTAACCAGAGCTCTTGTAAAGAGAGAGAGGCAAAAAAATTTAGGCGAAGAAATGAATAAGTGGGGAAGAAAGAGCAAGGAAATGAGGGTTTAACCCTTAAACAGTCCCACACGCATCCCAAGGCCCATCATTGCCTTGGGAGCCCAAAAGACTACAATCATTACACTTGCCAGGAACGTTAGCCACTTCAGCAGCTGACACTTGTCAAAAAGGTATTAACACCTAAGGAAGTCCAACCTCGAGAAAATATACCCCTTAAGAACCTGATCACATAGGTAACTAAGGGCTATGGGGTGATTGATATGCCCTAAATGTACCCCCTCGACTCAGAGACATCAACCTTGTCCATAGAGATGGCCGATGTTAGAAGGTCCTTAGATCAACAACCAGTGATCTCGTCCCAAGCAAGGTCGGCCATGGTCGATGTTACTAGCCACCTCAGTAAGTGAGGTCTCCGTAATCCACAGGGGCGGTTATCCATATGGTCATCCAAGGCTTGCAACCTCGGCTTGGTTCAGGCCGAGGTTGCTATCCCATCATCATAACCAATCTCGGCTGAGGATCATCCGACGTTCCTCCTACGCCACCATTACCTCGGCCCAAGCCTACGTCACAGCTCAACATGCCTTACCTCAGCTCTCCCATTGAGCCAAGGTCACCACCTCATCCTCTTCGAAGCTGAGGTTGGGACCATTCACAGATGGCCGAGCCCTTATAAGCATATGTATTATTGGGAACATGTGTACACAATCAGTTATAACCGAATCATTCCCCTCACATGGGGGAATATTGAGGTCATCATTATCTACATGATATCATCCAGGTGTCATTCTCATACTGGTTCTATCCATATGCACATGTTCGTTGCATGCTTGGGGGGTACATTACACCCCCCAGGCACTATATATAGAGGTCATCCTCTACCTTGTAAGGGATCCGAAATTGGAAACCCTAGCTAAAACTCTGTCCAAATATACAGTAGAGAAAGAAATCTTGAGAGATTGTATCCATGGCCATTAGTGCCTTCATTCAGTGATATTACTCACACACACTCACATTGGATGTAGGCTAGATTAGCTGAACCACTTATACTCCGGTGTTGATCCTCTTCCCCTCACCTCTTTCTCTTATACTTGATATACATATATACTGCTATACTGATATACAGCCATTGTTATAACTAGCTTGAGCATACAAACACCTTGACTGGTGGTGCTCTTTCCAACACCATCAAGTCTGTAGAGGGTTGATTGGTCTTTCTTGTTAGAATCATGGGGATACTTTTCATGCTTGAGGAGGCACCAAATATCACAATACCAACAATCGCCCATATCAGGATCTTCTCCTGTGATGAGCTTGATATGGTAGCAGTGGGTTGGTTTAGCCTGCTTCTCGACTAGGAAGGGGGCCATTATTATTCCTTCGTGCATGTCGACCGTGGGGGACAAGGTAGTAAGGGCATCGGCTAAACTGTTCCTTATTCAAGGTAAGTAGTGGAAGGTAATATCTTGGAATTGGGAGGCAGATGTTTTAGGTGGACGTGGAAGGGTAAGAGTTTCTCCTTTTTAACTTTCTATATTATAAGGACCTGACCGATGTTAAGGGTTGAATCCTCGTAGAAATCTAGGTATAGGATTTCGTTCTTGAGAGCGACTTTGAGGACTACTATTCATGACTCATATTCAGTCATATTATTAGTGTAGGGAAAGTCTAGCTTGATTGCAATGGGAGTGTAAGAGTCATCAGGGGAAATTAAGAGTATCCCAATGCCATATACTTTTTTTTATTGGTGGCGCCGTCAAAGAACATTTTCCACCGGTGGTCTTTTGGAGAGGCACGAAGTATATCTTCATCTGGGAATTCGGAGATCGAAACATCAAATTCTTCCATAAGGTGGTCAGCAAGGTAGTCAGAGATGTCTCTCCCTTTCATGGCTTTCTATGTGACATACATAATATCAAATTCGGCTAACAACATCAACCATTGGGAAATTCGGCTAGACAAAGAAGGTTTCTTGAGCAGGTATTTAATAGGATCCATTCAGGACACAAGCTTGATGGGAAAAGAGAGCATGCAGTATGGTAATTTTTGGGTGACCCAGACAAGGGAAACACATGTTTTCTCCAAGGCAGTTTAGTTAACTTCATAGTCGACCAACTTGCGACTGGTGTAGTAGATGGCTCTCTCTTTGTGGTATTCTTCAAGGTATTAGTCTAACAAAGCCCTGGTTATAGTATTTGTTACGGTAATTTAAAGGATTATAGGTAGACCAGGTTGTGGTGGCATTAGTACTGGAGGTTGAGTTAGATTTTACTTGATTAGTTTAAAATCCTCCTAGCAAGCTTTGTTCCAAACCTTATTTTAATCGTTCTGAAGGAATTTGAAGACGAGTTCACAGATTGAAGTCAATTGGCTGATGAACCGGCTTATATACTATAATTTTCCAAGGAATCCTTAGACTTCATTCTTCATTCGAGGTGGTGACATTTAGAGTATGGCTTTCAGTTTGGCAGGATCTTCTTCAATCCCCTTTCGTCTAACCATAAGTCCCAACAACTTTCCTTTGGTAATGCCCAAAACACATTTTTTAGGGTTAAGTCGCATCTGGTATCGTCGTAATCGCTCGAAGAATTTTTGAAGAGAGGGAACATGACCTTCCCGAGTTTTAGACTTGATGATCATATCATCCACATAGACCTCGACTTTTTTGTGTATCATATCATCCTAGATAGTTGTGGAAGCCCTCTCGTAGGTAGCCCCTGAATTTTTTAGACCAAACAGAATAACAGTGTAACAGAATGTTCCCCAAGACGTAATGAATGTGGTTTTCTCTTAATGATACAGGTGCATCTTGATTTGATTATATCCGATAAACCCATCAACGAAGAGCATGGCTTTCTGTGTTATCCACAACCATGTCGATATTGGGTAGCGGGTAATAATCATTCGGAGATTCCTTGTTCAAATCTCGATAGTCAATGCACATGCAAACTTTTAGTTCGGATTTCATCATGAGTACGATGTTGGCTAACCATATGGGATATTCGATCACACGAATGAAACCCACGTTCAACTGTTTGACCACTTCTTCCTTAACCTTGAATGATCATTCGGTGTAGAGCTTTCGTAGTTTTTATTTGACTAGTTTACATTCTGGGAGTGTTGGAATCTTGTGATGAGCTATCTCGAGATAAATGTCAGGCATGTCATCATAGGACCATGCGAAAACATCCATAAATTCCTTTTGTAATTCCTAAAGTCGCGCATGCTCATGCTCGTCAAGGTTGTATCCTATCCTAATCTCGCGCAGTTGGCTACTAGAACCGAGATTAATAGCAACAGTTTCATCTTCATTAACATGAATGCAGTTATGTAATTTGTTATTAACCTTATTTATATTAGTTAAGAATTGTTCATTTGCAAAATCATCACAATCAAGAGTTTGATTAAATTTAAGTCAATCAATGTAAGGCACAACAAGATACTTAATTTTTTTTTTCATTATTGGGAAAAATGGCATTCAGAACCTCATCGAAGGAGGTCTTGATTATCTCAGAATAAGGAAGGACAATAAAAGAAGAATAAATTGGATAAACATCAGAGTTGGGTTGAATTTCAGCGGGTGGAACTGGTATAACATTCCAGTTGAGGAAAGTGCATCAACAGCTTTGATCAGTCAAGATGGATCTGATGAGGTAGCACTTAAGTGGATCATGCAGAGTGTCATCCCCAACGTTTACAAGTTGAATGAATCCTATTAGTCACTTCCCTCAGAATCTCTGATAGTAGCTATAGTCTTCTCAATGAGTGGTCTCACATAATGTTGGTAACTTTCGGCCCATGAATAGAGTTCTTGGAAATAGATTTCCATTCTTGTTTCATTTTCTTGTCCATATGACCATACCACGGTTCGAGAAAGCCGCAAAAGGGGAAATCTTCACCCTCTCTGATGAATCTTTCATTCAAGGAATATCTTGATACAGTCTTAGTACTTTCTAGTCTTCTCTTTAATCGAGTTTGGCGGAGCATTTGGAGTTCCTATAATGATGGTTGTAACCCAAGCCATAAGGATGAAAGACTTTCTTCAGTACTATGGGTTCTAGTATTACTTGATGTCATCATCCTAGCCCCGATTCGGGAATGAAGTGAATGTTTTTGAATATCTGGATCACATTGATGTTTCCATGATGGTATGCTCTTGACAAACCCTATCTTTAAAATCGTCCCCTGCTGGGGGTGAAAGAGGTTCGACTCGAAAACCTGACGGAACATATCATTTGCCCCGTGCTATATCTCTAGTACCAAATTATTGGTTCTTGCATTCTCGGTGTTATCATAATCACCCAAGATGGTGAAGAACTTCAGTTTCTGATGGAGGGAAGAATACACACCCTTAATGACATGGTCGTCCGAGAAACAAGCTGTGATATCGATGACTTAGAATTTAGTAACAGGATTTATACGGTCAACCCTTATTGAGAGATTTATGGATCCCACCACTTATCGATGAGTATTATCATAAGCGCGCACCGCGGCAGAGGTTTGAGCAAGGTTGCTCACTTTCATTCCAAAATAATTGAGGGTTATCAATGGGAAAACATTAAAAGTTGATCCATTATCAATAAGTGAAAGTGGGACGGTGTTTCCTATGATTTCGACAGAGATATTGAGAGCATATTTATGATTTATTCCAAACTTAGATATTTCTTCTTAGGAGAAGGAGAACATTCTAGTAGAGGTTAGAGATCTGACCAGATTCACTGCTTCTTCTGGCGTGGTGGAAGGAGGGACTGTGGGTCCAGTGAGTAGTTTGATCAAGGAATTTCGGTATAGCTGGGAAGACATAAAGAGTCCCCATAGAGTGATGTTACCTTTGGTTTTATTCAACTAATCAAGGATCTTGCTCTCCTCTAGGGTCATTTTTGACATAGGACGATTCTCAAAACCTTTTCCCTTATTGATCACCCATGGTTGCGAGTTTGGAACTTGGTAATGTCTCCCTGATCTAGCCATATGGTTTATAGAAGAGGGGAAAAATATAACCCGTCGTTTCCTCATCTATCTCGATTTGTTCATCCACCTTATTAATTTCTCCTAGAACCTCCTCAAATGATATCATTCCACATACGCAGACTATCGGGCTTGTCTTTTCTGGACTTGCTCTTCATCTGAACTATCAAATTAGTCCCCCGATCTAGTGGAAACGACATCATCTTTCCACGATAAGTCAATACAATCCATAACCTCAATAACCTCTTCTTATAAATCCTCCCATTCGATGGGGAGATGTATAAGTGAAACGACCAGGTGCCCTTATAGATTCAAAGCATCAAGTAGTTCGAACATACTGCAAAATAATGGTTTCTCAGAATAAGTTTGTCATGATTTAGATGGCATCATCTAAATTGACTTCTTTTGTAGTTACCACCCAACTATCTGACTCTCGAGACCATCATCGATCTTCCAAGAATAGAGTACTAAATCTCTGGTAGTCAATGGTCATTTCTAAGGGCAATTTCATCCCGAACTCTAAAAGCTGGTTCAATACTTGTAAGGACATATTTTACATAGTCCGTTTACATTAGAGTATGTTGTATACTTCTACAATCGTCGAAGATAGTTCAAGCTCATTCATGCATCAAGACGGATCTGAATATCAATGTTCTTCAACAAATAAGCCTCTGCGAGATAAATTTTGGCAAGGTTATATTTAATTCCCTTAACGTTTCATTTAAAGAGTTTGATATTTTTCTAAAATCTTTTAAACATCAAAGGCGTCATTTTTCATCAAAATAATTTTAACTAAGTCCTGAGGCGGAGTTTTAATAAAATTATTTTTCACTGATGTTGTTCAGATGACATGTCTATGTCATTCAAACGACAGGACAAAGTCGTTCAAATAACAACTTCAAGCAATCTAGCATCTCGTGCCATAGCTCGTTTGAAGGTCGCTTGATCCATTTCATTAAACGACATACTACTGTTTTGGTATTTTTTACCTCGTTTGATAGTTCGCAGGAAGTCACTTCAAGTGACATCAGATCTCGTTCAAACGACATTGAGATGTGGTTCGAATGAAGCCGCTACCTCAATTTTTTTATAAATACCTGTGTTTTGAGTCCTTTTTGCTTCAGAAGACCTGAGACTTTCAATCTACGAAAACTATTTTTGCTAAATTTTAGTCTTCTCACTTTTTAAGGTGTTTTAACTTTTTTTTATTCATAAATAATCCCAAATACTTTAGTGAATCATTAGTCAATCTACGAAAACCCAAGATATAACTTTTTTGAATTTTCTCTTTGTGGAGTGCCATCTCTACGATTGACGACTGAGGTCATTAGGAGTGCTTCCAGGTGTTCATTGCTAAAGGCAACACTATGGTTCTTATGGGTGTGCTGGGGTTAATCCATTGTTGATTCTAGGTTGGGAACTATGTGAGTGTTCTGCAAAATATTCATTGCAAATTTCTATAAGTATTATTACATTTATTGAAGTAAAGGTTTTTCCCTTGCAGGGTATTTTTTCCTAAAATCTGTGTGTCAGCAATTTATGCTTATTTTTTATGGCATGATTTATACACCTAGATTCATGTGTTAAGGTTTAATTAATTTGAATCAAAAGCTTACATCTAATTAAATAAGTCTTCGATTGGAAATTTGCGAATCATCAAGTAATCGATATCACACAATATTCTCAAATTGGTATAAAAGCTTTTTAAGCGATTTTACCTTCTCAAATCGGTGTCAGAGATTTTTAAGCGATTTTACCTTTCAAATTAGTATCAGAGCATGTTTTGCCAAATTACCATGAGATCATTTTTCCGTTTGTGATATCGATTATTTAGAAAAAAATTATTTTTGAAAAATCGCAATGTTTCCGAATGAAAACTTATATAATCGGTTGCCAATTTTTTAAGTAACTAATTATGCCTATTGGAAATCCTGTATCAAATATCATTTAAAGGCCATCGATGAATGAGTTTTGTTTTTTTGTGAAAAAGGGTGGACTCCTCCTACAGTCACAGCTAATAATGTCACTAATCTTAAACACGTGACTGGCTGGACTGAGGGTGAATTTAAATGGAGTACTTCTAATTCTCGTGGACTAAGTGCAATTTCTAGTGCCGCCACCCCTAACAAGTTCCGATGTATCATGACATGTACCAAGTCAAAAGAAGCATGGGATGCTTTACAAGTTACCCATGAAGACATGAATGCAGTAAAAGAGTCTAGATTGCAAAATTCAATTACCGAATTTGAAACTCTTACCATGCTTTAATGTCAGTGTTTTGATGAGTTTTATGCGCATTTTTCTGATATTGTCAACATTAGTTTCAATCTTGATTAGCACATTCCTGATGCACGAGTGGTTAAAAATATTTTGAGATCATTGCCAAAACGTTTTATCTCGAAAGTTACTATGTTCAATTCCTTAGGAAATTTGAGCAATCTTAAGTTAGAATAACTTGTAGGAGACCTCCAGACATATGAAATTGACTTGTTTACTAACACTGTCAAACCTAAGGATAAAAGGATAGCACTTAGAGCCCAGTCTAGTAAGAGAGACGAAGTGTCCAAGATAGAGAAGAAAAAGAAAGTGAAACTTTGTGAGTCCCAGCTGAGGGCGAATTTGATTTTGATGATGTGTCCATGCTTTTAAATTTTTCGAAGAAAAATCTTCCAATAAAAAGATTTAGGAGAAAAATTAATAAAAAAAATGGGCCAAAGAGAGCGGTGAGAAAGAGAAAGAGGAAGATGAGAGATGTTTTGAGTGCGAGGGCAAAGGGCACAAAGCATTTGAATGTCTCATTATGCTAAAGAGAAATGGAAAGAAAAATTCCATGTCAACCACTCTTAGCGATATTGAGGAAGAGGTGAATGATTCCGATGATGAGTCTTGTGTGGCGTTTATGGAAAATCATATTAGCACACCTAGTTTGTCCCACAAAGATGATGATACTTGTGCACGTGAGAGCCCCAAGGATACTTTGAGTGTTTTGAGTGAAGGTGAAAGTGAGTGCGCTAGTGAGCTCTAAATAGCGTTTATAGATTTGTACGTCGAGACCTTAATGATGAAGAAGTTGAAGAAAGAGTTAGGTATCAGGGTGTTAGATTTGGAGATGGAGATAGATATTTTGAGGGGATTTGAGGTCTTTCAGCGAGTCAATTCGCGAAGGTGAAAATTTCTTTGAGTGAGAAGCTAATCGTTATAGGTTGGAAAAAGAGTGAATTCGAAGCCCGTGTGTCACAATTAAAAAGAGATCTTAAATGTGCCCAGGAGGTAAAGGTCACTTTAAAGGACATATCTAAGAAGGTAGTAAAGATGCTCCTCGGTCCCACTTTGGGTAATGTTGAGAGACTAGGAATAGGTCATGACGATGCGTCTACTTCCCACGCTGCACCCGAGCCAATTACCGAGTTTGTGATTGATCCACATGGCTCCCAACCAACCCACCTAGGCGCCCGTTACCCGAGCGGAGAGTGAGTCCTAGACATTTTGAGAGAGGTGTTCCTAGGCTTGTGTATGTTTGCACCCATTGTAAGAAGAGAGGGTACCTTATGGAATTTTGTGAGAGTGCGCTAGCAATCAATGTCCAACTTATTTAATTAAATTCCAATTTTAGCCCAATTCATTCTTAGCTCTTGCAAATAATTGTGACAAATAAATTAAATAAATCAAACGTGCAAGACAGTCACAATTTGAGGAAAAAATCTCCCAAAAGGGAAAAACCTTTTTATTTTACTATAATTTGTAAATCTCTACTTACTCGGATAAAATGAAATACAGTGACACACGAAATACCCATAGGTGTTGGTTTGGTGTCGTTAGAAAGAGGTCCCGCAAGAACTCCAAGATCAGCAGTGGAAAATTAGCCTTCTTCTTCTCCACAAGAACTCCTAATAAGTAAAACAATTTTCTTGGGTTTAAAGAATTCACATAAATTATTGAGAATTTTTTGTGAATCCAAACAGTGTATAAAACATAAAAAACGAAGTCTGTTTTAATGCAGAAGAAATGCACAAATGTCAGTGCCATGACTTGGGAAAACGTGTAGAATGAATATTGCTTAAATACAGAAATCGAGGCGGTTGGTCGCTCAAACGAAATGGAGTGTCGCTCAAACGGCGCCAGGTGCCGTTATAACGACTTTGCGTGACATGAGCTGTCATTTGAACAACAAGATCTGATGTTCGAATGATCTGAATGACGTTCCCAAATATTTATGCAAAAATTCTTATTTCGAGATAAAATATTTTAAACTTCAAAAATTTATTTTAAAAACGTTCCCAAATATTTATGCAAATAATAAAAACTCCAATTAGATTATTTTACCATAATTGTGAGTGGAGTAGTGGGAACAGATTAATTTTGAAGACGCACGATGCATGATAGGACAATGTTGATGAACTGCGCACGTATGAAGGTAGTGGGTTCATGATAACTTCGGATCCAAGTCGAGGCCATCATGAATGAACGTGGAGACGTGTCGAATGTAATGGTATCAGACATACTTGCAGTGATCTTGGATATACAGAAAAATTTCCTAGATACTAAATGGACATTTATAAATCCGTGTCCTTATAAATCTCTCCCTATGTCTATGTCGGTACATACATAAAAACTATCCGAATATGCTACCCAACCCAAAAGTTACATACAATTTAATATTCCCATTAAACCCAAAAAGTGAAATACTAATTGATATGTCTTCAATTTCTTCAACATCTTCAAACTTTATTTATCATCATCAGGGTTTGTGCAAAAATAATCCTCATTTAAGTACCTACACACATGAGACAAGAAATAATACCCGTGACGCGCAAAAATTTGAAATATAATGTTAAGAAAAAGTAAGTACCAATTAATGCTCAAGCAAATCACTATAAAATCAAACAAAAATTCTTCCCCATAATTCGTTCCCCCCCTTTTTATGATGACCCCAAATAGACAGATATGAAGAACACAAACAAAATGCAAATGGAGAATGTCACAAGGTAATCACACTTTCTCTTTTTAAAATTTTTCTTACAAAGTATACAATGATAAATCACACCATCAAAGAACACCAAAACAACCAAGTCGGTGACAGCGGAAATGTAGGGATGTGAATAAATTCGACAGGAAAATCAATACATACAACCATTTCATATGTGCACGATGAATGTTGGATATTCCTAACGAATGAACTCAACATATTCCTTAGGTGTAAAAATTATGGAATTAAAAAAAATTGACTCACTAAAATCAGCAAATCAAAGATCAAAGTGATTTCCACACCAATAGCTTCCAAAACGTTGTAATGCTTTTTCACGACTTTCAAGGACGTTCAAACCCGTTTTCATTTCTTTCCACCCAAAATCAGTCATAAATGATTATACATTATATTTTTCTTTTGAGGTGATGAAACTAAAACCTATTGGCCCCTTTGATTTGGCATTTTTTTTCTTTTTATTGTCATTAAAATTTTTCGATCTCCTTTTCAAACGGTGGTATTCACGACGAGTAAATTCTTAACTCTCGCAGCCCTTTTCCTGTGATTCACTCTTCATATTTTTTTGCAATTAATTTCCTCACGGTAAACGGTTTTTACATCCACTACTATGTTGTCAAGTTTTATCGCATTTTGGTCGTTGTATAGATAGAATTGAGATGGAAACACTCAAGACAATATGATATAGACAAGTACAATACTCAAATAATACAGTGCATGTGTGCAATAAAGGAGAGAAGGAGCCAACCATATCGAAGATATCACTAATCACATCTCAAAGTCTCCAAACAATGTAAAGTACGTGGATGAAATGATGTAGCATCTAAAATCACTATCAAACAGTCACATGGATTATGGAATGAAATTGTGACTATGGCTATCTTAAAAGTTCATCCATAAACGGTGTAAACAAAATACAAAACTCTTTTTGTGTTTTTCAAAAATTGTTATAAAAA
Source organism: Sambucus nigra (assembly GCA_949130495.1). NCBI lineage: Eukaryota > Viridiplantae > Streptophyta > Magnoliopsida > Dipsacales > Adoxaceae > Sambucus > Sambucus nigra. The sequence goes on from OX422207.1 coordinate 726,328,634, forward strand.
GAAAATCTTTTTGGCTTTTTCTTAAAAAAATTAAAAAAAAATTCTTTTTGGATTTTTCTATTTTTTCGAAAATAAGAAAAATAAACAAATAATGATACAAATGATACAATCTAGAGATAGGAATCAGATGGTATGAATAAGAAAATGCATCCTACTCTATACATGGTGACCACCCCTCAGTCAACTATGTAAATTCCAAAAGACTTCCAAAGACTCTCAAATCTAAGGGCATCTAAAGGCTTCGTGGAGAATATCAGCTAACTGAAAGTCGGTAGATACAAAACTCAAGGATTCAACCTTTTTCTCTGCAAGCTCACAGATAAACTGCTCGCGTATCCTAATGTGCTTTGTGAGCGAATGCTAGACTGGATTACGGGATATGTGTATCGCGCTCGAGTTATCGCAGGAAATAGTCATGTGATATCCCATAATCCTTCAATATCTGCTTCATCCATAGAGGTTGCGTGAAACAACTCTCGACGGCTATGTACTCATCCTCCGTAGTGGACAAAGAGATGGAGTTTTTCTTCTTGCTCAACCAGGAAACAAAATCAGAACCAAAGAAGAAACACCTACCGTAAGTGCTCCTATATCCATCTACATCCCCGGCCCAATCAGCATCGAAATAGGCAAATACATGATCATTGCTATCAAAGGAATACCAAATGCCAAGTAAGAGAGTTCCACTCGCGTATTTGATAATACGTTTAAGAGCGAGTAAGTGTGACTCTTTCGAGGATGCCTGATATCGTTCATAGACTCCAACACTAAAGGCGATGTCGGTATGACTATCAGTCAAGAAGAGAAGACTACCTATCACTCTGATACAAGGTTTACTCTACGTCCTTGCCTGAAGTGTCCTTGCTAAGATTAGTTGAGGTACCCATCGGTGTACGTGCGTTCTTAGTGAAGTCTTGACCAAATTTCTTCACAAGGTCTCTAGTATAATTGGATTAGGAGATGAACATCCCATCCTCTAGCTAACGAACCTAGAGACCTGGGAAGAAAGTAAGCTCACCTACTATGCTCATCTCAAACTTACTCTTTATCTCCTCCTCAAAGTACTGAGCATGCTAGGAGCATTTGGATCAAAAGACTAAGCCATCCACATAGACCTAGGTAACCAAAATAGCACCATTATCTCTCCTGATGAACAACATCATATAAAATTCCCCTAACTTTAAGCCACGAGCTAAGAGATAGGAAGTAAGACTTTCGTACCAAGCACGGGGTGTCATCTTCAAACTATACAAGGCTTTCCTCATATTGTAGACGTGAGCAGGGTTCTTAGGGTCTTCAAACCCTTTTGGTTGTTCCATGTAAACCTCCTCCCATAGAATACCATTCATAAAGGCACTCTTGATATCCATTTGATATAACTTGAATCGCAGATGACATGCGATGATGAGTAGTAATCGAACGGACTCAAGCCTCACAACAGAAGTGAATGTCTCGTTAAAGTTTATACCTTTTATCTGTGTGTAGCCTTTAGCGACCAACCTAGCCTTATTTTGGATAATAGTACCAGTCTCATCCACCTTATTCTTAAATATCCACTTGGTACCTATCACATTTGTCTCAGTAGGTCGGGGGACTAGTTCCCAGACATCATTCTTTCTAAATTGAAGCAACTCATCCTGTATAACACATATCCAGTGTTCATCTTTGAGTGCTTCCTTATAGTTCTTGGGCTCAACTTTGGATATGTAGAAAATATGGATAACAACGTACTCTAACTGTGCATGAGTCTTGACCCCTAGGGTGGGATCTCCTAGAATAGTAAAAGGATCATGACTCTTGTGAACCCAAGCATGAGTGTCCCCTAAGTTAGGAATGGGATCGACTCTCGGTGTGGGAGGCACAATGGGATCATCAGAAGAAAGTGTGTTATCCTCACACAAAAGGTTAGAATCAGCAAACGCCAGCAGTTCCTCATCTTGCATGGTGATGTTTATTGATTCCATAACCTTATAGGTACTCAGGTTAAAAATTCAATATCCTCTACTAGTCGATGAATATCCTAACAATATTTCCTCGTCGCTCCGAGAGTCAAACTTTCCTAATTTCTCTTTATCTCGTAGGATGTAACATTTACTCCCAATGACACGAAAATATGAAAGGTCGGACTTATTTTTGGTCCACAATTCATAGGGTGTCTTAAGTGCTTGTAGACGAAGGTAAACCCTATTCATCGTATGGTATGGAATAGACACCGCCTTTGCCTAAAATCTCTGAGCAACTCTACGACCTAGAAGCATATATCTATCCATCTCCTAAATCATATAATTCTTCCTCTCAATAATCCCATTTTGCTGAGGAGTCTTCATGGCCAAAAATTCATGTTTGATCCCAAGGATATCACAGTAAAGATTTACTTTCGCTTCCTTAAACTTAGTGTCGTTGTCATTACGTATTCTATTGATAGTGACTTGATTTTTCAAGACATGGCACATGGTCATAAGAATTCCACATCATCGGATTTATCTCTCAGAAAACCTACAATTGAGTAACGAGATAAATCATCTCCCATCATGAGGATATACCTCTTACCACCCAAACTCTCAGTACGAGTAGGACCCATAAGATCCATGTGTATCAGCTCAAGCACTCATGAAGTGGTAATGGAAATTAACTTCCTGTGGGGACTACATACTTGCATTCCCAACTAATAGGGTCCACAAATCGTGTAAGTCGGCTTTTCAAGAGATGTCAAGCCACGTACTAGGTCCTTTTAGCTAATTTTTCCAAATCTCTAAAGTTCACGTGACCTAGACATTGATGCCACAGATCCATAGGAGTGATCGTGGGACTGTTGCATACAAATGAGGACTGTGTAACAATCCCATAACATTTATCTTTAGTCCTCACCCCTTGCAATATAAGTTTACCGGCCTAATCATAAACATTGGATTCGTTCAGGTCAAAGTTTACTGTAAAGTCAGCATCGCACAGCTGGCTAATTATTAGAAGGTTTGCTTTCAAACCTTTGACGTACAAAACATCCTCTAGCTTAGGAAATCCTGGTATATCTATTGTACCTTTTCCTACTATGCTAGATTTTCTCCCATCTACAAAGGTGACTTTTTACCTTCCTTGCGATCCTCTAGGTAGGTAAAATATGAGACATCACCTGTTATGTGTCTGGAGCACCCACTGTCGAAATACCACTGGGAAGTATTATGTGCTTTAAGAGAAACATGAACAACAAGGGATTTCACGTCATGATTAGGTACCCAATATGTGGTAACCTTCTGTTTGCCCTTGTTATTGTTGACTCTAGTTGGGATTTTAGAGTGTCCGCTGATGGCGTAGAAATCCATTGGAACTCTTCCATTAGACTATGAGAAATGGTGACTAGAAACTCAAACTGCTCTCTAAGACTTGAAAAGTCACTAGTGGCACGTGGTGGACCAAATGTACGTCGTTTTAGACCCAAACTATATCAAAACTCCCTAAGATGGCCCTTTCATTTGCAGTAGGTTCAGAAGTACACGGGCATTGGTCGACCTTAGTTTTCTTTTCTTGTCCGAACTCTTCTTTGGGGTATTTAGCGATCGCCATATGGGTTCATAGTAAACTCAGGAACCAGTTTGGGTGTCACATGGGACGTGGAGGCACCATCAAAACCAATTCCTTGTCTTTCACCAAAACCTAAAGCATGGGCGAGGAGTAACTTACCCATCTTACCAGATCTGTCCTCTATCCTTATCTTGACCTCCCGGGTTCTCTTAAGGTCATGAATGAGCTAGGCTACAAGGGTTTTCAGTTTCTTTCGAGTGTCCAGGGAGGAATGGAGATCACTCATCAGATCATCCACTTTCTTGTTCAAGTCCCCTTTCTCTTTCTCAAACATACTTTCTCTCTCTCCAAACACTTTTTGTCTCTCCCTATATTGACTTTCTCTTTCTACACAAACCTTCTATCTTTTAAGATAAAAGGTCTCTCTCTCTCTCTCTCTCTCTCTCTCTCTCTCTCTCTCTCTCTCTCTCAAGACAGTGCTCATGGAGGACTCTCTCTCTCTCTCTCTCTCTCTCTCTCATCTCTCTTAAATCTTTCTCTAGGGACGCAATCCTAAGAACTAATGCTTTGTTACACTTTTTGGTCTTGAAAATATCAGCATATAAACTAGCATACGCATGTCGGAGATCTCTCTCGCTCTCACTTGCAACATCCTCCCCCTCACTCACATCGCTATCACTGTCGAGGTGTCCCTGTGAGTTTGCATCCTCATCGTCATGAGGAGCACTGTCAGTACTCACATGACTATCCATGAATGGGGTGAAGTTACATTCATATGGTGATTTGTCTCCTGAATCTACCGACTCGACTTCACTATCATCACTCAGGGAGGCATTTAAAGTATCTTTGGATTGTCCTAGACGTTTCAACCAAGTTGCACACCCAAAACCCCTATGACCTCTACCGCCACACTCAAAGCATCTCTCTCCATGTTTCTTAGGGGTGTACTTTTTATCTTTCTCAAAAAAAAATTCAGATTTATTTTTCTCAAAATTCTTTTTATCTTTAAAGTTCCCATTTTTTTTAATTTAAGAAATTTTTTGATTTTTTTTTGCAAATAAGGCCAGATTGTCAGAATTAAAATCAATCATCTCTTCCTCTTTTTCCTAGATGACTCACCTTTCTTTCTCACTGACCCCTCACTCTTCATGTCTTGGGCTTTAAGTGCTACCCCTTTGTCTTTAGATTTTATCGTGTTAGGGAACATGTTGATTTCATAGGTCTGTAGGTCTCCAACTAACTCTTCTAATTTCAGCCTACTCAAATTACCTAATGAATTTAACACAGTGACTTTGGGGATAAATCTCTTGGGCAGTGAGCTCAAAATTTTCTTAACTACTCTAGCATCAGGAATATGTTCACCTAAGTTGAAACTAGTGTTTACAATATCATATAGGCGTGCATACAATTCATCAAAACACTCATAATCAAGGGGTGATAGTTTCAAATTCTGTTGTTAAGTTTTGCAATTTTGATTCTTTAACTGCATTAGTACCTTAATGGGTAAGTTAAAGAACATCATATGCTTGTTTAGGTATAGTACACGTCATGATGCGTCGAAACTCGTCATGTGTGATGGCTCCAGAAATGGCACTAAGACTACGTGAGTTAGATGTGCTCCATTTAAATTCATACTCAGTCCATGCAGTCACAGATTTTAAAGCAGTTACGTTATCTACTGTGATAGTGGGAGGCATCCACCCTCTTCACACCCAACCTAAACACATTCGTCTATGGCCTGAAAGTGAGATTTCATATGGGATTTCCAATATGCGTAATTAGACCTCTCAAAACATGATACTCTATTATATAAGGTTTCCATTAAAATTGCGCTTTTTCAAAGATCAATTTTTAGAACAAAATTGATATCCAAAAAAATTGCGAAAAAATTACACGGTAAAATTGTGTAATTAGCTCTGATACCAATATGAGAGTGCACAAATAATAAATGTCCAACTTATTTAATTAAATTCCAATTTTAGCCCAATTTAATCTTAACTCATGCAAATAATCGTGACAGATAAATGAAATAAATCAAACATGCAAGACAGTCATAATTTGAGGAAAAAATGGCCCAAAGGGGTAAAACTTTTTTATTTCACTATAATTTGTAAATCTTTACTTACATGGATTACAGTGAAATACAGTGACACACGAAATACCCGTAGGAGTTGGTTTGGTGTGGTCAGAAAGAGGTCCCACAAAAACTCCAAGATCAACAATGGAAAATCAGTCTTCTTCTTCTCCACAAGAACTCCAGATGAGTAGAACAAATTATTTTTTTTATTTTGTTTATTATTTTCCTTGTCCATTTTGGATAAATAAAAAGGGGGAGAACGAATTATGATTTAATGGGGGAGTTTATATTATGGGGGAGATTTGAGATTTGATCTTAGTGTTGATTTATGTTTATCACATTATAAACTTGATACCTCACGAAGGTATTTGTTTCTTGTCTCATGTGAGTAGGTACAAAATTTTAAGGTCATTATTTTGCACACCCTAATGATGACAAAGAAACATTGGCAATTTAAAGGTGCTGGAGATTTTCTAAGACTTGCATTTTTAGTACCTTTTCAATTTTTGGGTTCATGGGAGGGTATTAGATTTGTATAGGACATTTTGATTTGATAATTCAGGTGTTTTTATTTTGTACCGGCATAGACATAGGGGAATATTTGTAAGGACATATTTTACATAGTCCGTTTACATTAGAATATGTCGTATACCACTACAATCGTTGAAGATAGTTCAAGCTCATTCATGTATCAAGACGGATCCTAATATCAACGTTCTTCAAGACATAAGCCTCTGCGAGATAGATTTTGGTACGGTTGTGTTTACGTTCCTTAATATTTCATTTAATGTATTAGGATATTTTTCTAAAATGTTTTTAAAAATTTGAGGCATCATTTTTCGTCAAAATATTTTTTAGTAAGTCCAGAGGCAGAATTTTAATAAAAAAATATTTTTCGCTGATGTCATTCAAACGACAGGACAAAGTCGTTCAAATGACAGCTTCAAGAGACAGAGCATCTCGCATGATAGCTCATTTCAAGGTCGCTTGATCCATTTCATCAAATGACATGCTACTATTTTGGTGTTTTTTACCTCGTTTCATAGGTCGCGTGAAGTCCCTTCAAGTGACATCAGATCTCGTTCAAACGACATTGAGATGTTGTTCAAACGAAGCCATCGACTAAATTTTTTTATAAAGAGCAGTGTTTTGAGTCCTTTTTACTTCAGAAGACCTGAGACTTTCAATCTACAAAATTACTTGTGCAGTATTTCAGTCTTCTCAATTTTGAAGGTGTTTTAACTTTGTTTTGATTCAGAAAAATCATCCTAAATACTTTAGTGAATCATTTTGGAACCAAAGATATAAATTTGTTGAAGTTTCTCTTTGTGAAGTGCCATCTCTATTGCTGACGACTAAGGTCATTAGGAGTGCTTGCAGGTGTTCCTTGCTAAAGACAGAACTGTGGTTCTTATGAGTTTGTTGCAGTTAATCCATTGTTGATTCTAGGTTGTGAACGACGTGAGTGTTCTGTTGAATATTCATTATAGATTTCTGTAAATGTTATTACATTTATTGAAATAAAGGTTTTGCCCTTGCGGGGGATATTTTCCTGAAATCTATATATCAGCAATTTATGTTTATTTGTGATGGCGTGATTTATACACCTAGATGGTGTGTTAAGGTTTAGTTAATTAGAATCAAAAGTTGATATATAATTAAATAAGTCTTTAATTGGAAATTTGCGAGTCATCAAGTAATCGATATCACACAACATTCTCAAATTGGTATCAGAGGTTTTTAAGCGAAACCTTCTCAAATTGGTATCGGGGCTTTTTACGTGATTTTAGGTTCTCAACACTATTGATAATTCCATATCTTTCCCTCCAAAGCGGGTACGAATAACAATGCATGATCTTGTAAGAAGTGGCAGAGCTTGATCGGTAAAATAGGTAGGGTGTAAGAGAAAATATGGGGAAACTTAGAGGGGTTTAGGGGAATATATGGGTATGATGGGTTATTTACTAGGTAGGATTTGGGTAGATGGGTCAAATTCTTGGTCTTCTTTTAGGAAGATGGCATTTGCATGCTTTGGGAGTTGATTGTGGGTAGTGTTTGTCTTAGGATTGGCTGGTGGGGTAATGATACCCCGGTCAATCAGACCTTGGATTGAAATTTTTGGGAAGTGGGTTTGGTAATGGACGAGGGTACATTGGCTTGATAAGTTTTGGATTAAAAGGGATTGGTAAACTTTAGATATGGGAGTGAGAAGCTCAATGTATTACTTTTTTATCGGGTTAGGGAATATTTCTGGTGCCCATGAAGTGGCAGCCTGCGAGATTTTATTGATGGTTGAAGCTGCGGTATTGGAAGGTTTTTCATACCTTTTGGGAGTGAATTATAGGGATGCTATCTTCGGATCAACATCTATCTTAGCAATACTTCCTTCGATCTCTACTCCTGCTTCTTGGAGGGCTAAAAAATATGGGTAGTATTGTCCTCCCATTGTTGCTCGTATATGGGGTAAGAACTTTTTCTTCACAATACTGGATTTCTCCTCTTTGGAAGGCCGATTTATCATGGTAGCTACTTTATCTCTCCAACTTGTTATGAAGACTCTAACATATTCCCTATAGTTCTATTTTAGAAGTTCTAAATCATAGTGGGTTACCTCCAACTCTTTGTTATACTTGTACTGTGATAAGAATTCACGGGCAACATCTACCTAACTATGGATCATGAACTCCTTGAGAGATAAGAACCAGCGAAGAGCATTTTCAATCAAAGTCTATTGAAATATTTGGACCATTATATCCTCATAGGCTCCTAGGAGAGTCATGGCTTGGTAGTAACTTCATAGATAAACAATTAGGGTTCCACTACCCCCGAACTTCTCAATGTTAGGCATCTTAAACTTTTCTGGCAGCCCTGCTTTTGGATAAGGGGACATATGGGTGTAATCAATATAGTTCCTGAAGATTCTGACTGGGCCAAACTTCTTGGTCAATAATTTATTTCCTCCTTGACCTTGTTCAAATATTATTCTTTTGGATCAATGGTCACGGGTAGGTTATCCCTTACATGGGCAAAATTCGACATAGGGAGCTAAGCTAGCGACAACCCATTGGTAGGAGGGGCACGTGAAGTGTGCAGTATTCCTCGGGGACCTAAATAGGCTCAAGTGCTGGAAGAACCATAGCATGAAGGAAGAGGACATTGGGCTCTTCGTGAATATGGATGCAATTTTGTTACTTTTCATGAACCCCAGTCTGAAGGTTTTCAATATTGGTAGTGAGTTGGGCTATAACCGTCATCAAACTCGGCTACACATGCGGTACTTGGTCAGCGTTCTCCATGGAAAGTGAATGAAGATGAATTTCAAGCTCGAAGGAAGTAGTGAGGGAAATGACGGAGCCTCAGGGTGGTTCGAAGGAAGACCGGAGCCAATAAGGATCCAGTCAAAGGGGCGGGTATGCGATTGACCTGAGAAGGAAAAAATTTTGAATTTATTCTTGAAAGAGGTGGGGGGAAACTGTTATTATAGGAGAAAATTACTTTTGACATTTTTGGAAAAGATGAGGACAAAATGTTTTGGGGTAAGGAGGAGGAAAAATATTTTTGGTATAAGGAAGGAAAAATTCTTTTAGTATTTTGATAAAAGAGGGAAAAAATGTTTTTTACACTTTTGGTAAAGAAAGAGGAAAAACGAGAGAAGGGTCTCAGCATGATTGTTATTATGTTTATTTATGTTCTCACTTGTATTAGGTTTACCTAAATGCAAGAAGAAATGTCGGACGGTACCCGAGACTGGGAAAATTGGATTTGAAATATGTTAAAACATGGTTGGAATTGTTACCAGGCTCATGGATAGGGTCCGATTTTGAAAAAGATGAAATTGCGCAAAAATTTAGGCGGCTTGTCGACCCATTATTACGGTAGAGTTTTGAGTAGTAATCAACAAATTAATTATGAAAGCCCTAGGTTTGACTCCTATACGAGGGTATGAAGTCGTTCGATTAATTGGAAAGGTTCCCCCCTTTGGCATGACTTCCACGATATACATCTTGCTTGACAATCCATTTGATATACCTGAGTGTACGTGAATTACCTCACTATATACCTTGTGGGTATAGTACGTATGAGAGAGAATTTGATATAGTCTACGTACGTGAATGAGTTCCCTGCTATATACCTCCCGTATGACTTCGATCAAGAGGTACGCGGGGAGAATTGTTCGATATATGTCGAAGGTACATGGCCAACGAAAGGTGACAGTCATATCTCTTAGGCTAACAGTAACCTTCTAGACCAGTGCCCAATACGAAGTGACCCATGGGACAAAATTTGGTCAATAGCCATGCTCTTCGGGGATGTAGAGTGAAAAATGCATGATTCTTGATTAGTATATTATGAAGAAAGTATATTTATTTAGCATGATGAGCGCTATACTAATAGGGGAGAATGTGCAAGTGTAAAAAATAAATCTAACATAGAGCATGGAGATTATACTAAGCATGGATATGCGAGAGTGAGTGATGTGTGAATATCTACAAGTGAGTGTGTGGTAGTGAACCTAAGCAAGGACCAACTAGAAGTGGTGTGTGACAAGTGTGAGTGATCGTGGATATATACAAGTGTTAAAGTGGAGGTGTGTGTTAGTGACACCTAAGCATGGATATTCTAAGTTGTGTGTGAAACATGTGAATATAAGTGATCATATGTGTAAGTAGTGTTAAATGTACATGGGAAGTATCTACAAGTGTGTGAGTGAGTAGTGATATAAGCATGAGGTGTATATGTGTAAGAAATAATAGGGGAGGAAAAAGGGAACATACAAATGGGTGCATATGCACACAAGCAGAAAACAATAGCACCAATATAAATAGTGTATATCCCTCTTTTGAAAATAGTCCCCAGCGGAGCCGCCACTATGGCCATCCAGATAATCTCCTCTCTCTCTCTCTCCCTGGGAAAAAAAGGGGAGAGAAAGGTCTTACGCCCTCTTAACTCTAGGAGCTCTTCGGCCATCTTCGGTGTGGGATGAATGTAAAGAGATGGAGTTGACATACTATTTTACACAAAACAGGCAAAAGAAGATGTTTCCGCCTCGAGAGAGCGGCATCAAAGACAAACTGATGCTTACGAAATCAATAGTTCAAAGGTTAGGGGGCTAAGTTACGGAATGGGAAGGTGTTAGGAACCCATACCTCCCTTTCGGTCTCTAATGGGGGTGTGTTACTGTTTCCTTAATTTCTCCATGAAGTGTGTACACTTGTATATATAATTGGATATCAGAATAGTCGAACTCATACCATGAAAAGGGTAGAGTGAGTTCATCCATAGGAATGTTCCCCAAATAATATTTAGATAATACGATTTATGCGTTTATCAAGATATTGATCGTTATGATGAAACGATAATATATGTTTGGATAAAACACTAATAAGGATCACAAATATATTATATATTAAAATAATGTATAGATGAAAAGGTGACAAATCTGAAAATGAGAAAATTGGACTCGAGTCTCAGGTTTTAGCCCGAAATGCCTACGTAGCCTATAAAGACATCAAAGTCCACATAGTTCATATGCGATATAAGGGTGGGGTGTATCCCATAGATTCGAACGAAAATTTATTATATGTGTGTGTAGAAAATTTATTTTAGCTTTGAGAAATGGTGATGGATAATCCCGTTGGAAATTATAGGTTTAACCCTCTTTTTGTTTGTTTTGGGTTTTTTTATATAGAAAATAAAGTATGTACAATATAAGTAATAAAAGGGTGATATGTTAATGTGTATGAACTAAAGTAAAAGCCAGATTATGGATTTATGCAATTAATGCAAAAATAAGAAATTTAAAGAGATATTGAGAGGGAGAAGGATTTTGGACCTTCTTTGGAGCATTGAATCTTGATCTTGATCCTTGATGAGCTCCCTTAAACGTTAAAATGAATGTTTGATGTGAGAGAATGATATTTTTCCAAATTGGGTACGGAAAGGATGGAAATGTAAGATGGAAAGAAATTTCACATAAGGAAACTTCGTTGATTACAAGAGAATGTTGTTGAGATCACCGATATTGATGGATTTGAGGTGTTATTTGGAGTGAGGTTATGCCCTCTATTTATAGGGTAAGGAGTGCCGATCGGCATAGCCCAACCCTGCCATTCAATAGGTAACCCTGGGCACACTGTCAACAGGAAGGGAAATGGACCTGCCAATCGACATTATCGTGCATATATTTTTGGGAAAATGGTCATAGAACGCAATCCGTTGATCCAAATCACGCATGGGACATACCGTTAGAAATGTAATTCGAAGACCTTTAAGATTCCATGGGACCCTCCCAATTTTGGGAGTTTACTTTGGGTCAAACGTGGCTCGAAAGTGCTCATCGATTCTTTGGACGGAGGATTGTCAAACAGAAATAAATCATTCGTCCGAACGGTAAGTCAGAATCGCACATGGGGTGGACCGTGGTAAAGGTTATTCAAGATACTTAGACATTCAAAAGAGATTTGCTCTATTTAAAAAGTTGAACTTGGTCAACTAGGGCCCAAAAGATCTCGATGATATTTCGGAATAAAATGGGTCGTTCATTCGTACCGTAAGGCTGATTCGCCAACGAGGTGGACCTTTGTAAAGGGTATTCATCAAACTATAAAAATTCATTCAGTCCTATTTGAGTTGAAGAGATGACCTTGGTCAAACAAAGACCGAGAGCGCCTGATGGCCTCCGGATCAATTTTAAGGGAAAACATATTGTTTGTCTGAATGGTTATGTCATTTTATGCACGAAGCAGACCGTTGAAAAGGGGTTTCAGTGCCCTTCTAAGATTCAAAGTGCTTTAGCTCTGATGATAGAGTTTATTGGGGTTTCAGTGCCCTTCTAAGACCGTTATGCCGATTTATGCATGGGGCTGACCATTGGAAAGGAAATTCAGAGACCTTAGAAGATCCATTGAGATTTTACTTTGATGATAGAATTGATCGGAGTCAAACGGGGCCCAAGAGTGCCCTATGACCTTTAGATCCGTTCTCAGAGTATGACCTAGGGTTTGTAGTGAAATAGGGAGGTGATAGGGACCTAAGGAGAGACTTAAGGGGTCCTAGAATGTTGTGTCTACAAATGGATTTATTATGTACATGTTATATTCATTGGATTATTCTTAAATCATATCTTGTGAAAACAAGTTTTTAATGTCTCATATTTTTGTCATATGATAAGAATCGCATTTAATTTCTAACTCCTAACGTAGGTTGTCTACGGGAGATAGCCTCTTCCAATACCAAAATATACAGGGTGTCATAGTTACTAGACTGCATTGATCTTACCTTAGTGGTCACAATTCCTATTATGATCTGAAAGGGAGACTAAGTTCGGTTGTCTTATTGAGAAGTGTCTTTAATATATGGAAATTGATGAGATAAGTTAGAACCCCTTATTTTCAATTTAAAGATAATAACACCACCTTTAGTTCCAATATTGTTCATTGTGGAGAGTTGTGGAGGCCCTTCCATTAACGTAAGGGGTCTATCTTCAACTATTGAGGTCTAATACTTATCTTGAACACTTAATTCTACTTCGAAGGGACCTTCTGAGAGTCATATGTGTGGTCCATAGGTATGGTCCTACTGTTGGATCATAGGAATGGAAGTATAAGGTCCTTCTTCCTATATCATTAACTCAGCCTTGAAGTTTGAGTCTTCTTCATATAGTTTAAGGTCGAAGATAATATTTTGTATCATCAGTAGCCTTTTGATTTCTTTCATAATATGGAAGGTTCAATAGTTAATGAATTAAATTAAGGGAGATTTTGATAATTTACCTAATGTATCTGTCATATGTGAGATTTTAAATTTTCACCATCCGTTATAGTGAGGTAGGTGGAGAGTCAAACCGATGAGACTGTTGGCATGCTTATGTGAGTAAGTCGGTTACTCCCGAGCTTATAAGTATTCTTAAATCCACTCGATTTTCCAAAGCATTTATTCCAAACTTTCAACTTTACCTTACATTTTAATATCTTTATTTACCATCATTTTCATAACTTCATGTAACCCTAAGGTTCATTTCCAAGAGTCTCTAACCCTATGCCTCTATCCATGGTCAATACCTCAACTGGAGAAGTTCCTCAAGTAACTTAAGGGGAAGAGATACATTTTCCTTAGTTTACAGAAATTAAACCTTTAGTTAGGCCATTTATGTCATCATTATGGAGTATCTAGGGCCTCAGGAACCTAAGTTCACTAGTGGTTCCTTAGAGGCTTCTATCATATCCACTAAAAGACCTTAATAATTTAAGGCAGAGGTATCAAGTCCCCAAATCGATGGAATTGAGGGTTGTTGAGGTCCATGAAAGGGCCTTCATTAGATTTCTTGTCTTTATATGCTTTAATAAGATCTTATTGTAATATGGTTCTTATTTTACTCTCCCTATAATTATATGAGAGGTTTTTGTTGCTTTAGGATTAGCACTCGGCCATCTTGTGGCTAACTCCTAGAGACCATTGATGGAAATTATCTTCATATTCAAAGAGTCTAGAAAGGGCAAATCGCACGACCCCCGCCAAATTGTTCTACATGAACAGTTTCTAAACCCAAAGCAAAAACGACGATGTTGGGATGATTTATATAGCACCTATGAAAGGATTCCTCAACTTTATACAGAACAATAAGAATGCTCCCAAGAATATGAAGAAATGGTTGTTCTTCATTGTAAGTGACTGTGTCGAAAGATGTGGTTCAAGAGTGGGGATTAACACATTTTGGAATGATCCTCATATAGTAAAGGATATGTCCATTTATCATGACAATTATTATTTTACACGATCCTTGACCGTGACAAGTCTTGGCCATCCCCATTTTTTAGTGATTTGCTTGATGTAAAAAGGACTGTGACAAAGGGTAGTTGTCACGGTCAATAACAGTGACATAGGACATTATCACCACTAGAATTGACACGGTCTTTGACCATGACAACACCTTTTTAAGGTCATTGGCCATGAGAAAAATGCCCAAATGGTGTAGTGTAGACACCAACACACTTACCACAAATATATGGGCCATAAAACCATCCATGCAGCATACTTCCCAACCACCACCCAATCACCTTTCCACTAACCACCACTGCATCCATCCACTCCACCACCCAAATATGAAAAAAAAAATTAAGAATAGGTTCAATATATATATATATATATATATATATATATATATATATCAAACCTTTAATATCTTAAATTTCCCATAGTATCCTTGAATTAAATAAGTAAATGACACGAACATATGTAGCTTAACCTCGATTAGCCTCCACCCACAGGGTAAAGGGGTGGTTTTCACCATATCAAATAAATAGAGGACCTTGGGGTCCTAGTTGAGATCCTAATCTAGGAGTACAAAACTTCTTGCCCATAAAGTATTCACAACATGCCTTTCTCATATGCGGGGGGTATAATTTATATACATCAAGATTCCTATCTAATTACCCTACCTTGGAGAACAAGTTAGCCCCTTGTTTTATGATTTGGGATTTTCTCTTATAAATTTGCTCGATCGTGATTGGATGATGGTGCTTCTTATAAGTAGTTTGTAGATTTCTCATCAATCTAATACTGTCCAATCATAATCATCATTTGCTTGATGTTTAGTCAAATCAACCCGAGGGCATTTAAGTCCCCTTACAACACGTGACACTTTTTGGATAAATTTGATCTCGTATCCCCTTTATTTTTCCCCACAATTAGGTTGCATGGTCTTTAGGGCTAGTCATCCAGATTTTGTCTTGCAAGTGTACTTTCCTACATATATTTTTTAGATGTAGGTTATCCACACGACACGTGTCCAATTTAGGTCTCGTGGGAGTTTAATCATTGAAATGATACGCAGTTCATCGCTAAACAAAGGGTTATTTGAGCCTTATATGGCTTGACTAAGTTCATTAATGTGTGTGAGCGCACGACCTTGGTGATGGGTATTAACATCATAAAAACTTTTTTTCCCTAAGAATTTTGATTGATAACGTGACCTTGGTGATGCATTTCTTTTCCTCCAAATACTTCCTAAAATAATACTAATGCCTTGAATATTCTAACATATGATCCCCACCCCTGCAATGCCTTGTATGGGAACTCCTGGACATGAAAACTTGGTGAAATATGAGAGAAATGACATTCTCTCTCCTCACTCATTCATAAAAAATGCAAATAGTATTTTTCCTCTCACCCTCTAACCCTAGTGAATGTCACAAACAAGTTGAATCGCTTCCCTTGGCCTATATAATTAGGTACATGAAAAGGTCTTAGGCCAGTAAGCGTTTTCATAGAGTTTGGGTTGAATACCCAATAGACTATACTTGGAACTCAATAATAATCATTAAATTGGCTTCCAAACAAAAATATGAAGATCTTAAATTACTTCACATAATATATTTTTTTCCCATTCAATTAATTAATTCCACTAAATAATTATAATTGCACTCCAATTTAATTGTCTAAAAAAATGTGAATGATGAGATCTTGTTCACAAAGTTAGATAGCGCCTACTATGATTCCCCAGTAAAGCATACGATACCCGCTTGGATAAATTTGATTCGCTGTTGATTGATTTTCATCAACATCTAATGTATTGCTTAATCTCAAGCTTAACTTATCTAATACTCTAACGAATCATAAAATCCACCGTACGAGTTTACTGGTAGAATCAAAAAGTATAACTTTATTAAGGGGGTGTCACAATCTAGGATATCTCCCACACGCGGAGCCCTCTAAAATATGTTTTAAGGCATATCCACACAATGATTTCCCAACTTGTGGAGATTTAGACCCAATAAATAGGATCCTACCAATTATAATCAAATCAATAACGTAGTGGATATTAATATCTTCATAATTCTTGAGATTGAGAATCTATGTACCATTTACAAATGATGTGAGATTGTGCAAGTCTAATTTAGTCATCACCTAGACTTTAACCTCACCTTTGTCCCATTTAATACATTCCTGGTGGACCAGTGCGATCCTCTTTGAACTATCAGACAAGTTCATGAACCATCAGAAATGTTCTTGTAGTCAAGATAAACTACTAAGATAGTACTCGCAGGTTTACTAATGGGACATAAACTCCCCATTTAGGTTGTTAACTATTCCATTGAATCAGAACCGAAATTCAAATTTCTTGTAATCAGGCTAAACCCAACTCATCAGAATTCCTACTAAGTTCAATTAATCGGCATATACATAATATATTAAAAATAAATGTAAGGAATCATCACAAATATGATTCTTATTTCAAAATAATGGTCATGAACCTAGGTCGTGACCTTGGCTATGGGTCATGGACCAAATTCATGACCATTTTAGCCGTGACCAAAAATAGTGGTCACAGACCTCATCCATGACCCTAAATGAGGGCCAAGGTATCTCACGTGGAATAATATTGACTCGAAGGTCATGGAAATAATACCTGGCCCCATGGTCAAGGACCTGGGTCGTGACCATCTGTGACCCCATGGTCATCGACTTGTGCCATGGCCATGGGCGGGATAATGTTCAAATTGGATCATCCAAATCCGCGATCCCCAATTTTCTTAAAGTAAATAAATAAATAGTCATGGTCTGGGGGTATGGGGGTTGTTTTGGGTTTTGGCCCTCTAACGGATTGTTTTTAAACATAAGTCTCGATATTTCTAAATTATCATAATATTCTCAAACTGGGAGTCCCGTAACTATGAGGTCATTCCCTATGGATTATATTAATCACATATGAGGTGTTCGTGTCTCTTATGGGGCCGTTTGAGGGTTATTTTTGAATTTTTCCTCTAATGGAATGTTTTTGAGCCTGAGTTTAGATATTTCCAAATTACCATTATATTCTCAAATCGAGAGTCCCGTAATTAAGTGATCAGTTCCTACAAGTTACATTGGTTCCATGTGAGGTGTTCGTGCCTCGAGCGGGGCCGTTTGGGGGTTATTTTAAATTTCCACCCTTTAATGGCATGCTTTTAAGTCTAAGTCGAAATACTTGAACATTATCACAATGTTCTCAAACAGGGAGTCCGGTGACTATGTCGCCAATTCCAATAAGTTACATTGGTCCATTGTGAGGTGTTCGTGTCTTTTACGAGACCATTTGGGGCTATTTTGGGTTTGCACCTCTAATGGCATCTTTTAAACCTAATTCTATATTTCTACATTATCATCATATTATCAAAATAGTATTCCCATAACTATGTGATTAGTTCCTATGAGCTACATTTGTCCCATGCGATGTGATCGTGCCTCTTGCGGTGTTGTTTGGGGGTTATTTTACTTTTTTCCCTTTAACGACAGGTTTATAAGACTAGTTCTAGATTTCTAAACATTATCATCATATTCTTGAATTAGGAGTCTCGTGACAACGCCGTCAGTTCCTACGAGTTATTTTGGTCCCATGCAAGTTGTTCGTGTCTCTTACGAGGCTGTTTAGGGGTTGTTTTAGATTTTTTTCCCCTCTAACGTGATTTAAAGATTTGGATGTCGTTTTTATTTCCGTTACGATTATTCTCAAGAAAGGAGAACCCAATGGGCTTCTTCTCATTTGCTCGGGAGGTAACGCTAGTAGGGGTATGGGTGTTGGATTGATAAGCTTTTTTGCCTACTCATTGATGGAGTGGTAGAGTAAACCATTGGCCAAGTAAAGTATTATTCACCCGCTGGTGATGAGAATCCAGGTTGGGGTGAAGGAGATGAGAATTCAGGAGGTATCCCAGTCACACTTGGTACGTTATCTCCATTGTGGTTTGATATAACCTATGACAAAAAAATAATCTCTGAATTCATTATACTAAAATGTTTAAAACTAATTAATCATGTATACGACTATATATATGTATGTATCTTCTCATAATAAGACTTTAAAATATGTTCAATATGTCTGATCTCCACCCATTCAGTATTACTTTTTAAAAATCTATGGATTTTTTAACGTGTCAACTAATAGGAATCTTATCTATAATTGATGTATAGATTTCTGCGACATGAACTCGGAATCCTTTCTTCATCAATGTATTAAAAAAATTCAATTTAATGTGGATACGTCACGAGATATCACAGTCTCTGTTAATGCTCTCTTTACGTTTTTGTATCCACAATGAGTGAATATTTTTTCTGTCTTCTTTAATAATGTAAGTAATTTCAAGTCTACGTTTGGATTATGTAGAAAAAAATTATATTTTGTGGCCTCATCTTAGCTTTTTGGTGTAAAAACAGAATATGATCGAGTAGGTACTCCTGCGAGAGATGAACTCCATGATTTTCAAGGTAGTTAAATTGTTCAGTCTTCTTATTCCCATACTTGTATATAGGATTACCCTCTATATGGAGTGCACTACTAAAACATGTATAAGTGCAGTCTAATTTTAACCTCTCGTACTCTTATCGCCAATGATTATCATTGTGAAATATTTTTCCTAAGAAAAATATTTGAGGTTGTGAATATGAGACCTACAAGTAATGGATCTAATTAATCATTAACTAGTTATTATTTTTCAACTGATCCAATGCAAGCTTACCTTATCTTATTTAATCCTAACATTTTTATGCTTCCTTCCACCTATTTGCGTTCACCCTATCAATGGTGTGATTGAAAGAACCAATTCCAAAAACGAAATTAGAGTTCACAAATGCACCCAAAAGGGTCACATAACCATAACATAAAAGCTCTCAAACCTTAAACCCCAAATCAATCAACCTACACTTTAAATGGCTAATTTCAGCAATCTAATAAATGAATAATTAAAAGCTTATGTGATAATTATTTATTATTCAAATTCATTTGAAGAAAATTATCCTGTTTTTGTTAAGCCCAGTTCAAAAAGGATAGGATGTCATCCGACTAAGAGGCTTTATGTTATTTATAGCCATGGAATGGGTGGCTTGGGTAAGAATAACATTAGATTTAATTTTACTAAATAGACTATAAATTATGTACTAGTGTCTGATCACGTCCTCGATCGGGACTCTAGGCCGTGACCATTTATTTTTTCCACATCACTAAAAAAAGTTATTAAACAAATTTACGCAAGATCTCAAATATGAAGTAACATATTAAGCAAGAAATTAGGTAGGATTATCCAACAAATAAAAATCATTTCAACACTTGGACTCATTAATTCAATAACAGCAATAAACTCGTAGTGGGGTTGCGACCTCGTCCCCTATTGATAATGCTTACACTCAACAAACTCTTAGCTATATGTTTCAATATAAGGCAACACATGAACAAACTATTTTTTTCCCAAATAACATTTTTATACGAAATCCATCAATATATTGACGAAAGTCATGATAACCCAACTAATTTAACATATTCACAAAGTTCGTTTATTATTTACTAATTGTAATTAAATATAATATAATTATAGACTATATGTTAGTAAACTTGCAAAAACTCTCAAATTGTAATCATTCCAGTACTAAATATATATCTTTATAAAGAGTTGAATTTTAAAATGATGTTTGCATATACATGGAGTTGAATGTCTCGAATTTTAACCTTCTATTAACTTTATGTAAATCTCCATTATACTATCATAATGAATAAATTCTAACATTTCCAAATAAAAAGAAACTTTAGGGAACTTATTTTATATCAATAATTTTTAATCAACTTCAAACCCTAAATAACAACATTCAACTAAATTTTAAGCCCTAAAGAACAATATTTATAATGTCCAAATAATTTCAAGCCCTTAATAACAATACGCAATAACTTTTTATCCCTAAATAAGTATACTCAATCAATGATAACAATACCCAATTAATTCAAGAAATTCTATAACTCAAGAAATGAAAAAATAATGTTGGCTGGAGAGAGAGAGAGAGAGAGAGAGAGAGAGAGAGAGAGAGAGAGAGAGAGAGAGAGAGAGAGAGAGAGAGAGATCATGAGGGGGTGGATGAAAGATAGGTAAAGAAGATAGAGAGGGATTAGAAAGAGAGAAATTATGAAATTTAAAAAATTTGGGAAGTTTATTTGTAGAGGATATGGTCACAGTCCTGGGTCATGACCCGAAGACATTACCAATTATTTTTTTTACACATCACATCCTGGTCACAGCTATGGTTGGGGGGTTGATGTCTTCCTTCCTCGTTTCTAAGAGAAAGATATGCAGATCCAACAACGCCCCATACAACAAGCTCTACTAGCCTCTGTGTCCACTGATCATCCTTAAAAAACTCATTTTCTATCTCTAGTAGTGAAGAATAAACTTCACGGGGATATGAACATGTGTTTGTTCTTCTAGGTTTGATAAGGTGATCACAAAATATCCAAGGGGTTTGGATTCAAAAAAACAAAGTATTTGATCACAAAAATATGCGTAAAAGGCTTGATAGGATTTGCAAGTTCGTATCTCTTTATATAGGGAGGAAAATCTCAAAAATATAGAATTGAAATATTTCATTTGAAATTAGGTAAAAAAAAAATTTGACCATGTAGTTCGAATGAGGTACATGTCGTTCGAATGAAGTACCCTACCTCGTTTGAACCACTTTTAATGACTGATCTAACGATTAAACTGAATGAGCCAAAATTTCCACAATTGATCTCGTTTGAAGTTCGTTCGAAGTTATTTTTACCACGTACATGCACTCGTTCGAACGACATCCAAATGTCGTTGTTACGACTTTGCAAATTTTAAAAAAAATATTTTCTATTTACAAAAACTTTTAAAATACCCCCTGAATAAATTGATTACACAAATCCAACCTCATATACTTTCTTCGATAAATGTATAGATGATCTCAACTCTTCCATCTTTAATTATCCTGTTCGGTCACTAACTTGTCTTCGATTGAAGCTTGTGAGAATGTACATGATGATATAGAGTTGTAACATAATATACCAAACATAAAGCATAAGGAGCAATTATAATCTTTTCTCTTACAAAACACAAAATCGAAAAAAATAACCTCTAAGACAAATATAACTAATGTCCCTCCCAAACCCGAAAAGTAAAAAACACTTACAACTTGTCTCTACTAAAATTCTTCATTATGTATTCCATGATATCATCAATGTGGAAAAAAACCTACACATATGAAATAAGGAAATACCATGACGCACGGATTTTAGACCATAAAATCGTCCCTCAATATGTTCTCCCCTTTTGTATCCATAATAGACAAAGTGTTAGAAGCTAAACCTGAAAAGTTAGCATCACGAGGAAATAAATTTAAAATATGAGCACAAAGTATAGACAACTAAGCATAAGCTATGAAACTAAAACAAACAAACAAACTAATTTTTGAATTTTTAAAATTTTCAAGTATATAAAATATACATAAAAACACAAATATAAACAATCACTCCATGTAGTATCACAAAAATATCCAAATCATGGATATGGAATGAATGTGTGTGAACATAATGCAGGAAGAAGTCAATATAAGCATACGTGGCAATGGTGCATGAAGCCAAAGTGACACTCCTAGAGAAAGAACTCAATTTAACCTTTGGTGAAAAATTGTTGAACCATTTGAAATTGACTAAACTCGTATAAAATGTCACAAATTCTAAGCTTTTGAAATCAATAACGCCAAGATATTTAACGTTTTTTAAGAAATTTTAATAGGTAAACCCATTGATCTTCAGCTTATAACACGCTCAAAATCTCATAATTTAATCATAAACTCTGAAAATTTTTGAATGAATCATATTGCTCATTTTTAATGAAGCAGCAATGAAATAAAATGGCCTTGCAACTTTTATTTTTATGTGTTGAAATCAACTTTTAGGCCTTTTTTGGTGGTGGCCTTTAATGCTAAGAAAACTATTTCTTTTGTATCCCCTTTCCATTGCTTAAACTCATATCAATAAATTTTTCAGGAAAAAAATCAGACAATGGTTTTTACATGCACAATCAGTTCCTAGTACATTTGGTTTATTATTAAGAAAGATTCACATAAGAACATCCTACTCAACATACGACAAAAAAGTACAATGTTCAAAAAGTCCGTACATGTGTGCAATCAAGGTGGTATAATAAGTCTAGCATGAAGATAGTAATAAACAATGTAAGACGCAATGCTAAACTTGCATTATTAATCACAAAAAATGAAGCCAAGTATCATAACACCATAATTAAATCACATGAAAGGATGTAATGAAATTGTGATTCGAACATCTTAAATGTGCATCCATATATGATGTAAATCAAAATACTAAATTCTTTTTTGAATTTTTTAAATTTTTTATCAAAAATAAATCTTTTTGAAATTTTTAGAAATTTTTTCTATAATAAAAGAAAATATTTTGAATTTTTAAAAATATAATCAAGTTGTAGGGGCAAATGATAGTAACGTGAAAAATACCCTAAACTAGAAACAAGTCCCGACCTCAATCATTTATTTTGGAGTTGTTCTCAAATGTTGTAGACATCCTTTGAAATTCCTAACTTAGATATTGATAAGTATTGACAAGAAACTCAACTTGCTCTTGTAGACTAGCAAGTTATCAAAGAAAGTATGTGGGTGCATGTGTGTAAGAGACTTTTGGTAGCTTGATAAAAAACTCCCTAACGTGACATCTTTGTTTGCATTGGATACAAACATAGATTGGTTAGGGTCAACCTTGGTTACAGCAACTAGGACGAGTTCTCCTTGACGGGTTAGGTGGAGGCCTGTAAGGATCTAACACAAACTTGGAAATTGATTTAGATGCAGTATAGGAAGTGGATGCGCCCTCATAATATATGTATTGCCTCTCTTTAAAACCTAAAGAAGGACCTAGTAGTATCTTTCTAACCTTCTTAAGTGTGTCCTCTAAAGTGACTTTTACCTCTCGAGCATTCGAGATCTTTCTCAAGTTGGGAAACATGGGATTCATGTTTCTCAGGAGTCACCCATTTTTTCTCTCTAAAACCAAACCCTAATTAGGGTTTGCATGGAAACTCCTATAAATGCTCTTCATATGAGTCCAAAACATCATGATCCAAGTAATATTTGTCCCCAATCTTTTGCAAGTGTTGTTATAAATAAATCCCCAAAAGAACCATGTCTCAAACCACCCTCATTGTTCAAAGGAGAACCTGCATTTCTCTTTTCCTCTGAAGATATTCAATTGCTGGTAGAACCTTTTAAGTTTTTTATAGTTGGAAAGTATTCCCACAGGAGTCCAGCAATGGAGGAGATTAGAAAAATGATGTTAACATTCAATCTTAACAAAGCATGCTCAGTAGGATTGTTGGATAATAAACACATTATTATAAGACTGAGTTGTGAGAAAGATTTTGTTTGTTTGTGGACAAGAGACCAATGTTTTTTTATTAGATTTCTAATGAGAACTTTCAAATAGTCACTTAAATTTATAATGGATGAGAGATTTTGGTTGTTCCTTCTTGGATTAATTTCCCCAATCTACCTATCCATCATTTTTCCAAGTCATCTTTTTTTCTCTATAGCACAATTGATAAGGAAGCCTTAAGAATGGATGCATCCACATTTTCCTAAACAAAACCTAGTCTAGCAAGGGTATGTATTGAACTATAACTCACTCAAGAAATATTAAGAAAAATGTATATAGGAATCAGCGATGGGGGATTTTGGAAGGAAGTATTGTAAGAATATCTTCCTAAGTATTGCAAACATTGTATGAAGAAAGGTGATTTTAAATAATCTTGCATTTTCTTGAAGTATTTTAAAGGAGAAAAAATTCAAGACAAAATCCCGCAACCATTCCGTTAAAGAAACCTATTTATAATCCTATTCTTAAAATAGACACTAGTATTGTGAACCATAATATTGTTGTCGTCAACCTTATTTCTAGCCCAGACTCAACTCCAAGTCCAAAACATCCAGTAATCCAAACCTCCCAAAACATTCTTTAATAACCTTAAAAACCATTCATTAAATATCATTCGTCAGTCAACTCAAACAAAGAAAAATCCATTACAGACCACATTCTGAAGATTCAACATTGTGATATTTCATTTGGAGAAGTGATTATAGTAGACCATATCATGTTATATCCTAGAGCTTCAGAGTTGCCTGAATATGATTGTCATTAGGCAAAATGTAAAGATTTTCATTCAGACTCTGAACATAGACAGAATATCACAATTCCTATGCAAGAAGAGTTGGATATGTTTGCTTAATTCTTTAGTAGAAAGTGGAACATCATAATGGCAACATCAAGAAGGAGAAAGAAGAATATTGAAGATTTGGATATAGAAGAGGTCTAAACAAAAATTAAAAGAGAAGATTGCCTAGTGAGACCCAAAAATACCCCAGTAGATCCATTATTTAGAAAATTCACTAGAGCTCATTCCAAAGTTTTTAAGAAATTACAATGCTCAAATTCTCAATGATTAATTTATTATGCTGGGGGATCGGCTAATAAGCCTACTAATACTAGGTTAAAAAGGTTGATAAAAAAAATTTGTCTGGCATCTATGTCGATTATAAAACCCAAGGTTGATGGTTCTAAAATATCCAAATACCTGTTCAAGTGGAATTTTATCAGGCCATCACCAATAAGTCAAATAAAATATGGTTTATGTGGAGAATGAGTATGAGAGCTACTATTTTGAAAGATGAGGAGAAATGTCTCACATTGAAAGTATCACACTCTAGTTTGACTGAGGATATAAATTGAAAATTAATTTATGCCAAATGTACCAAAGAATAAATTTATCCTCTATGGAGAGATGTGGATAACATTTGTAACTCCTTCGATGGTTTCCCCCATTTTTTTATTGGAGACTTTAATGTTGTCTCTAATCAAAATGAAAAATATGAGGTAATGTTAAAGATCAGCAAGCTGTGGAGGATTTCAATGACTGTTCAAATGGTTTTGGTCTCTTTGAATTGGGATATTGGTACTAGGTTCATTTGGTGCAAGTTTAGATTTGAAGAGATAACTATTTGTGCTAGAATATATAAGGGATTATGCAACCTTTATTGGTCCACTCTTTTCCCCAACTTTTTTATCGCTCATCTATCAAAACTTTATAGTGACCATGCCCCATTCTCTTAATCATCAAAAGAAACTTTGACTCTTTTCCCAAACCTTTCAAATTCTAAAAAGTGTGTATCACCCATAGCCTTTTTGAAATTATTGTTTCTCAATCTTGGCCATCTTCTGTAGCAGCAGTCCCAATGTTAGCATTTTTGTTAAAGTTAAGAAGATTAAAGGGGGTTCTCAAATAATGGAATAAGGTCACTTTAAAAAATATTTTCCAAAACATTAAAGCGATGAAGGATCAAGTTTTACTTTTAGAATGCTTTTAAAAGTGATCCCACTACTCATAATTAAATGGAGTTCATGACTTTAAAAGCTAGGTTTTACAAAGTTTTGTATTAGAAAGAGACTTATTGGCAACATAAATAAAATATAAATTGGCTCAAGGGGCGGGTTGTTAACACTAGTTTCCATTCATTTGTCAAGGCAAGTAAAAGTAAGTTGGCAATTCAAAAAATTAAGGATGAAATAAATCAATGGAGAGATTAAAAGGAATAAAGTGAAATACTATTTGTGGAGTGATATAAAGAGACATGGACCATAGAATCTTATTCTATGGATTTAAATATAGTTGATGTAAGTCCATTATTGGTGAATGAGGAGATGGCGGAGGACCTTACAGCAACCTAATTGAATACGAAGTTTTATTAGACATTAAGAGCCTCAATGAAAATAGTACTCTAGGTCCAGATGGATTTTCTGGAGTGTCTATGCAATTTGTTGGGAGGTGATAAAAATGATCTAATAACAGCTATCTAATCTTTCTTTGTGGAAGGAAAATTCCTAAAAGTTGGTCAAGTAATTCCATAGCACTTATTCCCTAAACTAATAGTCCTTCAAAATGTTCTTATTTTAGACCAATTAGTCTAAGAAATTTTGTCCTTAAAATCTTGTCCAAAATTCTTAACTCTAGACTCTCTATTATCCTCCCCACTATCCTAACCGAAATGATTTCAATAAGGAGGGTGTATCCAAGACAACATCTTTTTATCTCATAAAATGTCTAATTTCTTGGGAAGAAAATGCCATAGGTCCAATGTACTTGTCAACCTAGATGTGGAGAAGGCCTATGATAGGGTTTTCGGATTGCTTCTCATTACAGTTCTGAGAAAATTTGGATTTTATCATTCATAGACTTAATTTGGAGGCTCCTATCGAATAACTGGTTCTTAATTTTAATTAATGGTTGTCCATCAAGCTTCTTCAAGTCCATTAGAGGATTAAATCAAGGTGACCTTCTCTCCCCCTCTCTTTTTGTTATTATTGCTGAAGTGCTCAGTTTTGTCCTGGATAAGTTAGTTGAGTCCAAGAAAATTTATCCTTTTTTCCTACCCATCTGGAAGTGAATAGATTTCACATTGAAGTTTTGCTGATGATATTATCCTCTTCATTAATTTGAGAAAAAAGAGTCTTGAAAACCTTATGTCTTTCCTTTTAAAATATGAGGTATATTATGTTCAATTATTAAACAAGACAAAAAGCAGCTTCACAGTTGATTACTCAGTGTCTTTAGAGAGAAGAAATAGTGTTAGCTCTTTCTTGGGGATTCCTCTCAGAAAACTTCCCATCAAATACCTTGGGTGTCCCCTATTCAGAGGTAGAAACAAAATTTGTTGCTACTCAGAGTTACTAGAAAGAATTAAAAGCAAATTCATTGGATGGAAAACTAGATACTTATCTTTAGCATGAAGGCTCATATTGATCAAACATGTTATGTCATCCATTCCAGTTTATACTCTAGCTTCTCTTAATCCTCCTAAAGCCATTATCAATAGAATCCAAAGAATTTTTAGTAAATTCTTCTGGGTATCAGATGTGAAAAGAGGGTATAAGTATGCTTGGGTTAAATAGAAGAAGGTTTGTTTTCCAACTAGTGAAGGGGGATTAGGCATCAATGATTTAAGAAACATCAATTATGCTTTTAGCATGAAGCTTTCTTGGAGATTTAATAACTCTAAAGTAATATCGGCTAGTTCTATAAGAAACAAGTATACAAACTCTCAGATAACCGGTTCAACAGGTAATAATATGATAAAAAGGATTAGAGGTGTTCAGATTGAGGGTTTAGATAATTCAATGATCATTAACAATGAGGCAATTTAGTTCCCTTCAACTATTGGAGACTTCACATTTAAATTAGCCTATCAATTATGCAGGTCAACAGAAGTGGAAATTTATTCTTGGAAATTTTTATGGTCTTCCCATATTCCTCCTAGAATATCTATTTTTATTTGGAAAGTGATTGATGGTGCTATTCCTCTTTATGATCAAATCTAGTGAATTGGTATTAGAATTTGTTCTAGATGTCAACGCTGCGAGAATCAAGTGGAAATAATCTAGCATCTATTCTTAAATAGCTCTATGGCTCAATCAATTTGGACTCACTTTTCAAATATGGTAGAAGTTATTCCTTTCTTTAATTCGATTAAATCTCTGATTATTTCATGGTGGTTGTCCAAATCCAAGTTTGATTCCATCAAATATATAAACCAAGTTTTTTCTATGGTGATATTGTGAGAAATTTGGGAAGATAGATGTAAAAAAAACATTTTGTTTTTCCTATGAAGGTTGTAGAAATTATCAAACAAGTGATAGAATTAATTTCTTCAAAAGCCTCCTTCATTGTGTTTGGAAGTCCAGAGAACCAAAACATAAAGCTTTAATAGAAGATTTTCATCTCTGAGTGCGAATTAAAAATCTAAAGTTCCTTATTACTAGATGGTTGAGTCCTCCTTGAGACTCCGTAAAACTTAATGTGGATGGCTCTAGTAAAGGAAATCCATGTGAAAGTAGGATAGCTTAATCATCATAGGAGACCGGGGTTGTTTCAAATTGTCTTTTCATGAGTACATTGGTCATAATTCAAGCCTAATGGCATAGGTCATAACTCCTAAAATAGGTATTGAATGGTCAAGTAGGATTGGCTTTAATCGGATCTTTATGGAGTCAGACTCTAAGGCAGTTGTAAACATGGCATTGGGTACTTGGAAACTCCTTGGATATGTAAGAAATACATCTAAGAGATAAAATATATTATTGGAACTAGGAAAGTAATTATATCTCATATATGGAGAGAGAATAATAATGTGGCATATGCTCTTACAAACCTGGCTTCTTCATCAAGAAAGTGTAATTATTTTCACAAATTTAATGATATCCCTCATCTCATAAAAGGAATCTTCAACTTATACAGACTTGGTGTTACTAGTCTAAGAATAGTTTAGGCTCTATTGTTTGGTAGTTATAATTGGGGTATTGTAGACATCACATTCTAGTACCCCCTAAGTCTCTCCTTAGATCCCTAGCAGCTCTTCATTTTCACTACAAACCCTAGGTCGCACTCCGAGTACCGATCAAAAGGCCATCGAGTGCTCTCGAGCCCCGATTTGACCCCAA
The DNA here is from genome assembly GCA_949130495.1 of Sambucus nigra. NCBI lineage: Eukaryota > Viridiplantae > Streptophyta > Magnoliopsida > Dipsacales > Adoxaceae > Sambucus > Sambucus nigra. Next base: position 726,357,565 of record OX422207.1, read on the forward strand.
TCGACTTCATCATCAGAGAAAAATCTCTTTGAATCTTAGAAGGGCACTAAAATCCCATTCCAACGATCCACATCATGCATGAAATGGCATAACCATTCGGACAAACTATTAATTTTCTCCCGAAAATCAATTCGGAGGCCACTGGAGCTCCCGGGATCCGTTTGAACTAAGTCAATTATTAATCTCAAATGATACTGAATGAATCTCCTAAGGTCACTGAATACCCTTTCCAACAGTTCGCCTTGTGCGCGATTCGGACTTACAGTACGGACGAACAATTCATTTTACTCTGATAAGTCACCGGATGCTTTTGGGACCCGGTTGACCAAGGCCAACTATCTGAACCAAACGAAACTCATTGAAATGTCAAAATATGTCTCCTAACCTTTCCAACAGTCTGCCCCGTGTGCGATTCCGACTTACCATGTGGACGAACGATCCATTTTTGCCTGGCAATCTCCCACCCAAAGGAACGACGTGCGCTTCTGAGCCATATTTGACCAAAAGTCAACTCCCGAACTTGGGAGAAGCCAATAGTACTCTTAAAGGTCTTTGAATTAACTTTCTAATGGTGTGCCCCGTGCATTATTCGGATCAATGAATTACGTTATGTGGCCATTTTTCTAGGAAAATCTACACGAGACTACTAATTGGCAAGTCCAGATCCCTGCCTATTGGCAGTGTGTCTAGGGTCACCTGCCGATTGGTAGGACAAGGTTGTGCCGATGGGCAATCCCCTGACCTTAAAAAAGGAGGGTATGACCTCACAACCAAAGGGGACCCACAACTCAGATCCATCAACATCACTGATCTCAGTAACATTCTCTTGAAATTAGCAAAGTTCCTCCATGTGAAGTTCCATTCAAGTTTACATTCCCATCCCTTTCATACCCAATTTCGTAAATAACATTCTCTCTCATCCAACATCCATCTCACATTCAAGGGAGTTCACATAAGATCAATGATCAAGATTCAAAGAAGGTCCAATTCCTTCCGTCTCTCTTTAAATTCCTTCTGTTTGTATAAGTTAGATTCATAATCTAGTTCCTACTTTTGTTCATACCCATTTATATTTAAATTTTTATTAGTATATTGCACATACTTTATTTTCTATGAAAAAACCCAAAATAAAAAAAAAGAGGGTTACGCACATAAATTTCGAAAGAGATTATCCATTATACATTTTCAAAACTAAAACATATTTTTCTACACCCACACATATAATAAAATCCCATTCAGATCTATGGGATAAACCCCACCTCCATGCCGCATCCAAACTACATGGACTTTGATGCCTTTATAAGTTCCATAGGAATTTTGGATTAAAATTCGAGACTCGAGCCCCATTTTCTAATTTTCTAACTTTCCTAAATCCTAATCATAATATTATGTCAGTTAGCATTTCATCCAACACATATTGTCATTTTATAATGACGATAAACGCACAAATAATATTTTCTATATATATATATATATATATATATATATATATATATATATATATATATATATATATATATATATATATTGGGTACATTCTTATGGATCACCTCACTCTACCTTTACCATAGTGAGTTGAAAGATTCCGATCTCCATTATATATACGCGCACACACACTTCACGGATAAATGAAGGGAAACAACAACACTAGCCCATGAGAGACTGAAAGGGCGGAATGGGTGCCTAACACCTTCCCATTTCGTAACATATCCCCCGAACCTTCGAACTATTGGTTTCGTAAGCATCAGTTTGTCCTTGATGCCGTCCTCTCGAGCGGCGATGTGTTCTTTTGTCTATTTTGAACAAAATAGACTGGCGACTCTATCTACTTAAATTTACCCCACTCCGACGACGGCTGAAGCACCTGAGAGCGGGATGCGAGACCTCTCCGAGCAGTACAGAGGCTCCAAATCGAGATGGCCACAGTTGCGACTCTGTTTGGAAGTTTTTCATAAGAGGGATAGACTATATCTGCATGGGTGTTTTGTTTTCTTATGCGCGTATGCACTTACCTGTATGTACCCTTTCTCCCCTCCATTATTTATTTCACATATACCTCATACTTGTATCACTACTCACTCACACACTTGTAGAAATTCTCCATGTACACTTCACACCACGTACACCTAAGATCACTTATATCCCCAAGTTGCACACACCACTTAGTAATCCATGCTTGGGTGTCACTAACACACACCTCCAGTTATCACACTTGTATATATCCATGCTCACTCACACTTATCACACATCACTTATAGTTGATCTATGCTTAGGTTCACTACCACACACTCACTTGTAGATAATTACACAGCACTCACTCTCACATACTTGTGCTTAACATAGATTTACTTACTTTTACACTATCCCCTTGCTTGGCGTGATGCTCATTAAAGATACTGTCTCCATAAGATACTAATCAAGAATCATGCATGTTACACACTGCATCACCAAAGAGCATTGTTATTGACCAAATTTTATCCTTTAACTAGGGAGTCACTTCGTGATGGGCGCTGGTCCGACAGGTCACAGTTAGCCTAATTGACAATACTCTTACCTTCCATTTCCCAAGTACCTTCAATATATACCAAACGGTTCCCCCCACATTTTACCGCTTAACCGAAGTCATGACGGGAGGTATATCGTAGGGAACTCGTTCACGTACGTCTAGTATATCCATCCCCATGAGGCATATAGTGAGGCAATTTATGTACACGTAGGTATATCAAATGGCTTGTCCACACGTACCGATTGACCTTAAAAGAAAGATGTATATCGTGGAAGTCACGCCAAAGGGGGGAACACCTTCTAATTAACCCAACAAATACATACCCGCATATAGGTGTCAAACTAAGGGCATGCACATTTAGTATGCCAACTTTAGCCCAAAACTTTGCCGAAATTCCGATCAGCATGCCACCCAAATTCTCGTGCAAATTTTAAAACTGAACCCTGCTTGCGAGCCTGGTAACAAGTCTAACCATTATTTTTACATATTTTCAAACCCAATTTTTTCTAGGCTCGGGTCCCTTCCAGAATTTCTCTTTTTGCATTTAGGTAAACATAAGAATAATCATACTAAGACACGTCTCTCGTTTTTTCCTTCTTTCATTTCTAAAGGTGTCCAAAAGCATTTTTCCTCTTTTATCAAAAATACCAAAAATATTTTCCCCTTTTCTCGTACCAAAAATATTTTTCCTTCCCTGTGTCCAAAATATTTTGCCTTCATCTTTTCCAAGATGCAAAAACATTTTCCCTCCTTTTCAAAATAAAAGTTTTCCCTTTCTCTTTTACAAAAGTAAATCCCAATTTTTTCTCCTTCTCAAGTCAATCGCATACCCTTGTCCTGGCTCCCTATTGGATTCGATCTTCAGTCGAACCACCACGAAGCTCCTTAGCCTGCTCACTTCCTCTGAGTTCAAAATTCATCCACTTTCCATGGAGAATACAGACCAAATGTTGAATGTGCAGCCCGATTTTTTAACAGTCCTAGCCCAACTTACTACCAAGATTGACAACCTTCAAACTAAAGTTCATGAGATGTAATGAAATCGGGTCCCTATTTCAAAAGAGCCCGAGGTTCTCTTCCCTCGCATTATGGGTATGTCTGCACTCGAGCCTATTTGGGTTCCCGAGGAATACCAGCATGCTCCATGTGCTCCTCCTGCTAATGGGTCGCCGCCAGCCCAGCTTCCTGTGTCGAATCTTGCCCATACAGGGTCTAATTTACACGTGACCATTTATCCTAAGGAGGAAGAATTGAACAAAGTCAAGGAAAACCTCAAGATGTTAACCAATAAATTCAACCAAGTTAGACTCTCTAGGATTTACATGGACTACACCCACATGTCTCCATATCCTAAAGCCTGGTTACCAAAAGATTTTAAGATGCCCAACATCAAGAAATTCGGGGGTAATGGACCTCCAATTGTTCATGCATGTAGTTATCACCGAGCCATGACTCCCCTAGGGGCCTCCGAGAAAATAATGGCCCAAATGTTCCAAAAAACCTTGAAGGATAGGGCTCTCTATTGGTTGGTGTCATAACTAATTAAGTAGTGATAGAAGCATGTGTACAAGCTTGTAATGAGGGATATGATCTTTCTCATGAGGGTAATGAAATTATCCATGAGACATGGAAATGGAGTACTGAACTAGTTTTTTCTTGAGAGGTATGGAAGGAAATCAAATATTATCTCTTGAAGAGTCCAAAATCCATAGTTGGGAAGATGTTGCCCATGAGTTCATGTCACAATATAAGTACAATGAAGAATTAGAGGTTACTCACCGTGATTTAGAGTTGCTCAACCAGAATCCTGGGGAGTCAGTCAGTAACTTCATAGCAAGGTGGAGAGAGAAAGCAACCACCATGACCAACCGACCTTTCGAAGAGGATCAAGTTAGCATTGGGAAGAAGAACTTCTTACCTCATTTTTTAGCCCTTGATAAGCAGGAGTGGAGATCGAAAGAAGGCCTTTCCAAGACAAAAGTTGAGCCAAATAAAGGATCTGGACAATTAGCTCCCAGAAAGTTTGAAAATCCAGTCAATACTACCATTTTAACCATCAATAACATCTCTTAGCCTGCCACTTCATGGGCACCAGAAAGTTGCCCTAACCCAATTCAGAAGGAATACACGGAGCTTCATGCTCCTCTCTTTAAAGTTTACTAGGACCTCTTGAGCCTAAACCTTATCAAACCATTGGACCCTCATCCCTTACCAAACCCATTCCCTAGAAATTTCAAACTAGATGCCTATTGTGACTTTCACCAAACTGCTAGACATACCACTAACTAGTGTTTCCACCACTAAAATGTGATCCAAGGCCTGATTGATCGGGGTGTCATCGTCCCACCATCCAATACTAAACCAAACACCACTCATAATCCCCTCTTGAATCATACAAATGCCATCTTCCTAAAAGAAAACCTAAAATTTGACCCATCTACCTGGATCATACCAAGAAAATCACCAATCACAACCATATACTCTCCTAAACCTCTCCAAACATGCCCATACTTTCTCCTACACCCTACCATCTTCGTCGATCACGGTCTATCACTCCTTACCAGAGCATGCATCGTTTTTCGCACCCGTTCTGGAGGTAAAAATATGGAATTAACAGAAGTATTGATCTAACTCCTAGATTTTGGACTGAAATGGCCCCCCAAGATGACTTTGGACTGTCAGAGATTTAGTATGTTATTCTTAGAAGCTCAAAAATGGGCCCAAGAGACGGACAATTGGGTGATACCGACTGATGTAGTTAGTTTAGATGATATGGTCCAGATCATGGTGGATTTATTCCAATAGACCGCTAATATTTATAGTATATCCAAGTTACTCAATGCTCTGAAACTATAAGGGCGCCTAGTCCCTTCGCTTTTACATCTCCCCGCCAAATGGGAGGACGTATACGAAGAGGTCGCTTAAGTTGTGGAGTGCTATGACATTTCATGGAAAGATAATATCATTGCCACCGAATGGGGGGACGACTTCGATGATTCAGATAAGGTTAGTCCGATAGTCAGCATGTGGGGGATGATATCATTTGAGGAGCTAGTGGGTAAAATAAACAAGGTGGCTGAACAATCCGAGATCGACGAAGAAATAGGGTTACTATTTTTTCCCTCTTCTGTGAACCATATGATCAGGTCAGGGAGGCCCTACCAAACCCCAAGCCTACAACCATTAGCAAATGACAAAGGAAAGCGTGTTCAGAATCTTCATATACAGGAAATTGCCCTCGAGGAAAGTAAGATCCTTGATTAGTTAAAGAAAACCCAAGCTAACATCACTCTATGGGGAATTTTTATGTCTTTCCAGCTAAACCAAAATGCCCAGATCAAGCTACTCAAAAGACCCACAGTTCCTCCCTCAACCACGCCAAAAGAAGCAGTGAATCTAGTCGAATCCCTGACCTCTACTAGAATGCTCTCCTTCTCCAAAGAAGAAATCCCCAAGATTTCTCCAGACCACAATTATGCCTTCAACATCTCTGTTGAGGTCATGGGAAAGACTATCCCACTTTCTCTTATCGATAATGGATCAGTTCTTAATGTTTGCCCGTTGAGCACCCTTAATTGTTTGGGATTAAAAGTGAGCGACCTTGCTCCAATCTCTTCTGTCGTGCATGCCTATGATAATACCCGCTGAGAGGTAATGGGATTTATAAAGTTTGCAATAGGGTCTGGCCCTATAAATCTAATTGTTAAATTCTAAGTAATTGATATCCTAACTTATTTCAATCTGCATCTCGGATGGTCATGGCTCCATAGCATCAAAGGGGTGACTTCTTCCCTTCATCAGAAACTGAAGTTCTTCGCCAATGGGAAGGTCAACATCATCTTGGGCGACGACGATAATGTTGAGAATGCAAGAACTAGTAACCCAATACTAGAGATACAGCACGGGACAAATGATATGCTTCTGTCAGGTTCAGGGATGAACCATTTCTGCTCACAGCAGGGGACGATTTCAAAGTTAGGTTTTGCCTAGAAGATAAAGCATGGGAAATGGTAGAAGACAAAAATCCTAGAGATAACACATAAATCTCTAAGAATAAACATTATCATCCACAAACCCACATAACTAAGAAATGAAATGATATAAAGGTACAAGATTCAAGGCAGTTGGTACATCACATAAGTTGAAATATGAGAAGAAATAAGTGCACCCAAGTACAAAAATAGTGTACCAAAATAGGGATCCATGCGCACCAGAAAAAACACAACCGTGCGAACGGGTGTTGTGCAAAGGGACACAAAAAGATTCGTGTGAACGGATCGAGGCGAAAACAAATATCTAAGCAAAACCAAGAAAAATAAAACCTTCTCACTCATATCAACTATTAATTTTCGTTGCTCAAAAATACCACAGCACAACCAAAAACAACCCAAATAAGATCAAAATGGGCAAGGTACACTGAACCCCTCAAAATAAACTCAATACCCCAAATACCAAAAACTCTCACATACATGATGCATAAGATGAAATCAAAATCAAATGATCTAAATAAAAAATTCAAACACACAAGTATAAACAAAGAGATATCATTTTAGGCAAATGTAAAACATATAGGGTATATGTACAAAAACACGAGATTTATTCTCACAAAAACTAGAAATCAACTTTTAAATTTTATTAAACATGAAAAAAAATCAAGTTGATTACACATATAGAATTAATATAAGCACATATAAAAATTATGTCAATTCGCAAATTCAACTTACCATGTGATGTTGGACATATTAGCATGTATGTGTATGCGAACAAAATGAGTCACAAGCGTTTTAAATAGCGTTGATTCAAGTCATGGGAGAACTAATCATCAAGGGTACAAAAATAATATTACGGACTAGGTAAGAAGTTTACATCCACTTTATAAACTCCCTCAAGCAAATGTTGTTTGAACATTTTGAATGCCAAACTAAAAATAGCCAATTCGATTTAATTTTAGTTGTATCCTTATCTTGTTTTCATTGTCGGTTTAAACATATTGTCTTTTGTTGTTAATTGGTTTTTCACATACCTAGATGACACTTACCCAATGATACTCAAATTCAAGTCGCACATTATAATTTTAATCGTAGCCCTTATCAATGCATAAAATTATCCTTTTTGAACTACAATAATTACAAATATATATAACACTTAAACTCACAAAAGTGGACCATGGAGATTAACAGGAAATATATATGATGATAATAAAAAATAATATAAGCTCAATCACCATGATACGTCTCAATAAACTACTAAAACAAGTGTATAGTGCAGTGTAAGGGATATGCAAGCAAAGAATTCGCAATGCACTTGCATAAAATGATTTTCTTGGTAGTTTTATGAAATTATTTACATTAAACACATAAACACATTGAAATCAAACTATCCAAATTTTTTTCTTAACAAGATTTATCTATTGACATCTAGCATGGCTAAGCATAAATCAAAAATCAAGAAAACAAAAATATTTTTATTTTTTTTCATATATGCACCAAAAGTAAGAGAAAAGTAAAATACACATGGATAACCACACACTCTCACACAAAAAAAAAATGTTTTTCAATTTTTCAAAAAATAAAAATATAAGAACAAAGCAGGAGATGGAAAATACAAGTATATAGAAAATGAATACAACATCTCATGAAACAAATCCTAAAAAGACAAATAAAAATAACACCCAAACTAGGAACAGGGACAATTATAAAAGAGTACAAACACAAGTCACACAAGCACAATCCTCATAATGCAATAACTCCCCAAAATATAGCCTAGGACAAGATATGGAAAAAGAGACAAGAAGATCCTAACTATGACTAGCACATAGCAATTTAGGTAGGGGAGGAACATGTTCAGTATTAATGAGAGGTAGAGTAATACTTGAGGATAACTCGCCTTTAGAGTTAGAAATACACATACTGACAACCAACTCACTTTTATTCTTCCATACATCCCTTGAAATGGAAGTCTCGGGTTTAGTGAGAACAATTGTCCCAACTTGAGGCTTAAAATTCACATTGCCACCTTTTTGAATAAATTTCTTTTTCAAAAAAAAAAATTGTTTCACCCAAAATATAATATTTCCACGCTAGTTAGGAGGAACATGGAGTAATTTTATCCAAATACTAAATCCATGAGGTCTAAAATTCATATTTCATCCACAAGTATTTTCCTTAAAAAATCCCCATCACAATTCATAATTAAATCTTAGATTTTTGTCCCAATAACATTAAAATCAAGTTTTAAATCATCAAAGAAATCAATGGGATCAAGGTCATGCGAAAGTTAACCAACGTGAGAATTCTTAACAATAAAACAAAAATAAAGTTTTCCGATTTTATAGCAATGAATGCACACATAAGGATCATAGTGAACCACCTAAGGTTGACTTTAGGAAAATTCTAGGCTTTTGTTGATTACTAAATAACTAGTAGTAAAGTTTCCTCAAATGATCTTTTTTTTTTGACAAAATGTGCAAGTGTGGGATTGGGAAGGTCTTTTCATATATTCTTGACCTTTTTAAAACAATGACCCTGGAAAACATTTTAATCATTTCCTTTTTGTTCAAAACACTTGAGAAAACAAATAATTTTTTTCTCAAACCTTGATTTTTCTCATTCACATTCAAAAAGTATTAAACCGGTCTTATTAGTTCATGTGTTGGAACACGTTTTCCTAAAAATTTATAGATGATAAGAATAAGGAACAAACTTATCAATGCCTAAATGAACGTGTCATTTTCAAAAGAATTTTATCAAATTTATTTAAATGATCTTCAAGATTAATTTCAACTTTCTTTGACAAGGCTAACGCATTTTTAAGTGAATCAATTTTCTTCTCAAAATCACATTTTGACATCTCAAACATTTGAAGTTACTTCTCCACATTTTCAAGTGTAAAAAATAAATCATTTTTCTCTTTTTCAACTAGTTCAAAGTTTTTAAAAACACCTTCACTCTGAATATTCAGATTTTTTGAAGATTCATTTTCCGCTTTCAAATTGTTCATCTCTTTCTTCAAAACACAAGTCAAGTCCAATATCTTAAGTTCTTCTTTTTCAGCATGTTTCACCTTTTCTTTTAAAGCGTCTCTTTGAATTAAATGTTGGGTATAATCATCAAGTTTATCAATCAAGGAAGTTTTTTCATTTTCAAATAACTTGATTTTAATATCCAATTTATTATTTATGTTTTTCAATTTCAAATACTTTTTCATGGGCTTGTTATATTTAGGACTTAACATTTCATCATTTTCGTCATAATAATAATCATCATTCACATGAGAAAATTGACTACCAACACTAGATTTTTTATGAGAATTAGAACTATGTTTCTCATATATTTTGGAAGTCAAGCACTTTTATCGATATGTTCACACAATATCTATCATCACATGGACTAGTATAATTAGGACGACCAAATTCTAATATCCTATAATCCATAATTACTTATGTAAGGACAAATTTCTTTATAGAATTAATTTGTATGTTTAGCTCATTCCATGTATGGACAAAACTATTTGATCACAGGTTAGGAGTTGAGTGTGTTGACCTTTCAAGCCTATGACGTAGTTTGTTAAAGACATATCGGCCAAGTTAGAAGATCAATTTTATCGTGTCGTATTTTGTGCTCATTTTCGTCTTCAAGTTTTAAGGATCTCTCAAGTACGAATGCGTATTTATTTTGAGCCTTGGATATCCATTTTTTGGGTGTTAGGTTTTTATAATTTTGGTTTTTAAATATTTAAAATAATTTTATCTCTTTTTACAATTTATTTAAAGAAAACTATTTTTTTTGCGAGGACATTAGAACGACTTGGTATATCGTTCGAACGAGATACTCTATCTTATTTTAACAGAGTTCCAACGAACAAATCAAATGAGCATTTTAGCCTTCTCTAGAATCTCATTAGAAGTTTCGTTAAAAGTCGGTTCGAACGAGATGACGTACTTCGTTCGAACGAGATGTACTTCGTTCGAATGAGCCGATGTGTTTTTCAAAATTTTAATATTTTTATTAAATTATTTCATCCTTATTTCATTTTGGAAAACCTGCTATAAATATGAGTGTGGAGCAATTTTTTTCTAAGAGATAAAACTTATATTTTGAGTTTTAAAACTCTATCAAAGTTCTTTCAAAAACCATTGATAAGCACCCAAAAGTTTACATTTTATACCCCGAATAGACCATATTTAATTGCTAATTCTCAACAAATTGGGTCGTATATACTTAATTGTTTAACGTCCAGACTTGATCGCCGTTTACGAAAGTTCGATGCTTATTTCAAGGCAAGTGTGCTATTTATGGAGCTAATTCCCTTGTCCCTTACCAAACCTAAGCCTAACCTAGCCCAAACCTTCACCCGAGCCCCGTGTGTGTTTAGTTTGTATTTTTTTTAGATTTTTATAGATTTTTATTTTGTCTCATTTTTATTTTTAGGATTTATTTTAGATTTATTTAGAATTTTCTTGAATTTATTTTCTATTTCTTTTTTTTAATTGTAGTCTTTATTTTTAGTTTTGCTAGATTTTATATTTTTAGGACTTTAGGTTTTATTTTTATTTGATTTGTAGTTTTATTTTTAGGAATTTAATAGATTTTATTTATTTTTAGAATTTATACTTTTAGGATTTTTAGGAATTAATTGTATTTTTTTTAGTGTTGTTTATTTTGATTTTTAGTTTTTATTTTATTAGGATAACTTTTAGGAATTTTTTTCTACTTTTATTAGTTTATTTTTAGGACTTTAGTTTTAATTTTATTAGATTTATTTTTTTATTTTTTTAGGGTCACAAATTAAATACACTCATACTAACCTACATACTCACCTAAACCCCCCACTCACACCTTAATACCATACACCACACACACTCACACCCTCACCCAACTTCTCCTACACCTAATCAAACCCTCATCCCTATTCATCTTCTTCTCACCAACTCTTTCTCTCTCCATACCACCATAACCAACCATCTCCTAACCACCAAACAGCCCACTACATAAACCTCTATTACCCATACCCAAAACTCAAAAATCAGGTAGCCCCCTCGCCGAAAAAACCCAACTCCTTATCTCTGGAAATTTCCTGACCCAAAACCCAATTCCCCACACTTTTGAACCCCCCCAAAATCGCTGCCTAACCCGGCGGCACCCAGACCCCACTTCGGATTCAACCCGCACCCATCTTCAGTGTCGGCGACCATCCCAAGACACGATCCGAACACATAGCCGCGATGAACCCGCTGCTTAACTTGCCTGAACTGGTCCACCTTCGCGACTAACCCGATTCCAACCCGTGCTCAACCCGTCGATGACCACCCATGTTGACCTCCTAAAGCGGACCAGCCTCTGCTCCGGTGAGACCCACAACCCGAACCTCCATCTCGTCTAAACCCAAAACCCACCTTTTCCATTTAATGCCAAATCGATTTTTTTACCTGCTAAGTCTCAAAGTCAAATACAAAGCCAAACCAAATAACAAATAAACCCACATGTGTTTTAAACCATCCTCAATCCCAATACCCATTTTACCCCCAACTAACTGCTTTTACCCCAATGCTCATAACCAAATCAGATATTATCCTCACATATGCTCCTCTCACCATTTTCACGCACAGTAGTGTGTATTTTTCAAAATTACCCTTAGCTCCATACCTACTATTTAAAAAAGAAGAAGAAGACCCGAATAAAAGGGAGAATTTTAGGAAGAGTTTTATTAGAGAGAAATTTTAAGAGAGAGAAACACCATTTTAATTTAGTTTTTTAGGTTTGATTTTTCTTTAGAGATTAGTGAGAAAATAAATTTGTGAGATTCAATTTGAGTGAATTTTTCATTTATATTTTTGTTGATCACTCACTTGGAGGGTTGTATGCTTTTAATTCAAGGATTTAAGTCAATTGAATTCAAGAGATTGGTTTGATGGTTCTTCTATCTACTCTTTTATATTAAATGCCTATTGAATATTTGTTTATCATATTTAACATCATGTTAGGCTGAAACCCCTTTCAAGGGGTGGGGTGACCCATTATTTGATGTTAATCCATTTTAATTAGTTTGTTTTAATTAAGTGTCCCTTTGATGATTAATTTTGTACTCTTACATTTTGATTTACGCCTCAAGAGAGGGTAAATAATTTTCGAGAGAAAATCGAAATTCTAGTGATAATACCCATTTTAGATTCTAACTAAAGATATGGGTTTCTCAAGTGTGGTATTATTGCTTTAATTTCAACTCTAGGCTTACTTTTATGATTTAAACTAGTTTAATCGATCGATCCTAGCAGGTGATTTGTTAGATGATGTTTGGATATACATTTCAAGAGTTGTAGGAGTGTTAAAATTAATTTTCTAAAATTTGATTATTAAAATTACATTTGCAACGAGAGTAGATTTGTGATTCTAATACCAACTTGGGATAATTAATTTTAATGAATTAATTAATTTTAATTAAGTAGAATATATTGTGTCATCCTATCCCTTGTTAGTCCTCACTTTTATTTCCTCACCCATCTCATACTTTAGATTTTTATTTAGTTAAATTTACTTAGTATTTTCACTTACTTTTATTTACATCTTTGATTTAGTTTAAATTCACATCATCTCAAAATTGTTTTAATATTTGAAAACGCTAAAAAAAATAGAAAAAGTAAAAAATCAAAAAAATCAAAAATAAAAAATAAAAAATAAAAATAAAAATAAACAAATGAATTGCATTTCTCTCTTGCATGTTTCACCCTTAGATTTGGATTGAGTCTCTTACTTACCGCTACACTCTAGTATTGTTATATTGTTGTAGGTAATTGAGGTTTTGATTAGAGGAGCTTTCAACAACAACGAGATACCGAAAAATCTTCTCTATCAACCATAGTTTTTAACCAAGTTATTTAGGATCGAAGTATTCATCTTAATATGCTTTGAAAATCCTATTTTGGGAACCAAAGTCTTATTCTCTTCATCTTATTGAGAATAGTTTCATACGGTGGACTCTATGCTTGTTGTTTACACACAGTGGACTCTGTGATGTGGTGTTACTGTGAAGATGTGGTGAATTTCGTGTTCCAATCTATAGACAGTTGCTGAGATGTTCGGTAGATACCAGGGTATGTGTGGACTCACAAGTTGTGACAGTGCATGAGTGAACACTTGCGTGACACTAGGCGGAGGTTTTGGAACGAAATGCCTCAAGTCTTGCGAGGGCATCGAGTCTATATTGTAAGTCTTCTATCGTGTTCTTTATAATTCCATACTCAGTGAATTTTATGTGGTTGGGCCGTCCGATATTTTTTCCATTGTGGGTTTTTCTCATACATCAGGCATTGTGTTTGATTTACTTTATGATGCACTCACATATATTCATGTTTTAGAATAAAATAAAATTGGTTAAAACTTGTTTACATAACTAATGTTCAATTAGTGCAAAGTTCATTTTGGGTAAACTTGTTTAATTAGAATTAAAATTAATTTTTTTTATAAAAAAAGTGTTTTTCTTGGTTTTGCATCCTTTTCCATATTAGTAACGTATAGGACTTTTCAAATTGGTATCATAGCCGAAACACTAAGTTATCATGTGAATCCATATGTCATGTTATTTTAGAGTTGTTTGGTAATTTGCCTCTCTCTAATGGTTAGTTTATTTCTCTTGATGGGTATAAGTAATCCGATGTATTTAGCGATGATGACGATTTTGATATTCGAGATGAATTGAGTGAGCTTCATAATCGTGCTGAAAAATAAACTCATTTGAACTAGAAGTTAGGAAAATCAGTTAAATTTCCTGAAAAAGAAAAGTTGTGCTTTAAAGATAAAATTGAATTTTTACGAATAGTTCAAACTCAAAGAGATATCCTTCGTAAGAAGCTCATGGACTTGAAATGTGATTTCCAAAATTTGAAAGTGTCTAAGAAAGATAGTGGGGCTAGAATCCATGTTTTAGCGAATGAATTATAGGACTCCAAAGTTTATAGGGGCAAAGAACGCGCCAATGTATATAATGATAAACCGATAAAAGTTTTAAGGGCACGTGAGAAGACTCTTAGTGATAAGTTTACTTGCATTGAGGGAAAGAGAGACAACCTTCAAAGAATTATTGAAAATATGAAGGAGTCCATAAAGTTTAAAGAGTATAAATATGATAAAATATGATTTAAGAGACTCAAGTAGTGTTTGTACAGGAATCTATAATCTGATTTCTTCTGTTTTTAATGTCAAGACCAACGTTTGTTTAAGAGTGTCAATCCTTATAAAGGAAGTTAAACAAGGTGAACCCATAAATAACATTCCTCGTGTTTACAAGTGTTCTCATTGTGGTAGGAAAGGTCACCTTAAGATGTTTTATTATGATCTTAGAAGTGGTCCTTGTAAATCTAGATCTAATGTCACCATGGTTCCCAAACCCGGCACGTTAAGTTTTTATCTATTTGGGTTAGGAAAAGAAATTTTGGAGATATTAAATGTTAAATTGGTTTATTCTCTAATGCTTGCATAAGATTCTTCCCATGAATTATTATAAACCAACACTCTATCAGACTTTCGAAATTGGTATCAGATCCAACATATATATCTTATGATTCATTGCGTTTGCATGTTTTCACACACTAGTTTTTGTACTTCATGATATATATATATATATATATATATATATATATATATATATATATATATATATACATATATATATATATATATACATATATATATATGCTTGTTAGTTGTATGATTTTTATCCTTCTATATTTTGATTTTCATTTATTGTGTCTTATGAAAAAATACAACAACATTTTTTGTTTGTCTTTTGAGTTTTTTAATGTGCTGACTTTGAAAAATCAGTTAAAAACCTCAAAAAGATTTTTGTTTCTGCATAGTTTGATTTTATACATTTTGTGTGGCATATCAGTATGTTTAATTCCACTTCCTTCCATACTTCCATGTGTCTAAGACATTTTATTATGATTTTCAATACTTAGATTGTTCTTAATCATGCTTGGGTGTGTTTTGAAAATGACTTGATTAATGGATTCATTGCTTAATGTATTTTAAAATGACTTGCTTAATGGTCTATTTTGAAAATGACTTACTAAGGGAGAAATCTTCCTTGCATGAAAGATCACCGTTGGCAAGAGCCTAAAAAATTTAGAGGCAAAAGAAAAGAAAATATTGTCAAAAATAAATTTTATTTCATTTATTCTTCAATTAGATTGGTATCTTTAAAATGAGAACAAAATGGTATGTCTATATTTTAGGGTGTTAGAAGTTGAAGATCAATCATGTTTAACACTATTGATTTTAGAATCATCAATATTTTCTGGCTAGTGTGCATTGTGTTTGTTTGTCCATTATGAGTTGACTTTAATTGTCACTATTATGATAAATCTTTGTTTGATAAAGTTAATGAAGTCAAATAGAACTCCTTGGACATTTTTTAGTGGTTAGGTCATAATTATTTTATTTCTAGTTCACTCCCCTTCACTTCATTTACCACATGTTTGTTTAGACAAATAGACACTTTGCTAGTGTGTAAAACTTATTTTGTTATGTGTCTTCTTTGTGGTGTTTATACCAATACATGCATGTGTGTCATTCGTATTTTTTGCATATTTATATATATGGAACAATTTTATTTTGAGTTTTTACGCTTGCCATTAATACATGTATGTCATGTGCTTCCTCTTTTAATCAAATTGGCATGCTATATCATCATATTGGTATCTCTTTTTGTTTGTTTACATTGGTATCTCATGATTAATTTTGTATTCAAGTTGGTATTATTTCTGTACCATTTTTTCATTAAAATTAATATTGATTGATCTTTGTTTAGACTATTTATGCTTGTGTTTACGAGTTGTGTGTTATTGATTATTGCACTTTACACCATTTCATGATATTATTTGTTTCCTCTATAATAACAATGGGTATCACATGTTCTCACATTTTGGAGGAGAAATGGTTTATGAGGGAGAAATATTTTATCATCCATTATATCTATGCTTATTGTAAACAAAAAGGGGGATAAATGGTAACCTTTTCTTTAGTTTTAGGAGGAGATATTTATCTTAGGGGGAGACATATTACCTAGGTGGGTGGGGATAGTTAGACATAGGGGTAGTTTATTCTTATGTATATGTTATATATTGTTATATTCTCCCAGCATTTGAATGTGTGTTTCAATGTACAGGTTTGTACCATGCGACAAAGTTACAAGAGTGCAAAGCTACTAAAGTTTAAGTGTTGGTTAAGTAGTAATTTTTTTCTTTTTGGGGTTGAGAATTGAGTCTTGGATGAGCCTAATGGACCGTGGGAGTTTTTATTTTTGGTTTTATCCCAAAATAGCTAAAGGGGGAGATTTTTAAGGAAAACTTTCTGAATAGAGTCAATTTTATATTTTGGTTCATTTCGTGTTTAGACAAAACCTTTGGAGTCATATATTAGGACTTGAGGGTGCCGACCTTTCAAGCCAATGTCGTAGTTTGCTGAAGACATAGTGACCAAGCTAGAAGATCTATATCATCGTGTCGTGTCTCATTCTCGAGTATAAATTCATATTCATTTTGAGCCTTGGCCATTTATTTTTCTGTGTTTGGTTCTTATAAAATTGGTTTTAAAATGTTCAAAATGATTATATCTCTTTTTAATATTTTTTAGAAGAAAAATATTTTTTCCACCAGGTCATGATAACGACTTGGTATGTCATTGTAATAAGATACACTATCTCATTTTAACAAGGTTTCGACAAACAAGTTGAAAGAGCATTTTATCCTTATCTAGAGTCGCGTTGAAAGTTTCGCTATAAACCAGTTTGAATGAGATGAGATACTTCATTCGAACAAGATGACCTAGCTCGAACTAGTGGGTATAGTTTTCAAGATTTTGAGATTTTTCTTAAATGATTTCAACCTTATATCATTTTTGAAAACTCTTATAAAAAGGAGTGCAGAGCGGTAGTTTACTAAGAGACAAGAAGTTATATTTTGAGTTCCAAAACTTTATCAAAAAGATCTCCAAAATCCTAGTTTTCATCCAAGATGGATATGAGCCATGTGTTCATCTTAATACTTTTTGAAGATCAAGTTTTGGGCACCAATGATTTATTCTCTTCATCTTTTTGAGAATCGTTTCATACAGTGGACTCCGTTCTCATTGTTTACACACGGTGGACTCCGTGGTGTAGTGTTACAGTGAAGAAGTGGTGGATTTTGTGTTCCAATTCGTAGATGGTTGCTAAGTTATTCGGTGGATACCGGGGACTGTGTGGACTCACACATTGTGGCAATGCACGAGTTGACTTTTCCATGACACTAGGCGAAGGTTGTCGACTTTGTGTTGTAAGTCTTCTATCGTGCCCTTTGTAATTCCATACTTAGTGGATTTTGCGGGGCTGGTTCGTCCGAGGTTTTTCCCGTTCTGGATTTTCCTCGTATATCATACGTTGTGTTTTATTTACTTATTTTATCCTTCACTCACCTAGATGTAGTTTTATGATAAAATAAAATTCATTAAAACTTGTTTACACAAATATTGTTTAATTGGTGCTAAGTTTTTTGGGGTAAACATTTTTATTTCAACTTAGTATTAAAAAAAACTAAATAGTGAATTTTTGAATTTAAAATTTTAAAAATTTAGAACCTTCCAATTTATAGGACTTTTCAACTTCCAAAACAATGATCAACTAGTCACACAAGCAAAATGCAAGTACGACACAAAATCTCCAACTAGCACAAAATATCACACAAATATCTAACTCAAAATGTTAAGCCCAAAACTATAAATCTTGCTCTGATACCAATTGAAAATGCAGAAATTCGATGTGTTAATGTCTTAGAGGGGATGTATAGGACCTACTCGAAATTAATGGATAATTAAAATTTGCTTGTGATAAAATGCAATAACCACAATTTATTTGCAAACTTAAGTTCAAACTCACACTCACTTAAGCAATTTATCAAGCAATTCATCCTTAAAATTATTAGATCCAATTTTAATTTCAAGGAAATTTTTATGAGATTAATTCAAAATCCTTAGAGTGTTATGCAACTAAACAAGATGACAAATCTACACCTTGATCCAATCAGACCCAAGTTGAATTTAATTTTAGAATAGGTGAGATCTAGAAAAATTAGTTCAATTCAGTTACAATTATGTGAGATCTAAAATCTAGCAGCCGATATAAATTGTAGATCTAAGATTACGTGAGGTTGTGTGTTGTGGATAAAAGTAAATGTGATAATAAGAAAAACACCAAGATATACGAGGAAAAACCTCAATCTATGGGGAAAAACCTCAGAATGCTATAACTAATCCACTAGAAAAATGAATGCTTATATAATAGATCAGTCATTTATCTATATTGATTTCAAATTTACAAGCTATTGCAATCCCCCAATCCTCTAAACTCCACCCAATCTAGTGACTCTCAACCGAACTTGTAAACAGAAAGGAATCTACTTCTAAATAGCTTCCACACATCCACTTTGGATAATTACACTCCAAATCCTCGAATCTTCAATTTATTGACCTCCCAACTTAAGATCTTCAACAATAAATGATGAAGGAAAGGTTTTCTAAGGTTGTTTTGATGGATCACTCAAAAATCTCTCACAAAATATGTCAATAAAAGTGAGGTAAACTAAAATCTCCTCTAGGGTTTATGGAGAAAGAAACAGAAGATCTTAGAACGGAGATTTTTCAAAAGAAAGTAAGAGTTTTAATTTCAAAATGTAAGCAAAATGTTTTTATAGTGAAAAGTTTAGTTTTCCCTCTCCATGTGAAGTATGTACGCACGAGGCTTTTTATCATGTGTATGTTCATAAAAATGATTAAAATAGTGCATATTAGTAAAATATGTGCGCACCCCTAAAAATCCTCTGTGTGCGTAGTTTCTGTGTGCATAGTTAAAAAGATTTTGTGTGCACGTCTTACAGCACAAATTTACCGAAATTGCATTTTGAAGAATTTTTCAAACGAAATGATTTTAAATGCCTCCTTTTGCACATGTTTTAAAATGTAACATTTTACGATATAAATAAGTTCATAAAATGTGCGAACCATTATGTGGCGTATCCTAAAGTGCATCATGGGTCATATACATAACCGAAAAGGTTTAAAAATACACAGGAGTCCCTGAGTCGATTAAAAGATGCAAATAGCGTGCATCATATATGAAACTCATGCATCTAGATGAACACAAAATGCTAAGGATATATTTCTGGACTAAAATAAAAACTCCTACTGGTCTCACAAATAAAATATTTTTACACATAATTGGCCAAGAATTTCATATTTACATCTTCACTTAACTATAGTCCAGTGCTCCTACCTTGGTTAGACTAAAATCTGCTGACTATGCCATTCAGAAAAATATATGTCTTGTGTGATTCCATGCCTGAAATAAACAAATCTTTTTCTTAAAATACTGCATGCTATCGATATAAATGTCTTAGGATAAGCCCAACATCATTTTGATCTGATCTAGTGAAAAGTTGATCATAGTGAAGAGATTGGCTTGTCCTAAGTTCTTTATATTAAGAATACTTGGACAACCTCAGTCTTATATAAGATAATATTCCCTCCTCATTCTTTATTAGGAGAATAACATCTACAATATGTACCAAAAACACCATCATGTTTCCACCACTCCTTTTATACACATAAGTATTATTTGGGCTTTGATCAAAATCAATAATTTGATGGCCTAATCAAATCGAAAGTTCAAGATCATGATGTTAGATTAAATCCAAAAATGGATTTCTTAAGCTTATACACTTTTCTTTCCTTAATTCTTACTATGAATGCTTTGTGTTGCATAATCAATATGCAATTATGATGGAAATCGTTCAAGAATGAAGTCTTTTTATTAAAAGAATCCCGATTGATTTAATTTTGATTACTGGCTAGAAGATTTGCTCATATTCAATCCTTTTTTATGAGTAAACCATTTTGTATAAAGCCTAGCCTTACATGTTTCCACCTTCCCATTTAACCATCTTTTAACTTCTTATAGATTCGCTTATACCCGATGGTTTCCCTTCAATAAGTCTACATGCTCTTAAACCGTGATTCAAATAAATAGAATCCATATTCGTATCCATATTTTTTAAGTCAAAGAAAAACTTGCTTGTCTTGTGATGCATCATGTAGTTCTTGGGCCCCGGTTCATGTTCAATTGGGATTTCACTAAAAGGTTTATCCAAAATAATAAGCTATCAGTATGTCTCTTAATGTTCCCACTACGACATGGCACCACTTGTGCTCCTATATAAGTGAAACGTGTTACATGATAATCGATAATACTCCAACTATATTTAGGTAATGTATTATCAATATCAATTTGTATTTATTCATGTGTGAGTGGTGTAATATTCGTGCAAAATATTTTATTATTTTTCCCATGCAAATTATAATAATATGAAACCCTTTGGATTTGAATCGTTAGTATGGAATTTATTGCTATATTTGATTATTCTTTGGGCCTTATAGTAAATTCTTGGAAGTTATTGAGTGAAATTTGAGAGTTTAAGAATCTGAGTGGTTCGAACGATGATAAAGCTCATTCGAATGAGTGGCCATTCTCGTTCAAAAGATGAAGGTCCTTTGAAGAAGAGATCGAACAAGATCCCACTACATAAATAAACAGGCTTGTTAGAAGGGTAGATCGAACGAGAAGCCTATCTCATTCAAATGAGGTCCCATTCTCGTTTGAATGAGATGCCCATAAATTTTAAGTTCGGGTTTCCCTCATGTGTTGTCACATTTTGGACCCTTGGATTAATGAGGTGTCGAGTTCTAAGTGTCGTAGATGGTCAATTACTAAATTTTGGTGTGAAGAAGTGTTTTTATATAGTTTGTGAGGGGACTATTTGGGATTTATTTTGTGTAGATGATGAGAGGTGGTGAGGAATCTCCCTTACCAGTTTTAGCATTTATCTCTTTCTCTAGTTCATGAAGATCTTTCCCCTCATCCTCCACCGCCATCCACCCTACACCACCATAACCCCACCATATATCACCATGTTTTAGAGGTATTACACCATATTTAATCTCAATACACCCATTTCCTCCATTGTTGGGTAGAGGTACCATTTTGGAGGTGTTATTGGGGGTTCTTGAAGATGAAGATGGAGGATTGGTTGAGTTTGAAGGGGGTTTTATTGGAGCTTTTATGGAGGCAAACTTTGTGGAGCTAGGAAACCTCCTTAAGGACAACTTATAAGGTAGGGATTGCCATCACCTTCTTCTTTACTCTATCCTTTTTGGAGCTCCTTTTGAGGTGGAAAACTATACTCTTAATTTAAGACTTTATTTGCACAATTAGTGGTCTTGTAGCTAGAATTGCTATAGTATAATTTATATATAAGTTAAGAAGATGATTTCTTAAGGTTTTCTGTAATTGGCTTATAAATTATTTCAAAGGTTTAGAGAAAAATACTATGATTCAAGAATATTAAATATATGATTTATTTTAAGAAGTTTGGTGTTAAACATTTTATGGAATAAAATGTTTTGAAAATTATATTTATCTTGTAAAAGATATTAAAGGTGAACTATGTTTTAAAGTTCCTTGCAAAAATAAAGATTTTATAAAATTGGAGATTATTGAAGTTTTGAAGAATAAAAATGTCCTTCAGTCGTAAAAAATGTATTTTTACAAGTATTATGAAATTTCTTGAGTAAATCACATGTAAGACCCATTTGATAGGATTTTTGGACTTAAAATCCATCTTCTCATGCATATAAACAAGTATAATGAGGGTTTTATTGGGTTTAAACATGAAATGGAGAAATTAGAAATTTTATCCCTTAAAGTGTGTGAAAAAGGTGTTAAAAATGTGATAAGTGTAAGGATTCAAGATTACATATATTAATAAAGAAAATGGTATTATTCTTTATAAAGTAGTCTTAGATGTTCAATGATTTCTTGGAAAAGAAAGTGATGAAATAAAGATGTTTCCAAAAAGAAAGTGAATAAATAAAGATGTTTCCAACTTGAGAAGAATGTTACTCCAAATGTTAAAAGAAAGTGTTAATGTGTTAAAAATACTTAAGAAGTTAGTGTGGGTAACTTAATGGCGTTTCAGAAATAACACTTGTAAAAATGGAGGGAAAGACAAGTCTGGAAATTAATGGATGAAATGGTAATTTTATGTAAAGTGGAACATTTTAATGAAATAAAAATGTTGAAAAAGGTTTTGCATAAAATGGTCCTAAATGAACATGATTTGGGGATAAAACAATGTAAGAGTAAAAAAGGACAAGATATGATGCTTTTTAGTGTAACACAAGTTTAGGTGAAACCCCGGGCTTTAGTCTTCGACCAGAAAAAGAAAAAGTGGAATAATGTGGATATTTGCAAAATGTTAAAACACATTAATAAGAACTTGGATGACATTGGAATAATTAAGGAGGTCCTCGAACTGTAGGGTGAAAGACCCAAAATCACTAGCAAGAGCATATAGTAGCATAGTCGGCGATGTGGAGCTCGTCAAAGTATGTGGTTATTGGAAGATTCAAAGAAAAAGATAATGAAAATGGAACATGTGAAGAAATGGGTTGAGTGGTGAATACGTGAAAAGACAACCTAACTTGAATGAATTGATAAATGTCCCGGTAAAGGATAAAATGTATGAGTAAGGTGAAAATTGATTAATGTTCATAAAGTAAAAAATGGTAAAGTGAAGGGATTAAATGGGTAGTTAAGCAACATAAAGAGGCTTAACCCATAATTAACACAAGGGGGTGTTTATGAAAGATTTTAAAAGGAAAAAATAAGTATTTTCTAACACGGAATTGCTTGTGTTGAAAGGGTGAATTTCAATGAAAATACTAATGTGGATTAGTACAAATGAAGTGGGTACATTAGGCGAGAAAAAAATTTGGGGCCTCATTGATGGTTGATGAAAATTTTGTTTCTTTGGCGGGATCAAAGAATTATAGATGAATATACAAAAAGAATTTAATCGTGTGAACCAAAAACTTAACATTGCTATCATAAGAATTACAAAAACATACAGAAACCCTAATATTCTTGTAGAATTTATAGCTGGCCAATTAAAGAAAAGATTTCATTTCGAAAAGCAATTAAAAAGGCTAGGTCACTCCCGAGTCCAGGAGCTGAATTTGGGTCAAACGGGGATCGAAATCTCCCATCGGTCCTTTGGATGAAAGATCATCGAACAATGATGGATCGTTCGTCCAAACTATAAGTTCGAATCATGCATAGGGTAGACCATTGGAAAGGTTATGCAAGGCACTTCTATATTCCAAAGATCTTTGTTATATTCGGAGAGTTGACTTTGCTTAAATAGGACCCGGAAGCACCAGGTGACCTTTTGTAGCAAAAAGGGTCTTTTTTCGTGCTGTAAGGATGATTCACAAATGAGGCAGACCATTGGGAAGGGAATTCAATGCCCTTCAATGATTCATTCATTCTAGTTTGATCTGAAGAGTTGAATTTGTTAAAATGGAGTTCGGGAGTACCTGGTGGCCTTCGAATCATTTTTTAGGAACAAACGAATCATTTATCCTAAAGATTATGTCGTTTTATGCACAGGGAAGACCATTGGAAAGGGGTTTCAGTGTCCTTCGAGGATTCATTGATCTTTTTCCCTCACGATGAAGTTGATGGGGGTCAAATCGGGACCCGGAAGCGCTTAATGGCCTCCAAATAAATTTCCAGTAGTAAAATAGTTTGGTCTTCCAAATGGTTATGGTGATTCATTCACAGGGTGAACCATGCGAAAGAAAATTTATAGCCTTTTGAAGATTCATCGATCTTTCTGTCTGACGATGGGGTTGACTAGAGTCAAACAGTGCTCAGGAGCACCCGATGGCCTTTAGATTAGTACTCGGAGTATGACCTAGGGTTTGTAGTGAATTGTGGATGTCGCTAGGTACCTAATGAGAGACTTAGGGGTTCCTAGAATATAGTGTTTATAGATCCCCTCGACGGGTGAGCTTGGAATAAGTGAAAGAAGTCGAATAGACACCACATGATGTTTTGGGAAAAGATCTTAATTCTACGAACCTAAAGGGATGAGGATGAGCGATTTAGAGGGTCGAGGCCAATTTTGAGGACCTAAGGTGATGTTGGGAATATTCAATTCTAAGGGTCGAGGTCAATTCTTAGGACCTAAAATGGGTGCGACCAATTCTGGGGGTCGAGGTCAATTCTGAGGGTCGTGGTCAAATATGAGGACCTTAAGTGGGAGCAACCAAGTTTGAGGGTCGAGGTCACTTTTGAGGACCTTAAGTTGGAGTGAACAAGTCTAAAGGTCGAAGTCAATTTCGAGGACCTTAAGTAGGAGCGACCAATTCTGAGGGTCGAGGTCGATTCGGAAGACCTTAAGTTGGATTTGCCAATTCTAAGGGTCGAGATCAATTTTGAGGACCTTTTGTTGGAAGGAACCAATTATGAGGGTCAAAGTGAATTATAAGGACCTAAGATGGGTGCAACCAATTCTAGGGGTTGAGATCAATTTAAAGGACCTTAAGTGGGAGTGACTAAGTCCGAGGGTCGAGGTCACTTCTGAAGACCTTAGGTAGGGATGACCAATTCTGAGGGTCGAGGTCAATTCTAATTATCTTAGGTAGAGACCAACCAATTTTGAGGGTCAAGATCAATTCTAAGGACTTTAATTTGGAAGTGACCAATTCTGAGGGTCGAGGTAAATTCTGAGGATCTTAATTAGGGAAAGACCAATTTTGAGCGTCGAAGTCAATTCTGAGGACTATAAGTTGGGAGTGACCAATTCTAAGGGTCGAGGTCAATTCTGAGGACCCTAAGTGGGAGCATTGGGAATAGCGCTCCTGGGGAATTTGATAATACCAGATATAGTACCAACAAGTAAAATAGTAAAATCTCGATCCATAATATCTTTGTGAGTGCAAAAATGGTGTTTAAATAGGAGTATAAGTAAAGAAATGAGATGAGGAAAATATGAGAGAGCGAGTATATTATAAGTGGTTTAGCCATTTGGCCTACTCCACTATGCAGGTGAGTATGAACTTAACTATGAAAATATGCTCTAATGGCCTTAGTGATACAAGTCACACTATTTTCTCTCTCTACTGTGATAGAAACGAAGCTTTGGTTAGGGTTTAAATATTTCTATCCTTTACATTGATGAAGAATATAAGTATATATAGTGCTTGGGGTTGTAACGTACCCCCCAAGCATGTAATAAACATGTGTAGAATGTTTATGCCAATAACGCTAAGCCACCTTTCACTACACATGTAGACCGTGATGATAAAATATTCCCTCACGTGTGAGGGAGATCTTGTTATAACGATTTTTTGCACGTGGGATCTATAACCCACGCGCTTTGCCAGCTATCAATTATCGATCGTCCAAACCAGACCGAGGTCAAGTTATCAAGTTCGATGCTCTGATGGTATGGTAACTATCATGCTAAGTCGAGTCTTCATTCAGCCTTCGTCCTCCAAGTTATGGATAAGGTCGATGGATCTTGAGTAACAAGACCATTGATACTGATATCATTGACTATGTTTTGGGGATGATTATGGGACCTCTTGTAAGGCACTGGTCAGCCTTAGCCGAGGGGATCCATCTAAGGATGAGGTTATATCAGAATTTTTTTTGAGACTCTACTAGGGAGGAGACATTTATCTGGGGACTATGTCTTTATAAAAATATTAGTCTTGAAATTCCAACTCGGTAGACAGTTGATAACTTAAGGGTTTGGGATTTCGCTAGGGAATATGTTGCTGGGGAGATATGTCCAGTTAGGTTATCTAATTCTTCTTTGGGAAGTTGGAATTTTTGGGGGGGAAATTTAATTCAGATAAGATATTATGTAGCCATGTTGGGAAAGCATTTGATTTCTGTTGAGGATGAGGTTTTTTTATATCCTCTTGGGAGTTGTAGTAAGCTTCACGGGTGCACTGATTTTTAGGTTTTAGGTTGAGGATAAAATGTGGTATCAATCCCGCTGGGGATTTAGGAGATTGAACAATGGTTTTCTTAGTGAAGAAATGTTCTAATATTTATTTGGCAATTTTGGGAATTTTTTTAAATTTTTTAGCATTTTTGGGTTTTTTGTATGAAACTTCAGGGGGTTGTTGACCGGCATGTTGTAGGGGTCACCTACCGATAGTGGCACAATCTTCTGGGATACCTTGGGAAGGGGAAGGGACAGTGACGATCGGTAGGTGTTAGGGAACTTCCGATCGACATACCTCTAAGACTCCTATAAAAAAGGGTGAGATCTCTTCTTTAGCTTTCCTATCTTCTGCTTCTCTCTTATGCAATCTGTTCTTGCGTTCTTTCCTCATTCAAGACTAAGAAATGGTGGATTTCTCAAGTAGCGATACCCATATGGCGTGGCTAGGTGTTGATGATTGGGTGAATCTGGAGTGGTGGGTTAGGTTTCCCTTAGTGTTGGGAAATAAGAATGCTTTTGATTTGTTCGAGATTGTTGACTATGATCGGATTCTTCTGCGTGAACCTTCGCACCACCGCTCATCTAGGGTGATGAACCCTAATGGTTATGTAAGTACTGTATGACCTTTGGCATTCTTTTCTTTCTTTGCATTTCCCTATTTTTTTTAATTTGACAATATGTTTCGCTTTTGTTTTAGCAAACTGATATTTTTACTACGAGCTTTGTTCTTGGGGGATAATGGGTTTTCAGGGATGTGTGGAATCACCTTCCACCGGTGGTGTGCTGGGTAGTTGATCAAGTGTGAAAGGTAGTGCGTGTAAAGACGATAATTGTTGTTTTAGTTTCACCGCCTCAATACAAACAAACATAAGTTACGACTACACTTGCGATACAAGTATAGCGGTAAGTCGGGTATCGAATCCACAGAGAATGTTTGATAGATTGTAACAGATTATTAATCCAGGAATAAAAGTGTAAAATGGTGATGTGAAAATATAAATAAAATAAAAGAGAAGTTAAGTCTAAATAAAGTAAAAGAGAGGATTGGGATAACATCCAACCATACGGACTGAAACACTTATTAATTAGAATTCTGGCTCGAGAGAAATTTAATCGAGCATTATCAATTAATCATAAACTTCACACAATAAGGAATTTAAGCCAAAGTTGCGAGAATAAACAATCAATCAAAAATTGGACGCACGCGTTTTAAATTCAAATTATCGCTTTAAACACTAATGTTTCATGAAAAAGAAAGTTAAACGCATAATAATCCGACTTTAATACGCGCGAGTTCAATTAAATGCAAGTTTGCAAGAAACCTAATTTTCTAAGCTCAGGGCCCGAAAATGGCGGAACGACATCCCGACCCTATTTATCTAAGGGCACATGATGAATTAAACTAAATTACAAGTAATTAAACTAGGAAAGCAAGAAATAAAGCAATTAAACTAACTACAAAGCATGGAAACTAAATTACAAAGAAAGGAAAAATGAAGAAACAACTATATTAATGGTAAATGAGATGTAAAGTTCAACCTTACAAAACCAATTGGATGTCATCCCAAGAAGAGAAGAAGATGAGATCTCCAAACCAAACCCTAACCTAAAATGTCTTCTAAAACTAAGTTTGTCTGATATTACAATAAAATGGGGCTATATAGTAAGTTGGAATAAAAGAAAAGAAGAAAGAAAAGAAAAGGAAAATATCTGCAGAAAACAAGGCATCGATCGATCGACCCCTTTGGTCGATCGATCAATCAAGAACAAAATATCCCAAATCGACAAGGATCGATCGATCGATCCTTTTGATCAATCGATCGATCAAGCAGGGCGGATTAAAGGCAGCACACGGCATTCTTTTCTTCTTCTCTTCTCCCCCCTTTTGGTTTCAATGATTTTCTCTTCCACCAAAAGTGTCGTAACTTCTTCGTTAGGAATCCGAATCGTGCACCGTTCATGACCACGTAAAGCTAGCGAGGAGGGATACAACTTCCGTGAGATGTCGGGCCAGGTGCCCAAACTATGAATTGACCAAATTGCCCTTGAACGTGTGATTGCATACGGAACTTGAGAGGAATGCGTTCGAACTCCATACTTAGTACGTAAATACCTAGAAAAGCCCAATTATACCTCATATAGCATGTTAACAATATAAACCGAGGTTGTCTAGTTAACGGGCTTAAATATAGAGATTAAGTCACTCGAGGGGGCTAAAATGCATAGGTTCGATGGATGAAATACGCAATATTTGCATAGTATCAGTAGTCTCTTCCGCGAGTTTTGGTTGTACGTCTACTGCATTGAATGAGACAGCACTCTCTACAACCGTTTTATGCACTCTGGGGGAGAGGTGGTGGGATACCACCCACACAATACACTTGGGATTTGGGGAGATGACGGTGACCCCCATTGATGTCCAGTAGTTATTGGGAATAGACTATAAGAAGACGTAGATAGAGGTGGACCAGACCTTAAGGGTAACTTCAGCAATAATGGATGCAGCACTAGGCAATGTGGGGCAGATAGTCTCGAGGAACTCGATCCGTATATTTCTTCTACAGGAGGTTTTATTCAGTTAGAAAATCGATAAGACTGACGGGCTGTAAGTGCGGTAGATGGCCCATTTATTTATTCTTCTTCTGTTAGGAGGGTATTTATTCTTCTTCTAACGTCGTCCACTAATGGTGTTTGCCATATTTGAGGGTATTTTCAAATATCCCGCTCTTTGAATGGTGGATCCTGACTTTGGTGACCCTTTATTCTTCCTTGGATGCTCTCAGTCGGTGCTGCCAGTAGAATTTTACTAGAGCCACATATCTTTTAGAGGTTTTCTTCTTTTTGCATTTTTCCTTTATGCATCTCCTTTTATTTCTTTTCGATTTCTTTTGATTACTAACTCTTGTCTTTTTACATGCGTGTTTCTACGAGGTGGTCAAATTCAATGCCTATGTGATTGATTTTCATGATGAGTCAGTGGGGGACTTCTGCTGGATGTACCGGTGGTAAAAGTCCAACCGGCAGTCAAAGAAGACTCTCTCTTTGGCAAAAGTACATTGGGTCTTGAATGCCCTAACTAGGGACCAAGTTATTTATTTTTTCTCTTTTGAATTCTTTTCTATGGCGTTCTCTTTACCTATGCAAGAATTGACTTTTTCTTTGGAAAAAATTACAAATGACCTTTTATCCCTGGGGGACGGCCATCCAGTTAACGGGGGTGGCCAGGATGCATGCGCAGATGGGCCAACTGCTGGCGCATAAGTTTGGCTAATCTCGGTATTTGGGGGAGAGATTAGTCTGGCAGATTGTTGAGGATGAGGTGGTGTTCCCACCAATAATGCCCTCGAGATATATGAGGTAAGTTCGATAGATATTGGAGGAGGCCCAAGCAATGGTGATGATTGGCGAGCCTTATTCATCGTATACGGAAATAGCGGAGACTTACGACTATCTTAACTTCGTGAAGAGTTGGTTGATGCCATCATGAATGTACGATGTGATAAATATCCCTCTACATCCTACAGCTTCAGGTAGGGGTAAGAGTCGATCACTGGGGTCTTTCCATAGCACTGGCAGTGCATCGACGTCAATGGCGGTAGTGTCGTCAGATGTTTTATTACTCCAACTTGCTCCTCCTTCCTAAAATATTTGACTTCCTGGAGAGGGATCACTGAGTATGCAGCATCATCCTAATGTGATGGACCTGGTGGTGTTGGAGATAATTGAGGACGTCCTTCAGCCAGAGGTATATCTCTTCATCTCTTTGTCCTTTATCTGTTGGATTTCTTCTTTTTGCTTCAGACTGACTGATTTTCCTTTTTATTTTCCTTGCATCACATTCGGGTGTCAACTACCTAGCTGAGGGACATCCGAGACGGGGTGGCTTTCACAACATCTCATATTTGGGATTCGATCCCGATTCCTTCTTATATTATGCGCTCTGCTTCTTCTGAGGAAGGATCTAGATCGGGTAGCAAAGGCTCCTTTGCTCGTCACCGGGGGAAGTGCGTGCATCGCAGGGATGAGGGATCATAGGGAGGGAGAGAGAGGAGGGAGTTTGGGGCTGCGGACTGAGTCCCATTGCTTTTCCCTTTTCCTGCAAAAAATGTAATGATGGAAGTATATAAGTATGAAATGAATGGGGTTTTATTTATTTATCTTTTCTTTAAATGACTTGATCTACATGCACTTTTTACTTTATCTACTGAGACTGTAAAAAGGATTACAACTACTCAATAAAAAATTATTTTAAGATAGGGTGAGTGAAAATATAAGAAGAAAAATCATGAATTTCTTTGAAATAAAGATTATTTTTATGAGTTTTTTTAGACATGCCCCTTGTCCTGCCTATTGACAGATCAGTCCAGTCAAATCACCCCAAAGCTTTGATCGAATTTTTTTCAACTACTTAGTACTTTATGGGGTAGTCTTCCATTTGGATCTTGCAAGTCCTTTATTTTTTCCCCCAATTTTTCAAGTATAAAAGGGGGAAGGTGGGGAGGCTTCTTCACCCTTTTACATTTTCTTTCTCTTGCTAATTTCTTATCTTGTGTCTTATTATTTCCAAAATGGCCCTTCCCATAAGTGAAAAATCTCCCTCTTATCTTGAGAATGTAGAGGTTATGTATTCGTACAATGTACACTATGATGCCTTTATCCTATGCCAGGTCTCTTTGTGGTGCAACCGACCCATTGACTAGAACATGCTGACGGTGAAAGCACAATTGTGGTACCCCGAGGATCATATTTTTTATTTTTTCTTGAACGAGATCCGGCCAACCTATGAGGAGTTTTCTGCTATATTGGCTGTAAATCTCCATGTAGCGGCGGCCATACCTGAATTTTCTCGGTATCCTAGGGAGTTGTTATCAGGACTTCTCCACATCTCTCCTTCTGTGGCTCGTCCATTAGTTACTGGAGGAATGATCTCCCTCCTAGTTGTTCTATACTCGGTGCGTCTATGGGATGTTATTGATGCGGGCCATGCTAGAGTTATTGCCTGGGCTTAACTTCGAAGCTATTTTTGGTAATCGGGGACTTGCTGGTCGACCCTCAACTGGTTGCTATTATTTCATGGATGTCATATCATCACAATCCTACAGCCGTGATAATGGTAAAGACCCTGAATGGTCTAGATGTTTAGCGAGAAGGTTGTTCTGATTTTCTGAGAGGTAACCCGATTATACTGTTCATGTTGTTGTTTGACATATTATGTTTGGTTGTCCCCTAAATATCTATTGGTTATTGTGTCGAATTTCTTCACCCCCTATTTCATCAGCTTTGGCATGCTATCAAGAATTGGGTAAACTGGTTTGTGGATTATAGAGCTCGAGGTCTACATTGGTCAATGCCCTATTGGGGGGAGTTGTAGCCTATTATAAAGCTGGGGGAATACTGATATGTTTGGTTAGTTGGCATTCAATAAACCCCCTTCTGTTTTGCCTGGCGGCTCCTGAGTCAAGTCGAATAGGATCAGATTGTACCTTCTCGTACCCCGGACTTATTTCCTATAAAAGATCTGACGGAAGGCATGCACATGCAGTTAGACTCTTTGTGGGAGAGTCGTCGGCCGTCAACCCATCCTACCCAGTCTATTGGCAGAGTTTGGCCTATGGTTGGAGATTATATGAAATGGCTGTGGAAGAGGGTAGTGGCTAAAATCTTGGTAGAGGAGACCAGGAAGAGATGGTTTGCCATGCTTGAAACTATGGAGGGAGGCGTAGTGGTTTTATCCAGGCTGGTCCTAGCTTACCGTTCCATGGTGCGCCTTCGATATTCCATCCAAACAGAGGAAGTTTGGGGGCCTCAAGACAATGACGGGGTTGAATATACTAGTAGCTGCGGGTGGGGTATTTTATGAAGATTTTATGATGGTTATTTTTTATTGTGGAAATAAATTTGGGAAGGTTTGGTTAGTTTGTTTAGGAGTAGTTTTGTTTGGTTTGTTTTTAAGGAAAGCTAGGTTGGCGGGGTAGTTGTTTCACTCCCTAAGCTGATATTTCATGTAATCGTATTGAAATTTTCCAAAATGGATTAAAAATGATTTTAATTATATTGTTGTGTCATTGATAAGTTTTACATTTTAATTATCTATACCAATTACTAAGGCATACATAATCCTTTTTTCGTATAAGTAATAAAATGAACTGTTGTTCTCGGAGGTGAGAAAAGAATAGCATTTTGTGAAAAAAATGGGAGCGTGATCATGTAAAGCGTATGAGATGACTACAAAGCTCTGGTGGTTTTGAAAAAAATTTGAGTTTCATTTTTGAAATTATAAGGTTTTTTAGAGGATCAGTCCCGCGTTGTTCTGAGTAGAGGGAAATGAAGAATTTTTTTAGAATAAAAGGGGGATGAGAGGAGTCGTAGCGCGTCAAGATTTTGGAGTAGGGGTGTAATTTTTTATAATGTCCAAGCTGACTGGACGGGCCATGTCTTCTCCATCAAGGTCAGTGAGCATAGCGGTGCCTCCTGACATGATCTTCTTCACAGTGTAGGGGCCACTCCAGTTTGTCTTGAATTTCCCTCTAGGGTCTCAGATGGGCTCTATGATTTCTTTGAGGGCGAAATCCCCTTCTCGAACATCATGGTCCTTGACTCTCCTATTGAATAATTACACTATCGGAAAATGGCATCCCCGTATATGATATAGAGCCTTGAGTTTCCTTCGGTCCAAGAGTGATAACTCGTTATGTCAACTCTGATACCATTCTTCTTCATTGACTTTACTTTCAAGAATGATGCGTAGTGAAGGTATTTCTAGTTCAATAGGTAGGACAGCTTCCATGCCGTATACTAGAGAGTAAGGGGCTGCCCTAGTAGATGCCCAAACTGAAGAGCGGTAGCCCTAGAAGGTGTAAGGGATTCGATCATCCCAATCCTGATAAATCTCGGTCATCTTGTTAATGATTGAATTAAGGTTCTTATTAGTGTCTTCAACTGCACTATTGGTTTATGGTCGGTAGGGAGAATATTTTTGCCTTTTAATCCCATACTCTTCGACCAATTCTATGACTTTTGCCTCGAAATGTAACTCATTGTGTGACACTAACTCATGTGGGACCCCATAGCAGCAGATAATATTCTTTCGGATGAACTTGGTTACCTTTTTGGCATTTAGCACTGCGTATGACTCGGCTTTGACCCATTTGATGAAGTAATTAATGGTAACCATGATGAACTCATGCCCATTGGAGGCTCTGGGTGTAATTTTCCCTATGATATCGATGCCACGAGTGGATAACGGACCGGGAGAAGTCATTTTATATAATTCTTGCGTAGGCAAGTGTTGAAGATTGGAAAACTGATTGTATTTAAGGCATCTCCACACATAGGTGATGCAATCCTGAATCATGGTAGTGAGATAGTAACCCTATCGGATAATATTCTTGGCGAGCATATGGCCATTCATGTGGGGTTCGCATTCCCCACTATAGATTTTCTGCATCATCTCTTCAATGTCAGCCCTTGCGATGGAGTGTAAGTGGGTTCCATCAAAGTTTCTCTTGAACAGTTCTTTATCGCAGATAATGTACCGGGCATCCAATTTTTGGAGGGTTGCTTGGTCTTTCTTACTGGCATGCTTGGGTTACTTGTGATTCTTGAGGAGGGTAAATATTGTAATACAAGCACTCGGCCATATCGGAGTCCTTTTTTGTGACGAGATCAATTTGGTAGCAATGGGTCAGCCTAGCTTGTTTTAAAATTAGGAAATGGGCCATTGTCATTCCCTCGAGCATATCGACCATAGAGACTAAGGTAGCAAGAGTGTCAGCTAAGCTGTTCCTTTCTCAGGCAAGTACTGGAAGGTGATATCTTAAAACTAGGAGGCCATCTATTCTAGGTGGGCGTGGAAGGGTAAGCTTTTTTCATCTTTAACTTTCTATCTTCTAAGGACCTAGTCGATGATGAGGGAAGAATCCCCATAGAAATATAGGCATTAGATACCTTTTTTGAGAGCGACCTTACGTCCTATGGTGCAGGCCTCATATTCGGCTCTAATGTTGATGTAGGGAAAATTTAGCTTAATGGTCATGGGAGTGTGAGAATCATCAAGGGAGCTCAGGAGTATCCCATTGTCGCATCCTTTTTTCTTGGCAGTACCATCAAAGAACATTTGACATCGGAGGTTGTCCTGAGAGGTGCAAAGGATATCTTCATTCGGGAATTTGGAGATCCAAACATCAGCTTCTTCCATCGGGTAATCAATAAGGTAGCCTGAGATGGATCTTCCTTTTGTGGATTTCTGCGTGACATATATAATATCAAACTTGGCTAGAAGCGTTAACCATCGGGCCATTTTACTAGACAGGGCAGGTTTATCGAGTACGTATTTGCTTGGATCCATTCGGGAGACAAGTTAAATAAGAAAAGCGAGCATATAGAGCCGTAATTTTTAGGTGACCCAGACAAAGTAGACACATTCTTTCTCTGAGGCAGCTAATTTACAACTGGCATAGTAGATGGCCCTCTGTTTGTGGGATTATTAAATGTATTAAGCTAGCAAAGCCCCAGCTGTGATGTCTATTACTATTAAGTATAAGAGTAGGGGGAGACCAGGCTGCAGCGGCATGAGTACCGAAGGTCGGGTTGGATACTTCTCTATTCGTTCAAAGGCTTCCTAACAAGCTTTGTTACAGACTTTGGTGGAATCCTTTCGGAGGAGTTTGAAGATGGGTTCACAAACAGAAGTTAACTGATTGATGAACCGGATGATACACTCTAATTTTACCAAGAATCCATGGACTTCCTTTTTCATTTGGGGTGGTGTCATTTCGAGTATGTCTTTCAATTTTCAAGGATCTGCTTCAATCCCCTTCGCACTAATGATGAATCCCAAAACTTTTCTTTGGTTATGCCAAAAACATATTTATGTGGGTTGAGTCACATCTGGTATCACCATACTTATTCGAAAAACTTTCGGAGGGCGGGAACATGACCTTCCCGAGTCTTAGACTTGATGATCATATCATCCATGTAGACCTCAACTTCTTTTTGTATCAGATCATGAAATATGGTTATGGCATCCCTCTGGTCAGTAGCCCCGACATTTTTTAGACTGAATGGCATAATCGTGTAATGGAGGGTTCCCCAAGGGGTGATGAATGGGGTTTTCTCTTAATGATTAGCATGAGTCTTGATCTGATTGTATCCAGCAAACCCATTAATGAATGAACTGAGAGCGTGACTAGCCTATTGTCCACAATCATGTGGATATTGGGTAGCAAGTAATCATCTTTCGGAGAGTCTTCATTCAAATCTCGATTATTAATGCACATGAGGACTTTACATCCTGATTTTAGCATGGGTATAATGTTGGAAAATCATGTGGGATATTCGACCACCCAAATGAAGCCTACGTTCAACTATTTGAGCACGTCTTCTCTAATCTTGAGTGACCATTAGGTGCGGAGCTTTCGCAGTTTCTGTTTGATCGGTTAATATTTTGAGAGAGTTGGCATCTCATTTTGAGCTATTTCGGGACTAATCCCGAGCATGTCATCACAGTACCATGTGAAGACATCCATAAATTCCCTTAACAGTTCTTCAAGTTACACACGCTCATGCTCGTAAAGGGTGTACCCTATTCTAATCTCGTGCAGTTGGCTACTAGAATCGAGATTGATAATAATAGTTTCATTGTCATTAATTTAAATGCGGTTATGTTGTTTGTTATTAAACTTATTAATATCGGTTAAGAATTGTTCATTTGCAAAATCATCATCATCAAGAGTTTGATTATAATTAAGATAACTAATGTAAGGCACGTCAAGATACTCAAAATCTTCATTTTTTTCATTCTTGGGAAAAATAGCGTTGAGAACCACTTCAAAGGAGTTCTCTATTACATTATGATCAGAACAAGGAGGAATAAAAAAAGAATAAGAAATAGGATAAACATTTAGGTAGGGTTGCATCTCAACGGTTGGAACTGGTATAACATTCCAGTTGAGGAGGGGTGCATCAGTAGTCTTGATCATGATGGATGGATCTGATGATTTAGTGCTTGAGTGGATCATGCAGAGTGTCAGCCCCAGTGTCTATCTATCTGTAAATTAAATGAGTCATCGGAGTCACTTTCTTTAGAAACCTTAATAACAATTGCAGTGTTCTCAACAAGTGGTTGTGCATAATGTTGGGAAATTTTAGCCCATGAGTAGCTATCTTGGAAGAAGATCTCCATTCCTGGCTTCATCTTCTTATCCACATGATCATACCACAGTTGAGGAAAGCCATAAAAGGGAAAATCTTCACCCTCTTTAAAAACTCTACCCTTCAAGGAATCTCAAGACACAATATTGGTACTTTCTATCCTTCGCTTCAACTGGGGTTGGCAGAGCATTCTGAGTTTATATGATGATGGTTGATAGCCCAGGCCACATAAAGGAAAGGCCTTTTTCATCACTACGGGTTCTAGAATCCACGATTATCATCATCCCTTCATCAGTCCGATCATGAAGTGCATATTCTTCAACACCTGCTCTGGACAGACTCTGTTTTTAAAATCATCCCCTGTTGGGAGTGGAAGTGGTTTGGCTCGAAGACCATATACAAGCATATAATTCACCCCATATTGTATCTCTAGTAATGTGTTACTAGTGCTCAGATTCTCGGTGTTATCATCATCATCCAAGATGGTGATGACCTGCCCCTTGGCAAAGAACTTTAGTTTTTTTATGGAGAGAGGAAGAATCCCCTTGATGCTATGAATCCATGGTCAATCGAGTTATAGGTTGAAACAAGTATGTATGTCAATAACTTGTAACTCTCTAGTGGGATTTATAGGGCTGACCCCTATTGTAAGATTTATGGATCCCATCACCTCTCGATGAGTATTGTCATAAGCACGTTTCATAACGGAATTTGGAGCGAGATCTCTTACTTTCAAACAAAAGCAGTTGAGGGTTATTAACGAGCAAACATTAAGTGTTGATCCATTGTCAATAAGTGAAAGTGGGACCGTGTTCCTATTACTTCAACAGATATATTGAGAGCATAGTTATGATTAGGACCAAACTTTACGATTTTTTCCTCATAGAAGGAGAGCATTCTAGTAAATATTAAGGATCCGACCAAGTTCACTACTTCTTCCAAAGTGATGGAAGGAGGGATTATGGGCCCGATAAGTAATTTGATCAAGGAATTTCAGTGCAGTTGGGAAGATATGAAGAGTCCCCATAAGGTGATGTTAGTCCCCATAAGGTGATGTTAGCCTGAGTTTTCTTCAACTGGTCGAGGATTTTGCTCTCCTCGGTGGTCATTTTTGGCATGGCGATTTTCTTGATAACACCCTTTCCTTAATCTGTCATTATTGATTGAGGGTTTGGACTCTGGTAATGCCTCCCAGATCTTGTCATATGGTTCATAAAAGAGGGGAAGAATAGAAACCTTATTTTTTTCATCTATCTTGGATTGTTCAGCCATTTTGTTGATCTCTCCTAGCAGATCTTCAAACGATATTATCCCACATACACTAATCACTGGGATAACCTTTTCTTGGCTTCGCTTTTTATCTGAACTATCAAATTTGTCCCCTTATCCGGTGGAAAAGATATCATCTTTTCATGAGAAGTCAATGGATTCCACAACCTCACTGGCTTCTTCATATAAATCCTCCCACTCAACGGGGAGATGTAGAAGTGAAGGGACCAATTTCCCTTATAGTTTTAAAGCATCAAGTAACTCAGATATGCTATAAAGTCTCATCGATCTATCGGAACAAATCTTCTATGATCTGAACTATAGCGTCTAAGTTGACTTCGCTAATGGGCTCTACCCAATTATATGACTCACGAGCCCACTTTTCGGCTTCCATAAATAGTGTGTTAAACTTCTGGTAGTCAATGGTCATTTTTTAGGGTAATTTCAGCCCAAAATGTAGGCGTTAGTTCGATACCGCTGGCAATTCCATATCCTTCCCTTCGGACCGAGTACAAACGGAAATACACGCTCTTGTAGGAAATGACAAGGCCTAGTCGATAAAATATGTAGGGTGTAGGAGAAAATATGGGCAAACTTTAAGGGGTTTGGGTAAATATATGGGTATAATGAGTAATTTTCTAGGTACAATCTGGGTGGATGCGTCAAATTCTAGGTCTTCTTCTAGGAAGATGGCATTTGCATGATTTGGGAGTGGACTATGAGTGGTGTTTGGTTAACGATTGGTTGGTGGGGTGATAACACCCTGGTCAATCAGACATTAGATTACATTTCAAATATGGAAACATTGATCAGTGGTATGGCCAGAATTTTGATGGAAATCACAATGGGCATTGGGTTTGAAATTTTTGGGAAGTGGTTTTTATTACGGACGAGGGTCTAATAGCTTGATGAGATTTCATCTCTATAGGGCTTGGTAGACTTTGGAT
Source organism: Sambucus nigra (assembly GCA_949130495.1). NCBI lineage: Eukaryota > Viridiplantae > Streptophyta > Magnoliopsida > Dipsacales > Adoxaceae > Sambucus > Sambucus nigra. Next base: position 726,396,320 of record OX422207.1, read on the forward strand.
AGGGGACCATGAAGCTCGGTGTATTCCTTTCTGACTGGGTTGGCACGACTTACTAGAACCCAAGAAGTAGAAGGCTATGAGATGTTGTTGATGGCCAGGATTGTAATTGGCTTCTCATATTTTTTAGGAGTGAACTATTAGGATACTTTCCATGGCTCAGCTTCTGTCTTGGCAATACTTTCTTCAAATATCTACTCATGCTTCCTGAAGGGCTCAAAAATGTGGGTAACATTGTTCTCCTATCTTCGCTCGAACATGGGCTAAGAAGTTTTTCTTCGCAATACTAACTTGCCCCTTTTCGGAAGGCAGGTTGGTCATAGTGGCCGCTTTCTCCCTCTACCTCGCTATGAAATTATTGATAGTTTCTTAAAGGTTATTCTTGAGATGTTCTAAATCATGGCAGGTAACCTCCAACTCCTCGTTGCATTTGTAGTCCAACATGAATTCACCGGCATCATCCTCCCAAGTGTGAATTCTAGATTCCTCGAGGGATAGGAACCAACGAAGAGCATTTTCCTTCAGAGTCTGTTGGAACATCTAGGTCATTATTACCACAGAAGAACCTATGAGAGTCATATCTCGGTAGTAACTTTGGAGATAAATAATTCGGGGACCATTACCCCCGAACTTCTTAATGTTGGGCATCTTGAACTTTTTCAGTAGCCTTGCTTTAGGGTAGGGAGACATATGGGTGTAATCCATGTAGTTCCCGGAGATTCTGACCTAGTCAAACTTCTTGGTCAATAGCTTAAGGTCCTCCTTGACCTTGTTTAACTCTTCTTCCTTTGGATCATAAGGTACTAGCAGGTTAGCCATTGGATGGGAAGGTTTGACATAAGGAACTGAGTTGGTAGTGACCCATTGGCAGGAGGGGCACGTGGAGAGTGATGATATTCTTTCGGGACCCAAAGAGACTCAAGTGTGGGCAAACCCATAGTGCGAGGGAAGTGGACCTTAGGCTCTTCGAGAATAGGGACCCGATTTCGCTCCATCTCATGAACCTTGGTTTAAAGGTTGTCAATCTTGGCGATAAGTTGGATTAAGATCGTCATCAAATCAGGATGCACATTCGGCCATTGCTCTGCGTTCTTCATGGGAATTTGGTAAAGGTGGATTTCGAACTCGGAGGAAGTAGTGGTAGAACTGACGAAGCTTTGGGGCGGTTCGACGAAAGACCAAAGACAATAGGGAGTCAAGCCAAGGGTCGAGTATGCGATCGACTTGAAAAGGAAAAATTATTCGAATTTATTTTTAAAGTAGAAAGGGAAGAATCTTAATAGAATAAAGAGGAAAATATTTTTCACATTTTTTTTTAAAGAGAAAGACCAAATGATTTTGGTGTTTTGATGAAGGAGGAGGAAATATGTTTTGGGTATTTTGATAAGAGGGGGGAAAATATTTTTGACTTTTTTGGAAATAAAGGAGGGAAAGTGAGAGAAGAGTCTTAGCATGATGATGATGATTATTATTATTATTATTATTATTATTATTATTATTATTATTATTATTATTATTATTATTATTATTATTATTATTATTATTATTATTATTGTTGTTGTTGTTGTTGTTGTTGATGTTGATGTCTAAAAATGGACTAACTCCAAATTTATAATCACATATAAAAATAAGAGAAATAACTCAAACCACACACATAAGAGACAAGGTTTTAAAGTGGGTTAGTTGTAAAATAGCCTACGTCCACTGTTGGTTTTTATTTAATGGGATCTACAATAGCTCAGTATGGTGTGCATATGAGTGATTCGAGTTGTCCCTCGAGCTAAGGAAGTAGTTTGTATATATAGAGGTGGAAAGCCCTAGAGATGGAGTGCCTTTATATTAACAGGCGTTTACATCTATGTACAATAAATGAAAATCTTGGAATTCAATGTTGGTTGGCATCCCATCCGAGTAACTATTGGTGTTCCTATTGGTTGCCCTTCCGAAGTTGGTCAATATTCCATTCGACTAATTATCTCTGAAGACAATCAAGGTGGCGGATCGGCTACATTGGCGGAAGGGTGTAAATTCATCATTGGTCCACGTGGGAGTATAATTTTTACCTACAACAAAAGGCCACAATGCTCCATGCTTGATGCTTGAGTGAAAGTATGGCGTATTTAGCTCAGGAAGTTGCTCGACGTACTGTTTGAGTATTTGGTCGCCATCCGATCTCCCATACTTGTAAAAATTTCTATTGGCATTGTTTCACGATGGCATTTTTGCAAATAATTCAAATTTGTTTAAACCGCCAATGGACACAGCCGCCTTTTAATGCTTCAAAAAGCGTGCAGCCAACGGTAGCTATACGGTGCGTTCAGTTAATCATTTCATTCCCATTTCTCGAGGCAGTCTATAAATAGGTACAAAGTTTACTTATTTTCTTTCTACCTCAAACCTTCTTAACTTTAGAACTCTCTTTGCATTCAAGTTATTCTCTCTGCGATCATTTACTTCTATTTTCTTCTTCAATTTTTGCCATCGTTATTGATTCCCTGTAAGACTTATTTTGCCATTTTTTTGTTTTATCATCTTATTTTTTTTTACACCATAGTTCACATCATAGATGAGAACTCGTTAGATGATTTTAGAGAAAAGAGGAAAATTCCAGGCTGGGGAGATTTAGAGATACCCAGTGGTTTTGTATATGTTTATTCCCTCCCCGAGGGTCATTGGATCCCCACTTTATTTATAGTTGAGTGCGGCATCACATTTCCACTGAACCCTCTTTTCTTGAATTTTACCAATACTTTGATGTTGTTCCTGCTATAATAGCCCCCCACACTTAAAGAATTGTGAATGGTGTACATAAGTTGAACGAACTTTATGGAACTCATATTAGGTTTTTAGAGTTGATGTTCTATTATAAGCGGGTCACCATTAGAGAAAGTACCTACTACTTGAAGAGTGGGCAAGCCAATAAGACTTTAGTAGTAAATCTACCAGATGCCAATAAGGATTATTGGGAGTATGGTGTTATTGTTAAGAACTAGAAATATGCTCCCCTTCCTACTGGAGTGGCTTATACTGGTCCCAGGTGTCCTCAATCAGAACGTGGCATAGGTTGTAATTCTATTAATTATTTTCTCCTCTTTTGTTATGCATTTTTTATGTTTTTCGACAAACTTTGCTGCTTATTTTTTATGTAGAGGAAGGTAAGAAAAAGTGCCCCAAGGAAGGGGAAATCAATATCAAGGATCTTAAACTCTTATGGGAATTGAACCAAAATATTGGAGAAGAACATCCCAGGCCTACTTCATTTCCTTTGAATATAAAATTTCCATCACTTCTTTTCTCGACCGACCAACCCATGTCCTGCCCCTAGTTGCTGTTAACCTTGAGGAGGATCCTGTACCAACTTCTTCAGCCACTGAGTCCATTGGGGTTGAATTTTTTCAAGGAGGAAATTCTTCCTCATTTGAGTCCTTGGACATTTCTGAAATTCCCCTTTCTCCTTATGTAGATATGACTAAGAAGAAGATGTTCAACCTGATGGGTGGACCCTTATTTCCTACCACCAAGAAAGTTGTTGATAGTGGTAAGAAGCTAGTTGAAAATAAGTCTTAGGCTAGTGACAAAAGGCCTATTGGTACTGATGAGACTCAAGTTATGGAGCCTTAATTGAAGAGGCTAAGAACAGGTTTGTCTGATCCATCAAAACAGGTCCAAAAAAATTTAGTCGAGCAGCAGGCCTTAGCTCCAAAGAAGACCGACAACCAGCAAGAGTTGGTGAGGGAAATTCAGGTTGACCTTGACATTGGGTCAACATCTCTTATTGTCACCACTAGACTGGACAGAGCATTAATTAAGTCTAGGACACTTCCTGATGACAGAGTTGCGTTAGTCCCCATATCTATATCCATGCGAACTGAAAGAGCTTTTCATAACTTGGCCCGTGTAATCTTCTTAATTTTCTGCTTTTTCCTTCATTATGATGAACTTTTATCTAATGTTTAATCTTTTTCCTTTCTTACAGTGTCTGGTTGACTTTAACCAGATGATAGAGAATGACAATCAACTACATTCTTCTCCAGGGGAAGTTGAAGAGGCCTTTGAAGGTCTACAGAAATCTTTGACATCTTCCCGAAAAGCTTTGAAGATAAAACAAAAATCTTGGGAAGAGGATCTAAAGAGGGCCAATGCTGTTGAAGTCAAAGTGAATTATGCTGAGGAAAGATCTAGAGTTATAGAGAAAATATTTAATGATGCTGAAATTAGGGCCAAGGTTGCCGAGGATAAACTTTAATGAAGTCACCACTTAAGCTCAAACTACTGAAGATAAAGTAGTTGGTTTGACTTTTGAGGTTACATCCTTAAAGGACAAAGGCAAGGATGACTTTGATAAAGTTTAGGAGAAGGCCATTTTCGTTGCCTCTGCTCAAATTAATTATACTAAAAAGTTATCTTTCAAGGAAGGATGGACTGAGGCCCTGAAATTGGTTGGCAATGAAGAAGGTTCTGAACTCTTCACAAGGTATGACCATGAAACTCCTCCTAACCTGGATGAGGAGTTTGATGAGGAGGAGGGGTTAGGAATAACTTCTGTGATGCCCCTTAATTCTTCTATGGTACCCATCACCAGTGCTGACAAACCAGTTGTTAGCCAAGACCAAGACAAGATAAGGAGAAAGTGTAATAAGTTTACCTTTTTATTTTTCTTTGTCTTTTTCTTTCTTGATGATGTATCCTATTTTGTACATCAATTAACAGTCAATAAAAGAACAAATTTTTGTCTTCAATTATTATTCATACCTTAGAATGACTTTTATTTCTTGTGGAACTGTGCTATTTTATTTCTTGTGTTATTTGATCTTCTGGATTCCAACAAACTCATATATTTGTGACTTTCCAGTTTAATGCTAGGAAGAAGGCCGTATTTTTTGCTGAATCCGGCCTACTTAAGCGGAGTAGAAACTTGTTGGAGGTTGTCCATATTCCTTTATCCGGGGAAGATTTATTAGGGTTGCTCGGCCCAAATGCTTCCAACCAAGTGAAGCAACCATATATCCATCTCCATTTCTTATTAGACAGGGTTGTTGCCAATAACGTTGGATACTATGAAATAACAGAGCAATTGCAACAAAATCACGAGATGTCACCAGCCTTACTTCATTCTGATTACGAGACTAAATATAAATCCTTAAGTGAAGATTGGGGCTTCGGCACTAAGTTGAAATACATCACTTCTGCAATAAAAAAGAAGGAACTTTCCCTGAAACAAGATTTGGAGAATTCCAGGTCCATTGTTGCAATGTTAGAACAAGAGAACAATGCCTTAAGAGATGATTTGGACAATCTAAAGAGATCAATTGCTACTGGTCCAAATGAAGGTGCTTCCATTTTAGAGATTGAAAATGCAAAACTATTGGAAAATTTGGAAGCATTGAAGAAGAAAAATATCATGTCTGGAAAAACTTCCCGACAAAGTATTATTATTCGGCCAACAGTTGATGAGGAGAGAACTAAGAAAACTCTTATCGACCAAGATGATTAATTGAAGTCCAAAGATACTACTATTATCGACCAATCTTGCAGCTGAAAGCTAAAGATAGTGTCCTTAAAAAACTTCAAAATCAAGTGGATAGGTTAGCATTTCAATTTCACAAACATGCTAGGGAAGTTTGAATGGAGGGATACAATGAGTCCTTAGCTCACATGGACGGTCATCTTGCCCAGAGCAATCGTGAAGGCTATAAATGGGGATAAACCAACTTCCTGGCCTTGCTAATGTATGATCGAAAAAGGATTTTACGCACTAGAATCACCCAGACCTATTGGATTATGACAAGCCTCCTTTCAATTGGACACAAAATGGATTCCTCCCAATGCCATTCCCCAATATCTAATAACTAAATACTTAAAGGATAATGGTGTTCATAATGAGTGCGAGATAATTCATCTTCCTCATCTGCTTGATAGGTCGAGCAGCAGCAATAGGCAGATATTAAGGTATTTTAACATGATAAACTCTCCATATACCCTTGATGATACTCCTACCATAATGCACAAAGCACAAGGAAAGCATCCAACAGAATGAATTTATCTTTCTTGCACTACGTTTTGCTCACTTATTTCTAATGTAGTACATTTTGACAAACGAAATGAAGTTATTTTTTATTAAGTTCTCTTTGTTCAAACTTATGGTTGTTATTAATCTTTTAGTTGACTAGGTAACCTATATATAGATTAGTTAATCGGATTATAGACTAAATAACTTGCTTAAATATTAAAAATATTATTCATGTTTGAATCACATGTACGGCCTTAGATTCGACTAATGCACTTAAATAAAACTTTGAATAGTTTTATTAAACTAACTTGTAGCATTAGTTATCAGTGGCGACCAAGTGTATTAGGAATGTATAATTATTCCAGTATTTTACCCAGGTCGAGTAAAACCTCTAATTAAGAAATTTTAGTGAGTTCTTATTCATGACTTGTCAAGGACAAATCATACAGGAAGTTTAACTTTTCTGAAGTAGGAAAAGTTTGCACCTTTCGGTGAGGAAATTTTTGGGGAATTTTTCTAAGTTGGAAAAGTTTAAATTAAAATTTCTCATTAATTCTGGTTAAGGTGTCATACACCGAAAAACAATAATGGAGAAAAGTTGAAATTTCATTAACTTGAATAAGCAATTACATTAAGGACAGAATTTTCAAAATAGAATTACTAATGATACTTGCTTAGATGGTTTGTGTTCCAAGGATTCTTTAATTATTCCCCCTCCTAAGTTTCCAGGAAATAAGTTCATGGTTGGATAACCGCTGAGATACAGTATGGACCATTCCAATTAGGCTCCAACTTGTTGTTCTTTTGGATTACTTTCTTGAGTACCAGATCTCTTTACTTCAGGTTGGTCGACTTGACCCTTTGATTATAAAACCTTGTAGTCCTTTGTTAAAAGGTATCCATCCAAATAGAAGCATCTTTTCGAACCTCTTCTATCATGTCCAGATCTAGTCGCCTCATGAGGTCACTCTTGGGAGAATCAAAGTTCAATACCCTTCAATACCCTATAAGTTGGAAGACCTATTTCCATTGGTACTATTGCCTCAGTGCCAAAAGCTCGCATAAATGAGGTTTCTCCTATTCCAATTATGGGAGAAGTCCTATATGCCCAAAGGACACTGTTGTAGACACCCCATTTTGTTACCCCCTAAACTCTCCTTAGGTCCCTAGCACCTCCCTTCATCACTACAAACCTAGGTCATACCCCGAGTACTGACCTAGAAGCCATCGGGAACTCTCAGGCTCCGGTTGACCAAAAGTTAAAGTCTTTAACTCAACCGAGACTGAATGAATCGTCGAAGGGAACTGAAACCCCTTTCCAATAGTCCATCCTGTGCGCGAGTCTGACTTACCACGCGGACGAACGACCCATTTTCCCTGAAACCTGACCAGGAGGCCACCGGGCGCTCCTGGGATCTATTTGACCTAAGTCAACTCTTCAGCTCGACCGAGACTAAATGAATCTTTGAAGGTCACTGAAACCCCTTTCTAACGGTCTACTCCGTGCACGATTCCGACTTACGATACGGATGAACGATCTGTTTTATTCCGAAAGGTCATCGAATGCTTCCAGGGCTCGGTTGACGAAAGTTAACTCCCCAAACCGGATCAAACTCTTTGGAATGTTGAAATACATCTCCTAAAATTTCTAATGGTCATCCCCGTTCGTGATTTGGACTTACCATAAGGATGAACGATCCATTTGCGTTCGACGATTCCTCGTCTAATGGACCGACGAATGCTTCCAAGCCACATTTGACCCAAAGTCAACTCCCGAACTCAGGATCGGTCTAAAGGACTTTAGAAGGTATCTAAATTATTTTTCCAACGGTCTGCCCCGTGCACGATTCGGATCAACAGTTTGCATTCTATAACCAATTTTCCAAAAAGGCCTAAAAGACACTGCCAAACGGCAGGTCCGAGACTCTGCCTATCGGTAGTGTGCCTAAACGCACCAGTCGATTGGCAGGAACAGGGCTATGGAGATCGGAAATGCCCTGGGCCTATAAAAAAGGAGGGTTGACCTCACTTGCAAGAGAGGCCCAGATCAGAAGAATATCACTCTCATCAAATCCTGAAAACCTCTCTTGAAGTCAGCGCGATTTCCACAACAAAATTCCCTTCCAACCTTCACTTTTCTTCTTTTTCATCAAACTTGGTGAATTCACTATCCTCCATCATCATCCAAGTCTAAGGGCTTCTCTCCAACATTCAAGATCAAGCTCAAGATCTTCAAGAAGGTCCAATTTTCTCAACTCTCTCCTTAAATTCTCATAAATTCGCAATAACTTGTTTTATTACTTAGCACTTTTATTATCTCATCTCACATAACCTAATATACTTTTTTATTTAGCATTATTGCACATCTATTATTTTCATATAAATAAAAACCCAAAAAATAAGAAAATTAGGGTTTGCTCATAAATTCCAAATGGGAATTCTCATACTTTTCTTACACTTTTCTCAAAACTCAAACACTTTTTCTACACACACACACAAATAAGAGAATCCCCCGGTTGGATTTATGGGATAAACCCCACCCCTCATTTTGCATGCGAACTACGTGGACTTTGATGCCTTTATAGGCTACGTAGGCGTCTCGGGGTAAAACCCGAGACTCGAGTCCTATATTTACTTTTTCTCTCATTTTCTATTTTCTCTAAACTCCACTCTCTTATATTATATACATATATTTGTTCTTAGTGGCGTATTATTCCACATGCGTTATCGTTCCATCATAACGGTCAATGTAAGGATAATCGCATAAATCCTATTTTCTAATATTTTTATAAATTCCTACGGATGACTCACTTTACCTCTTCCATGGTACAAGTCGATGATTCCTATCTCCATTATATATATACATGCACACATATCACGGGGAAAATAAAGGAAAATAACAAAAACCCATGAGAGACCGAAAGGGCAGAATGGGTGCCTAACACCTTTCCATTTCATAACTTAGCCTCCGGACCCTTTTTGAATCATTTTAGTTTCATATGCATCAGTATGTCTTTAGATTCTGTCCTTCGAGATGTCTCCCTTTCTTTTGTTTTTTTGAGTAAAATAGACTGGCGACTCTATCTCTATACATTTTTCACCTCACCCAAATGACGTTGGCCGAAGCGCTCCTGAGAGGGACGCGCGGGACCTAGGATCCTCCATCACGTCGCCCGCCCACCTCGAGGATCGGGGACGGCCACAGTGTAGACTCTGCTGGGGACTTTTTCATGAGGACTAGACTCTATATACATGAGTGTTATGTTTGTTTATATTTTTCCCCTATTTTCATGTTCCCCCTTTCTTACTCATGTGTACCCCATGCTTATGATTCTATTCACACACTTGTAGAAAATTCTCCATGTACACTTCGCACCACGTGCACCTAGGGTCATATATATCCATATGTTTCACCCATCACCCATCCATACTTGGTGTACCATTGGTACTTGTAATTTTCTCCCTGTTTGGCATAATCAAGAAATACATTCTCATAATATACTAATAAGAGGATCATGCATGATTCACACGACATCACCAAAGAGCATTGTGGTTGACCAAATTTTCCCCAGTAACTAGAGGGTCACTTTGTGATGGGCGCTGGTCCGGCATGGCGCAGTTAGCCTAAGCGATATGACTCTCACCTTCTATTGGCCAAGTACCTTCAACGTATATCGAACGGTTCTCCTGCATCGTACCGCTTGACCAAAGTCATGACGAGAGGTATATCGCAGGGAACTCGTTCACGTACGCCTAGTATATCGAATTCACTCACACACGTACCGTCCCCATGAGGTATATAGTGAGGCAATTCACGTACACTCAGTTATATCAAATGGCTTGTCCACACGTACCGATTTCTCGCAAGAGTAAGACGTATATCGTGGAAGTCATGCCAAAGGGGGGAAACCTTTTCGATTCACCCAACCAACTGCATACCCGCATATAAGTGTCAAGCCTAGGACACACATGTTAGATTGTCGATTTCAACCCGAACCTCTGTCGAAATTTTGAGTCAGCCTGTCTCCCGAATTGTCATGCATTTTTAAAATGGGACCCTGTCCGTGAGCCTGGTCACAAGCCCAGCCATAGCTTTGCATATATTGCAAACCCAACTTTTCCAAGTTCGGGTCCCGTCCGGCATTTTATTTTTCATTTAGGAGAATTTAATACAAATGAGAACATAATGATTGTAATAATCATGCTGAGACCGTCTCTCCTTTCTCTATCAAAAAATCCAAAAAAAATCTCCTCTCTTTATCAAAAAGCCAAAAATATTTTGTCTTATAATCTCAAAAAGAAAAAAGAAAAAAATGTCAATAATATTTTCATTCCTTACTTCTCAAAATAAATCCCATTTTGCGCCTTCTCAGGTCGATCGCAAACCCTTGGCCTAGTTCCTTATTGGCTTCGGTCTTCAGTCAAGTCACCCCGGAGTTCCATCAGTTACCCTAATACTCCTTTAGAGCTCGAAATCCATTCACTTTCCATTGAGAACACAGATCAAGTACCCGTTGTGCAGCCAGATCTAACGACAGTCCTAGCTCGGCTTGTGTCCAAGATTGACAACCTCCAAACTGAGGTTCGAGATATGCAACGAAACCAGGTTCCCGTTCGTCAAGAACCTGAGGCACTATTCCCTCGTGCTATGGGTCCACCAGAGCCTATATGGGTTCTTGAAGAGTATCAGCACACTCCACATGCCCCTCCTATTAATGGGCTACCGCCTGCCCAGCTTCATATGCCGAATCTTGCCCAGCCTAGGGCTAACTTGCCTATAATCATTAATCCAAAGGAAGAAGAGTTGAACACAGTCAAAGAAGACCTCAAGATGCTCACCAAGAAGTTTGACCAAGTCAGAATCTCGGGAAATTATGTGGACTACACCCACATGTCTCCTTATCCTAAAGCGAGGTTACCCGAGAAGTTCAAGATGCCAAATATCGAGAAATTCGGAGGAAGTGGACCCTGATTGTTCATCTCCAAAGTTATCACTGTTCCATGACTCTACTAGGGGCTTCTGAAGAAGTAATGGCCCAATTATTTTAGCAAACTTTGAAGGATAGCGCCCTCCGATGGTTTTTGTCTCTCGAAGAGTTCAGAATTTGTAGCTTGGAAGCTGTAGCACGGGAATTCATGTCACAGTACAAATATAATGAAGAGCTTGAGGTCACCCACCGTGATTTAGAGATGCTCAAGAAGAACCCTAGAGAATCAGTCAGTAACTTCATCCCTCGATGGAGGGAAAAAGAAGCAACCATGACCAATCGACCGTCCGATGAAGAAAAAGTCGGCATAGTGAAGATGAACTTCTTACCCCATGTCCGAGAAACCATGGGAGGACAATACTATACCCACTTCCGAGCTCTCAGAGAAGCAGGAGTAGAAATCAAGTAAGGTCTTGCCAAAACAGAAGTCGAACCAAAGAAGGTGTCCAGACAGTTCACCCCGAGAAAATATGACAAACCTGCCAGTGCTACAGTCTCAACCATCAACAACATCTCTCAACCAACCATATCATGGGCACCGAAAAGTTATCTTGTCCTAGTCCGAAAGGAATACACCGAGCTCCATGCTCCCCTCTCCAAAGTTTATCGAGCCTTGTTAAGCCGAAACCTTATCAAACCTTTGGATCCCCGTCCATTGCCAAATCCACTCCAAAGAAACTTCAAGGCATATGCCCATTGCACCTTTCACCAAACTGTTGGCCATACCACTGACCAATGCTTTCACCTCTAAAACATAATCCAATGTCTAATTGACCGGGGTACCATCACCCCACCATCATATCCTAAACCAAACACTACTCACAACCCACTCCCAAATCATGCCAATGCCATCTTTCTAAAGAGAACCCAGAATTCGATCCCTCAACTCAAATCACACCCATATACTTTCTTAAACCTCTCCAAATTTGCCCATATTTCCTCCTACACCCTACTAGCCTCGCTGATCAGGAACTGTCACTCCTTACCAAAGCATGCATCGCCGTCCATATCCGTTTCGAAAATGGAAGTATGGAATTATCAAAAGTTTTAAACCAACTCCTAGAGTTCGGGATGAAATTTCCCTCACAAATGATCATTGATTGCCAAAGGTTTAGTACGATGTTCGTGGAAGCACGAAAATGGGCCCGAGAGTTAGATAGTTGGGTAGTACCAATCGATGAAGTCAGCCTAGATGATGTCATCCAGATTATCGCAGAATTATTTTGATAAACTAACAAAATTTATAGTATGACCGAGTTACTTGATGCTTTGAAGATATAAGGACACCTGGTCCCTTCACCCATACACATCCCCATAGAATGGGATGACCTGTATGAAGAAGTCGTTGAAGTTGTGGAATGCATTAACTTTGCATGGAAAGACAGAATTGTTGCCACCGGATGGGGGGAACAATTCAAAGATTCGAATAAAGAACAAGCTTTCGAGAAAATTGGCTCGGTAGCCGACTTGTGTGGAATGATATCATTTGAAGAACTCCTCATATAAATAAATAAGGTGGAAAAACAACCCTAGATCAACGATGAAACGGGGTTCATGTTCTTCCCTTCTTTAGTAAATCACAGGACCAGATCAAGGAGGCATTACCAAATTCCAAGATCACTACCAGCAAATGACAAAGGAAGGGGAGTCAAAAACCTTCTTATGCCAGAGATGACCCTCGAGGAGAGCAAGATACTCAATCAACTGAAGAAAACTCAAGCTAACATCACTCTATGGGGTCTTTTCATGTCTTCCCAGCTACACATAAACGTTTTGATCAAGTTGATCACTCAACCCGCAGTTTCTCCTTCTACCACACCAGAAGAAGCGGTAAATTTGGTCGGATCCTTAACCTCTACCCGAATGCTATCCTTTTCCGAAGAAGAAATCCCTAAGATTGGGCCAAACCACAATCATGCACTCAACATCTTCGTCGAAGTTATGGGGAAGGCTGTGCCACTCTCTCTTATCGATAATGGATTAGCCTTAAATGTCTGCCCACTGAGAACCTTTAAATGTTTATGCCTGAAAGAAAGAGACCTCGCTCCAACCTCCGCTGCTGTGTGTGCCTACGATAATACCCGTCGGGAGGTGATGGGATCCATAAAGCCTGTAATAAGGGCTGTCCCTATAAACCCTGTCGTCGAATTCCAAGTTATTGACATCCCAGACTTTTTCAACCTATTTTTAGGAAGACCTTGGCTTCACAGTATCAAGGGTATGTCTTCCTCACTCCATCAAAAATTAAAGTTCTTCACCGACGAACGGGTCATTACCATCTTGAGCGATGATGACAATGTCGATGGTGCAAGTACCATCAGTCCAATCCTTGAGATACAGCACGGGTCAAATGATATGCTCCTATTAAGATTACGAGTTGAACCAATTCTACTCTCGATAGGGGACAACTTTAAAGAAAGGGTTTGTCCAGAATAAACCCTCATGATAACGTCAATATGATTCAGATGTTCAGAAACATGCACTTCATGCCCAGACTGGGGCTAAGGCAAAGACAGCAAGGGATACTTGAGCCCATTGGACTGAAGAAAGATTTACCTCCTTGTGGTTTGGGGTATCAATCGTCAGAACAAGAGCTCAAAATGATCTTCCAGTCTCGACTAAAGAGAAGACTAGACCGCGTCCAGACTATCCCAGGTGACTCCTTGAACGAACAATTCATCAAAGAGGGTGAGGACTTTCCCTTTTGTGGCTTTTCGGAACCTTGGTATGACCATACAGACAAGAAGATGAAGCCTGGAATGGAGATCTTGGTCCAAAACATCTACTCGTGGGCCGAAGTTTCACAACAACAAGTACAACCACTCATCAAAAATACTAAAGAGACTCAGGAAAGTGACTCCAAAAATCCCTTCAACTTACAGACACTGGGGTTGACACTCTGCATGGTTTATTCAGGCACTACATCACTGGATCCGTCCCAACTGATTAAAGATGTTGATACACCTCTCGTCAACTGTCATGTTGCGCCAGTTCTACCTGCTAAAACCTCCCCTAATCCTAATGTTTACCCCTTTTCTTCTTATGTTGTCCATCCTTGCTCAAATGTAATCGAGTCCTCTTTTGACGAGGTTCTCAATGTTGTTTTTCCTATCAATGAAATAAATGAATATTTTGAATATCTTGTTGTGCCTTACATTAACTGTTTGGATTCTAATCAAACTTTTGATGATGATGATTTTGCAAATGAATAATTCTTAACTGATCTAAATAAGGTTAATAATAAATAACATAACCGGGTTAAAATTAATGAAGGAGAGACTATTGTTATTAACCTCTATTCTAGTAGACAACTGTGAGAGATTAGGATAGGGGTTACCCTTGACGAGCATGAGCTTGCACAACTCGAAGAATTTCTAAAGGAATTCGTGGATGTCTTCGCATGGTCCTACGACGATATGCCTGGAATTGATCCTGAAATAGCTCAGCACGAGATTCCCACTCTCCCAGATTACAAACCTGTCAAACAAAAGTTAAGAAAGCTCCTCACCGAATGGTCGCTCAAGGTCAAAGAAGCGGTGGTCAAATAGTTAAACATAGGCTTCATTCGTGTGATCGAATATTCCACGTGGCTAGCCAACATAGTTCCCGTGTTGAAATCAGGAGAAAAAGTTCGGATGTGTGTAGAATACCAGGACTTGAACAAAGCCTCTCCAAAGGATGATTATTTGTTACCCAATATCGACATGATCGTGGATAATACATCCAGTCATGCTCTCAAGTCATTTGTCGACAGGTTTATTAGATACAACCAAATCAAAATGCACCCAAACCACCAAGAAAAAACCGCATTCATCACCCCCATGGGGAACCTTTTGCTACACTGGCATGCCATTTGGTCTCAAGAATGCTGGGGCTACCTACCAGAGGGCTGCCACAACCATCCTGCATGATCTGATTCAAAAAGAAGTTGAGGTCTATGTGGATGATATTATTATCAAGTCCAAGACTAAATAAGGTCATATTCCTGCTCTCCGATAGTTCTTCGAACGATTGCGACAGTATCAGATGAGACTCAATCCGTAGAAATGCATCTTCGACGTTACAAAGGGAAAATTCTTGGGATTTATGGTCAGTGATAAAGGGATAGAAGAAAATCGCGCCAAGTTGAAAGCCATACTTGAGTTGCCACCTCCCCAAACAGAGAAAGAAGTCCAAGGTTTCCTTGGGAAATTATAATACATCAGCCGGTTCATCAACCAGCTAACCTCCATATGCGAACCTATCTTTAAACTCCTTCGAAAGGATTCAACTAAGGTTTGGAATGAGGCATGCCAAGAAGCTTTTGACCGAATCAAATAATATCTAACCCAACCCCCGGTACTCATGCCACCATAGCCTGGTCTCCCTTTGCTCCTATACCTAGCCATAACCGACACTGCATCTGGGACTTTGCTAGCCCAATACCTTGAAGATTCCCACAAAGAAAGATCCATCTATTATGACAATCGCAAATTGGCCGGATACGAGGTCAACTACACTGCTTTGGAAAAGGCGTGTATCGCGCTTGTCTGGGTCACCCAAAAGTTATGGTACTACATGCTCGCCTTCCCCATCAAACTTGTATCCCGAATGGACCCCATCAAATACTTGCTTGAGAAACCACCTTATCCAGCTGAATGGCCTGATGGTTGATGCTCCTAGTCGAGTTTGATATCATGTACGTCACACAAAAAGCCATGAAAGGAAGAGCCATCTCTGACTACCTCGTTGATTACCCCGTAGAAAAAGTTGATGTCTGGATCTCCGAATTCCCAGATGAAAACATCCTTTGCCCTGCTTAATATAACCTTCGATGGAAAATTTTCTTTGACGGTGCTGCCAACAAAAGGGATATGGCATCGGGATACTTCTAATCGCCCCAGATGACTCCCACACTCCCATCGCCATCAAGTTGGATTTCCCTTGCACCAACAACATGACTGAATACGAGGCATGCATAGTAGGACTCAAAGTTTCTCTCAAGAAAGGTATTCAATGCCTAGACGTCTACGGGGATTCTTCCCTCATCATCGGTTAAGTGATCAAAAAATGGAGAGTTAAGGATGAGAAACTCCAACTCTTCCATGCCCACTTTGAAAAACTAGCCTCCCAATTCTAAGATATCACTTTCCAATACCTACCTCAAGCAAAGAATAACCTAGTCGATGCTCTCGCTACCTTGGCCTCCATGGTCGACATGCCTGAAGGAATAACTATGATCCCCTTCTTAGTTAAAAAGAAATACAAACCAACCCACTGCTACCACATTGAGCTCGTCACTACAGAAGATCTCGAGCTAGCCAATTATTGGTACTATGATATCTGGCACCTACTCACTCATGGAAGGTATCCCAACGGTTCCAACAAGAATATCGAGAAACCCTTCAAAGACTCATCGCCCAGTACATCATCTGTCACAAAGCACTACTCAAAAGGAACTCCGATGGAACTCATTTGCACTCCATCGCAGGGGCTAACATTGAAAAGATAATACAGAAGATCCGCAGCGGCGAATGCAGACCCCACATGAACGGTCACATGCTTGCCAAAAAGATCATCCAACGGGGCTACTACTGGACCACCATGACCCAGGATTGCACCGCCTATGTCCGAAGATGCCTCAAATGCCAATAATTCTCTAACCTTCAACATCTACCTCCACATAAATTATACAACATGACTTCTCCCTGTCCATTCTCCACTTGGGGCATAGACATCATAGGGAAGGTTACACCGAACGCTTATAATGGGTATGAGTTCATCCTAGTTGCCATTGATTACTTCACCAAATGGGTCAAAGTCAAGTCATATGCAGTGCTGAACGCCAAGAAAGTGGCCAAATTCGTCAAGAAAAACATTATCTACCGGTATAGGGTCCCGTACAGGCTAGTATCAGATAACGGGTTGCATTTCAAGGTATAAGTTACATAAGTGGTCAATAAGTATGGTATTTAGAGACACAAATCTTCTCCCCACCGACCTCAGACCAACGGTGCCGTTGAAGCCGCCAATAAGAACCTCAAAGCCATTATCAGTAAGATGACCAAAAGTTGTTGAGATTGTGCTAACCGGATCCCGTATGCCCTCTGGGGCTACCGAACCGCAATTCGAACGCTTACTGGGCCTACCCCTTACTCTCTAGTTTACAATATGTAAGCAGTCCTACCCGTGGAGCTAGAAATACCCTCATTGCACGTCATGCTTGAGAGCAAGGTCAGCGAAGAAGACTGGTGCCAAAGTTGTCTTGACGAGCTGACCATCCTAGATGAAAGGATATTAAAAGCACTACACCACATACAAGGCTACCATCACCGAATAGCGCATTCATTAAACAAGAGAGTCAAGAACCGCAGTGTTCGACAAGGGGACCTAGCCCTCAAAGAAATCATAGAACCCATCTGGGACCCCAGAGGAAAATTCAAGCCTAATTGGAGCTACCCCTACATTATCAAGAAGATCTTATCCGACGGTACCTCCATGCTTACCGACTTAGATGGGGAAGAAATGGCTCGTCCAGTCAACCTGGACCGTCTCAAGAAGTTCTACCCCAAGTTCGAAATCTTAGCGCGCTACGACTCTTCTCATCTCCCTTCTATTCTAAAAAGAAAAAAAATGTCTTCATTTCCCCCTACTCAGAACTACGTGGGCCTGATCCTTTGAAAAAATCATTTTCAAACAAATTAGAAGTTTTCAAAAACCCCAGAGGTACGTAGGCAGCTCATACACCTTACATGAGCATGGCCCTTTATTTTTCACAAAATACTATTCTTTTCTTACCTCCGAGAACGACAGTTCATTCTAACATATATTTGAACAAAAGGATTATGTATGCCTTAACGATTGGTATAAATAATTCAAACAACACAAAAATTCATCGAAAGGAACAGCTAGATGATCAGAAACTTGTTTATTTGACTAATAAGAAATTACGGTACAGATTACATAAGAAAAGGAACGGATAACTCCCTTCCTCCTACCCTCCTAAAAAAGCAAAATAAAATCCCCACATTTATTCCCCATTACAAAATAAACGATCCTACCCACAGCTACCAGAGGAGCCTGCTCCGTCATCATCATCTGCATCCTGGGGTCCCCAAGTTTCCCCTGCCTGAATAGAGTGTCGCAGACACTCCATGGACCGATAAGCTCGAACCAGCTTCGAAAAAACTACAACATCTCCTTCCATGGTGTTAAAAGAGACAAGCCACTTTTGTCTGGTCTCCACTGCCAACATCTTGTTGACTACTCTCCTCCACAACCACTTCATATAATCCCTAGGGATATGTCAAACTCTCCCAATAGACTGAGAAGGGAGGGTCGACGGACACCGACTCTCCCACATAGAGCCAAACCGTAGGCACAGACGCTCGGTCAAATCCTCTACCGGAAAGAAATTTAGTGTTCGAGGTGGCACGACCTGTGCCCAACCAAATTAGCGCAGAAGCCGCTAAGGGAAATAAAAAGAGGTCTGGCTGAGACCAACCAATCGCACATACGGGTATTATCCTAGCTCCAGAACAGGCAGCAACTGTCCCCACCAAGGCACTGACCAGTACAAATTCCGAGCCCCGTGCTCCACAAGCCAATTCTCCCAGTTCTCAATATACAGGCCAAAGAAGTGACGCGAAAAGAAGTTGGCTATAGCCGATAAAGAATATTCTGGAAGAGTCACCAGGCGGAGTCTTTTAGACAGCCACATGAACAGCATCAGGAGGCTACCCCACATGAATTCAGAACGACCTTCTCTCAAGGCATCTAGACCGTTTAGGGTATCCTCTAGTATCACCGACGTAGGATTGCGACGGTATAACATTCATGAAGTAATGGCTACAAGTTGTGTATCCAGCAGCAGTTCCCCAATCACCAGCAGCAATTTGAAACTAGGCCCAGAGCAATGGCTCCAGCATAGCCAGCATCACCTACTTCCCGCAAATGCACAGACTGCAACACCGCTGGGAGGGAGATCATTCCTCCAGCAACCAGTGATCTAGTCGCCGAAGGTGAAATACAAAGAAGCCCGGCCAGTAAATCCCTGGGAGAACGGGAAAATTTGGGTAAAGTCGCGGCAACACTGGGATTTATCCCCAGTATGCCAGAAAATTCCTCGTAAGTAGGACAAACTTCATCCAACCCAAAGCGGAATACATGGTCTTTGGGGTACCAAAATTGTACCGCCACCATTAGCATGTTCCACTCAATGGACCGATTACGCCACAAAGAGACTCGACGCATGTTGAAAGCATCATAGTCGACATTATAAGAGCACATCGCTTCTAAGGCTTCGAGGTAATTAAAAACTCAATGCTACCAGGGAGAGACATCTTGCAGGACTAAGAGATAGTAGGCAAGTAAGTAAGAATGTGAAAGTGTGATGAAAACACTCCACCCCTACCCCTTTTTATACTTGAGAACCCTCACAAAAGACATAACCCCTGCAGAAATCGGAGGGAATACTACCCCACAAGGTACAAGAAGCTGAAGAGGGCACTAATCAAAAGCTTGGAATTGATGGGACTGGACTTGACTGCTGATAGGCAGGACGAGGGTCTTGCCGATCGACAACCCCCTATTTTTGGAATTTTTTCCTTTTTCCTTTTTTATCAAAATCAGAAAAACCCAATAAAAAATAAAATGGATATTCTCAACAGAATTTCAAAAAAATCCTCTTCCACCCCTATATAATTTCCCATTTTGAAACTTTCCTTCAAAAAAATCCTAAAAATATCTCTTTTTACGGTCTCAGCAGCAAAGTAAAAAGTGCATGTGCATGCATTCACTCACCATTAACAAAAGATAATAAAAAAATCCCATTGCATTGCATATATATATTCTTCTGTGTTACATCAAATTTTACAGGAAATAAAATAAAAGAAAAACCAAACGGGACTCATCCCGAACCCACATTTTCTCTCTCTCTCACCTACCCTTCACCCCTCTCTCTAAGAGCTTCCACCCCGGTGATGCGCTCTCTTTCCCCTACGACGAGATGATGCACCACCACTACCCGAGCCAGACTCCTCCCCGAACGAAGTAGACGGCACCAAGCAAGAAGGAACCGGGACCGCATCCCTAATATGGGCAGTCGTCGAAGATATCCAGTCCTTGATGTCCCTCGTCCAAGGAGTCGACACCCAGACTTTCTGCAAGTAAAAGGAAAAATCAGTATCAAAGAAGGATCAAAATACAAAAGAAACCAAAAGGAGGAAAAGAACATAAGGTATACTGCAGGACGAAGAACCTCCTCTATCAAACCCAGCTCCTCCGGATCCATCGTGTGAGGACGGTGCAATATAGGCACCATCCCTCCATCAGCCCGTCGAATGTTGTACGAAGGGGAATGCAATCGAACTAAGGGAACCTATGAAGTCGTCGCCGCCACAGACGCCGACGAACCACCGACGCTGTGGGAAGACCCCACTGCCCGACTCGAAACCGCAGGAGGGAAAAGCAAGGCATCGTATATGCTGGGCGCCATTAACCAGCTCGTCACAAAATCCATATAGTCATACAGCGCAGTCGTATCAGTATACAATAAGTAGGACTCGCCAATCATAGTCGCGATCCTCGCATCCTCCGGCAGAAGTCGCTCCTGCCTCATAGACATAGGAGGTTGCGCATGTAGCACCACCACCTCCTCCTCCGCAATCTTCCGAACCACCTCCTACCCTAGATACCAGGAATGGTCAAAATCATGCGCCAGCAAACACCTCATCTATGCATTCACCCCGATCGCCCTCGTATCCTGAATGGCTATCCCCCAAGGGTAAAAAGTCACCTAAAAATCCCCATTAGACATAAGTCAATACAAAATCAGAACATGCTAAAAACTAAGGCTGAAAAGGAAAGAGTCTAACCCTACCACTGGTCAGGCCATTTAAGACCTGACGCACCGCCTCTAGAGAGAGAGATCCCTTCGACTACCGATTGGCCTTGCGCCATCGATACAATCAGCAAACGTCCTCAACAGTTTCATCCTTTAAGGCAATCAGTTGGGTATTGCACCCAATCACCTCATAGAACCACGTCTGCCAAAGACAATAATTCACAATAAAAAAGAAACGCATAAGGAAAATGCAAATGCATGAAAGAAAAATGAGCAAATTAAAGAATACCTCAAGGAGATACGTGGCTCCAGTAAACATTTGTCGACAGAACCGGCTGAATGCGTCCAAAGAAAAATAGAGGGTCGCCAAAGTTAAGCTTCCCCAATCATAGAGAGGGATGTTCGAAAAAATCCTCAAGTACGGTAAGAATCACAAATGGATGACGTCACCACTCGACGCCACCATGAAACTTCCCAGCACCAACAATATGAACAACTAGGCCATCTGCCTCACTTACAGCCCATCCTCCACATCAACCACCCTACTCAACAAAACATCCTTCAGCAAGGGCAGTCAAATGGAATCCCCAGACACTATCCTCCCTACATCGCCGAGCGCCACCCTCACCGCCTCCAGCCTCACCCTCAGAGAGCGATCCACCTCTATCTGCTCCCCATCGCAATCCAGCCCCAGCAGCTGCTGCACGTCTATGGGAGTCACGGTCATATCCCCAAATCTGGAATGGAAGGTGTGGGTAGTATCCCATCATCTCTCCCCCAAAGCACATAGGACCGTTATCGAACGAGGCATGTCATCCAGCGCAGACGCCAACCTCCCAAAACCCACTGAGGATACCACCCAACGCACCACGGGTGGAAGATGCTCCCAGATGTCCTTAAGACCCTTAATCCCATGGGCACGCATGTTCTTCAAAGAGATATCATACTGTTAAAAGAAGAAACCTTGTCAAAACTCAAGAAGGAAGGAAAAATCACCAAAAAGAGAATAATGCCAAAAGTCATTTTACTTACATAACCACCAGGGTTCACCACCCTCGAAGAGCTATAATGCGACGGCTCCCATAGAAAAGTCTACTCATCCGCAAGCGGCTCAAATGCGTTAAAGGAGTTCTCACTCCCTAAAGCAAGAGGCGCAATGGTCCTCCACTCCACGTTCGCTCAGTCATCAACAGTCAACCATTCCCTATGCGCTGCAGTGCTCATAAAGACGGCCATTTCTTAGAGATCAGAATGCGAGAATGATTTGCAGAGAAAAATCGCAAAAAGAAAGAAAGCAAGAAGTTCTGAAAAAAGGGGAATTCCCCCCTTTATATGGGATGCCAAGGGTCATGCCGATCGGCATTGACCCCCCACCCACCGATCGGCACTGACCCCTTACCTTCCCAAGGCAGTCCAAAAGTCCGTGCCACTGTCGAATGGCACCCTCTGAACCATGCCGATAGGCACCCCCATTAAAATTTTGTACAAAAATTCCCAGAAAATACCAGACAGCCCTGAAAAATTCCCACAAAATTCCTAAAAATCCCAGGAAGGATTTAGAACATTTTCACCAAGAAAATTTTGCACTCCCTCAAGTGGAACCCCTATTTCCCCAGCGGAACTCTCAAAAACCAAGTAAACCTCCACCCAAAAACATCCTCGGAGGATCTCTAAAGATCACCCCCTATGCCCCAAAGGCCTCAATTTTCCCCAAGTATTACATCCAAACCCTGGGCCACCTACATCTCCCAAGTGGAATTTTGGCTTTTTCTCCAGAGGATGCAAAATATTTCCCCAGCAATCGGCTCCCCAACCCAAAACAAAACCACAAGATAAATCTTCCCAACAGAGTTCCCCAAGAACATCTCTACTTAAGCCCTTAGAATTGTCTTCGATCCGCAGAATTGGTCATCACTACATAAGCCTGCAGAACTGGTCATCTCATACTTAAGCCCGCGGAATTGGCTTTGACTCGCAGAATTGGTCATCTCACCTTAAGCCCGTAGAATTGGCTTCAACTCGTAAAATTATTCATCTCACCTTAAGCTCGCAGAATTGGCTTCGACCCGCACAATCGGTCATCTCTACTTAAGCCCACAGAATTGGCTTCGACCCGCAGAATTGGTCATCTCTACTTAAACCCGCAGAATTGGTCATCTCACCTTAAGCCCGCAGAATTGGTTTCGACCCGCAGAAGTGGTCATCTCTACTTAAGCCCGTGGAATTGGCTTCGACCCGCAAAACTGGTCATCTCTACTTACGCCCGCAGAATTGGCTTCAACTCGCAGAATTGGTCATCTCTACTTAAGCCCGCAGAATTGGTCATCTCACCTTAATCCTGCAGAATTGGTTTTGACCCATAGAATTGGTCATCCCACCTTAAGCCCTCAGAATTGACTTCGACCCGTAGAATTGGCTTCAACTCGCAAAATCGGTCACCCTTGTCTTCAAGCCCTCGGAATTGGCTTCGACCCGCAGAATCAGTCACCCTCATCTTCAAGCCCTCAAAATTGGCTTCGACCCACAGAATTGGTCATCTCACCTTAGGCCCGCAGAATTGGGTTTGACTCGCAGAATCGGTCATCCCCAACACCTCCTTAGGAATTATCCTAAACCTTTCCTCCAAACCATCCCTTAGGTCCTCAGAATCGACCTCGACCCCCTGAATTGGTCATCCTCATTTCCTTAGGTCCTCAAAATTGACCTCGACCCCCTAAATTGGTCATCCTCATTTCCTTAGGTCCTTAGAATCGACCTCGACCCTCTAAATTGGTCATACTCCCTCAAAAGCATCATGCGGTGTCCATTCGGCGCCTATCATTTATTCCAAACTCACCAATTAAGGGGCTCTATAGACACCCCATTCTGTTACCCCCTAAACTCTACTTAGGTCCCTAGCACCTCCCTTCATCACTACAAACCCAGGTCATACCTCGAGTACTGACCTAGAAGCCATCGGGCACTCCCAGGCTCCGATTGACCAAAAGTCAAAGTCTTTAACTAGATTGAGACTGAATGAATCTTCTAAGGTCACCAAAACCCCTTTCTAACGGTCCATCCCGTGCACGATTCTAACTTACCATGTGGATGAATGACCCATTTTCCCTGAAACCTGATCAAGAGGCCACCGGGCGCTCTTGGGCTTTGTTTGACCTAAGTCAACTCTTTAGCTCAATCGATAGTGAATGAATCTTCGAAGGGAACTGAAAACCCTTTCTACCTGTCCACTCCGTGCATGATTCCGACTTACGATACGAATGAACGATCCATTTTACTCCAAAAGGTCACTGAATGCTTCCAGGGCTCGGTTGATCGAAGTCAACTCCCCAAACCAGATCAAACTCTTTGGAATGTCGAAATACATCTCCTAACCTTTCTCATGCTCCTCCCTGTGTGTATTTCAGACTTACCATGCGGACGAACGATCCGTTTGCGTCCAACAACTCCCCGTCCAATGGACCGACGAATGCTTCCGAGCCACATTTGACCCAAAGTCAACTCCCAAACTCGAGAGTGGTCTAAAGGACTTTCGAAGGTCTATGAATTACCTTTC
Source organism: Sambucus nigra (assembly GCA_949130495.1). Classification (NCBI taxonomy): domain Eukaryota; kingdom Viridiplantae; phylum Streptophyta; class Magnoliopsida; order Dipsacales; family Adoxaceae; genus Sambucus; species Sambucus nigra. Next base: position 726,420,691 of record OX422207.1, read on the forward strand.
CAATAGTCCACCCCATGCATGATTTGGATCAACGGTTTGCATTATGTAGCTGATTTTCAGAAAAGGCCTGAAAGACACTACTAAATGGCAGGTCCCAGACCCTGCCTATCAGTAGTGTCCTAAACGCACCTGCCGATTGGCAGGAACAGGTCTATGCCGATCCAAAATTCCCTGGGCCTATGAAAAGGAGGCCTGACCGCACTTGCAAGAGGGGTCCAGATCAGAAGCATATCACTCTCAGCAAATCCTGAAAACCTCTCTCGAAGTCAGCGTCGTTTCCACATCAAAATCCCTTTCCAACCTTCACTTTTCATAAAACTTGGTGAATTCACTATCCTACATCATCATACAAGTCTAAGGGATGCTCTCCAACATTCAAGATCAAGCTCAAGATCTTCAAGAAGGTCCAATTTTCTCAAGCCTCTCCTTAAATTCTCATAAATTCGCAATAACTTGTTTTATTGCTTAAAACTTTTATTATCTCATCTCACATATCCTAATATACTTTTTATTTAGTATTATTGCACATCTTTTATTTTTGTATAAATAAAAACCCAAAAAACAAGAAAAAGAGGGTTTGCTCATAAATTCCAAACGGGAATTCTCATACTTTTCTTACACTTTTCTCATAACTCAAACACTTTTTCTACACACACACACACACACAAATAAGAGAATCCCCCAGTTGGATTTATGGGATAAAGCCCACAACTCGTTTTGCATACGAACTACATGGACTTTGATGCCTCTATAGGCTACGTAGGCATCTCGGGATAAAACCCGAGGCTCGAGTCCTATTTTTACTTTTTCTCTCATTTTCTATTTTCTCTAAACTCCACTCTCTTATATTATATATATATATATATATATATATATATATATATATATATTTGTTCTTAGTAGCGTATTATTTCGCATGCGTTATCGTTCCATATATATATTTGTTCTTAGTAGCGTATTATTTCGCATGCGTTATCGTTCCATCATAACGGTCAATGTAAGGATAATCGCGTAAACCCTATTTTCTAATATTTTTATACCTTCCTACGGATGAATCGCTTTACCTTTTCCATGGTACAAGTCGATGATTCCTACCTCCACTATATATACACATGCACACATATCACAGGGAAAATAAAGGAAAATATGACCGAAATGGCAAAATGGGTGCCTAACACCTTCCCATTTCGTAACTTAGCCTTCAGACCCTTTTTGAATCATTTTGGTTTCTTATGCATCAGTATATCTTTGGATGTTGTCCTTCGAGATGGCTCCCTTTCTTTTGCCTATTTTGAGTAAAATAGACTAACGACTCTATCTCTCTACATTTTTCACCTCACTCAAATGACGCCGACCGAAGCAATCCCGAGAGGGATGCGCGGGACCTAGGATCCTCCATCACGTCGCTCGCCCACCGCGAGGATCGAGGATGGCCACAACTATGGATCTCATTAATGAAATTGCCTTTAGCCTCATGTGACCTTTTCTTTAATACATCAACCAAGGTTTTATTGGTGATTTTATTTGTCCATTGCATTGCCGAGGCCCAGGGGCTGGATGTAGTTTCTGGATGCCTGACTGAATACAATACTCTTCAAATTCTTCATTATCAAATTGGGTGCCATGGTTAGTGATGAAAGCATAAGGCATACCATATCTTCAAATGATTTATTTCCATGTGAATTGGAACACTCTCTAATAAGGCATATCAACTAGGGGCTCAATCTCCACCCATTTGGTAAAATAAGAAATAGCTATAACCAGGTAATTTAATCTTCCTTTGGGGGTCGACAATGGTCCGACCTAGTCAATTACCCATATAGATAAATGCCATAGAGAAGTGATGGGTTTTAGTCATGTTCCTGGTCTACTGTGAATGGTGGCATACTTCTAGAATTTATCACACTTCTTGGCTAAGGCAATGCAATCTTCTTTCATTCCCAGCTAGTAATAACCTTACATTGCAAGTCATTGCCTCCGAGACCTCCCAGATGTATGTGCTCCACATGAGCCTTCATGAACCTCATTAATTAAATCATTCACTTCCTTTGGATGACATAATAAAGTACGGAAACAATGTATCCTCGCCTGTACAGGACTTCTTTTTCTAACACATAACGTGTTGCTTTTTATTTCATCTTCTTGGCCTCCTTATAATCTGATGGAAGTGTTCCTCTTTCGATGTACTCTCTAATTGGGTCCATCCATGAGGGAACTAACTCCACAGATATAACGCTAATTTCCATCCCATCAATGCTTCTGTTGGAAAGAATCTTCACTAGGATTGTTCGTCTGAATTATGTTGGATTTATTGACGCAAGTCCAGAAAAAGCATTTGCTCGGGAATTCTCAAGTCTAGGGACCCTTACTATCTTAACTAAAATGAGAAGAGAAATAACTTCCATTTATTTTTTATGATATATCATCATAGTCTCCCCCTTTAACGCCATTAATTTGTTGCATTTGATTAATAATTAGTTGAGAATCACTATATACTAATACCTGGTTGGCGCCCAGAGATGAAGAAAATTCTAATCCTATTATCAAAGCTTCATATTCAACCTTATTATTGGAATCTCAGAGAATATTCTACATCCACGTTATCCATAGTATTTATGATGAGGCCTTCCCCACTTCCAGTAACACATGAGGACCCATCTATAAACAACTGCCAAGTTGGCATGTCATCAGAGAACTCTTCTTCTACTAGTATTCCATGCTTGAAACCTGCGTACTTTTTTTTAATCATTCTTAAGCAGTGGACAAATCAGGTTGATCAGCAATAATCTCTACTTGCTTTTGATCTAAGCTCTCTTCCGTAGAAGTCTGCTCGGTAGGCGGGCATGGATTATGTTGCTCTCCGGCATATGTGATATCAGTAATAAAGTCTGCCACTGCTTAGCCTTTTATTGTAACTCTAGGTTCATAAAAAATTTCATACTCTCCCAATTCAACTGTCGAAGACATTAGCCTTCCAGAATTTTATGGTTTGTGTAGCGCTTGTCGCGGGAGTAAATATGTGGAGACAACAATGGTGTGGGCTAGAAAGTATGACCTCATCCCCCTAGAAGCTTCAATAAGAGCTAAGGCTAACTTCTCCAAGCGTGGAAATCTAATTTCAGCTCCTCAAAATGCCTTGCTAGTAGAATATACTAGCCTGTAAACCTCGTTATCAAGTCAGATCAAAGCCGAACTAACATCCGACTCTGAAACACCCAAGTATAAATATAGTTTTTCTCCCAAAATTAGTTGGGAAAGGAGTGGGGGAGAACCTAATTACTTATTCAACTCTAGTAAGGCCTTCTTGCGTTCGTAATTCCACTCAAAGGTCTTTCTAAGTACCTTAAAGAATGGAAGACATTTATCAGTTGCTCGAGAGATAAAACGATTTAATGCAGCTACTCTTTCTGTCAACTTTTGAACTTCTTTCTTGTTGGTCGGGGACTGCATTTCAAGCAAGGATTTAATCTTGTCAAGGTTTTATTTTATTCCCCTTTCATCGATAATGTACCCTGGGAACATCCCTTCTTGTACTCCAAAGATACATTTGGTTGGGTTGAGCTTCATCAGGTGCTTATCCAATTGATCAAAGGTTTAAGCTAAGTCCTCAATGTGGTTGACATCATGTTTGATCTTAGTGAGCATGTCATCTACATGAACCTTCATATTATTACCAATATGATCTTTAGAAACCTTGTTCACTAATCTCTGATAGGTAGCTCCAGCATTCTTCAATCCAAAGGTCATGATATTATAGCAGTAAGTTCCTCGACTGTTAAAGAAGGAAATGCTTTCCTTATCTTCAGGCTTCATCTTAATCTAGTTATAACTAGAATAAGCATCCATAAAGATGAGTAACTCATGGTTTGTTATAGCATCGACCAATCGATAAATCCTTGGTAAAGGAAAATGATCAATTTAACATGCCTTATGGAGTCATTTTTCTTCTTCACTATAACTATATTACCCAACCATATTGGGTACTTGACACCTTTAATAAGCTGTGATCGCTACAATTTCTCCGCTTCCTCCTGGATTATTGTATTCTTCATGGGGTTGAAAACACTTCACCTTTGCCTGATCGTCTTGGATCCTGGATAAATATTAAGCTCATGACACATGAAGTTCGAATTAATTCCTGGCATATCTTCATGGCTCCAAATGAAAACATTTTTCCTTTCCCTAAGGAACGTAATTAATTCCTAATTGAGAGAAGGAGATAAGTTGGAATCCATCTGGGTGGTTCTTTATGGCTTCTCATCGTCCAACACAATGGCTTCTGTCTATTCCATAACTTTCCCATTTACTAGTTGTTCTTCTTACCGAGGATCTAGAGTGTCGATGTGGAAAGTGGTTGTGGCCTTCAATTGCATCTCCTGTTAATCGATCGATGTATAATAACATTCCCTGGATTCTTTTTTACTTCCATTTACTATGCCGACTCTATAATTTGTTAGAAATTTCATGCATTGTTCACTATAAATGGCACAACCTATGAATTCTTAATTCTCACTCTTCTTAGGATGATATTGTAAGTTGATGGGACATTTTTATCTAACACAAATAAGAGAATTCTTTCTCTTCTACTCGCCGACTAGGTGCCGACCAAGACTTCTAGATTGATAGTTCCTAATGGGTATACTTTCTCTCATGTAAATCCAATAAGAGGTGTATGGTATGGTTCTAGCTTCTTGATCTTTAACCCTAGGTTGTCGAAATATTTATATAACATTACATCAGCTGATCTCTCATTATCAACCAAGATCCTTGCAACTCTGCCATGATGAAATATGCATGTGATAACTAACGGATCGTCATGAAGGTAGAGAACCCCGCTCAGATTATTTTTGGAGAATCCAATTACTAGCCTGTCTTCATTGACTTTTTCTTCGCCGACTATCACTGGAATCGAACCATATCATTTTGTCAGATAGTTGGGTAGGCCTTGACTTCATTCAAGTAGGCTTTGCTTTCTATTATTGCGTCTCTTCCTCCAACATCACCACCTGCAATGAAATGGCACCCAATAGATATCGTGCTGACCTCCACCTCTGGCTCATTAGGATTTTTTTACAAATATGGATCTTCTTCCAAATCATTATTTCTTGCTCTTTTATTTTCATCTCTTTGATCGGGCTGGAGATTCAAACCTCTTTCGATCATTTTGGTTGCCATTCTGATTAAAAAACTTACTCAACTTTCCCCCGTCGAATAAGATTTTCAATCTCATTCTTTAGCTTAATGCAGATGTTATTGTTATGACCATGGTCCCAGTGGAAATCACAGTACTTGGGATTATCTTTCTTATTAAGGGGGTGTTTTCAATTTTCCAGACCAATTCAAGTCTCTGTCTCCTTTGATATCCTCGAGGATATGGTGAACACCCTTATTAAGAGGGGTATATTTATCATATTTCTTGATCAAATCCATCTTCTTATCTTTTTTATCCTTCTTGAAGGAATTAGAACCGTTTTTCTGACCTTCACCCTTGATTCAAGAGCTTCCTTGGCTGACATAGTCTCCTTGACATTCATTATTTTTCAAGATTTAGCCATTATCTCTATCATAGTTTTGGGAGGATTATTTGTTACATAATAGTAGAGATCTTTAGCGAGAAACCCACTCATAAGTGCTACAATGGTTGTTTTTCCTCATAGTCTACCACCTCTAGCTTTTCATTATTAAAATTAGTAATATATTCTCTAGTTCTTTCTCCTGGATTTTTTGGCATAGTCAAGAGATTAGTGACACTCTTGATCGGCTTAACTCCAAAGCAAAAGTTATCTATAAACAATTCAGCTAACTGATGAAAACTAGATATTTTACCTCTTGGGAGATTGTTATTCCAAATTTGAGCTGGTCTTGTGATGGAACTGGAGAAATATCTACATCCCATTTTGTCGGGTGTTGGGTAGATGTCGACAGTAGCTTGATATTTCTTATATGCAAGAATGGATTAGTTTACCCATCACATTTGTGAGGGACCACTGATGGCTTGAACTTGGAAGGTGTGGGGTATTCCATAATTGTCTGGATAAAAGGTGATCCTTGGATGAAACTCCTTTGCAATGGATTTTTTTTTGTCCATCACTCATCAACAATTTTCTAATCGTTGCTTGGATCCCTTCCAAGAGTGCTCTTCTAGTTTAGATTTGACTGAGGTAGATTTAGTAGTTTTGTTGTGCCTATGTGCTAAACTCTCCTCCGGAGTGGTCTACTCGGCACGCAAAGAGCCCCTCATACTGGCCCTAGATTTTATGGAACCTTCCATATATTTGCGATGATGTTCTTGCTCCCTATGATGTCCTCTAGTTACTCGGGGGCCTAGACGATCAAAGGTAGACACCTTGCTTAGCCTTTTTAAGACACTTGGTCTTTCTTTGGAAAAAGATCCACCTTCATAGTAATTCGTTGATCGGAATGAAGAAGTTCCATTGAACGATACGAACAATCACAAGAGGAATGAGAATAATAATTTCTTTCATGCCTAGCTAGTGGTAGCGTCATATCCCTTTTAGAATTGGAGGACTTAGCTTGCGTGGTGCGATCTAATTTCTTAACAGACTCCTGCATGGATTTTTGACCTCTAGTAAGATTAAGAAGAATTCCCTGTAAGTCTGTCGTACTAGGGCGAGAAGATGGAATGATGGCATTACCCTCATTTCGAGCGTTATTTTGAGGATCAGTCATTTCTTTAGGGGTAGAGAAACGAAACAACTTATAGAGAATAATGACAGACAATCGTTCCCACAGACGGCGCCAATTTGTTGATGTTTAAAATGGACTAACTCCAAATTTATAATCACATATAAAAATAAGAGAAATAACTCAAACCACACACACACGAGAGAAGGTTTTTAAAGTGGTTCAGCTATAAAATATCCTACGTCCACTATTGGTTTTTATTTAGTGGGGTTTATAATTGCTCAGTATGGTGTTCATATGAGTGATTCGAGTTGTCCCTTGAGTTAAGGGAGTAGTTTTTATATATAGGGGGTGGAAAACCCTAGAGATGGAGCGCCTTTATATTAATAGGTGTTTACATCTGTGTACAATAAATGAAACTCTTGGAATTCAGTGCTGATTGGCATCCCATCTGAGTAACTATGGGTAATACTATTGGTTGGCCTTCTAGAGTTGGTCGGTATTCCAGTCGACTAACTGTCTCTGAAGAATATCAATGTGGTTGGTCGACCACGTTGGAGTACAGGTGTAAATTCATCATGGGTCCATGTGGGAGTGTAATTTTTACATACAATAATTATTATGTTTTCACTTGTATTAGGTTCACCTAAATGCAAATGAAATTTCGAAAGGGACCCAAGCTTGGGAGAAATTGGGTTTGAAAAATATGTAAAACAAGGTTTGACTTGTTGCTAGGCTCATGGACTAGGTCCCATTTTGGAAAAAGATGAAATCGCACAAAAATTTGGGCGGCATGTCGACTCGACAATTCTGTAGAGTTTCGGGTAGTAATCGGCAAACTAAATATGAGTGCCTAGGTTTGACTCCTATATGAGGGTATAAAGTTGTTGGATTAGTGAAAAGGTTATTCCCTTTGGCATGACTTCTAAGATATACATCTTGGGTTTAGAGGGCAATCGGTATGTGTGGATAAGACATTTGATATACCTGAGTGTATGTGAATTGCTTCATTATATACCTCGTGGGGACAGTACATGTGAGAGTAAATTTTATATACTCGACATATATGAATGAGTTCCCATCTATATTCCTATCGTAATGACTTCGGTGAAGCAGTACGATGCGAGGAGAACCATTCAATGTACGTCGAAGGTACTTGGCCAGTGGAAGGTGAGAGTCATATTGCTTAGGCAAACTGCGGCCTGTTGGACCAGTGCCCATCACAAAATGACCCCCCAGTACATGATAAAATTTTGGTCAATAGCCATGATCTTGGTGATGTAGTATGCAAAATGCATGATTCTTGATTAGTATATAATGAAGAGAGTATTTTCATTTGGCATGAGTACGATACTAATAAGGAAGAATTTACAAGTATCATGAAAAGCAAATCTAGCATGGAGCATAAAGATTACACTAAGCACGAATATGTGAGAGTGAGTGATGTGTGAATATTTATAAGTGAGTGTGTGGTAGTGAACCTGAGCATAGATCAACTATAAGTGATGTATGATAAATGCGAGTGATCATGGATATATACACGTGTTATAATTAGAGGTGTGCGCTAGTGAAACCTAAGCATGTATATTCTAAGTGATGTGTGCAACATGTGGATATAAGTGAACTTATATACAAGTGTAGTTGGTGTGAGGTGTACATGGAGATTATTTATATGTGTGTGAAGTGAAAAATGAGTGAGAGGTGATATAAACATGAGGTAGATATATACAAGAAGAAATAGAGGGGAAAAGAGAACACACAGGTAGGTTCCTATGTACACACGCAGAAAATGATAACACCCATGCAAATAGAGTCTAGCCCTCTTAAATCATTCCCCAGCAGAGTTGCCATTGTGGCCATCCCGAGATCCCCCCCCCCCCCCTCCCCAATCGCTTTTGGGGGAGAAAAGGAGAGATAAAGGTCCAGCGTCCCTCGCTACATCGTGGGGTTCTTCGAACATCATCGATTTTGGGGTGATGTAATAAGATATAGTCACCAGCCTATTTTTCACAAAACAGGCAAAAGAACATGTTGTCGCCTTGAGAGAGCGGCAACAAAGACAAACTGATGCTTATGAAACAAATAGTTCAAAGGTTCAGGGTCTAAGTTACAGAATGGGGAGGTGTTAGGCCCCTATCCCCCCCCCCCCCCCCATTTCGATCTCTCATGGTCTTGTGTTACCATTTTTCTAAATTTTACCTTGAACTGTGTATGCGTTTATATATAAGTGGAGATCGGAATCGCTTAACTCTTACTATGGAAAGGATGGAGTGAGATCATCCATAGGAATGTGCCCAAAATAATAGTTATAAAATATTATGTATGCGCTTATCGAGGTATTAATAGATATGATGAAATGATAATATGTGTTAGATAAGATGCAACTATGAATCAGAAGAATGATATATATGAATAATGTACATATTTTACGTAGTCCGTTTACATTAGAGTATGTCGTATACCGCTACAACTGTCAAAGAAAAGTTCAATCATGCATCAAGATAGATCTAAATATCAACATTCTTCAATAAATAAGCCTCTACGAGATAGATTTTGGTAAGGTTGTGTTTAAGTCCCTTAATGTTTCATTTAAAGTATTGGGATATTTTTCTAAAAATGTTTTTAAACATCAGAGGCGTCATTTTTTGTCAAAATAATTTTTCTAATCGCTAAGGCGGAGTTTTAATAAAAAAATTGTTTTATGCCGAAGTCATTAAAACGACAAGTCTATGTCGTTCAAACGACAGCTTCAAACGATAAAGCATCTCACGCGATAGCTCATTTGAAGGTCGCTTGATCCATTTCATCAAACAACATGCACCTGTTTTAGTTTTTTGACTTCGTTGCATACGTCGCGCGATCCCCTGGATCGAAGGACATTATATGTCATTCGAGCGACATGGATTTCTCGTTCGAGCGACCCCGCCAACTCAATTTTGTTAAAAATACTTATTTTGTGAGGACTCTTCCTTTAAGACTTTGGTGAAAAACGAAACTGCAAATTGTAGAATTTCCAGTCTTCACTTTTAGAGGGGTTTAACTTTATTTTTCAATTCACAAATCATCCCAATAGCTTTAGTGAATTGTTTTGGAACCCAAGATACAACTTTGTTGAAGTTTCCCTTTGTGGAGTGTCGTCTCTATGGTTGACTACGACTGTGGTCATTGAAGGTGCTTATGGGTGTTCCTTGTTAAAGACAAAGATGAGGTTCTTATGGGTTTGCTGCGCTTGATCCATTGTTAATTCTAGGTTGAGACCTATGTGAGTGTTCTGAGGAATATTCATTGCAGATTTCATTGTGTATGTAAGTTGCGATTTACCTTTTCATAGTGAAATAAAAGGTTTTACCCGAAAGGATTTTTTTTTAAATCTGTGAATTAACAATTTTGTGATGGCATGATTTATTCCACATAGATGCATGTTAATTAATTTGGTTTAAAGATTGACAATTAATTAAATAAGTGTTTAATTGGAAATTTATGAATCGTCAACCAATTCATATCACACAGCATTCTCAAATTGGTATCAGAGTTTTTTAAGTGATCTTACCTTCTCATAATGTATGGATAATATAGTAAAAAGATGAGTATGAAAATAGGACTCAAGTATCAGGTTTTTAGCCCGAGATGACTACGTACCCTATAAAGGAATCAAAGTCCATGTAGTTCTCATGCGGCACAAGGGTGGGGTTTATCCCATAGATTCAAACAGGAGTTTTATTATATGAGTATGTGTAGGAAAAAAATTAGTTTTGAGAAAATGTGATTTAGAATCCCGTCAGAATTTATGGATGTAACCCTCTTTTTCTTTGTTTTAGGTTTTTTTATAGAAAACAAAGTATGTGCAATATAAATAATAAAGGATGAGATATTCATGTGTATGATCTAAAGTAAAAGATAAATTTAGAATTTCTATAACTAATGAAAAAATAAAGAAATTTAAAGAGAGAAGGATGTTTGGACCTTCTTTGGAGACTTGAAGCTTGCCTTTGATCCTTTATGACCTTCCTTGCAAGTTGGGATGAATGTTGGATGACAAAGAAGGAGGTTTTTGCTAAATAGGATATGATAATGATGGGGATGAAAGGTGGAAAGGAATTTCACACAAGGAAGCCTTGTTGATTACAAAAGAATGTTGTTGAGATCACTGATATTGATGGATCTAGGATGCCTTTCGAAGTGAGATCATTATCTCCTTATATAGGGTATCGGGACTTCCGATCGTCATAGTCTTGGCGCTTCCTATCGACAGGTAGCCCAAGACACACTGCCAATAGGCAGGTAAATGATCCTGCCAATCGGAAGTCTTGTGCAGATTTTCCAAACAAACGGTCATAAAACGTAATCTAAAAGTCCAAATTATGAAGGGGAATATCATTAGAAAGGTAATTCAAAGATATTTAAGAATCTTTTAATTCGCTCCTGGGTCCAGGAGTTGACTTTGGGTCAAACGGGACCCGAAAGCGCCCATCAGTCCTTTGAACGGAAGATAGTCGAACGTTGATGGATCGTTCCTCCAAACCGTAAGTTTGAATTGCATATGGGGCGAACTGTTTGAAAGGTTATGCAAGGCAACTCAATGTTCCAAAGCTCTTCGCTCGGTTCGGAGAGTTGACTTTGGTCAAATGGGGCTCGAAAGTGCCAGGTGACCTTTCAGAGTAAAACAGGTCGTTCGTCCTTACCGTAAGGCTAATTTGTACACTGGGTAGACCATTTCAGTGCCCTTCGAATATTCATTCAGTCTTATTCAAGCTGAAGAGTTGACTTTGGTCAAACGGAGCTCGGGAGTTCCCTCTGGACTCTGGATTAATTTTAAAAGAAAAACGAATTGTTCGTCCTAATGGTTATGTCGTTTCATGCACGGGGTGGACCATTGGAAAGGGGTTTCAGCTCCCTTTGAGGATTCATTGAGCTTTATCCCTAACGATGAAGTTTATTGGGGTCAAATCGGGGTCTAGGAGCGATCGTGGGCCTCCAAATCTATTTTCGATAAAAAATGGTCTGCTCATCCGAAAGGTTTTGTCGATTTACACACAGGGTGTACCATTGTAAAGGGCATTCAAAGCCCTTTGAAGATTCATTGAGCTTTTGATCTGATGATGGGGTTGACTGGAGTCAAACGGGGCTCGGGATCACCCGGTGGCCTTTAGATCGGTACTCGGAGTATGACCTAGGGTTTGTAGTGAATTTGGTGAAGTGCTCAGGCCCTAAGGAGAGACTTAGGAGGGTCCTAATATGTGGTGTCTACAACATGTTAGAGTCTTCTTTCTACCATTCGATTCTATATTGTATTGTTGTAATTTTCCACTGGGCATTCGGTTCATTCCCTCGTCTTTGTTACGAAAAGTTGGGTGCGATTCCGTATTTTGAAAGTGTTATACATGTAAGTATTTTCTTTTTTATTACATTAGTATCTCTATATGTTTGGATCCCAGGAACGCTTCCCACGGGTCCCTCACGTAGCTTAATTTTAAATAGGAATTGCATGCTAAACAAGTGAAATATTAATTAAATAAAATTGGACTAACAACATTATGTAGGTTGTTTCATTGCATTTCACACTTAACGCTCAAGTTGGACCGGTTTGACCACGGATAACCCATTAATCAAAGTCGATGTGTTACACGTGGTCCAACGATACCGGTAATAAGATGCTCCTATTTAATCTCTTGTAAGTCTAACTTACTCATGGGTCTATGGATGATTATATAATCCTCTTTTAAGAATCGATTATTGATACAATCAATGACCTTCTTTTGCTTAAGAGTATGACATAAAATATCTTTATAAACCTTGGGATAACCAATATAGAGACATACTAATGTCCTTGATTCCAAATTCCTTGGATCCTTCCAAAACACTAATGTCGAGAACCCCCTGATCTGAATACGTCCTAAAATGAGCTTGCGCCCACTCCATAGTCCCATGGGAGTTCATGTGATTGATTTAGAGGTAACTAAATTCAGAATGTATATATATCAACAAGAATGGCATAATCCAATATAATTATGGACCTTATTGTGTCCAAAAGAGTCTTATTCCTTTTATCCTACACCATTTCATAGTGAAATACCCTTTTTAGACAACAGGTATGTAACCCACACCTCTGATAAATGATTCCAAAACTCTCATAAGAGGTACACAGACCCATGATTAGATCGTAAGGTTTGGATTATTTTACCTCACCTATGTTCTACTATAACCTTATACACTTTGAACTAATCAAAGGCTTCATACTTGTGGTGCATAAGGTAAACACATTCATACCTTGAGTAATGATCAATGAAATCGTTGAAGTACTCAAAACCACTTATTGTCTAGATAGACTTAGGACCAGACAAATTGAAACGAACAATTTTCAAAACATCTTAGGCTTTATAGCTGTAAGGACAAATTTCCAATCGAGTCATTTGAAGTATTGGCTACATTCCGTTGGACAAAACACTTTTGGGTCATTCCACATCAAGCATCATAAAACAATAGAGAATCGAGCATTGCATCCAAAGTTCAAGCGACATCAATATGCACTTCAAGTTCATTCTTCTAAAAAGGTATATGACCAAAAATAATTTTATGTGTTGGAGTATTTTTCATAACGAGAAATTTTCATATAGAGTAATGTTCGTAAATATTTAATTTTCATAAAGAATTATTTTTTAAATTAATTTTAACATTTTTTATGAAAAACTGAAATCTCGTTCGAAGTTTTCTCCAGGTCGTTCGAACGACCTAGATCTAACGACATTCCCCAGACCACACTGGAAACTTGTTAGAATCTCGTTAGAAATGTCATTCGAACGTCCTCGTTCCAACGAGATTTCTAACAACTTATCTAATTCTACACTGGAATATCGTTAGATAACTCGTTCGAACGATAAGTCGTTCGAACGACCTCGTTAGAATGAGATCTGCCAGATCTGAAATTTTTTAACTTATTTTCCAGCAGTTATTTCACAAAACTGCCTTTGTCCACTACTTTTATATTTTCAATATATGGATGAAAATTAGTTATTTTCCATAAGGAATTTTCACATACTCTTGAGAGCAATATCATACAACTTCCCCTTTTTGGTACAAATCAATCTCCAACACTATTTCAACTTTTGAATCAAAAACCCCTTGCAATTAACTTGACATTCAACAAGTAAGTTTGCGGTGGATCTCTGCATTCAAGCTTATTGGAGACGGTAGTTTGGGCTTCGATAGATACTGCGACACGAGTAGTGTCGAGCAACGCGTTGGAGCTTAGCGTACTACAAATTCGGAGGTAGAGGACGGCATCAGCATGTCTTTAGTGAGTCAAAGTCTATAAGTCTTTTGAATCTTTTGTAAAACCTATTTGTATTGGAGTTTGTCTAGGCCCAGCCGTCCGAGGTTTTTCCCATTTGGGTTTTCCTCGTACATTAGTGCATTGTGGTTGTTATTTTCGCACTTTACTTTATTAAATCACATAGATGTATGCGTAGGATAAAATGGATAAAATTGGATAATTTTATTTCACTTAATCATGTTATTAATCGCATCGCATTAACTGGAAATTTTTCTTGCTTACTTTAAAATTTGTAAAAGAAATTAAAATTGGAATATATCTCTACTTGACAAATTTTAATTGGGTTGTGTGTGTGTATTCTATGAAATAACCTAAGTACATATAACCATACTACTTCAATAGCTTTTGGATGTGAAGGGCCCCTTGGTCATTTTAACTTCTAAATGGTATTCACGGACTAGAAGTTTCTCAACTTTTAATGAACTCAATTGTCAATATTAAACCAACCTTTGAATTCCTTTTAGAATAAAATAATCTAAGCATAAGTGCCAAAATTATTTTTGGTTCAACTAAGAAGGAAACTTTCCCTTTAATGATTTATCCATTAATGTTATTCATTTGAGTGTTTAGCAGTATTTTTTAGACAAACCTTATAATGAATAAATTATTTCCCAATGTACCAAAATAAATCAAAGAAACAACAATTTTGATAAAAATAAATTTTATTAAAATAATCGAATATCTATTGATAACCAATTTAGAAATTGAATGAAAATTTTCTTCTAAAATTGGGTACATAAAAATAATTTTCAATATTATCTTTATGTCTTCACAAAAATCTAAAATTGATACCCTACTACTAATACTACTGTCTTATTTTTTTACTTGGAACCTCTATAGAGTTGCAGACCTGATATGTAGCTTTCGAACTACACACCAGGTTATTATAGATCGAATCATAAATCATGATATTATTTTAAGGAGAAAAATAATTACCTTGCCTTTTTTTCCTTATAGTGGTGAAAAATTGACACACTACTATCAATGTTCTAACTTTGTGCAATGAAAACACCTGCCTTTCGAATTTTTTGCTGCTATTGAGGAAAATGAACTCTCTTACCCCATATCACTGCACCTGAGACTTAGCATTATCCTTATACCTCCATTTCGAGAAAGAAGTCAAACTCTTTAACACCATGCCTTAGATTATGATGATGCTCACTACTAGATTATGAAATTGATCCAATCTTCCCCATCTATTTCTAATCCATAAGAATCCCTTATTCACCTAATGATAAACATCATTTTATAAACATGATTCTTACTTGAACAAAATCATCAATATTTGGTCTTTACCCATTGGTCCATTCTTTAAAACTAAACGTGTACATATAGAACTTTCCTATTGGGGGGACCGAACATACATAGCAGTTAATTTAAAAGAACTACCATAAATTTTAAAACACCTCGATACAATGATCAATTCCCTCCATTGGGGATGACATACATATTTAATGCGGGGAATCAAGCACATCACAATTTTAAAATATTTATGGGAATATTGGGTTAAATAAGTTTAGTATCCTCGTTAGTTAAAACAATGTTCAATTTTTAGTCCATGAAATTTATTTCAATTTAAACTTTTTACTTTTAAGACTAAAATGGTGTATCAAACTTGAATTCGTTTTTAAAACTTAGAATCGTCATTGAAAATATTAATTTCTAAATAAATGTGCAAGAATTAACTTTGATTATTTTAATTGGAATCCCTTTACTATCAATTAGAACTAATCTCGTCGAGAATCCTAATTTCCTTGTGAAGTGATATTTCTCGTTTAGAGCTTAAATCACCGCACCCTGAACTAGACACACTTTTCGTCTTTCAATTCTGTTATTTGGACATCCCAAAAAACTTTTATCCAACATAATTGAATAATCGGTGTATTTTGATCCCACAATTAGTGATTGTGACTCAGGCAGGGCGGATATCATCAATTGTGTTTAATTGTATACCATCAATTCAACTCATGTAGAACTTACCTATTGGGGGATCGAAATAACTCACATTCGAATTCTAGGAATTATCACCTAAGAGTTTTAAGAATCTCAAATGTCGCTACGTATTCCATCCGTTTGGGGGACAAACAAAGTTGACTCGAGGAATTAATCACATCACATTATTAAAACACTGATGGCTACCATTGGTTTTGTGGCTAACCCCTCCCGCACTTAATATTTTAAACTTTAGGGTATTTTGAAAAAATATGTACTCAATTTTAAACCCTTGAATCAAATCACAAGTAATTTCTAAATTTCTTGTACAAATTAAATGATGTGATCTCACTATTTTAATTTTATAAAAATAAAACAATTTTAATTAAAATAAAATTCAGAGACCAAAATTTAATTTTTACCTTAAATTGATTACCCCGTAAAATTCAATTTTATAAAAAATAATAAGCAGGTTTTGATTTTCTAAAAACAATTTGATCTAAGTGAGCCACAGTAATAATCCATGTTGTCCATAATAATGTGGGTTCCTAATTAATCAATTAATTACAGCACAATAATTATTAATATGAGTACGATGGTAGAATCATTATAGAATATAATAACATGCAATCATAATTCAAATAGGAAACAAAATCTCCTATCTACTATGGCCTAGAGTTCCTCTGGAAATAGAACTCTTCAAGATAAAGAATCCCATCTGAAGCAGACTTCACCATATATAAGAGTACTCTTTGAAGTAGGCTTCTTTATGAACAAGAATCCTCTCTAAAGTAGACATCTTCCTAAACTAAAATTCTTTACGTATTCAGCCTCTTGGAATATTCCCCTTTGACTTGGAAAAAATGAAAACTAAGATATGAACTAAAAGTGATTAAAACAGCATCAAAATCAACCAAATTTGGGTTACTACTAGGGCCAAATTGATAGGTCATAGGGCCAGATGACTCGCTATAGGGTTAGATCAATCTGATGCTGTCGTTTTTTGTCTTCGTCTCAGTTTCACAAATATCGTGCAAAAAACTTCCAAACTTGATCAAAACCTCGACAAACTCCATGGAACTTCCTCTATGACCAAAATCAATGTAAAGACATGATTCTAACTAGTAAAAACTTTTACATCTCCTCCCTAATCCTCCAAATATATCAATTTATGAAATAATTAAAAATTGCCTAATGATTACAACCAAATTGAATCTATGAAGAATTTAACTCCGAATAAATCATATGAGGATCCATTCACAAAAAACAACATTCATGTGACCATAGTGGAAGCCTAAAATATTATAACCCTAAAAAACCTTATTAGTACGATATAAAATAAAAATATGTATATTCCTACAACACGTAAAACTAGGGTTTCATGGTGGACATCACGTAAGAACTTCGATTGATCACGTTTAAGACAGTAGGCAAAAATAAATTGATTCAAAGAATGAATCTAGAGTTTGGATCATGATACATTTGTGGAGCTTGTAGGTGATCCAAATTAGAAGAAACATTTGACAAATAGGATGATGGGTATATTTTTTTTAGTCCTCCAAATCCTTCCTAGAATGCTCTGAATGCCTTAAAAATCTTCTACTAAATGATCCTACTAAAGTAAGCCTTATACGTAGGCTTTTTAGGAGGTGAAAAATTAGTGAAATGTGAGGGAATCATTTTCTCTCTCCTCAACCCTTCACAAAAAGTGAATAGTATTTTTTCTCTCACTCATTAACCCTAATGAATGTAACATATAACTAGAACCCCTTTCCTTTACCAATATAAATAGATACATGAAGTGGGTTAGCCATAAGGGATTATAGAGAGTTTGGATCCACTACTTGGGTAATGGACTATATAAAGAACTTAAGACTAATAATAAAATTGGCTTCCAAACGGAAAGATAAAAATCTCATATTACTTCTCGTAATATATTTTCTTTCTTGTTTATTTATAATTAATTCCATTAAATAATTATAATTGCACTCCAATTTAATTATCTCATAATTACACGAATAATGGGGTATTGTTTTCAAAGTTAGATAGTGCATAATATGATTCACCACGTAAAGTATAAAATACCTACTTAGTGAAAATCGATTCACTGTTGATTTATTTTCACTTGGTTCTTTTGGATTCCTTAATCTAAAACTTAACTTATTTAATACTCGTAGAATCAAAACTTATAAGTTCTAAAATGCGGATTCTTTCAAAACATGATCTCACCCATATCCACACAATGATTTCTTTACTTGCGGAGATTTGACCCAATAAATTGGATTGCATCGATGACAATCAAGCAAAGACTGAATAGATATTCCAATCCTCATAATTCTTTATGCACCATTTTCACACGATGTGAGTGCGAGTATAATCTAGTTAGCACCTAGACTTGAATCTCACTCTTATCTCATTCAATACATTCTTGATGTAAAAGTACGATCCTCTTTGAACTATTAGATAAGTTTTTGAACCATTAAACAAGTTCATATTATCAAGATAAACTACTAAGATCGTACTCACAACTTTACCGATGGGAATTAAACTCACCATCTATGCTGTGAACTATTCAGTTTAATTAGAACTCGAGATTTTCTATAATCAGGTCGAACCAAACTCACCCTAATTCCTACTAAGTTCAATTGACTAGCATATATACAATATATTTAAAATAAATATAAGGCATTGTCACAAACATTATTACTAGTTCAAAATAAACCTAACATACTTGTATTAAGAAATAAATGTTATACGTGGTTCAAAGAATAAAACCCCAATACATAGGAGGGAGCGAGTGCATCCCTTTTGGACAGAGAACTGTCACTTCCCATTCCTTTTTATGGAAAGGGATAAAATGGTATTCAACACGCATTTGATACCTTTTTCCATCCTTAAACTTGACAGTTAACTTATTTCTCTATCTCTTTTCGCCATAGCCATAGAACACTTTATGTTTCTTTACCAAAATCTTTATCTTTTCTCAAATTCTTCTTTTTTTCACTTGAACATCGCAATGTTTAGGAGTCTAAGAAACTATGATGTCTCATCTCAAAATGACTTCAGGGAATTTAGGGATAAAATTATCTCATCAATGATGATGTAAAAATTAAAATACCAATAGATGAGAACCTCACAAATCTAGGTCCTATCAAGGTTATGATGTATATTGTGGTAGTTTTAGAGGGGAAGTTAGACTCCCTCTCCGCACTTTGTTGGTGGGACTATTCTATCCATATGGATTTTCCCCTCGCTAAGTAAACAAAATATTTTTGTGTATTGTTATGAGGATAACTTCCCTCAATCAACTTTTCAAAACAAGACTTGGCTTAGACGAGATCAGTACTATTATGACCTAAAAATAGTACAAGTTCTTGTACCTGGCATTTTGAAGTCAATGACAAGTAAAAAAAGCATTAGTGTCATGGTTGCCTAAGTCTCATAAAGGCTCATACAAAGAAATTCTAGTCTTGTATGGACATCTCTACAATGAGACACTAGATGTAACAACCCTCGCTTTTGAGAACCTCATTTCATATTAATTTACTATATGAAGTAATTATATAAAATACGGATGATGGAGTAAATATGAACTAATTGAAATAATTGAGCATATTTACTAAGATTGTTGCATATTTACTGTATGTGTATGTAAATATCATCATGTTGCATTTTACAGTGTCATATGCTTTAAATGACACTTATGGTTTAAATGAAACCGAAACTTGAAATGACCTATAAATTTTCCAAATGATAATTTCGAGGGCGTAGTTAGTCCCAAAATGTGCGAGATAGTCGAAATAAGTGCCATATTATATTTTCGTGATTTGGGCACTTTTGACTGATTTTAACTTAAATGTGTAGGTGCGAATCATTTTAATGTGGTATTAACCATTTAAGTTGGGGATTTTAGACTAATGCCACGATTTAGTCTTGCTAAGCTTTTATTTCTCTTAAGTGCATTTGTTAACCTAGAGAGAAAGAGAGAGGAAGAGAACTTGGAGAGAAAGAGGAGAAAGGAAGAAATTGAAGATTGGAGATTTGATCTTGCATTCATCTTCCAAGAATCTGAAATTCCAACCTCAAGGCAAGTTTTCTACTTGCTAATATATGGTTTAAGATGAGTAAATTGTGTGATAGTTATGTATTAGTAGTAATGGAATAAATGTGGCTTTTATGGTGTTTAAACCCAAATCATGGTTTATGTTGATGATATTGTGGATTATAGTAGTTGATAATCATGTAGGATGATTTGGGGTAGATTAATGTTGTTGGATGTGTGTAAAAATGGATAAGATTTGAGTTTTGGGGAAAACTAGGGTTCATAACCCGTAGCCCCCTTCTTGACCAATTCGCAAGGGCGAATCGATTCGCTAAGGGGTCAGCCTACAGGTCTGCAAACCCGAATTGGGTTAAGGCCGAATCGATTCGGACAAATGCAGAATGTTGGGTTTGTCCTCCGAATCGATTCGCTTTCGGGCGAATCGATTCGCTGCTTGGGGCGAATCGATTCGGCCCTAGGGCGAATCGATTCGGAAACCTTGCTGTTTTGATTTATTTTTCTAACTCAATTTTGATTATTTTCTTTTAGGCTTAGGACTTAGGAACCTTCTTGTATGAAGTAAACTTAGAGTCCTAGATGAGTTAGTTAATTACCCTACATTATAAATGGGTTTTGTGGGGATTATTCTGGGGAGTACAAATTGAGGTTAGGGCATACTTTTCCTTTAGTTAATTATTATGAAACTAGGAGTTGTAAAGTCATATTGGGAGGCTTTAGAAGATTAATCGAGGTATCATAGTCGTGGTGGGTTATAATAATACCCAAAAATGTTTGGAGAATGAATCGAGAAATTATTCATTCATTGAGGTTGTAATGATGATATGATTTACATATGGCTCCGGATAAAATGGGATATATCCATTAAATGAACATGCACATGGAAAATGAAAATGAAATGGAAATGGTAATGATTATGGTAAATGATAATTTACTTAATCATGAATATGGTAAATGATAATTTACTTAAACACACCTCTCTAAATGCTATTATAGGGGAAGTACGCGTATGAGGTGATGTCCCCTGACTATTGAATGTAGGGAGACTATAGTACTCGGCCATATGATCGGTTATTATGTATGCTTTCTGCGATGGTGAGGTAATTTCGGGTGTGGTTATGACTCTCCCGCAGGCATATGGCCACTTCCCGACGTTGCGATAGGTGCCCAGGTTGTCTTGGTTGATAGGCCCTGGAAGATGATAGCCATTTAGGGGCGCGTCCAGTGGGAAAACCCGGAGGGACGGTATTAGAATCGTTATATGTATATGAATATAATAATTCTTTATCAAGTGGGACTTGATGTATGATAAATGCCACAAAGAGCATATACAGTGATTATATTCCTGATAAGGAATGGAATGCCACAAAGAGCATATGAAAGTAATTATATTCCTAATAAGGAATGGAAAGATGAAATGAAACAGTGTAAAATGATGGAGGTTTTTAATTAATGATATTCATTTATATCCTCATGCATAACTAAATAAAATTTATAATCATTTAAATTGTCTTAGTTTATGCTTTGAGATTATGTTGTTAGAATCTCATCTTTATCATTCATGATTAACTGTTCATAACTGTCATACTTTTTATTCATCTGGTGATCATATAAAACCGGGCCCTGACCCGTTCATATTTCTTATTGTGCATGAATCCTATATTCGCTCAGGTGCTCCGCCGTAAGGATGCCCGTACTGATTTTCCTATTCCGGTGTTTTTGGGGAGCCGTGATACTTCATGAATATTACGGGATATGTTGTTATAGACGCCTTTATTTTTGTACTCTAGCCATGATTGGGTCATTTACTTGGGCGGGTGGCCCAAGATTTTGTAATTGTCTAATGTAATGTATTATGTAACTTACTGAACTTATTTAATATTGTTGTAAGAGACTGTTGACCGACAGCATATTCGGTCCTCTTATTGTATAACTGTTGTGGATGTAATAGACGTTCTTTTGGGTTTCCACTTTCTTTTCAAATTGGGTTGCTTAATTTCTTTCATTAACTTAATATAAAACAAAAATTTTGGCAACCCGTTTTCTGAAACATTGGGTGGTTATCCTGGATACTTTATTGTTGTGATGCTGAGAATGATTCCATCTATGATTCCTGTTAACTGGAGTATCGGGTTGGCCACCCCATTTTTTGGTGAGCGGGTTATCACACTAGACTATACGGAAAGATAAGTGCGTGGATTATTTGGATCCCCTCGTAATTTTTATTTTTCCTTAAAGTTTGATGATTTTTCATGAATGGTGTTTAATCGTTCTTATCCTTGTGTAGATCAAAAAATCAAGATGAAGCCCAAAGATTGAGGAAATTTTGGACAAGTAAGACCCCTATAAGAATCAAATATTCTTGGATAGAAACTCATGATTTGTTAGGGTATGATCTAACACTAACATCTCCTAATAACTCCATAGAAATTCCTGAAGTTACTGCTACTGACTATTTGGTAGTTAGTGACCACATTATTCCAACTCCCCATGTGATCATCAACATCGACGCAAGGAGACTTAAGTGGAACTGAGTTATTCTTCTACCCATGTTATCTCTAGTGACTCAAAATCAACCATGTCAGTTGAATAATAGGAAAACCAAGATGAGGACTTAGATCCCC
The DNA here is from genome assembly GCA_949130495.1 of Sambucus nigra. NCBI lineage: Eukaryota > Viridiplantae > Streptophyta > Magnoliopsida > Dipsacales > Adoxaceae > Sambucus > Sambucus nigra. The sequence continues at coordinate 726,443,282 of OX422207.1, forward strand.
TATATTCCTTTGATAAAATACATTCGATCATCTCAGGTTGGTCTTGGGAAGAATATGAAGTCAACTCTCGCACAACAGTTGACCTCTCAAGTGATTCGATCGAAATGAGTGAAAAATGTTCCCCCCATCACCTGTGGGTCTTCAAACATCTTTGGCTGACTTTTTTAAGGATAAAGAATATCTCCCCACCACCACCCAAACTACTACCGACAATAAATGGGGGAGAATTATCACCAGAGGGAGGTGGAAATGATAGAAGGCAAAGGAGGCTAAAAAGACAAAAAGTAGAAGACTAGACACCCTGCCCTTGCTACCAATACTCCTCCCCCAAAATATCAAGGCTATTGGGACCATCAACACTTAATTAGTGATTTATCACCCTGATATTCCCCAATATCTATCACAAGATTCATCTTCCAAGGGCTATCCCTTATCGATAAACTTTATGAAAGGAAACTATCTCGTCACCACTAAAGATTACTCTTATAGCAATCTTAACATGGCCTTAAACTTAAGCCGGGATGCACTTATCCCCGTAGATAAGTCGTTGTCTAAGATCTTTTGGGATAAATTGAATTGTTAGGAGGGAATGCGCCAAATTATCATGATATTTTTTCTTTTTAATTTTATGTTTCTAATTTTATAAGTGCTTAAATATAATTAATGACTTATGCTTTTCCAGACCATGCAGACTCTCAAAAAGGCTTTTAACCAAGTTCATCAGTTTAAGGAACTTAATAACATCCTCCACATTGAGGCCAATAAGATGAATAATTCCCAGTAGTGGTGAATGGAAAAATTGTTAATTTCGTCGGTCATTTCAAGGAGATGTCCTCCTAAAAGGAGGATATTTTGAAAGAGGGTGAAGACCTCTAGCTGGCCTACACAAGGCCGACACCGAGGTCATTGGTATGAGGAAAGATAAATCCAAATGGCTAGGTATATCCTTTAAAGTGAGAAGAAGGCCTTAGCATCCTAGTTAAAGAAAGTTGAGGAGACGGACAATGCTAAGTCCTATGATGACTTTAATGCCGGAGTAAAATAAGTGGCAGTCCAATTGGATTATTTGGACTCCATTACCTTTAACAAAGGTTGGGTTCTCAGTATTTAGAGAGGGAATGTAACCAGTGATGATGGGACTACAAGGAGAACCCATCACTCCCTAAGTTTGTAGTCAGCTAGAGGAGCCTCTTTGGTATTTGTCCAAGATATTGATCATTCGGTCATTGGTAATCCAATTTTCGATGATGACGCTAAGGGTCTAGTAGCCTAGACTGACAATGGTGGGGAGTAGGGGAGACAACCCCTTACACCTAAGAATAAGTTATTACTCATTGTCTTTGCTTTTTTAAGGCCAGGGGCCATTTTTGTATCCATTAATGTAGACTTTAAGCCAGTTTTATTAATGAATGACAAGAAATAATTTAATTTATGTAACTTTTTGTTTATGCCTATTTTTTTAGCGAAATGTTTCATTATCATATAATGGTTAAGATGAAATCTGGAAGATGATTTTCCTTATGTAAAGTAAACGTCGGTCTGAGGCCGACTTCCCATACTTGTGAAAAAATCTTAATCTAACTAAACTAATGTGTCGATTAACCCATAGAAAGATTCTCCATTATAATCAGAAATATTGAGTTCGAGTCTCTCTGATATATGATTTAGATCTACTTTGAAGGACTTTTTGATAAACTTGATAAATAATGATATGACAAGGTAAAGGTCTTAACACATGGTTATGTGCTAATCATAGTTGACCGACTTGGTACAAGTCGTACCATCTTTAAAATGTGGGTTTAGTGATAATCAGAGGTGACCAACTTGGTAAAAGTCGTACTATTTTTATCAAGTGGGTTTAGTGCCAATTATAGGCAATCAACTTGGTACAGGTCGTACCACCTTTGTAAGGTGGGTTTTGTGAGTAAAATATTATACACGTAAATAAGGTTGGAAATCTTAAAATTTTCATTAATTGGATCATATATACAATAATATTTTATTCTACTAGAGATGGACTAAGGTAATATAAGATAAAAACGTTAATAATAAACTTTCACAGGTTCATGGCATTCCATTACCTGTGAACTGGAATTATATCCATTTGCTCCAAGTGATAAGATCTAGCCCCTCCTACTGAGCCAATCCGATAGCGCCCCTCCCAATTAGGGGTTAATTTTCTGTCAAACATTCTCCTTGATCTTGGCATCAACTTTCTGAATAGTAGGTCTCCCACCTCAAATTGTCAGTACATAACCCTTTTGTTGTAGTACTAAGTAATTTCTTGTTGTGGGCTGCTAAGTAAATGAGGGTTGGCTCCCTTTTCTCTTCATCTAAGCCTAGATAATTGACAAGTCGATCTTTATTGTGGCCATCCTCATAGATATCAGATCTAACTATTGGTATGCCAATTTTAAGGGGAATGAAGACCTTCATGTCATAAGCCAGAGAATAGGGAATCTCTTTAGTGGATCTTCTTCGAGTAGTCATATAGGCCCAAAGGATAGTGGGGAATTCATCCACACATTTTCCCTTGGCCTTATCAGTCTACATTTGATTCTGGCGAGGAGAGTTTTCTTGGATATTTTGGCTTACCATTACTCTAAGGGAACACTAATGAAGCATAGTGGTTACAAATCTCGTGCTTTGCACAAAATTCTATGAATTATTCATTTTGTCAAATTGGGTTCCATTGTGTGACACAAGGGGTTCGAGTGTCCTAAATTTTATGATTATCGTCCTCTAAATAAATCTCTTGGCATTAAATTATATAACGTGTGTAAAAGTTATAGTCGGTAGTTGTGATAAGTAATTATTGATCGTTAGGGGACCTAGGAAGTGGGTCGACTATATCCATCCCCTAATAGGCAAACGAATAGAGGATTCTAAGAGACTTCATATCAACGATCAATTATTTAATTATAAGGGTAAACTCCAGGCACTTGGTTCATTTCTTGAAAAATTGGACGGTATCCTTTTTGAAGGGCTACCCAACACCTTGTGAAATTACTCAATAAGTTATTAATCGACCACCAATATGAGCTCCGCAATCGCCTTCATGCAATTTTGTAAGAATGCATTTTACCTGGTCTGGATGCATGATACGCTAGCAATTTAAACTTAATTGTCCATGTAAGATAAGCTTGATCGTTGTTTTTGCCTCCCACCGCAAATGCAAAAACCTAAATTATCACTTCACACTTTATGAGAGTATAGCACCTAGTCCGAGTATTGAATCCACAGGGAATATTGATAGACATTTATAGACTTATGACTTTTGAATAAAAGTATAAAAGGTGATGGTTTTAACAAAAGATTAATACAGGCATTCATTTAAATAGGATTAATCAAAACGAGAAAAAAAAACTATAGATTGCGAATAATATCTCTCACCAAGGGTTAATAGTATGAATGGTTACATGGGAAGAAAAGTTTGTCATGATTAAATCTCATTTTCACAATTAATAAAATCTAAAGTTATCACCCCCTAAATTCTAATAAAAGCTTAATTGACTTTGGCGTCAACAATTATCCTCGAGATTATATACACAAGGTCGTAAATACAGCGCATACATGATATACACCATTAAATCTTTCAGGAGTAAAATTAAGAACAACCTAACCCATTAAACTAGTCTAATCCATCACCAAAGCAATACAACCCGTTAATTTAAGGTGAGTCCAATCATCTCAACTAATACTAATTTACCTAGAAAGCATTAAAAGCAAGTATTTAAGGCAAATATGTAAAGAAAGCAAGAAATCAGTAAAGACGATTAATTAACAAAGTAATAAACAACAAAGAAAAAGATTTAATTAAGATAAAAGAAGGTGAATAGTTGCTTAGACATCAAAGAAATGGCAAACCCGAAGAGAGAGAAGGAGTAGCTCCAAAAATCTTCTCAAACATCTAAAATGAAAGATATCAACTAATATCTCCAATTTACATATATAGTGAGTTGGATTAAAAGAAAATAATAAGCCAAAATGTCAAATATCTGGTATACCCGATCGATTGGGCCTTTTAGCCGATCGATCGGTTATTGTTATAAATGCCCAATTTTTCTTACAAAGATAAAACTGGAAGGGTTAATCAGTGGGTATTTTTTTATCGATCAATCGTGCCACTAGTTTCTGTCCTTAATTCCTCTTTAAAAGGGAGAATTTTTACTATACATAAATGGTTCTAACTTCGTCGTATGGACTCGGAATGAGGCACGATTTACTTCCAAGGGAAGCTAACTCAGCGTAAAACACTTCCATGGAATTCCACTATCCGGGACATGAAGTGTGAATTTAAAAAATTTCCCTTGAAGTTGCATCAAACGAATTAACTTTCTCAAAATGCAACGAATTGCTTCGTTAAGCGTATAAATACCGACATAATTCAAATAAGCCTTGCACTGTGTGTGTGTGTGTGTGTGTGTGTGTGTGTGTGTGTGTGTGTGTGTGTGTGTGTGTGTCTGTGTGTGTGTGTGTGTGTGTGTGTGTGTGTGTGTGTATGTGTAATAAGGAGAAATGGTATTTTCACTATTCATAACTTGGGAAGACACTTCACGGTTCTGATCGAAGCCACCTAGGCACGAAATTAAGGGTTGAGATTAACTTATGTCCTTTAATACCCTTTTTGCCCCTCAAATTTTTGGTTCCCCCTCTTTTGTTACTTCCCAAACCTACAATTTAATTCAAAATTGGGGGTATTTTGGTGAAAATAACAATGTTCCTCTATATCTCTCACAAACCCTATCCCGATTCTCTCATTCTCTCCTCCTCACAGATTTTGTCTCTCCCAACGAAAACCCTTCTCAGGTTTCCTTCCTCGACATCCATTATATCCCCCGCTTCCAAGTTTTCCACCCTAAGGTAATCTCTCCTATACACTCACACACACACATACACGAACCCGACTTTCTCCATCATCTCCATCTGCCTCTGCCTCTGCCTCTTTCTCTCTCTCTCACCCTCTTACACACGCACACACACAAACAATCACACGGGTGGTTGTTTTTTGGTTTTATTAAATTCGCATTTAGGTTTTTTAGTTATAAACATAGTTGATTTATTATTTTGTTTGGAAACTTCAATTGGGTTTTTTGAATTAACGAAGTTGATTTTTTGGTTATGGTTTTTTTGCAACAAGTATATATAGCCTGCAAGAGGTATTTTGATTTGGGATTTTTTGAGTTAACATAGTGGATTTGGGGTTTTGCAACAGGTATATTGAGCTTTCAAAAGTTATAGAAGAGCTTACAACGGGTATATTGAGCCTGCAATGGGTGCCAATGATTTGAAACCATGTTAAGCATTTCATTGGTAGGGTTTACTTCTTTTATGGAAATTTTAAGGATTTCTATTGTTTTACATTTTTGGATACCCACTGAGCTTTGGGGGTATTCTTTAAATTTAGGGGATTTAAAATTTCATTTTGGGGTTTTCTTAAAATTTATTGTTCTAAACTTCGAGTTATACATTTTAGCAATTAAATTTTTTGTTTATGTTTGTGTTTGAGTCATTTGTGTACTTTACTTTCTCAGGTACTAATTTTTTATCTCTAATTTTTTATTCTAATTTTGTATCATTCCATAAGAAGTACCATGGTAGATTATGGTACTCTGTTTTGTTGATTATATTTCCTAATTTTTATTTGATGGATTTGGAATTATTCTTTAGTTTATTTACATTTTTGATTTGTATTTGATGATTATGTTTTTTTCTTATATTTGGTAGAAATCAGGTTTTAATTTGCAATACTAATCTTTGTGCATTTAACTCTTTGTGACTGTCATTTCCATTTCGGGGTTTTCATAATTTTGGGGTATATTACAGTTGAATCTGGGGTATATCCGCCCCATTTTGAGTTGCAAGTTTAGAGGTACTATCTCTCTCTCTCTCTCTATCTCTCTATCTCTCTCTCTCTCACACACACACACACAAATTGAATTAATTTTGCACAAGAAGTTTTAGTTTTGGAATTTTTTATTTAATTTTGACATTTGTTAGACATATGCAAGGCCTAGAATGCTTCTGCACAAGAAGTTTAAGTATGGATTGGCTATTACTGTGAAAATGTTGTGGTTTTGGCATTGCTTTTAGATCAAACTCATATACGATGGACAGATTTAGTAACTTTTTATATATTTATTTCATATTTCTCTCAATGGTATAACTTTAATTATGATTTCAGTTTCAGTTAATATTTATTTCATTACAGGGTTCAATATACGATGGAGAAATTTAGTAACGTTTTTTAACTTTTATAATCTTACTGATTCAATTGAACAATGTACCATGTGAGCATGACGTCCATAGTATAGTTTATGTTGTTATTAATGTATTTATTTATATAGAAATTGGTCTATATATATTATATCCCTATTTTGTACATTCATTTTGATATGTAAATGGAGGTGGGTGGTATAGGCAGGTAAAATATCATTTTCCATGAGATAATTTTATTTGGTGGTTAGTTGGGATGAATGTATTTGTATTGGTATTTATTTAATATCATAATTTATTCTATAGTTTTTTGTTGCGAATAAGAGTAATTTTTTTGTATTTCAGTGTTCTTTACTTTTCTGTTCCTTTTAAGCGGAGGCTCAGTTTCTATAAAAGAGACTTATTAGGTGTTATGGAAGAGACTCGATAGGATGAGATGATGCACCTAAAGGTGCTTTGAGGTGAGGTGTTCAATACTATGTCGTTTTGTTTGATGATGAGAAACATGCAATTTAATTAATTTAAACCCATGAGATTATACATTGTGCCTTTCCTTAGTCATAAAGAGATTGTTCCGAGGAGATTATGTATAATGTTTTTCCTCATTCACAAAATGGATGACGCTTATTTACTAGATCGACCTTGAAATTTAGAAAATATTAGTATCAAGTAGGGGAACTGATAATACCGATTGTGATGTTAGTGACATGATTTTTTCCTTAGCAATTGTCAACATCGATTGAGAAAATTTGAAAAAACCTATTAAAAATATCGATGTGGATTGTGACTATGTAAACAACCCACTCAAAATATATTTTGCCTTTATTAGTTCAAAATGTCGATACCGATTGTTATTTTGCGGTTATAAATTATGAAATAAGTTTTGTATGGTGTTTTTTCGAAATCGATCAAGAGAAGTTCAAAATGTAGTTGTGTTTCATTTGATGACTTAAGAGATATGGCAGTTCCTATTTAAATTTTCGATACCGATTGTTATTTGGTGATAACTATGACCATACTAAAGACTAATTTGGGTCTTAAGGTTGTTATTGATTATTACCAATGTCGTGGAAAGTCAGACTGGCCAACAGGAACGCAAGGTTGTCTGCAGCAATAAAGTCTTTAGCACAGTTGTGCTTTGGTGTTAACGTTGATGACACGCGTTTGGCGTTAACTCTTGAGCACAAATGAGCTGCATCAATTCGAACTCAAATACATTCCAGACAAGATAAGTCTTAGTTGCATTGTAGACAACTATTGCATAAGTGTGTACACCGACTCCTAGGTCTCACGTTTGAATCTGAAGGTATGTCGAAGACCAAGAGGTATATGATAGTTCTAAAAAACTTAGACTCCTATCCATTTATGAGTATATAAGAGTTATTTCTAAATTCGAGAGTCCCCATTTGAATTTGGTATATATTCTCCAACTCTCTCTCTCTCTCTCACACACACACACATACATATGGACATACCTTTTGTTCTTAACTGTAGATTTCCTAACTTGAACGAGTTTATTATTATTTGGGTATAAGTTTGTTCGGTTTATGTTGATAACGATGCCGCCTCTACACAATTAGTTGTTGCACAATTAGTTTTCTGCATAGTTTTTGCAACATATTGTATTGGGTAATAATAAGGTGAAGTATTGGATTTTGAAGTGCATAAGAATTTTGCAGGTATGAAGATCTCCTTTATTTTTTTTTCATTTTTTCCTGCTGGATTTTAGGACTTTTTTCCCCTTTCATTATTTCAAGATTAGACATTAGACTATAATTTGTTTATGGCTTTTTTTCCCTTTCTTTATTTCAAGATTAGATTAAATAGTAAACTATGAGTGTTCACTATACAATTTGATATAACTATGGGTTTCTATATTGATATAACTCAATTTGTGTGTCACAATACATTTTATGGTTTTCATTTGATAGAATTTATCTTTCTTAATCTAGATTTTTTAAAAGATTTGGTTACAATTTTTTGATAGAATTTGTCTTTCTCAAAGATGAAAAAAGAACCTGGAAATGAGTTTAGGCTCTTATCTTCTGTTCAAGTAGTTGTTTTATTCATGAGAACTGATTAGCAACTACCAATATTATCTTTTGTTCAAGATGACATTATATCCACAGTACCACATCCACCATCAATCCTGTGAAAATATTTATGTTTTCCTATTACTTTAATACACGAAAACAGGGAATGAATGTGCAAAGGTAGGAAAAATAATGTTGGTTTAAAGATTTTAGAAATTATTGTCCTATCTTATATACTATTTTTTTATTACTTATATTGATCTATTTTCCTTACTATCTATAGCTTGCAGAGATTGTAAATCAAGGGATGTTGGTTTCAGACGAGGTTATAATAAACTTACTATCAAAGAGACTTGAGGCTGGAGAATCTAAAGGTGAATCGGGTTTCATTCTCAATGGTTTTCCTCAAACTATTAGACAAGCAGTAAGTTTCTTTTATATTTTCCATGCTCATTGTATTATTTCAAGTTTTTTTGAATTATAATATGATTAATTGAATTCATGGAACGCTTGCTAAGATCCAAAATCTTTAGAAAGCACATAATGAATTTGTTTAAATAATGTATTTGCCATTATCTTTACAAAGTATCTGTGTTCATACAGAGTATCTTTTCATTATAATCTATGTCAGCATGATGGGTTTCTTTACACATTTTGTATATACATTATACATCGCACTTCATTTTGTTGTGTTTATAACATTTTCTTTTGTTGAATTTAAAGTTCAAAGTTTAATATTCAATTGAATTTGTCGAACTTAAAGTGAATCGACCGGATTATTATATATGAACTTATTTTTTCAATTTAATCATGTGAATGTAGTGGAACGGCAACAACAATGACTTTCAGTTCTGGCAAAATTGACAAGAATGTTCCTGGTGAAAAGCCCCTAAAACATGAAATTTACAAGAATGTTAGATCCATATACAGCATATGCCGTTGAGTATGGGGTTACCTTTGGTAAGGCAGATTACAACTCACAGCTCACAGCTCTATCCACATTGGTATGCTTATTTTTTTGGCCGAGTTGTGAAAGTAACCCCCAATGCTCAATCATTTTGTATATATTTGAGGTTTTATTGTTTAAGAGATTCTACATATGAAGGTATGACATTATTAATGATTACTATACAAGAAATTTGAATCTGATCGAAATTGCAACAGTTTTTATCTTTCCAAATTAACTAAAATATATAACAGACATATCAGAAATGAGGAACTATAAATAAGAAAGTATACTAAACTATTTCAACATATGCATATCATTGTTGCACATTGCTACTCTGTTTCTATGTGGTCATATTTTTTCAATAACAGTTCTTGCATAAATAAAAAGTAAAAGCCATCTCCAATAGGTTCAATTCAATCTCTATCCACTAAGAAGGCTGCTGCCGATAAGGATCAAATAGCTGATGAATCGGGTGCTACTGCCTCTGCTGAATCGTATGCTACTGCCCCTGCTGAATCAGGTGCTACTGCCCCTATGTGTTTTCATATTTGTCCTGTAATCGGGTGTTACTGCCCCTACTTCCCCCATGTGTTAAAAAAAGAAAAGAGGCAATGAAATTGGTTGTTACCATGGATGGCATCACTTTCTGGTGGAATGGTTATTGTTCGGCTATTTATCTTTCGGATATCACAATGAAATTACTTATTTTTTTTATAGTGTGTAAAGTCATCATGAAACTAATTTATTATACTGTGATGTTTGTATTTTGATCTATGATAGTGAAGACGTGGTAAATTAGTGTGGCAGATGAGGTACAATTATTTATATTATTAATTTTGTACCCATTTTTTCGTTAATATATTTATGCCTTATGTTGTTATAATAACAATGTATCGGGTAGTTCACAATATGTAGAAACAATGTATGAATAGGTACAAATTAGAATGAAGAAGCCAAACATATTTTTTTGCACATCATGGAGATGTATAAATGTTCGAAATTATTTTGATGAAGAAGATTCAGTTATGCAGTTTTATTGAGGTAGTTTTCAGTTTCTCCATTATGAGCTTGGGGTTAAATCATATCAAATTCTGAATGAAAGTTCTTATAGTTTCTTCTATATGACTATCTTTTTCTACTTTTGATATGTAGATGGTATGTACTGCAATACCATATTTAAAATATTTTACCTTGAAATTGGAATAGAAAAAAGATGTGCAGTTTAGTGCACCATGTATTGTATTAAGTTTGCATATTGTTGTTATTGAACAAATTAAGTTAAATAGATGATGTTTATACGAGGTTTAAGAGATACTATTTGTATTTTTGTTGAAGTATTTTTTGTTTGTTAAATAGTGTGGATAGTCCCATAGTGGAAATTTTGCCTAAAAAATTTTAATTGTTTACACTACTGTGTTATATAAAAAAATTCTTGACTTAAATTCATATTTGGTGGCTATGATGTTTATGAGAGGTTCAAGACGGACTTAAAATTGTTGTTGCATATTTTTTTGTTGGGGAACGAAATTTTTGCCGTTTTGCGATTTCGTACTTTAAAAAATTTCGTCGTGCCTTCAGGCACGGGCATACACTAGTATATATATATATATATATATATGTATAGAGAGAGAGAGAGAGAGAGAGAGAGAGAGAGAGAGAGAGAGAGAAAGAGAGAGCAAGACTCATACGTCATGCTTCCTACATTACCAATAAATTACACCTAGTTTTAGGCCCTAAAAAAATATTTTCTTATTTTAACCATGGAGTTACCTTCCAATATATACATGTTCAAAAAATTAGCTCAAAATACAATTCCTAGCTATTTTTAAAAATCTAATAAAAAACAACTGAAAATACCTTATATATAAGGGTCTGCGTTAGAAGAATTTTGTGGGTTTTTTAAAAATAGCTAGAAAATGTATTTTGAACTTATTTTTTGAACATATGTTGATTGAAAGTTTAATTTTAATAGAAAAATTAAAAAAATGTATTTTTAGGGCCTAGAACTAGGTGTGATGTATGGTGTAATATATAAAGTGTGATGTATGAGAGTCTCTCTCTCTCTCTGTATATATATATATATATATATATATATCATGGTTAACCTATATTTGAGCATAAAAGTAGGAAATAATGAAGAAAAAAGTGCTAGAATGCATAGGAAGAAAGGTAAAAAAAATATACAATATTTTAACCTATCACACCCTCCTAACATAGACATTGCTAGTCCCTAGTGATGAAACAAAAAAAAATCAGTCCAACAGGGAGAGAAACCAAAAATATGAATGCATAAATTATATAAATGCCACTTTTACGGGCAGTCGATTGAATTTAGCAAATGAAACAAGATATTAATACCCTAAGTTACCCTAGTGCACGAGTGTTGTCTCGTGAGGGTTTTCAAGGATGAAAACTACGAACATCAAGTTTCCTCAAATAGTATGTCTTATTAACAATACTAGACATGGTAAATAATAATGAAAAGGATTTCAATATGTTATTAGCATAGTGAATGAATTCACTCAAAAGTCCATAGTTATTAATATTATATTAACTTCAACCACAATGGAAACTTTAAGAGTGAATGGAAGAGAGAGCACATGAAAATAGTTTGATTTGGCAAAACATTTATAAACCGGATAAGTGTTACAGCGTGTATGATATCAATCCTCATTGATGTTTACACTGAACAAATTAAATCACTCTGAATGGGGTGTAACATACACTGGACATACGGGCATATATAGTAATGTAAATGGAAATTATACTGCGCACATGTCATCAATGAAGAACGCTAAATATATAATGAAAAATATGTAGTCTCTATAAAACAATAACGTTCATTTAGGGAGTCAAAATGTATTTTCACAAATTATCGCAATTATTATGACATTTGAATCGCATTAATTTGAGGATCCGATAGGACTTTAAAGGGTTGTAATGTAGGTTTGGGGTTAAGTTTTTGAAATGAAGGGAATATGCATGGATTCAAAGGTGTTCGGGGATGACACACATGGAATAATGAAAAGTTGTGGGCAATTTCAAAATTGGAAGGTGACTTCCACAATACTCATTGGATTTGACAATGAAGAGTGACAAGGGTTATTGAATGTTATTTACAAAAAGGAAATCTTTATCTTTATCTTTATCTTTATCTTTATCTTTATCTTTTTTTCTTTTTCTCTTCTTTTTCTTTTATTTTTCACACTTCTTTCTTTTCTTTTTCACTTTTTCTTTTCTTTTTCTTCTCACTCGAACATGCTTGATTGCAAACATAAAACAAGAATATCATAAAACCCCAAGTATCATTCCAAGCAAAGGTATGGAAGGTTTATATATGGTGTACAAACTCTAACTTGGAGTTGGTTATGGGATTTTGGGGTTATGAAATAAAAGGCTATATTAAGGCTCAACGGGGCTGACGAGGGGAAATATATAAGGTGCATCAAGGTCTATATGGGTTAAGTAGCAACTCTGTGATCATTTCTTAAAGTTTAGGCAATTCTCAAATCAAAACAAATTTGAAAATCATGATCAGGAGACATATTTCAAGATGAACTCAATGAACAGTCAATGAAAGAAGAGTGACATTACCAACGAATTTGACGTTTTCAAGGAGGAAAGAGTAGTGTATAAACACTCACAAATGAAGAAAAGTAAAAAATCTCACTTAGTGTAAATATATACAAATGCAATAAAAGATTATTGAGTTATAAAGGCCATAACCAAATCATTTAAATAAGAAACGTTCATGTCCTCATGGGTTTAAAGTTTAATTCACGAAGTTTTTCATAATATCAATGATTCGAGGACTAAAGTACAATAACTTCTAAAATAGAGAACATGCATCATTCGATTATCTATTGGATCGATCATTTATTAAAATTTATCATTGAAAACATAGGCAAAATATCCAACAAAGGAGAAAAAAAGAAATTATTTTTTACATTCTTCAATTTTTTACAAAAAAAAACTACATGGAAAGAACATATGATCAATCAATGGAATCAAAAAGCAATAGGAAAAATATCCCACACACCCCTAATTTAAACCTTGAATTATCCTCGATGTGAATCAAGAACCAAGTTAAAGAGAGAGAAGAGGGTAATATTACTCAAAATGGAGCAATCTCCAAAAAGTACAAGTCTAAAGATTCTAAAAAACATGTTAGCAGAAGCATAACAAGAAAGAATAATAAAAACTTAACTAATTATACTAAACAACAATTAAAAAGAAAAATCAACCTAATATGTACAACCTATAATTTGAACTTCTAACTAACTATTGGGATCTACTAAAAATATTATTTGATTAAAAAAAGAAATTCGTTTGAACAATGAAAGGCATGGTTTGGGTGTAAGAAATGAACCATTGTCAATTAGAAGTTTTGTCAAATGATGAGGGTTTGGATGGAACGGGTGACAAGTACGCATGGGATCTAACAAAAACTGAATTTCCACCGAAATATTTACAACTGGAATGACAGGTAGCGCACGTGGATGCAAGATTGCCTTCATAGAAAGAAACTCAAGCAGGTAATCCTCATCGGTAGAAGGGTTGAATGTTTTAATGTTTTAAATCGATTCATGGGACACTTTAATGATTCGATAATGGATAATGAAAATGGGGAAGAAATAAATTCAATCTTGAGAGATGACTAAGTTTTCTCAAAGATTGAATTTCGAAGAAAATAAGATCATTTTTAATAAATTTTCTTTTTTTTTTTACCAAAGAAGAAATCATTTCACTGTAAATGGACACTACATCCATTTCTTCCTCACCTTCATTCTCTTTTATGCCTTGGTCCAAGTGAAGAATGGTTTGTTCCAAATTAGGCATCGGTTACTCATTTGGTTCAACACATTCATTAACATCAAAAGTCTCAAAAGAAAAATTATCATTGGATTCAAATAATAAATCCAAGTCTTGCTCCCAACAATGATTTTACTCCGGATAACAGTTTTCAAACCTTTCATTCCCAAGAATGTGTATGACCTCACACAATGTCATAGGTGGAGGCGCGAATTCTTTAAAATGATAAGTTTGAAAACTATCCTCTGAACTACTACCAAAATCATTATCATAAATTTTTTAAAAGATATTACAATTAGTTTCAACATTCTTATTATTAGGATTTTGTGGTCGTTTATTTGAAAGATCATTCTCAAAATTTTCATAATCCATAGATTGACTTTTTTTGTACTCACCTAAAGACATTTTAGATGTATTGAGATTTTGACTTGAAGAGTATTGACCATGAGAAAGCGGGTTTGTATGTATAGTCCTTATATTAGGTTACGCACACATAAATTTAATTTTTAATTTTTAATTTTAAGTTTTATCTTAATTAAATTAGGTGTGCATGAAAGATAAAGTCCAAATTGAACTCTGTCTAATCACATAATTAAATAAAACAAACACATGAAGAAGATTGAGGGAAAATCCCTTTCGGGCAAAAACTAGAATTCATCACTGTAAAGAGTTTTACTGACACTAATAACTAACTGATTACTTAGATATCCACTAAGTATAATGCGTAGAATCTTCAAATCTTCTACAAAATGTGATGCAATACAACACCACTCACAGGAAGCGATCTTCTCTCTATATCGACTGATCAGCCTAAGGAATCAAGATCCTTAAGTCAACAGTAGAGAAATCTCTATAAGGGTTTGACTTCAACATGTACGAAACTTTGGTTTGATAAAAACTCAACAAATTTTATAGAGGGATGTATGATTTGAAAAACAAAACCTTTTTTTGGAAAACAAAAGTGTTTTAAAGAAACAGAAAGGTGGGAACTTTTGGTTCGGATATAAGAAAAGATTTTCGCACAAAGTTCTCGAGAAAAATTAACAAAAAGGTTTTTAAAGAAACAACATACGAATTTTGAGGCAATGGTCTCATTTGAACGAAAATGAGACCTCATTTGAAACGAAAACATAGGTCCAATCTCATTTGAACGAAAGCCCAAACTCGTTCGAACGACCTTCCAATGAGAATGGTTTTATAAAACAGAGCCCTTCTCATTAGATGCTCGTTAGAAGCTCTATCTAAAGAAAATAAAATTTGTTCGAACAAAATCTTCATCTCATTCTAACGATCTTAAAAAAATTTAAAAATTCTTTTCAAAATTTTTTTTATAAAAAAAACTCGATTAAAAAAAAGCAAACATCCCATAATATAATTGACGAGTGAAATCAAAACCACAAATGTCGTATACCTCCATAAAGTGTTGATGACAAATCCAATGGCTTGAAATCAGGAAATGATGCTCGGTCAGTAACATGTCTTCAAATGCTTGTGGAAGCAAAAGCAAATGTAGTCTTTGATTTTTAGCAATGGTTTGTAACGGGATACACCAGAATACTAAAACTATGAACAGTTATAAAATCTCGCTCTTACAAATCTTCCCCTTTGGCTATTCCGGTAAAAAATAAAAATCGAAAACTACATTACAATAAAACCCCTAAGACAATGTATCATAATGTCCTGCCAACCGAAAATCTTTTTGGATTTTTCCAAAAATATATATTAAAAAAAAGGTATAATAATACAATATAAATACAATCTACCAATAGGGATATAAGATATGAACATGAAAATCACCCTACACTAGATAGAGTACCAGAACTCAACTAATGGACGAAATACCTAAAGACTTCCTAAGATTCTCGAATCTAAGTGCATCTAAAGGTTTCATGAAAATATCGATTAATTAACGTTTGGTGCTCACAAATCTCAAGGACACGACCTTCTCCTCAACGAGATTATGAATGAACTGCTAACGTATCCTAATGTGCTTTATGCGAGAATGTTAGACCGGATTACGGGATATATAGATTGCACTCGTATTATCACACGAAAAAATCATTGTGCCTTTGAAAATCCCATAATCTTCTGACATTTACTTCATCCATAAGAGTCGTGTGCAATAACTCCTAGTGGCTATATACTCAGCCTCCGTCATGGATGAAGATATGAAGTTTTTCTTCTTTTTCAACCAAGAGAAAATATCACTCCCAAAGTAAAAAAAATTGAGGTGCTCCTACAACCATCAACATTCTCGACCCAATTGACATTCTAATAGGAGAACAAACGGTCATCGATATCAAAAAGAATAACAAATACCATAGGAAAGAATGCCACTCACTTATTTAATGATACGTTTAAGTGCGAGCAAGTGTGAATCTTTCGTGGATGCTTGGTATTGCGCACAGACCCCAATGCTAATGGAAATTTTGGGACAACTAGCAATCAAGTAGAGAAGACAACCTATTATGCTCCTATAAAGGGTTTGCTCCACATCCTTGCCTTAAGTGTCTTTGATAAGCTTAGTCAATGTGCTCAGAGGGGTGCGTGATTGCATAGCGAAGTCTAAGCCAAATTTCTTCACTAGGTCCCTAGCATATTTGGATTGAGATATGAATAGCTCATCCTCTAGTTGATTCACCTGGAGGCCTAAGAAGAACGTAAGCTCACCAGTCATGCTCATTTCAAACTCTCTTTTCATCTCTTCCTTAAAATTATGAGCACGTCGGGATCACGTGGATCCAAAGACTATATCCTCCATATAGACTTGGGCAACCAAGATAGCACCACTCTTTCTCCTCACAAACATCTTATAAATTCCCCCTCTCTTGAAGCCACAAGCTAAGAGATAAGAAGTGAGCATCTCGTACCAATCACGAGGTGCTTGCTTCAAACCATACAAGGCCTTCTTAAGATAATAAACATGTCCCGGGTATTTTGGATCTTCAAACCGCTTTGGTTATTCCACATATACTTCCTCTTGTAGAATGCCATTAAGGAAGGCACTCTTGACATCCATTTAATATAACTTGAAGATTAGATGATATGTTATGGCGAGCAGTAAGCGGAAAAACTCAAGCCTAGCAACAGGAGAGAATGTCTCATCAAAGTATACACTCTCAATATGTGTGTAGCCTTGAGCGACCGACCTAGCCTTATTGTGAACTATGGTACCATTCTCATCCATCTTATTATTGTAAATCCACTTGGTACCTATCACATATGTGTCGCTAGGTTGGGGGACTAACTCCAAATATCGTTCTTACGAAACTGAAGTAACTCATCTTGCATAGATAATATCCAATGCTCATCCTTGAGTGCTTCTTTCACATTCTTGGGATCGACTATGGAGGTGTAGAAAAGGTAGCTAACCACATTCTCAAGTTGAGCGCGGGTCTTGACACCTAGTGTGAGATCACCATGTATAGTGGAGGGGTCATGACTCTTTTGAACCCAAGAGGGTGGGCCCTCTAAATCAAGAATGACGTCCATCGGTGTAGTATGAGGAATGATGGGATCGTCATTAGGTGGTGCATCATCCTCACACTGGGGACAAGGGTTAATAGACGTTGGCGGCTCGTCCTCTCTAACCGTGATGTTTATTATCTCCAAAACCCTAGAGCTTGCAAGGTTAAACACCCTATAAGCCCTACTCGAATATGAATACCCTAAAAATATCCCCTCATAGCTCCAAGAGTTAAACCTTCTTAAGTACTCTCTATCTCTCAAGATATAGCAAGTACTACTAAAGACACAAAAATACGATAGGTTATGCTTCTTCCCTATCCACAACTCATATGGCGTGTGTAACATGTGTTAAAAAAGATATACCCTATTCACCGTATGGCATGTAGTACTCACTGCCTCTACCTAAAAACATTTAGTCACGTTTATCCCAAGAAGCATGGATCTAACCATTTCTTGAATCGTCTCTCAATTATCCTATTTTGTTGAGGAGTACTAATATCAAAAACTTATGTTTGATGCCCACTCCATCACAATAGCTATCCACTCCGACTTCATTAAATTTAGTGTCATTGTCACTACACATGCAATTAATAGTGACACTGTACTGGTTTTGTAGAACACGATACTTGGTTATTAGGAACTCAACCGCAATGGGCTTTTCCCTAAGAAACCCCACAATAGAGTATTTCAAAAAGTCATCGACCATTAAGAGAATGTATCTTACCACCTAAACTCTCTGAACGGAAGGCCATCACTAGAATGTATCTCTTACCACCTAAACTCTCTGAACGAGTAGGACTCATAAGATCTATATGTATCGACTCTAACATACGTGAGGTGGTAATGGCATTCAACTTACGATGGGAATTTTGAATTTGTTTTCCTTGTTAACAAGGTCCACAAATCGAGGAAGTTTGTTTCCCAAGCGATGGTAAGACACGAACTAGGTACTTTTTCACTAATTTCTCAAGATCTCTAAAGTTCACATGACCTAGTCATTGATGCCAAAGATCCACAGAGAAGACCATGGCATTTTGCACACAAATGAGGACTTGGTAACAATCCTATAGTAATTATCTTCGGTCCTCACTCCTGGTAGTAATAGTTCACCTGATTGATCATATACGTTACATTCGTAATGGTCAAACTTTACCATAAAGTTTGCATCGCACAATTGGCTTATGCTAATTAAGTTCGCTTTCAACCTTTTTACCTACAACACATTGTCTAGTTTTGAAAATTCAGTTATCTTAACAAAAACATGTCCTAAAATACTAGACCTACTCCCATCTTCAAAGGTGACTTTGCCTTCCTAGCAATCCACAAGGATAGTAAAATATGATATGCCACTGGTCATGTTCCTAGATCACCCACAATCAAACTATCATTGGAAAGTATTTTGAACCTTGATAGAAATGTTAACAAAAAGGGCTTTTTCATCTTGCCTATGTACCCAAGTGGTGGTAACCTTTTTTTTGCCTTTATCGTTGTTGGCTCTAGTCATAGAGTTAGAAGTGCTCTCAAGTGACACAGACATCCATTGAAATTCTTCCATTAAGCTTTATGAAATTGTGATTAGGAACTCAACTTGCTCTCTAAGACTAGCAAAGTGTGTGCAAGAGAACATGTACATTTAGTTCTCCCTAAGTTGTAGCAAAATTCGCTAAGGTGACCTCTCCTTTTGCAATGGGTGCGAACAGACTTATTTGGGTCTACCTTGGTTTGCTCTTTTAGGTTGAACTCTCTTTGTCGGGTTAGGTCAAGGCCCGTATGGATTCATAGCAAACTTATGAACCGATTTCAGTGTAGCATGGGAAATGGATGTACCATCATAACCTATTACATGCCTCTTACTAAAACCTAAAGCGGGACTGAGGAACATCTTTCCATCCTTCTTTGATGTATCCCTTATAATATTCTTGACCTCCAAAGCATGTTCGAGATACTTCTTGAGTTAGAATGCAAGGAATTCAAGTTTCTCACAAGTCTTCAATAAATTTGAATATCTCTTATGAGACTAGCCACTTTATTAGTCAAGTCGTCATTTTCCTCCTCCACTAAAATGATACTCTCTCCCAAAGTAACTTTCACTAAGGACTCACTCTCTATCGACTATCTGTACTCCTTCTCTAAAGCTAAAACCCTAAACATTAAAGCTTTATTATTTTTCGTTTTAAAGGAATCAGCATAAATCTCGGTATAAGCACATTAAAGGTCATTCTATCCCGCACTCTCTCCAGAATGACTAAACTCACCGTCGAGGTCGTCATGTTTAGCAACTTCCTCTTTGGTGTGAAGTGTACTCAATGTACTAATATGACTATCCATGAACGCGATGAAGTTACGTCCATGTGGTGATTCATCCTGAAACCCACCGACTCGACATTATTATCATTAAGCGTGGCATTAAAGATAGCTTTGCCTTTTCCTTGTCTCTTTAATCCTGTAGCACACTCGTGGGCTTTGAGACCCTTATAATAGCACTCATAACATCTCTCGTCATCTTTCTTAGGGTACTCTCCACTTGATTTTTCAATATGTTGATTGCCCAATTTATATTTTTTATCTTTTTCAAAACTTTTATTTTCTTTGGAAGTATTTTCTTTTCTAAGATTTGAGAAATTTTTTAAAATTTTTTGCAATAAGTGAAAGATTATAAAGATCAAAATCATACTCAGAGTCAGAAGAAACCTCCTATTTCTTTTTAGATTGAGATTTTAAAGTAGTTCCCTTTTTCTTTGGTTTAACAATTTTAAGAAACATGTCGATCTCATAAGTTTGAAGGTCTCCTATGAGTTCGTCTAAACTAAGCGTATATAAAATTTCCAAAGAATTAAGGACGTTAACCTTAGGAATAAATCGGGACAGAAGGGATCTCAAAAGCTTTTTCACTATGCATGTTTTAGGAATTCTCTCAGTCAAATTATAACTAGAGTTAACGATATCAGACAATCGTGCATAAAATTCATCAAATGATTCAGACTCTAGCATAGTAATAGCCACAAACTGTGTGGCAAGATTTCATAGCTTAGAATCTTTCACAGCATTAGTACCCTCGTGAGTGAGATGGAAGGTATCCCAAGCTTCCTTAGACGTGGCACATATCATGAATCGACGGAATTCGTTAGGAGTGACAGCTCCATAAATGATACTCAAATCGCATGAGTTAGAACTACTCCATTTTAGTTTATCCTCCATATAAGTGATGACATGTTTAGGACTCATGACATCGCCATTAGTCCCTATGGGTGGTGTCCACCCTCTTTCACCAACAAGCTGGACACGCTCGTCAATCACTTTCAAAGTCAACCTCATTTGAGATTTCCAATAAGAATAATTAGACCCATCAAAAATTGGTAACCTAATATACATATTATCCATACCCAAATTTTTAAAGGATCACATAAAAACTTAGTGTCACCGGCGCTGATACCAATTTGAGAAAGCGAGTTCGTATGGATAGTCCATATATTAGGTTATGCACACACAAATTCAATTTTTAATTCAAATTTTATCTTAATTAAATTAGTTTTGCATGCGAGATAAAATCCAAATAAAACGATGTCCAATCACACTATCAAACCAAACAAACACACGAAGAAGATTGAGGGAAAATCTCTTTCGGGCAAAACCTAGAATTCAACACTGTGAAGAGTTTGACAAACACTAATCGACTTATAGACTACTTAAATCTCCACTAAGTATAATGCGTAGAATCTTCAAATATTTTGTATAAATGTGATGCATTCCAGCATCACCCACATGAAATGATCTTCCCTCGGCATCCACTGATCAACCTCGGGATTCAAGATCCTTTCTTCTTCAGTAGTAGAGTCGCAACTCCATAAAAGTCAGAAGTAGAGAAATCTCTACAAGGGTTTGATTGCAACATGTACAGAAATTTGTTTTGACATAAACTCAACAAATCATATAGAGGGATTTATGAGTTGGAAAACAAAAGTGTTTTAAAGAAACACAAAGGTTGCAACTTTTGGTTCAGGTATAAGAAAAGATTTTCTCCCAAAGTTATTGAGAAAAACGTAACAAAATAGGTTTTTATTAAAAAAAATTGAGGCAATTGTCTCGGTTGAACAAAAACACGGGTTTTATTCTAACGAAATCCAGTCTCATTCGAACGAAAGCCCAAACGCATTCGAATGCCCTTCGAACGACCTTCCAACAAGAATGGTTATGTACAATAGAGCCCAAATCGTTAGATGCTCGTTAGATGCTCGCTTTAACGAAAATGCAATTTCATTCTAACGAGATCTTCAACTCATTCTCAATAGATTAAAAATAAAAATATATATTTTCAAAGTTCTTTTTATTAAAAATCCTCAATTAAAAAAACATTTATGAATATAATTGATGAGTAAAATCAAAACCACAAGTGTCGTATACCTCCAAAAAGTGTTGGTGACAAATCCAATGACTTGAAATCCGGAAACATTGCTCGGTCACTAACTGTGACACCCCGACTAATTAAATACCGGATAGCTACTCCTTTATTAAATTAATTCAAAATGTCAAGTTGGTCCAGTTAATAGCATCACTGTCGAAAACATTTTAATGATTACTAACCACCTAGTATTTAAAAAGTAAGTTGCCAAATTTTAATTTAAGTCGGATTAACATGCAACAAGTGTAATGAAGAATAATAACACCATTCACCATAACGAAGTAAATAGAATAACCATCACATAATATAAATAAAGTCTAGAGGAAAAACTCCTCACTACAAAACCACAAACTGAAATAACTAAACGAAATACTGAATCAATACATGCCAAAGTCTGAAAACTGTAATGGAAAGATGTCTCTAATAGAAATCGGCAACATGCCCTACAACTGATAGATAATGACTCTGGAATCCAAATGATAGAAGCGTCTACAAGCAAATCCCTGTAGCTTCCACAAACAGCTACAGCTCGTCACCTGAATGAGTATCCTATGCATGGTGTCCTTGTGGCTGGGCACCTAAAATGGTTTTACAAAAAAATAGATTTGAAAGCAAACGGGTCAGAGCCCGAATGTGGAGATATTTTAAAAACCTGCAAGTGCTTTAAAAACATTTAAAACATTAAATGCAAAGTACATGTTAGGACGTGCACTCACATGATATTCTCACCTCTCGTCTAACTGTGCACTCCTAACGTAAGTACCCATCTACAACGACACAAACCACTAGCTAAGTGACATCATATCTAGCTAGACTGTCATAGGTCCTACCCTTATTACTCGGTTCTATTAACATTATAACGCTCGTAATTAAGTAGGGGTTTAACGTAAACTCAGATGCTCAATATGCAATATATTACTCCATCAGCTAACTCGTTATGTTTCTCGAATCAATACCTTAATTATATTCACAACATTAACATGAGGATTCCCATTAATTAAGTGTATATTATTCACATCATAAATATACAATACAAGCACCCCGAGAGCTAAGCTGCGGTGCACACATACTCTGCTATCCATACCGGTACATCACGTACATAAGGATTACATATTCTGAATCTCTCAAGAATAGTTCACAGATAACAACATCATAAATAATGGAGGCGAACACAGTCACATCACATGGGTCACGCACATACCTACGCTCCCACGATCAGCGGACTTATTAATATCCCAATAAGTCTTTCTATGACCTATGTTCATCAAGGTAACCAGTCTAAATTCGGGCAACACAAGGATTAGAGGGCCCTAAGCGAACGCAAACCTCCCGTGATAGCAAGTATGGTAGGTATGTCATACACACAATTCATATACCAATACTAAGTAAACACACGTCTTAGAAATCTCTTAGTTTAATTGTAGTACTATTCCCATTCTCGTACCAATCTATAATTTACACACTTTATACGATTTCCGGTTTATAATCATACGCACCATAATCTATTCTCACGTCGTAGTAGACACTCACGTCTCAACCCAAACGGTTCATTGATTTAAATCACTCGTATACAATTTACTCCTCATAATAACCCAAAAGTCCCAAATCTATCAATACATCATCAAAGGAATGTTAACTCTACCCTAGAACAAGTTTACGAAACTCCCAAAATCAAAACAGGCCAAAAAGGCCTAAACTGCCAGCTCGTTAGAAGTCTCGTTCGAACGAGGCTGTTCGAACGAGATTCCAGTTCGTTCGAACGAACTGTAACTTCTAACGACATCTCGTTCGAATGAATGTATCGAACGAAAATGCAGTTCGTTCAAACGAAGGTATCGAACGAAG
The DNA here is from genome assembly GCA_949130495.1 of Sambucus nigra. Taxonomy (NCBI): domain Eukaryota; kingdom Viridiplantae; phylum Streptophyta; class Magnoliopsida; order Dipsacales; family Adoxaceae; genus Sambucus; species Sambucus nigra. The sequence continues at coordinate 726,467,004 of OX422207.1, forward strand.
TCTCCCCTCGTTAGAAGCGACTGGTCAACTCGTTAGAAGCTCGTTCGAACGAGCTCGTTCGAACGACCTGGGGAGGTCTTCTAACGAGGGACCAGTTTCGGCCCAGAATTTTCCTTCTTCGTTTTTCATCAATTTTTACTCCTCAAATCTCCTCTAAAATTCGTTCCAACAATGTTTTAAGTTCTCTAATCATCCTAAAACATGCTAAGGTCATACACTAACATCTTTTAAGGGATTAATACATCTTAAACATCATTAAATCACAAGTTTCTACATTTTTCCCCAATTTTCTTTAAGAACATAAACCCTAGATTTCTATCATCATCAATTCCCCGAATTAAATCCGTTTTTAATTTCATCCAATAACTAATATCATCAGTATGATCATCTACCTAACATTCTACATACAATTTTCCTCAAGATTTCAAGTTCTAACCTTCAAAATACATGGGTTTTCATATTTCACCAAGAACAAATCAGTTTTATTAAATTCCTACACATGGAAAGAGCATTCTCTGAAATTGAATGATAATAAAACACTTGCCTTGAGTGTCTCTGAATTTGATGTTGATTTCCTCTCTCTCTTTCTGCAGAATTCCCTCTCTCTCTCTCTTTCTCCAAGCTTCTTCTCCAAAGGTGGCTATGGTGGCTAGGGTTTTCTTTGGGAAAGTTGGAAACCTAAATGATAACCTCTGTAGCTTAATGGGTTAATATGGGTTGGTTAGTGGGTTTAGTGGGTCTATTCCCAATCATATTTACTTCTCTAATTTTCGTCATTTTTAATTCCTAAAAATACGAAATTACCAAAATTCCCTTTATATTGCCGGTATGGCCTAAAAATACCCCGGGACCCAAACTACACCCCGGCTAGTGTTTTCTGACTATCTCGACCCTTCCGGACGCGTTGGCGCACTCAAAATGACCATATGGTTTAAATAATTTAAATTCACTTTTATAATTAAAATAATTATATCCCGACGCGACTGTCACACGCGTCCCAATAAAATGAACAAATTGCCGTATATCAATATCACGACAAATTTCATAATTCAATATTCATATAACATCATATATGCTCAATATAGTTAAATACCAACTCACAACTCGCTAGTATTTTACCCGGATTAATTTCCAATTAATTCACATTTAATTAATTAATCCCAAAAATAAATATAGCCAAAAGTACAAGGTATTACACTAACATGTCTTCAAATGCTCATGGAGGCAAAAGAAGAGGTAGTCTTTGGTTTGTACCAACGATTTGTAACGGGATAAGCCAAAATACTAAAGCGATGAGCAATTATAAAATCTCCTTCGTACAAACCAAAAGTCATAAGTTTAGGGAGATTTTAAGATTTATCGTTACGATTACCAAAAACCTTATAATAAGACATGCATACCCTAATAAGCTCAAGATGATAAAATACACAAAGTGATGTGCCACCGATGGATTCAAGCGTTTCTTGGCACTCAATTATATAAGTACTACAAAACTATTAACAACGAATAAAAATAGAAAGAAATAAATATTACAAAATACTAAATCAATTACAATCTAAAACAAAACACTCCCCAGCAATGACGCCATTTGATTCGCGCGAGATTGGAACCGAAGTGTTTATGTAATTTATGCTTGATCGTTATTTTCAGCTCCCATCGTAAATACAAAAACCTAAAGTATTACTACACTCTTCGCGGGAGTATAGTGTCTAGTTTGAGTACCAAATTCACAGAGAATATTGCTAGACGTTAATCGACTTATTACTTCTGAATAAAAGTGTAAAGGGCGATGGTTTTAATAAAAGATTAATCTAGGCATGCATTTAAACTAGGATTAATCAAAACGAGAAAAAACTATAGATTGAGAATAACATCTCTCAATAAGGATTAATTAGTATAAATGGTTACATGGGAAGAAAAGTTTATCAAGATTAAATCTTATTTTCACAATTAACAAAATATAGAGTTGTCACCCCCTAAATTCATATAAAAGCTTAATTGATTTTGGCATCAACAAATATCCCCGAGATTACCCACACAAAGTTATAAATACGGCCCATACATGATATACTCCTTTTAGTCTCCTATGCATCAAATCAAGAATAACCTACCCATTTAAACTAGTCTAATACATCATCAAAGCTAATCAACCCATTAATCCAAGGCGAGCTCAATCATCTCAACCTAAACTAATTTAGCTAAAAAGTATTAAAAGCGTGTATTTAAAGCATATAAGTAAAGAAAGAAAGAAATAAGTAAAGAAAGAAAGAAATAAGTAAAGACAACTAATTAACAAAGAAATAAACAGCAAAAGAAAACTTTAATTAAAGAAGAAGAAGGTGAATAGTAGTTTACGCATTAAAGAAATGGCAAACCATAAGAAGGAGAAAGAGAAGCTCCCAAAATCCTCTCAAACGCTAACAAACTAATCGGAAATGAAAGATATCAATTAAGATCTCCAACTTACACATATATATAGTATGTTGGATTAAAAGAAAAGAAAAAAGAAAACAATAAGCCAAAATGCCAAATATATGGTATACCCGATCGATTGGGCCTTTGACCCGATCGATCTGTGGTTCTGATAAATGCCCATTGTCTTATTTCCATGTCAAAACTAGATGGGATGATCAATTGGTCCTTTTTGATAGATCAGTTGGGGCTCTGTTTTCAAGCCTCAATTCCTCTTCAAAAGGGATAATTTGCACTATATGGAAATGGCTCTAACTTCGTTGTTCGAACTCGAAATGAGGTGCGGTTTGCGTCTATGCAAAGTTAACTCAATGAAATACAGTTCCATGGAATTCCAATGGCCGAGAAATGAAGTATGAATTTACTAAATTTCCCTTGAAGTTTTGTCAAATAATGGAACTTTCCCAAAACACAGCCAATTGCTCCGTTAAGTATTCAAATACCTAGAAAAACTCACATAAACCTTGCACAGCATACATATATCGAATATCAATGTTAATATATCTATGAGCATAAAAATAGGAAATAACTGACACAAAAGTGCTAAAATGCGTAAGAATAAAGCTCGATATTATACAATATTTAAGACCTATCACACCCGCCTAACTTAAACATTGATAGTCCCTAGTGATGAAACAAAATAAAAACAGTCCAACAAAGAGATATATCAAAAATATCGATGCATAAATGATATAAATGCCACTTGTACGAGCGAATGATTGCGTTCGGCATATGCAATAAGTCATTAATCCCCTAGGTTACCATAGTGGACGAGTGTTATCTCGTGAGGGTTTTTCAGGGTGAAACCCACAAACATCAAGTTTCCTCAAAAAGTATGCCCAATCAGCAATACAACACATGCTCAATAATAATGAAAAGGACTTCAATATGTTATAAACATATTTAATGAATTCGCTCAAAAGTTCGTAGTTATTAACATTAGATTAACTTCAATTACAATTGAAACATTAAGAGTGGAAAGAAGGGTGAGCACATGAAAGTAGTTTGATTTGATAAAACTTTTATAAACTGGATTAGTGTTAAAGCAAGATATCAATTCTCATTGGTGTTTACACTCAACAAATGAAATCATTAAGAATGGGGTGCAACATACACGGGACATGCGGGCATATAGAGTAAATGCAAATAGAAATTAGGTCGAACACATGTCATCAATGAAAAACACTATATTAAAAATGAAAAATATGTAATCACAATAAAAGGATACTATTCATTAAGGTAGACGAAAGGTATTTTTACAAATTATTGTGATTATTATGACATTTTAACCGCATTCAAACTTAGATAACAATAGACTTTATAGAGTTGTAATGTAGGTTTGGGTTAATATTATGAAATGAGGGGAATATGTATGCATTCAAAGGTGTTCGAGAATGAAACACTTGGGATAATAGAAAATTATGGGCAATTTCAAAATTGGAATATGATTTTCATTACAAGCATTGGATATAACAATGGAGAGTGATAAAGATTATTTAACACTATTTACAAAAAGGAAATATTTTTCTTTCATTTATTTTCTTCTTTTTCTTTTGTTTTTCACACTTCTTTATTTTCTTCTTCACTTTTGCTTTTCTTTTTCTTATCACTCTCACATGCTTAATTACAACCATATAACAAAAACGTCACAAAATCCCAAGTATCATTCCAAAAAAAGGTATGGAAGGTGTATATATGGTATAAAAACTCAAATTTAGAGTTGGGTATAGTATTTCTAGGTTATGAAATGAAAGGTTATATTAAGTCTCAAAGGTTTCGCCAGGGCAAACATATGAGATGAAGTAAAGGTCAATATGGCTTAAATAAAAAAGATGGAGTATTATCCTTTCCTAAAATTTACGCAAATATCAAGTCAAAACAACTTTAAATACCATGATTAAGTAATACATTTCAAGATGAACTCAATTAATGAACGATCAATGAAAGAATAGTGAGATTATCAATAAATTTAACGTTTTCAAGTAAGAAAGAGTAATGTATAAACACTCACAAATGAAGAAAAGCAAAAAGCTCGCTTGGTTTAAGTATATACAAATGCAACAAAAGATTACCAAAATCATTTAAACAAGAAAAGCACCTATGGTCATGGCTTTAAACTTCATTTCATGAAGTTTCTCATAATATCAATGATTCGAGGACTAACGTCCAATAACTTCTAAATCGAGAACATGCTTTATTGAATTATCTATTGGATTAGATATTTATTGAAATTTATCATCGAAAACAAAAGTAAAATGCATAACAAAGGAGAAAAAAGAAAGAAAATATTTTTGAAAATTTTCAATTTTAAGAAAATATTTTTGAAATTTTTCAATTTTTTACAACAAAGGCATACTTGGAAAGAACATATGATCAATAATTGAACTCAAAAAGCAATGGGAAAAAATATCCCACTCCCCTAACTTAAACCTAGAAATATCATTAAGGTGAATCAATAACCAAGTTAAATATAGGAAAAGATCAATATTACCCAAAATAGAGCGATATTACCCAAAATATAGCGAACTCCGAAAATTGAAAGTCCAAATATTCTACAAAACATGTTAGCACCAAGCATAACAAGAAAGAATAATAAAAACTTAACTAATTACAATAGACAATAAATAAAAAGAAAAACCAACTTAATATATACAACCTACAATTCAAATTCTAACTAACTATACACAAAAGGTTGAAATTTTTGAGGGTCCACCCAAAATGGAAAGGCCTATCGAATGGGCCTTTTTTACCAATCAATTGGGACTCCATTTTCTGGCCTCATTTCCTCATAAAAGGGAGAATTTGCATTATACATAAATGGCTCTAACTTCGTCCTCCGGACTCACAATGAGGTGTCATTTGTGGACACGTGAAGCTAAATCAACGAAATACGCTTCCATGGAATTCAAAATGTCGGGACATGAATTATAAACTTACGAAATTTCCCTTAAACTTATGTCACAGACGGAACTTTCCCAAAACACAACCAGTTGCTCAGTTAAGCATTCAAATACTTACAAAAACTCACATAAACCTCGCACAGCATATATATATTGAACATCAAGGTTAACCTATATATGATCATAAAAATAGAATATAACAAAGATAAAAGTGATACAATGCATAAGAATAAAGGGAGGTAATATACAATTTTTGAGACCTATCAATGCACACACTTAAAAAGTGGACCTATAAATGATCGATTGTATAGGTTCCCCTCTAAGTTGAGGTAGAATTTAGTCAACTTTACTCTCAACTTGTGAGCATATTTTTTATTTGGAGGTAACTTTGGCCTTTAAGGTAAATGATTATTGGATGCATCCAACTCCGCGCTTGATCAACTTCCATTCATACAACTTCAGGCTCTGGTTCATCTATGTTTGGTAAGTGGATATATTCCACCTCAATTGTCCTTTTCAAGTTGGTGTCAATTGTTAAGGCAAACTTATCCAAGTCATTGGCATGATTCTTCCAAATTCTTGGCAACTTTTCTATTGAAACTGACGTGAAAGTCTTGAGCAATTTCCTTATTTTATCTTTGTACGCCATCATCCTTGGATCTTTGGCTCCATACTCGCTAGTGATCCGGTTCGCGATTAGGCAAGATTTACAATGGATGGCAATATCTCTTTCACCCGTTGGTCTTGATATATAAAGGTTGACTAACATTTCCTCATAATCTACTTCGTTGTTGGAACCTTTGAACCCCAATCGTAAATGGTTGGGTTGATCCATAACCTAGGGCTTTCCTGGATAGGTCTTTTGGTGTGTGCATGCAATTTGGATGTAATCGGCCTTCAAAATCCTATGTCATTAAAGTTCCTCAAATCGTCCTACCTTAGGAAACTATCCATCGATGGAGGTATGTTCCTAAGAACACTCTTACGACTAACATGAGATCGCTTAATAGGTGGATTTTCTATGCTGGCTGATCTATGAATGGATTGATGTTCCTCCTGACGTCGCTTAAGAACTTCATGAAGGAACTTGGATCTAGAGACCCTTCTGTTACTCGAAGATGGAGGTGTTATGGGATACTGGACTCTGTTTCTATGTCGGTGTTCAAACCCGTGAGAACTGGATTCATATCCCTTTGTATGTTTGGTGACTTACCTCCTGAGTATGGGTATTTCCTCATCTCGCTCCTGACAAAATCTCCTCATACAGTTGAACAAATTTATATATAGGATTCCTAGCATGTGAATCCTGGATAGGAGTGTCGTGAATGTGGCAGAATTAACTAGGCCCGGATGGTCGAGACGATCATCCATATGTTCTAGCATTGTTAGGTAAATCAGGGCTTCTGGTAAGCGTTTGTCCCATTCTGTCGACATGGACCTCATATTAAACTTTTCTTTTCCAATGAGAGTGATTAGAAGGTTTAGCATTCATGATGGATAATTTATCAACTCTAATGGTGGGGATTGGAAAAATTTCCCATTGACGGTGCCAAATTATAAGGAAATAAAACCTATAATATCTTAAACTTCCTAAATTAGCCCTGAATGCAAATATAAAAAGTAAAGAACACTGAATACACATTGTTCATCCTTGATCGGCCTACATCTACGTGGTAAAGGGGTGGTTTTCACCAATTGAAATAAATAGAAGAGCTTGGGGTTCTAGTTGAGATCACAAGCTTGTAGTACAAATATTCTTGTCCACAGAATGTTCATAACGCGCTTTCCTCATAGGTGAGGGTCTTATCTATATACATCAAGAGTATTATCAAACTAGGCCTTAGAGAAAATGTTTCCCCTAGTCGGCCTGATTTGGGATCATATTCTATACATTTTCTCCGTCATGATAGGATGGTGGCATTTTTTATAAGTAGTTTGCAGTTATTTCATGAATTTAATACAGCCCAATTATAATTGTCCTACTTAAGAAGCATCCTGTTTATAATAAAGGAAAAGTGAAATAAACTTTATACTAAAAGTGACCCTCCTGACGTCGCTTATAATTGTCCTCTTCTTGACGTTTATCACTTTTAGTATAAAGTTGATTTCACTTCCCTTTATTATAAATAGGAAGCCTCTTAAGCAGACTCCTAAAACATACCTAAAAATGGATCCTTTTTAAAATATTAAAAAAATGAACTTTCCAATAAAACTTAGCGGATGTGATATTTATAGTGAGGAAATTATCTACAAAAAGTATCAAAAAACCAACTAAGAAGCAAGTGAAAAGCAGGATTGAAAGATATGTGCATTTGAAATGTTGATTCTTTTGATGACCATCTCATCCATTTTTGGATTGAATTTTTTATTATTTATTTTATAAATGATCTCCTCGTCATGGAGATTAACTAAACCAAGTTTGATTGAAACTTTTAGTTTTCTAGTATTTTAACAAATTAAACTATTTTGGGAGTCTATTCTTTGGAGTCTGATAGAGAGACGTAATCTCTCTCTCTCTCTCTCTCTCTCTCTCTCTCTATATATATATATATATATATATATATATATATATATATGTGTGTGTGTGTGTGTGTGTGTGTAACAAATAAGACTATATCAAACTTTATTTTTTTAGAAATTTAGTCTTTTATTACACAATCAGTTGACCAAATGGATAAGTGAAAGGGCTCAATACTACAAGAGGTTTTTCGTCGAGTAAAAATTCACAAGTGCGATAAATCTGAAATAGTACAAAGGTTCAATGTGAACAAGAGAAAAAGTTGGCGTGGAAAAATACATGCCTCTTGAACTAAAATATACAATAAATGAACTAGATATAGTTTTGGGCCAAAAGGGCCCAAGATTTGGGTAGAAAAATAGCTCACTCATTTTGCCTAATGACGTGGAGGTAAAATTTCAGACGAATTTTTTTAAACCTATTTTACCAACTACCTCTAAAAATGGCGTTGGAATTTTACTTTACCATATGTGATAAAATTTCATTTTAACAAAATGTTAACATGCAAATATAACAGACACTCCAAACAACATTTAACCACAATAACAAATGTCGTGCCAACAAAAAAATACTACAATCATTTGAAGTGCCACGAAAATTTTACCTGATGCCAAAAGGCAAATGAGGATGATTTTGCCGACTAATATGACGCTATGGTGGCATTATTGGCAAAACCATAACTACGGGCTACAATCGGAGCTTCTTTTTCCATATATTCAACCTGAATATTGACTTTTTCATTTATATGTCCCAAGTTCCTAGAGGTGATCTAAGATAATTTTTAGTATTTTGTTATTTACACATGCTTTAAATTTTTGACTTTTTATCAAATAAAGTGTTCAAATGATAGTACTTTGTTCTGTTAGCCGAATTATTTCAAGTGACAAATGAGGTAGTTACATTAGCTTGAGTAACATTTCAAACAAAAGAAGAAAATAAAAAAGGAAAAGCATTGGGCAGCGATAAACATGTCGCCTTAAGATTAGATTTGCCAGTTTGCATGCTAAAAAAAGGACAAATGGCTTATATCTTAAGTTTGGCAATAAGTTTTGACTATTGATATACATAAGTGTGGTCTCGTCTGGACGACCCCCTGAGGAAGAGTCTTCCTCACAGACATGTCTTTGAACAAAACCATCATCCACCAGAAGCCCTCACTATCAGTCTCGTCCTAAGTAGTTTCGACCTTAGAGACTACTCCAGACGACTGGAAAAAAGTTATCTCAGTAAGCAGAGGCACCCCAATCTTAGTCACTTTTAGAATCAGCCTTAAACAACACCAAAGTTAGCCTCAGACGACATCAGAATGTCTCCTCAACCATCTCGCTAGATTGGGACGTTAGTCTCAAATGACTGTCTAGTCTCATCTCGGCCTTTAACAGAATGCTGCTAGATTATAGCAGTCTCGATTGGTCGAGACCTTCAACCTCAGACACCTCGTGCACACATGGGAATCATGACAGGGACATTGCAGGCATATGCTACTAAAACCATTATAGAAGATCAAACAACCACGTGGGGAGAATATTGTTCATCATAGCTTATGTGCTCATCTTTATAGCTGTCATACACTCATTGGCCTTTACTTCAATACGGCATTAAGTGCATGCTTGGGGTGATATTGCGCATCCCTGAGCTTATAAAAAAGATCTCATGTCTTCTTCTTTAAGGGAGGATAATCAAAAACCCAACTGTAACTCTATAAAATTGTTTAGAGAAAGAGAGGGAGAAAAGCTTATACACTTCCTATAAAAGTATATGCCCAGTTATAGTAAAAACACTCTTCCCTTTGCACAGAGAACGTAGGCCAACGACTAAACCACTTAAATTATGTGTCAGCTCTTCTGACTCCCATCTCTTCTACTACTTTACTTCATTATATTGTTTCCACTATTATTGTGTAAGTTTAAAAACCATGTTGCATCCCTTGGTTGATTTACAGCATCATCAACTATTTTATCAACAAACTTGTAATGAGTTTGGATGAGCAAAATAACTTTTTATTATTTTACCAAAAGACTTGAAGATTGTCTTAGTTGATACATATAGGGCATACGACTATTCAAAATGTTTACTAGATCCCTACTCTCAAAATCTCTTACATAACTATCGAATCGTTTTTCTCAAGGTTGACCCTGAGGGGAGATAACTGCCACGTTCCCCCTAATTCAAAGAATTTTAAAAAAACGCACTATTAGTTTTTTACAATACTGACATAATAAGTGTTAGAAATTAAACAAATAAAATTTATGTTGTTTTTAGTCTTGTATGTCATGTCTCTACAGAGAATTATTAAAATCTCTTTTATTTTATTTATTTATTTATCAATTTGTATATTTTCATATTCAATATATAATTACGTCCCCGTGCCAAAGGTTCACCTTTCTATTTAAAATGAGATATCGATATGCATAAGTACATGCCCAACACCAAGAGTCTTGAGATGCTGCATTCAACATGTTAAAAAAATCTAGGATTCTTTTCTATATGGTTTCTGATCATACATACTCTTCCCTCTTATCAACACATCATATACTAAGGCTACAATTCATGAAATCTTACAATACATGAGAGCTAGACGAGTTAGAATTAACCTAAAGAATTTCCAAGAACTTGTTCATCTCATATTACGGATTGTAAACCCTACAATATCTGATTTAAGCATAATAAGAACTTTTAAAGGAAATAAGTTAGGAGAAAATAAAAGTTGGATTACCTACAGACGAATAAATTCACATTGCCATGTCCACAACTTGTTCTACTTGTACTTTAATTTATAGTTAGGTGGCCGTTAAAAGCACCTCGAGTTTATCTTTCAAACATCATAATCTCCCTAACACCACAAGCTAACTTAACATTTGCTTCCCAACACCGAAAACATGATACCCCTTCAGTCAAAGGGTATTTAACCCCCATTTTTCATTACAACCCAGTCTTTTCTTTTTCGCTCTAATCTCTCATTATTTCTCAAAACCTAACCCTAACCCTAAACAACACCATCATCGCCACCACCAGCATTGACTCCATTTCTTTTTAGGTGTCGCATTATCTCTCTAACTCTCAAAAGAACACAATAACACCACTCTAACTCTAACTTTAATTATGTTTTCAAAAAATAAACAATATGCATGATATTAAGAAAGTTTTTCGACTTAAAACAACCCGAAAATGACTGAACCCCTGTTATACCCCCAAAAAAAATCAAAAAATCGTGAATCGTAATGCCTACCTCTGCACGTTAGATGTCCCTCCACTAGATGTGTCCCTACCCAAGGTGGTTTCTCACCGAATGTGCATAAGTTAAAAAAATAAAAATTTGTAAACCCCTTACCCACGATGGGAAGTCATTATGTAAATCCTTTACCCACGATGGGAAGTCACCATAAAACCCTTATCCACAGTGGGAAGTCACAGTATAAAACCCTTACCAATGGTGGAAAATCATCGTTTAAACCCCTATCCACCATATAAACCCCCAACCCGAGATGTCTTTTCACCTAGTGTGTACAGATTACAATTTTTTAAATGATCTACATTCGATGAGAATCCACCGAATATAGGGGTACCTCCGGTGCAGATCAATGAATATGCAAGGGCAGACATTTTTATGGATTTACGAATTTTTGAATTTTTTTGTATATTAGGGTTTTAGTTTTTCATTTTTTGATGTTATAAGTCGAAAAACTTAGTATCATTTATATTATTTGTTTTTGAAAAACAAAGTTAGGGTTAAAGTTTCGATAGTGGTGAATAGTGAAGAGATAAAAATAGGGTAATGAGAGAGTGGTTGTTGTTGTTTGTCGTGGTAATGGTGGAGAGGTGAGGGATAAGGTGGTGGTGGTGGTGATGAAGTTATGGTTAAAGTTAAGAGGGTTGAAAAAATATTTGTGAATATTGTGTGGGATTAAAAGCATGATGTCATAGTTTATTGTGAGTGACTATTATTTTTTGGGTTAATTACACTTTACTCCCTAAACTTTGCCCCCATTTTTAACATGACTTAAAATAACCCCCTAACGTTAAAACCGTTAATTTTTTGGACGGAAAATGGGTCATATGTATTTCATGTGACTTTTTAAAAGAGTATTTTGATATTTTAACATCTTTTAAATTTAAAAAAAGAAAAAACTCTCATTGATTCAATTTTCTCTCTCTCTCTCTCTCACTCTTTCTTATGGAAGTCGAAAGTCATGGAAGCTATGATTGTCCCCCCCACCCACAGGCACACACCACCACCACACACACACATATAACTAACTATCTATCTATCTATTTATCTTTATTTCTATCTCTCTCTTTCTCTCCCCCTTCACACAGACATAGAGAGAGAGAGAGAGAGATCTACACGCATGCACACTCATATTACATGGTTTTGAGGGGTTGTTGCAATGGGTTTTGCGTTTATCTCTCTTGATTTTTATGGGTTTATTGTAATGGGTATTAAATTTCTCTCTCATCTATATTTGTTGCTTATTGGAATGGGTATTGAGCTTCTTGAATTTTTGATTTTTTATGGGCTTGATGAGAAATAAAGTGAGTATTGGATCTAGGGCTTTTTTTCAAAATGGGAGGTGATGCGGGTATTAGATTTAGGGCTTGAAGGAGAAGGTGTTAAATTTTCCTAGAAATCTATTCTTTATATTCTATTTTTTTATGGGAAGTCTATTTTTAATTGGAAATCTGTTTTTTATTGGAAATCCATTTTTATACCTTTTTTATTGGAAATCTTTTTGGGGGAGAGGGGGGATTCAAATGCCAGCTTTTTTGCAAGAAATTTAGTTTTATGAAAATCTGAAATTTTCTAATTGTTTCTCTATTATTTCCAGATTATTTAAAGTTTTTTAATATTTTTCATGCTTTTAAAATGTTTTTTCCTATTATTTCAAGAATTTTTAAAAGGTTTTTCAATAATTTTCATTTTTTTCAATATCTTTCATATTTTAAAAAAGGTTTTCTATAAATTTGAAATGTTTTTTCTATTATTTCCAGAATTTTAAAGTATTTTTTTCAATATTTTTCATAATTCGTAAATGTTTTTTCTATTATTTTCAGAATTTTAACAGTTGTTTCTATTATTTCCAGATTTTTTCAATATCTTTCATATTTTTTTAGACGTTTTTCTATAAATTTTGAAATGTTTTTTTCTACTAGTTTCAGATTTCTTTGGAAAAAATTAATATTTTCCAGATTTTGAAATGTTTTTTTGTAATTTATATTTCCTATTTTTTTGAAAACTTTAATATTGGATTGGACAAAAATTAACGGTCTTAACGTCAAAGGGTTATTTGAAGTCGTTTTGGAAGTTAAGGGTTAAATTCTGGGGAAAAAAATCGAGTGGTGAATTGAAAATGAGAGTTAGTTTCAGGGGATAAATGTAATCTATTCTTTCTTTTAACATTGAAAATTATTACTTTTGGCTGGCACAGTGGCATTAATAAAATAGAATTTGACACTATTGATTATTTGAAAGAAAAAAAATTGTATTGCTTTATGCGTTAAATTAAGGGGCATTTACGTTTAGATCCTATTAGACGTTCTTATAGACATTTTAGTCCCATCATGTTTTTCTCTTACATATAAGTCCTATTCCTAATTTTTTGAAACTTTTTTTCCAATTTTACCCTTTTAAAACCAACAATCCGTAACTTCCTTGAGGAAGTTACATAAGTGGTTGAACTTTTTTTTTTAATCTTCAAATGATCATAACTTTTGATTCACAAATCCGTTTTTCACAAAATTACTATTTTTGAAATCTGTTCGACGAGATCTATCAAACAAGATCCATGAAGGCTATAAAATTCCAAAGAAAAAAATTTATACAAACAGTAAACTTTACTGTATGCACTAGAATATGAAATAGTTTTATATATGTGACATTTTCACAAACAAACAGTAACATTTAATGTGCTAATACTACACAGCATATATATATACGGTGGATTCAAACCCTTTTTTTTTTCAAAATTACCTTATATTTGAAGGTTCGCGCTAGCGGTATCCAATCCTTCCCACCATTATTAGAGCTTCAACGACCTTCGTCAGAGCTCTGATTTGGGGTGGGTAAGGGTGGCATGTGGTGCCGCTGGCGCGGACCTATAAAAATAAGAGACTATTAAATAAATGGGCTTTGAATCCACCGAAGTATCATGGGGGCAGCTGGCGCGGACCTTTGAAAATAATATTGGATAAATGGGATCGGGATCATCTGCAGCGCCAATTTGGGGTGAATAGGGATGGCACAGAACTTTAAAAATAGGAACATATTATATATATATATAGTTTGTAAAAATGTCATAGATATTAAACTTTATTGTATATACCAGAAAATGAAATAGTTTTATATTTCTGACATTTTCACAAATAATAACATTTACTGTGATAATATATTTATGAAATAGTTTTATATATATAACATTTTCACAAACAGTAACATTTACTGAGTTAATATTACACAATATATATATATAACATTTTCACAAAAACAGTAATATTTACTGAGTTAATATATATATATATATATATATACACGGTATATCCAAACCTCTTTTTTTTTTAAATTACCATATTTTTAAAGGTTTACGCTAGCGACATTCAATCCCCACCACTACCCACCCCAATTGTCGACGCTTCAACGACTTTCATCAGCGCTATGATTTAGGTGGGTAGTAGTGGCATAGGGTGCCGCTGGCGCGGACCTCTGAAATTAAAAGAATATTAGATAAATGGAGTTTGGATCCACTGGCGCTCCGATTTGGGGTGAGTAGGGGTGACAGTGGGTTAGGTTTATATCTATAACATTTTTACAAACGTTAACATTTACTGTGTTATAACACAGTATATATATATATATATATATATATATATATATATATATATATATATATATATATATACGGTGGATCCAAACCTATTTTTAAAGACCCGCGCTAGCGGTATCTAATCCCGACCACCACCAACCCCAATTGTTGGAGCTCGAACAACCTTCATCAGAGTTCTGATTTGGGGTGACATGGAGTGCCGCTGGCGCGGACCTTAGAAAATAAGGGAATATTGGATAAATGGAGTTTGGATACACCGGCGCTCCAGTTTGAGGTGGGTAGGGGTAGCATTGGATTAGGTTTATATCTGTAATATTTTCACAAATAATAAATGTTACTGTTTGTGAAAATGTTACATCGGCATCCCATGCCACCTCAAATCAGAGCTCTGATGAAGGTTGTTGGAGCTCCGATAAAGGGGGTGGGGATTGGATGCCGCTGGCGCAGACCGTTAAAAATAAGATAATATCTGAAAAAAGAGGTTTGGATCCACCCTACATATATATATATATATACTGTGTTATAACACAGTAAATGTTAACGTTTGTAAAAATGTTATAGATATAAACCTAACCCACTGTCACCCCTACTCGGAGCGCCAGTGGATCCAAACTCCATTTATCTAATATTCTTTTAATTTTAGAGGTCCGCGTCAGCGGCACCCTATGCCACTACTACCCACCTAAATCATAGCTCTGATGAAAGTCGTTGAAGCTTCGACAATTGGGGTGGGTAGTGGTGGGGATTGAATGTCGCTAGCGTAAACCTTTAAAGATATGGTAATTAAAAAAAAAAGGTTTGGATCTACCATGTATATATATATATATATATATATATATATATATTAACTCAGTAAATGTTACTGTTTGTGAAAATTTTATATATATATTGTGTAATAATAACTCAGTAAATGTTACTGTTTGTGAAAATGTTATATATATAAAACTATTTCATAAATATATTATCACAGTAAATGTCATTGTTTGTGAAAATGTCAGAAATATAAAACTATTTCATTTTCTGGTGTATACAATAAAGTTTAATATCTATGACATTTTTACAAACTATATATATATATATATATATATATATATATATATATATATATATATATATATATATATATATATAATATGTTCCTATTTTTAAAGTTCTGTGTCACCCCTATTCACCCCAAATTGGCGCTCCAGATGATCCCGATCCCATTTATCCAATCTTATTTTCAAAGCTCCACGCCAGCGGCCCCCCATGATACTTCGGTGGATCGAAAGCCCTTTTATTCAATAGTCTCTTATTTTCAAAGGTCCGCGCCAGCGGCACCACATGCCACCCTTACCCACCCAAATCGGAGCTCTAACGAAGGTCGTTGAAGCTCCAATAATGGTGGTAAGGATTGGATACCGCTAGCGCGAACCTTCAAATATAAGGTAATTTTGAAAAAAATAGGGTTTGGATCCACCATATATATATATATATATATATATATATATATATATATATATATATATATATATATATACTGTGTAGTCTTAACTCAGTAAATGTCTATTTGTGAAAATGTTATATATATATTGTGTAATATTAACTCAGTAAATGTTACTGTTTGTGAAAATGTTATATATATAAAACTATTTCATAAATATATTATCACAGTAAATGTTGTTGTTTGTGAAAATGTCACAAATATAAAACTATTTCATTTTCTGGTGTATATAATAAAGTTTAATATCTATGACATTTTTACAAACTATATATATATATATATCCAATATGCTCGTAAATTTTTAAGTTCTGTGCCACCCCTATTCACCTCAAATTGGCGCTCCAGATGATCCCGATCCCATTGATCCAATCTTATTTTCAAAGGTCCGCGCCAGCGGCACCCCATAATACTCCGGTGGATCCAAAACCCATTTATTCAAAAGTCTCTTATTTTCAAAGGTCCGCGCCAGCGGCACCACATGCCACCCTTACCCACCCCAAATCGGAGCTCTGGCGAAGGTCGTCGAAGCTCCAACAATGGTGGTAAGGATTGGATGCCGTTAGCGCGGACTTTTAAATATAAGGTATTTTTGAAAAAAAAGAGTTTGGATCCACCGAATGTGTATATATATATATATATATATATATATATATATATATATATATATATATATATATATATATATATATATATACTGTGTAGTATTACCACAGTAAATGTTACTGTCTGTTTGTGAAATGTCACATATATAAAACTATTTCATATTCTAGTGCATACAGTAAAGTTTACTGTTTGTGTAAATTTTTTTCTTTGGAATTTTATAGTCTTCATGGATCTTGTTTGATAGATCTCGTCGAGCAGATTTCAAAAATAGTAATTTTGCGAAAAACGGATTTGTGAATCAAAAGTTATGATCATTTAAAGATTAAAAAAAAAAGTCCAACCACTTATGTAACTTCCTCAAGGAAGTTACGGATGGTTGGTTTTAAAAGGGTAAAATTGTAAAAAAAATTCCTAAAAAGTTGGAATAAGATCTATGGGATTATGAAAAAGTCAATAGGACTTATAAGCTTGTTGACCTAATAAATGGGACCTAGATATAATTTGCTCTTAAATTAAAGAGTATCATTTTCATACACATTTTCATACCCGCCTAATAAGACAAGACAATAAAAATTTGTACCTTATGCCTTGACGGGATCCATAGAAACAAGGTACACCGGATATGTAAAATGAGTACAAAAATGGGTACACCAAGCGTTATCCTAAATTAAATTGTAGCTATGACAGTGCACTAAAGAGCACCGAACCGTTGGAAGGACCAGATAAGCTTGGAGCCTGGGACCACACATATAGTGATTTGGAATACAAATACTCTGAAATGTGAATCAATATTTGCTCAAGGTGTCACTGAACCCACCACACTACTTGCATTCTAACCAAAATAACTTATTTGAGAAGAAATTAGTATAACAAACAGAGAACAGCTTTTATTTTTACTTCTCTGAATTCGCTGGTTATATCAATAAAGGTTTAGCTGAAGAGATATAACAAGGAATATAGCAACATATTGTCGGAAAATAATGATTTTTAAATATGAAATGGGATCAACCTTTGTCCTAAATAAAAGTGAGATCCACGCACCTTTTGAAACGGCACATATCAACGCGTTCAACATCAAGAGGTGAATGAAAATTCAACTCAATACCATATTTGAAGTGGGTGCACTAGGTTTTAGTTAAATGAAGTGAATTTGTCCCACTCAAAAAAACTTCGAAGAAAAGTGAGTAGTATATTCCCTGAGATGGCTTAAAAGCGTGGATACCTTGTAGTATCTCAACCTTTTGAATGAGAGATGACCTACCCTATGTATAGTTTCTCTAGCACAAAAGCCCTCACACACACCGGCTCGGCCGGCCGGGGTTACATTTTATTTAATTTTCTTCTGAATTTTTCCTATTAAATCGAGTATGTCTAAAATGAAATTTCAGAATTAATTGGACCTTAATTTCAACTCAGTGCACTGTTTCAACACGGCGCACTAGAGAATTTCAAATAATAATTTTCAGACAGTTATGTGTCTGAATTGTTGTCTTTCCTCATACATTGAGGTTGTCATCACCAATAAATTCAGTTTGTGTCCTCTTTAAACAGAGCTCTTCACAAAAAAGTTGATTCTCAGACAACGTTGATTGAAGTACTACTTTAAAGTTGCAAAGTCATTGTACTCTGAGAAGCAATCGTTCAAAAATTTGTTAGTACCGTAACGGGAACGTAATTGTCTTAAGAAAATACTATCCAATAGTAGCCTCCAAGTCAATGTCTGTAATTTCATTATTTGTAGCAATTATTATTAATAAAAATACAATATGATTATTTTGTCTATCTATATATTTTATTTAAATATTTCAGTTTTAAATATATAACACAATCCAACACATTTCCTATTGGTCATATAAGAGTTTTTTATGTATGAATTATATAGGAGTCTAGTGGACATGTTTGCAGTCTAAAACAATTTGGAATGATGATACTTTATACCAACAACAACAAATTCATGAGCACAATTTTCCCTTTTTTTTTTATCATACCACGTAGTGTCCGGACCAGCTTTAAGCGCACTTCGACTAATTCACGTTCGCGGTTCGTCGCTTTCGCTGGTCAAGCATTATTTTGACAGTGCCGGAGATCGAACTGGGGATCAAACCAAATTCACCCCCAAAACTATCCCAAGTGGTTTCAATTTTTCTATTCGAGCTCGGAAAAAGCAACCACACCCATAATCAAGTAGAATAAAGTATGAGTGGTGCTATGGGTACCAAATAACTCCCCCAAATCTCTTCCAAATAGCATTAATGAGTTGTGCCCTGACGGGACCCATACCACAAGGTACAACACTTAAAGCTTTTGGGGGGACGATTCGAGGGAGTTATTTGGGACACATAGCATTTCCCATAAAATATATCAAACATCCTGTCCAAGCGGTGACAGACGACCCTTCTCTCGCAATATTTCAAATTTACACATTTTATTTGTAAAATATCTAATATTTACGAAAAAGCAATGCATTTCTATACCTAGGCTTTAATTGCTATGTTTAAGCTAGGCCGTAAAAAATATCCTCATACCAGCTTTTGCGTACCGAGCCTAAGTTCTCTCCCCCTTACTATCACACGAAGACCACCATTGTCTCTCTACAACTGTGGTGGGTGAGATACATTTGCCTCGTAAAACAGTTGACGGGGAAATGACACCAAATATATAAATTTAAAAACACGTGTGGCTAGCCTGTTAAGATCTTCATTTAGGTAAAAGATGTTGCCCCAATGAGCGAGGCTGGAGCCTATTCTATATATGGGTAGTAATTTCTTGAGTGGTATAAGATCTCGATTGAGTTTAAAATGCATTACTGTATTGTAATTTGGTGCAAAGTACAACACATAAACACGTTTTGAAACTTATTTATTACACAATTTTCACAGCATTAAAACTCGCATAAGGATACCAAATTTGAGGCTCATTTTATTTTGTGTATTTTGAATTCTTTTAGATAAAGTAAAGACAAAAAGTGTAAATTATTTGAAACTTAATTTTTTCGTCTTTTTAAAAAACAAAGAGCAGGTGAGCCCATCCAAACATGAATGGCCATTACATGTGGAACTTAACGAGCAAGGTCATGTGCCACCATGTTCCCAAACCTTCCAAGCTATATTTAATTTTCTTTATAAAGTAGTTATATTTTACTTGATAATTTCAGAAGGTTTTCTCTGAATTCTAAGACGCAAACATGAGGTGGCAGGTGACGCAAACCCAAGTTTGGGTAATTTCAGACAACCCCAAGTGGTTGATATTGATAGCGAGTTGAGGAATTAATGGGATGAGCCCACAAGGTGCTCCGAAGTAGTGGATCAAATGATTCAGGAGAGAGGTTTCCCCTATTTGGACCACTTTGGACGTTATGAAGGCAACTACTCGCTAAATATCCTACACATTTCATATGTAAGCGCATTGTCTTTGTCTCAAGGACCCCAGGCTTTTTTACACCAATTTCAAGCCACTTGTGAGAGCATACCCACTAAAATCTTGCCTTAAATGAGTTCACTAAAGTTCTTGCAAATTATACATATCCTTTAGAGAACTCACTCTCACGAAATAAATGAACCAAATCGAACACACATGCAACAAAATTGAAAATGGACTGCTCTTTTTTCCTTCTTTTCTCGTGTGGAAGAGGGAAACAACGAGACGAAAATTTTAAAAAGTTGAAACTAAGGCCCAAATCAGTTGACTCAGAAGTCTACACATGACTAAAAGAAGACGAGTCGCTTTTAAAAAATGAAAAATATGTGAAGGCCACTTAGGCCAAAGAGATAGGGTTGTAAAAAGGTATACATTTGCATTATTTTTTTTCACAATGGGTAAAAAAATAATGCACTTTTAATAGTAGCATTGTGTAAAGCGGGGTAGATTTAGGTTGGGGATGCATTATCTATAAACAAGTCTAACGCCCAAGCCAGTGGAACGGTACTCTTTCTCCAGCCCAAAAATATAATATAACATTTTATTCGTAGGATATAAATAGTTTTGAGCCACGATTATTATAATATTTAACAAGGCGGGGCCCTCAAGTTGGGTGATACTCTTTTTCCCGCCCAAAAATTTAATATCTAAATATAATTTTGGTATCTCCTCCTAGAGGATTGACTCGTGTACAACAGTCATTCTACTCCCTCTAATAAAGTTATTAAATTCTCGCCTCACTTCCAAACATAAGCTTTTTGTCTCCCGCTCCTCACTCTGTCTCTCCAAATCGTGTAGGTGAAAATGAAACGGACTACGTGGCCAAACAAACCAAAATACTGTTGCCCTGTTTCAAAAAAAAATGTTTATAACTCTTCCTCTCTGCTCAAGATCGATTATGTTTCTCTACCGCCTTAAAAACGATTGCCTTCCTCCTTCACATATCAAAACATCAAATATTCTCTCAAAATTTATATGAAAATTAAATGTGCAAATATATACAGCTTTGTGGTCGAAGTGTTAGGCAAGGTGATCCCGGAAGTTTCCGTTTCTTTCTTAACTTGTGTTCATGCTGCTTTAGGACATGATTGTTGAAAGTTATTCTTGAAATTCAACTTTTTAGGGTTTGATGCGAGCTTTCAGAGTTGAGGACCTACCAATTCGATCCAAGATGTTGACGAAAGAACTTGATGAAGCTCAGCGAAAAGTGAGCAGTTACTGTTTTGATATTCGGAAGCAAATATTCGAGTACGATAACGTTTTGAGCAGCCAAAGAGATCGTGTTTTTATACAGAGAGAAGGCGAGCACTAGAATCTGAAAGCCTGAAACATCTTCTTATTGAATATGTTGAATTGATAATGGATGATATTTTAGAGGTAAAGATATAAAAACATTAAAAACACTATTTTTTAACTGTTTTTTATAAACGTTAAAAAAGAATTTATCTAAACCAATATTTTTTTTTAAACAGTCTTTTTAAAAACGCTACAAAACACTGATTTTTTAACTATTTTTTATAAACGTTCAAAAAAGTTTATATAAAAAGGTTGTTTTTAAAAAAAAACATTGTTTATTAAAAACTTTAAAAACACTCTTTTTTATAAACGTTAAAAATAGTTTATTTAAAAATCAAGGTTCTAAAAAACACGGGGTATGGACGTCAAACTTTAAGCCTTAGAAGCCTAGGTGGGCCTTAGGGGTAAAAGGACGTGAAAATGATTCATACCTTAAAATATGTCTGAATATATGCAAACTAAAATACTATTTTTTTTAGATGCTTGATTAGGAGTAAATTCTTCCGAATTTATCCCCTTAATTGAGGGATTTTTATCGCCTCGAATAATGTAATTCATCTTGATTTATCTCATTTATATGCTACTGACCTTTCTACATAGTATCTCGAGTTTTCTGCCTTTTTCATTATATTTACATGTATTTATTGCTAAGTAAAGAGAGGGAAAAAGCCAAAGCAGAAGAATGAATCACGGAAGAAAAGTCAAAAGGGCAAAAGCATAATTTTTATAAGGAATCCGGACGAGAACCCAAAATGAGTTAAAGACCTCGAGTCCGCAAGCGCGTAGGAAGAAACGACGTCTAATTCTGAGTTCCGGAGCAGAAGTTACGAGGTTCTAAAGATGAGAGATAATGAAGAGAAAATCAGGAGAAATTGAAGAGAAAATGAAAAATGAAGGAGGACCGGTCCAATTTAGAAGAAAAAAGGACCGATCCGGATTTCTATCACTCACTGAAAAAAATTTCATAGCGGACCGATCCTATTTCCAAAAAAAAAAGGATTGGTTCGGATTTGGATACGGACCGATCCACTCCTGGACGCACGGACTGGTTCGATTTTGGCCCCTTACCGATCCGCTCCTGGACACAAGGACCGGTCCGCCCTGATTTTCTTGTTCCGATTTTAGAGTTTGATTCAGCTACAACTCCGAATTTTTCGTGATGTATTTAACTTCTAGCTATTGTTAGACAAAGGAGTTGGAACTTTTACTTTTTTTAGTTTAGTTTTTTTTTTAGAGAGAGAAAGCTCTCTCGCCTGTGTTGCAAATCCTAGTTTTGAAGATTGATTAGAGGATTTAGATTTGATTTCAGATTCCGTGAATGCAAGTAATTTCGTTTCATTTAATTTTTTCTCTCTTTTACTTAGTTAATTAGTTCTCAATTCTTAGTGGCTATCTCAAATTACCAATTGTTCTTATTCATCTCTTTTATGGCAATCATGAATCTTGTTAGTTTTAGAATTAATGTTTTTCTTCACCTAGTCATGTCTGGATAAATTCTTTAGGGTTGGGTACATGAACCCCACCCGATGTGATTCATCATAATGGAAATAGATGTTTGAATTGAATTTTAAAGGAATCGTGTCGCATAATTCACGCAATCATCGTAGGACTTTTGATCTCGTTTGCCCTAGGTAATCGGAATGCTTAAGAGTGCGACGCGCCCGTAGTTAATGCGACACTGCTTTGTTGTTACCTTTGATTTCGTATGATGCGGGCTACGATCCTTCATATACGGAATGCTTAGGATTAATAAAGACCGGGTTCCTTGTAAATTCTAATTCTGAAATCTAGAATCCTACAAGGTGAATTACTAGAGTGTGGAGGATTGTATCCCGACCTCTCGTTCTCATTTGCGGTTAATTTTGTTAATAACTTCTCATCCATCTTAGGTTAATTAGCTCTTTTGGATTTCATTTAGGCATAGCTTAGTCAGTCCCTGATTTAAATATGCATTTAGTTGTAGTAAATCTCTCATTCAAATCACCTTTTCGTTTCTTTTAGGGTCAAGTTAGGGTTCTCCGTCTTTCCATACATCGTTACGATTCACTCTACCTATTTCTCTAAGGATTCGACCCCGACTTACCGAGATTATTACTTGAGCACCAGACTTGCACTTGAGCGTAGATAGCACGCACACTAGAACACATTTGTTGTCGCGTCAATACTAAGAAAAAATAAAAAAAATAAAAAAAAATAAAAATAAAAAACGCGCGTTTTTTTGGACAAGAGGGAGAAAGGTTGGTATATCATTGTCTTTTGATTGTTTTGAATGAGATATCGGTCCGATTTTTAAAAAAAAATCTTTAAAATGCGATATCGTTTCACTAAAGCGTTTTTGTTTTTTTAAAAAATGCGTCTTAACCCTTTTACCAAGAATAAGGCGTAAAATGCTTAAAGCGAAGCGTTTCTCTTATGCTTCAACCCTAGGCGGAGCCTAAACGTGCCTTTTAGAACACTGATAAAAATACTTTTTTTATCAAAAAACAGTTTATATAAAAAAAAAGTTTTTCTATAAAACAATTTATAAACGTCCAAAGGTTTTTTATGAACTTTTTAAACAGTTTTTTATAAAATCAATTTTTCATATAAAAATGTTGAAAAATAATTTATATAATAACGTTGAAAAACACTGTTTTTTTAACGTTTTTAACTTTTTTATATAAAAACTGTTCATATAAAAAGATGATTTTAACAATTTATAAAACTATTTTTTTTTAACGTTTTTATATAAAAAAATTATTTTATAAAAAACTGTTAAACAAGTTTATAAAAAACCTTATGATGTTTATAACTTTTTTTATGTTTATAACTATTTTTTTTAAAAGTGTTTTTGTATAAGCTAGTTTTTAACGTATATAAAAAAAAACAGTTAAAATATTGTGTTTTAACGTTTTTAAAAAGAGATCTTTTTTTGTTAAAAAAAAGTGTTTAGATAAACGATTTTTAGTGTTCATAAAAAAACTGTTAAAAAAAAGTGTTTTTAACGTTTTTATATAAACTGTTTTTTAATATTTTTAATTCTTTATATAATAAAAAATAGTTTTAAAAAGTATATAAAAAATTGTCATTTATAAACTGTTTTTAAAAAAATATTGTTTTTATATAAACTGTTTTTTTTAATTTTTAAAAAACAGTGTTTTTTTTTAAGAAAACAGTGTTTTTATATAAATTGTTTTTTAACTAAAGAAACTGTTAAAAAAATATTGTTTTTAACATTTTTATATAAAGTGTTTTTTTACGTTTTTAATGTTTTTTATATAAAAAAATTGATTTTATAGAAAACAGTTAAGAAAACAATTTATAAAAAAACATTTTGATGATCATAAACTGTTTTTTTTTTCCAAAAAAACATTGTTTTTATTTCAACGTTTATAAAAACCATTTAAAAACAATGTTTTTGAACGTTTTTTAAAAACAGTGATGAAAAAAGTTTATAAAAAAATATTTTGATTTTATAAAACTTTTTGATTTTATAAAAAATAGCAAATAAAAAAAATTTCTATTTAAAATAGTAAAAAATAAACTAGAATTTGTTTTAATACACTAATATATACTTATACTAATGTGAATTAATGTATGAAGAGGTAAAATAGTCTTTTTGATTGAAAAAGTGATTCAACTGACTATCAAACGAGTCAACTAATGGTTTTCATCGATTTTGATCCCCAGGACCCCAACCAACTATAATGTAAACAAATTGATCCAAACTTTAAATAGTAAAATACCCTTACAAAATTGACATTGAGCAATAAAATAGATTTTGATCTTTTTTTCAAGTAGAATGTTTTATGTGAAGGTTGCAATAATGTTAATTTTAGGATAATTCGATTGAAACTTTATCTATATAATTCACAGTGAAATGTGACTTCAGTTAGTTAGAAGCATATGATGTATATTGTCATGTTTTAAAGGAAGTGAGGTATGCTTCCATGTTTCATAAGATTAACTTTTATATAAAAAAAAAACATAATATTCCTTTTGGGGTTTATTTCTATTCATATCGTTATTGCACAATTATTTGTGTGCTTTGTAATAATGTTTGATATTTTTATTTTGAATTATTTACACATTTCATTTCATACAAATTATACCTCTTATGCTTTACTTTCTTAACATGCAAGTTCTAATTGTTTGTCATTTATATGTTCCATCTATCTTGCCCACGACACTATTCATTATAATTTCTTGAGAAATAGAAGTTAAAGTATAATTTATTTACAGTTGATTAAGTGTCTAAGTAAAATATTTTGAAATATATATATGATAGTAATTATCGTAATTATATATGCTTAATGAAGGAGTATACATTTCTCTCCATCTATTATTAATTAATACTACGTGCCAAATGGACATAAAAATATAATTATATCTTAAATAAAAAAAATCTCTCGATGTTCAGTGTATATTAATCATAGAACAACCATCATTACTCAAAAATATAAATATGTAGTTAATTTGTAATTTTAAAATAGAGGCATGTTCTTATGTCCCAAACATTTGTCAATTTCTTCATTTCATATTAATATTAGTTCAAACGTAAGGATAACATTATTTATGTCGCATATACTTTACAAATAAAACTATACCATGCCCGCGCATAGTGCGGGGTTTAAACCTAGTATAATTATACTATACAACTAAAGTTTTTGGAGCGTCACGTGACTTCTCTAATAAATATAAAAACATTTCATTTTAGTGAATCATAAATCCATCCATTTTCACAAGCCCAACCTTTCAGTTTCTAAGTGTAAATGTAGTAATCAATTATTCTCATCTTCCTCCCATTTCCCCTTATTCTCCCGTCCGATCCTATTTCTTTGTGAAATATATAAGTCTCTCTATCTATTTATATAAATTGTAAACAATAGCTCCACGTTCTCCGAATTTGATAGAAAAATAGAGAGAGAATTTATTATTTTGTTGTAACAAAAACTTTCATTTGTTAAGTTTTATTTCCAATAAGAGAAATACAAGGCAGATGTAACTTCCTAGTGTAAATGTGCTCTATTCTTTCCCTATACCATATCAAATTATATCACTAATCAATGGATTTGTTTCTACTTTTTGATTAAGCTCTCCACATTTTTTGTGCAATGAGTTTAGATCTGTAATTTATCTTATAATCTCATTATAACTTTACATTTATGTGGTGGGTTATTTATTATTTGTGATATTAATGTTGGTCATGCGCTAGTCCCTGTTTCTTTTATTTGTTGGTCTTTTTTTTTATTAAAGATAAAGCGGGTTTTGGTCCCCATTCGAAAAAAAGTTTTTGATGAGTAAGAGTAACTGTGTAAGGACAGGGAAAATCCTTCAAGTAAAAACGAAAATGGAATTAAGAAATATGAAGGGACCTTAAAGTAAATGCCATTTACTTTGAAGAATACTCGTTTTACATTATTAGACTTTATGAACAATGTACTATTGATTTCAATTTTATTTTTTATTTTTCTTCCTCTTCTTACCTTTGTAAATTAGTGGGAATAACTATGAATAAACTCCTCACATTTGGTTGCTTACAAAGAAATTTGTTAATAAAGCACATATTTGAGGAGTCTTGAAGATTAACTCCACAATAACTTCCAAAATTGGCTTAGAGTTTGTGGTTGGCCAAGGAAGAAGTCAATATAAGAATCTAAGAATATTTGTTCACAATGGGAGTATGAGTTTGTGCGTGTGCAGATTTTTTCACTAGAACAGAGTAAAGGTTCGTTATTGTGATGGTGCCTCTTTTGCGGGGACAACGAAAATAAGGTTATAGTAGTAATATTTAGCAATTTATATCTGGTTGCAACGATTATGGAAATAAAGAAATATAAACGTCCATTTTGTCTACAGATGCTAAAACATTGTGGGTATTTTTGTTATTTGTATTGGATTTCATTGGATAATTTTTTGGGAGATTTGCTTAGATATTATTTCAGGTATTTATTCTACTTCTTCGATTTCTCCGGTGAGAATTACATCTTGAATCACACTTCTTCAAACATTTATGTAATTTTTGCCTAGATTTCTAACTGGATAGTGTTGGTATTTGTCATGGGGTATGATAATAATTATTCGTCTGATTTAGTCATCCCTATAGAATGTGTTTATTTATTTATTTTTAAAAAGGGATTTATTATGTTATGTTATATCTTTTTAGGATTAAAAATTCCACTTTAAGTTATTTTGAATGAATTGCAAGATGGGGATTTTCTAATTATGTTTTTTTACGTAGAAAAAATAATAATACACTTCCAACCTCAAACCGTAATTTAGGTAGATGGATTTATTTTTTTAAATTTGGAGTTGTTGCTTCACTTGATCATATTTTGACCTCATATACCATTTAGGGTTATGTTCGAAAATTTTCTTTGCGTATGAGTTTATTTTTCAATAAATAAAAGTTTTTTTTATGATTTCGAGAACACTTTTTTGGTATTTTTAATGTATATTTTAACAATCATATTAAAAAACGACTCCACATCGCGGGTATGCATGCTAGTATAATATTATATTCGAGGGATATAAACAGTTTTAAGTCCACGATTATTATAATATTTAAGAAGGTGGGAACCCCAGGTTAGGGGGAACTCTTTCTCCCGCTCGCCCAAGCCTTTATTTCCATTGCCCAATTGCAGTGTAAACTTTTACATTTACACTTTCTCATTGTGGATGGCCTTAGGCCATCTGTAGTGGTAATGTGTAAACTGAGTACGCGGAGATGTAAATTTAGATTGTTTTGTTTAGATTGTTTGTCGAAGTTTTACACTGGGGCAATGCAAAGTGGGGACGTGGCGCCTGTTGGGCGTTAACCTTTTTACCGCCCAGATTTTCAAAAATGAATTTAGGCGGATAATATATTAAAAAAGTTAATCTGGACGGTAATCTTTTTTAACGCCCAGATTGAGCGGATATATATTTAACACCCAGAACGCATTGGACCCACTTGCACATTGTGTATCGGCTGTTTAGATTTACATTTCCTTAACCTTTTCTCTCTCCTCCAACTACACATTTTGTTACCCATTGTGAGACAAAAATGTGTAAAACTACACATTTACACTACCCACTACAGATGGCCTTACGAATGGGCCAATTTAAGTACTGTTTGACTAGTTTTCCTTATTTACACAAACACACGTCATTTTCACCCACTAAGTAACAAATATTTTAAAATAAACTACATCCAAATATAGCAGCACTTAACAAATAATAAACATTTTAGATATGTTTATTATCCAATAAAGTAAAGATAATAATTATATTTTACTAGGTCTAAATATAGAAGGGTACTAACAATCAAAAAAGAGGATATAGCGTAATATGTAATAGAATCAACAAAGCCTGTTGCCTCTCCACCACTTTAATGCCACTTCCTACTCAAGTTTCATATCGTGGGTGACCCAATAACAAGAATCTGTCTGATCTATAAATATCAAACATCTATTCGAGATAAAGCACAGACGTTAAATGACAATTTGACTTCATTAAATCTTTGTTCATCACTCATCTCACAAACTCTAACTAGATTCTTATGCCAAAATCTAAAAAGGTAAACAAGATTTTCTACAACACTTGTCGATAATCTCAACACTGTAAATGCATTCCCATACACATGATTAAACTATACAATTCCACATAGCAAGTAAAATAAAGTCCAATCAAGTAAAATCTAACGCAAGGAATAGCTTGAGGGTGAAGGGGAAAAAAAAGTTAACTAACAAAAGGAATAGTTCCAATGTCTCAAAACACTTAAAACAGAGATTGCACCAAACGTAGTCCCATCCAACCACGCAACCAGGGACGAAGCCAGCCACTTTTGGAGGGGGCCATGGCCCCCCTTAACTTTTAAAAGATTTTAGATAATGACCCCTTAATTTTTTTATAGTACAAAATTTAGTCATTTTCTTCGCAAATTTTATCCATACAATGTGTATTGACCCCCCTTAAGATCAATTTCTAGCTTCGCCACTGCACGCAACCTACATATCTTAACCAATTATCAAAACGTCTTTTTTTGTAAATTTGAGTCAGGCAGTCGCATCGAAGTCCAGCAAAGCTAGATTATTCACAAAAGTTAAATTGCAATCACAGAAATTAAAAAATTTCCGTTCCAAAACAATTCCAACCCATCATAGCACTTCTAGCTTAAAAGTTTACTAATTTTAGCAACTTCGTTCAATATATATACAATGTAAAGTAGAACATCGCAGGAGTAATATACATGAGGTTCATGATAACAGATTCACAACAAAAGATGTACTAAAAAACAAAATAAAAAAAATCAAGTAACAACTTTATGTTTCTGCACATTTTACACCAGTATAAGTGGCATAGAAATAGAAGAAACACTTTGTAGTCTCAGGGTTTAATTTGTAGTCTTTGAAAGTATAAAGTGCCTCTATGACATAACTTCTGAAAAAGCACGATTTTTTATCCATCACAACTACATCAGATGGACATGTACACATGTATACAGATAAGCACGCAGGGATGAACCCAGATTTTTTAATCAGGTGAGTCATTTAAGAGTTGGAGGAAACTATATGCATTATCACATCCTGTAAAACTTTAACGGGGATCAGCTGGCCCCACTAAAGCCATGCAGCCCGGCCATACATGCAAACACACCGCACAAGGAGGGTGGAGATGATTGAAAAATCCTAAAATCAACTCAGACAAAACCAAATACCATATTTCATTCAAAAGGCGCATGTAAGTGCTATTCCTGATGAGTGCTGTCCATATAATTACAGATAAAATGGTTGAGCTTGTGAATTGTGATGCCCATGTAGAATGTGAGGCTTGGCCCACTTCCATAGAGATAAAAGGTTCCAAAAATAAGGAAGGTGACTGGACAGCACGAGGAAGAAAGGATGAGAACACAAACTTAAGGGCCTACTATTTGATAGCATTAGTTGGAAAAAATTTCCATAACAAATAAGGAATCTTTGAATTTGCCAATCCTTTTGGCATGTTTTGCCATGGAAATTTTGCGAACTTACACTATAGCACCACACACCAATGCACATTTTGGTAATTTGCTATGACAAAATTTTCTTTGGTGGGGAGTGTGACAAAAAATTACATGACAAATTTTGTCACCCGTGCAATCAAGCATGGCCTAAAATTTTGCAAGGGCGAAGTGTCTGAAGGTTCTGAAAAGTCTTAACATGTCTGGTTCTGGATATTTAAAGTCTTTAAACTGCGGAAAAATAGAAAGCAAAAGAAGAAGAATCGTGATCTGAAATTACATGCAAAAATTAAAAAACAATCGTACTTTCAAACTATTGCAAATCAACTATATTGAATTAAATGAATGACAAATGTATGTAGGCTAATTTTTTTGTCACAAATATTTTGGGACTAGTTTTTCTCTTACTATTGCAAGGACAGTGTGGACTTTTTGCATACTTAGACTATTCTTTCTTTATATCATAATCCACCAGACAAACAAAGAAGAAAACAAGAAGAAGGGATAATCCAAAGAGATCACAAGCAAAAGCAAAATAGCTGCAACACTTTTTAGGTTGTCTCGATTGGAGTGAGTGGAAAAGATTCCCAGTGGATACTTTTCCAAACATCCCCACCCCCAACTCAATTAAATAGATTGCATAGAAAATGTCCAAAATGTGCATTATTAGGTTGTACTTTACGAAAAACTTCGGTAAAATATCAAGGAAAATTTAGGCAATCAAACACACCAATATTTAAAAAAATTGGAATCTTTCATCTTTTCCATGGAAAATGATGCCAATCAAACACACCAATTAGTAGAAGGAAGGAAAAGCAAAGAAAATTTATAAAAAGTTTTGCCAAGCTAAAATTTTATCATTTATGTATGATTGCAGTTGTGTAAAATGATAAAAATGAAAGGGTTTATTTAGACTAAACCAATAAAAATGGAAAAAGTTTCTTTGGGAGGAGGTAAAAATTGAAAAATGCAAAAAATAACCACGCTTTAACTAGTTGTAGATTTTGGGTGAATGGGGAAAAAAAAATTCAAAGCATATTTGTACAATCAAACGCACCAAGAGTTAGAAAATATGGAATCTTGATATTTTCAAATTACAAAAGTTACACTATCAGACACACCCTATGGGCCCATTTGATTTCGAAGATGGAAAAGAAAACATTTTGCTTGGAAAACTTTTGATTGGAAAAAATTTTCAAACCAAAATTTTACATATTGGGTGTTAAAGATTACAAGGTAAAGTTTTCCAACTTTGTTTGCAATACTTTTTCTTAAGGGAGGAGATAGGAAAATAAAAGTTAAAAACTGAAAAAAAAAAGGTTCAGGTAATTCATTCTTCAATGTGGAAACATTTTACATGGATATTATTGTCTTTCAAACACTACCAAAAGTTGGAAAACAGAAAAGATTCAATTTTATCCATGAAATACTTGTCCTATCAAACAGACCCCAATCAATCTCTATACAACGGCATCACTTACAACTCCAAGCAAACTCTTTACAGCAGCAGCCTTCAACCAAAAGCAACAGCCCTTCAAGAATAGCATCAAACAACCATTGAACTGGCCCAATCAGAAAGTCTGCCAACCCAAATGCAAGGACCTGAATCTGACTGTTCAATACTACAAAGAACTTCAAATGAGCACAAATAACATAACAAAAATAAGACCCATTGACCAAAGGTACATCCAATTGCATGGATATTCTTTAAATGTCCTTGACACCTAAAATAAGTACAACAAAAATAGATCACTATACCCTACGGTAATTACTGGTTGTAAAGGGGCTCGAAGCCTTTGCTCTAGGCTTCCAAAGTCTACGATAATTGTTCAGTCAATCTAATCTTAAGAACTAACACTGTAGAAAGAAAGTAAAACACCCCAACATTCGAAAGATAAAACAGAGTAACATACAACCGAGATGCGTGTTATCTCTCTAGGCAACGCATAACCGAGTAATGTCAAGTCGAGATGAGCGCTATTCAGTGAATCCGTAGGCAAGGCATCATTCTAAGTATAGACCAAGATGGGTGATATCCCATGAGAAAGGGTTCTAACTAAGATCCTAGAGCAACAACACTCTCGAGGAGGGTAGTAATATATAACAACAACAACAACACATTTAATGACGAAACTCTCTCAAGTCATCATTCATACTCTCCGACATGTAATAATGAGCTACAATGCTAAGAGCCCCTTTATATAGTAGGGGAAAAATACATGCAAGTACAAAACTCCTCATTAAAAGAAATAACATAAAAACGATCATGCCCCTACATCAATAATAGGGATAGCTTAGGGCACTAACCATCATGTAGCAGGTTGAGGGTTCAACTTCGCCTCAACCCCACCCCCCAACACGCATGATGGGAAATAACTCGGGCAAGCGTATCACTGTAAGTTTTAATAAGTGTTAGCTGTTTTATACTTCTTATACATAATGTTATTTATCTAACTAATATAACTCGAACTAGGCAGAGTTCAAAACCCTACATGGAACCTCTCGAGGGTTTTGGTATGGCTGGTAGACAGTAGGGTTATGTGGGGTTGTCAATTGCAACCACATTACATTCGTGAGAAAGGCACCATCAAAGTTATCCATAACCCGACAAAACTTTCAGTAAGTAACTGTCTAGATATAATTATACCACGTAGATACCCTGGAGCCAATACTACCGATCAGTAGAACTTGGCATAGAATATGGCCCTTTCGATCAGCCTATGACACCCTTCTATTGATGAGTAAACACACTTTATCTAATGATCTAATGCCGTCCCTTCCAATTCAATCCCCATCACCTCCATCGCAGTTTCTCAATAACCACCCTCACCAATTTCCTGCAAAAACCTATCTATAAATACACCCCTCAACTCATGAATTTTACTCTTAGCAACTCCTATGTTCGAAGCAAGATGTTGTCTAATTAGATCACGAATTACAAATGTCTGGAAAAGTTCTATTGCTATTTCACGAGGCAATCCACATCGATGTAATGAAAGTGAAGGGCCCACGACAATGACGGAACGCCTTGAATAATCGACCCGTTTGCCAAGCAGAGTCTCACGAAATCTTCCCTCTTTGCCTTCAATTACATTTGGAAACGACTTGTAAACTTTATTATTATTGTTATTATTATTATTATTATTATCCTCTCTTTCGTTTAGGATCATGGTACGTTGCTTTCTCGGGAACGCGGTACGAAGGGGATATGCTTAGCTGGCTCACTATTTCGGATTATGGGGCACGTTATAACTCAGGTTAGATTTTTTTAGAACTATAATCATGTGTTTTCTTTTTACTTTATTTTATTTTATATCTTTGAATTCTGAGTCTGAATTTTAAGCACCAGACTAATCCCAAGAATATGTTTAAACCATCCAATCCGTACACACCAGGACACACTACTAGAGGTGGGGGTAAGAGTCCGTGACAATAGGCTATCCCCTTGGGGTTCACATATTTTCCAATAAATGTTTACCTCATAAATAAGTTTGTATTATAGTATATAATCACTATATTCTATGATATATATTAACAAGATATATAAATCATTCTTCCATCTACATATATTAGTTGAAAAAAACTACTTCCCATTTAATATGTAATTAAAGCAACAAAAGTAAATGGAAAAATTGGGAACACTACTTTTAAAAATCCAGACTCAGGCGCGGTATATAAATGGTAATGATCTCGGTAACTACGCTTTGTGTTTTAACTATCACAACATTCTCCCACTGTAAATAGTTATTCTTATCCAGAACAAAAACGGGCATTTATTGTTTCATCAAAGGTGTTTGGTTTTCTTACCTTCACCCTCCTTATCAATGCTCTCAAGAAGACTTAACTAACATTATTATATCAGAAGTAGGAAATAGGCACTCTATCTATCGGTTGAGTTACTTTTCCTTACCTTTCCCTCCCCCCGCCCCCCCCCCCCCCCCCCCCCAACACCCCCAACCCACCACACCACGACCCCAAACCCAAAAACATACTCCTTTGTATTGTTATGACCACCTCTTCATCTATTGAACCAAATGACAATTAGCATACCACCATTCTACAACCATAGTTGCTTTTTGTTTTATATAGTGAAATTATAAACTAACAAATTTGTAAAAAATATTATAACGTATATTTGTAACATGGTGCATTATACATATATAACTTAGTAAAGGATTAAACTCTCTTCCCATGCACGCAATAAATTGGCTGAAACTTGAAATTCTAATCTATCATGTGGCCCCAAGAATACCTCCAGACGTTGGGCCAAAATGTGTTTTAACCCATTTTTCTCTGTTGGTTGGTTTAAATCCAGACAAATAGACAAAATAGGTTTTACCTATTTTTTAACCCAAGAGTTTAGCTATTTTACGGCATAAGACATGCCGCCCATCGAACAACTTGCACAACATCTAGTTGCCCTCTTCCATTATTTATTTCAATTTTCTACCTTTAAACTTATCCCCAGCCAAATTTTGTTCAATACACTTGGCAACCATTTTAGAATTGTGTACATTGTGGGATTTATTATAGTTTTCGGAGAAATTTTTCGATAACTCGACACATACGAGGAAGCAAACTCGGCATATGTGATATCAATTAACCGGTCAAGAATGGGTCCGCTAACCCCATAGTATTTTTTGACCCACGTGTTGAAGTGAGCTCTTGTAGTCAGGCCGACATTGTAGATAAGAAGTGTTTATTTGACCCTGTCAAGGCACCCTGAGAAACTACTCAACAATAATCAAGTTGTAAGCATCAACATGATTATTGTCGAGTAGTTCAAGATGTAGTGTCCCTCCATATAAAGGTTCCAATTAAGGTATTTATCACATTCATATGCAACAATCATGTTTTACAAGATTAAGCAAGTCATCATGACATTTCCCAACTCTTCCATTTACCAACAACTAGTCGGACCTTTGGCAATCGAGGAATTTGGAACACACCGAAGGTTCTCTCCGCATCATTCAAGAGTGATTCCTGGCTCTAGGCAAATTAGTTTTGTATCATTTGGACAAATATTGCCCATTTAGAATATATATTATCATAATATCTCATTTTATATGGATAATTGTTAACAATATAAACACAAATTGGGGTTTGACCAATGCTAAACTCGTCAAACAGGTCTTAAAACAAGAGTGCACGTCGCAAACACGTCAATACAGACCCCTAGCCAGACCCTTCACAATCGCAAAGCAAGAATGTAGCAAACTGAAGACTCGCTTCACATCTTTCCTGGTTGACTTCTGGAACTTGGCAACTACATATGTTTTGCACTAGTCTTGTTCGGTATTAATTGGACAAATGTTGCCCATTTGGCATACATACTATCGGCAAGGCAGAATCTTTTATCTCGTCTTCTATGGATGACCGTTGACAATATAGTCACACAATGGAGTTTGACCATTCATTAATTCGTCAAATAAATCATAATGGTTCAAGATCATTATCAAAATCAGCCATCCCAGAATAAAAGAATGTAATATCCAAAAACAATGATCTGAAAATGCCTCAATAATGATGTTTGGCTCGATAGACCTGCCTTTGTAGCTCCCTTGCCATATTACAAGACAGTTCTTGGAATAATGCTTCCAATAATGCCCAGAATCCTCAAGCCTCCCTTGAGTTAGAAGATACCGAACATCTTCCGATACAAGTGTTATTAGGTATTGATGGTAAACTTATAAAATGACATTTCTAAAATGCATATGTGCATCAAGGCAAGTGCTCTCGAAAATGTGCAAGTATTCTTTTGAATCAACTGGGCAACCGTACACTAGCACCGAAGGGTTGTCGTTATTTTTAGTTGTGAGGCTCAACCTCCTGGTTGCGTCACTCACACATATGAAATATGGGTCGTAAAAAGTAATTCTGACGTAAACCACCCGTTAAAAGGCTCCTAAAATTATCTAAACACACAAAAATGCCATTACTACTCCTTACCTCTAAATAACAAAGCAAAAGAAAGAAAAATACAATAACAAAACAAAATAAAATAAAACGACTAAAAATCCCTAAAATAGGGATTCATTTCAACCTCAACAAAATCATCATCCCGAGCAACCAATCTTGAACTAGCCGTCGGTGATCTTGAATTGAGCCTCGAGGGTTAATCGGGGCGAACACGTAAATTTTTTGATTTTTTGGGTTTGAAAAATGGGTTGTGGGTTGGGGGATTCAAGTTGGTGGTGGAGGAATTTGTAGGGTTGGACGCTAGGGTTTGTAAATTGTGGAATGGATTGTAAAATGGTAGATGAAATCCAAGAAGTGGGTTGTCTTGGATCTTGAATGGAAGGTTTATGGAATGGATTTGGGTTTGGGGAGAAATTGAGGTTCGAGTTTTGAGTTTTCGGAGTGGTGGGTTTGGTGTAGAGGGTGGGGTAGGGCAGTGGTTGTGTGTAGGGATTTCTAGGGTTAGGGTTAGGGTTTTGGAAATGCATATAGATTTGTTGTTGTGATTGTGTAGAGGGTTTGGTGTTACTCTCTTGTTTATTTTTTAATCTCCTTTTTTAGTTGTTTTGATTTCTTGGGAGCCATTAAAGAGTAATGCACGAATTTGATACAAAATACACCGGTACACTAACACCAATGCGGAGCTTCACCCGCTCTGATACCAATTCGACGTAAATCACCCGTAAAAACGCTCCTAAAATTATCTAAACACCACTACAAAGAGAGAAACACTCTTTTCTATTTCAAAATTCAAGTCTACCTCAAATGAAGGCTTATAAGTGGGTATTTAAAGGGGAGGAGTAGCTTAGGCTCCAAGCTAAGGCGCTAATTACAAAAATTCCATTGCTACTCCTTACCTCTAAATAACAACGCAAAAGAAAGAAAAATACAATAACAAAATAAAATAAAATAAAACAAAACGACTAAAAATCCCTAAAATAGGGATTCATTTCAATCAAATTCAGATGAGAATGCGGTTGATATATCAGAGAAATAATCATTCATCATACGATTGTGTTCGTCCCTTCACCTCTCGATCACAATTTGACGAGGAACATTACCTCGATAACTGGGTTTTTTGTTCGCTTCTTTTGATCAACGATCAGGGATTAAGGTACCACAACCACCAAACTCTCTATTTTTCATATGCATATATACTGGAATCACTTAATCTGAGGATTTGAATTATAATATTGTCAGATGAGAATGCCATTTTTTCTTAAATTGCAACAAAGAATAAGAAGAGTAAGGTGAATTTGGGATGAAATATAAGGGGTTTTGATATTAATTCCAGATTATTTGTTGTTTAGTTCTCGCCGTTGGTGATGTATTTTCCCAAGTGAACGCTCATGCCGCAACAATCCTGTCACCCAAGTATTATTTATGGTGAGATGACTGTAGCACGCCCTTTGCAAAATGCTTTTCATTCAAAAGTTGCACACGTGGTTGGGCAAAGTAATTGGATATACGTCTGGAGTTAGCCTAATGAAATTGTTGCCATTTATGACAAACGATATCCTATGAAGCACGGACACTTCCCTAGAGGCCCCGTACAAGTATCGGACACTCAAAGGACATGCGTAAGAAACAGCATGGACATGTGTCCGACACGCCACGTGGCGTGTTGGACATAAACGCCATTCAAAAAAGACTGGACCTTGCATGGACGGGAGATGGACGTGGCGGGGCCAAAACGAAATATTTTTACAAAAACGGGGCAACTTTGCAAAATCATTTTTTTAATGGTTCTTTAGAGATTTTTGCAACTTAATATGGTTTTAATTTAATCCTTTTTGTTTCACGGCTCTTTCATGAATTACAAATCTTAAACCAAAAACCTTTTTACTCCTCTCCAAAAATTAGGGTTTTACCATTGTGCTTCTCTCGAACCAAAAAGCCCCTCTCACCATCGCCAGAAAAGCTTCTTCTCACCATCACCATCTCCGGAAAAGCTTCATCTCGCCATCTCCAACGTTCCTCTCTCTGTGTTGGCTCCTTCACTAGGAGAACAGGTAACATCTTCTCTTTTACTTTCTTTTCTCGACTCTCTCTCTCTGATTGTCTCTCTCATTGGCATAGTAAACACTTTGTAAGTGTGTTTTTTTTTTTGTTTGGAACATTTGAATGATTTTTTGTTTGTCTGGAACATTTTTTTTTTTTACTTTTTTGTAGGAACTGAATATTTGTTCGACCAGATTTCACTTCATGATATAATATTATTTGTTGATTGAAAGGTGAAACTTGAAATTAATTTATGCATGTTATATTTATAAGTTAGAAAAAAATTATAGAATTTTCAGAAAGAAATTATAATATTCTGTTATTAGTTAGAACAGATTTTATACAAATTTATTCTATGTTTTGGGAATGGAAAGTGGGGGCACTAGTTATGGGAACAATAGAATTGCTGCTAGTTCTCTTCCTCTGCCTCGTGATTCACAAGCCATTGTGGAACCATATCATGAAGATAGGAAAAACAAATCTTTGTGGGGGAAAATTATCGTGGCAATGCAATATGTGTGGGTCACCTTTCAAGGTTCCTACTCTAGAGTGAGGGCTCATCTTATAAGTATTCCTGATTTGGGGATTAGGAAGTGTGCAAAAGTAACAGAAAAAATTGTGTGAGCTACAAAACGAAGTTGAAGAAGCCGAGACATGGAAAAGAATGCAAGGTCAAAAGATATCCCTTTGCCATGCAAATCCCAAGGAGGTGCGAGTGCAAGCTAAATGGGATTTACGCAATCACAAGAAGCGTTGGAACCTATATAATAAAGTGTTCGAGAAATTCAGCCATAGAGAAAGCATTTAACATAAGTGCTCGGGAAGAGTTGATTTAAGAGATTGCAAGGATGTTCTATTCAACAGGTTTGCCATTTCACTTGACAAGAAGCTCTCACTATGTGAGAGCCTTTATTCTTGCTGCTAATAGTAATCGTAGCAGTTTTGTGCCTCTGGGGTATAACATGTTGAGGACTACTTTGCTAGAAAAAGAGAAAAAAAATGTTAAAGACTTTGTTAGACCCAATGAGACGTGTGGAAGAACAAGGGTATTAGTATTGTGAATGATGGATGGAGTGACACTCAAAGAAGGCCTTTGAACAAATTTATAGCGGTAAATGAAGTTGGGCCGATGTTTCTAAAGGCGGTGAATAGTCAAGGAGAATATAAAGACGAATATTTCATTACCAACTTAATTAAAAAAAACATCATTAAGGTTGGGCCTGAAAATGTTGTTCAAGCCGATAATGCTCCGATTTGTCCTTGTTGAAGAGATGTATCCAGATGTTTTTTAAACACCATGTGTTGCGCCACCCTTAACCTTGCTCTAAAAAACATTTGTGTCACGAAGGACTCGAAAGCCAATGCAATTACATGTAATGAATGTGTTGGATTACCAAGATTGCAATGATTGCTATGGTCATGAAGTTTTCTATCACAACTCACTCAATAAGACTTCACATGTATAATCAAATTCTGAAATTGAAGATGCTTGCTATTGCGAATACACGGTTTTCTTCTGTGATTGTTATGCTCAAAAGATTCAAGTTTATAAGTAGTGGCCTCCAAAGTTAGGTCATTGGTGAGAACTGGAATTTGTATAAAGATGATGATGTTGGGAAAGCCCAATTTTTAAAGGAGAAAGTGTTGATTGACTTGTGGTGGGACAAAGTCGATTATAAGATGTTAAAGCATGCCGATACGGACCAGCCATGTCTTCATTTAGTGTATGACAAGTGGGATTGCATAATTGAAGATGTGAAAACGACTATATATAGACATGAAAGGAAGGAAGAACATGAGGAGTCGTCGTTTTATAAGGTTATCCATACCATTTTGGTTAGTAGGTGGGCCAAAAGCAACGCACCCAATCATTGCTTAGCACACTCGTTGAACCCTAGGTAACTCACAATAGCTTAGTGGAGGTGCACATCGTGTTAACCCAAATAAGGGTGTGAAAATCTCAAATGAAAGGAAGAAATGCTTGCTGAGATTCTTTCCAAATGCAACTGAGCATCAATTGGTTAACATTGAAGTTAGAAAGTTCTCATATCTTTTTGATGAGTTTAGCGAGTTTGATGTTATGAATGATAGAGGCATGCTTTATCTTCGTTTATAGCGCGTTGCCCATGGATCTTCTACACCCAAGCTTCAAGACTTGTCCACAAAATAACTTTAGAGTGCTTATTCTTTTATGAATTCCGTGAGGAGAAAAAAGTTGACTCCAAAACGTCTTGAAGACATGGTGTATGTGCATAGTAATCTTCAAATTCTATCGTGAAAAACAAAACAATAAAAGGGAAGTGATTGCAAGATGTGGGATGTGGGCTGAGATACATTTGAGTCATTTGAGGTTGAAGGCGCTAAAATATTAGAGATCGCAAATCTTTCACTTGGCCAGAGTCGAATGAAATGTTTTTAGGAGACGGTAGTGAAGATGTTGGAGATGATGAGGAATTAGGAGCATTGGAACGCTTAGCCCGTTGGAGTATAAAGTTCTTTTTTGTTTAATTTTTAGAATGGCTTTTTTTGCACTTTTTTGTTTAATTTTTAGAATGGCTTTTTTGCACTTTGTTTGTTACTAGTATGGGATTTTGTATTAATGTGATGTTTATAATGGATTTAAGACTTTGAATGGTTTATATGTATTTTTGCATTTTGGTTGTTATTAGTATGGGATTTAGTATTAATGTGATGTTTGGTTTTTAAAATGGATTTAAGACTAATGGTTTATATGTATTTTTTGCATTTTGATTATTACTCACATGGAATTTAGTAATTAGTATTGATGTGATGCTTAATCATTTTTAAAATAATATTAAAAACATTTACTTGTCGCCATGTCCCCACCGTGTCCCCGCCGTGTCATGTCCTAATTTTTTTTAGATATGTTGTGTCGGCGTGTCCAGACCATGTCGGGCGTGACACGCGTGTCTCTGTCCGTGCTTCATAGACGATAGCATATGCTAAATGTAAGCAGAACACTCGGTCACACAGTTTGGGCCTCGTCACAAAAAGGCAAGCCCATCACGACCCAAAGTACCATTTGCCTTGTCCAAACACTTTAGTTAACCAGGATGGTCAAGTAGGGCGAACTGATGCCTGATGACAACCTACAAGAAACTTTCTTATACTAACAGCCCATCACCACATAAAACAATGACCTCTCCTAATGTTGCTCTTAGTCTCACTAGCACTACAAACAAATAATCCAGCAACGTTCTTGAATTCCACAGCCACGTATACACAAACTTCACATTTTGCATTAAGCTTTCCCTCAACAACTGTGCGGTTAAGTTGATGCAAAAAACGAGACCACCTTCACCAGACGGTAAACAAAACATGCCCAACCACTACGGGGGGAGGCGGGGTCTCTTATATCAGAGTACTCTCTCATATATTAATTACATATTTGTTTAACATCTTGAAACAAAGTAATGTTAAAAAAAAATTTCAAAGATTTAAATGATCAAGCACAAACTTTGGAGAAAAGTGAAAAAGTCGGGACTCATGAAGTTAACACTTGTGATGCAAGTGTTATCAACACCAAAGTAATGCTAAATTTCAGACAAATAGTTCCCTTTATAATAATTATTTCTAGAAACTGTTTAAAGACAAAGAAAACCCCATGTCCTGTTCATGACAAATTTGAACCTTCTTTTAGCAGGAACAAAACCTTCATCTTCAACTTCAAAACAAGATCCACAAGCATCTAAATATGTTGAAATGACACTTGTAGAGAACCATGAATCCCACCCCCATCCCCACGCACCAAACCACCACCTCCACCAGAAAAGGGAGAACACCAAAGAAAAAAAAAGATAATAGATGTTCCATAATCAAGAAAAATCCAAATTCAAATATATGAGCCAAGAAAGTGACGTGAACAAAGTTTATTAGATTCTTAAGTACAATTTTAAATCTCGTCCACGGGCTGCTATCATGTATTAGGCTCAGCCAACTATCCAATACACCTCCCGTATATAAGTTGGGTGTGTTTTGTTTGTGTAGGGTGGGTGGGTGGGAGAGAGAGAGAGAGAGAGAGAGCGTCTAATACAATTGCTAAAACATATTATATTTCACATTGTGAGAAGATAATAAAAGCTACAATGTATTAACAAAGTATCATATGAACAATATCCTCAACCACCAAAAAGAATAAAATCAAGAAAAAGGTACTTTTAAAATCACTATTTGATTTTGATGCGAAACGCAATGGAATTGACACACTTGGACACACACGAATAATAATAATAATCAAACCATATTTTATCTTTAATCATCTCTCTCAAATATCATAAATCAAGAATAATAAGTTCATTACAAGAGATGGTCAAGGGCCTTATTTATAGATAATCCTATACTTGGGGAGCAAGTCTCATTATTAAACTAGATAACTAAATAACCTAATTAAAACAGAAAACTAATTAAAGGATAAATCTTAACAACAATCTAAACAATATCTAAATAAATAATCTAGTAACTAAAATAATAAGTTTATTATATATTTATTATATATCCGGATGCATCAGATTTAGCGAAACATATACGAGAACGAGATTGACAATCCTAGGCATCCATCTGTAATTTCGGGCTCTGGTAGCAAGCTTACCTCACGTCCAAAATAGAGCAATGATAACGGTAAGACCAATAATTAATGCCAGCAACTTCAAAGTGAAATCTGCATGCTGCTGCTGACTTGTCGCCTGAGGGAATCCATGTATGTGACCCCCATGAAACGTATTTGAATACCCAAAAGGGAACCTAGAAGTCGGCCCATACATGGTAGTATCACTAAATCCATGCAAATGGTAGTTAAACAACGATGGAATGAGACCGCCAAATGTGAAGTTCCCAAACCGAGTGGACACACTGGGTGCAAGCCCACCCATGAACCCAAAACCATTTTGTGCGAAAGGGTTCGTCTCCCGAGGTGGAGCTGTATCGGGTCTCTGCCCAGCTGGCCGATTTGGAATTTCAACCCCGGGGATTGACTTAGACCTCGGGTCTGTTGAGTTCTTTCCCCGGCCGTATAATGGGACCAATTTCTCCTCCTCAATAAGGGCCTTACAAACAGGGCATTCGCAGGAATGGGAATGCAAGTGCAGCCATTTGTAAAGACAAGGCCAGCAATAGAGATGACCACAGAGAGTTACAATTGGGTCTTGGGCCAAGTCAAAGCAAATATTGCACTCAAAATTACCAGCATCACTGTTGTTGCTAGAGAAAGAAGAGCAACTTGTTGATTCCCCAAACCCACTTGCCATATCTAAAATTTAAAAACTAATGTGCCCTGTAAATCATATAAACCCTAAATTAGAAATCCCATATTTGTCCAGAAATAAAGGTAAGTGTTTTCAAAACTATGAACAACAACACTTAACATATCCATTTCACAATATATCAACTTTTGAAGTAAATTACGTATATAACGCGGAAGTACAAATTTATTATCTTGTTATACATAGT
The DNA here is from genome assembly GCA_949130495.1 of Sambucus nigra. Classification (NCBI taxonomy): domain Eukaryota; kingdom Viridiplantae; phylum Streptophyta; class Magnoliopsida; order Dipsacales; family Adoxaceae; genus Sambucus; species Sambucus nigra. The sequence continues at coordinate 726,510,895 of OX422207.1, forward strand.
GATTTTACAAAAGAATCCAGGTCAAGAAGATAAAATAAAGGAACACAAGTGCAGGAAATTCGAAAAGAACGTTATTGAAGCATGCAAAGAGAATTATTGATAAGAGAAAGCAATCAAACAATTAACTACAATATTTAAGTAATTATTAACAATGAAATGTGAAATTACTGACCTTGAGATCAGAGAAATTTATTGCGCAGGAAAATAGACGATATAGATTGAGTTATCGACCAATCGAAAAACAAAATTAGTCGACTGCAATGCGGGGATTACGTCCCAATCTACCACCCTTTATCTGGTTTTTGTTGCCATCTTGTGGTTGGATAGATGACGGGTTTCGTAAAGTGATTTTTTTGTTTTTTGTTTTTTGTTTTTTTTTAAACGGAAAGTGATTTTGGTTACGAATAGGTGTTGTGAAACATATGTAAAACATCCCACTCCCAAGAAGTCTTCCCCACACCATTTTATTTTGGTGCCAAAGGACAATTATACTCTTATACATTTACAAAATTTAAACGTTTATTTTTTTGCTTTCAACTAAAATAAATGACTTTGAAAAATAATTAAAATTTTGTATTTTCAATAAAAATATTTTTTTTTAAATTGTTTTTAATAAGAATCCGTTTTAAAAATAATTTTTTTTAAACTTTTCATAAATGATTTAAAAAAACATTTAAATTGTTTTCACAAATTTGTTATATGTTTTTCTTAATTAAAAAATTGTTTTAAATAAAATAAAAACTACTTTTACAAAATAGTACCTTTATTATGTACATATGGAAAGTAAATAGTGCCTTTATGTAAGTGTAAAAAAAACGGAAATTATAAAGCTTTATTTAAAAATTCTAAAAATTACAAAAAAATAATTCTACGAAATTGAAAAATACAAAAAAAAACTCTGAAAAATACTAATAGATATTAAAAAAATAATTAAGAAAATAACTGTTTTCAACCAAAAAACGAATTCCAACATAAAAATTGTTTTATATAAAATAAAAACTGCTTTTACAAAATAGTACTTTTATGTACATTTGAAAAGTAAGTTGTGCCTTTCAAAAATAATTTCTAGCACGAAAAAACAACTGTTTTTCACCAAAAAAATGATTTCCAACAGTAAAAAACTGTTTTTCACCTAAAAACCAAAACTGTTTTTCACCAAAAAAAAAAATATTGTTTTTCACCCAAAAATACTAATAGATATTAAAATTATTTTTTACCAAAAAAAAACTCTGAAAAATACTAGTAGATATTAAAAAAATTAAATTTTTGTTTTGAAATAATTTTTTTTTAATAATTTTTAGTTCGGAAATTAATTTTTTTTAAATAATTTGTTTTCGCTGGAAATTAATATTTTCCTCTTGGATGCCATTTTTTGAGTGGAAAATAGTTTTTTGATTCGTTGGAATTCATTTTTTTGGTTGAAAACAATTTTTCTTTCTTTTTGAAATGCATTTTGTTGCTGATTTTTTGTTGTTGTTGGAAATCATTTTCTGGCGAGAAACATTTTTTTTTCCTGACAGACATTATTTTTTTTTAATATCTATTAGTATTTTTCAGAGTTTTTTTTTTTGCGTTTTTCAATTTTGTAGATTTTTTTTTGTACTTTTTTTGTTTTTAAATAAAGCTTTATAATTTTCGTTTTTTTTTTATTTTACACTTACATAATAGCACTATTTACTTTCCATATGTACATAAAGGTACTATTTTGTAAAAACTGTTTTTTTTATATAAAACATTTTTTATGTTTTATAAATAATTTTTTAATTAAAAAAACATATAACAAAATTTTTTAAACAATTTAAATATTTTTTTTAAATCATTTATGAAAAGTTAAAAAAAATTAAAACGGATTCTTATTAAAAACAATTTTTTTATAAAAAAATATTTTTTATTGAAAATACAAATTTTTAATTATTTTTCAAATGCATTTATTTTAGTTGAAGGTAAAAAAGTAAACATTTAGATTTTGTAGATGTGTAAGGGTATAATTGTCTTTTGGCACCAAAATGGTGTGGTGGAAGACTTGGTGGGTGTGGGGATAGCCGAGCCCAACAAAAATAATTATATTTGGATTATTTGGGGTTTAGTTATATCTGGCACGACTAGGTGGCCTCATGCTTGTTGTACATATTTGATGTAACACCTCATCTTTTTGGGCTTTTACTAATTAATTAATTCGATAAATTTTAAATTACTCGTGAGTCATAATTTAATTTAATTAACTATTATTATTATTTAAATAATAATCCCATGAGTAAGCGATTAATATTTATGAAATTTAAATTTACTAAGTGAATAAGTAATAATAAACTAAGTTAATGGGTGAATATTAAATTTTAGAAATAATAATTCGAATGACAATTCTGAGTGTACGGTTGAGTCTGAATGCGCCGAAATAGTCGTAAAAGAGTGCCCATGGGTAATAAATGGGTTTCGGGACATTTTTAGACACATTTGACCCCACATAAGAGTATATGGGCCCTTTTAATAAAGCCCACAAGTCAAAAACGTGATTAACTTAATAAACCCTAAAAGTGAGAGGGTGTGAGACCATAACTCATTTTAAAAAAAATCCTAATCAAGTAGAGACAAAAGAGGGAGCAATTAAAGAAATCTTGGGAGCCTAAATCAAGAACAAGTGTGGACTTTCTTTACCAAACCCATCGTCTTCAACCAGAGATTCAAACCCTATAAACCCTAAAAGGTAAGTGGTTAAATTTGCTTTTAAATTAAGAAAAATACTTTGAGTCCCAAACAACTTCCACAAATCTCCCCCAAATCCTACGTGGATGCCGCGTCATTCTTCCACTTGCATGTAATCTATTGCCATGTGTTGCGGGTCCCGCCAGGGCACAAAGCCCAAGTCATTTTGGGGGAGGTTTAGGGGAGTTATTTGGGGTATGTAGCATTACTCTTAAATTAAATGCAGATTTTCTATTTATATCTTAATGGGTATTAGATATGTGTTATGTTCTTGGGTTAGTTTAATATCTAATTAGGATTAAATATAATTAGATGTTTCAATATGTAAATGGATTGAAGAATTGGAATTATTAAGTCTTAAATCTGTGGGGTTTATGATTACGATTTGAGGATTTGAAATCAAGGTTTATATATATGTTTGCGGTTGAAATAAATGAGTTCTGAAATTTATCGAAATCGTTAATGGTGGACTGTTTGATAGGAGTGGTAGGGAATGGAAAACCCAGAGGTCATTTGAATGACATGGGTGGTCGTTCGAGTAAGAACCATTGTCGTTGGAACGACATATGGCTTTGTTCGAACGACTGGTCAAATCCAGCCCCCTCCCCCCTATTTTCAGCTCTGCATCATGTTTTCATTTGTTTGGGAACGCTGCTCTCTTTGGGATACTAAAATGGCTACAGTTATGGGTTTAGGTTGTATATGAAAATTAAATGGGACAATTAGAGATATAGTTCCAAAGGAGAATTAAGGTTTAAATAGAGGGATTTAAGAAACTTAAGTCTGATAGGTGTGCAAGACTTGTTAAAAATAATTGTGAATAATAAATTCGGGACATTTTATTTTCGGGCCAAGTGAGCGAGTCTGGGTATAATGGTTGAGTAACACCAAGATAAAAAAAATTAATTAATGTGTGATTAATTGAATTTAAGGTCGGAATATAGACTTTGAAATGTTAGGCTAATGTTACAGTAATTGTACACGAGTAGCCTGGATATTATATGCGATGATGTGTATATATATATATATTTATGTGAATTAGAAATATTTGTGTGAATAATATTTATAGGAAAGCATACCCCTCTAGTGTTATCATAGGAGGTTGCGCGATGTGGGTGAATCCCTGACTTGAGGAGCAAGTTGAGTATAGTCCCTAGATTATAGCGTCCGTATTGTTAGGGGTGAGACGTATTGGATATGAATCGGTCTCATTTCCGGGGGAACTATGGCCTCCTCCGTTGTGCTTATTTGATTTCACTGATTCAGGGTGCTAACCGAATCAGGGCGTCTGGGTAGATGAGTATACTTGGACTGATAGCATTTTAGAGGACATTCGGTGAGTGCCTACTTGGGAGGATGGTTATATATATTTACTACATGTGCGCGAATATTGTAGATCATTGATATGTGTATATAGTGTGAATAAATATATGCGGGTAAAAATACAAGTGACGAATCGTATTGATTATATATAAATTGTGAGAATGTTATATGGCCCAATTGAAATAAGTTGATGCGAATAATAACTTATAGATCATGTATCTTAACTTACACGGGTTAGAGTAGTGTAAGAGGTAGGAACTATATAACAAAACTAGCTACGAGGTAGATAGCTAGAGGGGTTATATAGAAAGATGTTAGGCGTGCACATTAGTTGAGGGGTGAGTCGGTCCTCAAGAGAGTGTGATACTAACTTGAATATTAAGAGCCTTCATACATTTTAATTTACTGCAATTTAATGTAATAACCTGTATTTTTGACAGATTATTTTAATTATTAAATGGAGAGAATTTATTTATAATTATTACGAATTTAAATTAAATAATTACTAGCGTGACAAGAGTTATTATTTATTGGTGATAATTATGTTGAATATTACTTAGCGAGTAAAGTAATATATAATTGTGAAAATATATTAAACTTGTCATGAGTAAAAAATACGACAGTTATAGAAATGAAGTCGAAACGCACGAGTCAGTCGTGTTGGGACTAAATTAATAGAATAAAAAGTAAAATAATTATAAGTCACTCATATGGTCGTTTCGAGTGCGTCGTTGAGTCCGAAAGGGTCGAGATAGTCAGAAAATTCTACCAAGGGCTTTGTTTGGGTTCCACGGCAGTTTTAGGCCGAATCGGCACACCGAAAGGGTATTTTTGTAAATTGTATTTTTGGAGTAAATTAAAGGACGAAAATTAGAGAAATAAAAGATCTCCTGTGTGGTCTATATTAGGTTATCTGCCATGAGAATAAACAGTTAGACATAGAGAGGGACCAAAAAGAGAGAAAGAGGAAGAAAAATCCAAGGAAGAGCCACCACAAGTGCACCTTTTCCACCACCGTGACCACCATCACGTAGATCAGAGAACGAGGGTCGCAACTATACCAACAACATCAAAGGATCAGACCATCTTTCATAAGGCAAGTGTTTAAGTCTTGCTCTTTTAGCATTAAATGTGTCCATGTTAGTGTAGGTAATGAAAACCCCTTAAATTGCATGTGATTTGATGAAGAATTCGTGATTAAAAGATATATTAGGGTAAAATTGATACCAAGTTGAATGGTCCTTGTAATTTGAAGTTTAACTACGAATTTATGTTGATAATTGATGAGTAAATTCGGGATTAAATAGGTTTAATTGGAAATCTTGTGAACTAGGGTTTTATGAATCTCAAATTTGGGGATTTTTTATTTGTGGTTTAATTAATCAAGAATTGATGTGTTTAACATATTAGAATCATCCATTTATGTGGGAAATTGAGTTGGAATTGAATGGAAGGAGTTTGAGACCGATTTATAGAGGTTTTAGGACTGTTTATGGATGAAAAACGTAGCAGGTGCAGGTTGGGGACGAAACTGCTCAATCTCATTCAAACGAGATGGAGCCTGGTTCGAAGGAGAACCCCTGTCGCGTGATATGTCATTCTAACGACATGTCCAGTTTCTGAGAAATTTTTTTTTATTTCAAATCTAGGTAGCAGGTTTATTTGAAGTGATGATCACCAGTAAAATTGGGATTTAGGTTCGAATAAAATTATAGAGTACTAAGATGGGTATGAGATTTTATTACACTTAGAGCGACGAGTTATCTCTAAGTTACGAGGGGGAGAGTATTCCTAATTTAAATATTCGGGTTGTGTGTATACCTAATGAACTTGATAGGTTGCGTGAATGCCTATAATGATATGTATTATGTGTATGACATACCTACCATACTTGCTATCACGAGAGGTTGAAAAAAGGGGACAGTCCTTTCTTGAGGACCCTTCGGGGGGATATTTGACTGGTACCTCAAGGCCATGGAACCTAGGTACGGGCTATCTGAGAATGATAGTGTTGCCGGTTATATGGGTGCGTAGCCTATAGGCTTGGAACCATGTTCGCCTCCAATATGTGTGATTTGTAAATTTATGGTTCGTGGGAGACTCCGAACCCATTGTCCTTATTCAGTGCGAGATGTACCGGGACTTGATAGCAGAGTATTAGGGTACAGTAGCTGAGTCTAGAGGTGCCTTTTAGTATATATATATATATAGGGAAAGGATAAGTGAGGTCCCAGTTTGAGGACCATTTTTTAAAAATAGTAAAAAAAATGTTTTTGGGCTGATTTTTTTTTTTTATGATTTTTAAACATTTCAATAAGACCATATAAAAAAAATCAGGTCAAAATGAATGTTTTTGCTATTTTAAAAAAATCAGTCAAACTTTGTCAGTTTTTAAGTAGTTAAAAACTAACAAAGTTTGACCGATTTTTTTAAAATAGTAAAAACATTCATTTTGACCTGATTTTTTTTATATGGTCCTACTGAAATGTTTAAAAATTATATAAAAAAAATTAGCTCAAAAACATTTTTTTTACTATTTTTAAAAAATGGTCCTCAAACTGGGACCTCACTTATCCTTTCCCTATATATATATATATATATATATACTAAAAGGCACCTCTAGACTCAGCTACTGTACCCTACTGTATCAAAATTGATCCGCGCCAACGGTATGCAAACAGAGGTCCTCATGAGATCCCCCCCCCCCTCTCTCTCTCTCTCTCTCTATATATATATATATATATATATATATATATATATATACCTGTGGTGATACTTGTTGTGTGAAAGTATGTGGCTAAGATATATAATGATGATAATCTCTGAATAACTTAAGTAAGCGAGCACTTAACGTGATTTGTAAATACTTCCCAAGTTGAGATAACATTCGTGAAAATCCAAAATATTTGGCACCCACTTAATTAAAGATTATGTGGTTAGTAATTAGTAATGTTTTCAACAGTGATGCTAAGAATGAACCATATGAAAATCATGTTTTAATTTGATAAAGGCTTGATCAACCGGAATTTAATTAAGCGGGGTGTCACAGATGGTATCAGAGCATCAGGTTCTAGTTGTCCCTAGGATCTGTACGGCTTGCTTTACTTTAGCATTGTGTTATTTGATATAAAGTCCTATTACTAGGATTGTTGACTCATATTTATGTTTATTAGATATCGCACTGCTTCTATTTGAGAGTTGTATTAATCGTGAACTAATACAGCTCGTTCTGAATTTCAGATGCCACCCCAGAGAGAGAGAGGTAGACCCTCGAAGGAAGCCGCCAGGGGTGGAGAGGGAGAGGCTTGTCAGGAGCCCGATATTCCATAGCCCCGGGCCCCATGGGGGTTTATGTCCATAGAGAAGGTAGCGGACATTGTGCCCAAGGCGGTCAATGCCACCATAACAACCATGGAAGTCCATTTCCCTCAGCCTCAGCCACAGTAACAGCAGCGCGTGTCTCCAGTAGTGCAGGCCCACCCGGGGCCATCTGAGAGGCAATGTGTCAAGGAGGCCTTTCAGAAGAGCCATCCCCTGGAGTTTCAGGGAGGTGCAGATGTGATATTAACCTACCAGTGGAGGAGGGATATGCAGTGACACTTGTGTATGGTTGATTGCAGTGAGGTTCAGTGGCAGATGTTGGCGACATTCAGGCTGACTGGGGCAGCCTTGCAGTGGCGGGAGTCGACAACCACTATTGGAGAGAGAGATTTGATGACTATTGTTGTAATTTTTTTTTTAAAATACCTCAAGTGCACGAGCTATTATAGAATAGCGAGTGTAAGTACGGGTCGAACCCACAGAAATTTGTTAATTTTTTTGTTCAAAATAATTATGACTAACTAGACTAAATGGGATAGAGAATGATTACGAACTATACCAAATAAAAGCAACTACGATAAATGAGGGTGACACAAGATATTTGTAAACAATTAGGAAATAATTACGACTCGGGGTACATTTATCACGTAACTAATATTGCACACTAATTTAATGTTGTCATTCTCTTTTTATATCTCAAATTAAACCGACTCTCGCCGCGTTTAATTCGAAAAATATGACGGTTATAATCAAAATATTTTTCATGTCTCTAATAGACGGCTAAAATCCATATTCCCTTAGAAAATACAAGTTTTAAAGTTCGCAAATGTATTTAAGTATGGACTATCAAAACTATCAAAGTGCAAGCATAATCTATAAAAAATTACTACTTTTAAATTTTAAAACTTTATGTGACAAAATAATTTTAAAGGTTTTAAAACACACTCTCGTGTCGTTTTAAAATGAATACTGAATCTTTGATAACAATTAAAACAAGTAGGGAATAAACAACAATCAAATTAACGTGACAATATTAGCTAACTATAATAAACTTCACCTAATTCTAATAGAATAATCAAGCTATCATAATGAAAGAGAAATTGCAAGAACGAGTAGAGATTTTCATTAATAAATTAAACTTACAAATAGTTCTCTGAAAACAATCTTTAATCCTCTAAAAATGATAAAGACTTGGCCCTCAAATTGAATATAATCCCTCAAAAATTACTCTCTCTAAAATTCTCCCTCCAAAATAGTGAACCAAAGGGTTTTATTTATAGGCTTAGGAATGAGGGGTTTGAGTTGGAGTGAAAATCGCTTTGATTGATTGTATTTGAGTTGGTAATTATCTCATGGAGTCTTGGTAAGAGTTAGAGATAATTGAGAAGTCTCTCTTTTTTTTTAAAATAATTATCCCCAATTTTGGCACTATTCACGTCACCAACTTTAATAATATTTTTAACCCCCAAAACTCAAAATCTCATTTTCGTCCGAACTTCAAAGTTGCGAGTCTTGTCAAGAAATTTTTGAAAATCTATGGCACGGTCTCAACGGACACTCGAGAAATTTTATAATAAATATCTAGTACAGCTGTGTCAACCGTGTCATGTCGTGTCGTAGCGCGATGTATCGTAACAATTTTTGCACATTGACTCATTTGTTGTCCAAATTTTCGGGGTACCTGTAAAAATGAAAAATAAAAATAATTAATTCAAATTTAGGGTCATAAATATTTAAAAATTACAAAATTACCCCCCTTTGCATTTTAGCCCCCAAAATTCTTAAATTGCTCGTTTTAATCTGGAATTCAACCAAATTTCAGAGAGAACTTTATTTTGCCTAGATAAACATTTAAAAACTAATTTTAGGGCCATGAAGTTTTTAAAATTATGATTTCATCCCCCGATGTTATTAAAATTGTATTTTTAACTCGAATTTTATTCAAACTTGTATTTTTCTTTTATTTTATGAAAACGACTCTAAAAACTCACTATTTATGATACATTGGGTCTCACAAGGTCTAGATTTGGGCATAATTCATAAAAAATAATGCACTCATCAACTATTGCTAAGTTCTGGGCGCGATTCGATCGCAAGTACTTTCCTCCAGCTGTTGAGACTGAGATGAGGAGGAGGTTTTAGGAGGTGATTCAGGTTGACCGTTCTGTAGCTGAGTACAAGGAGGAGTTCGCCCGTTTGTCTAATCTAGTGCCAGACGAGGTGAGCAACGAGGAGAAGAAGAAAGCTAAGTTCGTGGATGATTTGGCTTAGAGGATCAGGCAATACTTGATCGGGAACCCTACTTTAGTGACCTTCATAGATGTGGCCAATGCTACTTTGCTTCATGGTCAGGATCATCACTTCCATCTGAAGGAAAGTAAGAGGAGTGGTGAGCTGAGTCAGCAGGGCAAGGTGAATAGGGGTGCTACTAGCGGAGCACATCATGGGCAGGATACCCGTCAAGGGAATCCTGCTAAGATATTTTGGCATGTAGGACAGGGCTTCAGACAGTGCAAGCAGGGCCCGAATCAACAGGTTCCTCAGGGCCGTCAGGGCCAAGGGAACAATGGGGGAGGCCATCAGGGCTAACACCAGGGACAGCATCAGGTTTTTTTTAAGCGCTATTTCGATTGTGACCAGCCATGCCATTTGAAGAGGAACTACCCACTGAGAGGCAGGGCCAGTAGTAAGGTGCCCCGAAGGGTCAGTGAGTACAGGGGCCTCCGGCGGCACCAGCTCCACCAACCCCACAGCAGCAGGGGCAGTTGCACTATGGGGGTGTGCATAACATCCAAGGTGTCCCGATTCCACCAGCACCGCAGGCGCCGCCAGCAATTGAGGGTACATTTTCTATTCATGATCATGAGGGTAGGATTCTTTTTTATACTGGTGCATCGCATTCTTTAATTAGGACCAGATTTGCTAGAATTTCTGGATTGTTAGAGTCAGCCGATAGTCTCCTTATGTGTGTAGAATCACCGATGTGGGGTGGGTCACTTATACACTAAATCTGTAAAGGAGTAGATATTGTGATTGGGAGACTAAGTCTAGAAGCGGACCTCTTAGTATTAGATATATAGGGCTACGACGTTATCCTAGGCATGAATCGGTTAGCTGGGTACAGGGGCGATGGTATATTGTTTTGAGAGGACCATAGTATTCTCCATTTCGGGGAAGGAGATGATTTTAGTGGCGAGGCCTCTTTTTGAGGGAGAATCACGCACTCATTTATACTATATTGAGGAGGAGACCTCACGTGAGGTGGTAATTCCGATAGACTTGATTCTAGTGGTAAGGGACTTTGAGGATGTATTCCAAGACATACCGGGATTACCACCCAATCGGGAGATTGGGTTAGTCATTGATTTAACATCGGGTACTAAACTGATTGCCCGAGCACCTTATCGCGTGTACCCTTCATAAATGCGTGAGTTGAGAGAGCGGTTTCAGCAGCTTTTGGGCCAGGATTTCATTCGGTGTAGCACATCACCGTGGGGTGCTCTCGTGCTGTTTGTGAAGAAGAGTGATGGCTCACTCTGCTTGTGTGTCAACTAATAAGGTTAAAATACCAAATAAGTATTCGTTGCCTATGATTAATGACCTGTTTGGCCAGTTGAGAGGGGTGACATACTTCTCCAAAATTGATTTGAGGTCAGGGTATCATCAGTTGTGGATTTGGGAGGAGAACATCCCTAAAATAACTTTTCTGTCTCGGTATGGATATTAAGAGTTCCGGGTGATGCCATTCGGACTTACTAATGTGACATAAGTGTTCATAAACCTCATGAACAGGGTTTTCAGAGAGTTTCTCAACCAGTTCGTCATCGTGTTCATAAATGACATTTTGGCTTACTTGCGCACGGAAGAGGAGTATGCAGAGCATCTGCGTATGGTTCTGCAGACATTACGGGATCACCAGTTATATGCCAACTTCGAGAAGTGTGGGTTCTGGCTATGAGATGTGCAGTTTCTTGGCCACATTATTTCAGATCGGGGTATTACCGTGGATCCGAGCAAGGTATCGACGGTGAGGGAGTGGGGATAACCCACGACACCGACCGAGATTCGTAGCTTTTTAGGGTTGGCCAGATATTACCACCGCTTCGTTTAGGGATTTTTTAAGATTGTGGGATCGTTGATGAATTTCACTCGCAAAAGGGGTGCCATTTATGTGGACTGACTAATGTCAGTTAACTTTCGATGAGCTAAAGGACAAGTTGACATCAGTACTTGTACTTGCTCTACCTAGGGCAGGATTGGAGTATTGGGTCTATACAGATGCATTCTTATAGGGACTTGGGGGTGTACTACAGTAGGAGGAGAGGGCTATAACCTATACGTCTCGAAAGTTTAAGCCCCACGAGGGGAATGACCCTACCTATGACCTTCAGTTGGCAGCGGTTGTTTTTGCTTTGAGGATATGGAAGCACTACCTTCTGGGAGAGAGGTTCACATTATTCATGGATCATAAGTCACTTAAGTATCCCTTCACACAGATGGATCAAAACATGAGGAAGAGGCGGTGCCTTTCGAAGTTCCCTATAAAACCTTTCTAACGCTCCATTCTGTGTGCAAATCCACCTTATGGTTCAAACGGACGATTCATTTCCCTCTTGTTTAAAAGATCATCGGGAGCTTCCAATCCCTGTTTGACCACAGTCAATTCTCGAACCCGAGAGTGGTCCATGGATTCTTAAAGGGATCTAAATACCCTTTTCAATGGTTCTTCTTGTGCGATATTCGAATTTACGAATTGCGTTTTATAATTATTTTTCTGAAAATCTACCTGAGACTGTCGAATGGCAAAACCCATTTCCTTGCTTATCGGCAGTGTGTCTAGGGTTGCCTACCGATAGGCTTGTTAAGGACAATGTCAATCGGAACCCCACCCCTAGACACACACACATATAAGAAAATATATGTTTTACACACACACACATATAAGAAAAGCCTCAATTGGATTTATGGAATAAACCCGACCCTGTGTTATATGCGAACTATGTGAACTTTGATGTCTTTTAGGCTACGTAGGTGTCTCGAGTAAAATTCGAGATTCGAGTCCTCTCCGATCTTTGTTCATATATTATTTTCTTATCATATATTTGTAATCCATGCTTACATTTTGAGTAACCTATACTATCTTCCTTTTATATATGATCGGTGACCTGAAAAATGCATACATAATATTTTGATTACTATTTTGGGAACACTCTTAAGGATGACCTCACTCCACCTTTATCCATGACGCGAGTTGAGTAATTCCACTTTCCATCTTTATATGCATGCACACACTTCATGGAGTTATTAAGGAGAAGAATAACACATGCCTATGAGAGACCGAAAGGGCGGGATGGGTGCCTAACACCTTCCCATTTCGTAATTTAGTCCCCGAATCCTTGAACTAATTGGTTTCGCAAACATCAGTATGTCTTTGATGTCGTTCTCTCGAGGTGATAATATTTTTTTGTCTGTTTTGTACAAAATAGGCTGGTGACTATCTGTATACATCACCCCAATTGACGATGACCGAAGTGCCCCGAAAGGGCGCTCCCCCAGGCGTGCGCCAACCGGGAGAGGGATGGCCACAATGGGAACAACAAACTTATTTGGGGGTTCTTCTTCTTCAATCGCCCTTGAAAAAAAGGATTTCATCTGGGTATTGAGAGCTCTCCTAACTATCTCCTTGGTAGATCTGGCTCCTCGATGGCCTGAATGTTGGTCCATCTCTCTACAAATCAAAATTATGATGTTCTCATTTTGACTATTGTTTCTTCTGCGGCACCTCTCTGATCGGCCATGTTCTAATCGATCACGCTCTGACCTTCCAGGTTCAGATCTGTCTTAATCGACCTGGAGCTCCTCCCTCGACTGCAAGTTTTGCTCGCCAGAGGACTAGGAGTCCTATCACGACGCCTCCCGATATCTCCATGGAGATCTCTCTCTATCATTTCAAGTCGCCTTTGTAGGCGAGTATTTTGTTCCACCTGGAGGTGTGTGGCCTCCATTTGTTCCCAAAACCTAGCTTCGTAAGCGTCGATCAACCTGGAGATCTGTGTAGACCTAGGTGGTCCCTGACTTTGTTCAAATGGTTGCCTTTCTTGACGAAATCTGGGATTTGGTTGTTGGCGAATCTCTGACCTGACCCTAGGTTGGACTGGATCATCTTGCACATCACTAACATGAGGAATGTTGTTGTTATGGTGAGACATTACGGGCTTTCTGTTGATGAATGTTTTCATAGGAATAACAATCGATTGTGAGTACAAGAAATATCACAGTAAAGATCCACGAAAATAATTATAAATGCAGAAAGTAATGATCACACACACAACAACGATGGTTCGGCAACTTGCTTATATCCACGGAGAGGTTACTATGTTCTTATTAGTGTCTCTCAATGCTCGAGTGTTACATCCTATTACCCCGGGTCAGGGTTTACAATTTATAAATGTGTAAAATAAGAAATTGAGTTGTACAAGTAACTCAATATGATTGCGAATAACTAGCGGTGTCCCTGAATATCTTCTTCGAAATTGTTGGTAACCAATTTGAATATATCCATAAGTATTTTAGTGTATGTAAAATACACGAGTCTTTGTTGAATAGCTCATTTGGGCTTGGCAGCTCGCTCTGCAAGCTGGGCTGGTAGGCTATTTTCTTAGGGCAAGATAAATGGGTTCCCACAACTAATGTCTATTCAAAAAACATTTTATTTGTAAATGAAATGTCCAATTTTTTTTTATAAACCAAATATTTTTTTATATAAAAAGTGTGCTTAAAAACATTATTGTAAATATTTAAAACTATTTTTTATAAATATTTTTTTAAAATAGAAATTGGTTTAAAAAACATTATACAAACTAGTCAATAAGCCAAATAACAATTGTTTTTTTAAACGTAAAAAAATTGTTTTTTTAAAAACTATTTTTATATAAAAAATAATTCTTTTACAAAATTAACTATTTTTTAAATTAAAAAAAATATCTTTTAAATATTAATATATTCTATTGTAAATATATATAGGGAGATTATCACATGCACACTTAAAATGAGTTCGCATGGTATAGATTTTTTTAAAAAGTTAAACAAAAAAAAATTATTTTTGTCTAAATTTTAAATATATCATGTACTCTTCAAAAAAATGGATCAAAATAATTTTTTATAATTTAAAAAAAAATAAGTCAATGTTTAGATTTTTCAAAAACTAATCTTAATTTAGAACCTTCTTAGATTTGTATATTTTATCTTTTGTAAATAGAGTTTGTAGAATCCTATTTATTCCACCTTTAAGTCTATCCATTTATTTAGCTTTTCAAAGTTAAACATTCTAGAATTTTGTGTTTTCCAATGCAGATGGCTATGTGATGGTTGAATAATCTAGACGAAAATTCATGGAAAAGACTTTGACAAAAGTTAACAAATAGAAACGTCTGCCTACCGGGAAAGAGAACTCTCTTACGAAACAACACAAAAACAAATCCTTATGAGGTCAAACACCTGAAAAGGGACCAACCATTCCTTTTTAACACCACAACTTTTTCATTACACTCTCCTCCGATTCCAAAACAAGAAAAACGACATTTTTACAAATATTTGATCAAACATGACTGTGAAATATTGGTTATCCGAGCACCCAACAATTGTTGGGTTCCGTTGGAGCGCCATCCAATCATGGGGTTCCACGTGGTCGTTTCTTGTCACCTCCATCGTTGGGTTTATCGTCACCGCCGCCTTTCTCCACCTCGTACTCCTCCGACGCCGCCGAGCTGTCCCACTGGGTCCCATCCCAGCCATCCACAGTCTCATAATGGCCGTTATCTCCGCCGTAATTTTCGCCGGAACTTTGTACTCCGCCGCCGAGGAGATACGAGATACTCGGTGGTTCTGGCGGCGGTCAAAAACACCGATTCAATGGCTTTTATGTTTTCCACTCGGCACGCGCTCATCTGGGCGCGTGTTTTTCTGGTCGTACGCTTTTTATCTTTCCCGTTTTCTTCACATCACGCGAACATTCATCACCATCTTACGACGTCGTAACTTCCCTTTCCTCCAGCTCATTCACCACTCCATCCTCATATGCATGTCCTTCCTATGGCTGGAATTTTCTCAATCTTTTCAAGTTTTAGCAATTCTGTCAATGACATTAGTCTACACCATGGTATACGGCTACAGATTTTGGACCGCTCTTGGGTTTCCACGTGCCAAGTTTCCTTTTGTTGCTAATTGTCAACTTTTGCTGTTGGGTTGCAATTTGGTGTGTCATTGTGGGGTGTTCTTTTTGCATTTTTTGAAAGGTGGGTGTAATGGGATTGGGGCCTGGGGTTTTAATTCTCTTCTCAACGGGGCTATGCTTTTATTGTTTCTCAAGTTCTACGTCAACACCCAAAAAGACGGTTCTTCTACACGTAAATATTCTTCAGCTACCAGGAACGAGTTGCTGAGGGTCAAGGATAAAGATACATGAAAATTGCAAATTCAGATATTGGAGTTCTGTGATAATCAATAACAATTTAATGAAGCTTTGCAGTTTGTTTTGTAAAATACTAGTTGACGCAACTGTATATTATGAAATTTACCTAAATAAAATATAATATTTCATTATGATAGCATAAATATATTATTTCATTATATGTAAATGATCTATATAGTCACATAACATTGATAGATCAAAAAGTTACTTTGTAAAAGTTAAATCCAAAATATAATGATTACTCAATTTCAAATTTAAAAATATCTTCAACATTTCAAGCGTTATTGTGCTCACTCAATCCCTAATGTCCACTCCTTCGCTTTGCAAATTAATGACACTTAGATTTAAAATATATAGATGTTTTAGATAATAAGTTAATATTATAATGTCGATTTTATAACATTATTTATTGAAGGTTACCTTGTTGATTTAAATCTCTTCGACGTCCTTATGTTGTTTCCATCATCGACAACTTTCATTTCCGTAGATTGAGAGCTTGATTGTTGTGCGATATGCATATCTGAAGATCCCTGTCTAACTTTTTTTCGAGCATCCTCGCTTTCATAACTTGAAATGTTGATTTCATGTAGTAGGTTTCGAAAAAAAAATATTCCAGAGTTATCCCTTTTGAATATGATTATGTAAATATCATTTTGGGTATAGAATTGAAGTTGAGAATGCACAAACTTTCTATTAAATTTAAGATATCATATATAACAGTTAGTTGGAAGATAAAAAATTTTCATTATTTTAGGCCGAGTCTATATAGAAGAGGAAGACTCTTGAAAATAGAGGGTGAAAGAGAAAGAAGTCATCCTAAGCTATCGTGGAAGGAGATAATTAGAAGAGACCTTAAGGAATTAAACTTGAATGATAATATTGCATATAATAGAATAAAATGAAAAAGGAGAATCCATGTAGTTGACACCATATGATGGGATTAATGCAATGATGATGATGATGAAACATATGTATTTTCTTCATCACATGATTCGATGAAATGTATTGATTCAATGTCGAAAATAGACCCTTGCTACTATGAGCTTAGTGCATGTACTTATGTCTAGATAATTATGTATATAATATGTTTACGTAGCTATATTTTATCCACATTTTCACTCAATCAACAATTTAATTCCTATTTGAATGTAGTCGATGAAACCAAATCGATTCCTTAAACGAAAAATAGTTTTGAGTTTTCACTTTACAATTTGATTATATAAGAAACTATCATTAGCAAAACTTGTTCAACATCCTCATATTCATAATCCGTCCATCCTACAGATTGAGATATCTCTTAACAAAACACAAATGAAAATTTTAACCACTCAGGATATATTAACATCAATCTTATATTTTTTTCGTACTTATCAAAACCAATTACATCAACCCAGGAGGTTAAATTGATTTGGAGTAGTTTTAAGCCCCAAATGACACAGTTTTGGGTTCGCATTAAATGACTCAATAGGTTACAGTGATCAGGAGCATTGGTCGTTTTGATTGCTGATGAGGGATCGGGATTTGAGTAACAATACACGATAGAGTGATACCATCACTCTAGAATAGTTGTTTCCGCTCATGTAGCGTTCCAAATCCAAAATATTATTATTTAATATTATTTAAAAAACATATATACGATGGGATGAAGATAGAAGTAAGCTTAAGGCGCAAAATCACTTGAGGAAGATGAACTAAAAATTCTTAAGATCCATGTTTTGTAAAAGAACAAAAATGTTTGAAACATCATTAAAAAAATTGAGTTCAAACAGAACAACAATAATAACCGAACCAAACCTAAGACATGTGAAGATGCCTTGCTTCATCCACTTCATATACAACATACCTTTAATTATATAATAATGTCATTAATTTTAAATTTATATAAACACTAAAAATATCAAGTGAAACAACTTTGCACCAGAGAAAACAGTGGTAGCAGATTAAAAAATGGAGACGTGTATTATTTGAATTTTTAAGTGGGTGAAACATTACCTAGTTATTAAGTCTATATATTTATTTTCTCTACATAGGGAAAATAAAAACTCAATATAATGCCTAGCCTTTCCAGTAATACATCAATGGAGAACAATCAATTCTTCATGGTGCCAAGTCACTATATCATCCACCGGACAGTCCAAACTTTGACTCGTATATAGGGGTGACAATTTGTGACACGACCCGTTAACCCGACACTAAATCGACACGCTTTAAGCGAGTTTGGGTATAGCCTTAATGGGTTTGAATCATAAACGGGTGGACCCACCAGACCCGTTAAGAAAACGAATCGGGTTCATGTATATTCGCGAAACCCGTTAGTGACCCGTCACCCGTTTATGACCCGTGTGACCCATTACCCGTTTACAACCCGTCACCCGTTTATAACCCTTCACCCGTTTTGAACCCGTCACCCATTTAGAACCCGCGACCTATTTTCAACCCGTTAACACGTTTACAACCCGTTAACACGTTGACAACCCATTAACTCATTTACAACCCGTAATCCAAACATCCCACATCGATTTGTTATGAAAATTCTCCATTCTTAACTAAGTATAAGTAAGTTGTTTCCTCTCTAGATTTTTAAAGTAACCGGGTTACCGTGTTAAACGGGTGAATCGTATTAAACGGGTGAATCGGGTTAAACGGGTGAACCGGATCAAAACCATTCGTTTATTTAACGGGTGTAAACGGGTCGTGTCGTGTCATTCGTTAAGTAAACAAATCGTGTATGAATTTTATTTTTCCACCCGTTTAGTAAACGAATCGTGTTTGGGTGGATGAATTATTGACACGATTCGTTTATCACTCGACACGAACGCGGCTCGACACGACCCGTTGCCACCCCTACTCGTATATACAATTTGATGCCTTTAAAACTCTAGTTATTAGAATTCGGAGATTCTGCCTTCGAGATTGCCGTTGGTTTTTAAGACTCCCGTGAAGGATGATGAGGATTTTTTTGGTTATTGGTGATATTTTTTATATCATATAGTCTGCATTAATTCCCAATAGACAATTCATGCAATTATTTATGAATCTTGTTTCAACCCGGTATTTTTTTTATTAGTTGACATTTGTGGGCATTAACACTTTGATTTATAGGGCAGCTAGGCACATTGAATGAGAGATGAAAGTGCATACAGAGGGAGGGGAATAGACAGAGGCTTGAGGGAGTTATTGAAAAATGAATAAGTGGTTTGGATTTCAAAGGTTGATGAACGTTTGGTTTTGTAAATTTAATAACTATACTGAGTTTAAAAGGAAAGGTTAAACTACATTAAGGGTGCGTTTGATTGCAAACATGAAAAATGCGAGGATATAGTTCATTTGGATGAGAAGTTGGAAAATGATTGGAAAAGCATATGAGTTTTTGGTCTTGTTTTTTCTATTTTCCATGGAAACCAATTCTTTGGTGGGTGAATAAGAAATATTTTTCACAAAAAATGAGGTTTGAGATGGAGCACTTGTTATGTGAATGAGTGTTGTTCTTACATGAAATATTCACAATCAAGGTACTACAAAGGCAAAACATGAGTCAAAACAACTATTCTTTATGGATTTGTTTATGTCAATCAAACACACCCTAAATGCTATTAAAACCTCGAATATTATCATGTTAAAGGTATAATAAGGATGAGCATAAGGTGTAAATATTTATTGATGCTGCGTGTAATCTGAATGAATTTTACACAATATTTTGCTACCATGACTCACGGAATGCTAAATTTATTAACAAGTGAATCGTCCCTGTCAGAGCATTTTCAATACAAATTGGTTTCAATGTGTATGTGTAATAAGATAATACTAGCTTGCAATCCGTACGAAGGACGAACTATAATTTTTTTTTACTATACGTTGATGCTTATATACAATACCCGCAATGATTTTACAAAATAAGAAGTGTCACTTGACAAAAGAGCAGGAGAAAGAGGAAAAATGGTACCTACAAAAAGTAAACCAAAGCAAATGTCTCCCTGTAGGTGAAAAAACTAAACTTAGAATACAAATGCAAATGTATTTGATCAAAATTCTAGAGAAATGTTAACCAAAATATAGACAAACTTTATAGAGATGTTTTAGAAAAATTATACACATATGATTCATACAAGGTCTTCCAAATTTGTGGAGGCAAAATAATATGTTTTATTAAAATAATGGAGATAAATTAATTAAAAAAAAGAAAATTTTGTACACACATCTTAAGAAATTACAACAATCAGTTTCACATAAACTATTACAGGAACAATATACATAAAACGCATCATGCATATAATTTCATTGTTGAATTGCAAAGAAACCTTGAACCAATTATCCACTCTTCAATCTCTTGATCATAAAATATTGTATGGGACACACCTGAAAAATAATCATCAAAGCATAATGAATGAGATGAATCATTAAACTCATCATCCTCTACACAAACAGAAGCATAAATCAGCTCATGCTAAAAAATTCATAGAGTTTTGTACATGGAAACATGTACAAAGATATATACATGTAGCAATAATATATAGTTTAGCATGGAGGATTCTAATTCAACAAATAAAATAATTATCCATTATGGAATTCATTCTAAATAACTTATAACTAAATTTTTAATTCTAAAAATATGCAACACGATATAATAAATCCTTTTTTTCAAGATAAATACATTTTATGGAGATGATCAATAGTCACACACATTAGAACAACACATTTAGACAACAAGGAGTAGGTTTATTTACACTTGGGGTCGTAGATTGGGGTCTAAGGTTTTAAATTTTTGCACTTTTGGATATATTTCAACTCTTTGCTTTTTGAGACGTAAAAATGTGCAAAATAATGTTAGAAATCTTTGGAATTATGAAAATGGAATCTAAATTGTAAAAATCTACAACTTTAGACCATGAACTATAGAGATATAACTACTTATCACACAGTTTTACTGCCCCTACACCCCCAACTTTGTTTCCATCCTTAAGGCTTAAGATGATTCTGGTAATGATTTCGATGAAACTCAAGGGGACTACACTGTGGCGAGAAGAGGTAGTCTCTAATCCCTAGTTGACAAAAGTTTCATTTTTACTTAAACCGTTTGGGTTAAAATAATCAAGTACTCTTTTGTGCTATGGATGAGATATGATCCGACAAAGTCAATGAAATGAGAGTTTATAGGAAGCGAGTCTAGATTTGAGAGATTCGTTACAACATGTTTAATTAGGTGATTAAATAGACAGTAAATAATGAAAGGACGGGGGATATAAAAAGTGTATATGATGGAATACAGTGAGAAGAGAAGAGGAAGATACTCACAAATTAAGAAATTGAGTTCTGATGGTATCTGGAGATCTAGTAGAATTAAGTGTACTAAGCAATTTTCTAGATCCTAAAAGAAATGAAGATAAAGGAAGAGAGTGTGCCACTTGGACAACCTATATGCCTTTGAGAATTAATGTGCTAATTCCGTTTTATAATTATAATATAGATGTATCTTATGTGGTATAAATATATATTTTATAGATAAGATAACTTTCACCGATGAAAAAGTTTCAAAGGACGCATGTAAATGATTTGTTTGTTTGAGAAATTATAGAGAGAGTGAAAAAGAAAAGATGGAGATAGCGAGAGTATTGATTGGTTAATTTTTGATTTTCATAATGTTTAAGATACCCTTTATATCTAGAGGGTTCATCACAATGTGTGCTGCATCATATTCATAGTCACCATTCACATTTGCACTGGAGAAGTATTTTTAACCACATTGTTTATGCATCACATGTGGCAATCCACTTTCTTCCAATCAATATTAGCATTGGAGATGCTCTTACTAGATACACTTAAATAAGTTCAAGCGTAATATCGAGTGCGGCCTCGAAGTCGGAATGAGAGGAGAAGAAGGAAGCAAAAGGTTCGCCCCTTTATCTTCCTTTTTTCCATGCGCGTGTAGGTGATTCGAGGACATGGATGCCCTATTTTTACCACTTGTGTTGGCGTCTTCATGGTATAGCCTCAGATATAATATTAGCCATCATCACGAAGAGATGGAGTCGCTAGCCTATTTTGCTCAAAATAGGCAAAAGGATGTCTTCGCCTTAAGAGAACGACATCAAGGTCATATAGATGCATACACAACCAAGTGATTCAAAGGTAGGGGTGGGCACGGTCCGGTCCGGTCCGAATTTTGCCTATTTTTTGGACCGGACCGAATATTCGGTCCTCAATTTTTTTGGACCTAGACCGGACCGATTAATTCGGTTAACCTACTAATTCGGTCCAGGCTTTTTTCGGTCCGGTCCGGGATAAAATTCGGTCCTGACCCTATTTTATATATATGTACATTTTATAAATATTTTTATCTATTTTTCCCACAAATATATATACAAAAAAATAATACTCGAAACTCCAAGTGATATTTACATGGGTTTTTTAACCCAAAAAAAAAAATGTCTATACATATATAAAATGTTCCAAATTAAATTCATAAGTTATATACATTAATTCAAAAACTATACATAAGAAACACAATAACATTATTTTTATTATATATATATGGGAATCGGTCCGGTCCGGTCCAAATTGGTCTTTTAATATAGTGGACCGCGGACCGGACCGATTTAATAGGGTTTAGTTTTTGTGAATCGATTTTCGGACCGATTTCAAAATAGCCTTAATTTTCGATCCGGTTCGATTCGGTCCAATCGTTCCATTCGGGTCGGTCTTTTTTTTGTCCACCCCTATTCAAAGGTCTGAGAACTAAGTTATGGAATGGGAAGGTGTTAGGCACACATTCCTCCCTTTTGATTTCTCGTGGGTTATGTTAGTCTTCTCCTCTTTTCTCCATGATGTGTGTGTACATGTATATAATATAAATAACAGGAGAATGGATTATCCAACTTGCATTGTGGAATGGAGGAAGCAGACTCATCTGTAGGAGTGTACTCGAAAATAGTCATAAACATATGATGTAAATGTTCACCGAATCACAAATCGCTATGAAAGAGCAAATGCCCACATCAGACGAGACACAAATATGTAGGAGTCTAAGACTCACAAAGTAAACATAATAAAATATAAACGATATAAAAATAAAAAGGGAGGACTTAAATCTCTGTATTGGCCCAAGATGCCTACTTAGCCCAAGGGGAATCAAAGTTCACGTAATTCAAAAATAATATATGGGTGGGGTTCAACTCATAAATCCAAATGTAGGAATACTCTTTGAGTGCTTTTGAGATAAATGTTTTCAAGTTTGAGAAAATGGAAGTCTTGCTTTCGGAATTTATAAATAAACCATCTTTTTATCTTTTTTATTTTTTTATGAAAATAAGTTTTACGCAATACTAATAATAAAAAGTGAAGATTACTTGATGTGAGATAATAAAATAAAATTAGAAGATATCACAAAATGAGAATAAAGTGGATAATAACACTAAAATAAGTAAACTAAAAAAAGGGGTAAGGAATGGATCTCTTTGTAAATCTTTTATTGTTGAATTTGAAATATATGTAGGTTTGTTTTTGTAGTGGTATAAAGGTAATATGGTAGTATGAGGTGGGTTAACAAGTGTGGTAAGAAAGTGAGGTGAGAAAATGTTGGAAAATGGACTTTTTTGGAAAAGAGAAGGCTCTGATTTGGAGAGAATGTTTGCTGGCTACTGAAAAGTGGCCCCCTCCCAAGGGTGAGGTCATGGCCCTTTATATAATTCCAGTTAAGTTTGAGTGGGTGACGATCTTCATGGTCCTTGGCCTTCTTATTAGCACAGTGACTGCCTTACTGGGTAAGGAAAACTACACCCTGTCGATAGGCAGGGGGTCTAGGGTGCTCTATAGATAGTCCGAAGCGGACTTTTTCAGAAAACTGGCATAAAATGCAAATCGTAAGTTCAAATTGCACATGGTTGGGACCGTTGGATAGGTAATTCAAATCCCTTCAAGAATTTATTGAGCCACCCCGAGTTTGGGAGATGACCAAAGTCAAACATTTCTCGAAAGCACCCGATGGTCTCTAAACTTGGGGTTTTTGAAGGAAAATGGGTCGTTCGTGCGAACTGTGAGGTCGAATCACACACGACATGGACCATTGGAAAGGGAATCCGGTGCCCTTCGATATTTCATTGATATTTTCTCAGTTTAGAGATTTGATCAAGGTCGAATGGGGCTCGAAATGCTCTATGAACTTTCGTAGTAAAACGAATCGTTCTTGTGAACTGTGAGGCTGATTCTCACAAAGCACTAACTGTTGGAAAGGGGATTCAGAGAATTTCAAACTTTTATTAAGATTAGATCAGTTTGGAGAGTTATTGGAGTCAAACAGGGCCCGAGAATGCCCGATGGTCTGTAGATCACTCCGAATGAAACAGATCGTTTGTTCGGACCGTGAGGCTAATTCATGCACTGGACAAATCGTTGGAAAGGGAAATCAGATCTATTCGAGGTTTCATTGAGCTTTTCTCAGGTTAGAGAGTTAACTAGAGTCAAATAGGACCCAAGAGAGCCCAATGATCTCCACATCAGTACTCAAAATGTGACCGAGGGTTTATAATGAGTGGATTAGTGTTAGGGACCTAAGGAGGTGATTGGGGGAGTCCTAGGATGGGGTATCAATAGATACCCTCAACGGGAGAGCTTGGAACAAGTGAAGGTCATCGAAATATAGACACTCATCGATGTGGGAGAAGAGGATGGAGGTAAATTTTACGGACCTAAGGGATGAAAGTGATCGATTTAGAGGGTTAAGGTCAATTCTGCAGACTTAAAGAGTGGGATGACCAATTTAGCAAGTTAAGATCGATTATGTGGACCAAAATTTGTGATGATCAATTCTGCAGGTCGAGGACATTTATGCAGATCTAAAGTTATAGCAACCGATTAAGTGGGTCGAGGTCAATTCAATGGACCTAAGGTTGTGATGTCTAATTTTGTGGGTCGAGGTCAATTCTGTGGACCTTAAGTTGGGGTGATCAATTATGCGGGTAAAGGATAATTCTGCGTACATAAAGATGTAGCGACCTATTCTGTGAGTAGAGGCCAATTCTGCGGGTCGCGGCCAATTCTGTGGACCTGAAGATGTGATGAGTAATTCAATGGGTCGAGGTCGAGTCTGCGGACCTTAAGTTAGGGTGACCAATTTAGGGGGTCGAGGTCAATTATATAGACCTAGAGATGTGGTTTAGGGAGGGTGGCATCACTGGGAAAGTGTAGAGTACTTTGCTGCAGGAGAATCGTGGATTTTTAGTTTCACTGGGGAGTATGTTGAAAAGGAGAATGAGTGATGATGATCCTGCTAGGGATTTCTGAGAGTTTGTAATTGGTTTGGTTCTTTAAAAGGACTTTTTCTCAGAGAAAAAATGTTCTTGACCTTGCGGGGGTTTTCTAAGAATTTTTGGGCAATTATTTTTAGTATAATGACTTAATCTACATGAACTTTAATTTACTGCTCATGGTTTTCATTTATTTACGAATAATGAAATCAAAGGACTCGAAGTAAAAAATGTCTATTTTTAGAAATTGTGCACAAAAGGGAGAGTAATGATATTCTAAAAAGGAAAAACCTGGAGATTTGACTTTTTTCAAAGTAAACTTTTATTTTGGAATTTGATATGTGTAAAGAGGAAAAAAGGAATTTTCCTGAAAAAAGGGCGGTTACCGATTGACATACCCCTTGACATGCCTATCGACATAAGGGTCAAGTTCAAATCATTCCTCTGGATTTAATTGCACCTTCTGTGGACTTTGGGTACTATGGGGGCAAAAAAACGGTCAAGTTGGAAACTGAGCGTCCATGTAAATACGCCAGTCGTTGTTATAGGCTTCCAACCGCAATACAAAAGCCTAAACTATAACTACACTCTTATAGAGTATAGCGGTGAATCTGGGTATCAAATCCACAGGGAAAAATGATGATCTCGTTTTGACGACAGAAGGTAGGTTAATTAATTCTAAAGTTGACTTTAAAAATGTAAGAAAAGATGATTATGTGATTATGGGATCAAATCTACTAACTAAATGCAAACAAGATTAAATTACTAAATTAACTACGTGAGAAAAATTAACTAACTAAGAATGAATTAATATGACTGAGGAAAAATAGGTAAGGAATTCAATTCCCCAACCCCTAGTGTGTTGCCTAGTACAAAACTAGTCATAAATTAATTAATTGATCAAACTCGGTCTTTAGTACTCCCAAACATTACATATATGAGGGATCGTAGCTCGCATCATACATAATCAAGGGACGAGTAAAACAATGTCGTATTAGCTACAGTGCGTTGCACTCTTAAGCATCCCGATTACCTAGGGCAAATGAGATCAAAAGTCTTACAACGGCTGTGATCACCATACAACACGATCTAATCAATTATTAAATTTAGAGAACTAATTTTATACCCATGCAAACCACATCGGGTTGGGTTCATGCATCCCAACCCTTAAAAATCTATCATAACATGGTGAAATTAGTGAAAACTACGTTATCAACGTTGCATGAACTCATAATTACATAGAAAGAGAGATTAAACATGAGAAATAATAATAAAAGTGCTAGAAATAAAAGTTACCAAGATTGAAAAATAAGAACATGCAAGAAGAAATCAAAGGTTGAAGAAAAACTCTAGAATTAAAGGTGAAAAATATGTAAATTCTTCTCCTAGATGTTCCTACTTGATTAAGAGCTTTTACATGAATGAAATCTGAATAAAAAGAGTCATATTGACTAAATACATAGGCTAGAGGTCGTTTAAAAGAGTCCCCTAAACATAAAACTCTTTTGGCTAAAAGATAAAGACAAAATAAAAATCATGTATCTAGAAATTTGTCACACTTAGAAACCGCGACCAATTTTGTAACGGATCTGGAGCGTGACAAAAGGGGTGGTCCGGACCTTTTATTTTTAATAGGTCCGGATCTCCTTTGAAATTCCTGCAGAATTTTTTTCTTGACTTCTCTCATCTTCAAATGATCATAACTTCTTCACCGTAGCTTGGATTGAGGTACCATTTTTTCCAGTGTTCTATTAATTGAAAGATCTTCAACTTTTCAGTTGGCCCCACCTCTGGAATATGGCTGTAAAATTACAAAAATACCCTTGAACTCCCAATTTCTTACTTTATTTCACTATTTTGAGTTCTCTTTTCCATCTTTCTTGCATGAAATACCTATAAAACACATAAGAAATACACAAAACACGAAATACTTGCCAAAAGGGGTTAGTATCATAAATATGAGAAAATCCAAGCTATTTACACTGCACGGGATCATAAAAATACCGAAATTAAGGGGATAAATGTGAAGAATTTATGCCTAATCAAATCTCCCTAACTTAGAACTTTGCGCGTACCGAGCAATGTAAAAGCAAAAGAGTATGAGTTAAGGACCCTTCAAAATTTTATTGGGATAGAATACCTTTCTTGCAGGTAAGAGATTACATTTAGCGTATGCAACAAGCCATTAAATCCATAAGTTACCCTAGCAGGACGAGTTGTGTCTCGTGAAGGTTTGCAGTGAATATACCCACAAAATTCATTTTTGACCCAAGAAAACTCAAAATATCTAAAAACTGGACAATTTAAACTCTCTGAAAAAAGTCACCTTAAAATCATATTCACAAGTCTCAAGTCAGAGTGTGTGCGAAGCCGAAAATTTTACTGTTAATTTCCACCGATTGATCATTACATTACTTTCCAAAAATTCGTTTTGATTTCAAAATCTCACAGGATGATCTCACAAACGAATCACTCAAAAATGTGGCTTGTTCTCTCGGTATGTGTGATAAAAAGAGTAAATATGATGGACACAAATTCACGCACACCATTTTGAAAGACGAAAATATTTTAGGTGAAAAGATCTCATCATCGGAATACGGTCTTTTAAAAACGGGAAACATCGCCTCTTTTTCATGCCATGTAATCTCTTTTATTATCTTTTGTGACTTAACTCTCAACGCGGTAGACAATTTCTCAATTCGAACTCGGTTAGGAATTTCTTGGATTTAATATTTGGGTAAAATAAAAATGGTGGGGACTTCGGAATTGGAGAATTCATTTATGATGTCCATTTGTGCTTTTTTCGGGCTATTGCTCATTTTCTCTTCTTTTTCTATTTTTTATATATTTTTTTGCCCCTTTTTATGCACTTTCCTGACTTATATTTTGATGAATATTCGATTTTCATAATTCCAGGCTAATTGAGTTTTTTTCGGGTTGTCAAGCGAAAGGAAAAAAACTTATTTGGCTTAAAATGGGTAGCAAAGAGATAATTTTTCACAACTTTTTTCTAGCCAATATTTCTGGGAGACAAACAAGGACCTACTTCATTGCCCAAATTACTAATTACCTTACCATATGCATCTCGAAATTAATTAAGTCTAGATATATTTTAGCCCACTTTTCGAGACAACATCTCACATGTTTCCCATAACCGATCAAAATTAAGGACTTGAGATCTTCAACGACTTTCTTAAATGCTAAAAAGAACTTTGAGTTAACCATTAACTCAGATTGATTTAAAAACTCACAAAAAGTGATAGGCTCGAAATCTCATCGGGTTGGTTAATCTCCACACTTATTCGTTAAGTCGTCAATTTTCTCACAATTTCCATCTTTGGTCAATTTTGGCTTAGTGCTCTTGATTTTTTTACGATTTAAGACTTCAAATTGTAGAGGGGGCTTGAAGGTAATCTTGACATTAGGGACAAATCCCCAGTTATCAACAGTGTTTGAGATTATGCAACCAAGGTAGCTCAAGCGTGGCAACTCAGCAAGGTAGCTCGGCGCGGCAGCTCATATTTTAGCTTGTTGTATTAGTCATATTGTATCTTTGTTTATATTGACTGTAAGCTATAACGGTTGTAATGACGTAACGATAATAACAAAAGAGTTTGTATGAGGTCAAACGGTACTTGCGAGAGACCAGGCTTGGCAGGGCCGGGGAGAGCTTTCATGCTCTATCGAATGACCTCACCGTGGGAACTTTAGAGGGACTTGGTTTGGAGGATTGAGAAGTAAGGCACCGTTGGGGCTTGTCTTGACCATCTTAGATACACCTGGTAAAACACCGAAGGACCATGACCGTGGAACCTCAAGCGGAGCAGCTTGAAGTTCCATCGGGCATTGAGTTATGGACCAAGTAGCCCTCTACTTAATGTCACATCTATTGTAGGTAATGTCACTAGCCAGCTAAACAATGTCAGAACTACACTTGAGTAAACCACCGTGGTATTTGGGGCTGTCAGGCAGTTGGTTAGCCACCTCTGCGACAACAGCCCCTTGACACATAGTGGTTAGGCAAAAGGCATGTCTTGGCATTTAATGTTTATGACGTGGAGACAACTAGTGCATCAGGCATTTAATGTTGTGACATAAAGTATGAGGGATGTCTTTTCATAGTTTTAATGACTGAGTTGCCTCGGGGGTGGTGTGGAGGCCTATTTAAGGACCCCAACCACCTTTGAGGAAGGAGAGAGACTTTTGGAGAGTTCAGAAGTTATTGCAAAACCAGAGAGTTTACTCACTCACCATTTGCATTTATTATAAAGCTTTGAATACTTGACAGAGATTCTTGAGGGTGTTTGGTGTGTTTCTACCTGCCTGCTAAGGTGTATCCAGGGTGCTTACTTCTCTCTCCCTCTAGCTAAGCCATTTCTAAAGTTCATTATCATTCCCTGAGTTATACACGAGAGACTTTGTGAGTTTAAGCTAAGTCTATCTTCATTGGGCTCGTGTTTATGTGTTATGTCATTAATTCAAAGCTTTGGCCAACTAACTTGTCATTACCATACTCAATAGGGGTTACGCCTCCATATATAATCTAAAGTACCCTCCTACATTTAGTGACTCTGCTGGGGAGGCATCCTTCTAGATAAGGAGTATGGCGCAAGATAATGATACTCAGAGACTCAATTTCGATGACATTTAGCATAATGAAGAACAGGCTACGAGAGAGCAAGAGGCCCTAGGAGATGGGGCTCCTCGAGTAGAGGTACCTCTGGCGCCAGCAACGATAGGCATCCCAGGGGTCGCCCAACCTCCTGTGATCACGGGGTTGGGACCCACTCAGATTGCCCTCCTCATGAGCAAGTTTCACGAGTTCTTGCAAACTCCGATGGCTTCAACTATGCTGGGAGGGTTAGAGGCTAACGCTTTCGTAACACCAGGAGTAGCCCCAACGGTCCCACCAGGGGCAGGTGTTATAGGAGCGGTCCCGGCAAGTGTACCCTCTGTTGTGAATCCAACCGTGGGTACCTCAGGAGTTTCAACGGCACCACCGATAACGTTCATGTGGGTTACAACGAGCGCTCGTCCCTCTGCCCCATCGCTGGTGGCCCCAGTAGCCTCGCCCATGTAAGAAATGAGAAAAGAGATGCAGAAGGAGATGATGAAGTTCATGCAGGCTTCCTCGCAGGCTGTGGGTGAGGTGGCTTCGGTCTACGATGATTTTCGAACACCTTACCCCCAGGAATACAACGAAGAGCCCTACCCGAAGGACTATATTCCCCCTACTTTTGAAAAATACTCAGGAAAGGGTGGGAACCCGAAGGAACACATTAAGCGTTTCGTTGAACATTTAGGAGCGCACTGCAATGACAAAAAACTTAGATTAAGGGAGTTCTCCAAATCCCTGACTGATAAAGCATACACTTGGTACTCACACTTGCCTCCCAATAGTGTCTCTACGTGGGAGGAGATGCATGTATTGTTCGTCCGGAAGTTCTTCTTGGCAGAAGATGAGTTCACCCTAACCCAACTTGGTAGGGAGAGGCAAAGGCCAGGAGAAGAGGTAGTGGACTATATTCAAAGGTTTAGGGAAAGGTCCCTCGATGTAAGGGAAGAAGCTAAGGAGGCCAGGTTACTATAGATCTGTGCTGAGGGATTACTTCCTGAGTATATCTGTCACCTAATCAATGAGACACGCGAGGGAACATTTTCAGCATTCTTAAAATCCGCAAGAAATATCTCTTTGGTGGTGCGACCTAGCCCGGTAGTAGCTCCTATGGTGTTCAGACAGCCGATACAACCCATTGGAGGAAGGTCTCAGGCCCCACGGGTGGGATATATCGAGAGGGAAGATGGGGGCAAGGCCCAGAGGAAGGACAACAAAAGAAAGTTCGGAAGAGATAGAGAAGACCCGCCACCGTTACCTTGTACGGTGGAGGAGGCTGTGAGTTGCTATAACGCAATGGTCCAAGGCAGAACGATTTATGAACCAAAAGGTGTTCCGGCGGAAGAGCCCGACGCAATAACTAGGGCTGACCCCAAATATTGTCAGGTTCATCGAAAGGTCCAGCATCCAACAGAAAGCTGCTTCACGCTGCGAAGGATCATCGACAAGTACATGAAGGCGGGGACATTGCAAATTCCCCCACAGAACATTAACAATAACCCACTCCCGGCGCATGGGGCCAATCTGGTAATGGCCTATGATAAGG
Organism: Sambucus nigra; assembly: GCA_949130495.1. Lineage (NCBI taxonomy): Eukaryota > Viridiplantae > Streptophyta > Magnoliopsida > Dipsacales > Adoxaceae > Sambucus > Sambucus nigra. The sequence continues at coordinate 726,542,112 of OX422207.1, forward strand.
AAGCAGAATGGGAGGGGGGAAAGGCAACGGTGGAGGAGTTCAATGAGGCACTGGAGCATTGCACTAGGGGAATGGCTAACGTAGTTCTAGCTTATGATGAAGCAAGTGCTAGGGACGTAGAAGACGCCTACAGCGTGGAGGGTGAGGAAACGGACCCAGTTGTAGAATATAGCGCAGTTTCAAAATCTTCAAAGTTCACTTGGTTCTTCGACCAAGTGGGAATCCCAAAAGAGAGCAGAATGGAGATAACTCAGGCGATCTTAGATATTGCAAGGATAAATGCAGTCCCCTCGATAAGATGGAGGGGACCCATGGCTAGGCTGGTAAAGAAATTCCTATCAGAGGTAACGTTCAGCGATGCAGATAGAGTTGTAAGGTTCCCCCATAATAGGCCTCTGTATGTAACCGCCAGTGTTAACGGGGCCAGCTTTGCAAGGACTCTTATGGATGGGGGTGCTTCCATCAACATTATGCCAATCAACTCCTTCCACGTGGCCAATATTCCTGAAGAAAGGTTGGTTCTCATGCCCTTGGTAATCTCGGGCTACGATAGTCAATCTTTCAAATCCATCGGGTATGTAAACGTGGGGATAGTAATGGGAAATCTGAGTTCCCATATCAAGTTCCATGTAATAGAAAGCGCAACTTCCTATCATTTGTTAATAGGAAGAGTATGGATGCACAACCAAGGGTTAGTTCCCTCAACGTACCATCAGTGTGCTAAGGCGAATATCAAGGGGACATAAGTGACTATTAGGCAACTAAGAGGCCTTTCGCTATCGAAGAAGCACACTTTGTGGATGCAACCTTTTATACAGAGCTCGAAGAGGACGTGCGGGTTCTAACAAGAAGAATGGAGGGAGCATGGGTACCCTCGATTAGAGAAAGAGTGGGACCTTTTAATCAGAGTCGCGAAGGGGGGAGGATCGAGGAAACATATCCGGCGGTCCCTCGACCCCAGAACATCTCGAAGCAGCTCAAAGAAAAGATGAGGCCTAGGACAGACCCAGACGACCATGAGGTCCAACGACAAAGCGTGTTAAGTTATTTTTCAGGGGAAAGAATCGCTGAGGCGTCCAGAGAAAGGAAGAGAAAGGCCGTAGCAACAGCTACCAGCAGGCAATGCAAGAAAATTATCACTGAGGAGGGACAAGTGGTGTACCGCTTATAATGGTGTGAATGGGCGGTCGAAAAGATTTACAATGAGGTTGGCCCGATATATGAGTGTTTTTTAGTAGATCAACGGGGGCAGTGTATGGTGATAGATAACTCCAACATACAAGAGTTCGTAGAAGATGTCACCGAAGAACCATACTACATGACGGACCAACCAAGGCCCCAGGCACAAGAGTTGGAGCAGCTAAACTTGGCAAGAGAAGGAGAAGATCCAAGGCCTATCTTTATCTCGAAAGATCTTGGTAAGGAGAAACGAGAAGCCTTGGTTGACCTGATTCGGGAATTCATAGATGTCTTCGCATGGAAGTACACTGAAATGGAAGGGCTGGATGAGGAAGTGAGCTGCCATAAGTTGAACGTGATGCCTTCGGCTATTCCGGTGAAGTAGGCAACAAGAACTTACAAGCCGGAAATAGACTTAAAGATTAAAGAAGAGGTCCAACGCTTATTGGCAGCAGGATTTATCAAGCCCATACAACATCCCCTCTGGCTATCCAGTATTGTGCCAGTGGGGAAGAAAGACAAAAACCAAATAAGGATCTGCGTGGACTTCAGAGACTTGAATAGGACTTTCCCCAAGGATGAGTTTCCCCTACCCTCCATCGAAAGTTTGATAGATGCCACGGCTGGTCATGAGATGTATAGCTTCATGGATGGATATGTGGGATGCAACCAGATCAAGATGGGCTCCTCTGACGCAGAGAAAACAGCATTCAGAACGCCGTTGAGCAACTTCATGTACAAGGTAATGCCGTTTGTACTCAAGAACGCCGGGGCTACGTACCAAAGAACAATGATGGCCATTTTTCATGACTTCTTCCACAAATTTATGGAATTCTACGTAGACGACTTGGTCATCAAATCAAAGAAGGAGGAGTCCCATCTGAACGACTTAAGGAAGGTGTTTGCTCGGTGTAGGAGGTATAAGTTAAGGATGAAACCGTTAAAGTGTGTCTTCGGAGTAACAAGTGGTAAGTTCTTAGGCTTCGTGGTTAACCGACAAGGGGTACAGATGGACCAGGATAAACAGCGGGCCATCTTGGAGATGCCATGTCCAAGAACGGCGAAGGAACTGAAAAGTTTTCTCGATAAAGTCTCATACCTTAGGAGATTTGTGCCTGGATTGGCCGAAATAACACACCCACTGATGCAGCTGCTACGAAGGAACACGAAATTCAGATGGGAAGAGGTTCACCAGAAGTACCTTATTGGATTGAAGAAGCTGCTCGTATCACCACAAATCATGGTTCCTCCCCAGGCGGGAGCTCCGTTGCAGCTATACCTTACATCCACCACGAGGTCCGTTGGAGCTCTGCTGGCACAAGAAGTAGATGGGCAAGAACGAATGGTTTACTACCTCAGCAGAATTATACATGGGCCATAAGCTAGATATACTAGCTTAGAAAGGCATTGTTTAGCCTTGGTCTTTGTAGCACAAAAACTTAGGCATTATATGCAATCTTTTACCATTCATATTGTAACTAGATGCGACCCAATTAGGTATTTACTCGCAAAGACTATATTGATTGGCAGGGTAGTTAGATGGTTCCTTATTCTCTCTGAATATGACTTAAAATGTGTGGTCCCTCGCACAATCAAAAGCCAGGCGTATGCCGACCTATTGGCCATCTTCCCTTCAGGAACCTTCGAGCCACCTAGGGAAGACATTCCAGGAGATGATTTGTAGGCCAATTACCTGGATGCAACCGAGGAGGAATGGACGATGCAGTTCGATGGATCTTCGGCAGAAAAGAAGGGAGGAGCAGGGGTTGTTCTTTCAAAAGGGATGGAAGAGATTTGCCTTTCCTACAAGCTAGATTTCCCTTGCTCTAATAATGAGGCAGAATACGAGGCGTTGGTACTAGGGCTTCTAGAGGCTCTTCGGAGGGGAATTCGTTCACTCTGCATTAAGGGTGACTCAAACTTAGTAATTCAGCAGGTAAATGAAGAATATGCGTTGAAACACATGAGCCTGGCGCCCTATAGAACAATCATTCAAAGGCTCCTCAACCAGTTCCATCGGACCAAGATTAGGAGACATCCCAGAATGATGAACCGCCATCCAGACGCCTATGCCACTATTGCCCAGAAGATGATAATGAAAACCAATGAGACTACAGTTGTGATCCAACGAAGAACAGCTCCTTCGGTAGTACAGTCAATACTACCGATGGAGGAAGAGGTGGGCTGGAGAAGAGATATTAAGAAGCAACTGGAGTCTGGGGAGGGGGCAATGCGACTAGGAGAGTTGGCCCAATATTTTACATGCCAGGGAAATCTCTATTTCAGAAATACAGGAGGATGGTTGTCAAGATGCGTCAGCCCAGAGTAGGCCAAGAAAATATTGAGGAAAACGCATGAGGAGCACTACAAAATGACTGAGATACCTCTATATAGGAGAATTCAAAGGGAGGGGTATTTCTGGCCTAGAATGAAGCAAGATGCGGCAGAGCTACAACGGAAATGCAACAAGTGTCAGCTATTCTTCGAAGCAGCTGAGTGCCATTTTATTGAAGCTCAAACGGACTGGAGGCAGCCCTACATCGACTTCATTCAGGAGGGGGTTATCCCAACGGAGAAAATAGATGCAATGGGTCTGAGGTGAAGGGCTCCAAGGTTCTACGTCCAGGAGGGGCAGCTTTATCGAAAGGGGTACTTTAACAGGCCCTTGCGATGTGTTACGAAGGAAGAAGCAGTGGAGGTCCTCAAATAAGCGTATGATCCAGCATATATAGGAGGAGCCAAGCTGTATGATCAGTTAATGACATTGGAGTATTATTGGCCAACAATGGAGAAAGACTCTGCGGAGTTTGTTCGAAAATGCAAGGCTTGCCAACTCCATGGGAATATGATCCATGCCCCATCGGTAGACTTGCACTCTCTATCAACCCCCTATCCATTTCATACTTGTGCGTTCGACCTAGTGGGGGCAATACACCCCTCTTCGAGAGGCAAGATATGGATACTAGTAGCAACGGAATGTTTCACAAAATGGGCCGAGGCAATACCACTCAAACGGGCAACGGCTGGGGTGGTGAGCAGTTTCATCAGAGAATACATCATTTGCCATTTTGGGATCCCAAAAGTAATTCTCTCAGATAATGGGACCCCCTTCGTCAATTCTGAAGTAACAATGCTCACGGACAAGTACTCCATTGTTCATCACACTTCAACGGTGGCATACCCAAAGGGAAATGGTCAGGCCTAAGCAACTAACAAAACCTTGATTAATATCTTGGCCAAAATGATGGAAGACTTTCCAGGGGCGTGGGATGACAAGATACCAGCTGTCTTGTGGGCCTATCTAATAACCAAGCGAAAACCCACAGGATACACGCCGTTCTCTCTTGTTTATGGGGCTGAGGCAATCCTCCCAGTAGAATTGGAAGTTCCCTCTGCTCGTTATGGCTTGAGAAGTAGCATGCTCCCTCATAGTAGACATGTACAGCTGGAAGCGTTGGATGAACACAGAGATAACTCGATGCAACACTTTCAAATATATACGAAACAACTCTCCAGGGCATATGACAACTTGGTGAGACCAAGGAAGTTCGTGGAAAGAGACCTCGTATTGAAAGCGGCAGTGAAGCACATTAGGGGACTCCCTCTACCAAAGTTCGCAGCCAACTGGGAGGGACCCTTCGTTGTGAATGAAGCTCATGACTCAGGTTATTTCTTAATTTCGAAGTTAGAAGAAGACAAGCCATTTAAGATTAACAATAAGTGGCTGAAGGTTTATCATGTGTAAACAACCAAGTTTGAACTGATGTTATGACTAACTATCGTTATAAATATACAAGTTTTGTGTGACATTTTTTTAGCATAATGGAAGAATTTCAGAAATACAGAACTCTATAGCACACAACAACAGTCACAACACGCGAAGGGATTGAAAAGTACCCTCCTACACAAATATAATAAAGGTGATATTTTTGAAAAATTTAAATTCCAATTTTTATTTATTTTGAAGAAAAAATATTTTTGGCTTTTTAACATTTTTCAATTTTTATTTTTGGGAAATTTTTGATTTTTTTTTTGAAATTTTCTAAAAAAAATACTTGGAACGGACATGTGATCAAACCAATGAATCTACACAATGAATGGGACATATATTTCACACCCCCTAACTTAAATGTTGCATTGTCCTCAATTCGAATCAAGAACACAACATAAAGAAAGGAAAATAAAGATATTACCCAAATGGAGTGATCCCCGATAAGTACGAATCCATTGAATCTAAAAAACACGTTTGAACCAAGCATAGAAAAAACAATAACAAAAACTTTAACTAATGACACTAGACTATAATAAAAAAAAAGGAAAAGAAAAAGAAGAAAAAAACTAATTATGTACAACCTACGATTTTAACTTCTAATAAGTCATACAGTAGAAGTCAAAAAATTTGAGGGTCCACCCAAAATACAATTTGACTTTCAGGGACAATCGGTGTACCCTCAAATTTTTTATTTATGCCTCCCGGTTCGTTTAAACAACGGAAGGCATTTGTAACCTGAAAGAAATTGATCATCACTAATTAAAAATTTCAGGGGGATAATAAGGGATTTGGGTGCACAGGGGGAAAAGTACCATTGGGATCCAAGAAAAATAGAATCCCCTCCCAAAGAATTTTCAAGTAGTATGGGAATATGGGTACACAAAAAGGAATATTTCATCTTGGATAACAATTTAAGCAGAGGGTCCTTGTCCTCAAAATCTTCTCCCCTAAAATTTTCAATTGAATCTGGTGGAGTGGCACGTCTAAGTGTATGGCCCATAGATGAAGCATCTCAAAATAACATTCCCATGTAAGAATCGGATCAACGTCCTCAATACATTCATCAAGTTCTTGTGATGGATTTAATGGTTTGATAATAGTGAGGACACAAGGAGACAAATGATCTTTAACCTCAGTAGATTTTGGAATATTTATCAGAGGTTGAAATTCAAAAGAACTTGGATCATTATCAATGATTTCGTCCTTAAAAGTGTTAGGTGAAGCTTAAGTCTCGCCCTCCTTTAAGCTTTCCAGATAAGCATCAATCTCCTTGCTAGTTGCTCTAATTTTCAACTCTGTAACAGCAAGGTCATCAAATTGCTTTTTGCTAATAAGCAAGAGTTTTTCTAAGGTAGGCTTCCTTGGTTCTGGCACCTCAGATTCCTCATTTGGTTGAAAACATTCTTCAACTTCAAATATATCGAAAGAAAAATCCTCATTGGTTTCAAATAATGCATCCAACTCTTGCTCCCAATAACGATTTTTTTTCCCGATACTCTTTTTCAAGTCTTTTGTCTCAAGCCTTCATTTTGATAAATTTGGATTGCCTTAGAATTGGGCTTGTATTTATGAGACTCATTTTTAGTGATATTGATCCAATGTTCATAAATCTTGAGCCCATCCTCCTCACTATTATCATAACAATTAAAGCCACCAAAAGAGTTAAAGCAAGACATTTCAAATTGGGCAATTAAAAAATATGACACCCATATTTTTGGATTTTTTTTTTCAAATTCGAGATTAACCAACCTAACCTAAAGTCTACCTAATTCCCCGACAATGGTGCCATTTTTGATCGATTTGGAAATCGAGTGTCCGTGTAAATACGCTAGTCGTTGTTATCGGCTTCCAACCGTAATACAAAACCTAAACTTTAACTACACTCTTATGGAGTATAGCGGCAAGTCTGGGTATCGATTCCACAGGAAAAAAAGGGAGATCTCGATTTGACGACCGAAGGTAGGTTAATTAATCCTAAAGTTTACTTTAAAAAGGTAAGAAAAGATGATTACGTGATTATGGGATCAAGTCTACTAACTAAATGCAAACTAGATTAAACTACTAAATTAACTACATGAGCAAAATTAACTAACTAAGAATGAATTAATATGACTGAGAAAAAATAGGTTAGGAATTAAATCCCCCAAACCCTAGTGTGTTGACCAGTACAAAACTAGTCATAAATTAATTAATTGATCAAACCCGATCTTTAGTATTCCCAAGCATTACATATATGAGGGATCGTAGCCCGCATCATACATAATCAAGGGACGAGTAAAGTAGTGTTGTATTAGCTACACGCGCGTTGCACTCTTAAGCATCCCGGTTACCTAGGGAAAACAAGATCTAAAGTCTTACAACGGTTGTGATCACCATACAACACGATCTAATCAATTATTAACTTTAGAGAACTAATTTTATACCAATGCAAACCACATCGGGTTGGGTTCATGCATCCTAACCCTTAAAAATCTCGCCTAACATGGTGATATTAGTGAAAACTACGTTATCTACGTTACATGAACTCATAATTGCGTGAAAAGAGAGATTAAACATGAGAAATAATAATAAAAGTGCTGAAAATAAAAGTTACAAAGATTGAAGAACAAGAACGTGCAAGAAGAAATCAAAAGGTTGAAGAAAAACTCTTGAATTAAAGGTGCAAAATATGTAAATTCTTCTCCTAGATGTTCCTACTTTATTAGGAGATTTTACATGAATGAAATCTGAATAAAAAGAGTCCTAATGACTAAATATATAGGTTAAAGGTCGTTTAGAAGAGTCCCCCAAACATAAAACTCTTCTGGCTAAAAGATAAAGGCAAAATAAAAATTTCGTATCTAGAATTCTATCACACTTAGAAAGCGTGACTAATTTTGTAACGGATCTATAGCGTGACAAAAGGGGTCGTCTAGACCTTTTATTTTTAATTGGTCCAGATTTCCCTTAAAATTCCTGCAAATTTTTTTTCTTGACTTCTCTCATCTTCAAATGATCATAACTTCTTCACTGTAGCTCGGATTGAGTTACCGTTTTTTCCAGTGTTCTTGTAATTAAAATCTATTCAACTTTCCAGTTGGCCCCACCTTTGGAATATGGCTGTAAAATTATGAAAATACCCTTGAACTCCCCATTTTTGCTTTCTTTCACTGTTTTGAGTTCTCTTTTCCATCTTTCATGCATGAAATACCTGTAAAACACATAAGAAATACACAAAACATGAAATACTTACCAAAAGGGGTTAGTAGCATAAATATGAGACAAATCCAATCTATTTACACCGCACGGGATCATAAAAATACCGAAATTAAGGGGATAAATGTGAAGAATTTATGCCTAATCAGTGAGGCTTTGAATGGTTCGTCTTTTTGTGAGAATTTTTAGTATAAAAAGGGGCTTTGGGGGTTCTTTCTTCACCATCTTCCATTTTCTCTCCATTATAGTTGTTTTCTTCTCTACAAATGTCTCTCCGATGTTCGAGGCTTTTTCTTCCTACCATAAGAATTTAGAGGCAATGTGCCTCTACTACGTCGTCTACAAAACCTTTACTTTGTGAAGGGTCTCCTTATGGCGTAATCGTGCCATAGAGTGGAATCTTCTAGAAGTAGTGGTACAGTTCTGGTACCCAGAAGATCATGTATTTTGATTCGTCCTGTACGAGGTGTGCCCCACCTATGAAGAGTTCTCTGTGATGTTGGGCTTTAGCCCCGATGTAGCAACAACTATGCCGAATTTATCCCCTTCTCTCTGGGTGTCTTTGACGGAGTTTCTTTATATCTCCTCCTCAATTTCTCGACCCTCGATTAACGGAAGAAGTATTGTACTCCTGATAGTCGTAAGTTCGGTGTTCTAGAGGGATTTTTCTGATGCTAGTTTTGTGGGAGCTATAGCCCTGGGTTTGACTGCTAGGCTTTTGTGAGTGATAGGTAACTTGAAGGCCGATGCTTAAGTAACCCTAATTGTGGTGTGGTTGTTTTACCTCTGTAGTCCCACGACGGTAGTGTTAGTGGAGACTTTAAACGTCTTGGATGCTTGGAAGGAAGGCCGAGCTGACTTTTTATGGGGGAGCCCTATCATGCTATTCATGTGGCTTTGTGAGAGACTGCACCTGGAGACCCCTCAAGAGTACCATCTATAAGGTATTCACAGTTTCTTTATCAGGTCCTTCTTTGGTTTTGAACCTTCGACAGAGAACTGGGTTAACTGGTTTGTGGATTATAGGGCCCGATGCCTTCGATGCTTTGTTCCTTAGTGGGGGGACTTGCAACCTATTTTGCAGTTAGGGGAACATCGCTATGTGAAGCTAGTTGGTCTTCTCAAGACTTCATTCTATTTTCCTTAGCTAATTCCGCACTAAGTAGGATGGGAGAAGATCGTGTCACCCCGTATAACATTTTTTTTATGTTGGAGTACTTAATTGAGCCCTTAAGGATGACACTAGGTCCTCTATGGCAGCGTCGTCGTCCGTCTTGATTTGTATCTGGGGATTATTTGAATTGGTTATGGAAACTAGTGGTTGGGAAGATTTATGAGGAGGAGACTGGGAAAAGATGGCTAGTCACTTTTGATACCATATAGGAAGGTGTGGTGGTTTCGTCAAAGCTTATCAAGGCATACCATTTTATGGAGTGCATCCAGAATGCCAATCATAATTAGGATATCTAGGGACCTCTAAGAATGGGAAATGATGATGAGGCGGCACCATCTGGCAACTGAGGACAATGTTCTGTGAAACCTGTGTATGCTTGTGAAATTTGTGTAGGTGTTTAGGTATGTTTTTGGAATTTTTTGTGAAGCTAGTTATTAGTAGGGACTCGTAGGTAGGTTGTTTGTAGGTTAGAAGGGCATTGGTTTGTTTGACTCTCATTTATAATATTTCGTGTAACAACCATATTCTTTAATTGAAATAAAAGTAATTTTAACATATTTTGTTGTATCTTTTGATGAATTTCGTATTCGAACTGTCTATACCAATCACTAAGTCATACATAATCCTTTTGTTCATTTAAATGATGAGATGGAATGCTGTTCTCTGGGGAAGAAAAGAATAGCATTTTATGATAAAGAAACAACCGAGTCCATGTGTGTTGTATAGAATACCTACGTACCTCTGTGGGTTTTGAAAATTCCTAAGCTTCATTTTGAAAAGGGTGTTTTGAGAGGATCATATCCCATATAGTTCTGAGTAAGGGAGACAAATAGATTTTGTTTCTAGAATAAAAGAGGGGTGAGAAGGGTCATAGCGCGCCGAGAGTTTGATTAAGGGTATAATTTTTTGAGACGGTCCAGACGGACTGGATGCGCCATTTCTTCTCCGTCAAGATCTGTAAGCATTGCGGTGCCGCTTAACAGTATTTTCTTTACAATATAGGGGCCACTCCAATTAGGTTTGAAGTTCCCTCTAGCATCCCAGATGGGTTCTACGATTTCTTTGAGGGAAAGGTCTCCTTCTTGGACACCGCAGTCCTTGACTTTCTGATTCGACATATATATTTCATGTTTATACCCATAATTTAGTAGTTTTTATGGTTCCGTGTGGTGAAATTATGATGAATTTATCTCATATTCATGCTACTGACCCTATTCGACAAGTATTTCTTTTTTCTTTTTCGTATTTCTCGTGTGTTTTATATATATTTCGTACAAGAGAATGTGGGAGAGAAACCATAATAAAGAGAGAAAAGAAGGAAAGGAATTCCAAAGGAAGAAATGTAATTTAACACTCTTAAACTGAATGTGAATCTTAAAGAAAAGTTAAATATCTTGACTCCAAGAGCACACTGGAAGAAACGACACCCAATTCTGAGCTACGGTTGATAAGTTACGAGCATTTGAAGTTGAGAAAAATCCAAGCGCAAATTTGTAATTAATTCAGCATGCAAACTGGTTTGAAGTTGAGGTAACCGGTTCGGGGACCAAGTGAACCGATTCGAAGGACCTATTCGTGAATCTGTCACTTATCTTATTTTTAATGAGAGTTTTATTTAGTTAAAACACTTATAAAAATGACCCAAGGTTGTTATCTCGTAATTGAACTTTAGTTCGACAACTTTTAACCTAGTTTTTAGAGAGATTTAGAGGCAAGGAATAGGAGGTAAGAATATCATCAATAAATTATTGTTTTGGCATTATTTTGCACTATATTCATCAATATAAGTATTTCTTCCTTTATTTTCTTTGAAGATCCATTCTTCTATGTTATATTTGTGATTTCTCCTGAAGTAGTGATTATTTATATGATTGCTTACATTCTTTACATCACAATGATTCCATACAACGTATAATTCATGCTTAACATTAGATTTTCTATGTCCGGCTAGGTTTTTATAAGGTTGGGGTTCATGAACCCAACCTAGGTGTTATGGAAAGACATAAAACATGATAAAATTAAATAAAAAAAATTAGAAACTTGACACTTTGTATAAATAAATATTGTACGCCTTTTGACTTCATTTACCAAAGGTAACTGGAGTGTTTATCGCCAATTTTGTCACGCACTTTAAATTTATTTTTGACTATGTAAAATGCAGAGTAAAATCCTCATATACGAAGTGCTTAGATAAATTTGAGGTCTTCTTTCCATTATTTGTTAGATTTTTGAAAGTATCCGATATAATTACTAACAGTTATGAAGATTGTATTCCAATCCCATTTTACTCGTATAGTTTAAAATTAAAAGTTTTTTTCATTCTTGCATACTCAGTTAATTCGCATTTATTATTGAAGTCATATTAGTTAATTGGACTTTCACATAACCTCATTAATTTTTCTTTCCCTTTTATGAGTCGATCATTAGGTCTTAGACATCTTTCTTAGTAGTTATCACGAGTTTTCATCTTAGTCCCTGAGTTCGGCACCTAACTTACTTAGATTATTACTTATGCAACCGACTTACACTTGAGCCGTATTTACACGCACTAGAGACATTTATTGAGTGACATCATGTTTTTGGCACCGTTGCCAGGGATTAAGTAGACATATTAGGTTAGGTTAACTTCATCTAATAATTTGACTCTAATTCATAAAACGACAAAAAAAAATCATAAAACCCTAAAATCCAAAATAAAAATAAAAAATCTTCTCTCCATCCATAAATGCAAAATACCCCTCCAAACCTCTATCTCCCCACTGTTCACGAAAATCCTACAATCTAACTCACATCTGATAGCTCACACACCCATCACGAGTCATACGTCTAGGGCGTCGGGTGAGGATATCGATTCGTTAAGTGAGAGAGTAATTTTTGACCATGCTAGTTTCGAGACGGGTGAGGGAGTGATGTCGTATCTCCCCATAAAAGACCTCTTATACCCCGAGCAAATTGTCACTCCATGGTGCATCATATTTTCGTAAAATTTTGGGGTAGTTTCACTTCAGGAATGGGATGATTCATATTCTCCCAATGTTTTACGGTATGGAGTCAAAGAAACCCTACTCCACATTAGCGAGATTGAGGAGGCATGCGATACGTTTAATAATCAAATGTGCACCCAAGACGTAGTGAGCCTTAAGCTTTTTCCCTTCTCTCTTAAGGACAAAGCCAAGACTTGGATTTGTTCACTTGCACTGAACTCGATAGGTATGTGGAGGGATATGCAGGATAAGTTTCTCCAAAAGTTCTTTCCCTTATATATGACCAATTATATTAGGGCTTAAATTCAGACCTTTAGGCAAAACGAAAATGAGCCTTTCGATAGATGTTGGAACAGGTTCAACGAGTTAATCAACAAGTACCCACACCATTGCTTTAATAAGTGGAGACTCATCTCCTACTTCCATCATAGTCTAAGCTTAAGTTTTAAACAACTCGATGAAACTATGTGTCCGGGAGAGTTTTGAGGGTTAGACGCGGACGATGCAGAGGCTCATTTTAAGTATGTCACTGAGACTGCTCAAGCGTGGTATATATCGGATCCAAATACCCAACCCAAAGCTAGACACATGTCCACGACTCCTTTTACGTCCAAACTTTATCAATTGGACAACGAAGCCTAATTAAAACTTCAAATTAATCAACTATCCAAGAGGTTAGAAAATGTGGTCGAGGCTAAGGGGAGAGACGTATCCGTCTTCACTCGATCAATTAGAGAGGATGTGTGTGCTATTTATGAGACGGGATATTCAACTGAGGAATGCTCGATGATACCCTCCTACAAATTCATGTTCCAAGAACAAGTTGAGGCAGTGGAAGCTCATAAGGTTAATTTAAATGCCCCTTACGGGTATTCTTGCAATCCTTTGTAGCGAAACCATCTCGGTTTTAATTATGGGCAACTAAATATGGCAATGAATCTGAATCCATATATTGTCTAATAACTTCCATCGCTCCTACCCAATCAATAAACACCACCTATATAAGCTCTCCCTCCCGCGCCTTGTTTGATCCCACGACGGAAAAGGCTTAAGGACACTCTATCCCAATTCATGCAAACTCAGTCGGCATTCAATGCCCAAAATTCTCAAACCTTTGCCGACTTGAAGGCATCAATTTCTAAGCCTCAATCCACCTTAAGTGTCCAAGAGAAGGTTAAGTTCCCCACCCAAGGCCAACGACCTCCCCAAGATCAATACTATGTTATCTCTACCCCCAATGCAAATCAAGAGCAATGTAACACAGTGACCACTCTACGTAGTGAAAGAGTTGTTGACTTGTCACCTCTTCCACACGATGTGCAAAACGAGGTTTCGCCCGACACGAAAGAAACCGAAGATACCCCCTTAAAGGAGAGTGATAAAGATGGCGCAATGAGGTCCTAAGTGGTAGTGAAACCCCCTAATGCTTCCCCAAACCCTCAATGGTTCGTCCCTTCTCCTGAAGAGGCCATCCATGATGATATTCTAGATGTGCTTAAGAAAGTGAGGCTTAATTTAACTTTTTAAGGCAATCAAGCAAATTCTTGATTATGCAAAGTTTCTTAAGGACTTGATAATGGTTAAATGTAGGTAAAGGTAAAGAAAAAAGTGTTCTTAGCATAAAAGGTAAGTTCGGTACTTCATAGCGACCTCCCACCTAAGTATTAGGATCCGAGTGCACCTACCATTTCGTGCATTAATGGAGAGAGTAAAATTGAACCTGATTTAATAGATTTTGGGCAGGTGTCAACATTCTGCCCTATTCCAACTCGCAAATCATTCCGTGAAGATACCTCAAGGGATAGTCGAGGATGTGATCATCCAAGTCGATAATTTCTACTTCCTATTTTATTTTATCATTTGGGATACAGTGCTCACCTCTCTATTGAGTCACCATGTTACCGTAATTCTTGGTAGACCATTTTTAGCTATAGCTAATGCGCGAATTAACACATGTAATGGTCAAATGCAACTAACGTTCGAAAACATGGAGATCGAAATAAACATCTTTAACATCACTAAGTAAGTGTGTGATGAGGACTATTTGCACAAGTTAGATCTTATCGAAGAGTTAGTATACAAATGATGCGAGGGTGGAAATTTTGGGGATCTACATGCGGCGTGTTTAGTCACAGTTATCGAGAGCAAGAGAGAGCACATAGACATGAGTGTGTGAGAGAGAGTGTGTGTGTATAGGAGAGTGAAAGAGTATTCTGAGGTTGAGAAAAAAGAAAGTTTGAAGACATAAGCCTAGAGAGTTTTGAAAAACAAGTTGGGCTAGTGGATGAGATCCTCACTGTTGAAGTCCAATCATTATTGGACTCTGTTAGTTATTAGAAGAGAGCACAAGAAACATAGTATAAATCAATTCCTTTGTTGTGACCATACACCCATACCACTTGAGTTCTTTGCTGTGATCGGGGAGATGACTAGAGTCTCGTTCGATTTAGATCCCTATCCATGCACTCTAAATTTAAGGGGAATCTGGGTTTTGCATGTTCTTCCAATTTGCACCGAGATATCCTTTCCAAATCTAGACAATTATGCTGAGATTTGATTGGGCACCATGATGATTTCATTCACCTCATTAATCACGTGCCTTAAGGTGTCCAACCTACCTATAGGTATGATTTCCAGTTGTCCTGAATTTTGATTTATGATGTGAGAAAGATGGAGATAAGGATAGTATCGAACCCCGTACACGCGGCCATGTGAGTTTTTAAGCAGGGGGAGAGGTCGTTGCACTCCCGACATGTATGGGGTGAATGTTGTTATATAATTGAGAGTCGTATGGGTTTTAGGATGCTTAGGTGTTCGTCGAGTCCGCGATAGGAAAAGGTTAGGAGCACAACAACGTTGAACCACACATAAAAGAGCGTACGTCATGTGTCGGAGAGAGCTCGAGGTATCCCTGGGTACAAACTTGTTAGGGGAGTCTTAGAAAGCATTTGAGAGGAGAAAAAGGAGGAAAAAGAGTGTAGAGGCAGTACACTATGTGCAAACCGGATCATCCTATGCCCAAATCGGTTCGAAAATCAAACCGACTTTCCCCAGGCCTGATTCGGTTCGAATTCCCTGTAGGCATATGTCTTCGATCAAAGATGTACTGTCTCTAAATGGGTCCCAATGCTCAAGTCTCGGGTTATTTTTATGACTCGTAAGCCCGCGATCCAAACGAGACCGACCCATCTCATTAAGTGTTGATGTTTCCCTCATTATGTAGTTCTTTATTTTTGCATTGTAATTCATATTTGCAAGAACTATGTAATACTATCTCTTATCACTTTGTACTTAGTGCTTTTTATGAATAAAATTCTCATTTTCTTAATTTGTTTTCTTTTATCACACACTTTTCTTTCTTATTTAGATTTCGTCATTTTTGCACGAGGACATTACAAAAGTCTAAGTTAGGGGGGGGGAGGGGGTACACGTGTGTCTTTAAAGTTTCACAAATTTTAAAATGCCCAAAAATATTGAAAAATGTCAAGTTTTTTTATAAACATTTCAAAAAAATTCCAAAAAAATTGAAATTTTTGGAATAAAGTCAAAAATATTTTTATTCAAAATAAATAAAAATTAGAATTTAAAAGTGCAAAAATATTACTGAATTTTTGTTTAAAGTCTCAATTTGTAAATCCAAAGCATTAAGCCGAAATTGACCAAAGATGGAAATGGAGCAAAAAAGTGTGGAGATTTTTAACCCGATGAGATATCAAGCCTACCACCTTTTGAAAGTAATTAAATCACTCTAAATTAAAAATTAACTCAAAGTTCATTTCAGTGTTTAAATAAGTCATTGAGGATCTCTAAATTATTGTCTTGATCGGTACGGAAAACGAGTGAAAATGTTGTATAAAAACGCGCTAAAAAATCTCTAAATTAAAATCAATCTCGATGGTAATGTAATTAGTGATTTGGATACATGAAATGTGACCATCGTTTGTATATCAAAAAATATTTCCCATAAAAAGTTGCAATTTTTTTTATACTTTTTGCTAGCCCAATTGAGCCTAATAAAATTTTTTCTTTTCATTTGTTAACTCGAAAAACCCAAATTGCTAGGAATTCTAAAAATCAAAGAAATTCATAAATTACGTCCAAATGGTCCATATAAAAGGGGAAGGAAAAAAATTCTCAATAAAAATAGATATAAAAAATTGATAAAGATAAGAGAAAAATAGGAAAAAAGAAGAGAAAATGAGCAAAAGCTCGAAAAAGCGCCAACGGATATTGCAAGTAAATTTTTCAATTTCGAATTTCCCAAAAACTTCCAATTTTATCCAATACGCCTAAAAATTGAAAAATTCCCAGTTGAGTCCGAATGACAAAATTAATTGCCACGTGCAGAGATAAAATAGGAAAAGATAATAATAGAGATTAAATGGTGCGAATAAAAGATGATGCTTCCCGTTTTTCATTGATCGTAACCCGTTGTTGAGATCTTTTCACCCATAAAAAAAATTTGTTTTTCAATTTGTGTGCGTGAATTCGTGTCCATTATATTTATTCTTTATATCACGCACGCCGAGAGAAAATAGCCATATTCTGAGTGATTCGATTGTGAGAGCATCCCATGAGAATTAGAATCAAAACGAATTTTTGAAAAGTAACGTAATGATTAATCGATGGAAATCGACGTTTCAATTCTCGGCTTCACACACACAACTTTGAATTAAGATTCTTAAAGAAAAAATTAAAGTGATTATTTTTAAAGAATTTCAATTGTAAATTTTTTAAATTATTTTGATATTTTATTTGAGTCGAAAAATGAATTTTATGGTTAAATTCACTTTAAACCCTCATGAGACACCATTCGTCCTACTTGGTTAGCTTAGGGGTTTAAAGGGTTGTAGCATACGCTAAATGCAATCGCTTTCTCGTAAAAAATCTATCATATCCCAATAAAGTATTTTAGAAGTGTTTAGACCATACTCTTATTCTTTTACATTGCTCAGGATGAGAAACGTCCTAGTTAGGGGGGGGGGTTGATTTGGCATAAATATTTCATATTTATCCAAGGTATTTTTATGATCCCGTGTGGTATAATTAGGATGAATTTATCTCATATTCATGTTACTGACCCTATTTAGCAAGTATTTCTTGTTTCATGTATTTTTCATGTATTTTACAGTTATTTCGTGCAAGAGAATGCGAGAGAGAAATCAGAATAAAGAAGGAAAAGAAGGAAAGAAAGTCTATGGGAAGAAATGTAATTTTACAACTTAAACCTAGATGCAGAAAAGAAAAGTTGAAGATCTTGACTCGATGAGCCCACTGGGAGAAACGACACCCAATTCTGAGCTACGATTAAAAAGCTACGAGTATTTGAAGTTGACAAGAATCTAGGCACAAATTTCAAATTAATTCATCATGAAAACTGGTTTGGAGGTTGAGGGAATTGGTTCGCAAAGCGAACCGATTTGGGGATGAAAAGAACCGATTTGAAAGACCTGTTCAGGAATTTATCACTTATCCTATTTTAATTAGAGTTTTATTTAGTTAAAACACTTGTAAAAATGACCCAAGGTTGTTAGTTTGTGATTGGACTTTAGTTAGATAAATTTTTACTTAGTTTCTAGAGAGCTTTAGAGGCAAGGAAGATAGGAGGCAAGAAGATCTTTAAGAAATTATTGTTTTGGCATTATTTTTCACTTTATTCATCAATATAAGTATTTATTACTTTATTTTCTTTTAAGATCTATTATTTTTTAGTTATATTTGTGATTTCTCCTGCAATAGTGATTATTTATATGAGTTCTTGCATTCCTTACGTCACAATGATTCCATGCAACGTAGAATTTATGCTAAATATTAGATTTTCCATGTCTGTCTAGGTTTTTAGGGAGTTGGGATTCATGAACTTAACCTAGGTGTTATGGAAAGACATAAAACAGGGGTTGGGGTTTGTTGATGTCTAAAATTGGAATGACTCCAAATTTATAATTACAGATAAAAATAAGATGAATAACTCAAACCATACACATAAGAGACAAGGTTTTTAGAGTGGTTAAGCTATAATAGCCTACATCCACTGTTGTATTTATTCAATAGGGTTTACAATATCTCAATATGGTGTGTATATAAGTGATTCAAATAGTCCCTTGATCTAAGGGAGTAGTTTGTATTGATAGTAGTTACAAAACCTAGAGATGGAGCACCTTTATATTTACAGGGGTTTACATCTATGTACAATAAAGGAAACTCTTGGAATTCAGTGCTGGTTGGCATCCCACCTGAGTAACTATTACCATTCTTGTTGGTTGGCCTTTCGTAGGTGTTCGTCATTCCATCCGACTAAATGTCTCTGAGGCCGATCAAGTAGGCTGGTTGACCACGTTAGAGGATATGTGTACATTCATCATTGGTCCACTTGGGAGTATAATTCTTACATGCAATAAAATCCCCTAATGTTCCATGCTTGATGCTTGCGTGAAAGTATGGAGTATTTAGCCCATGAAGTTGATCGGTGTACTGTTTGAGTGTTTGGTTGGCAACCGACCTCCCATACTTGTAAAAATTTATGTTGGCATTGTTTGATGATTGAATTTTAGTAAATAATTTGAAGTTTTTTTAACCGCCAAAGAACATAGTCGTATTTTAACGCTTCAGAATGCGTGCAACGATATGAGCTATACGATTCGTTCAGTTAACCACTTCATTCCCATTTATCGAGGTGACCTATAAATAGGTACGAAGTTTCCCTATTTTCTTTCTACCTTAAATCTTCCAAACTTTAGATTTCTCTTTGCTTTTCAAGTTTTTTCTGTGTGATCATTTACTGCCTTTTTTTCTTCAGTTTTTGCCATCGTCTTTGATTGCTTGTAAGCCTTCTTTTCCCTTTCCTCTATTTTATCATCTTTTTCTCACTTTTCATCATGGTTCAGATTGTAGATGATAACTCGTTATATGAGTTTAGAGAATAGGAAAATGTTGGGTTATGTAGATTTAGAGATACCCCAGGGTCCCATAGACGTTTATTCCCTTTCTGAGAGTCACTGGATCCCAATCTTATATATAGCTGAGTGTGGTATCACCTTTCCACCAAACTCCTTTTTTCTCTAATTTTACTAATACTTCGATGTAGTTCTTGCCAGCGTAGCACCCAACACTTGGATGGTTATGAATGGAGGACATAGGTGGAATGAACTTTATGGGACACATATTGGGGTTTTGGAATTCATATTTTGTTACAAGTGGGTTACTGTTGATGAGAGTACCTACTACTTGAAGACTATACATGCCAACAAGGCTTTAGTAGTCAATTTACCAAACTCTAATAAGGATTATTGGGAGTATGGTGTTACTGACAATATGTTCCCCTCCTTACTGGAGTGGCTTATACTGTTCCTAAATGTCCACAATCATAGCATAGGTTGTAATCTATTAATTATTTTTCCTCTTTTCATTTGAATTTCTAATATCTGTCGACTAACTTCGCTATTACTTTTTGATACAGAGGAAAGTAAGAAAAGGTGCCCCAAGGAGGGGGAAACTAACCTCAACGATCTTAAGTTCTTGTGGGTCTTAAACCAGAAGATTGAAGAAGAACATCCCAGGGCTGCATCATTTCTCCTGGAATATAAAAGTACATCACTTCCTTTGTTTCCCGACATACACTTGCTTTGCCCACCATTACTGTCAATCTTTACAGAAGATTCGTGCCAACTTCCTCAGCCACTGAGTCTGTTAGGGCTGAATTTATCCTAGTAGGATCTTCTTCCTTATTTGAGTCCTTACGTTTATGACATTCCTCTTTCTCCTTCTATAGATATGACTAATAGGAAGATGCCTAACTTGATGGGTGGTCCCCTATCTCCTACCCCTGAGAAAACTACTGATACTGGTAAGAAGCCAGCTAAAAAGAAGTCTCAAGTCGGTAACAAGAGGCCTATTGGTGCTGATAAGACTCAGACTATACAAACCTCAACTGAAGAGGTTGAGAAAAGGTTTTCTCGATCCTTCAAAATAGGTCCCAAAAAATTCAGCCGAGTAGCAGGCCTTAGATGTAGAGAAGATTGATGACCAATAGGAGTTAGTGAGAAAAATCATGCTGAGGGTTAGCCTCTGTTGCTGTTAACCCTGTGTTGGTCAGGGGTTTGATTAAGATTGGAACAATCCCTGCTGACAGATTTACGTCAGCCCCCATATCCTGGTCCAGGTTGACTGAAAGTGCTTACCATAACTTGGCATTAGCAAGTTTTTTACTTTTCTTCTTTCTCCTCCATGGTGATGAACTTTTTTTGATGTGTAATTATTTTTCCCTTCTTATAGTTCCTGGTTGATTTTAACTAGATGATGGATAAGGGAGATCAACTGCATTCTTCTTTAGGAGAAGGTAAAGAGTCATTTAAAGGTCTAAATAAGTTTTTTGTGCTTCCCGACAAGCTTTGGAGACAAAGTAAAAATCCTGGAAAGAGGAGTTAAAGAATTCCAATAAGGAAAGATAAAGGCTACTTAGGAAAGAGTTTAAACAACCGAGAAAAAACTAAATAATGCTGAAGGCAGGGCTAAGGATGCCGACAACAAACTGTCAGATGCCACACATAGCGTACAAACTGCTGAGGGCAAGGTGATTGCTTTGAAGGCCAAAGATAAAGCTGACTTTGATAAGGTATGGGAGAAAGGAATCTTTGCTGCCTCTGCTCAGGTTGAGTACGCTAAGAAATGGTCCTTCAAAGAAGGTTGGACTGAAGCTTTGAAGGTGGTCGACACAGAAGAAAGTTCTGAGCTTTTCACAAGGATTACGCTGGTGCTCCTCATAAACTTGATGAGGAGTTTGATGATGAAGAGGGGCCAGGAGAATATTCTATGATGCCTCTCGAGTCTTTAATGGTGCCCAATACTTATGCCGACTTACCAGCTGTTAGCCAAGACCAGGCCAAAGACAAGGAGAATTTCTAGCCAGTTTTACTTATTTTTTATTCTTCCTTATTTTTCTCTCTTGATAATGTAACAACTTTTGTACTTAACCTATCCATTAATGAAAGAATATCTTTTTATCTTCAACTACTGTTCATATTTTTGAATGTTTTTTATTCTTGTTATATTATGGTGTTTATTGCTTGTGTTGTCTGTTCTTCCATATTTGTCCCATAAACTTATATATTTGTGAATTTTTAGTTTGAGGTTAGGAATAAAGCTATAATTTATACTAAATCTGATCTGCTCAGACAAAGTAGAAACCTTATGGAAGCGGGTTATGTTCCCATATTTGAAGAAGACATGACTGGTTTGATCGACCCCCAATGTATCCGACCAAGTCAAGGAGTTATATATCCATGTTCATTGCTTGTAGGACCGGGCTATTACTAATAATTCTGCATATTATGAAATAATTGAGCAACTATATGAGGATCACAAATTGTCCCTTGCTTTACTCCATTATGATTATGAGGCCAAGTACAAAGTCTTAAGTGAAGATTGGGGTATTGACAAGAGTTGAAAGATATTACTTCTGCTCTGAACAAGAAGGAACTTTCCTTGAAATAAGATTTGGAGAACGCTAGGTCCATTGCTGCAACATTATAAAGAGAGAATAATGCATTGAGAGATGAGCTGGAAAGCCTGGAGAGATTAATTGCTACTGGTCCCAATGAAGGTGCTTCCTTCTTAGAGAATGAAAATGTAAGATTATTGGAAGAACTGAAGTCCTTGAAGAAGAAGAAGAAGACTAAACTTGGGCAAACTTTTAGGCAGAGGATAGTTGTTCGACCAACTATTGAGGAAGAAAGAACTAAGAAAACCCTTGCCAATCAAACTTCCTAGTTGAAAGCCAAAGACAATGCCATTGCCGACCAAGCTGCCCAACTGAAAGCCAAAGATATTGTCCTTAAGAAGCTTAAAAATCAGGTGGAAAGGTTAACATTTCCATTTCAAAAATATCCCAGAGAAGTTTGGATAGAGGGCTACAATGAGGCCTTAGCCCACATGGACGATCATCTTGCTCAAAACAATCGTGAAGACTATAAATAAAGATGGACCATCTTGCTAGACTTGTTGAAGTTTGATCAAAATAGTGACTTGTGGCATTGGAATGACCCAGGTCTCTTGGATTGTGACAAGCCTCCTTTCAAGTTGGATGCCAAATGGATTCCTCTTAAGTCCATTCCCCAATGCCTGATAACTAAGTATTTAGGGGATGATAGCCTTCATGATGAGTGTGAAATAGTTCGTCCTCCTCATTTTCTTAATAGATCGAGCAACAATAATAGGCATATGATAAGGGATTTTAACACAATAAACTATCCATATACTCTTGATGAAGGAATGGACAAGACATAAGAAAAGCACCCAGCAGAATGAATATATCTTTCTTATACTGCCTTTTTCTTATTTATTGCCATTGTAATGAATTTTCATGAGTGAAATGAAGTCAATTTTGATTGAATTCACTTTTTTTTAAGCTTATGGTTGTTATTAATCTTTTTGTTGCCTAGGTAAACTGTATAAAGATTAGTTAATCGACTTATAAATTAAATAACCTACTCAAATATTTAATATTTGATTTATGTTTAAATCATGTGTACGACTTTAGATTCGACTAATGCACTTAGATAAAACTGTAAATAGCTTTATTGTACTAAGTTGTAACATTAGATATCAGTGATGACCAAGTGTATTAGGAATGTATAATTATTCCAGTATTTTAACTTGATCGGATAAAATTTCTAATTAAGAAATTTTACTGACTTCTTGTTCGTGACTTGCTGAGGATAAGTCATACATGAAGTTAGAAAAGTTTGAACCATGCTCAATTCGTGAGGAACTTTTTGAAAACTTTTCTGAAGTTCGAAAAGTTTGAGCCATGCCCTTTTGGCGAGAAACTTTTTGAAAACTTTTCTGAAGTTGGAAAAGTTTTGAAAAATTTGAACCATGCCCTTCTCAGCGAGGAACTTTTTAAATTAAAATTGCTTTAAATTAAAATTTCTCATATTAATTAGGTGTAGTCACCATACTCTAAAAAAGAAAACATAAAAAGGATTTATAACAGAGAAAAACTGAGATTTCTTTAACTTGAATAAGCAATTATATTAGGGGCATAGTTTTCAAACTGAATTACTGATAAAACTTGCGCAAATGGTCTGCGTTCCAAGGATTATTGAATTCTTCCCCTTCCAAAGTCCCCAATCGATAGGTTCCTGGTTGGATAATCACCGAGATATGGTATGCATCATGCCAATTAGGATCCAACTTATTATTCTTTTGGATTATTTTCTTAAGTAGCATATCTCCTTGCTTTAGGTTGGTTGGCTTGACCTTTCGATTATGAAACCTTGCAGTCCTTTATTGATAGGCAACCATTAGAATAGAAGCATCTTCTCGGACTTCTTCTATTATTTCCAGATCTAGTCACCTCATGAGGTCACTCTTGGGTGAATCAAAGTCCAATACCCTATGAGTGGGAAGACCTATTTCAACTGTACTACTGCCTCAGTGCCCAAGGCTAGTATGTATGGAGTTTCTTCGGTTGCTATTCTGGGAGTAATCCTATATGCCCAGAGGAGGAGTTCATTAATCTAGTTGCCTTTAGCCTTATCCAAACTTTTCTTCAACCCATCTAGCAAGGTTTTGTTGGTGATTTCTATCTGTCCATTGCATTGTGGATGCCCAGGTGCTGAATGAAGTTTCTGGATGCCTGGCCGAATACAGTACTCTTCAAATTCTTTATTATCAAACTAAGTTTCATGGTCAGGGATGAAGGCATAAAGCATGCCATATCTGCAAATGATCTGCTTTCATATGAACTGGAACACGCTCTGATAAGGCATATCAACTAGGGGCTCAACCTCCATCCATTTGGTAAAATAATCAACAAGCATAATTAGGTACTTGAATCTTCCTATGGTGGTTGACAATCGTCTGACCAAGTTAATTACCTATATAGCGAAGGACCATGGAGAATTGATAGGTGTTAGGCTTACTACTCGTCTTTTGTGAATGGTGTCATACTCATGGCATTTATCACACTTCTTAGTGAAAGCAACACAATCTACTTTTATCGTTAGCCAATAGTAACCTTGTATTGATATGCGTTGTCTCAAGACATCCCAGCTGTGTGTGCTCTACATGAGCCTTCATGCACCTCTTTGATAAAATTATTCACTTTTTTAGACGAACACAATGAATTAGGGAAACAATATATCCTCGGCTGTATAAGACACCTTTTTCTAGCACATAACTGGCTGCCTTGTACCTCATCTTCCAGACTTCCTTTTGATTGGGTAGCAATGCTCCTCTTTCGATGTATTCTCTAATATGGTCCATCCATGAGGGACCTAATGCCACAGATATGACGTTGATTTCCATCCCATCAATGCTTCTATGGGTAAGAATCTCCATGGGGATTATTCGACTGAGTTCTGTTGGAGTTATCGAAGCAAACTGAGTAAGAGCATATGCTCGGGCATTCTCGAGTCTAGAAATCTTCATTATTTTGACTGAAGTGATCAGTGAGATAACCTTCATTATTTTTTATGATATCTCATCATAGTTTCTCATTTGTCACCATAAATTTGCTGCATTTGATTAATAATCAGTTGAGAATCACTATATACCAGTACCTGGTTGGCGCCTAGTGATGAAGCCAATTCCAGTCCTGTGATCAAAGCCTCATATTCAGCATCATTATTCGAAGCTTTGAATTGAAATCTTATAACATATTCCACATCTAAGTTATCTATAGTGTTGATGATGAGGCTTTATCCACTTCTAGTAGCACATGAAGATCCATCTACAAATAACTTCCAAGTTGGAATGCCTATAGAGAACTAATCTTCTAACATTAATCCATATTTGAATACCTTCTTGCTTTGTTGCAATTTTTCTTGAGTAACCGATGACTCAGGTTTGTCGGCCATAATCTCTGTTTACTTTTGAGATAAGCTCTCTTTCGTAGAAGTCTGCTTGGCAGGCTAACATAGATTATGTTGCTCCTCTACATTTGTTAATTCAATAATAAAGACTACCACTTCTTGGCCTTTTATTATAACTCTGGGTTCGTAAACAATTTCATACTCTCTCAGTTCAACTTCTTAAGACATTAACCTTCCAGAATTTTTTGATTTGTGCAGTGCTTATCGCTGAGGTAAATCCGTATCGACAACAATGGTGTGGGCTTGGAAATATGGCCTTATTCTCCTAGAGGCTTCAATAAGAGCTTGGTCTAAATTCTCCAATCATGTATATCTGACTTTTACTCCTCAGAATGCCTTTATAGTATAATATACTAGCCTTTGAACTCCACCATCTAGTCAGATCAAAGCTGAACTTACAACTGAATCTGAAATAGCCAAGTATAAATATAGTTTTTCTCCCAGAACTAGTCGAGAAAGGATTGGGGGAGAACCCAAGTACTTCTTCAACTCCAGGAAGGCCTTTTCACATTCTTCATTCCACTAAAAGGTCTTTTTAAGAACCTTGAAGAATGGAAGACACTTATCAGTTGCTCAGGAGACAAAGTGGTTCTATGCATCTACTCTTCCTATCAACTTTTGAACTTCTTTCTTATTGGCCGGGACTACATTTCAAGCAAGGCTTTAATCTTGTTAGGGTATGATTATATTCCCCTTTTATTAGCAATGTACCGTAGGAACATCCCTCCTTGTACTCCGAAGATGCATTTTATTGGGTTGAGCTTCAATTAGTCCTTTTCCAATTGATCAAAGGTTTGACCTAAGTCTGAAATGTGGTCGACAACATGTTTTCTCTCGGTGAGCATGTCATCTACGTAGACCTACATATTTTTACTAATCTGATCTTTAGAAACCTTGTTCAGTAATTTGTGATAGGTAGCTCCAATGTTTTCTTAACCCAAAGGGCATGACATTAGAATAGTAAGTTCTATGACTGGTGATGATGAAGGTGTTTTCCTTGTCTTCGGGCTTCATCTTAATTTGGTTATGACCAGAATAAGCATTCATAAAACTGAGCAACTCATGTCTTGCTGTAGCATCGACCAATTAATCAATCCTTGCTGTAAAATTTACACACATATGTCAGTTATCATTTTTCTTCTTGACCACCAACACATTAGCCAACCAACTACAGTGCGTGACATCTTCAATGAACTGTGCTCGCTGTAACTTCTCCACTTCCTCCTGGATTATTGTATTCTTCTCGGGACTGAAGGCTTTTTTCCTTTGCTTGATTGGCTTGGAGCCTGACTAAATAATAACACCATGTCACATGAAGTTCAGATCAATTCCTAGCATATCTTCATGGCTCCAAGTGAAAACATTTTTCTTTCTTTAAAGAACGTGATTACTTTCTATTTGAAAGAAGGAGATAACCTAGAATCGATCTGGGTGGTCCTTTCTAGATTCTCTTCATCCAACACAACAACTTATTTTTTTCCATAACTTGCCCCTTTACCAGCGTTTCTTCTTCTTGAGGATCCAGAGTGTCAATGTGGAAAGTGGTTGTGCCCTTAATTTGCATTTCTTCCTGGTAGGCTAATGTATAATAACATTCCCTGACATCTTTCTGACTTCCATTCACTATGCCGACTCCAAAGTTTTTTGGAAACTTCATGCATTGGTGCACTGTAGATGGCACAACGTCTAGCTGCTTGATTCCCACTCTTCCTATGATGATATTATAAGCCGACGAGACATTTTTATCTAACACAAAGAAGCCAATTATTTCTCTCCTGGTCGTTGTCCAGGTGCCGACCAAGACTTCCAGTTTGATTGTTCCCAACCCTAGGTTGCGAACAATTCTAGCTTGGTGATTTCATGGAAGGGTAGCAAGACTTTTCTTTCGATTTACAGGTGCCGACCAAGACTTTTTTTGACCTTCACCTTTGGTCTCAGGAGTTTCCTTGGATGCCATGGCTTGCTTGGCATTCATAATTTTTCCAACTTTATCCATTAGTTCTGTTATGGTTTTGGGTGGATTTTTTGCTGAAGCATAGTAAAGATCTTTAGCAAGCAACCTATTCATACGTGCTACAATGGTTATTTTCTCCTCATAATCAATCACCTTTAATTTTTCATTATTAAAACGACTAATATATTTTTTAGGGCTTTCTCCTGGCTTTTATCGCATGATCAAGAGATGAGTGACACTCTTGATCGACCTAGTTCCAAAACAAAAGTTATCAAGGAATAATTCAACTAACTGATGAAAACTAGAGATTTTACCTCTTGAGAGATTGTTATACCAAATTTGGGTTGGCCCTGTGATAGTTTTGGATAAATATCCACATCTCATCTTGTCAGGCACTGAGTAGATGTCGTCATTAGCTTAATATTTCTGTATATGCAAGACTGGATCAGTTTTGCCATCATACTTGGGAGTAACCACTATTGGCTTGAACTTGGAAGGTGTGGGGTATTCCACAATTTCCTGGATGAAAGGTGATCCTTTAATAAAACTCCTTTGTAACAGATTCTTTATCTTGGTCATTTTACCTAGCCGATCTTCCAACCTTTGCATGGGTCCCTTCCAAGAATGTTCTTCTAGTTTAAACTTGGCCGAAGTTGATCAAGTGGCTTTACGTTGTCTATGTGATGAACTCTCATCCTAAGAGGTCTGCTCGGCATGCACAAAGCCCCTCATATTGGCTCGAGATATTATGGACCCTTTTCTGTATTCACGGCGATGCTCCTGTTCCTTATAATGTCCTTTAGTTACTCGAGGGCCTAGGTGATCAAGAGTAGACTCCCTTCTTTGCCTTTCCAAGACACTTGATATTTCTTTGGAAAAATATCCACCATCATAGTAATTCGTTGACTGAAATAAAGAAGTCGCACCAGGGAGGTATGACCGATCATGAGAAGAATGAGAATGATGACTCCTTTCATGTCTAGATAGCGATAGTTGCATTTTTCTTCTAGAATTGGAGGACTTTTCTTTTATGGTGCGGGCTAATTTCTTGACAAACTCTTGCATGGATTCTTAACCTCTAACCAGGTTGAGTAGAATATTTTTTAAGTTTACCTCACTAGGAGGAAAAGATGTAATGATGGTATTACTCTCATTTTTGGATCAGTCATTTCTTTGGAGGCAAAGAAACGAAACAAATGGTAGAGAATGATGACAGACAAACGTTCTCATAGACAATGCCAATCTGTTGATGTCTAAAAATGGAATGACTCCAAATTTATTATCACCTATAAAAATAAGATGAATAACTAAAACCATACACACAAGAGACAAGGTTTTTTGAGTGGTTTAACTGTAAAATAGCCTACGTCCACTGTTTTTTTTTTTATATTTATTAGGGTTTACAATAGCTCAATATGGTGTTCATATGAGTGATTTGAGTTGTCCCTTGAGCTAATTGAGTATTTTGTATTTATAGTAGTTACAAACCCTAGAAATAGAGCGCTTTGATATTGCCAGCCGTTTACATCTGTGTACAATAAAGGAAACTCTTGGAATTTAGTGCTGATTGGCATCCCATCCGAGTAACTATTAGTATTCCTGTTGGTTGGACTTTTGGAGTTGGTAGGCATTCCATCCGACTAAATTTCCTTGAGTCCGATCAAGTAGGTTGGTCGGCCACGTTGGAGGACATATGTACATTCATCATTAGTCCACACAGGAGTATAATTTTTATATATAACAGGGTTCATGAACCGAACCTAGGTGTTATGGAAATACATAAAACATGATAAAATCAAATAAATAATTAAAGACTTGGCACTTTTTATAAATAAATATTATACGCCTTTTAACTTCGTTTGCCAAAGGTAACTAAAGTGTTTAAAAGTGCGATACACGTATCACCAATTTTGTCACGCACTTTAATTTTATTTTTGACTATATTTTGTGCCGAGTAAAATCCTCATATACGTAGTGTTTAACTAAATTTGAGGTTTTATCTAAATTATTTGTTCTGTTTTTGAAAGTTTTATATTCGACATAATTACTAATGGTTGTGGGGATTGTATTACAATCCATTTTTCTCACATAGTTTAAAATTAGAAGTTTATTTCATTCTTGCATACTTAGTTAATTCGCATTTATTATTTTGGTCATATTAGTTACTTAGACTTTTCCATAACTTCATCACCTTTTCTTTCCTTTTTGTGATTCGATCATTAGGTTTTAGACATTTTTCTTAGTATTCCTCACTAGTCTTCGTCTTAGTCCCTAAGTTCGGCACTTGACTAGCTTAGATTATTACTTACCCTACCATCTTACACTTGAGTCATATTTACACGCACTATAGACACTTTTTGAGTCGTTTCACTTTCCTATTGAATGATCGCGCTATCCGGTGATGATACCATTGTATATGGTATAGAGCTTTGAGCCTTCTTTCATCTAGGTGTGAGAGTTCATCATAGCAGCTCTAATGCCAGTCTTCCTCACTGAATTTGCTTTTTATAACGACACACCGAGAAGACACTTCTAGTTAGACATAGAAAATCGCCTCCATGCCATATACCAGAGAACAGGGGGTAGTCCTAGTGGTTGTCCTGATAGAGGTGTGGTAGCCCCAGAGGGCATATGGGATCCGATCGACCCAATCTCTGTAGCTTTTCATCATCTTACTGATGATGGTTTTGAGGCTCTTATTGGCGGCTTTAACAATGTTGTTGGTTTAGGGTCAGTAAAGAGAAGACTCGTGCCTCGAATTCGATACTCGTCGACTAATTTTATGACCTCACCCTTGAAGTGGAGTTCGTTGTCTGATAGTAACTCATGAGGAACTCTATAGAGGAAAATGATATTCTTTTTTATGAACTTGGCCACTTTCTTTGCATTCAATACTGTGTATGACTTGTCTTTGATCCATTTCTTGAAGTAGTCATTGGCGAACAAGATGAACTCGTGCCCGTTTGAAGCTTTGAGGGTGACCTTCCCTATGATGTCTATGCCGTAGGTAGAGAAGGGCCAGGGAGAGGTCATGTTGTACAACTCTCGGGGAATCAAGTGTTCCAAATTGGCAAACTATTCTCATTTGAGGCATCTCCGAATATAGGTAGTGAACCTTTGGATCATGGTGGTCAAATAATACCCTTGACGAATGATTTTCTTGGAAGCAATATGACCGTTCATGTGGGGTCCACATTCCTCGCTTAGGATTTTTCGCATTATTCCTTCAATATCAAGCCCTTCTATGCAATACAAATGGGTTCCATCAAAGTTTCTCTTGAAAAGTTCTTTGTCATAAATGATATACCGGGAAGCTAGTTTTTGAAGGGTCACATGGTCTTTCTTATCTGCATCTCGGAGATATATAATATATTTGAGAAGGAGCCAAATGTCATAATACCACAGTCCCTTCATTTCAGAATCTTCTTTTGTAATGAGTTCAATGTGGTAACACTAAGTAGGTGCAACTTGTTTCTGAACCAGGAAAGGGGCAATTGTTATTCCCTTAAGCATATCGACCATGGAGGCCAAGGTTGCTAATGCATCGGCTAGATTTTTCTTTGAATAAGGAAGGTAATGGAAGGCAACATCAATAAATTAAGAGGCAAGATTTTCTAAGTTGGCATAGAAGGGTAGGAGCTTCTCATCCTTGACTTTCCATTTTCTGAGGATTTGTCCAACAATGAGGGCAGAGTCCCCATAGACATCGAAGCACTTGATACCTTAGTGACCTTGATCCCTACAATAAATGCCTCGTATTTTGTCATGTTATTGGTGTAAGGAAAGTTTATCTTGATAACAATAGGAGTGTGAGACTCATCGGGAGCAATCAGGAGTATCCCAATGCCATAATTGGCAACCCTGTTAAAGAACATATGCCCTATGAGTTCCTTCTGAAGGATGTCTTCATCTGGAAATTCGGAGACCCAAACCTCGGTTCCTTACATGGGATGATCGACAAGGTAGTAGGAAACTCACCTTCATGGCTTTTTGTGTGATGTACACAATATCGAAGTCGGCTAGTGTATCCACCCCTTCCCAGTTCGGTGCACGAGCGCGTGGGTGGTTTGTGCCCTTCCTCGGGGCTCTTCGGTCGTCGTCAATTGGGGTGATGTATAGGGATAGAGTAGCCAACCTATTTCACGTAAAACAGGCAAAATAAATGTTTTTGACTCTAGATAAAAACATCAAAGAGATACTGATGCTTGTAAAACTAATAGTTCAAGGATTCGAGGATTAAATTACGAAATGGGAAGGTGTCAGGCACCCATCCCGCCCTTTAGGTCTCTCATAGGCATATGTTATTCTTCTCCTTAATATCTTCGTGAAGTGTGTGCGTGTATATATTAATGGAGAGTGGAATTACTCAACTTATGTCATGGATAAAGGCGGGGTGAGGCCATTATGGCCATCTCGAGATCTTTACACTCCCTAGGCGCTGTCAGGCAAAAAAGGAGAGATAAAGGTCCCGCACCCCTATACTACATGGGGGATGCTTCGACCGTCGTCGATTTTGGGGTCATGTAAAGAGATAGAATTGCCAACCTATTTTGCACAAAAACAGGCAAACTGATACTTGCGAAACCAATAGATCAGAGGTTCGAGCGCTAAGTTACGAAATAGGAAGGTGTTAGGCATTCATCCCACCCTTTCGGTCTCTCGTAGGCTTATTTTATTATTTTCCTTAATTTCTTCATGAAGTGTGTGCATGTATATATAAGTGGAGATCGGAATTGCTCGACTCGCATCATAGAAAAGATGGAGTGAGGTCATCCATAGGAATGTTCCCAAAATAATAATTAAATAATATGATGTGTGTGCCTATAGGGATATTGATCGTTATGATAAAACGATATTATGTGGTAGATAAGACGCAAATATCAATCACAAGTACGATATATATATATATATATATATATATGTGTGTGTGTGTGTGTGTGTGTGTGTGTGAATAGTATATGGATAAAATAGGAAAAAGACGAAAATAGGAATCGAGTGTCAGGTTTTAGCTCGAAATGCCAACGTAGTCTATAAAGGCATCAAAGTTCACATAGTTCGCATGCGACACAAGGGTGGGGTTTATCCCATAGATTCAAACGGGAGATTATTATATGTGTGTGTGTAGAAAATATGCTTTTAGTTTTGAGAAAATGTGATGAAGATTCCCGTCGAAATTTATAGGTGTAACCCTCATTTTCTTTGTTTTTTTTATTGAAAATAAATTATGTGCAATATAACTAATAAAGGATTCGAGATTAATATGTGTGATTTAGGTCTAAATTAAGAATTTATATAACTAATGCGAAAATAAAGAAATTTAAAGAGAAGGATGTTCGGACCTTCTTTGGAGACTTGCAGCTTGACCTTGATCATTGATGAGATTCCTTTCATGTTGGAATGAACGTAGGATGAGAGATAAGGAGATATTTGCTAAATCGGGTATGGAAGTGATGGGAATGAAAGGTGGTGAAGTATTTCACACAAGGAAAATTTGCTGATTGCAGAGGAATGTTGATGAGATCAATAAAATTAATAGTTTTGAGGTGCCTCTCGAAGTGAGCTCATGCTCTCCTTATATAGGGTAGGGGGATTACTGATCGACATTATCCTTATCTTGCCTATCGCCAGACACTACCAATAAGCAGGGAAATGGACCTGCCAATTGGCAGTCTCATCCAGATTTTTTAGAAAAATGGTTGTAAAATACAATCCGTAAGTCCAATTCGTGCATGGGGCATACTGTTAAAAAGGTAATTCAGAAACCTTTAAGAATCCTTTCAACAACTCCTAGGTTTGAGATTTGACTTTGGGTCAAAAGAGGCTCGAAAGCACCTGTCAGTCCATTGGATAGAAGATCGTCGTACGACGATGGATTGTTTATCCAAACCATAAGTCCGAATTACTCATGGGGAAGACCTTTGGAAAGGCAGTGTGTGGTATTTCTATGTTCCAAAAATCGCTTGGTTTGGAGAGTTGACTTTGGTTAAATGGGGCCCAGAAGCGCTCGTTGACCCTTCGAAGTAAAATAAGTTATTTATTCGTATTGTAAGGCAGATTTGCCCATGG
Organism: Sambucus nigra; assembly: GCA_949130495.1. Lineage (NCBI taxonomy): Eukaryota > Viridiplantae > Streptophyta > Magnoliopsida > Dipsacales > Adoxaceae > Sambucus > Sambucus nigra. Next base: position 726,575,308 of record OX422207.1, read on the forward strand.
GGTAGACTGTTGGAAATGGTATTCAGTGACCTTTAAAGATTCATTCAGTCTTGTTCGATATGAAGAGCTGACTTTGGTCAAATAGATCCAGAGAGCGCCCGGTGACCTCTAGATCAATTTTTAAGGAAAAACGGATTGTTTGTTTGAACTATTGTGCCATTTTGTGCACGAGGTGAACCATTGGAAAGGGGTTTTAGTGACCTTCGAAAATTTATTGATCTTTCACTCCGATGGTGAATTTAATTAGGGCATATTGGGGCCTGGGAGCACCCGATGGACTCTAGATCGATTTTTGGTTATAAAATAATACGTTTGTCCAAAACTTTTTGAAGATTCATGCACGGGGTCGATCGTTGCTAAGGGGATTCAGTTCCTTTTGAGGTTTTATTGAGATTTTACTCTGATGATGAAGTTGACTGGAGTCAAATGGGGCCCAAGAGCGCCCGATGGTCTCTAGATCGATACTCAGAGTATGACCTGGGTTTGTAGTGGATTGGGGTGGTGGTGGTGCTAGGGACTTAAGGAGAGACTTAGGGGGGGGGGGTAATATAATGTGGTGTCTATAGAGACCCTCGAGGGGTGAGCTTGGAACAAGTGAAGGTCGTTGAATAGAAACCACATGATGTTCTGAGAAAGAGAGCAATTCTGCGGACCTAAAGGTGCGAGGAGGAATGTTTTAGAGGGTCGAGTTCGATTCTGGGGATTGAGAAAATGCTTGGGATGGACGATTCTTTGGATACATCCAGAATAAATTGAATTTGGTCTTGTACAAAAATATATTAACATTAGGTTTGATGATAATGATACGATATTTTATCACAACATGATACTTTTTAGGACATAATGATACGATATTTTCCAATGTCACCATCCTTCAAATTAACCCTTAGCTGTAACACCCCGCCTAATTAAATAAAGGGTGATCAGTTCTGTACTAATTTAAAACAGAATGTTCGGTTGGTTCATTCTTAGCATCACTGTCAAAAACTTTTTAACATATTAATCACCTAATATGAAATTAAGCTAGTGTCAAAACATTTCCAATTTTTGTAAAACCAAGTAAATACATTTTCATTCAATCTTAAAATATAAACCATTCACCACACATAAGAATATAATAAATACTGAAAATGAATCAAGTACTGAAATAAATAAGACTGGGTAAAACCTCCAAGTTTAAAACTCTAAATCATAAAATAAACTAAATACAATATCTCTGATGAAGGACTAGAAGTGGGATACACATGCCCTAGATAAGAAGTCTAGATGAAACTGAATGGAAAGGATAGATGCATCTACTGGAAGGACCTGAAACTTCCACAACAGCTGCAGCACATCTGACACTCCAATCTCTAATTCTGGTACCCTTGTGGCTGAGCATCTGATATCTTATATATATATATATATATATATATATATATAGAAAAATAGAGAAGATATATAAGAAACGGGTCACAGCTCGAGTTTTAAAAATGATTTAGCGAGTATTTAAAACTAGTTCTTAAAATAAGTCTTATACGCATGTTAGTTATCGAACAATCACATGAGTTTCTCACCTCTCATCTATTGTGCACGCCTAACGTACATCTAATCTCCCCTACTTATACCACCCAGTCTAAATAGTCAGAAACCATACTAATACTGACTATGCTCACTAGCAGTATTCCCGTATCGCCCATACAATATGCTATTCAAATAGATTATCTCACATACGAAGTTTCACTATTCACCGTTCGAATGGTTAATCTTTTATCCACTAAGATTATTTTATTTCTGATCTCCACTTTATCTACTAGTTTCACAGAGTAGAAATTTCTCCCACTATACTCATATATATATATAGTCTCATCATCCCTACATATATACACTAATCTTGCACCCTTAGGTTAAGACAACATGGTGCAATGTAATGATTATTATTATTATCAAGTATACTAATTTCATACAGTAGAAATATTCACAAGTTCGTATATATATATATATATGATAGCGTATGCCTGTGCCTAAAGGCACAACGAAATTTTTCAAAGTACGTAATCGCGAAACGACGACAATTTTTCAAGGTACGTAATAGCGAAATGCAAAAATTTCAAAGTGTCATTTTAAAACAATTGGCCATAATACTCTTTATTTATAGGACTATTCACCATGCGTAACAAACAACAAATAATCCAATAACATTCAAATTGTCTAAATTCATCAAACAAATTCACATATAAAATAAAATATACAATATTCATCAATCAAATTCACTGTGTCTCAAAAAAACAAAGTGTTAATTTTTAAAAAAAATTGGACATAGTCTCCTTTGTTTATTGAACTATCCACCCTATTTAAGGGGTAACAACAAATCCAACAATATAAAAAAAATCTCAAATTCGGAGGTGGGAGCTAGAAGGCCGGGAAAGGAGAATATGAATTTATTCTTTCTGTGGGACTTCCTCAAAATGTCTGAGCAGGCCTTTGTGGAGCATCGGAGAGCATGTTTTTGGAAATTGCAATTCTTTTAAGTCTTTTGCACTCATCTGCTTCTATATTAGGTGCTACTACTGCTATCTTCCCATCCTTCTTCCCACCTCTCGCCATTATCACTCTCTCACTCTCGATTTTCTATACGATTTGACAAACAATAAACATAATTAATCAGTTTCTCAAACAAAGATACAGTCACATAAGTAAATATACAATCAGTAACATACATGAGCTTTTATTCATCCTAATCTTACTTGCATCCAAGGAAAAGAAGATTTATAGTAATCGTTTTTTCATCTTAAGCTTAGTTGTAATGATTATTAACAAATTTATCTAAGGAAATAATTAGCATATAAGAAAAATGGATGAAATCATTCATCAAGTTTCACAAAACTAATTATTCGGCCAATATTAATTAAAAGAGAGCGCTGTGTATTTGTATTTGTTGGTCTGTACGTGATGAGTGTAAGATGATGAATAAGATTTGTTTTGCCATTTTAATAACAAAAACACAAATTGTTGTAGAATAGATTAAGGATTTGGAAGTAAGATTGTCGACTTACCATGGTTGCCGCTGGTTTGGATGTTTCAGATTCTCAGTACAGATTCGACCTGAAAGAGAACAAAAACAAATTCTCAATGTTGAGATATATTGAGCAATGGTGAGGGAAGTGAGGGGGGTGTGTGTAAAGAAATTAAAATGAAAAATTGAAAGTCGGGGATCATAACATCTCCACCATGATATTCTAAATTACCCGGTGCTTCGTTGTTCACTGCTACTGCTTCGTTGCCTTGTTATTGTTGCTTTGTTACTGTTGTTGTTGCTTCATTCCCACTACTGTTGCTATGACGTTGCTTCCAACTGTCATTAAATTGATGATAGATTCAATAATTTATTCGAACATAAGAATATTGATGATAGATTCAATAATTTATTCGAGAAAAACAATCGATCAAAAACTTGAGTGGACCAAATCAATGTTATACTACACATGCTTTACGAATGTAGTAGTACCCCGGGAAAGCAATAGAACTCTGAACCAAATAATCGCGTACTATGGAACCTAATTGAACTTGAGTTTAAACATCATAAAATATGGATATGGAATTTCAAGAGTAATTTTGCATTATACCCTAATTATTAATAGAAATTTTTCAACACAATTAAATTGATGTAATTGAATTTCTTGTCTTACCCTTATTGTTTTTCAACAGCAATTAAACATCACTTCCTCATATATTGGCCTCTTGTAGTCCACGGCCTACTCAATAACTTCTTCAGAGTTTGCCCATTTCCACTAAGAGAATTATGGGTCTACTTTGCAACCTACTAAGTTGATCTCGCTTTCATATTTCATAAATCTCATGAGGAGCCACTTCTGTGCCTGTCCATGCCATTCACCACCCCATAGGCAATTCAGTTTGGCTTTCGCAGTAGGTGGGAAGTCGTAAGTCAGCCAGCTCGAAACCTCGGCTATTATTTCAGCAGACAATATTCCTGTTTCCTCTTGCAATTCCACTATTGATGCAGATTTTGGATCTTCACCATCTTCAATTCCCCCTGAGGCATTTGCCATGCTCCTTGAACGTTCAATATAGAAGCCACAAAGACCTAATTAGTAAGAACAATTAAAATATCACATGTTCAGTATCATATCACGTGTTCACTATCAGTAAGAACAACTAAAACACTAAACACAGACGTAGCATAAATTAATTTCACTTGGCCATTCAACTTTAAACAATAACTTGATCATTTGTCAAACATCTAGCATGAAAATTTGTCTATGTAGGCAACAATGTCTTCTATGAAATATCTTGAAAAATTAAGACACTAACATTCACAATTATCTCATATGAATTTCCCCAAATTTGACAAACTGAAAAACACCTTATCTACAATTTATAATGCTGAAAATTATAATGCTTAGTAGCAAATGCAAACTTATTCGGGCATCCTATGCATGTTAAAAGTCCAATCTCCAATCAAGACGGTATAACAACTATAAAAGTCCATCCTATGCATCCTATAGCTGGTATATAGAAGTTATAGCAGCTATATAGCAGCTATAACTGGTATATAGCAATTATAGAAGCTATACTAAACCCCAGTAAAAATTACAAATGACATGGTATATATCATGTGTTAATAGAATTTTTACTTTTCTATTATGGCGTACAGGTGTGGTTGGGTACAAATGAGGGTGCGGGTGCGGGCAACAATTCAGTAATATAGGGTATGCGGGCAGACATTTGGTGCACGAAGACATGGTATATATCATGTTAATGTTAATGGTATTATATGTATAAACTTATAAAAAATTCTCAGACATGAATGTGTGCCAAGAAAATGACATTTATAGGAGCTTGGCTCCGGCACTGATCTCGTCGGCATCTTTAAAGTTTTCCCCTCACTTACAGAACAGGTGGCACTGCCACTGTGTTATGCAAATTATTAGGGCCACATCCTTCCCATAGGTGGCACTGCCACTGTGTTTATAAGAACCTGCATTTTTTACCAAACATGTGTTATGCAAATTATGGGGCCATAACCTATATATTAATCAGTAGATGAACGATGGGTTTGATATTGGCACACGATGGGTGTATGAGTTTGTACACGACATATGCATACCTATGAGTGAACTACTAACCTATAACACCCTAAACATAAAACGATATACAACCCATGTATAGAGATCCCATATTCAAAGGGATGGAATTTACCGAATGAGGGAACTACTAACCTATGACACCCTCAATTAGTACAATTATTTAAACAAAGTTTTGTTTTTTTCATAAACAAAACAAACCCAAAATTAGATAAATCACACACTTTTCTCGAGATACCTAATCCATAGAATTAGAACATAAATAATACATCAAAAAACCAAAAAGAACCCCAAATAACCCCAAAAGTGTAAGTGTTTAGGGGTGTTCTGTTTTCAAATTGGGCAAATATGATATATCAATGTGTTCTAGGCAAATTGGAAAAATTGAAAGAAGAAAATCTGAACCATTCGAGAATCAACTGAACACTTACTAATGCGACACACTCTGCAAAAATATTGAAAGAAGCAACTGAACACTTACTAATCTCGTCAAATGTGTCCGAATTCCCAAAGGCAATCAAAGTTGATTTAGGCAGAACTCAAATGGACCTAATGGGACACGCACACGCTCTACAAAATAGAAATCAAGTAAAGAAATTGCCAAAAGTATGATTCAAAAGATGTATGATGCTTAGGGTAAGTAATGTCAGTAATGTAATTATTGTTCCAAGAAGTGATTCAAGAATTGAATCATTATGCATGAAAGTGATTAGTAAATTTCAAAGAGACTACAAATTGTCATGTAAATAACGTGGTCAGTAAATTTCAAAGAGTATACAAATTTTGATGCAACTGCAGATCTATTCGTTCTTAAAAGAATGAATTTGAAATTACAAATTCGTGAAAGGCGTCAAATTCATGTTGCGCATCTGTTACAACCCATTGCAGATCTATTACAGTCCACTGCATTCAACTGTGGATCTGTTCAATTTCAGTGTTTAGAACAGATTCCAAATTTCAAGAATGAATTAAAGATGCTCGTTCGCTCAACTGCAGATCTGTTCTAAAAGGCGTAAAATTCATGTTGTTTTTCTTTCCTTGCTCTTGAAGTATGGGCTGTAAAAGAAGCAACAATGTACAAACCTTTAACAATGACAAACTAACAAAAAAATACAATTAGAAAGGAATATGCATAAGTGATTTTCTACTGATTTTCTATTCATAAGTGATCTAGGCAGCATAGCTGCCCCATCCTGGAGTAATACTTAGTGGATCTCATGCCCCTTCTTTTTGAAGGTTTATTTGACACATCATCATCCCACTCTCACCTCCTGCGTTACCAGTCAGTAGCAATTTTTTGTGAGTGTGGTTCGCAGAAATCAGTGCACAGGGAGATGTCATGGTAGTCTTTGTATGCACATTTGAATATCTTGACGATCAGACAAATTTGAAAGGCGTGATGAACAAACTACAAACATGAAACATATGTTGGCCAATTATTTATTTAATATAAAAACTTCATGATAAAATAAATTCAATGCCCAAAGTAATACCTATAAAAGATGATAGCTAGTTAAGAGGCGGAAAACGTGTATTAAATACCTCAACTGTTGAATCACATCAGCTTTAAGGCGAGGGAACTATTGCAACTTGTTGAAATGTTAAATCTGCTCAAATGGTCAAATGAACTTAGCAGATTCAACAAATGCACTTGACCATACCTTAAGGTACCTGATTAAACTCAATTCGCTAAGTGAATTTGAGCATATAGTTATTTGGGTATGCAATATGCTCAATGCAGTCATAGCTGCAGTATACTGAACATGTATTACTTCGATGGCATCGAACGATAGGAATGGACCAAATGGAAAAAATTAACCAATTATAAAAGTATAACTATATGTACACCAAAATAAAGCTATGCTTAAGAACAAACCGAACCAAATACGAACTTAATTAAAGGCTCCTAGATCGCTCAAAACATTGCTCGAGACCACCATATTATAAGAGAATAAATATATGAACTAAATCTCATGAACAAACCGAAATCTCAGCTCTATAATACGAACCAAATTAAAGCTCTACTCTACATATATAATTATATATGAACAAACCGAACCAATATGAACAAAGTGAACAAAATATACAGGTATAACACAATATATACCAAATTAAAGCCACAACGATTTTTTCCATCTCGTGCATGAGAGGCTCTCAGACCGCTCAAAACATGGCTCCAGACCACTTGATTATAAGAGAATAAATATATGAATTAAAGTTTTGCTCTAGATATATAGCTATATATGAACAAATCGAACGAATATGAACAAATTGAACCAAATATACAGGTATAACTATTAGAGACCCGTGATGAGTTTCTTAATGAAGATTATGGGCCTCTGGTTGACCATCCAATTTGGTACATCAGGAAAGTTGGTCTTAACCTATCTATCATCAATGATATCATAATTTTTAAGTACAAAAAAGTGAGGGTCTTGTGGAAGGGACATATTATTCGATTTGTTTGAGTTTCAAGAAGATGCGACTCTTAGGTGGTTGCCAAAGTAACCATGTGTTTCATTTACAAAGAATAGATATATAAGAAATCACATATAGGACATAGAAAAAGAAATCTAGAAATTCAAGTGGACATTTTGTCAAACATGTAGGTAGCTATAGGATTACAATAAAATGGATATTGATTTATGAGATATCTAGATCCATATGCACACGCTTATACTGAACACGTAAATTAGAGGGATAATGATGTGATAGGTTCGGTTGATGACATAAACAATTCAGATCTTTTGAAACCCCAATCTAAAAATAAAAACTACATAAAGACACCTTAACAGTTGCTAGATCTCTAAAAAAATTGAATGCCCTGCCTCTAAAAAATTCAGTTTAAGGGAAGAAAAGGGAACAAAAATTAAGAGATACGGCATGCCTCGAAAGTAAGAGAAGAACTTAGAACAAACATGTATAACTCAAAAGTAAGAGAAAAAGATCACACCTCAAAATTAAGAGAGAGAGAGAGAGAGAGTATACCTGATTTGACCGAGAGTCAGCCTCTAAAATCAAATTTGATTAAGATTTGGCCTCCAAAATCTGATACAAAATCACAATCAAATCACACACAAAAATCACAAAACATATAATAACAATGCATTTATGCTAATAGTCATGATACTTTTATTGTGTGTCACCAAATAACGTCATGGAACTTACTAAAATTATACACACAACCTGGCTTAACGACATATAATTGAAGTCATCCAATAAATAATCCCCAATCATGTTGTAACTCATCACTATAATATGACAAATGAAGATTAATTGAAAAAATATCACCAGAAACTGTAAGAGAGCTTGAAAATTGGGCTTTGAAACCTTATAATTATAATGAAGTTTGATTTATGAAAATCTAACCCACGGAACATAAGCTTCGAATTCAACAATATATAAGAAAATTTCTAAAACCAAACATCTTGTTCACTATTAGGTTATCGCCAAACTAATAAGAAACTACCTTTGTATTGTATACCACTACATTTTCAGTATATTAAGAAACTAAAAGTGAGAGAATGTTAAGAAAACTCCTAACTGCAAAAAAACCAAATTAAGGTCAAAACTTTATTCCTAAAGATTCTGAGCCAAACATTACAATGTGGGCATAAAATCATAGAATAACTGAGTTTGCAATTAAAGAGGAAAACCGATGAAATGTCTGAACCCACGAAACCTATCACCTGAGTTTGCAATGAAATAAGTATAAAAACATAAAATGAAAAATTGAAAACTGAATTTGTAAAAAATATAAGCTCCCAAACGTAAAAAATAAAAGGATACCTGAGTTTTACAAGAAAAACCTCCAAAATGTACAATCTGAGCCAAGAAACCCCAAAATGTACAATCTGAGCCAACCTCCAAAACGTACAATCTGGTATTAGAATGTAATGAAGGGTTTAAAATGAATGTATACATAGGATTCTGAGCAAACTCGAAATACAAATACAACCTAATAATGTATACATGAGCAAAGAAATCCAAAACCTAAGAATGTATATGAGATCTGAGTAATAAAAGAATACCTGAGCAAAGAAATCCAAAACCGACGAAATCAAAAGCTCACGAAATCCAAAGCCAAGAAACCCTAAATCGAACATTGACAGGTGAGAGGTGAGTGACAGAGAGGTGAGCAAGTGCCGGGTTCTTAGAGAAGGTGAAGAGGGTTTGTGAGGGTCGGGAGCGAAGAAAGAGAGTATAAGGAATGAAAGAGAGTGTAAGTTTGGGTTCGTTACCAAAATGCCCCCATTTTTGAATTAAAGGCTAAATTTGAGAGGTAAAAAAAGAGGGGGAAACCAAATAGTTAAGGGGTAGATTTGTAAAAAGGAAATGAATGTGATCTAAACCATTAAAATGTGTAAAAATATGTAAGGAGGTGGCATTGATCTGCACCGTTAAAAATGTACACATTTTCAAAAACCAAGCTAACTTATTATATGAATATATATATATATATATATATATATATATATATATATACTAATCATGCACCCCCGGGCTAAGACCAATTAGTGCACCTATCAAGAGAATCCTGCATCCCCGGGTTAGCACCCATTAATGCACCTATCAATAATAATCCAGCACCCCCAGGTTATCACCCATTAGTGCGCCTAACAATAATCATCATTGTACCCCCATGTTATCACCCATTACTACACCTAACAATAATATCCTTGTACCCCTTGGTTATCACCCATTAGTACACTTAATCAAAAATGTTCTTGCACCCCCGGGTTGTCACCCATTAGTGAACCTAACAATAATATTCTTATACCCCCGGGTTATCACCCATTAGTACACTTAATAATAGAGTTCCTGCACCCCCGAGTTATCACTCATTAGTGCGCTTAACTATAAGATTCTTGTACTCCCGGGTTAGCACCCATTAGTGCTCTTAGTAATAATATCACATAATAGGCATACACACGTCCTATTAAATTTATAGGTATTTCTCCGACCTACATATATACTACTCATACGTCTTTTAACCTCCACTACGTGTAGTATAAATATTTAGATTACTATCTTTCTTGTAATCTCCAAGGTACATTTTTGATCTCGAATAATTAAAGTATTAATGCTCTCATACTCGAAATTTTGTCCTATTAAAATTCACTATCTGGCAGTTTCTCTCACTCCAATAAACCGGTAAACTCAATACTGCACTTTAAGAAAATTCCCAAAAATTTACCCTGTCGCTCGAACCAGAAGGGTTGTCATTCGAACCATAATAACATGTCGCTCGAACGACTTCGCGTGAGATCCTTATCTCGCTTGAACGACCCTTCGCGCGAGATCGCGCGAGACTCTACTGTTCGTTTTCTTACCAAATTTTTAGCTTTTTCCACCATTATTGAACCTAAAAACCTCTAAGATTCAACACCCAACACCTCATCATTAATACCCCTCAACACATAACAAGTTATAAATAATTCCTAACACCCTAGGATCATTAATTCGTCATTAATCATCATAATTATATAAAATTCCCAAATTAATTCATATGAACCCTAGTTTCCAAATTTTCAATTAAAGAACCTAATCAATCCAGATTCGTTCATCAATATATAATTCTATTTCATGATTAATCCTCTACATACATGAAGGAATTTCAACCACTAATTAATTCAGTCCTTAATCATAATTTAAATCTCCAAATTTCACCCAATTAACATGTAAATCATGATTAATTTTACCTACACTAACATGAGCATGATTATTGCTAAAAGAAAGCAATTAATAAACACTTGCCTCGAATATGATGGTGTGATCCGTTGGTGATGTTGGTACATACGCGTTCCTCTCTTCTCGATCTACGCGTTGGTGGTGGTGGTTGTGCAAGGTGGTGCTAATTTGGCCTTCCCTCTTGAAAATTGGTTCTCCCTCACACCCTCTATGGCCGTTCTTTCTTTCTGTGTCTCTCAACCCTAAAGGAATTTTTTTGGCTGATAAAATAACTCCCAATTTTCGTCCATTAATTAAACCCAAAAATAAAATTTACCATAATGCCCTCTCGGGCGGCCGTATAGGTTTAAAATTGCCCCGGGATCCAAACTAAACACCCGGGCATACTATTTTGTCTATCTCGACCCTCCCAGACTCAACATCGCACTTGAAATGACCATACGAGTTAATAAAAATAATTTCTCTTTTTATCCCAATCAATCAATCCCGACACGACTCACACGCGCGTCAGACTTAAATTACCAAACTGTCGTATTTTTCACTTCCGACAATTTATCAAATATCATATTTCCATATTACATATCACATAGTAATATTTAATAGTTCATAACAATAAGTATTAACCCTTGGCATGCTAGTTAATAATTATTTTAATAAGAATTAATAACAAATTAATTTCTCGCATTTTAATTTCATTAATCCAATCAACAATAAATAAATCGCATACTTATTCCCATCATAATAATTAATCACATAATTATTTAAATCGTCAAAAATACGGGGTTTTACATAATTCCCCCCTTACAACGGAATTTCGTCTCGAAATTCGAAAAAAGTATACCAGGTAAAGACAACACTATAAAAACATTGCGTGTCGCATCTTTGCGCTCCCAAGTAAGCTACTCCGTACCACCCATATAGTACGTTATCAAATACCCTTAATAATGAATACTTCACATGTGTTTGTTTTAAACTCCAGGTTACCCTGTCATGTAGGCTCCTCCCTAAGCCTTACCATTTAAGTTTCACTACTTACTATATTATAGGTATTCACTATCTAGCCTTTTACTATTTGTACGTTAGTATATTTATCCTCCTTTCAGATACATATAACTTTGTCTTGTGTCGTTCGTACAAGTAAATTGGCTGTGCAATATATATGTCACACACCATATATACGATAATATCAATTCTTCTTCGATATTTGTAATCATAACTGGTCCCCCCTACCTTTAGCTATCAAATAGGACAACAATCAAGTTTACCGTGCCATACCATTACTGGAAATCTGCCCAAACGTGAACTCATAGCAGTTATTTGGACACAAAATCCACTAGTGGAAGGTACTGGTCTCGTCGTCCCCTAAGATTTAAGGGCACACATAAAATTTTCTCTCCAGCATTCGATTAGACCTCTTGTCCTGCCCATCCCTCTGTGGGTATTAGGCCGTACTCAATCTCATCTCGGTACCTATGGTTTCAATATCTTAATTACATAAGGATTCTATGCATACTTCCCCGTAGTATGATCATCCCAATTGGCATAACGTGAGTTACTTCACTCCACCATTCCTTATCAACTACATAGGATCATGACCACTCTAGAAAGTAGTACTTCATGAGAAGATCCTTGGGAATACTCTCCCATCCACTGGTGGAAGAAACCTCTATTGGTTTCAGATTTGGCCATCCTTTTTCCAACAGTCAGGTGACCCACTGTAAGACGAACTTTGCAATATTACCCTACATCTGTAACACCTCGTATTTTTGTATAGTTAATATTTAATTAATTCGGGAATTTTAAATTACGGGTGTGTTGTAATTTTAATTGAATTAATTATGGAAATATATATTTAAATATTAATCGGGGAGTGAATGGTTAATGTTTGGGGAAATTTATTTACTAAGTGAATAGTAATAATTTAATTACGTCATTTTGAGTATTAATGACGAGGTATACACTTATCCCAGCCGGGAGTCGGTATAGACTAAATTGGGTGTGAGATAAGGATTTTTATAAATTAATTTGGATGCCAATTCTGAGTGCGCGATTGAGTCCGAATGGGTGGAGATAGTCAGAAAAGAGTACCCGTGAGTAGTAATTAGGTTTCGGAGTATTTTCGGGCATAGCCGGGCCCACACGGGGTGAGTTGGGCCACTTTAATTAAGCCCATTAGGTGAAAAACGGGATTAAGGTTTTTTAACCTAGTTGGGAGATTAAGAAATGGCAGCCAACATAACTCTAAACCTAGGGTTTGAGAGGGGATTTGGGGGAAAGCAAATCAAGAGCAAATTGGAGGTTATTGGAGCCAAATTAAGGGACAGCAACAACAGATCAGACACTACGAACAATCCAGGCAAGTGGTTAACTGTTTTGATTTCTAAATTATGATAATCAATTCATATCATAGTGATGTGTCTATGAAAATTTCGTTTTGGGCGTGTGACCAAAATTTAAATTGGGTTTTTTTGGAAATTAATGGAATTAAGGGTGAAATTTATTGTGTTTATGATTCTAGGATGTAGAGGAATGAATCGTGTGTTAAAATCAGTGAGAACAAATGGTTAATTGCTGATAAGATGAATGAAATTCATATTGGGGGATTTGAAACCCGGATAATACCCAAATCGGAAAAACGTTGGAATAAATTGTTATTGGCAATGAATTAAGGTCTGTGGGATGTTTAGACCCTTTTCTTATTCGGATGATATGTTGTTTGTATTTGGGTAAGAGCTTAGATGGAGAATCAAAGCTTAAATTTTCGTCCATGGCTGACAGCGGCGGGAGAGAACGAATACTGGAACGATCGATCGATCGACCCAGGGGGTTCGATCGATCGAAGGTACAGAAATCTGGGCAGTTCGCCCAGTTTATTATATAAAGGGAAATCTATTAAAAAGGGGGTTTCATACATTAATAAGTGATAAATATTTTTGGGCGTGTGACCAAAATTTAAATTGGGTTTTTTTGGAAATTGATATGTTAATGGAATTAAGGGTGAAATTTATTGTGTTTATGATTCTAGGATGTAGAGGAATGAATCGTGTGTTAAAATCAGTGAGAACAAATGGTTAATTGCTGATAAGATGAATGAAATTCGTATTGGGGGATTTGAAACCCGGATAATACCCAAATCGGGAAAACGTTGGAATAAATTGTTATTGGCAATGAATTAAGGTCCGTGGGATGTTTAGACCCTTTTCTTATTCGGAGGATATGTTGTTTGTATTTGGGTAAGAGCTTAGATGGAGAATCAAAGCTTGAATTTTCGTCCATGGCTGACAGCGGCGGGAGAGAAAGAATACTGGAACGATCGATCGATCGACCCAGGGGGTTAGATCGATCGAAGGTACAAAAATCTGGGCAGTTCGCTCAGTTTATTATGTAAAGGGAAATCTATTAAAAAGGGGGTTTCATACATTAATAAGTGATAAATAAATATGAAATAAATATTCCTAGTAATTATGGGAGAAAGTTATTGGGACTATGATGAATTTATGTGGGGCATTTAACGGATGAATTTGAGAGATTTTATTTCAAAATAGTGAGGTACGGATCAAGTGAGTGAATCCGAGTATATTGGTCATGCGACCCCAAGGTAGTGAATTAAGTTTGGAGATAAACTAAATAATTTTGAGTCGGGATATAGACTCGGGGAATATTTAATTATGGACCAAGTGGGCGAGTCCGGGTATGTTGGTAATTATAGGTAAATATAAGTGTGAAATTATGGAAATAAATGTGTGACACATTGTGGGCGAAAAATGTGGAAAAGAAATTATGAGATGTCAAAATGGACCGAGTGAGTGAGTCCGGGTATGTTGGTTATGTGACACCAAAGTATCAAATTTATTTTGAGAGAGAGTAATTAATTTAGTGTCGGAACATAGACTCGGGAAATATTAAGTTACAGGCCAAGTAAGTGAGTCCGGGGATAATGGTTGGGTGACACCAAGTTATGAAATAAATGATTGCGCAAATTGTTTGAATTAGAGTCCGATGGTAGACTCGGGTAAGATTAAATTAATGGGTGTGAGAATTAATTTAATTAGAGTCGGATTGTAAACTCGGGTAGTATTAAATTAATAAGTGTATTAATTAATTTAATTAGAGTCGGATTGTAGACTCGGGTAGTATTAAATTAATAAGTGTATTAATTAATTTAATTAGAGTCGGATTGTGGACTCAGGTAGGATTTAATTAATTAATGTGTAAATTAATTGTATTAGAGTCGAACCACAGACTCGGATTAGTATTAAATTAATATGTGTGTTAATTAATTTAATTAGAGTCGGGCGATAGACTCGGGGAGGTATTAAATTAAAATGTGTGTTAATTAATTTAAGGAGAGTCGGACCATAGACTCGGGGAAAGTATTATATTAATTGAGGTGTGAATTAATTATATTAGAGTCGGACCATAGACTCGGGAAGAGGATAAGTTATTAAGTGAGAAAATTAATTACATTGATTCGGGCCACAGACTCAGGAAATTACAGGCAGTGTATGGATTTTGAGTACATGGTAAAGCCGGGGTTATTAATATATATATATATATATATCGTGTGTGACATTAAATTACAGACAGTGTACGGGAATTACTGGCAGTGTATGGGATTTTGAGTACATGATAAAACCGGGGTTCATAATATATATATACGGGTAGTGATAGTATATATATATGTGTATATATTGTGTGTGATAGTAAATATCAGTGACTAGATATTTATTCAATTTAAATAATCTAATGCTATCAAGGGAGGTTGCGCGATATGGGTGAATCCCCTAGCTTGAGGAGTAGGGCGAGTATATCCCCAGGTCATAGCGTCCGGTATATATGGGTGAGGGATTTATCTCACTTTCAGGGAAGGAATATGACCGCGTCCACTTCGTTTATATTTTGGTCCAAGTTGGTGAGCGATTCTAACTTGGGGAAACTAGGTTTTGTGATCACACCTAGTGAGATAGCATTCTAGAGGGAATCATCTGGTGAGGGTAAACTCGGAAGGATGGATATACCTATGATATATGTGTGGATGTTAGTAAAGGTACGTATAATATGGTAGTAAATATTATATGTAGGTGATAATACAGTGTGTGATGTATCTACTTTATATAACTCGGGTTACAGTTATATGTTATTAATTAATGAGAAATTAATTAAGTTATTCATTTGTGGGAATAATACAGTGTGTGATGTATTTACTTTATATAACTTGTGAGACGGTTATATGCTATTATTTAAGAGGAATTAATTAAGTTAATTGTGAAATAACTTATAATTCAAGAATCATTATACTCGGGTTAGAGTAGTATGGCAAGGGAAGGTTATACCAGGACTAGTTGGACGGGGTAGCACAACTAGGTGGGGTTAAGGTAACCGGTAGGTGTGCACAATAGTGGAGGAGTGAGAATGTCCACAAGGGAGTGATACACTAATTTAAATATGAAGTGCATTCATTCATTTTAAATTACTGCAGTTAATTCACTTGCTAAATATTTTCAAAATGTTTTGGGTTCTAACCCTTGTTATAAAACTATTTTTAAAACCTTTTAGGTGTCCAGCCACAGGGACGTCAGGATTGATATTCTATTCCAGGGACACGAAGCTGCGACATATGTGGATGCTAGCAGGAGTTTGGATTAGACGCATCATTCATTCATTCCTAGAGTAGGAATCCTGTATCAGTCTCAGTTTTATTTAGGGCATGTAGCCCAGACTTCTCGGTACAGTTTTCAGGTGTAATTTATTCAGGTGTTGAATATTTGTATTGGATTATTTATTTGGTGGCGGGTGATTTATTCTACAAGTTGTGTAATTATTATTCTATTTACTTTCATTCAGTTGTGTGAATGGTGTATATTTTAATTCCGCATGTACTGTTTTGTTAAATTAGAAAGTTAAAATTGGCACCGATTTTTGGAATACTAGGTGGTTAGTAAGTTTTAAAAAGTTTTTGACAGTGATGCTAAGGATGATCCAACTGGGATTCCTGTTTTAATTTGGTATAGGAATGATCACCCGGTATTTTATTAGGCGGGGTGTCACAGATGGTATCAGAGCATCAGTTCTAGTGTCCTTAGGATCTGTGCGGCTTTTCACGCTTCGGCTTAACAGTCTTTGATATAGAGCCCTATCATAGGATTGCTGTATTCTCATACGTACGCGCATATACGTCCTTATGCAAAATTTATATTTGAGAGTGAACTCATACAATTCGATTCTCATTCCAGATGACCCCCAGGAGAGAGCAGCTAGGGCAACAGGGGAGATGAGGCGAGGGAGGCTCGTCAGGAGCAAGAGTTACGGCAACAACTGCCAAAGATAACTTTGACAGCACAGGTAACCGAACTAATGGCGCAGGCGATTGAAATGACGGTAGTCACAAACTACAAGGTACTTTCCACGGGATCCGCCACAAGTGTTAGTGGCGCCAAATGTTCAGACTCACGCGGAGTCGTCAGGGTGGAAGCAAGAAAGAGAGGTTATTTTTAGTGGGAACCCACCAGAATTGCGAGGGGGTTAAGATGTAGTTCTAGTGTGTCAAGGAAGAGAGATATCCAGTGTCACCTACGCATAGGAGATTGCGATGAGGTGCGGAAGAAAATGCTAACCACTTTTAGTTTAGTGGGAGAAGCACTACAGTGGTGGGAGTCAATCACCACAGTGAGGAAAGGGACACACTAGCTATTACAAAGTTTTGGGTACGGTTCGACCACAAGTATTTGCCTCCAGCGGTTGAGATCGAAAAGAGGAGAAAATTGTGTGAGGTAACTCAAAAGGGGACCGTTAAGTGGCCAATTACGAGGAAGAATTCACTCGTTGGCAAAATTTTGTACCGGATGAGGTAAGGAAGGAAAAGAGAAAGAAAGCAAAGTTTATGTATGGGTTAGTCTAGAGAATCAGACAACATTTAATTGAAAATTTTGCATTGATTGATTATACTGATGTCATTAACGCAACACTCCGGCACTGTCGGGAATATCTCTTCCACGCGAAAGGAAGCGGGAAGGGAGTGGGGATTAGCCAGTCGGATGAGGCAGAAAGGAACAATACCAGTGGGGTATCCCAGCAGCAGACTGGGGGAGATCAGGGGCAGGATTTCCGGTAGGGAAATCATGCCAAACGATCTAAAACTGGAGGCTATCGGAGGGATGGCCAGGAATTCCAACAAGGTTGGCATGGAAGGGATCAGTGGTAGGGTGAACATATTAGAAAGTGTTTCGTTTGTGGGAGAAGCGAGACACATGAAGAGATATTGCCTTAAGCAAGGCAGTGGTTAACTATAGGACAAGGTCCTGGATGTACAGCCACTAAAGCAAGTCACGGGTTCATTCGGGCAGGGAGAAGCTGCTTTGAAAACCCGAGAACCAGCCGTTGTAGCTGGAGTATAGAGGAAATTATTTTTACCCTAGGGGCATGGGGTATATTTTTGAGTGATAAAGAGGATGTCACAGTATAAGACTTATTTTTCACTAGAGTTCGCAGGTGAGTCGAACTTAGTGGGTGCGTTGGCGGTAGCAGCCATAGCATGTGGGTAAACTTTCCGTAGGGTAGCGGAGTTACTTAGTGTTATTCACAGGAGAGTGGAGGCGTACACTGAATGATTGGTTGAATTATGCGAGGAATTACTACTTTCGAGAATTATGGGAGTAGGGTTAATAATATTTTCAAAATATCGGCTGCATAGCGATGGAATTTAGCTATTGTGGATAGTGGAGTTAAATTTTGGTGTTCGCGACACCAGGGTAGGGTTGGTATTAGGTATCACCGGAGAGGGAGTATAGCGTGTATATATGTGGGTATATATGTTGTATTGCGTGGTGCAATAGCACATAGTGAGGTTTTGTGTTCTCACATTTTATCCCGGTAAGTGGGGATGTTTACCGAAGTGAATCAGGGTGGTTGAATTGATTTTCGAGCAAAGAGAGATAGCTCAGGGTTTATTTTGCACAAGGACTAGTGGTAGTAAGGGCGCGGTATTATGTTGTCTTTGGTAGCATAAGGGTAAGCGTATATACATTTGTGTTGAGAGATAAGTATTTATGGGGAGATGTTTGGACGTAGCACATGGGTCGAGTACCTGGGCAGTAGATATATATGTATATATATATATATCTAATATGATTACGGGTTCGAAGTTATATTACGGATTACGACTAGCACAGTCGGGTAACTTTCGTGCGGTAGAGTGCGGGGATAGGGTATATGGGCACCCGGATTAATTAACGCAAATTTTGTGCGGTTAAGCACGGTTATAGGGTGTATGGGCGCCCTGGCAAAGTTTAAATGCATACTTGTGTAACGTATGGTTAGAAGCGGATGTGATGGATATAGCGGGCTTGGAGGCACATGACTAGTGAGTAAAATGTGAATATTGGAACACTAAGTTTATCTTAATTTCGAGGACGAAATTCCTTTGTAAGGGGGGGAGTATGTAACACCCCGTATTTTTGTATAGTTAATATTTAATTAATTCGAGAATTTTAAATTACTGGTGTGTTGTAATTTTAATTGAATTAATTATGGCAATATATATTTAAATATTAATCGGGGAGTGAATGATTAATGTTTAGGGAAATTTATTTACTAAGTGAATAGTAATAATTTAATTACGTCATTTCGAGTATTAATGACGAGGTATACACTTATCCCAGCCGGGAGTCGATATAGACTAAATTGGGTGTGAGATAAGAATTTTTATAAATTAATTCGGATGCCAATTTTGAGTGCGTGATTGAGTCCGAATGGGTCGAGATAGTCAGAAAAGAGTACCCGGGGGTAGTAATTGGGTCTCGGGGTGTTTTTGGGCATAGCCGGGCCCACACGGGGTGAGTTGGGCCACTTTAATTAAGCCCATTAGGTGAAAAACGGGATTAAGGGTTTTTAACCTAGTTGGGAGATTAAGAAATGGCAGCCAACATAACTCTAAACCTAGGGTTTGAGAGGGGATTTGGGGGAAAGCAAATCAAGAGCAAATTGAAGGTTATTGGAGCCAAATTAAGGGACAGCAACAACGGATCAGACACTACGAACAATCCAGGCAAGTGGTTAACTGTTGTGATTTATAAATTATGATAATCAATTCATATCATAGTGATGTGTATATGAAAATTTCATTTTGGGCGTGTGACCAAAATTTAAATTGGGTTTTTTTGGATATTAATGGAATTAAGGGTGAAATTTATTGTGTTTATGATTCTAGGATGTAGAGGAATGAATCGTGTGTTAAAATCAGTGAAAAACAAATGGTTAATTGCTGATAAGATGAATGAAATTCATATTGGGGGATTCGAAACCCGGATAATACCCAAATCGGAAAAACGTTGGAATAAATTGTTATTGGCAATGAATTAAGGTCTGTGGGATGTTTAGACCCTTTTCTTATTCGGATGATATGTTGTTTGTATTTGGGTAAGAGCTTAGATGGAGAATCAAAGCTTAAATTTTCGTCCATGGCTGACAGCGGCGGGAGAGAATGAATACTGGAACGATCGATCGATCGATCGATCCAGGGGGTTCGATCGATCGAAGGTACAGAAATCTGGGCAGTTCGCCCAGTTTATTATATAAAGGGAAATCTATTAAAAAGGGGGTTTCATACATTAATAAGTGATAAATATTTTTGGTCGTGTGACCAAAATTTAAATTGTTTTTTTTTGGAAATTGATATATTAATGGAATTAAGGGTGAAATTTATTGTGTTTATGATTCTAGGATGTAGAGGAATGAATCGTGTGTTAAAATCAGTGAGAACAAATGGTTAATTGCTGATAAGATGAATGAAATTCGTATTGGGGGATTTGAAACCCGGATAATACCCAAATCGGGAAAACATTGGAATAAATTGTTATTGGCAATGAATTAAGGTCTGTGGGATGTTTAGACCCTTTTCTTATTCGGAGGATATGTTGTTTGTATTTGGGTAAGAGCTTAGATGGAGAATCAAAGCTTGAATTTTCGTCCATGGCTGACAGCGGAGGGAGAGAACGAATACTGGAACGATCGATCGATCGACCCAGGGGGTTCGATCGATCGAAGGTACAAAAATCTGGGCAGTTCGCTCAGTTTATTATGTAAAGGGAAATCTATTAAAAACGGGGTTTCATACATTAATAAGTGATAAATAATTATGAAATAAATATTCCTAGCAATTATGAGAGAAAGTAATTGGGACTAGGATGAATTTTTGTGGGGCATTTAACGGATGAATTTGAGAGATTTTATTTCAAAATAGTGAGGTACGGATCAAGTGAGTGAATCCGGGTATATTGGTCATGCGACCCCAAGGTAGTGAATTAAGTTTGGAGATAAACTAAATAATTTTGAGTCGGAATATAGACTCGGGGAATATTTAATTATGGACCAAGTGGGCGAGTCCGGGTATGTTGGTAATTATAGGTAAATATAATTGGGAAATTATGGCAATAAATATGTGACACATTGTGGGCGAAAAATGTGGAAAAGAAATTATGAGATGTAAAAATGGACCGAGTGAGTGAGTCCGGGTATGTTGGTTATGTGACACGAAAGTGTCAAATTTATTTTGAGAGAGAGTAATTAATTTAGTGTCGGAACATAGACTCGGGAAATATTAAGTTACAAGCCAAGTAAGTGAGTCCGGGGATAATGGTTGGGTGACACCAAGTTATGAAATAAATGATTGCTCAAATTGATTGAATTAGAGTCGGATGGTAGACTCGGGTAAGATTAAATTAATGGGTGTGAGAATTAATTTAATTAGAGTCGGGTTGTAGACTCGGGTAGTATTAAATTAATAAGTGTATTAATTAATTTAATTAGAGTCGGATTGTAGACTCGGGTAGTATTAAATTAATAAGTGTATTAATTAATTTAATTAGAGCCGAATTGTGGACTCGGGTAGGATTTAATTAATTAATGTGTAAATTAATTGTATTAGAGTCGAACCACAGACTCTGATTAGTATTAAATTAATATGTGTGTTAATTAATTTAATTAGAGTCGGGCGATAGACTCGGGGAGGTATTAAATTAAAATGTGTGTTAATTAATTTAAGGAGAGTCGGACCATAGACACGGGGAAAGTATTATATCAATTGAGGTGTGAATTAATTATATTAGAGTCGGACCATAGACTCGGGAAGAGGATAAGTTATTAAGTGAAAAAATTAATTACATTGATTCGGGCCACAGACTCAGGAAATTACAGGCAAGTGTATGGGATTTTGAGTATATATATATATATATATATATATATATATATATATATATATATATATATATATATATATATATATATATATATATATATATATACGGTGTAGTGATAGTATATATATATACGTGTATGTATTGTGTGTGACATTAAATTACAGGCAGTGTACGGGAATTACTTGCAGTGTACGGGATTTTGAGTACACGGTAAAACCGGGGTTCATAATATATATATATATATACGGGTAGTGATAGTATATATATATATGTGTGTGATAGTAAGTATTAGTGACTAGATATTTATTCAATTTAAATACTCTAATGCTATCAATGGAGGTTGCGCGATGTGGGTGAATCCCCTAGCTTGAGGAGTAGGGCGAGTATATCCCCAGGTCATGGCGTCTGGTATATATGGGTGAGGAATTTATCTCACTTTCAGGGAAGGAATATGACCGCCTCCACTTCGTTTATATTTTGGTCCAAGTTGGTGAGCGATTCTAACTTGGGGAAACTAGGTTTTGTGATCACACCTAGTGAGATAGCATTCTAGAGGGAATCATCCGGTGAGGGTAAACTCGGAAGGATGGATATACGTATGATATATGTGAGGATGTTAGTAAAGGTACATATAATATGATAGTAAATATTATATGTAGGTGATAATACAGTGTGTGATGTATCTACTTTATATAACTCGGGTTACAGCTATATGTTGTTAATTAATGAGAAATTAATTAAGTTATTCATTTGTGGGAATAATACAGTGTGTGATGTATTTACTTTATATAACTTGTGAGACGGTTATATGCTACTATTTAAGAGGAATTAATTAAGTTAATTGTGAAATAACTTATAATTCAAGAATCATTATACTCGGGTTAGAGTAGTATGGCAAGGGAAGGTTATACCAGGACTAGTTGGACGGGATAGCACAACTAGGTGGGGTTAAGGTAACTGGTAGGTGTGGACAATAGTGGAGGAGTGAGAATGTCCACAAGGGAGTGAGACACTAATTTAAATATGAAGGGCATTCATGCATTTTAAATTACTGCAGTTAATTCACTTGCTAAATATTTTCAAAATGTTTTGGGTTCTAACCCTTGCTATAAAACTATTTTCAAAACCTTTTAGGTGTCCAGCCACAGGGACGCCAGGATTGATATTCTATTCCAGGGACACGAAGCTGCGACATATGTGGATGCTAGCAGGAGTTTGGATTAGACGCATCATTCATTCATTCCTAGAGTAGGAATCCTGTATCAGTCTCAGTTTTATTTAGGTCTTGTAGCCCAGACTTCTCGGTACAATTTTCAGGTGTAATTTATTCAGGTGTTGAATATTTGTATTGGATTATTTATTTGGTTGCCGGTGATTTATTCGACAAGTTGTGTAATTATTATTCTATTTACTTTCATTCAGTTGTGTGAATGGTGTATATTTTAATTTCGCATGTACTGTTTTGTTATATTAGAAAGTTAAAATTGGCACCGATTTTTGGAATACTAGGTGGTTAGTAAGTTTTAAAAAGTTTTCGACAGTGATGCTAAGGATGATCCAACTGGGATTCCTGTTTTAATTTGGTATAGGACTGATCACCCGGTATTTTATTAGGCGGGGTGTCACAACATCGTACCCCATCACCACTGCTATTTGTATCCTGATACATTTTGTACTCTCTTGAATAAATTTTAGTTTATCTTGAAACGTAAGTCTCTGACAAATCTTAGTGAATAAGATTCGGCTTACCCGAATAAATGTTATCGAATTCACATGCTAATCATAATCCATTGCCTGATTCGATCACCTAGGGCACCCATACGCCCTATGCCTCGCTCGTCATAATACAAATGACATGAAATCTTTTTACTTCAACTCTTACACACTCGGTATGCTGATGTAGTAGGGTGTACTCAACCACCCCACTAGTCATAACTTATTCAATCCTTTAATGACATCATTACTCTATTCCGAATGATACTAAGGCTAGGCGACTCTATTGGCCTTAAGTTATAAAAGAATTATCAACTCTCAATTACATTCTTTTTGAGGTACAATAACCAACGTACAAAACTTGTGTACTATCGACCAAACTTCTCTCCACTCCCGACGTTCGCTAGTTTCATGCGTGGGATGTGTCGCAAAGCGAAATCCAAATAAGGAACCCCCCCGATACACTACTATCTAACCTAGTCGATTGTCGAGATCCATAGGGACCTCAATCCATACTATGTACCTCTCTACAATCATCGTATGTTGACATAAGAGTTTGCTCGTCCACTCTCATGTCTCTAAACATAACATGAAGCATGACGCTCTCACTATCCCAGGTACTCAGGGCTATATATATATATAATGAGCTCTATTTTTATGCTCGAAGAAGAACACAATGCATCCTGAGTCTCCTCAGTAAAATAAATTCCTACACACCGGAATCACATATAACTAGACAACATACTCACTGAGGTTATAATACCATGAATTTTTTCATATGTTCATATATCTGGGCCCAACCCTATTTCAGGTGGCGCCACACAAAAATAAAGATTTCTCCTCCCGGAGTATGCTACACGACAGTCATATCGTTACATTTTTACTATCGTTTAACCATATGGAAATTAATCACTACTCATTATCATAACAAACTTTACTAAGGTTGACTCAATGCAGTAGTAAATTATAACAATAAAACATATTCTTAGGGCCCACCCGATTCACTCACGGGCAACATCAAAATGCCCTGCTAACAATGAGAAATACGTTTGTAATAAGACTGTTAAAACTAAAATTCCCCACTCAACTCGACTCGCACACGAATCTTAGGGTCTCCAATTTACATATCAGTTGTGACACACCCGGGTCACCAGAATTAATCCTTTACTCACAAGGAAGAAGCAAAACCTCACTGGTCTCACCAAATCACAGGGTCTCTGCACGTGGATGCCATCACGACCCATGAACATATCCAATCGTTATACACCTTAGGATTTCATCCTATAGTTATCCCCTCTCATCATGGACAATTTATTCCATCATGTGGGTTTCACGCCCATTATTAAAATGTTGGCCCAAACTCTCTAGGCCTCAATTATGGCTTTACTGGACTCTTGTTTACATCCCGGGCCCCATCGACCCTGACATACTGTATGCTACTATTTATGAGGACTCCACTGGTCCATCCTGAACCCATCACTCTCGGGTTATAAATTTCCCGGGCCTAATTTTCTTGACCCCAAATTCCTTTGTTGGAAGTATCACTCCTCCAGTTATTATGCCTAACTGGCATGATTTACCATTTCTAATCTTTTCGGTCTCACTTCTCAATTGTGGACACATTCAACACTTGTAGTTCTACTTTCTTCACATAGGGAAACTTCAAGAGCCATTTCCCCATCACTATTCCCACTGACTATTATGGAATGTCCTTCCCTCAGACCAGCACTCTTAACTCATAATTGTTCTTCCGTTGTCCCTTTGGCTATGTTGGCCATTCGAAACTATGGTTGGCCTCTACAGCCCTGATTGACTTCATCGTCCTCTTGAAGTTAATCACTTAAAATCATCTAATCGAGTTCCCTATTAGGTATACTCTCATGTGGGGTTTCACTAACATCATTAAATTTAGTTTCTCCTCTTCAGCAGATTCATTAACCCTCTTTACTCCCTTCTCTTGGAAGCGTTAACATTATCATACTAATGCATGATCTTGACGACCTCGGCACTAGTCATCCTAGCCGTATTTCCCATTCATACTGGTATTCTACTCACAGGTCCTTTATCAACTATAAACCCTTTGGATAATTTATACCCCTATGCCAGGTACGAAGTTCGATATGCAGTTCAACCTTTCTCTCACGATCGCTTTCTATCTTACCCATTGTGCTAAACATCAAAATTTCACTCGTATTTTGCTACCACATTGAATGGAAGACCTCACGGTCAAATCATACCCAAATTTCTCTCTAAATTTCAAACACACTTCTTTATATGTGGTGATTGCCTCTAATCACTACATGATGCTCCTAAGAGCAATAACTTGTAACTCCAAAATTTAATTTGGATTGTCGTCACACCCCACTCTACCCCATTACCTTCGGATACTCTACCTCCATTGGTCTGTTACACTCTCTTTTTCTTCTCCGCATTTTCACCGATGGGTTTTCAAAAGAGTCCCTCTGATTTCCCCCTTATCGACTATGCTAGGTGGTCTTGAAATCATTCAACCGTTATCTACGACTGTGCCCTAGGAACCCACTATTCTCGAGTGATGATTTCTATTATCATTTGCTTAAGTAACCCTTATGGTGATTTTTATCACGATCACTCTTTCCCGATTACTTTATGTCTTCTGTTGGGCTTCTTCTCCTGCAGTTCTTCTTACGGACCTCACTGGTCGTCCTAAAATATTAGGTGTTCGAATCACATAGAATTTTGTATAATGAGTCATATCCATTATAATTCGTAGTTGGAGAGAATAATTAGCATACGTAAGGGAACACAATAATCCTATCATAAGACTCTACATAAAAGAAAGATGCGCTGAAACGTAATAAGCCGCACAGATCCTAGGGACACTAGAACCTGATGCTCTGATACCACCTGTGACACCCCACCCAATTAAATAAAGGGTGATCAGTCCTGTACCAATTTAAAATAGAATGTTCGGTTGGTTCATTCTTAGCATCACTGTCAAAAACTTTTTAACATATTAATCACCTAATATAAAATTAAGCTAGGTGTCAAAACATTTCCAATTTTTGTAAAACCAAGTAAATCCATTTTCATTCAATCTTAAAATATAAACCATTCACCACACATAGGAATATAATAAATATTGAACATGAATCAAGTACTGAAATAAATAAGACTTGGTAAAACCTCCTAGTTTAAAACTCTAAATCAGAAAATAAACTGAATACAATATCTCTGATGAAGGACTAGAAGTGGGCGACACATGCCCTAGATAAGAAGTCCAGATGAAACAGAATGGAAAGGATAGATGCATCTACTGGAAGGACCTACAACTTCCACAACAGTTGCAGCACATCTGACACTCCAATATCTAATTCTGGTACCCCTGTGGCTGAGCACCTGATATATTATATATATTATATATATATATATATATATATATATATAGCAATAGAGATAAGAGATACAAGAAACGGGTCAGAGCCCGAGGTTTAAAAATGATTTAGTGAGTATTTAAAACTAGTTCTTAAAATAAGTCTTATACGTATGTTAGTTATCGAACTCTCACATGAGTTTCTCACCTCTCATCTATTGTGCACGCCTAACGTATATCTAATCCCCCCTACTTATACTACCCAGTCTAAATAGTCAGAAACCATACTAATACTAACTATGCTCACTAGTAGTATCCCCGTATCGCCCATACAATACACTATTCAAATAGTTTATCTCACATACTAAGTTTCATTATTCACCGTTCGAATGGTTAATCCTTTATCTACAAAGATTATTTTATTTCTCATCTCCACTTTATCTACTAGTTTCACAGAGTAGAAAGTTCTCCTAGCATACTCATATATATATATATATATATAGTCTCATCATCCCTATATATATACACTAATCCTGCACCCTTAGGTTAAGAGCACATGGCGCAATGTAATGATTATTATTATTACCAAGTCTACTAATTTCACACAGTAGAAATATTCACAAGTTCGTATATATATATATATATATATATATATATATATATATATATATATATATATAGTCACATCATCCCTATACATATATATATACTAATCCTGCACCCCCAGGCTAAGACCCAATAGTGCACTTACCAAGAGAATCGTGCATCCCCGGGTTAGCACCCATTAATGCACCTATCAATAATAATCTAGCACCCCCGGGTTATCACCCATTAGTGCGCCTAACAATAATCATCATTGTACCCCAGGGTTATCACCCATTAGTACATCTAACAATAATATCCCTGTACCCCTGGGTTATCACCCATTAGTACACTTAATTAATAATGTTCTTGCACCGCCGAGTTGTCACCCATTAGTGCACCTAACAATAATTTTCTTGTACCCCCGGGTTATCACCCATTAGTAAACTTAACAATAGAGTTCCTGCACCCCGAGTTATCACTCATTAGTGCGCTTAACTATAAGATTCTTGCACCATAGGCTTATCACCCATTAGTGCTCTTAGCAACAATATCACATAATAGGCATACACACGTCCTATTAAATTTATAGGTATTTCTCCATCCTACATATATACTTCTCATACGTATTTTAACCTCCACTACGTATAGTATAAATATTTAGATTACTATCTCTCTCGTAATCTCCAAGGTACATTTTCGATATCGAATATTTAAAGTATTAATGCTCTCTGACTTTCTCGAAATTCTGTCTTGTTTAAATTCACTATCTGGCAGTTTCTCTCACTCTAATAAACCTGTAAACTCAAAACTGGACTTTAAGAAAATTTCCAAAAATTTACCCTGTCGCTCGAACCAGAAGGGTTGTCATTCGAACCATAATAACATGTCGCTCGAATTACTTCGCGCGAGATCCTTATCTCGCTTGAACGACCCTTCGCGCGAGATCGCGCGAGACTCTACTGTTCGTCTTCTTCCCAAATTTTTAGCGTTTTCCACCATTTTTGAACCTAAAAACCTCTAATATTCAACACTCAATGCCTCATCATTAATACCCCTCTACACATAACAGGTTATAAATCATTTCTAACATCCTAGGATCATTAATTTGTCATTAATCATCATAATTATATAAAATTCCCAAATTAATTCATATGAACCCTAATTTCCAAAGAACCTAATCAGCCCAAATTCGTTCATCTATATATAATTCTATTTCATGATTAATCCTCTACATACATGAAGGAATTTCAACCACTACTTAATTCAGTCCTTAATCATAATTTAAATCTCCAAATTTCACCCAATTAACATGTAAATCATGATTAATTTCACATACACTAACATGAGCATTATTATTGCTAAAAGAAAGCAAGTAATAAACACTTGCCTCGAATAGGATGGTGTGATCCATTGGTGATGTTGGTATAGACGCGTTCCTCTCTTGTCGATCTAAGCATTGGTGGTGGTGGTTGTGCAAGGTGGTGCTAATTTGGCCTTCCCTCTTGGAAATTGGTTCTCCCTCACACCCTCTATGGCCGTTTTTTCTTTCTGTGTCTCTCAACCCTAAAGGACTTTTCTAGGCTGATAAAATAACTCCCAATTTTCGTCCATTAATCAAACCCAAAAATAAAATTTACCATAATGCCCTCTCGGGCGGCCGTATAGGTTTAAAATTGCCCCGGTTAGGTCTAAAATTCCTCGGGACCCAAATTAAACACCCGAGCATACTAATTTGAATATCTCGACCCTCTCAAACTCAACGACGCACTCAAAATGACCATATAAGTTAATAAAAATAATTTCTCTTTTTATCCCAATCAATCAATCTCGTCATGACTCACATGTGCGTCAGACTTAAATTACCAAACTGTTGTATTTCTCACTTTCGACAATTTATCAAATATCATAATTTCGTATTAAATATCACACAGTAATATTTATTAGTTCACAACAATAAGTATTAACCCTTGGCACGCTAGTTAATAATTATTTTAATCCGAAGTAATAACAAATTAAATTCTCACATTTTAATTTAATTAAACCAATCAACAATAAATAAATCGCATACTTATTCCTATCATAATAATTAATCACATAATTATTTAAATCGTCAAAAATAAGGGGTGTTACATTAGCTTTGACTTGAACTTTTTCCAAGCATCGTTTGCTTTTTTCATAAACATAGTCTTCTCACTTTCACACACATCTGAGAACTCTTTCTCAATATATGAAGAAATAAAATAAAAACATCACATAAGTGAATTTACTAACTTGTACATTCTTCGTAAAAGAAAATAATAGTATGCCATGAATGATGACTAAACTGAGTTCTTATATCGCACATCCACTTGTTTCCAACTCGTATAAGAAATGGGAACATATGTCCTAGCTAAGTCTCCCAACCTAGTTGTGAGTGTCTATGAATCTTTACCAACTGGAAGGTTGTGCTCATTAAATTTCAATTTCTTAGCGAAAGAGTCATCACCTGCTCTCGAAGCAACCTTAGAACAGGAGGTTGATATAGGTGTTGCCCCACTTAGTGACGGTTGCGAAGTATCACCCATATGAGACATTTATCTAGAAAAAGTGACTATTGAACACCAAAATAATTAGAATAAACATCAACATGAATATTACATGTTAAAATAGTAATATAAAGAAGATTACATGTTCAAAAAACAGCAAACATAAAATTACAAGTTCAAATAGCCATACACAAACTATTAAATGTTCACAACAACAACAACAACAACAACAAATGGAATAAATATAATATTACCCGTTCAAAATAACAAAAAATAGAATATTGCATATTAAAAAACAAGTTCAGATGTAAGTCATTGCACTGAAACACTTCATTGGTGTCCAAAAGCTCCACCAATTTATCATTTTCCTCGAGAATGGAGTCATACATCGTATGGTCAATATCAATCGCATCCATTTCTTGTGTTAGTCTCTTGGGAGATTGTAAAACAACTGACCACCCCTTCAGCTTTACATCTTGACAATAAAATACTTGACTTGCTTGAGATGTAAGGATGAACGGATCGTCGTGAATGGTATTTTTACTTATGAGCTTACTAAGATTCACCATCACCAATTTTGAGGTGGGTTCAACTTTGCAAGCATTTTTATCATTAACATCCTCTTAATCACAATAAAAAACTGTATGTGTGAACTCAATGTAATTGAGGTCGAGTATTTGTCTAATAACTCCATAAAAGGTTGTCATAATCCCCTTCTAATTAAAGGCCTTTATGGATACACCACTACTTTGAAAGTTATGATTATCTTCATGTGCAAAAGTACAAAAGGTGTACCCATAGCATTAAAATTTCTCATAATCGGTAACCCTATGGAGTGGACGATCGACATATGGCAAAATTCCCGTATCATTACATCTTGAGGCCTGTATAGAAATGATAATTTTTTAGAGTTTCATTAAAAATAATTACGGATGATAAATAATTACAAGTATAAATAAAGACTTGCCTTGTTCCTTAGCCAAGGTATGAATTCATCAATTCTATGCGTCAATGAAGTCTCAGTTACCACAAATTTTCTATAAGAAATTAGTTTTAAAATTAAGAAATATCATATTACAATCAATTATTATGAATTAACATAGAACTAAGTGTGTACATTCTCCATATGTCAACACCGTTTCATTGAGATAAACCATCTTTGTACTTGCTCATATCATACATTATTTAAGATCAATTCTTTACTTTTAGATAATGCTCGTTGACATTCCAAGTCATTAAACTCATCATAAAGAAAATCCTTAAGATTGCTCTTATGAGTTCCTTCACCTCTTTTTGATATGTACACCATAGCATACAAAGAAGTTTCATGTAACAAATATGCATTATCATTGCTCCCTTAAATGTACCTCTTGTTTTGTGACCACTTTTTATATCTTGCCATTTCTCTATCAAACAACCACATCGCCCGATATCTTGGCGGCCCAGCTGTCAAAGCTTCATCGGCTAAATGGTGCTGGAGGTGGATCATCACCATAAAAAGGAAGGTGGAAAATAAATTTCGAAGACACAAAGTGCCTCTACCAATGCATTTTTAGCCTTCAAAAGATGTTCCCTTATTATCACTTTGGCACACAACACATTAAATAATAGGCTTATCCGTTGTATTACTTTAAACAAAGGCTTATAATCCAGAAATGAATGCATAAGCAACGCAGGAAGCAACCATTGTGGTATGATGCGAAGAACCAATAGCTGGGTGCAATGGCTCCTGTGCGAGCTGATGTAAATGATCATACTTATTACCTTTGTATTTATGTGTGTGAGAATCATTGGGAACATCAAAAGTTGGGGGGGATTCATCACTACCTACACAATTAGGTTCACTTAGTTTCGCTTCACCCGTAAGTATCTCACAAGCATCATTCACAAGGTCATTCAAAATTAGAATATTATGCACATCAGCGTGTTATGTCGGTGTCACAAATTGAGGTGGTGGTTGGACTTAATTGACAACTAATGTCTCACCATGAAAATTCCATAAGGTATAGTTCATGTCCATACCCTATGTCATTAAATGAACGGATATATCATCTACAACAACATGTCCTTTCCCATTTCGACAACGTCTACTGGGACATGAATGTTTAGCAATCGAACTATTGTTATGTACATAATGTAGAAACTCTAACACCCGATCTCTATACGTATCGATATCGATATTTTTCTCGTTTATCCACTCTTTGTTGATTCTCGATGTTGTGCTGATAAGTTTAAACAATAGATATTATAATATAAACACTTACTATAGATAAATTTAAGTTTTTATTCAAGTGTAAATATGTATATATTTTAGCTCCTATATTTCCTCAATCTCCTTTACAGGGTAAGGGTCCTATCCCAGTCGAAAATGCATATTTTGTATTGTTCATAATGTCTCATGCCATGTCCTAATCTAGAAAATTTCGCTAGCATCTCCTTACAGTTTTTCAAGGACACAACTTAAATTTGGAGTGTTCGTATGTTAATTTTTTCAACCAAGAAAACAAAAAACACTACATCCATCTAATATGCACCCAAAGAACACAATGAGATACCACCAAATTTTCCAAAATAGGACATGTATAAACATTATGTACAATACAAACTTTTGCATTTTTAAACTATCCAAAAATGGGACAATTCAAGAGTTCTCACCACAGTTTATGTGAGACCTCTTGAACGGGTCTAGTTTTTTTTACATGTGTAACATCATTATTGAATGATTACCATTAATGTCTAGTTACTATTTAAATAGTTTTTTTTTTCTTTTTCTTAAGTTTTCAACACAAAATCTCATTTATCCATTTAATTAGTGGGGGTATCTACTTATTATTTCAATTTTTTTACATTATTATTGAATGTTTAACACTTAAATTTTCTTAAAACTCCATAACCTATACGAATCAGAACAAATATGCATTCTAAATAGACGGGTAAGAACATAAAAACATACATTACCACTAAAAGATCCCAAGCTCAGTCCATAAACCAATGATTTATTTTTTTTCATTACCAACATTCAATTTGTACCAAAAACTCACACATTAAAACAACACAATAAATATTTTAAAATTTATAGACTTAGGTAAAAAAAGTGGCATCTTGTTAGGTTGTTTTTGTAAAGACTTAGGTTAAAAAAAATACAGATGCTATTAGAAATTACCTGAGCGGGATGAGTGGAGAGAGAGAGAGAGAGCTGTGGGGAGAGAGAGAGAGCTACGGGGAGAGAGAGCTGTGGGGAGAGAGAGAGAGCTACGGGGAGAGAGAGAGAGATAGAGATGACCGAAGAGTTGTCCTTAGAGAGATAGAGAGAGAGAGAGCACTGAGTTAAGAGGTCAGAGGGAGGGATGAGCGGGGTGAGAGGGAAGACATACCATATCGGG
Organism: Sambucus nigra; assembly: GCA_949130495.1. Taxonomy (NCBI): domain Eukaryota; kingdom Viridiplantae; phylum Streptophyta; class Magnoliopsida; order Dipsacales; family Adoxaceae; genus Sambucus; species Sambucus nigra. The sequence continues at coordinate 726,608,833 of OX422207.1, forward strand.
ATATACTTTAAGCGGGATATACCAAAGTGTGTGATAGTGAATTTTTTAGGGTCTTTTATATTTTAGAGGGTGCTCAATTTTGGCACACTTTAAAGAAGTGCCAAATTTTGGCACTGTTTTAAAGTGTGCCAAATTATTGTTAAACCGTTCCAAAATTTGGCACAGTTTTAAACTGTGCCAAAATTTTAATATCAGGGTGTGCCAAATCACTGTTTTTCTTGTAGTGAAAGAACATCTTGCTGTCTAGAGAGAGCAACATCAAAGACAAATTGATGCTTGTGAAACCAATAGATCAGAGGTTTGGAGGTTAAGTTACGTAATAAGAAGGTGTTAGGCATCCCTCCCTCCCTTTCAATATCTCATGGGCTTATGTTATTATTTTTCTTAATTTCTCCGTGAAGTGTGTGCGCGTGTATATATAAGTGGAGATCGAAATTGCTCAACTCGCATCATGAACAAGATGGAGTGAGGTCATTCATAGGAATGTTTCCAAACTAATAAATAAAGAATATTATGTGTGCACTTATCGGGATATTGATCGTTATGATGAAACGATAATATATGTTAGATAAGACGCAATTATTAATCACAAGTATGGTATATATAATATATGGATAAAATAGGAAAAATATGAAAATATGAAAATAGGACTCGAGTCTAGGGTTTTATCCCGATATGCCTACGTAGCCTATAAAGGCATCAAAGTCCACGTAGTTCGCATGCGGCACAAGGGTGGAGTTTATCCCATAGATTCAAACGGGAGTTTGTTATATGTGTGTGTGTAGAAAAAATGCTTTTAGTTTTAAGAAAATGTGATGAAGAATCCCGTCGAAATTTATAGGTGTAACCCTTCTTTTCTTTGTTTTGGGTTATTTATAGAAAATAAATTACGTGTAATATAACTAATACAGTATTGGAGATTAATATGTGTGATCTAAAGATAAATTTAGAATTTATATAACTAATACGAAAATAAAGAAATTTAAAGAGAAGGACGTTTGGACCTTCGTTGGAGACTTGAGCTTGACCTTGATCCTTGATGAGCTTCCTTGCAAAATGGGATGAATGTAGGATGAGAGAGAAGGACATTTTTGCTAAATTGGGCATGGAAGTGATGGTAATGAAAGGTGGGAAAGTATTTCACACAAGGTAAATTTGTTGATTGCAACAGAATATTGCTGAGATCACTGAAATTTATGATTCTGAGGTGCCTCTTGGAGTGCGCTCATGCTCTCCTTATATAGGGTAAGGGGACTATCAATTGGCATTGTACTTATCCTGCCTATCGATAGGTTACCTTAGACACACTGCCAATAGGTAGGAAAATGGACCTGCCAATTGGCAGTCTCGTGCAATTTTTTTGAAAAAAGGTCGTAAAAAACAATCCATAAGTCCAAATCATACACAGGGCATACTGTTAGAAAGGTAATTTGGATAAATTTGAGAAACCTTTGGGCCATTCTTGGGTTCAAAATTTGACTTTGGGTCAAACAGGGCTTGAAATCACCTGTCGATCCTTTGGACAAAATATCGTCTGACGATGATTGATCGTTCGTCCAAATCGTAAGCCCGAATCACGCACGGGGTGGAACATTGGAAAGGTTGTGCAAGGTACTTTATAAGGCTAGTTCATCCAGGAGGTGGACCGTTGGAAAGGGTTTTCAGTGCCCTTTGAATATTCATTTAGTCTCATTCGAGCTAAAGAGTTAAATTTTGTCAAACGGAGCTCGAGAGAGACTGGCCTCCTGATCAATTTTTAGTGGAAAATAGATCGTTCGTCTGAACCGTTATGCCACTTCATGGATGGAGAAGACCGTTGGAAAGGGGTTTTAGTTCTTTTCAAAGATTCATTGAGATTTCACTCTGACGGTGAAATTAATTAGGGTCAAATCGGCGCCAGGGAGCGTCCGGTGGCCTCGAGATATATTTTTAATAGTAAAATGGTCCGTTCATTCGAACAGTTATACCAAGTTATACACGAGGTAGACCGTTGGAAAGGGAATTTAGTGCCCTTCAAAGTTTCACTGAGATTTTTCTCTGATGATAACATTGACTAGAGTCAAACGGGCCCCGAGAGCCCCGAGAGCATCCGATGGACTCTAGATTGGTACTCGGAGTATGACCTAGAGTTTCTGTTGAATTGGGGAGGTACTCCACCTAATGAGAGACTTAGGGGGTCCCAAAATGTGGTGTCTACACTCATCCTTAGGAGTGTTCCCAAAATTGTAATCAAAATATTATGTGTGCATTCGTTGAGTCCTCGATCGTTTATAGGCGAACGATGGTGTAGGTTGGACAAAACACAAGAATGTATCACAAATATGTGATATGAAAATAATATATGAACAAAAATAGGAGAGGAATTGAATCTCGAATTATACCTGAGATGCCTACGTAGCCTAAAAAGACATTAAAGTCCACGTAGTTGATATAACATGGGGTGAGATTTATCTCATAAATCCAACTGAGGATTGTTTTTTTGTGTGTGTGTGTGAAAATGATGTTTTAGTGTGAGAAATTGGAGTGCGAAGCCCCTTTTTGAAATTTATAAGTAAACCCAGTTTTTCTTATTTTTGGTTTATTTTATAGAAAGTATACTATGTGCAATATTACTAATAAAAAAATTGGATATTAATATGTGCAATCTAATAAAAAGGAAATACTAAAATAAGAATTAAGTAACTAATGCGGAAATAAGAGAATTTAAAGAGAGAATGAAAGATTTGGACCTTCTTTTGAAGCTTTGAAGTTGACCTTGAATGCTGAAAGTGCTGTACTTGTAAGTGGATGAACGTGGTAGGAGGAGAGGGAAGAGAATTTGCCAAATTGGGTAAGGAAAGTATGCAAATGGGATATGAGGAAGAGGTTTTAATATGGAAATCATGCTGACATCGAGAGAATGTTGTAGAGATCACTAAGAGGGATGTTTCTGAGGTGACTTTCGAAGTGAGCTCATGCTATCCTTATATAGGGTTAAGGGGGTTTCTGTCGACATTATCCTTGTCTTGGATATTAATAGGAAACCCCAAACGCACCGCTAATAGGCAGGGAATGGGTTGGCCATGCAATAATCCTTTGTAGATTTTCTGGAAAATGATCATAAATCATAATCCACAAGTCTGAATCGCTCACAAGATGAACCGTTGGAAAGGGTATTTATATCACTTTAAGAATCCATGGGTTGCTCTTGGGTTCAAGAATTTATTGTGGTGAAACAGGGCTCAAAAGCGCCCGTCGATCTTTTGGACAAGAGGAAAATGAATTTGTTCGAATCATAAAATTGATTTATGCATAGGATGAAACTTTAGAAATTTGATGCAGAGATCTTCGATGTTCCAAAGATCTTCACTTGGTTTGGAGAGTTGACCAAGGTCAAACGGGGGTAGCAAATTCCCGATGATCCCTTAGAGTGTAATAGGTCATTCGTTCGTACTCTAAGGCCGATTTGCGCACGGGGTGTACCATTGGAAAGGGGATTCAGAGACTTTTAAGGATCCAAATATTTTTGCTCAACTTGGAGGGTTGGCTAGTGTTAAACGGGTCTCGGGTGCGCCCGGTGGCCTTTAGATCAGTTTTCCAGTTAAAGTGGTCCGTTTGTCCGAACTGTAAGGCTGATTTGTGCACGAAGTGGACCGTTGAAAAGGGGATTGAGGGACATTTGAGGATACAATGAGATGTCCATCAGGTGAGAAAGTTAATCAGTAGTAAATGGGTCCCGATAGTGCCCGGTGGCCTCCAGATCAGTACTTAAATAAAGACCTAGGGGGTCCTAGAATGTTGTGTCTACAGAACCCCTAGACGGGTGAGCTTGGAACACGTGAAGGCCATCGAATATGCACCGCATTAATGTTTAGGAGAGAGGTTGTTTGATAAGTCGATTCTGAGGACCTAGGGGATGAGGTTGAACGATTCAGCGGGTCAGGGAGGTGTAAAGATTGGTTTTAAGGGGCTAGGGGAGACCAATTCAGTGGGTTGAGGTCAATTATGTGGACTAATAATACGTAAATATTGCGTATTTCATCTCTCGAACCTACGCATTTTAGCCCCCTCGGGTGCCTTAATCTCTATATTTAATCCCGTTAACTAGACAACCTCGTTTTATATTGTTAACATGCTATATGAGGTATAATTGGGCTTTTGTAGGTATTTAGGTACTAAGTATGAAGTTCAGACGCATTATGGTGAAGTTCCGTACATAATTGCACGTTCAAGGGCATTTTAGTCTTTTTACAACTTGGGCATCTGTCCCTACATCTCACGAAAGTTGTATCCTTCCTCGCTAGCTTCTAGTGGCCACGAACGGTGTGCAATTCTGAGTCCGTATGAAGAAGTTACGGTGATTTCATCAGAGGGAAAAATAAGGAAAGAAAAAGGGGAGGAGAAGAGAAAGAAAAGAATGCAGAAGCTGCTGCTTGGCTCACCCCTGCTTGATCGATCGATCGAAAATTTTGGTCGAACGATCGATCCTTCTGTATTGCCGAAATTTGGCCTTGATCGATCGATCGACCCTTTTTGTCGATCGATCCCCTGTTTTCAGGAGATATTTTGGCATTTCTTTTCTCTTTTCTTTTCTAATTTAATTCCAACTCAGTATATATACCAATTTTGTTCTAATAAACAGATATATACGATTTTAGCTTAGGTTAGCTTAAGGTTTGAGGGTTTTGGAGAGTGTGGCTTGGATTCTTCTTGGTTTGACACCCAATTGGGTTGTAAGTTACAGTATTCATCATCCTCTTCCTTTAATATAGTTTTTTTTCATTGTTTCTTTCTTTGTTAATTAGGTTTACATGCTTTGATTTACACGCTTTCTAGTATAGATTTATTGCGTTTATTTACTTGCTTTATTCACCGCATTTTTATGATGCTTTCTAGGTAATTTAAATTAAGTTGTGTTTGAATGGAACTCACTCGGGTTAATGCGTTGCTTGGCTTGGTGATAGTGTTTATGGGTTTATTTCGAGTGCGTTGTCCTCGTTATTATGCCTAGGAGATTTGACGGGGAATATCATGTATGTCCCATTCTTACGACCTTTCGCCCGTAATTTCCAGGATATTTGTTGATGCCAAAATCTTATTAGGCTTTTATGATGATTTAGGGGCGTGATAACCCTTGGTTTAATTAACTGTCTAAATGAGACGCATTTGTAATAACTCGTCGACCCATGTAACCATTTTATACAAATTAACTCGGGTGAGGGATATTCTACGCAACCTATAGTTTTACTCACTTTCGTAATCTAGTTTCAATACCCTTGCCTAGTTAAACATTTCCCTTTTATGCATTTTTTCCTTTTTAGTTTGTAATCACCTTTTTACACTTATATTTCGGAATATTAATCACTTAAATTCTAACAACTCGTCTCTATGGATTTTCGATACTCGACTTACCACTCTACTTGCCCCGCAAGTGTAGTAGTAATTCAGGTTTGTTTGTATAATCGCGGCGAGATAGAAAACAACGACTGTGGCCTTACGCAACCGCACCTCTCGCGCACTATCAAAATGGCGCCGTTGCCGTGGATGAGTTTGTTTTAGACTTTATTTGATTTTGTATTTCATAGTATTTTCTTTCTATTTGTTTTATTTGCTAATATTTTGCAGGACTTGCACATTTGAGCACTTAGAAAGGCTTGAATTTCCCGCGCACACTTACTTTGTGGAATCCGCCACTTCGAGCCATTTTTGGGGTAAGCATGTCTTATTCCAATTCTTTTGGTAATCATTGTTATAATTCTCAAAATTCTCTTTCGGTGAATACTTAGAATCCCAAAGTATAACAAAATCAAATATGACTTTGGGCGAGTATAACCAAAGTCAAAATTTAGGTTATTGGAATTTCGATGATGATGACATTGATTTTGGGCCTTTACCTCCTTATAAAAGGAATTTTGAAACGAATTCGAATAGTTTTCAAAATTCCTATCATAATGAGTTTTTGTTTAAGTCCGATAGTAATTTTCAAAGTTCCCATTTTCATGCATCCGCACCTCGACCTATGACATTCGATGAGGGCTTGCGTATGTATGAAAATGAGAAAATTGAAACTCGTTATCGTGAAGAAAATCATTCGTGGGAACATGAGTTGGATTTATTATTTGAGTTCGACGACGATTTTGCTTCCGAGACTTTCGAGGTCGAGAAATGTTTTGAATCAAATGAGGTACTTGTACCTACTTTGGAACAAGCCATTCTAGACTTTGCCCATTGTGTAATAGATATTGAAAGTGAGGATGATAATGACGTAATATCTATTTTCAATGAAATGATTTCTTCTATGTCCCCCAAAGAAGAACATTTCATTGAAAATAATATTATTTCCTTCGAAACTCAAACTTCATGCGATGATGATTCATCTCATGAGTTTGAATTTCTTTCATCCCCATTTTCATTCTCTATTATCCGACCGGAATAAGTAACCGATGATTCGGTTTCAAACTTTAATGTTTGAAACCCTATCGCCGATGAGGAGTACTTTCTCGAGTCGCCCTCCACGATCGCATCTTTGCCTTTCTGTGCACCGCCTCCCATTCCAACTTCAAAATCATTGGGAGGATATTCGGCTTTTCTCGGTCCCCACTTGTTTTTGTCACCCGTTCAATCCAAACCCCCCATCATCCCCCCAAAACTTTTTATTGGTGATGGGTCCTTTCTTTCGCCTTACACATGCCTTCCGTTGTTCAAATGAAATTCATATTTTTCAGAGGGCATGCTTGTATGTGAGGGTACACCGGTTATCCTCCGAAGTCAAATCGTTTTTGCGGTAGACCCTCAATTATTTAGACTTATAGTGTATAGTTAGTGTGAAGCCTAAATAGTAGGTTGTATATAGTTAGCTTTTTATTCTTTCTTTCCTATTTAATTTAGTCTAGTGTAATTAGTTAACTTTTCATTATTTATTTTTGCTATGCTCGGTACTAACTTGTTTGTAGATTCTTTGGACTTGTTCTTATGGGGATCGCTCCACTTTTGGGTAATATCGCTCTTTTCCTCTCTTAACTTGGTTCTTAATTAACATTGAGGACAATGTCAAGTTTTAAGTTAGGGGGTGTGGGATATTCGATCCATTTCTTTATTTAGTCCATGTTTTTGCTCACATGTTAGTTACTTAGTATGCTTTTCTTAGAAAAATTCAAAAATTTCAAAAATATTTTCTTTCTTTTTTCTCCTTTTTTGGGCCTTTTGCCTTTGTTTCCGATGATAAATTTTAATAATTTCCCGATCCAATAGACAACCCAATGATGCATGTTCTCGATTTTAGAAGTTATTAGACTTTAGTCTCACTTATTGATATTATGAATAACTTCATGAATTAAACTTTAATCCCATGAGCACATGCACTTTTATTGTTCTATTGATTTGGTTTAAGATTTTTATAACTCGGTAATCTTTTGTTTCATTGTATATACTTACACCGAGTAAGCTTTGTTCCTTTCGTCGTTTGTGAGTATATACACTATTCTTTCCTCTTTTAAAACGTTGAATTCGTTGGTAATCTCACTATTCTTTCATTTGACCATTCATTAATTGAGTTCATACTTGAAATGTGTTACTTGATCATAATTTTCATATATTGTTTTGATTCGAGAATTACGTAAACTTTGTGAAATGATCATAGGCATTCTTTGTTATATCACCCATATTGACCTTGGCCTCACCCTTATATGTTTACCCTCGTTAACCTCTTTGAGCCTAAATATTAGCCTTTCATTTCATAACCCCATTCCCATAACCAACTCTAAATTGGAGTTATATACCATACATACACTTTCCATACCTTTGTTTGGATTGTTACTTGGGATTGAATGATGATGTTATGATATCGATTTCAATTTAGGCATATGAGAGTTTGAAAAGTAAAGAAAAGAAAAAGTGAAAAAAGTGAAGAAAAATAGAAAGCAAAAAGCAAAAGAAAATAAAAGTGAAAATGAGAAAAAAAAGAAAATAAAAAGAAAGAGAAGTTTGTAAATGTTATATATAGTTCAATAAGCTTTGATTACTCTCCCCGATGATATATCTAATGCCGTTTTGGAACTTGTTTTCCAATTTTGATATTTCCCGTATTTTCCCCATTATCCCGAGTTTTCATCCTGAACACTTTGAATCCGTACATACATTCCTTAATTTCATACCCTAGCCATACCTACATTATAACCCTATTAAAGTCCTATGTGATCTTTGGTTTATTTAATTTAAAAGTCAATAATAGTTTTGATAATCTGTGAAAATACATTTCGCCTATTTTAATGTGCGGTATCTTTCATTGAGATTACAGTTTTTCACTTTATATATAGCGTTCTTCATTTGTGACATGTGTGCGGCCTAGTTTCCATTTACATTTACTCTTTAGCCCGTATGTTCCGTGTGTTACCTCCCTGCTTCAAGTGAATTCACTTGATGAGCGTAATGCCCGTGAGGATTGAATATATGCTTGCTTTATTTAGTATCCGATTTATATAAGTTTTTTCCAAATCATACTTTGCATGTGCTCACTCCCCTCCCACATTTTAAGGTTTCAATTCCATGAGGTGCATTATATAATGTTAATGATTTGGACTATTGTTTGAATTCATTCAATGTGCTAATAATGCGTATGAAATCCTTTTCGTTATTGTTGGGCTTGTCGTATGTTGGTTTGGGCATATTTTGAGGCAACCATGTGATGTTTGTGGATACCATCCCTGAAAACCCTCACGAGACGACACTCGTCCACTAGGGTGACCTAGGGGTTTAACGGCTTATTACATACGCTAAATGCAATCGAATCGCCCGTGAAAGTGTCATTTTGATTTTATAACATACTTTTGTACTATCTCCTACTTTTGATTTACTTGTAGTTCTTGTTGCATCCTATTTCATTGCTAGGGACTAGCATTGTGTAAGTTAAGGGGTGTGATCATACGAAAATATTACGTATTTCATCTATCGAACCTACGCATTTTAGCCCCCTTGGGTGCCTTAATCTCTATATTTAAGCCCGTTAACCAGACAACCTTGGTTTATATTGTTAACATGCTATATAAGGTATAATTGGGCTTTTGTAGGTATTTAGGTACTAAGTATGAAGTTCAGACGCATTCCGGTGAAGTTTCGTACGCAATCGCACGTTCAAAGTCATTTTAGTCTTTTCACAGCTTGAGCATCTGGCCTGACATCTCACGAAACCCTTAGCCCTCCTCACTAGCTTCACGTAGCCGCGAACGGTGCATGATTCCGAGTCCATATGAATAAGTTACGATGATTTCAGTAGAGGGAAAAACAGGGAAAGAAAAAGAGGATGAGAAGAGGAAGAAAAGATTGCAGAAGCTTCTGCTTGGATCACCCCTGCTTGATCGATCGATCGACAATTTTGGTCGAACGATCGATCCTTCTGTATTGCCGAAATTTTGCCTTGATCGATCGATCGACCCTTTTTGTCGATCGATCGATCCCCTGTTTTCAGGAGATATTTTGGCATTTCTTTTCTTTTCTCTTTTCTTTTCTAATTTAATTCCAGCTTAGTATATATACCAATTTTGTTGTAATAAATAGATATATACGATTTTAGCTTAGGTTAGCTTAGGGTTTTGGAGATTTTGTCTTGGATTCTTCTTGGTTTGACACCCAATTGGGTTCATCATCCTCTTCCTTTAATATAGTTATTTTCATTGTTTCTTGCTTTGTTAATTAGGTTTACATGCTTTGATTTACACGCTTTCTAGTATAGATTTACTGCGTTTATTTACTCGCTTTATTCACCACGTTTTTACGATGCTTTCTAGGTAATTTAAATTAGGTTGTGTTTGAATGGAACTCACTCGGGTTAACGCATTGCTTGGCTTGGTGATAGTGTTTACGGGTTTATTTCGGGTGCGTTGTCCTAGTTATTATGCCTAGGAGATTTGACGGGGCATATCATGGATGTCCCATGCTTACGACTTTTCGAGCGTAATTTCTGGGATATTTGTTGACGCCAAAATCTTTTTAGGCTTTTATGATGATTTAGGGGCGTGACAACCCTTGGTTTAATTAACTGTTGAAACGAGACGTATTTGTAATAACTCCTCGACCCATGTAACCATTTTATACAAATTAAATGGGGTGAGGGATATTCGACGCCACCTATAGTTTTACTCGCTTTCATAATCTAGTTTCAATACCCTTGCTTAGTTAAACTTTTCCCTTTTATGCATCTTTTCCTTTTTAGTTTGTAATCACCTTTTTACACTTTTATTTCAGAATATTAAATCACTTAAATTCTAACAACTCGTCTCTGTGGATTTTCGATACCCGACTTACCGCTCTACTTGCCCCGCAAGTGTAGTAGTAATTTAGGTTTGTTTGTATAGTCGCGGCGAGACAGAAAACAACGACTGTGTCCTTACGCGACCGCACCTCTCGCGTGCTATCATGGACCTAATTTTAACTTTTAAGTTGCACTAGGGATGACCAATTTTGAGGGTCGAGGAAAATTGTTAGGACCTAAATTTGTGACTATCGATTCTGAGGGTCGAGGTCAATTTTGAGGACTTAAGGTTATAGCGACCAATTCTGTAGGCCGAGATGAATTATAAGGACCTAAGGTTGTAGTAACCAATGCTGAGGGTCAAGGTCAATTCTTAGTACCTTAAGTTGTAGGGATCAATTCTGGGGGTCGAGGTCAATTCTGAGGACTTAAAGTTGTAGGGGCTGATTCTGCGCATCGAAGGTCTGAGGACCCAAAGTTGTGTGACCAATTCTTCTAGTCGAGGTCATTTCTGAGGACCTAAAGTTATAGGGACCGATTAGGAGGATCGAGGTCAATTCTGAGGACCTAAAGTTCTAGGGATCGATTTTGTGGATCGAGGTCAATTCTGAGGATGTAAAGTTGTAGGGACTGATTCTGAAGGTCGAGATCAATTTTAAGGACCTAAAGTTTTAGGAACCGATTCTACAGGTCGAGATTAATTTTGAGGACTTAAAGTTATAGGAACCGATTATGCGGGTTGAGGTCAATTTTGAGGACCTAAAGTTGTAGGGACCGCTTCTGCGAGTTAAGGTCATTCATGAGGACCTAAAGTTGTATGGACCGATTCTGCGAGTCGAAGTTAATTCCAAGGACCTAAAGTTGTAAGGACTGATTCTGTGGGTTAAGGTTAATTCTGAGGACCTAAAGTTATATAACAGGGAGTTGATCTCCTAGGAAATTTTTTAAATTATCTTGGGGATGCATATGCATCTGTGGTTCCGTTGGGGGTTGTGTTGTTTTAAGACTCTATTGGGGAAAGACTTATCCTCGAGGCATCCGACTTGGGATTACGTTGTTTTGAGAGGGGATAACTTCGCTTGGTAAGCCATGACGGATTTGGATATAGGTGCATATTGAAGTTCCGCCGGGGGACTGATTTAGATTGGAGATTTGAGATTCTGCTGGGGAATTGTAGTAGACATGGATGCAGGTGCATTATTGGTTCTATTTGTGGGATATGTTGAGGGTGAGTGTGTAAGATTAATCCAATTAGGGATTATGCTGGGGATAATAGCATAATATTAATCTTGCAGGGGATTTTGAGAGTTTAGTGGTCTAAAAATGGTCTTCTTGATGAAGAAATGTTCCAATATTTGTCTATTATTTTTAGGAATTTTTAGGGTAAGTTTTGGATTTTTCTAGCATTTTTGTACAAAATTTATAGGGGGTGCCGATGGGAAAGCTGAATAGGTTATCCTTCGATAATGGCACGGACACCTGAGCTTCTTTAGGAAGAGGAATATGTAGGTGTTGATCGGTATGTAGAGGGATCTGCCGATCGGTGTGGCGCTTAGTCTCCTATAAATGGGGAGATCCTTCCTCATTTTTCACAACTTCAAGCGATTGAATCTTCTGCTTTATCGCTTCAAAATCCGTTCGTAAATCATTTTCCTTTTAAGACTTCATATGTTGAATTTTTCTAACGAAGGATATAATGTGGAGTGGCTGGGTGTTGACGATTGGGATATCCTGGAGTGGAAATCTAGGGTGCCCCTTGCCTTTGGCAATGAGAATTCCTTTGATCTCTTTGAGACGATAGATAAAAAGATCTTCCTTTTGTGTAATCCCTCACACTATCGTTCGTCTAGGGTGAGGAACCCTAGTGCTTATGTAAGTAAGGTGACTTTTGGTATTCCATTTTTTTTCTTTGTTCTTTGTGCTGATGAAAGGTTTTTTCATCTTTCACTTTGACATACTGATATATCTCCCTCGAGCTTGCATTATCGGGGAATGACTAGGTTGAAGGATGTTTGGGAGTATCTCCCATCGCTGGTGCACTTGATGGTTTCTTCTGCTTGTTTTGGTCATCTGGTACATGCCTTGGATGAGACGTCTGTAACAACCCGTATTTTTGATAAATTAAAATTTAATTAATTGGTTTAAATTTAAATTATACGTGTGACGTAATTTAGGAAATTACATATTATGAGTTGATTAAATTAATCGGAGAGAAATGAATAATGTTTATCGAATAAAATTACTAAGTGAATAGTAATTACATATTTGATAATGACGTCACAATCTTTTATCTCAACGGGGTATCGTGTGTGCATTAAATGAAATCGAGATAGGAAATTAATTATGAGTAACTCGGATGATGATTTTGAGGTCATGATTGGGGTCGAAAGGGTCGAAATAGTCAAAATAGTATACTCGGGTGTATAGTTTGGATCCCGAGACAGTTTTAGACTAAACTAATACTCCAAGAGGGAATTTTAGTCATTTTGTAGCCTAGGGTTAAGGGAGGTACGAATTTCCAAAGGTTATATACACTTGTAGTTGTGGGAGGCTAGAGTAAATATAATAAAAAACACTTGAAGGCCATTAAATATAAGAGGAAAAGTATTCTTGGAGCTTAGGAGGGAATTCTTGGAGAGTTCAACCTAGTTCTTGCATGAACATCACATTTGGAGGGTGAATTAGAAGGAAATCATCATAAAGATCACGAAATCAGACCACTCCCATATATGACAAGGATTTATCTTACAAATTTTTATGAATTATAATACCCATGTAGAGTAGGGCCCTTGAATTAAGGATAATTGATTATATTCTTGTGATTATGATAAATAATAGAACTTATAATTTGGATTAGGAATGCATGTAGGATCAATCCAATTGTATAAATGAAATGAAATAAAAAATTATGGGATTTAGATCATGGGATAAATCTGGGTTTTGTGAACTTATGTGAAGAACACAAAAATGGAGGGTTTAATGATTATTAGAGTTTTAATCAGATATTGGATGAAATCTTATGGATTTTATACCTGATTTATGTTGAAAACTATCCATACATGTATATTTGATGTTTAGTTATGATAATTTGGTGTTTCAGATTGTTGTATCAAAGTTAGAGGATTGAAATGGTGTAAAAATACGTAACAACAAACTGAAGAAAAAAATACTTTATACATTTAGAATTGATTCGGCCCAAGGAGGAATCGATTCGGCAAGGCAAATTGATTCGACCATTGGGCGAATTGATTCGATTTTTCCCAGAATTGAAAATTGTTCAAATTTTAAGCCTGGAAATTTTGGATAATTTGTAAGGGAACTTTTGGGAAAATTTTAAATGATAGAGGAGAATATGAAAATGTTAGTAGGCCTATGACGGGACTTAGATTTATATAAAATGAGACGAGTTAAGAATTGGGATTTTTGAGAAAATGTCCATAACTGATAAATAAATGAAATTCGAGACGAGTTACATAGTGATGAGTGAAACTATATTTTCGACCAGTAGTATACGATGGGAATAACTACATACTAAATAAAGAATAAATAGGACCCTTTGAGTAATGAGCGATACTCAAAGGGTCTTAGATGTTAGTAGTAAATGATAGAGGAGAATATGAAAATGTTAGTAGGCCTATGACGGGACTTAGATTTATATAAAATGAGACGAGTTAAGAATTGGGATTTTTGAGAAAATGTCCATAACTGATAAATAAATGAAATTCGAGACGAGTTACATAGTGATGAGTGAAACTATATTTTCGACCAGTAGTATACGATGGGAATAACTACATACTAAATAAAGAATAAATAGGACCCTTTGAGTAATGAGCGATACTCCAATTTATAAGAATTGGATTGGTAATTGAAATTAACGGTACGTTGAATATGCGAGTGATATATACTACGTACAAGTGGATACAATTGGGTTATGTGCATACCTGTTGAATAACATATGTATATATGTTGCGTGAATACCTATAAATATGATTTAATTATGTGTGTGAACATACCTACGCTGCCTGCTATCCGGAGGTTTCTGCGTAGAGGGCGATCCCACCTTGACGATTCTAGTGAGGTTTGGATTTGTGTCCCAGACCATGGAACTTAGGGCATCTCACTATGTGACGCGTATTAGTGGGATCAGCGTGTTGTTTAGGTACGTTAGGTATGTGCATATTCCAAAGTCTTAGAACCATGTTTGCCTCCATTATTGTATTGATTTATTATGGGTTCGAGGAGACATACCGAACCAATAGTCCTTGATTGAGTACATGAGGTACATGGACTTGATAGCAGAGTATGCCAACATCACGATGGGCCATTTCGAGAATGATATAGTTGTGTATATATTATATGTGTGATGAATATACACCGGTATGATATATTTACTTATGTGAGACAGTAGAATTGATAGATGATGTATATCTAAAATACTTTAAGTAGTGAAACTTGAATAATTGACTCAGTAATAAAATGGGAATGAATAATTTATTATTGAGACCGTAGTAATGTGTTGTATGGGGATATACGAGAGAACTAGACTTATTGAGAGTTGTCATATACTTTATCTAGTTGGCCAGGGAATACTAGTTAGGTAGACTACATTAGGCGTGATCATTAGTTGATAGGTGAGGATCTCAGGTGAGTGTATGTGGATATTACACGTGTAATAAATACCTGATTTAAATTGTGATTTGAATACTTGCAAAATATTTTCAAAATGTTTTACTTGGGCTCTGACCCATGTCAAAATTATTTTCACAACCTTTTAGGTGTCCACCCATAGGGATGATAAGCTTAGACATCCTATCCAGAGACGCGTAGCTGCAGGAGTGTGGAAGCTTGCAGGAGATTTCTATTAGACGCTTCAACTATTTCATTCTAAATAGGAGGTTCCTTAAAAGTTCAGTTGGGCGTGTTGCCTTCAGACTATTTCTTTTATTCAGTTATGCATTACACTGTATTTTGATTTAGTTTTACTTAATGTGGCTGGATTGTGTACTTAGATCATCAATGGTTTATTCGGTCTTATTTATTTTATATATATGTCGTATGATGGTTCAAACTAAATTTATGGGTGAATGGTTTAGTTCATTTAATTTATTCCCGCATATGTTCATAATAAAAGATAAAATTTGACACCAACTTAACTTAACATAGATGATTAGTAATTTTTTTTTTTGAAAGTGATGCTAAGAATGAAACCATTAATGATTTCTATTTAATGTAACAATTGACTGATCACCCAGGATTAGAATAAGCGGGGTGTCACAATGTCATGTTCTACTGCGGTGTTGTGTACTTTGGGAGAGGGGTGGTGGGACACTACCCACTCCTTACATTTGGGATTAGGGGAGATGAATTTAACTCCCATTTACGTTCTGCAGCTACTGGGGATAATTAGTTAGGGTGTTTAAAGGGAGGTGGGTCGCACAGTGAGGGTGACTTCTTAGACAGTTTAGGCGGCACTAGGGGATGTGGGTAGGATCATTTCTAGGGATTCTATCTGCATCTCTACTCTTCAAGAGGTACTTTTGAGTAGCAGATTAAACAATACTGACGTGCGGTAGGTGTGACAGATGGCCCGATTGTTCATTTTGCTTTTTCTTGGTGAATTTCTGGTGGCGACGTTATTCATCTCTAGTTTTTTCCATTTCCGAGGATGTGTTTTGACATCCAGTTTTATGATTGGGGGATCTTGAATTTGGAGACCCTCTATTCTTCTTTGGATTCTTTTAGCTGGTACTGCAGGCAGACCATTATAGGGGCTACGTACCTTTTGGAGGTAACTTCAGATTTGTTTTCTTTTTATGTATTTCCTTGCATGCTTCATTAGTTTCTTCTTTGCTGATTCCTGTCTTTTGCAGACGTGATTTTACGAGGTGATTAGGCACAACGCGAGGTTGATAACCTTGAAGGACGAGTATTTCGGGGACTTCTTCTGGATATTCTGGTGGTGAAAGTCCAACCGGTGATCGAACCAGTCTTTATCCTTTGTGGCTGTGCGATAAGCCTCGAACACCTTGACGAGTGATCAGGTCATTTTGTGTTTCTTCCGAGTCTGTTTTTGGAATTTTCTTTCTCATATGAATACTGATTCTTTATCAGGGATTACAGCTGACCATTTACCCTTGGGGTACGGCTCATCGGGATATGGGGGTGACAAGTATGCACGCGCAGATGCAAAGATTGATGGCGCATGAGTTTTGGTATGTCTAATACCTAGGAGAGAGGGTGGTGTGAAAGATTATAGAGCATTAGGTTATTGTCCCACCATCGATTCCCCGATGTTCAAGAGGCGAGTGAGGGAGATGTCTACTAAGGCTTGGGAGGCACCATTAGTCGGCGAGCCATATGCACTCTATATGGATACGGTGGAAGGTTATGATTACTTAGACTTTATGATGAGCTAGTTGGTGCCCCCTTGCATTTATGATGTGAATATTCCTTCGCCTCCTACGGTTTTGAATATGGGTACTAGCAGGCTGGTGGGATCGGCCCACAACACAGATGGTAGTACATCATCATCAGCGGTAGTAGAAGAGGTGGCTCCGCCTATTCATCTCACTCCCCCTTGTTATAATTAATGTTTGAATAGCGGGGGGTCATTGAGCATGCTGCACTGTACTAATACGCCGTGCCGGGGTTAATAAAGCTTACGGTTGATGTTCTTCAGCTTGAGGTATACTCTTATTTTCTTATCTTTTCTCTTTTGATTCTTTCTTTACTCTTCAATAACTGATTGGTCTTTTACTTTCATTTCTTTGCTTGCAGTATGTTTAGGTGCCGATCACCTAGCTGAAGGTATTAAGGACCGGGTGTCATCTATGATTGCTTACATCAAGGATTCCTATTAATGTCTAAAATGGACTAAATGAAAATTATAATCATAGATCAAAATAAGGTAACTAACTCAAACCACACACATAACATACAAGGTTTTAAAGTGGTTCAGCTATAAAATAGCCTACCTCCATTGTTGTTTTTATTTAGTAAGGTATACAATAGCTCATTATGATGTGCATATGAGTGATTCGAGTTATTTCTTAAGCTAAGGGAATCATTTATATTTATAGCTCATACTTGCTCTAGATCTTGTGGACCCTCATCTGTATTCACAGTGACACTCCTACTTCTTATGATGCCCACTAGTTACTCGGGGGCCTAAACGATCAAAAGTAGACTCCCTGCTTAGCCTCAACAAGGCACTTGGTCATTCTTTGGAAAAAGTTCCATCATCATAGTAATACATTAACCATAATGAAGAAGTTGCACCAGGACGGCATGACATATCATGAGAAGAATGAGAATGAAAACTTCTTTCATGTTTAGCTAGCGGTGGTGGCATATCCCTTCTAGAATTAGAAGACTTAGATTGCATGGTGCGGAACAATTTCTTAATAGACTCTTTCATGGATTCTTGACCTCTAGCCAGGTTGAGAAGAATTCCTTATAAATCTATCGCACTAGGAGGAGCAGATAGGATGACGATATTGCCCCCATTTCGAGCACTATTTTTAAGATCATTTAATTCTTTGAAGTCAAGGAAATAAAACAAATGGCGGAGAACGATGACAGACAAACATTCCCATAGTCATATTTTGATGTACTATTTTGAGTGTTTGGTCGGCAGGCGACGCCCTCTACGTGTAAAAATTTCCACTAGCACAGTTTGATATTTGTACTTTTATCATTAATTTAAACTTTGTTGAACCTCCAAGGGATAGATTCATTTTTTAATGCTTCGGGAAGTGTGTAGCCAGTGATAGATATATAATTTGTTCAGTTAATCATTTTTATTCCCATTTATCGAGTTAACTTTTAAATAGGTACAAAGTTTCCTTCCTTTCTTCTTACCCACCATACTTTAGCATTTTCTTTGTGTTTAGGCTTTTTCCTATGCGATCGTTTGCTACCATTTTCTCTTCGATTTTTTTAAACCATCTTTGATTCCATATAAGACTTCTTTTCCGTTTTTCTCTGTTTTATCTTCTTTTTCTTTGTTTCCATCATAGGTCACATCGTATATGAGAGTTCGTTGGATGAGTTTAGAGAGTAAAGGAAAATCCCATCTTGGGTAGACTTAGAGATACCCCAGGGTCCCATTGATGTTTATTCCCTTTCTAGGGGTCACTGGATCCCAACTTTGTTTATAGGTGAGTGTGGCATCACCTTTCCACCAAAACCCCTTTTTCTCCAATTTTGCCAATATTTTGATGTAGTTCCTACCATAGTAATGCCCAACACTTAGAGCATTGTGAATGGCGTACATAGGTTGAACGAACTTTATAGGACCCAAAATGGGGTTTTGAAGTAGATGTTTTATTATAAGCAGGTCACTATTAGATAGAGTAATTATTACTTGAAGACTAGGCAAGCCAATAGGGCTTTAGTAGGGAATATACCAGACTCCAATAAGGACTATTGGGAATATGGGGTAGTTGTTAAGAGCTGGCAACATGGTCCCCTCCCTACCGAAGTGGCTTATACTGGTTTCATATGTCCTCAATCATGACGTGACATAGGTTGTAACTCTATTGATTATTTTTCACTTTTTGTTATGCATTGTAGATGTTTTCTTACAAACATTGCTATTTTTCTTATTCATATGAAAGTAATAAGATGTGCCCCAAGGAAGGGGAAATCAATATCAACGCTCTTAAGTTCCTGTGAGGATTAATTAAGAATATTAGAGAATAACATCCCAGGGATGCTTCATTTCTTTTAGAATATAAAAGTTCCATCACCTCCTTTGTTCCCCGACCTTCATTTGTTCTGCCCCAAGTTGCTGTTAATCTTGAGGAGGATCTTATACCAACTTCCTCAACCACAGAATCTACTGATGCTGAATTCATTCAGGGAGTAACTCATTACTCATTTGAGTCCCTTATTATTTTTGATATTCCCCTTCCTTCCATAAATATGACCAAGAGGAAGATGCCCAACTTGATGGGTGGTCCCCAACCTTCAACCCCCATGAAAGCTGCTGATACTGGAAAAAAACTAGTTGAAAAAAATCTCAGGCCAGTGATAAGAGGCCTATTAGTGCTGATGAGACTTAGATTGTTGAGACTCAATTGAAGAGATTGAGGAGAGGTTTACTTGATCGTTAAAAATAGGTAAAGAAAAATTCAGTCGAGTAGAAAGCATAAGCTAGAAAAAAGACCACTAACCAATAAAACTTAGTGAGAAAAAATCAGTCTGACCTTGACATTGGGTCAACCTCTGTTACTATTAAGTTTGGACTGGCCAAGGGTTAATTAATTCTGTGATTCTTCCTACTGATATAACTGCGTCAACCCCATGCCCAGGTCCTGGCTAAAAGGGCTTGCCATAATTCGGCCTTGGTAATTTTCTTACTTTCTTTTATGCTATCGCCTCTCTTCCTCAGTATCACCACTTGCAATGAAATGGTACCCAAAGGATACCATGCTAACCTCCAACTCTGACTCATCAGGCTTCTTCGACAAGTCTAGATCTTCTTCAAGATCATCATTTCTTACTTTTTTATTATCATCCCTTGGTCGAGCTAGAGATTCGAACCTCTTTCAATCATTTCGATTGCCATTTCAATCAATAAGCTTGCTCAACTTTCCCTTTTGAATAAGACTTTCAATCTCATTCTTTAGCGCAATGAAAATGTTGGTATTGTGCCCATAATCCCTATGGAAATGATAGTACTTGGACTTATTCCTCTTGTTGGGGGTGTCTTCAACTTTTTAGGAAAATTTAATTATCCGTTTCCTTTTATCTACTATAGGATATGGTGAACAACCTTCTTGAGCGGGTTATATTCATCATACTGCTTGATTCGATCTAGCTTCTTATATTTCTGATCTATGTTGAACGAATTAGAATTATTTTTCCCTTCACCCTCGGTATCAAGAGCTTCCTTAGTTGCCATAGCTTCCTTAGTTGCCATAGCTTCCTTGGTATTCATTATTTTTCCAGCTTTATCCATTAATTTTTTCATGGTTTTGGGTGGATTCTTCATTAAAACAAAGTAAAGATCTTTAGCAAGCAACCCACTCATAAGTGCTACTATGGATGTTTTCTCCTCATAGTCCACCATCTCTAGGGAGTAATATATTCTCTAGTGCTTTTCCCTAGATTTTGTTACATGGTAAAGAGATGAGTGATACTCTTGATCGGCTTAGCCTTAAGACAAAAGTTATCTATGAACAATTCACCTAACTAATGAAAAGTAGAGATTCTAGCTCCTTGGAGATTATTATACCAAATTTGGACTGGTCTTATGATGGAACTGGAGAAAGCTCTACGTCACATTTTGTCGAGCCCTGAGTAGATGTTGACAACAACTTGATACTTCTCTATGTGAAGGACTTGATTAGTTTTCCCATCATAGTTGGGGTTGACCACTGGTGGTTTGAACTTGGATGGTGTAGGGTATTTCAATATTTCCTGGATGAAAGGTGGTCCTTTAATGAAACTCCTTTGTAATGGATTTTTGGTCTTGGCCATTTCACCTAGCTAATGTTCCAATCTTTGCCTGGATCCCTTCTAGAATTATTCTTCTGGCTTTGAATTGACCTAGGTATATCCAGCAGCTAATCTATTTCTATGTGATGAACTTTCCTCCTGAGAGTTCTGCTCAACACACACAAAGCTCCTCATATTAGCTCCAAATCTTTTGGACCCTTATCTATATTAACGGTGAAGCTCTTACTCTTTATGACGTCCTCTAGTTACCAGGGGGCATAAACGATCAAAAGTAGAATCTTTGCTTAGCCTTTCCAAGACACTTGGTCTTTCTTTGGAAAAATATCTGCCATTATAGTAATCTGTTGATCGAAATGAATAAGTTTCACTGGGGCGGTATGACCTATCATGAGAAGAACAAAAATGATAACTTTTTCATGTCTAGCTGGCAGTGGTGGCATATCCATTATAGAATTATAATACTTAGCTTGCATGGTGCAGGCCAATTTCTCAACTTCCTCTTGCATGGCTTCTTGACCTCTAACCAGGTTGAGCAGAATTCCTTGTAAACCTATTGCACTAGGAGGAGCAAATGGGATGACGGTATTTCCCTCATTTTGAGCGTTATTTTCAGGATCATTCATTTCTTTGAAGTCAAGAAAATGAAACAAATGGTAAAGAACGACGATAGATAAGCATTCCCACAGATGATGATAATCTGTTGATGTCTAAAAATGGACTAACTCCAAATTTATAATCATAGATCAAAATAAGATAAGTAAGTCAAACCACACACACAAGAGATAAGGTTTTTAAAGTGGTTAAGTTGTAAAATAGCCTACGTCCACTATTATTTTTCTTCCGAAGAGTTTATAATAGCTTTAAATGATGTGCATATGAGTGATTTGAGTTCTCCCTTGAGCTAGGGGAATCATTTGTATATATATGGGTATAAAACCCTAAAGATGGAGCACCTTTATATTACCAGACGTTTACATCTATGTACAATAAATAAAACTCTTACAATTCAGTATTAGTTGGGCTCCCATCTGAGTAACAATTAGTATTCCTACTGGTTGGCCTTCTAGAGTTCGTTATGCTTCCAGCCGATTAAGTAAGTTGGTCGAACATGTTGGAGGACAGGTGTACATTCATCATTAGTCCACGTGGGAGTGTAATTTATACATACAACAAAATCCCTTAATGCTCCATGCTTGATGCTTGATTGAAAGTATGGAATATTTATCCCAGAAAGTTGATCAACGTACTATTTTGTGTGTTTTGTTGGCATTTGACCTCCCATACTTGTAAAAATTTCCACTAGCAGTCTTTGATAATGGAAACTTTGTAAATGATTCAAACGTTTTTGAACAGCCTAGAGACATAGTCGTCTTTTAATGCTTCGAGAAGCATGAAATCGATGGTAGATATACCGTTCATTCAGTTAATCATTTCATTCTCATTTATTGAAGCAACCTATAAATATATACAAAGTTTCCCTCCTTTTTTCTTACCTCAAACCTTCTAAACTTTCGCATTTTCTTTGCCTTCAAGCATTTTGCTGTGTGATCGTTTGCTGCCACTTTCTCTTTAGTTTTTTACAACCGCCTTTGATTCCATATAATATTTCTTTTCCCCTTTTCTTTATTTTATCATATTTTTCTCTGTTTCCATCATGGTTCACATCGTAGATGAGAGTTCGTTACATGAGTTTAGAGAGAAAAGGAAAATCCCATCTTGGGTAGACTTAGAGATACCATAGGTTCCATAGATGTTTATTACCATTCTGAGGGTCACTAGATCCCAACTTTATTTATAGTTGCGTGTGGCATAAGCTTTCCACCAAATACCCTTTTTCTTCAGTTTTGCCAATGTTTTGATGTAGTTTCTTCCAGAATAGTGCCTAACACTTTGAGGGTTGTGAATGGAGTACATAGGTTGAAAAAACTTTATGGGACCCATATTAGGATTTTGGAGTTGATGTTTTGTTATAAGTGGATCACTGTTGGAGAGAGTACCTTATTAATTGAAGACTAGGCAAGTCAATAGGGCTTTAGTAGTGAATCTACTAGACTCAAATAAGGACTATTGGTAATATGGGGTAGCTGTTAAGAACTGACAACGTGCTCCCCTCCCCACTGGAGTGGATTATACTGGTCCCAGATGTCCTTAATCAGGGTGTGACATAGGTTGTAACTCTATTGATTGTTTTTCCCTTTTTATCATGCATTTTTTATGTTTACAGACTAACATTGTTGTTTCTTTTTTATGTAGAGGAAAGTAAGAAGAGGTTCCCCAAGGAGGGGGAAATTAATATAGATGATCCTAACCTCATGTGGGGATTAAACCATAATATTCGATAAGAACATCCCAGGGACGCTTCGTTACTATTGGAATATAAAAGTTCCATAATCTCTTTTGTTTCCTGACTTACACTTGTTTTGCCCCAAGTTGTTGTGAATCTTGAGGAGGTTCCTGTACCAACTTCCTTAGCCACTGAATCTGCTAATGCTGAATTCATTCACGGAGTAACTTCTTCCTCATTTAAATTCATTAACCTTTTTGAGATTCCCCTTTCTCCTTCGCAATACATAACCAAGAGTAAGAATCCCAACTTGATGGGTGGTCTCCTATCTAGTACCCCTAATAAAGATGCTGATACTGGCAAGAAGCCAGCTAAAATAAAATCTCAGGCCAGTGACAAGAGGCTTATGGGTGCTGATGAGACTTAAACTATTGAGCCTCAACTGAAGAGGTTAAGAAGAGGTTTACCTCATCCTTCAAAACAGGTCTAAAAAAATTTAGCCGAGCAACAAGCATTAACTGTAAAGAAGACCACTGGCCAACTCGAGTTTATGAAAAAAATTCTGATTGACCTTGAAATTTAGTTAGCCTCTATTTATATTAACCCTGGATTGACAAGGGGGTTGGTTTATTCCAGGACACTTCCTGCTGATAATGTTACGTCAACCCTCATGCCTTGGTCCAGACTGATTGAAAGGGGTTGCCATGACTTGGCACTTGTAATTTCTTAATTTTTTGCTATTTTATCGATGATGATGAACTTTTTTTTATGTCTGATATTTTACCCTTTTAGCAGTTCTTGGTTGATTTTTACCATGTGTTGGAAAAGGACGATCAACTGCGTTCTTTTCCAGGATAAGTTGAAGAGTCCTTTAAGGGTCTAAAGCATTCTTTCGCAGAGTCTCGATGAGCTTTCGAGGCAAAATAAAAATCTTGGGAAGAGGATTTGAAGAAGGCCAATGATAGGACCTATACAACTTAAGGCAAAATAAAATCTACCGAGGAGAGAGCTGAATCAATCGAGAAGAAGCTAAATAAGGCTGAAGGCAAGGACAAGGTTGCTGAGGATAAAGTTTTAGATGCCACAGCTAGGGAACAAGTTACTGAACACAATGTGACTTCCTTGAAATCCAAAGGCAAGGTTGCCTTTGATAAAGGTGGTGAAAAGGCTATTTTTATTGCCTCTAATCATATCGAGTATGCCAAAAGTTTATTCTCCAAGAAAGGTTGAACTGAGGTCCTGAAAGTGGTCGGCACAGAAGAAAATTAAGAATTCTTCACAAGGCATGACCCCGGTAATCCTCCTAACCTGGACGGGGAGTTTGATGATGAGGATGGGTCTTGAGAGTCTTGTGTTATGCCCCTTGATTCTTTATTGGTGTCCAGTACCAGTGCCGACCAACCAACTATTGGCTAAGACCAGGCTAAGGACAAGGAGGAGGTCTAGGAAGTTTACTTTTTTTATTTTTTTTCTTTATCTTTTCTTTCATGAAAATATAACGACTTTTGCACGTCAACTATCAATCAATTAAAGAACAACTTTTTGTCTTCAACTCCTATTCATGTCTTAAAAATGATTTTAATTTCTTGTTGAATTGTGTTGTTTTATTTCTTATGTTGTCTGACCCTATGGATTTTCCTCTCAAACTCATATATTTGTAACTTTACAGTTTGATGCTAGGAAGAAAGCCATAGTTTCTACTGAATTTGATCAACTCAGATGAAATAGAAACCTTTTAGAAGCTAGTCATATTCACATATCTAAAGAGTACTTAACTGGGTTTCTCGGCTCAGATGCATTCGACCAAGTCCAGGAGTCATATATCCATCTTCATTGCTTATTGGACAAGGTTGGTTCTAATAATGCTGCATATTATGAAATGATTGAGCAACTTCAAGAGGATGACACACTATATCTGGATTTACTTCACTCTGATTATGAGGCCAAGTGCAAAGTATTAAATGAAGGCTGGGGTTTTAACAAGAAGCTGAAGGACATTACTTCAGCTCTAAACGAGAAAGAGCTGTCTTTGAAACAAGATTTGGATAGTGCCTGATCAATTTCTGCAATGCTGGAAAAATAAAATATTAACTTGAGGGATGAACTTAACATCTTGAAGAAATCAACTACTACTAGTCCGAATGAGGGTGCTTCATTTTTAGAGAATGAAGATGCAAGACTGTTAGAAGAACTGGAAGCCTTGCAGAAGAAAAAGACTAAACTGGGCAAACTTCTAGGCAAAGGATAATTTTTCAACTAACTATTGAGGAAGAAAGAACTAAGAAAAGTATTATCGACCAAGCCACCCAGTTAAGAGCCAAAGGCAATGCTGTTGCTGGCCAAACTGCCCAGCTAAAAGCCAAAGGAACTTCTATTGCCGACCAAGTTTCCTAGGTGAAAGCCAAAGATAGTGTCCTTAAGAAGCTTCAAAATTAGGTGGAGAGGTTAACATTTCAATAGCATAAATTGCCTAGGGAAGTTTGGATGGAGGGTTACAATGAGGCCTTATCTCATATGGATGATCATCTTACTCAAAGTAATCGTGAAGGATATAAATGGGGATGGACCAACTTGCTAATTTTGCCGAAGTTTGATCAAAGTAGTGACTTGTGGCATTGGAATGACCCATGTCTCTTGGATTGTGACAAGCCTCCATTCAAATTGGATATTCCTCCTATTTCCATTCCCCAATGCCTGATAACTAAATATTTAGGGGATTATGGACTTCATGATGAGTGAGAGATAGTTCATCCTCCTCATTTGCTTGATAGGTCGAGCAACAAAAATTGGCAGATGTTAAGGGATTTTAACACTATCAAGTCTCCTTATACCCTTTATGATCCTCCTGCTAGTATGGACAAGGCACAAGGAAAGCGTCTAACAGTTAAAATTTATATTTCTTGTACATTATTTTTCACTTATTGCTATTTATATTCATTTTAATAGATGGAATGAAGTCATTTTTTATTGAATTCTCTTTATTTAAGATTATGGTTGTTATTAATCTTTTTTCCGACTAGGTAAACAGTATAAATAATAGTTAATCAGTTATAGACTAGGTAACCTACTCAAATATTTAACATCTGATTCATGTATAAGATCGTAGATTTGACTAATGCGCTAAGATAAAATTAGAAATAAATTTATTATACTAAGTTGTAGCATTAGTTATTAGTGGTGACCAATTGTATTAGGAATGTATAACAATTTTACAATTTTAAGCTAGTCAGGTAAAACTTCTAATTAAGAAATTTTACTGACTTCTTATTCGTAACTTGTCGAGGACAAAACATACATGAAGTTTAACTCTTATGAAGTTGGAGAAGTTTTGAAAAGTTTGAACCATGCTCTGTCGGTGAGGAACTTTTCTGAAGACTTTTTTTTAAGTTGGAAAAGTTTGAACCACGCTCTGTCGACGAGGAAATTTCTGAAAACTTTTCTAAAGTTGGAAAAGTTTGAACCATGCCCTTTTTTGGCAAGTTAGGATTAAAATTTCTAATATTAATAATGGTTATGGTGTAGCCACCATATTCAGAAAAAAACACAAAAATGATGTATAATGGATAAAATCTAAAACGTCATTAGCTTAAATAAGAAATTACACTAAGGACTGTAGACACCCCATTCTAGTACCCCCTAAACTCTCCTTAGGTCCCTAACACCTACCTCCATCACTACAAACCTAAGTCATACCCCGGGTACTGACCTAGAGGCCATCGGGCACTCCCAGGCTCCATTTGACCAAAAGTCAAACTCTTCAGCTCGATCGAGACTGAATGAATTTCCAAAAGGCACTGAAACCCCTTTTGAACGGTCCATCCTGTGCACGATTCTGACTTACAGTGCCGACAAATGACCCGTTTTCCGCCGAAACTTGATCAGGAGGCCACCGGACGCTCCCAAGCTCCGTTTGACCAAAGACAACTCTTCATCTCAACCGAGACTGCATGAATCTTCAAATGGGACTGAAACCCCTTTCCAATGGTCCGCCTCGTGCGCGATTCTGACTTGCGATACGGATGAACGATCCATTTTACTCTAAAAGGTCACCGAATGCTTCAGGATGGCTCTCTTTTTCGTTTGTCTGTTTTGAGTAAAATAGACTGGGGACTCCATCTCTCTACATTTTTCACCTCATCACTGACGCCGGTCGCAATGCTCCCGAGAGGGATGCGTGGGACCAAGATCCTCTCGAGATGAAGACACCCCTCATTTTCATCCCTCCCGTCGTGAGGATCGGGGATGGCCACAGTGGCAACTCCGTTAGGGATATTTCATTTTGAGGGCTAGACTCTATTTACATGGGCGTTATATTTTCTTTCCCTTATTTTTCATACCCCCTTTACTATTCATATGTACCTCATGCTTATGCTTCTATTCACACACTTGTAGAAGATTCTTTATGTACACTTCCCACCACGTGCACCTAGGATCACATATGTCCACATGTTTCACGCATCTCCCATCCATACTTGGTATACCATTGGTACTTGTACTTTGCTCTCCATTTGTCATAATCAAGAAAGATACTCTCATCATAAGATATTAATAAGAGAATCATGCATGATTCACACGACATCACCAAAGAGCATTGTGATTGACCAAATTTTGTCTAGTAACTGGAGGGTCACTTCGTGATGGGCGCTGGTCCGACAGGGCGCAGTTAGCCTAAGTGATATGACTCTCACCTTCCATTGGCCCATTACCTTCGACGTATATCAAACGGTTCCCCCACATCTTACCGCTTGACCGAAGTCATGACGGGAGGTATATCGCAGGGAAATCTTTCTCCTATGCCGAGTATATTGAATTCTCTCTCACACGTACCGTCCCCATGAGGTATATAATGAGGCAATTCATGTACACTCAGGTATATCAAATGGCTTGTCCGCACGAACCGATTACCCTCAAAATCAAGACGCATATCGTGGAAGCCACGCCAAAGGGGGGGAACCCTTTTCGATTCACCTAACCAACTGCATACCCACATATAGGTGTCAAGCCTAGGACACACATGTTAGATTGCCGATTTCGACACAAAACTCTATCGAAATTTTGGGTCGGCCTGCTGCCCGAATTTTTGCACATTTTTAAAATGGGACCCTGCCCGTGATCCTGGTTACAAGTCCAACCATAGCTTTGCATATGTTACAAACCTAACTTTTCGAGGCTCGGGTTCCGTCCGACATTTCATTTTTGCATTTAGGAAAATTTGATACAAGTGAGAACATAATAATTATAATAATTTTGCTGAGACCCGTCTCCCAAAAATATTTCTCCCTTCTTTTTCAAAAATTCAAACACATTTCTCCTTTATTTATCAAAAATCCAAAAATATTTTGTCTTTCAATCTCAAAAAGAAAAAATGTCAAAAATATTTTCATCCTTTTTTGTCAAAAATAAATCCCATTTTACGCCATCTCAGGTCGATCGCACACCCTTGGCTTATCTCCATATTGGCTTCGGTCTTCAATCAAATCACCTCGGAGTTTCGTTCGTTTCCCTGCTACTTCTTTCGAGTCCGGTATCCATCCACTTTCCATGGAGAACACAGATCAAGTACTAGTTGTGCAGCCAAATCTGACGGCAGTCTTAGCTCAACATGTGTTCAAGATTGATAACCTCCATACTGAGGTTCGAGAGACGCAACGAAACCAGGTACCTGTTACTCAAGAGCCCGAGGCACTATTCCCTCGTGCTATGGGTCCACTCGAGCCTATATTGGTTTCCGAAGAGTATCAGCACACTCCACATGCCCTTTATGCTAATGGGCCGTCGCCCGCCCAGCTTACTATGACAAACCTTGGCCAACCTGGGGCTAACTTGCCTATGATCATTGATCCAAAAGACAGAGTTGAAAAAGGTCAAAGAAGATCTTAAAATGCTAACTAATTACATGGACTACACCTACATGTCTCCTTATCCCAAGGCAAGGTTACTCGAGAAGTTCAAGATGCCAAATATCGAAAAATTCGGAGGAAGTGGACCCCCGATTGTTCATCTTCATAGTTATTATCGTTCTATGACTCTCCTAGGGTCTTCTGAATAAGTGATGGCCCAATTATTTCAGCAAACTCTTTTAGGATAGAGCCCTCCAATGGTTTTTATCTCTCGAAGAGTCCAAAATTCGTAGTTGGGAGGATGTAGCTCGTGAATTCATATCGTAGTACAAATACAACGTAGAGCTTGAGGTCACCAGTCCTGATTTAGAGCTGCTCAAACAGAACTCTAGGGAATCAGTCAGTAACTTTATAGACCGATGGAGGGAAAAATCAGCCACCATGACCAATCGACCATTCGAGGAAGAACAAGTCAACATAGTGAAGAAGAACTTCTTACCCCATGTATGAGAAATAATGGGAGGACATACTATCCACACTTCCGAGCTCTCAGAGAAGCAGGAGTAGAAATCGAGGAAGGTCTTGCTAAAATAGAAGTTGAACCAAAGAAAGTGTCCGGGCAGTTCACCCCAAGAAAATATGACAAACCTGTCAGTGCTGCAGTCTCAACCATCAACAAAATCTCTCAACCAAGCACCTCGTGGGCACCAGAAAGTCTCCTTGTCCCGTCCGAAAGGAATACACCGAGCTCCATGCTCCCCTCTCCAAAGTTTATCAGGCCCTCCTAAGACAAAACCTTATCAAACCCTTGGATCCCCGCCCACTACCAGATTCACTCCCAAGAAACTTCAAGGCAGATGCCCATTGCTCCTTTCACCAAACTGCTGGCCATACCACCGACCAATACTTCCACCTTCGAAACATAATCCAAGGTCTAATTGACGGGGGTACTATTGCCCCACCAGCCAATCCTAAGCCAAATACTACTCACAACCCACTCCCAAATCATGCCAATGCCATCTTCCTAGAAGAGAACCCAGAATATTATCCCTCAACTCAAATCACACCCATACACTCTCCCAAACCTCTCCAAGTTTGCCTATATTTCCTTTTACACCTTGTTAGCCTCACTGATCAGGCATTTCCACTCCTCACCAGAGCATGCATCACTGTCTATACCCGTTCTGAAAATGGAAGTATGGAATTATCAGAAGTGTTAAACCAACTCCTAGAGTTCGGGCTAAAATTGCCCTCACAGACGATCATTGATTGTCAGAGATTCAGTACGTCATTCTTAGAAGCACGAAAATGGGCTCGAGAGTCAGACAGTTGGGTGGTACCAACCGATGAAGTCAGCCTAGATGACGTTGCCCTGGTCATGGCATAATTATTCAAGCAAACCAATAATATTTGCAGTATGACTGAATTACTTGATACTCTAAAGCTACAAGGGATCCTGGTCCCTTCACCCTTACATCTCCTCGTAGAATGGGAGGACCTGTACGAAGAAGCCACTGAAGTTGTGGAATGCATTGACTTTATATGGAAAGACCAAATTGTTACCACCAGATGGGGGGAAGAATTCGAAGATTCAAAAGGAGAGACAACTTCCGATAAAACTGGTCCGGTAGACGACATGTGCGAGATGATATCATTAGAAGAACTCCTCAGAGAAATAAACAAGGTAGTAAAACAACCCGAGATCGACAAAAAAACATGATTCATATTCTTCCCTTCTTCAATAAATCACATGACCAGATCAGGGAGGCACTACCACATCCCAAACTTACCACTAGCCAATAACAAAAGGAAGGGCATTGAAAACCTTCCCATTCCAGAGATGACCCTCGAGGAGATCAAGATCCTCGATTAACTGAAGAAAACTCAAGCTAACATCACTCTATGGGGGCTTTTCATGTCTTCCCAGCTGCACAAAAATGTTTTTATCAAGTTGATCATTGGAACCACTGTTCCTCCTTTTACCACACCAGAAGAAGCGATAAATTTAGTCAGATCCTTGACCTCTACCCGAATGCTATCCTTTTCCGAAGAAGAAATCCCCAGAATTGGGCCAAACCATAATCATGCACTCAACATCTCTGTCGAAGTTATGGGGAAGATCATTTTATTCTCTCTTGTTGATAATGGATCCACCTTGAATGTCTGCCCATTAAGAACCTTCAAATGCTTAGGACTGAAGTAAAGTGACCTCGCTCCAACCTCCGCTGCTGTACGTGCCTATGATAATACTCGTCGAGAAGTGATGGGATCCATAAAACTTGTAATAGGGGTTGGCCCTATAAACCCTGTCGTTGAATTCCAAGTTATTGACATCCTAACTTATTTCAACCTGTTGCTCGGAAGATCTTGTCTCCATAGTATCAAGGGTGTGTCCTCCTCACTTCATAAAAAATTGAAGTTCTTCGCCGACGGACGATTCATCACCATTTTGGGTGACGACGACAATGCCGAGGGTGCAATCACCAACAATCCAATCCTTAAGATACAACACAAGATAAATGATATGCTCCTATCAGGATTCCGAGTTGAACCACTTCTACTCCCGTCAGGGGATGATTTCAAAGAAAGGGTTTGTCTAGAATACGACCCTCATGGCAACGTCAATGTAATTCAGATGTTCAGAAACATACACTTCATGCTCGGACTAGGGCTAGGACAAGCACAACAAGGGATACTTGAGCCCATTGTGATGAAAAAGGCTTTCCATCCTCGTGGTTTGGGGTATTAACTATCAGAACAAGAGCTCCGAATGATCCGCCAGTCTCGACCAAAGAAAAGACTAGACTGCATCCGGACTATCCCAGGTGACTCGTGAGTGGATGATTCATCAAAGGGGGCGAGGACTTCCCATTTTGCAGTTTTTTGGAACCCTAGTGTGACCATACAGATAAGAAGATGAAGCCTAAAATGGCGATCTTTTTCCAAGACAGCTACCCGTGGGCCAAAAGTTCCCAACACTATGTACAACCGCTTATCAAAGATACCGAAGAGACCGAGGAAAGTGACTCTGAGGACTCGTTCAACTTACAAACACTGGGGCTGACACTCTACATGGTTAATACAAGCACTACATCACTGGATCCATCCCACCTGATTAAAGCTGCTGATACACCTCTCCTTAACTGTCATGTTGCATCAGTTCTACCTGTTAAAATCCCACCTAACCCCAATCTTTACCCCTTTTCTTCTTCTGTTGTCTATCCTTGATCAAATGTAATCGAGACCTCCTTTGATGAGGTTCTCAATGCTATTTTTCCTATCAATGAAACAAATGAATATTTTGAGCATCTTGCTGTGCCTTACATTAACTGTTTGAATTCTAATCAAACTTTTGATGATGATGATTTTTCAAATGAATAATTCATAACTGATCTAAATAAGGTTAATAACAAAAAACATAACCGCATTCAAGTTAATGAAAAAGAAACTGTTATTATTAACCTCGGTTCTAATAGCCAATTGCGCGAGATTAGGATAGGGGCTACCCTCGATGAGCATGAGCGCACACAACTCGAAGAATTATTGAAGGAATTCGTGGATGTCTTCGCATGGTCATATAACGATATGCCCGACATTGATCCTGAAATAACTCAACATGAGATCCCCACTCTTGCAAGTTATAAGCCGATTAAACAAAGGCTGATAAAGCTCCGCACCGAATGGTCGCTCAAAGTCAAAGAAGAGGTGGTCAAACAGTTGAATGTGATTTTCATTCGTGTGTTCGAATATCCCACATGGCTAGCCAACATAGTGCCTGTACCGAAATCAGAAGGGAAAGTTCGAATGTGTGTAGACTACCGATACTTAAATAAAGCTTCTCCAAAGGATGATTACTCGCTACCCAATATCGACATGATTGTAGACAATAAAGCCAGTAATTCTCTCAAGTCGTTCGTTGACGGGTTTATCGGGTACAATCAAATTAAAATGCACCCGGATCACCAAGAAAAAACCGCATTCATCACACTTTGGTGAACTTTTTGCTACACTATTATGCCATTTGGTCTCAAGAATGCTGGGTCTACCTACCAGAGGGCTGCCACGACCATCCTATATGATCTAATTTACAAGGAAGTCAAGGTATATGTGGATGATATGTCTATCAAATCCAAAACTAGATCAGGTCATGTTCCCGCTCTCCGAAAGTTCTTCGAACGATTGAGACGATATTAGATGAGACTCAATCCAGTGTCTTTAGTGTTATAAAAGGAAAACTCTTAGGATTTATGGTCAGTGAGAAAGGGATAGAAACAGATTCTTCCAAGCTAAAAACCATACTTGAGATGCCACCTCCCCGAAAGGAGAAAGAAGTCTGAGGTTTCCTTAGTAAATTATAATACATCAGTCAGTTCATCAGCCAACTAACCTCCATCTGTGAAATTATTTTCAAACTCCCCCGAAAGGATTCAACCAAGGTTTAGAACGAGGCCTGCCAATAAGGTTTTGACCGAATCAAATAATATCTGACCCAAACTCCGATACTCATGCCACCAGAGCCTGGTATCCCCTTGCTCCTATACCTAACCATAACCGACACTGCAGCTGGGGCTTTGCTAGACCAATAACTTGAAGATTCCCATAAAGAAAGATCCATCTATTACGCCAGTCGCAAATTGGCTGGGTACGAATTCAACTACACTGCTTTGGAAAAAGCATGCGTCGCGCTTGTTTTGGTCACCCAAAAGTTGCGACACTACATGCTCGCCTTCCCCATTAAACTTGTATCCTAAATGGACCCCATTAAGTACCTGCTTGAGAAACCCACTTTATCTAGCCGAATGGCCCGGTGGTTGATGCTCCTAGCCGACTTTAATATCGGTCACGTCACATAGAAAGCCATGAAAGGAAAAGCCATATCTGACTACCTCACTGACTACCTCATGGAAGAAACTAACAACTGGATCTCCGAATTCCCAGATGAAAACATCCTCTATTCTACTCAAGACAACCTTCGATGGAAAATGTTCTTTGACGGCACTGCCAACAGAAAGGTATATGGCATTGGGATACTTCTGATCGCCCTAGATGAGTCCCACACTCCCATCGCCATCAAGTTGGATTTCCCCTGCACCAACAACATGGATGAATATGAGGCGTGTATGGTAGGACTCAAAGTTGCTCTCAAGAAAGGTATTCAATGCCGAGATGTCTACGGGGATTCCGCCCTCATCATCGATTAAGTGCTCAGAAAATGGAAAGTCAAGGACGAGAAACTCCAACCCTTCCATGCCCACTTAGAATAACTAGCCTGCCAATTCCAAGATATCACCTTCCATTACCTACCTCAAGAAAAGAATAACCTAGCTGATGCCCTCGCTACCTTGGCCTCCATGGTCGATATGCCCGAGGGAATAATAATGACCCCTTTCCTAGTCCAAAAGCAAGACAAACCAACCCACTACTACCACATTGAGCTCATCACCAAAAAAGATCTTGAGCTAGCCAATTACTGGTACTATGATATCTGGAACTTCCTCAAGAATGGTAGCTATTTCGAAGGTTCCAACAAGAAAGATTGGGCAACCCTCGAAAGACTGGCCGCCCATTACATCATCTATCACAAAGCACTATTCGAAAGAAACTTCAATGGAACCCATCTACACTGCATCACAGTGGCTGACATTGAAGAGGTAATAACGAAAATCCACTGCATGGACCGCGGGCCCCATATGAACAGTCACGTGCTTGCCAAGAAAATCATCCGACAAGGCTACTACTGGACCACCATTATCAAAGATTGCACCGCCTATGTCCAGGGATGCCTCAAATGCCAACAGTTTTCCAACCTGCAACACCTGCCTCTAAGAGAATTGTATAACATGACTTCTCCCTGGCTATTATCCACCTGGGTCATCGACATCATAGGGAAGGTTACACCCAAGGCTTCCAATGGGCATGAGTTCATCCTAGTTTCCATTGTTTACGTCGCCAAACGGGTCGAAGCTGAGTCATACGCAGTCCTGAACGCCAAGAAAGTGGCTAAATTCATCAAGAAGAACATCATCTACCGATATGGGGTCCCACACGAGCTAGTGTCAGATAATGGGTTGCATTTTGAGGCAAAAGTCATAGAAGTAGTCAACGAGTATGGGATCCAGAGACACAAATATTTTCCCTACCGACCTCAGACCAACGGTGCAGTCAAATTCGCCAACAAAAACCTCAAAATCATCATTAGTAAGATGATCGAAAGCTATCGAGATTAGGCCGATCGAATCCCTTACACCCTCTGGGGATACCGAATCTCAATATGAACCTCTACTGGGGCTACCCCTTATTCTCTAGTCAACGACATGGAAGCAGTCCTACCTATGGATCTAGAAATTCCTTCACTTCGTGTCATGCTCGAAAGCTAAGCCAGTGATGAGGACTGGCATTAAAGCTGTCTAGACGAGCTATCACTCTTGGATGAGAGGATACTTAAAGCACTGTATCATATACAAGGGTACCATCACCGAATAACGCATTCATTTAATAAGAGAGTCAAGGACCGCGGTGTTCGAGAAGGGGATTTATACCTCAAAGAAATAGTAGATCCCATCTGGGACCCCAGAGGGAAATTCAAGCCCAATTGGAGGGGTCCATACATCGTCAAGAAGATCTTGTCCGGCGGTGCTGCCATGCTCACCGACCTAGATGGAGAAGAGATGGCTCATCCTATCAATATGGACCATCTCAAGAAATTTTACCCCTAGTCCTAAATCTCGATGAGCTACGACTCTTCTCATCTCCCTTCTATTCTAAAAAAAAATCTCTTCATTTCCCTCTACCCAGAACTACGTGGGCCTGATCATCTATAAAAATCATTCTCAGAAAAATTAAAATTTTTCAAAAACCCAGAGGTATGTAGGTAGATCATACATGAGCACGACCCTTTCTTTTTCATAAAAAAACTGTTCTTTTCTTATCTCCGAGAACGACAGTTCATTCTAACATATATTTGAACAAAAGGATTATGAATGCTTTAGCGATCGGTATAGATAATTTAAAATACAAAATTCATCAAAAGGCACAGCTAGATGATTAAAAACATGTTTATTTCACTAATAAGAAATTACGGTACAATTACATAAGAAAAGTATTGGATAACTCCCTTACCCCTACCTTCCTAGAAAGCCAAATAAAATTCCCAAATTTATTCTCCATTACAAAAACAAACTTTCCAAGAGTCCTACCCACAGCTACCAGAGGAGCTCGCTCCATCATCATCTACATCCCGGAGTCCCCAAGCTTCCCCTGCCTAAATAGAGTGCCCCAGCCCTTCCATGGACCGATAATCTCAAACTAGCCTCAGAAAAACTACAACACCTACCTCCATGATATCGGATAAGACAAGCCACCTTTGTCCAGTATCCACTACCAACATCTTGCTAACCACTCTTCTCCACAACCACTTCATATAATCCCCAGGGATGTGCCAAAATCTCCCAATAGACTGAGAAGGACGGGTCGATGGACACCGACTCTCCCACAAAGAGCCAAGTCGCATGCGCAGACGCTCTGTCAGATCTTCTACCGGAAAAAAATCTAGTGTTCGAGGTGGTATGACCTGCTCCTATCCAAACTGGCATAGAATTCGCCAAGGCAAATAGAAAAAAAGTCTGTTTGAGACCAACCAGTCAGACATATGGGTATTCCCCCAGCTCTAGAATAGGTAGCAACTGTCCCCACCAAGGCACTGACCAACGCAGATTTAGAGCCCCATACTCCACAAACCAATTCTCCCATCTCTCAATATCCAGACCAACACTGATGAAATGGCATGAAAAGAAGTTAGGTACAGCCGATAAGGGTATTCCAGAGGAGTCACCAGGCGGAATCTCTCAGACAACCGTACGAACAGTATTATTGGGCTACCCCTCAAACAGTCAGAACGATCTTCTCTCCAGGCATCCAGGCCATTCAAAGTCTCTTCCAGTATCACTGTCGCAGGATTGTGACAGTTGGACATCCATGAAGTAATAGCTGCAAGTTATGGGTCCACCAGTAGCTCCCCGGTCACCAATAACAATTTTGAAACCAAGCCCAGAACGATGGCTCCGGCATATCCAGCTTCACCAACCTCCTGCAAATGCACATACCACAACACTGCCGAAAGAGAAATCATTCCTCCAGTAACCAAGGATCTACCCACCGAGGGTGAGACGTGGAGAAGACCAGCCAAAAAATCCCCGGGAGATCGAGAAAACTCAGGCATAGCAGCTGTCACAATAGGATTTACTCCGAACATGGCAAAAAATTCCTCATAAGTCGGACAAACTTTTTCCAATCCAAAGCGGAATACATGGTCTTCTGGGTACCAAAATTGTATGTTCCATTCTATGGGCTGATTATGCCATAAAGAGACTCGACGCATGTTGAAAGCATCGTAGTTGATGTTATAGGAGCACATCACCTCCAAAGTCTCTAGGTAGTTGGCGAACTCAACACTACCAGGGAGAGCCATCTCACAGAATAAGAAAGTTAGGATGTGAAGGTGTGATGAATTCACTCCACCCTTACCCATTTTTATACTTGAAAACCCTCATAAAAAGACATAACCCCTGCAGAAATCGGAGGGAACCCTTACCCATAAGGTACCAAAGGCTGAAGAGGGTACCAATCAAAGCTTTGATTGATTAGACTGGACTGACCTGCCGATAGGCATGACAAGCTGCTTGCCGATTGGCAACCCCATATTTTTAAAAACTTACCTTTTTCCTCTTTTGTCAAAATCAGAAAACTCAATAAAAATAATTTGATAATCTCAACAGAATTTCAAAATCCCCTTCCATTTTATATAAATTCTCATTTTAAATAAAACTTTCCTTCATATCCTAAAAATATTTCTTTTTACGGCCTCAGCAGAAAAGTAAAAAGTGCATATGTATTCATCTATTCATTACTAACAGAAGATAAATAAAAAAATCCATTGCATTGCATAGATATGTTTCTGTGTTACATCATTTTGTAGGAAAATAAAGAAAAGAAGAAAAATAACGGGACTCAGCCCGAACCCACATTCTCTCTATCTGTCTCTCTCTCACCTAACCTTCACCTCTCTCTCTAAGAACTCCCATCCCTGCGACGTGCTCTCTTTACCTCGCGGCGAGACGACGCACCACCGCTACCTGAACCAGACTCCTCCCCGAATGAGGTAGACGACACCAAGAAAGAAGGAATAGGAACCGCATCTGGAATATGGGCAGTCACCAAAGATATCTAGTCCCTAATATCCCTCAGACAAGTGTTGGACACCCGAAATTGCTGCAAGAAAAGTCAAAATTAGTATTAAGCAGAAAAGGTCAAAAGTAGCCAAAAAGAAGGAAAGGAACAAAAAGATATACCAAAGGACGAAGAACCTCCTCTGTCTAGCCCAAATCCTCCAGGTCCATCGCATGAGGATGATGCAACATAGGCACCATCTCTGCATCAGCCAGTCGGATGTTGTATGGAGGGGTATGCAACCTCACAAAGAGGACCTCCGAAGTCGCCACCACCGTAGATGTCGATGGAACGCCACCGCTATGGGAGGACCCCACTGTCCGACTCGAACCCGCAGTAGGGAAAGGAAGTGCATCATATATGCTGGCCGCCATCAGCCAACTCGTCACAAACTCCATATAATCATACGACACAGCCGTATCGGTGTACATTAGATAGGACTCACCAATCATCGCCGCGATCCTCGCATCCTCTGATAGCAGCCGCTCCCGCCTCGTAGACATTGGGGGACTCGCAAGTGGCACCACAACCTACTCCTCAACAATCTTTCGAGCCACCCTCTCCTTGAGATACCAAGAGTGGCCAAACTCATGCGCTAGCAAACGCCTCATCTGCGCATTCACCCCAGTCGACCCCGTGTCCTGAACAACCATCCCCCAAGGGTAAAAGGTCACCTGAAATATCCCCAGCAGATATAAGATAATACAGAATCAGAGCATACAAAGACCAAGACTGAATAAGGAAAAACTCTTACCGTATCACTGGTCAGGCCATTCAAGACCTAACGTACCGCCTCCAGAGAAAGATACTTCCTCGACTTCCAATTGGCCTTCCACCATCGATACAACCGGTAAAAGTCCCCAACAGTCTCATCCTTCAGAAAAATCAGCTGGGTAGTACACCCAATCATCTCATAAAACCACGTGTGTCAAAGATAAAAATTCTCAATAAAAAAGAGACGCTCAGGAAAATGCGAATGCATGAAAAGAAAATGCCCAAATGAAAGAATACCTCAAGAAGATACGTGGCTCCAGTAAAAGTCTGTCGGCAGCACTGGATAAATGCATCTAGAGAAAAATAAAGGGTCGCCAATGTCAAGCTCCCCCAATCATAGAGAAGGATGTTCGAAAACATCCTCAAATATGGCAAAAACCATAAGTGGACGACGTCGCGACTCGACGCCACCAGAAATCCTCCCAACACCAGTAGAATAAACAGTTGGGCCATCTGTCTCACCTGTAGCCCGTCCTCCACTTCAATCACCCTACCCAGCAAAACATCCCTCAATAGGGACAGACGAATAGAGTCCCCAGACGCTATCCTCCCCACATCACCAAGCGCCTCCCACACCGCCTCTGGCCTCACCCGTAAAGAGAGATCCACCTCTATCTACTCTCTATCGTAACCCAACCCCAGTAGCTGTTGCACATCTATGGGAGTTACAGTCATCGCACCGAAGCCAAAATTGAAGGTGTGGGTAGTATCCCACCACCTCTCCCCCAGAGAGAATAAGACCATCGTCGAACGAGGCGTCTCATTCAGAATGGACGCCAGCCTCCCAAAGCCTGCTGATGATACTACCCAACGCACCGAAGGTGGAAGGTCTACCATACATCCTTAAGCCCCATCGTCCCGCGGGCACGCATAGTCAACAAAGAAACATCAGACTGTGAAAAGAAAAACCTTTTCAAAATCCATGAAATAAAGGAAATCACCAAAAAAGAATGCCAAAAGTCATTTTTGTACTTACATAACCACCAGGGTTAACTACCCTCGAAGAGCGATGATGTGACGGATCCCGCAGCAAATTTTTCTCATTCGTAATTGCCTCGAATGCACAAAAGAGTTCTCGCTCCCCAAAGCAAGAGGCGCCCTGGCCCTCCACTCCACATTTGCCCAGTCGTCAACAGCCAACCACTCCCTGTGTATCACAGTGCTCATAAAAGTGACCATTTTTTAGATTGCAAAATGCTAGAATGATTCACAGAAGAAAATTGCGAAAAGAGAGAAGGCAAGAAGTTAAGAAAAATAAGGGGAACTCTCCCCTTTTTTATAGGAAGCCAAGGGTCATAATGATTGACATTGCACCCCCACTTACCGATCGGCACTGACCTTTTACCTTCTCGAGGTAGTCCAAACGTTTGTGCCACTATCGAATGACACCCTCCACACCATGCCGATCGGCACCCCCTTTTGTTTTCGTACAGAAACTCCCAGAAAATACCAGAAAACCCTGAAAAATCTTCAGAAAATTCCTAAAAATCCTAGGGGGGATTTAGAATATTTTCACTAAGAAAATTTCACACTCCCTCAAGCTAGAGACCTACTTCCCCAGCGAAACTCTCAAAATCCAAGTGAACCTCCCCCCGTCAATGTCCCCAGAGGACCCCTGAAGTATCCCCGAGCAAAGAGTCCTAACCATGGACAACCTAATCACTTCCCCATTGGAATTTATAGCATCAGATTGGCTATTACCTCGCAAAGTCTCCGAAGGATACATAGATTTACCCAGCAATCAGCTCCCCAGCTCAAATCAAAGTCACGAGGTAATTTCCACGACATAGTTACCCGAGAACATCTCAATTTAAGCCCTCATAATTGTCTTCGACCCACAGAATTGGTCATCTCAACTTAAGCCCTCAAAATTGGCTTCAACCTTCAGAATTGGTCATCTCAACCTAAGACCTCACAATTGGCTTCGACCCGCAGAATTGGCCATCTCAACTTAAGCCCTTAGAATAGTCTTCGACCAGCAGAATTGGTAATCTTAACTTAAGCCCTCAGAATTGGCTTCGACCCGCAGAATTGGTTACCTCAAACTTAAGCCCTTAGAATTGGCTTCGACCCGCATAATTGGTCATCTCAAATTAAGCCCTTAAAATTGGCTTCGACCCGCAGAATCAGCCATCCTCATCCCTAAGCCCTCATAATTGGCTTCGACCCGTAGAATTGGTCATCTCAACTTAAGACCTCAGAATTGGCTTCGACCCGCAGAATTGGTCACCTCAACTTAAGGACTCATAATTGGCTTTGACCCGCAGAATTGGTCATCTCAACTTAATCCCTCAGAATTGTCTTTGACCTACATATTTGGTCATCTCAACTTAAGCCCTTATAATTGGCTTCTACCCACAGA
The DNA here is from genome assembly GCA_949130495.1 of Sambucus nigra. Taxonomy (NCBI): domain Eukaryota; kingdom Viridiplantae; phylum Streptophyta; class Magnoliopsida; order Dipsacales; family Adoxaceae; genus Sambucus; species Sambucus nigra. The sequence goes on from OX422207.1 coordinate 726,650,007, forward strand.
ATTGTTTATCTTAACTTAAGCCCTCAGAATTGGCTTCAACCCGTAGAATTGGTCATCTCAACTTAATCCCTCAGAATTGGCTTCCACTCGCACAACTGGTCATCTCAATTTAAGCCCTCAGAATTGGCTTCGACCCGCAAAATTGGTCATCTCAACCTAAGCCCTCAGAATTGGCTTCGACCCGCAGAATTGTTCATTTCAACTTGAGCCCACAGAATTGGCTTCGACCCGTAAAATTGGTCATCTCAACTTCAGCCCTCAGAATTGGCTTCGACTCACAGAATTGGTCATCTCAACTTAAGCCCTCAGAATTGGCTTCGGCCCGCAGAATTGGTCATCTCAACTTAAGCCCTCAGAATTGGTTTTGACCCGCAGAATCGGTCATCTCAACTTAAGCCCTCAGAATTGACTTTGACTCGCAAAATTGGTCATCTCAACTTAAACCCTCAGAATTGGCTTTGACCCACAGAGTCGGTCACCCTCATCTTTAAGCTCTTAGAATCGACCTTAACCCGCAGAATCAGCCATCCTCATCCTTAGGTCCTCAAAATCGGCCTCGACCCTCTGAATTGGTCATGCTCTTTCGAAGGCATCGTGCGGTGTCTATTCGATGGATATCATTTTTTCCAAACTCACCCGCCGAGGGGCTCTATAGACACCCCATTTTAATACCCCCTAAACTCTCCTTAGGTCCCTACCACCTCCCTTAAACACTAAAAACCTAAGTGAGACCCCGGGTACGGACCTAGAGGCCATCGGGCACTCTCAAGCTCCATTTAACCAAAATTCAAACTCTTTATCTCGACCAAGACTGAATTAATTTCCAAAGGGCATGAAAACCCCTTTCCAACGGTCCACCCCGTGCGCAATTATGACTTACGGTGCGGACGAATGACCCGTTTTCCCTTAAAACTTGATAAGGAGGCCACCGGATGCTCCCAGACTCCGTTTGACCAAATTCAACTCTTCAGCTCGATCGAGATTGAATGAAGCATCAAAGGGCACTGAAACCCCTTTCCAACGATCTACCCCGTGCGCTATTCTAACTTACGGTACAGACGAACGATCCGTTTTACTCTAAAAGGTCACCGAATGCTTCCAGGCCCCGATTGACCGAATTCAACTTCCCAAACTGAGACAAACTCTTTGGAAGGTTGAAGTAAATCTCCTAACCTTTCCAATGGTCCATACTTTGCGCGATTCTGACTTACCATGCGGACGAACAATCCATTTGTGTCCGACGATCCCCCGTCCAAAGGAACGACGAACGCTTTCGAGCCATATTTGACCCAAAGTCAACTCCTGGACCTGGGAGCAGTCCAAATACTTTCAAAGGTCTCTGAAGTACCTTTACAAAGCTTCATCTCGTGTGCGATTCAGATAAATGGTTTGTGCTCTATGACCGATTTTCTTAAGGAACCTGAAAGCGAATGTCAAACGGCAGGTTCCAAATCCTACCTATCGGTAGTGTGCCTAAACACACCTGCCGATTAGGAGGACTAGGAATATGCCGATCGGTAATGTCCTGAGGCCTATAAAAAGGAGGGCCTGACCTTATTGCAAGGGGACACCAGATCTGAAATCCAGCACTCTCAGCAAGCTCAAAAAACCCCTCTCGAAGTCAGCGTGATTTTCACATTCAAATCCATTTCCAACCTTCAACTTTCATCATCTTTTTCATCAAAATTGGTGAATTAACTATCCTCCATCACCACCCAAGTGCAAGTGATTCTCTCCAACATTCTATATCAAGCTCAAGATCTTTAAGAAGGTCCAACTTTCTCAACTCTCTCTTCAAATTCTCCTAAATTCTCATTAACTTATTTTATTACTTAGCACTTTTATTCTCTCCATCTCACATATCTTAATATACTTTTTATTTAGTATTATTGCACATATCTTACTTTCATATAAATAAAACCCAAAAAAAAGAAAAAGAGGGTTTGCTCATAAATTCCAAATGGGAATTCTCACACTTTTCTCACAACTAAAACACCTTTTTACACACACACATACATAAGAGAAGTCCACGATTGGATTTATCGGATAAATCCCACCCTTCATTTTGTATACAAACTACGTGGACTTTGATGCCTCTATAGGCTATGCAGGCGTCTTGGGGTAAAACTCGAGACTCGAGTCCTATTCCTACTTTTCTCCCATTTTCTATTTTCTATATTCTGTAACTTAATTCTCCCAAAATCTATATGTTTACATATACATATATGTGTTCTTAGTGGTGTATTATTCCATATGCTTTATCATTCCATTATAATGATCAACGCTAGGATAATCGTATAAATCCTATTTTCTAATATTACCTTGTAGGAACATTCTTATGGATGACTCGCTTTATCTCTTCCATGCTACAAGTCGATGATTCCTATCTCCACTACATATACATATACACACATATCACGGGGAAATAAAGGAAAATAGGAATAACCCATGAGAGACCATAAGGGATAAATGGGTGCCTAACACCTTCCCATTTCGTAACTTAGCCTTCGAACCCTTTTCGAATCATTTTGGTTTCGTATGTATCAGTATGTCTTTGGATGCTGTCCTTCGGGATGACTCCCATTTCTTTTGCCTATTTTGGGTAAAATAGATTGGCGACTCCATCTCTCTACATTTTTCACCTCATCACCGACGCCGGCCAAAGTGCTCTCGAGAGGGATGCACGGGACCAAGATCATCTCGAGATGAAGACACCCCTCTTCTTTATCCCTCCCGCCGCGAGGATCGGGGATGGCCACAAGGATGAAATTTTCAAAAATAATTACTTATAATACTTACAAGGGTGGTCTGCATTCCAAGGATTGTTGAATTCTTTCCCTTTTAGAGTGTCCAAATAATAAGTTCATGGACGAATAACCATTGAGATACGATATGGAACATGCCAATTAGGCTCCAGCTTGTTGTTCTTCTGGATTACTTTCTTGAGTACCAAATCTCCTTGCTTCAGGTTTGTTAATAGGCAACCATCCGAATAGAATCATCTTCGTGGATTTATTCTATCGTGTAAAAATCTATTCACCTCATGAGGTCACTCTTGGCTAAATCAATGTTCAATACCCTATGAGTTGGCAGACCTGTTTCCAATGGTATTACTGCCTCAGTTCCAAAAGCTAACATGTATAGAGTTTCTCCTGTAGCCATTCCGGGAGTAGTCCTGTATGCCTAAGGACACTATGGAGCTCATTAATACCGTTTCCTTTAGCTTCATCCAACCTTTTCTTTAACCTATCTAATAAGGTTTTATTAGTGATTTATGTATGGCAATTGCATTGTGAATGCCCAGGTCCCGAATAAAATTTATGGATGCCTGACCGAATACAATCGTCTTCAAATTATTCATTTTGAAACTAAATGCCGTGGTCAGTGATGGAGGCATAATCATGCCATATCTGCAAATGATTTGATTCCATATGAATTAGAACACTTTTTGATAAGGTATATAAACTAGGGGATCAACCTCCACTCATTTGGTAAAATAATTAAAATCTATAACTAGGTACTTGAATCTTCCTTTGGTGGTCAGAAATGGTCTGACCAAGTCAATTACCCATATAGAGATAGGATACAGAGAAGTTATGGGTGTTAGTCTCGCTCTTGGTCTTTTGTCACTTATCACACTTCTTAGCGACACAATCTACCTTCACCGTCGACCAGTAGTAACCTTCCATTGCTATTTGTTGTCTTAGAGACACCCCATATACGTGTTCTACATATTAACCTTCATGTACCTCTTTTATAAAATCACTCACTTCATTTGGATAAACATAATATAGTACAGAAACAATGTATCCTCGCCTGTATAGGACACCTTTTTTATTATCATATAACTAGTTGTTTTTTACCTTATCTACCTAGCTTCCTTCTGGTTGGATGGAAGTGTTCCTCTTTCGATGTATTCTCTGATAGGGTCCATCCATGAAGGACCTAACTCCACAGGTATGATGATGATTTCCATCCCATTAATGCTTATATGGGAAAGAATCTCAATTGGGATTGTTCTTTTGAGTTCTCTTGGAATTGCTGAAGTAAGTCGAGCAAGAACATCTGATCGGGCATTTTTAAGTCCAAGAATCCTCATTATTTTGACTGAAGTGATAAGAGAAATAACCTCCATTGCTTTTTTGTGATATATGATCATGGTTTCTCCGTTGACACCATAAATTTGCTGCATACAATCAGTTGAGAATCACTATATACTAATACCTGATCTGCACCTAGTGATGAAGCCAATTCTAATCCTGTGATCAATGCTTGATATCCGCCCTATTTATTGGAAGCTTTGAATTGGAATCTCAGAGAATATTCCACATACAAGTTATTCAGAGTGTTGATGATGTGGCCTGCTCCACTTTCAGTAGTATATGAGGATCCATCTATAAACAACTACCAAATTAGAATGTCGTCAGATAACTCTTCTTCTCTGAGTAATCCATGATTGAAAATTATATTTCTTAATTGTAATTGTTCTTGAGCAGCCGATGAGTTAGATTGATCGACCACAATCTATGATTATTTTAAAGCTAAGCTCTCTTCGATAAAAGTCTACTTGGTAGGCAAATGCGAATTATGTCGCTCTTCTGCATATGTGAATTCAACAATAAAGTTTGCCAGTGCTTGGCCTTTAATTGCAACCCTAGCTTCATAAACAATTTCATACTCTCCCAATTTAACTTCCCAAGACATTAGCCTTCCAAACTTCTCTAGTTTGTGGAGGGCTTGTCACAAAGGCAAATCCATGTAGACAATAATGGCGTGGGCTTGGAAATATGGTCTCATCCACCTAGAGGCTTCAATAAGAGTTGGGGATAACCTCTCTAATCATGGATTCTTGATCTTTGCTCCTCGAAATGCCTTGATAGTATAATACATTGGCCCTTGAACTCCACCATCCATTCAGATCAAAGATGAACTTACAGCCGACTCTAAAACATCCAAGTACAAATATAATTTTTCTCTCAAAAGTGGTCAGGAAAGGAGTGGGGGAGAACCTAAGTACTTCTTTAGCTCCATAAAGGCCTTCTCACATTCATCATTCCACTCAAAGATCTTTCTAAGAACCTTGAAGAATGAAATACATTTATTAGTTGTTCGGGAGACAAAATGGATCAATGCAGCTACTCTTCCCGTCAGCTTTTAAACTTCTTTCTTGTTAGCCGAGGAATGCATTTCAAGCAAGGTTTTAATTTTGTCAAAGTTTGCTTTAATTCCCCTTTGATTAACAATGTAAACTAGGAACATCCCTTCCTGTACTCTGAAGATGAATTTAGTTGGGTTGATCGTCATCTGGTTCTTTTCCAATTGATCAAAGGTTTGAGCAAAGTATGCAATGTGTTCGGCAACATGTTTACTCTCAGTGAGCATGTTATCTACGTAGACCTCCATAATTTTACCATTTTGATCTTTTTAAATTTCTTGTTCACTAGTATCTGATAGGTAGCTTCAGCATTTTTTCGACCTAAAAGCTATAACATTGTAACAGTAAGTTCCTCGACTGGTATTGAAGGAAGTTCTTTTCTTGTCTTCAGGCGTCATTTTAATCTGGTTATAACCAGAACATGCATCCGTAAAATTAAGTAACTCATGGCCTGCTGTAGCATTGACCAATTGATCAATCTTTGGTAAAAGGATATGATCTTTTGTACATGCCATGTTGATATCTGTAAAATCTACACACATACACCATTAATTATTTTTCTTCTTGACCATCACCACATTAGCTAACCAACTAGGTACTTGACGTCTTCAATGAATCGTGCTCACTATAATTTCTCCGATTCCTCATGGATTGCTATATTCTTCTCGGGGATGAAGACTCTTCGCCTTTTCTTGATCGGCTTGGAGCCTGGATAAATATTAAGCTCATGTCATATGAAGTTCAGATCAATTTCTGACATATCTTCATGGCTCTAAGTGAAAACATTTTTTCTTTCTCTAAGGAACATGATTAACCCATGTTTGAGAGAAATAGATAATCTGGAACCGATCTGGGTGGTTCTTTTTGGCTTCTCTTCGTCCAACACAATAACTTATTTTTCTTTTATAATTTACCCCTTCACTTGGTGGTGCTCTTTACAACATCATCAACTAGGGTTTCTTCCACTCGAGGATCTAGAGTGTCAATGTGGAAAGTGGTTGCGCTGTTAAGTTGCGTTTCTTGTTGGTTGGACGACGTATAATAACATTCCCTGGCATCTTTTTTACTGTCATTTACTATATCGACTCCATAATTTATTAGAAATTTCATGCATTGGTGCACTGTAGATGGCACAACCTCTAACTGCTTGATTCCCACTCTACCCAGGATGATATTCTAAGCTGATGGGACATTCTTATCTAACACAAAGATCAAATTCTTTTTCTCATGCTCGCCAACTAGGTGCCGAACAAGACTTACAGCTTGATAGTTCCTAATGGGTATACTTTCTCTCCTGTAAATAGAAATAAGAGGTTTATAGTATGGTTCTAACTTGCTAATCTTCATCCCTAGGCTATCGAAATAGTTATAGAAGTCTACATCAGTTGAGCTCCCATTATACACTAAGATCCTTATGACTCTACCATGATGAAATCATCATGTGATAACTAGCAAATCGTCATGAAAGTAAAGAACCCCGCTCAAATCATTTTTGGAAAATCCAATCACCAGCCTGTCTCAGTTAACTTTCCTTGGTCGACCATAACTGGATTTAGCCATATCAATTTATCTGCTAGTTAGATAGACCTTGATTTCATTCAAGTAATCTTTCCTTTTTGCTATCGCGCTTCCTCCTCCGGCATCACCACCTGCAATAAAATGGCACCCAAAGAATATCATGCTGACCTACACCTCTTGCTCTTTAGGCTTCTTCAGCAAGTCTGGATCTTCTTTAAGATCATCGTTTCTTACTCTTTTATTGTAATCCCTTGGTCGCGCTGGAGATTCAGACCTCTTTCGATAATTTCGATTGCCATTCTAATCAATAAATTTGCTCAACTTTCCCCACATAATAGAGTTTTTAACATCATTCTTTAGCGTAATGCACCCGTTGGTATTGTGCCTATGAACCCTATAAAAATCACAGTAGTTGGACTTATCCCTCTTATTAGGGGGTGTCTTTAACTTTCCAGGCCAATTTAATTCTCTGTTTCCTTTGATATCCTCTAGGATATGGTGAACACCATTATTGAGAGAGGTATATTCATCATACTTCTTGATCTGATCCAGCTTCTTGTCTTTCTAATCCTTTTTGAAAGAATTATAATTATTTTCCCTTCACCTTTGGTACCAGGGGCTTCCTTTGCTGCCATAGCTTCCTTGACATTCATTATTCTTCCAATTTTAGCCATTAGTTCTATCATGATTTTGGGTTGATTCTTCATTAAAGCACAGTAAAAATCTTTAGCAAGCAACCCACGCATAAATGTTGCAAGGTCTATTTTCTCCTCATAGTCCACCACCTTTAGTTTTTCATTGTTAAAACGAGTAATATAGTCTCTGGCGCTTTTCCATGGCTTTTGTCGCACGGTCAAGAGATGAGTGACATTATTGATAGGCTTAGCCCTAAAACAAAAGTTATCTATGAACAATTCAACTAACTGATAAAAACTAGAGATTTTACCTCTTGGGAGATTATTATACCAAATTTGGCCTGGTCCTATGATGGAACTGGAGAAAGATCTACATATCATTTCATCAGGCACTAAGTAGATGTCGATAGCAATTTGATATTGCTCAATGTGAAGGACTGGATCCGTTTTCTCATCATACTTGGGGGTGACCACTGGTGGCTTGATCATAAAAGGTGAGGAGTAGTCCATAATTTCCAGGATAAAAGGTGACCCTTTGATGAAACTCCTTTCCAATGGATATTTAGTTTTAGCCATTTCACCTAGACGATCTTCCAATAATGTTCTTTTGTCTTAGAGTTGGCCAAGGTAGATCTAGAGGCTTTACGGTGTCTATGTGTACTGAAATCTCCTCCTGAGAGGTCTGCTAGGCACGTATAGAGCCCCTTATGCTGGCTCTAGATCTTATGGACCCTTATCTGTATTCACTATGATGCTCCTGCTCCTTATGATGTCATTTAGTTACTCGGGAGACTAAACGATCAAAAGCAGATTCCTTGCTTAGCCTCTCCAAGACACTTAGTCTTTTTTTGGCCACCATCATAGTAATCTATTGATCAGAATGAAGAAGTTGCACCATGATGTTATGAACTATCATGGGAAGAACGAGAATGATTTCTTTAATGTCTAGATGGTGATGGTGGCATATTCGTTCTATAATTATAAGACTTAGCTTACATGGTGAGGGAGAATTGCTTAACAGACTCTTGCATGACTTCTTGACCTCTAGCCAGGTTGAGTAGAATTCCTTATAAATCTGTCGCACTAGGAGAAACAGATGAGATGATGGTATTGCTCTCATTTCGAGCGTTATTTTTAGGATCATTCATTTCTTTTAATTCAAAGAAATAAAATAAATGACAGAGAACAATGACAGAAAAACGTTCCCATAGATAACACCAATCTATTGATGTTTAAAAATGGACTAACTGTAAATTTATAACCCCAGATAAAAATAATATAAGTAACTCAAACCACACATATAAGAGGCAAGGTTTTTAGAGTGGTTCAACTTTAAAATAGCCTACGTCCACTGTTATTTTTATTTAGTAGGGTTTACAATTGCTCAGTATGATGTGCATATGAGTGATTTGAGTTCTCCCTTAAGCTAAGGGAATCGTTTGTATATATAGAGGTAAAAAACCCTCGAAATGGAGCACCTTTATATTTCTAGGCCTTTACATCTATGTACAATAAATGAAACTCTTGAAATTCAGTGCTGGTTTTCATTCCATCCGAGTAACTATTAGTATTCCTAATAGTTGGCCTTTCATCCGATTAAGTATCTCTGAAGCCGATCAAGTAGGACGATTGAACACGTTGGAGGACATGTATAAATTCATCAGTAGTCCATGTGGGAGTGCCATTTTTACATACAACCATTACGTTCCTTCTTGTTTGGTTCCATATGTCTCTTCAGAAGAGGGATCGGGTTTTAGGAGTGGAGGTTTTATCGCTCGCCACCGGGGAACGCATGTCCTCCGCAGAGGGTGAGGGAGAGTGAGAGATTGTGGGTTCGGGCTGAGTCCTGTTGTTTTGAATTTTTCTATTTTTTCCTATTTTCTTACAAGGATGTAATCATGCAACAAAAATTATATATATGAAGGACATGCACTTTTATTATTTTCTTAAATGACTTATCCAATAAGCACTTTACCTTTCTACTGAGACTACAAAGAGTATGTTTATTTATTTAGGAAAAATAGTGTAAATTAACTCAGGGAAAAGATTAATTTTGGAAATATAAGTAAAAATGGATAATTAAGAATAAATGACCCGAAGTTTTTTCAAACTAAGGATTTCTTTTCGAGAATTTGATTTTGAGAAAAGTAGAAAGATGGCTTTTTTCAAAATAAGGGGGTTGCCGATTAGCATACCCCTTGTCTTGCTATCCGCATATGGGTCAAGTCAAATCACTCTAAGGTTTTTATTTCACTTTCCTATACTCTTATTGGGCCTCAAATTTACATGAATTTTTAAATCCTTTATCTTTTGCCAAGTTTTTTGTGTATAAAAGGAGGGGTAAGGAATGCGATTCTTCCACCCATACCCACTTTCTTCTTCTTAACCTACATCGAGTGTTTGTATAAAAAGAGAGACCATGTGTTTGTATAATGTGGACTACGAGGCTTTTAACCTACATCGAGTCTCTATGTAGCGCAATCGAGCCATTGAATTGAATATGCAATTAACGTTGGTACATTTTTGGTACCTCAAAGACCATGTTTTCCATTTTGGTCTAGATGAGGTCTATCTGACTTATGAATAATTCTCAGCCATGTTGGGAATAAATACCAATGTAGCGACAGCTATGCTCGAATTTTCTCATTCTCCTCGGTGTTATTAGTAAAGTTTCTCTGTGTTTCCCTTTTGGTGGATCGGCCATTGGTTATTGGGTAGTGATTTCCCTTAGGGATATTATGCACTCCATGCGATTGAGGTATTTTAATGATGCGAGCTATATTGGAGCTACTACCTTAGGCATTACTTCGAGGATTTTACTGGTCACAGGGAACTTATGGTGGATCCCCAGTTGGCTGTGATAATAGTGTGGATGTCTTACCATCGCAGTCCTGTGGAAGTGATATTGGTTGAGACTCTGAATAGTCTTGACGCTTAGAGTGAAGGTCACTCTAATTTTTAGAGGGTGATCTTGGTGATGTTGTTTATGTGGATTTCTAAGAGGTTCCATTTGACGGCTCCTCCTGAGTACCCCTTAACGGGTGTGCTGAATTTCTTTGCTGGTACTTTTTCAAATTCATCCTATCTATAGAGAATTGGGTCAACTGGTTTGTGGATCATGGAGCTCGGTGACTTAATAGGTCGGTGCCATGGTGGGTATAATTGCATCATATTCTGGAGCTGGGAGAGTATCGATATGTGCGGTTAGTTAGCCTACGATAAAATTCATTCTCCTTCGCTTGGTGACTTCTATGCTAAGTTGTGTGGGAGAAAATAGTGCCTCTTCACACACTAAACTTATTTTTGATGGAGGACCTAACTGAATCCCAACACATGATTATGTGTTCTCTGTGGGAGAGTCGTAAGTCATCTACACATGCAAATTAATCTATAGGAAGGGTCGGGAATGTTCCCGAGAATTATTTGAAGTGGTTTTGGAAATGAGTAGTGGAGAAGATCCTGGAGAAAGAGACCATCCAGAGGTGTTTTATTCTTTTTGACACCATGGACGATGGGCACTATTTTTTTCCAGACTGATCAGGCCATACCGCTCCATGGAGTTCATTCAAAATATGAACTAGGTAGGGGAAATCTGGGGATTACATGGAGTAATTGATTATGTTATGAGTATGTTTTTTTAATTGTTCTTAACTAATTAAGTTTAAAATATATTGATAGTTAAGTTTCTTCACTTTATATTACTAGATATTGGTAGTTTTCATATAAGGCCATATCCAAAGTGTGTTATAATTAAAGACTTACTATTTGTAAATTTACATAGTTTTGAAGGAGCATATTAAGATTTATGGTTTAACATTTTTTTTATTATTGTATTTTTCTATGAATTTTTCCTAAAGAATCTAACAAAAATTTTGTGATAGTGTGAGGTAATCAACAATCTTTTCAAATGGATAGCGATAAGAGTTGGATGGAATTGCCAAGAGTTTCTCAAACTTATATTAAAGGAGTTAATGGGTTTCTTGACTTTGCATTTGCCAATAAATACCCCGAGCTAGTGATCAAGTTCCCGTGTAATAAATGTCGAAATATCATTAGCCATAAAAGAGAAGTTGTTTATGAGCATCTCACATTACATGGGTTTGTTAAGAATTACACTAAATGGATTTATTATGTAAAAGGTTCTCCATATACAATGGGAATTAGTGGAGCGGATAAAGGGCGTGACTCGAATACGAGAGATGATATGTGTGAACTACTATATGATATATTTGGAAATCAAAATGAAGAGGGTATGCGATGTGACGACCCGTATGAAGACCAGAATGGGATGGATGAAAATGCATCAACATTTTTCAAATTGTTAAAAGATGGGTAACACGAGTTGTACCCTGGTTGAAAATATTTCTCATCACTTTCATTTATTGTTCGGATATTTCATATGAAAACACTTTATAAGTGGAGCCACACGTCGTTTACAACATTGCTTGAATTCTTAAAAGAGGCACTTCCGGAAGGTGAGAAACTGCCAAGTTCGTACTCTCAAGTAAGAAAGACGGTTAATGATTTAGGGTTTGATTATCAAAAAATTCATGCATATCCAAATGATTGTATCCTTTATTGGAAAGAGAATAAAGATCGTGAGGATTGCATAATATGTCACGCATTAAGATGGAAGAAATTTTCGAGTGAGTCTGATGATGAAGAAGCTAGGTGTCGAAAAATTCCTGTTAAGATTGTTAGGTACTTTCAACTGAAACCAAGGCTTCATAGATTATTTATGTCATTGAGAAGATCCTCCATCATGAGATGGTATGCAAAGGAACGCGATGTTGATGGCATATTAAGATACCCTGCTGATTCTAAAGCATGGAAAACCTTCGATCAACAAAATCCCAATTTTTCTAGTGACTCGCGTAATGTTAGGCTCGAACTAGCAGCTGATGGCTTCAATCCTTTTAAAACAATGATCATTACTCATAGAATGTGGCCCGTTGTTTTGATGATATACAACTTACCTCCGTGGATATGTATGGAATAACCTTATCTTATACTGTCTACGTTAATTGATGGTCCACGCGGCCTAGAAAATAATATTGATGTTTACTTGCAGCCTCTCATCAACGAGTTGAAGGAATTGTTGGATGATGGCATACTTACTTACGATGCATCGACTGAAAAAATGTTTTGTATGTGTGCAGCGTTAATGTGGACAATTAGTGACTTTCCTGCGTATGCAAACTTGTCAGGTTGGACTACAAAAGGGAGATTGGCTTGTCCTTGTTGCAACAAGAATACTAGTTTACAGTGGTTAAAGAATGGGAAGAAATTTTTCTATATGGGCCATCGTCGGTGGTTGGATCACAACCATAAATTCAGAAATGATACTGTTGCTTTTGATGGGAAAGTTGAAAGGGAAGTCAAGCCCACTCAAGTATTCGGGGATGATATCTTGGAGCAATTAGAGGCAACAGAAAGAAATAATGAGAAGGGTCACTCATCGGCGACAAAGAAGAGAAAAACGAGTATTTGCGATGAAGGGAATGGTGATAGTTATCTAAATTGGAAGAAAAAAACATATTCTTTCAGCTGCCATACTGGAAGGATCACATGATTCGTCACAATCTTGATGTTATGCATGTAGAGAAAAATGTGTGCGATAACATACTTTGGACATTGTTAAATGTTGATGGAAAATCAAAGGATAATATGAAGGCTCATCGAGACCTTGAGAACATCGGTATTCGAAAAGCATTGCACCTTAAAATCTTGCCAAATGATAAAGTATATTTACCACCAGGATGCTTCACAATAAGTAAAAGTGATAAAGACGTATTTTGTAAGGTTTTAAAGAATATCAAAGTCCCATATGGTTATGCATCTAATATTTCACGTCGTGTAAACATTAAAGAGCGAAATATTTCTGGACTTAAGAGCCACGATAATCATATCATAATGTAATAACTACTCCCGCTAGCAGTACGAAAATCACTGCCTACGAATGTAGCAAGGTCTTTGAATGAATTATGTAAATTCTATCGGCAGCTCTGTTCAAAGACAATGACCTTCAAAGACTATGACTATTTGCAAGATTGTGTTTCACTTACACTCTGTTATCCTGAGAAAATATTCCCCCCAATGTTTTTCGATGTTATGGAGCATTTGACAATCCATTTAGCTGAGGAGGCAATGATTGCTGGACCAGTACAGTTTCAATGGATGTATCCCATCGAGAGGTACGTTCGTGTATGCATTATATTTGTGTCACCTAAATTAATGCATACGAATACTACTTTAATTTTTTTACAATGACGAAAAAGTTTTTATTCACACTAAGGCCTCGTTTGATACGCCGTATAAGGGGTCCGGATATGATAGGATAAGAGTTGGATTGGATAGGATAAGAATGGACCGCATAAGGCTTATTCCAATACTGTGTTTGGAACAGTTTCAAATAAGAAGACGAGATGGGATATAATAATATAGTCATGTGTTTGAAATGCTCCGGATAGGATTAATTTATCTCTAGTTTTCCAAAAATACCCTTCTTTTGTATTTAATAATAAAAAAATAAAAAAATATATTGTCATCACATATTTTTACTCAATAACATAATATTTAATTCCATGTGGGATATTTTTTTCGGTTAAAAAAAATTAGTGGCAGAAAATTGCTTGAAGTCACAACTGAATAATATTGATTTTACCCAAAATAGTGGCCGGAGACATACAAAAATAAATGAATTAAATTGTACACAACTTTCAACTTGTCTATCATTAGGTTAATAATACATTAAAAAAATACGTGTAACAAAATATTAGCGGTGAATTAACAACACATAACTTTCAACTTATCTAGTAGGTGAGTAACATAATATTTGCATCGATTTAAACCAAAATAGTAGTTCATGATAAAGCAACAAATAGAAAAAAAAAGAAAAAAAAAATGAGGAGGTTACTTATCGTGATGAAAAATATGAATGGAGAGTTATGTGAATCAAAGGGACCGACGACTGCTATTTAATACTTGAGATAGTGCAAGCTGCGTGAGTCTTTTATAACTTAACAAGGGTAGAGTAGTAATTTTTAATCAAATTTTGACACCGTATAACTTTATACGACCTTAGAGGTGGGAATTTTTTATCCTACTCCTTGTGGGATAAGGAGCTCACTTTGGATAACTTATTCCATCTCATATCCCATCCTAAATTACACCAAACATTGGATAGGATAATTTTATCCAATACGAACCTCTTATACATCACATCAAACAAGGCCTAAAAGAATATGTTCGTAACCGAAGTCGTCCAGAAGGTCCAATTACTGAAGGATACCTAGTAGAGGAATGCACGACATTCTGTGCGAGGTGCCTGGGTGATGTTGAGAGTAAGTTAAATCGACCTTTACGAAATGATGAAGTCGATGCCAACTCAAGTTCAATAGGTCGTACATTAGGTAAAGGAGTAGCATTTATGCTTTAAGACACTTCGTTTTCACAAGCACATCGGTACGTGTTATTTGACTCTGCCGCGGTGAACCTTTTTCGCGAGTAAGATAACATTTGAATGAATTTTAAACTTTATGTAGTTAAATATCACTCTACATTATTCAATTTATACATACATGTTTTAGGAAACATATAACAATGCTAAAACGGGAGAGACCTCATGTAGGACACTACGAAATTAACCGCATTCAGAACGAAACGTTTCACAAGTGATTTGGGGATCATGTAAGTGATCTTTGTATTTATATGTAACAACATTTTAAAATCTTAATAGCACGTTTAATTTTTACGCATCTAATTTTTGTTACTCAATCATATGAAAAATTTAGGTACGGAATCTAAATGAGGGTGAGGTGTCAAAGCAAGTTGCAACTTTGTGTTCAGGGCCCTCCCAATGGGGTAGGAGATACACGGGGTATATATTATAAATGGGTTCAGGTTTCGTACAAAGAAGTGTGAGAGAAGATTGAATACTCAGAATAGTGGAGTTATGCTTGATGCCACCACTGAAAGTTTTGCAAGTGCATAGGATAAACGACCTGTTTCGGGGGATGTAACATATTATGGAGTATTAACAGATATATTTGAATTGCGCTATTCAAATAATTTCAAGTTTGTGCTATTCTAGTGTGATTGGGTTGATACCCATTCGGGGACGGCAAAGGATGATTTTGAGTTCACATTAGTGAACTTCAAACATTCACTATACAAGCATAATCGAGTGTCAGATGAACCATATATATATGCATCTCAGGCTAGATAAATTTGGTATGTGTGAGACCCAATTGAAGAAGATTGGAAAGATGTCGTGAAGATGACACCAAGAGATTTGTATGACATGTATGGTAAAGATACTTATGGAGATGACACAATAGATGCAGAAGTTGAGCCATACAATATCCAACAACTGGATGACACTCTAATCAACCATGATAGGGATATTACATGGGTTAGGACTGGTGTGGAGGGAACGACTGTTGACAACATAGTTGATATAGATGGCGGTGATGATATCCGTGTTGATATTGATGTGGATTGTAGTGATGAGGATATTTTTGAGACAGAGACTCGTGAAGATGATTCAGAGGTGGACGAGGAAGCTAATGAGAGTGATATAAATGAAAGTGATGAAAATGAGGAGACCAGTGATGATTATGATATTGAATGTGATGATTATGATACTGACATGGATGAATATGACAATTGATATGAATTTTTCAGTTATGAATGGTTTTATTTTTAAGGATGCTTAGATGTTCACGAAATTTGACATTCTTTTCTTAGTTTAATATTTTAAAAATGTCTAATGTCTGAATGCATTTTATTTGTTTCACATCATATGTATGAATGGATAAATGATGATGTGAGTCAAGTTCTTTTTGTTTTATTTATGTGTTTATTGATGATTAATGAATGACCGCATTTTTTGATGATGATGAGTATTGATTATTGAGTTTGAAATTATTTTCGTAAATGCCTTTTTATTCTTGATGATGATGTTTGATTCTTCTGCTTTCTTGTGCATGAGTATTTTTTTCCTCATTGTTCCTAAGTATCATTAATATTGCCTTAGCAATATGTTCTTCTTAGGAATTTCATGCTTTCATGATTTATAGTTAGAAAAAAATTTATTAGATGTCTTCGTCTTTGGCTTAAGATAACCAGATAATTAATTTATTTTTGCCCCTAAGCATTATTTAAGGGACATTTTGCCCTTACGTCTACTCACGAATCATCTCATTATCCCATTGCCTAATTCTTAGAAGGCAGGCTACACATATCGTAGGCTTCACGTCGATGCAGAAGTTTCTTAAAAATGGGTCTGCTAGTTATCTAAACTTATTAATCTTAGGCATCCTATATACCATCTATGCATTGGTCCAATTAAAGTACTATAAAAAATGTCAGTAGCACATTTGATTTGTCATGAAGTAGATATCTATTGCATTATGATACCATTCTACGTGGTGTATATAATGTGTTTTTCCATCTTACTCTGGTGTGATGACATGTGAACTCAATTTTGATGGAGTGGGATAGTTTAAATTTTTTTTGGAACAAATAGATGCTATGCAATTCATCAAGAAGTTATTCAATGACTGGGATTGAGAACTTGTTTTTGATGGTTAGTTTGTTGACCTCCTGTAATCAATACACATTCTCCATGTGATATCTTTTTTCATGATCAATAAGACTGCGGATGCAAAGGGGCTGCTAGATGGCCTTATGACACCAGATTATAACATTTCTTTCACATTTTTAAATTTTTTGACTTTTGATGTGAGGGTACTAGTAGGGCCTAATGTTGATATGTTCACTCCCTTCTCAAGTGGAATATAATGGTCTTGCATTCTTTTAGGGGTAGTTCAGTAGGTTCGGATATGTACATCTTCTATTGTATTGGGCACTATGTTTAGTTGTTCTGTGGCTAATTTATTCTTGCAGCATGGCTTGTTGAGTGCCTTTATTGTGATCATATGCAGATGCGTCCTTCTATGATCTCCTTGTAATTCTACTATTTGGCCTCTTATTTCAAACTTTAGAGTCATTTTCTTCAAGTTCAAGCATATAGGGCTGATTTTTCTCCTTGTACTTTCCATTTTATTTACTTCTAATATGAAATATTATGCCAAGTCGATTAACATTGAGTTTAATTGTACCTCCCTTAACCTGATACAAACTCTATATGATGGGGATTTTTTGCACATGTTTCCCTAAACCCATAGATTTTTTATATGAGGTAATAGAGGTGTAACTTATATGTGACTATCAACCTCTTCTTCAAAATCAGGCATAATTGGATTAAATTGGTTAGAATAAAGCTCAATAATCAATACTCATCATTCACCAAAAGTTATCCTTCAAAAACGCATATGGAAATGGCATATGGATTTTTAGTAATTATGTCACTGCGTTCTTAGTGTTTTCAATGGGTGACTCATCAACGCTTTCTGACTCATTCCCCTGCAGCTTAAACTGATCATTAGGTATTGAAGTAATATACAATGCAAATGTAATTGATCATGCAACTATATTAGTCTTTAAGTATTAATAAGGCATGCATGATACAGTTTTAATAGTGGTATGACACCTGGTTCAATGATATGCCCTCAAGCATGATATTCTTGGTCTAATTTGTGTTACAGCAGATACGGATGGATTTACAGCATAAAAGGACACTGCCATTTAATTTTTTTCGCTACGATTTCTTGTGAGGGAGAGAATGACTAGTTGAAATATCTTAGTTTTCTTCTTTATTCAACTAGGTGTCAAACACTCACGCCTAGGAATCGATGTTAGTAAGAATGATCTGATTCCTAGTCGGGGAGATAGTGAAATCGAAGTCAACTGATTCTAATTAGGAGAGTACATAATAATGTAATTTTTGCAAGAAACATGGATTGTGAAGTACTGCTGGTCACATACTTGGACGTATCTCTCGAGGCTTCGTTAAAATCAAAGGAAGTGTGAAACCCAATTGTGGAAAGGTTTGATAAGAGGCTGGACTAGTGGAGGAGATAGTAGATTTATATGAATATGTGACAAACTATTACCTCAAATAGTCCTACAATAAATATTAGAAGGCTTAACGAATTTCGTCAATAGTTATAAAATCGATATGCGGAGGACTTAAAGATGGATATATGGTGCCAGACTAAACCTTTTTCCATATAAACATCAATCTTGAGATATTATGATCTAAAATAAATATGAATTCAGAAGCAAGCCGATGAATAATTGCTTAATGATAAAATAGGACACTACGTCATACGAAATTTTTATATTTGGTCACTATTCCTCACGTGGGGTTACCTCCACTGTGTATATAATATAAACAAATAAAATCGGTTGCAAAATTAAAACTCAATTTCTTCAAACCAATACTTGATGCTCTGTATCTATTTTTAAAATTTTCAGTTTCATTTGGATCTCTTGTGAAACTTGAGCTTTCTATCTTTTTCTTAATTATTGGATAACTAGGTAGGGATTTATTTTGCATTTTGATATATTTTTTAATTCACCTGGAACTATATGTTTCATTTTGATTTATCAATGCTTTAAGTATATAGCCTTGGGTTTTATTTTTCATTTTTCATTTACTCTTTGTCATATACTCGAAGAGTTGATATGTATGATGCAATTTCCTTACCAAATAAGTCTATGCTTTATTCTTATGAAACTCTTATTTATGTTATTACTTTATCCATGTCTTTGGCAGGAATTTTAATCTATAATTACTAGGAATGGTCAACACCATTATATGCTTTTATAAAATTTATTTTTAGTAACTATTATGTTTCTCTATTGCAATTTTCACCAGATTTGTATTTGTCTATGTGACTGAATGTGTGTTTTAGACTCTTTGTATTTGTGGTGTGAGTGTGTAATGGGTGAGCAAAGTGTATGTTTTGTTGATGTACATTCATATATATATATCTATATAAGAAGAAGAGTTATCTTCCCCTATATAAAAAGAATATATAGGGCTGACATCCTTAGGGAGGACATGTTCCAAACCCTTGACCAGGTGAATGAATCACCTGTGGGTCAGGATGTCATAGGCGTCGACTTCACCATCGCTGAACCAGTAAAGAAGACCGTCGAGGGCGACAACAGGCTCACACCATTTCATATTTCAAGTGTTGAACTTTTTTTAAGAATGTTTGTATATTTTACTTTGTTTTGTATTTTTCGTGCGATTCGTTGTACCCATGTGTTGGGATGTTTAGAGGTGGTAGATGCAACTCATAATGAAGAAACATTCTCATTTTTCATGCTCTAGAAATTTTAATCTATAATTGCTAAGAATGGTCAACACCATTATATGATTTTATAAAATTTGTTTTTAGTAACTATTATGTTTCTCTATTGCAATTTTTGGTCATGTAAATATTTGCGTGGGGTTATTCAAACAAATGCATTGATTTCAAGACTTTAGGCATAGAAATTTTATTTCACCAACTACTAATTCTTGCATCAGGTTTCTGGATTCACCCGATTAATATTGGCACCCTAGGATAATTTTTGAGATATCTAGGTGTGTTGGTAGTCCGATTAAAAAAGATCTGGTTAGTGTGGAGAAGAAATATGGTTCATTTGTTAGAGTTTTAATTGAGGTGGATTTCTCATACCTTCCACCTTTTATTACTGTTGAAATAGATAATTTTAGATTTCTCGTTGACATAGTGGTGGAACACCTACCTATATTATATATTGTGTGTTTTGTGAGGGTGTAGGTTATGCTATTTCTTTGTGTAAAAATATGAAGAAATAATATGTCGATTAGTTGTAGTAAATCAACCCTTGGATGCTTAACATAAAAAGTATAAGTCCCAGGTCAAAGTTGAACATCATAATTATTATGCGTAAAATGTCAAGTTTGATCGATGATAGCAAAAAATTCATGTTTTTGATCTAACAATCATGGCTAAAATGGATTATTTTTCACAAGAATCTCGGTACAGTAAGTTATCTCCTAAAAATTACTGCTAAGAAATGAATGGGGGATACAAATGTTAGTATAGATATTCTGATAGAAACAGGCAATGTGGATAATTTTCCAAATGATAACGACTCTCACCCCAAATTAGTTAGTCAGTATGAATTCTATTTAAAATATGATCGTGCCTAAGGGAATATCGGTTGACTTAGATTATTATTTCTAATCAATAAAAACCTCTTCCTAAACTGTACAAGCTTCTTCTAGAGCATATAGATTTTTCGGATGTAGATGATGATAACTATACAATGGATCTTATGGATATCGTATAATGAAGTACCACATGGATCTTTTACATCCTAGGTCTTCCCGTTTCTTCACGTAATTTATGTTCTTCAGATAGCATTCAGAGCAAATGACTCTATGAAATAATGTCGACACTTTCACATATTATGGGTAATGTGGGAGACATATATATTTTGCATTTTGATATATTTTTTAATTCACCTGGAACTATATGTTGCATTTTGATTTATCAATGCTTCAAGTATATAACCTTGGGTTGTATTTTTTATTTTTCATTTACTCTTTGGCATATACTCGAAGCGTTGATATGTATGATGCAATTTCCTTACCAAATAATTCTATGCTTTAGTCTTATGAAACTCTTGTTTATGTTATTACTTTATCCATGTCTTTGGCAGAAATTTTAATCTATAATTGCTAGGAGTGGTCAACACCATTATATGCTTTTATAAAATTTGTTTTAGTAACAATTATGTTTCTCTGTTGCAATTTTCACCAGATTTGTATTTGTCTATGTGACTGAGTGTGTGTTTTAGACTCTTTGTAAATTTGGTGTGAGTTTGTAATGGGTGTGAAAAGTGTATGTTTTGTTGATGTAAATTTATCTATATATATCTATATAAGAAGAAGAGTTATCTTCCCCCATATGAAGAGAATATATAGGGCTGACATCCTTAGGGAGGACATGTTCCAAACCCCTGACCAGGTGAATGAATCACCACCCACCCCTCTTTATTTTCCCATTTTATCTCTTGATCCAATATATGAACATGTTTTATAAAAATTGAATCCCTTTGGGCAGGAAACTATTGGGTAACTTCAGAGAAAATTTTATAATTTTTTATCTTAATTTGGACAAGGAAAGGAGATTGTATTACTATTTTCATTACGTTTTGCTTTCCTCAAAACATTTTTCTTCTAGTTTCTCACATTTAATTTTATCTATCTATTTCAGGTGGGCATTTAGGATGACTTAGCCATCGAAAACATGCTTTAATGAATGACATGGACAAAGTAGACTATTTCAGGTGTGCAGTCAGGTGTTACATCATACTCATTTTTTAACAAGTCACTTTTAAAGTAGACTAAAGGAAGCTTTTGTTGTTTTGTTTGTTTTAAATGTTAAAACAAGTCAGATTTCGTGAATAAACAGTGGAAACTCTAGGGAGATTTTATAAAATTAATAAACATTCCAAATCGATTAACTTAAACATACACGAATTTGGAAATGATAAAAGTTGAGTCTTGTTGATAGTATGTAACACAATTATGGATAGCATGTGCTTCTTTTTTTCTTGGCATGGATCGATGTTGGATTTTGCTTGATATCATCGAATTTCGCGGGGCTTGTCGGTTGAATGAGTTAGAGTTTCTTGTGTTTTATTCGGTATTACTTTGAACACCTTTCATAATTATTTATATTTTTACTATGAAATTTTTTCTATTAAACCACCGGTTATATTTGGATTTTCTTCCTCAACTTTGATGCCAGCAGCAACCCCTTTTTTTTCGCAATCTCCTTCAATTTTGATTTCCTGTCCTCAACTTTGATGTCATTAAGAGCCTTCCTTACAGTAGTTGTCCCCTTCAATTTTGATTTTGCTCTCCTCTACTTTACTTTCCTCGGTGTTTAGTCAACAAAACTCCTAGGCTGAAAAAAATAATGTCCAAAGTCCTAGCACATATAGATACCAAAAACACAATAGTCTAATCAATCCTTGTGCCTCGTGACATGATCAACCACGTTGATTCCATGTAAGCAGTAGACATGAATGAAATTGCCACCAAATATTTCGAAGACCTTGAACGTAAGATATAACCATGAATGAAGCAGTAGAGACAGTGGAAATAATATGAGTTGGAGCTCGTAGTTTTCCACTCTTAATTGCAGTGCTAAGATCCTCGGGAATTTGTGGAGGCTTCACTTCCTTTACAGGAGTAATCTTGCCGTCCTCAGCCAATTTCTCAAATGTTTCCTTAATCATAACTTCAAACCCTTCATACGAAGTGGGGACAACAGCTCCGGCCTCCCCAAGTGCTTCATTCTTCGCTTGTGCAGACTCCATCTCACCACCACTCTTGGCTCCCTGATTCAAAAAGCATCAAAGGAAATCAGAGATATTGCTAATTTTATGCCAAGTGGACATTAATCCCCTCATAAAAAAAAAGAAACTACTTAATTTTGCAAGAAGTCCCCCCTGAAGTATACATTTTGTGGCAGGGACCCCCTTCTGAGACTTCTTCACAGCGTGTTATATTAACGCATAAGGGGCATTTGTAAAGAAATGTATAGTCCAAGGGTTTCTTGCAAAATCTTCATAGTTTAGCCTTTTTATTCTCTACTATAACCTAAAGAAATTTAGTTAATAGCTTATCGCATGGCCAAATTGTACTTCTGACTTGAACAGCCGCGCACAAGTTCCATTGACCCAAGCAACCACTGGTTTATTAATTTTTCCTTATTTGAGGGCTTCAACTAATGAATACTCGTCTCGTCCACCAAGTTCCCCAAGTACAACCATCATTTTAATCTAAAGGTAGAACATAACAAGAAGTTGAACAAATATGTGATAAACAGTCATGAATATTTTGAGGTTTAACCTTTTTATGAAATTTCAAAGTTTTATTAAAGTTTAACTGATTGTAAATTATAAATATTATTGATATAAAATGAAAACAGGTACATATATATTTGGTCAAATGCATTCTAGCTTATTATGGTAGGTTAACGGCATAAAATAGACAATAATTATGGAATTGGACTAATTGAACATAACAATTCTGTTACTTGTGGGATGTTTTTGAACCGCAGAACATGATCAGAAAGAGTAGAACCTGGGAACACATCCCCTCCAATAGCAATACCTACAACTGTCACAAAATTAGTGCACACATGCACACACACACACACACACACACACACACACACACACACACACATATATATATACCAAAATGTGCATGGAACTAAGGCCTCTATGGACACGAAGCCAACAGTGGCTGTCCCCTTCAATTTTGATTTCGCTCTCCTGTGATTTACTTTCACTGGTGTTTAGTCAACAAAACTCCTAGGCCGAAAAAAATAAAGCCCAAAGTCCCAGCACATATATATACCAAAAACATAATAGTCCAATCAATTCTTGTGCCTCGTGACATGATTATCCACGTTGCTACCGTGTAAGAAATAGCCACGAATGAAACAACCACCAAATATTGCGAAGACCTTGAACGTAAGCAGTAGCCATGAATGAAGCAGTAGACTATCTATATATCAGATGTAATTCCATTTCTAACTCTGATGTAGGCATTTGCTCTACCATGTGGTTATGCCATTCTTTGTTCGCAACAAGATTTTTAATTTCCCTTGATCGATTCCCAAATATATCTTGTTCATTTTTAGGATCTTTAGATTATAGTTCTTTGCTTCTTTTGCCACCAACTTTATTGAGCAGCGCTCTTATATTATCAGATTTTAAAGTCTTTCCAGTCGAGGGAAATGATTTTAATTCTTGTGCGTACCCTAGCTGGTCTAAAGCCTCCTAAAGCAGTTATTAACCATATCCAAAGTCTTTTTACTGAAGTCATTTTATACATTTGATCTTGCATTTTCACCTGTTGTTGCTGAGTAGAGGATCCCCATGAAATTAGCAAAGTTTACTTAACTTACCCACGAAATTAGAAAAGGGCTTTGTACCTCACAATTTTAGAACATTTTGGCTTGGATAAACACTACTCTGTAAACTCAGTGGTGAATTTTTATTATTGCAGGTTGCAATGACATCTCAGCGGCAGAGTAAATACCTCTCACGGGCACATTCCCGTTCATAATCTCTCTTGCACTTGCAATCCAATCTCCAACCACCATTTCAGCCGTTCTCATTCCCTTTCAGATTCTAGCTCGACTAAACGATCAAACTCAAGTGACATTGAAAGCGATAGTAGCTCAACGGAGAGTGAGCCTTTACATAACCAGGACGACCATTCACATAAAGAAGGTACTCAAAGTTATTTGATTTATGTGCTTAATTAACTGTGTAGATTGAAGTTAACCTATTTTTTTAATTTTTACGGTTCATCTTCAGCACAATATGCCACTAAACGTAGAGGTATTGAGAAGTTGGGTGAATTATGGGGTATGGGAAAATGCTTAGAGCTTCACTTCAACGATTTCTATCAGCTAGTTAGAGATACCACAGATAGATTATCTACCCATTTAGGCATTTTAGTTCGTGATGGGAACATGTAAACTTTCTTTTATAAATTTTTATATAACACAACTCTTATTAGAATACTCTTTGCAATATTGTATGTTACTAATTTAATATTATTTCAATGCTGAACAGGTTACCGCTGGCATTCAAAGATTGGCAGACTTGTACCCATACAAGGAACATGTTTGGCGAGAGGTGACGGTAAATGATACCATGATTAGTGGCAAATGAATTAAAAATTTGAATTCTTTACAGAGATAATTATGTAAGCTAAAATCATATGTGTAGTAGATGACTTGTTTTTCTATACATTGTAATTATATAGGAGAATACTTGTGCCCCTAAAGAATTCAAAAAATTGTGCATGAAGAAGGTTGGAAAGATATGGAATAATTGGAAAGCAAAGGTGAAGAAACATTATCGTGCCTTTGATACCGACGAAGAGAGATTGAAATATTGTCCACCTAGAGTAAAGCTAGAGCAGTGGTCGCAACTTGTTAAGTATTGGGGAACTCGTGAGGAAAGGGTATGAATGTAATACTAGTAGTAAAGTTTTATAACTTCAAGTTAAACATATATTTTAAATATATTTTTGTAACAAAGAACGAGTCGAAGAAATCGTCGAACTCGTAAAAAGCAAAGAACACTACATACTTTCGGAAGAAAAAGTCATGCGAATGTTGCTCATAAGGTGTTTTATAAAAGATTTTGATTGTCAATATTATTTTATGTTATCAAACTTATTTATGTAACAACTTACGAGTCATTGGGTTTATGCGGAAGGGAAAAATGTTTCATTGGTTGATGTGTACATCAAAACACACGAGAGGAGCGATGGCTCAGCCATCAATAAGGATTCCGCTGAAGTAATGGTACAAAAATATCATCCATGTTCCTTCCCTTATTTCTTAGAAAATCTCAACAACATCATTTTACCTATTGATCAAAATTCTTATTGGTGGTGGGGAGATACTGGGATCTTTATTCTGTTTTGATTTTGTGAATGAATGATTATAATTTTTGTTTTATATAATGAGAATCATTTCATTTCAGTCAAAAATGAGGCAAAAAGTAGATCAACTTCCGTCAGATTGTAATAAATCTGCCAGTCGTAAAGACGAGATTTTTATGAAGTCCTGGGATCTGATAAACACGATCATTTTAGAGCTTATGGGAATGGACCATCTCCAACTGATGTGCATGGAACTAAGCGGCCGAAGGTTAATGAAAAAGAGTATGAGCGACTACGATCTGAGATTCGATATGAATTTCAGGATAAATTTGAACATTTAGAGGCTCAATTTGAGTTGATACGCACGCACATGATGACTTGCCTTTCCATTGTATCCAAACACGTTAATAAGTACACATTTTTATCTTTTGGGCTTAATTATAGTGTGTATATATAAATTTATATTCTAGTATTAAATTATGCTATTAATAGGTTCCTCAATCCTCCAACGAGCAAAACATACCATTATATAGATTTATTTTGCATCTCGAGCAATAATTAGAAAGAACCAACCAAGTTCAACATGTAGTGGTACCACAATCAAATCACCATTTAGCTCCATCTCAACAGGAAATAGATAACTACTTTTTAAAATAATAATTTAAAACTATATGTTTTCATGACTGAAATAATTCATTTTTTGTATATTGTAAATTCTTAACACTTGGCTGCCCCCGAAACTGCTGCTCATGTTAGTGAGCAAACGAATGCTACTTCAATTCAGGTATGTTTATAATTTAAAGGATTTTAAAAGGCACAATATATCTGTACTTTCTTGGGGGTTTTATGTATACTTGACATTGAGTTGTTGGTTTATTTGGTTGTATATAGTTTTAGAATTTTTGGAATGTCTTAAAAACAAATAAAATTGTGCCGATGTTTTTCCACAAGTATATAGTTGATGACATATTCATATTTTTTTATAGAAATAACCATCAAAGAAGAAGAAGAAACACCATAAACCACGCCAAAGGGTCTCAAATAATGCATTTCCTAAAATTGTAGACCTTATTACTTCCGGACTTCCAAAAGTGGTTGTGACACGTGGATTCATTATGAGAAAGGACCCTTCAACCAAAGTAGGGGGTACGCCACTGGGTGAAAACTTTTGGGAAGTATACATTGAGAAAACATTTGTAACAAATGAACCATTGCCTAGACCTTATGGAAAAAAGTCCACAATTGGAGATGCACATCATTCAACTGTAGCGTGGCATATTGCTAATGTACTAATTTTTAATTTTAATCTTGTAATTAAAATACTACAGAATAAGTATCAATGACTAACGATTCACCTTTTTATTTGTAAGTCGAAGAGGATGTTTGAATTTGATGAAGAAGGATCATACATTATATAAAATTTCATTTCGCTTCATGTTTCCCCGCCTTTTCTTACTGGACAAGTGATACATTTTATTTTGTGGATGAATAATTGTTCCAAGCATAATTACATTTATTTACGATGAATCTTATTGGTTTAAATTTAATGACGTTTTAATTTTATTACCGCCCTCTTAATTTAATGTTATTTTAATGTATTTGCCCATAAATACAATACTTCTTATAATTGAATTTTTTAACACTTGTTCCCCGTCATATATTAAAAAATAATATCAACATTTTGTTTATTGCAGCTATATTTATTCTCGATATTTTTTTGGTGCTGCCAAAAGTGTGTTAAACATTTAATAGGTGTTGAAAAAGGTTATTATCAACATTTTTTTAATGTCGCTAAAAGGTTATTACCAGCATTAATATAAATGCTTAAAAATGCTGCTAACTTTTTACGGCATTTTTTAAAATACCGTTTTTATTTTACCACATTGGCTACCGCACTTGTGAAAATACCGCCAAAAGTGCTGCTAACTTTTCGCGGCATTTAAAAAAATGTCGTTGTTCTTTTACCACATTGGCTATTACGACACTTGTTCAAATGCCGCCAAAAGTGTTGTAAAAAGTGTTACCGGCATTTTTAGTACTTTTTTTGGCATTTAATTTATGCCGGGAAAAATCAATATTCCTGTATTGATAAAATTCTTCTTGTCTTCATTTTGTGCCTTATTAACAGATTCAACCCTTAATTTCGCATCGATTTAATACGCTACAAAGGCTAAGGAATTCTTATCGGCTGCAAAGGATGTAGCCCTAGTACTTTCAAGCTTAGCTTTGTAGTTTGCCTCAACAACTTAGTGCTGGCTATACAACTTTGCTTATCTGGCTCTCAAGGTCAAGGTGGTCTCCACAGCCTAAAAAATAAAGTTTCAA
This sequence comes from Sambucus nigra, assembly GCA_949130495.1. Taxonomy (NCBI): domain Eukaryota; kingdom Viridiplantae; phylum Streptophyta; class Magnoliopsida; order Dipsacales; family Adoxaceae; genus Sambucus; species Sambucus nigra. The sequence goes on from OX422207.1 coordinate 726,678,013, forward strand.
GTCAGAACTATGAAAATACAATACGCAGATGGCCAAAAGTGATTGAATAATTACCCTTAGCAAACTATGAAGGGTGTAATATTACAGATCCTCCATTTACTCTTTAGTAAGACGAATAAGGTCAGAAATCTCCGTGACCCTCTTTATCCTTGAGACAGCTGTAGCCCTTGTGTCCCAAGGTGATTTGGGGTCAGGATACCTGAATTGAAGCCATGGACAACCCTTCACAACCTTGCTCTGTGGAGTTGGAAACTTTACATTCATAGCAACCACTCTTCGCGGTGAGATACTAGTGGAGGATAGGTGAATGGGGCTGTCCCCATGAAAAATTATGCCAATTGACATCATAACTGCAGCGAAAAGCTTCTACCAAATATCATCATCCATTAGAGGTTCATTTTTTAACCTACTGCCACGACATCTTCAACAAGAGCTTCATCTTTTTGAATAGTTGGATTAGAAGTCTCAGTTTCAATGACCGTACCCTCATTGAGATCTATCTTCCTCTTTTCCCTTTTTTTGGGATCTTGGTTGAGGCTAAGATCTTACTCGTCCATTTCATTAAGTTAGCCTGCAAGAAGTTCGCGGTCAATTTTCTCACCACCCCTTGAAGTGGAAGAAAATCGATTAAAAACAAGTCCAGAATAGAAGTTTTAGCAAAGTATGTTAAACGAAAGTATTAGAGTTACTTTATGCATCCATTTTCTTGGGTCGGTGCTTGGATGCAAAATATCCTTATTCAAACATGGACGTGGAGGTGACAAGGTCAGAAAATTTCTTCTTTTTATTACTTAAATTGGATGCATCCTCAACTCTTTTTATGAGCCTGCTGTTGAGCTTCAGGCTACCAAGATATGTACCAAAGTGTTAGTATGTGCCGCAAAGAATAAAATAAAAGGGTAAAATAAAAGCTAAACCAAGAATACAGGCTGCGAAAGGTGAATACCTGCTCTAGAGGTACGTCCACACATTCGTGGCATCCTAAAGGACTTTTCCCTCTCATTTTCCTCAGAGAAGATCTCCCAGTTGTCTCCAGACACACAGAAGAATTTTACCTTCCTATTTTTAACATTGAAGGACTACCGGTATACAAATATCTATCAGCACTCCACAGCGTGAAGTTATAGTACCAAGGAAAGTCTTTGGAGTTCTCCTTTGGTCTATGAAAATAGAAGAAATCCGCAGGAGTGATGTCTTTGTTTAAGTGCTTCTGCCAAAGAACTAAAATAACGCGAATTTCCCTCCATTCATTGGGATCCAGTTGGGTTAGGTCCAGGTTCATAGCACTTAGAATCCACCCCACTGGAATACGTACTGGAAGTTGGAGCCCTAAGATAAATGCATGAAGAAGAAAACAATCTCCCTCATTGGGGATCAGGTAACATGATCTTTGGTCTGTTCTAAGAAGGGTATAGATTGTCCTTTATAGGAACTTAAAGGCTGCAACCACATTTATAATCCATTATTCTGTCATAATGCACTGGTGGTTCAGTGTCGAAAGATATCTATCGATAGATTGGATTGAAGATCCAATATGAGTATTCCTTATTTTTTGGGGGACAATCGAAGTCCCAGTTACTTCCATAGCAGTGACTTTAAAATGGGTTTATTTCTTGAGTGAGTATCTTCCTCCATTATGTCTACAGCCTTCCTAGGATCCCCACCATTAGAAGATTCCGCGAAATCAGAATTTATCACCACACTATTAGGGCAACCCTTATGTTGGAAAGGCTCACTAACCTTCAAAGCTTTACATAAAGTATCGCAGGAGGAGGTACACCAAAGTGTCTATTTGAAAATTCCTACAAGTATTTCCAAGAAGTCCAATGCATTGGGTCGCGACAATACCTAAAGAGCGGAAGGGCTCTACAGTTAGGTGTAGTAACCACTACGATCATAAAGTCTTGGTGAAGGACGCGACAAATACAAATAATATAATAAAAAGACAGATAACATTTTAAGTTAAAGGTTGGATCCATCTAACCCAAAGCTAAAAAGATACAAGAAGAAAAGTTTTGGCAAGAACTGAGGGAATGTAAAGGCTGTAGCCAATCAATCCCATAATTAAGGATTGTAGCCAGGCGAAATCTTGGGTTATAATGATAAAAGGAAGGTCACAATAAGATAACGTCATTATACTATCAAGATGTGGCCAGAGGGAAAAACAGGTAAGCAGTTTGGATTACCAACCTTCAAAGATCAAAAAATAAAAAACCTAGGGTTTTGGCCAAGAACATGTTCTTAGTGCTCTTGGCCAAAAAATAAATCCAAAATGGGGCTAGGTATAGATTAATCCCAGTAGCACCAAATCCTAATTAAAAAGGTACCCATACCATTCAGAAGTCTCATACCTAGTCCAAACAAAAAATCCAAAGAGATAAAAACCCTAACTGCCTAAAAATTAAAACATAAAAAAACCCTAAATTCTATAATATTTCAGAAATTGAAAGTATTAAAGTTATGTTGGGAGCAAACATGGATTAAATATTTACAGAGCATTCAAAAAAGTATAAAATACAGAAAATGGAAATTAAAATACAGAAAAAGAAGAAGTTGAAGAGATGGTTACCTGGAAAATGATGAAAAATATGAAAGATAGACGGTTGCACAGCCATGAAACTGTTGCTGGAAACTCGCCGAAAAATGCAAACGAAAAGAGGACAAAGGTTTTATCTCAATTTTCTCTCAAATATTTGGATAAGGTAATGAAGGATATGACCCAATACTATTTATATAACATGGTGTTGGAGGATGAAGCGTCGCATTACACTGGATGCAATAATTGGCCACATCCCTATCAGGAAACTTGCAAGACATGAATAATGACACTGTAGCAAGGGCATAGAACACAACTGCAGCTCCAACTCGCCACCTTTTGGCACTATGACATGGGGGCTTATTGATATGCCCAATATTAACCTCTATCTGGGAACAGACAGGTAGTAGAACTATTACCCTTTGACCTCATAAGAGACTGCAACCTGGGTCAAACAGGCCGTGGTTAGTTATCAGCATCAATCGCGGCCGGGGTTAAATAGATCGTGACACCTACTCTCCCACTAGTCGCTTGACAGTTGTTTTTCTTCTAGAAGGACTCCTTACACCCCTTACTAAAACACATGTCACGTACTTCGTGCATGCGACACCATATTTATGAGTTTTATAAATAGAAGGGCTCACCTCACTATAAAAAGGACAAATAACTGGGTGAAGCCCAACAAAACTCTTAACTCTCCCTCTATTTCTCTAGAGAGAACCATACCAGGGGTCTCACCCCTGTCGGATCCACACAAGGTCATCCATTACATGCCACATCCTAAGTTGCCCAACTTAGCTATATTCATGTATTCTCCTCTATTCCCTCTCATGTACTCCTCTAATGGCATTACAATCTTGTCAAATATAGTGTATATAATGAGAGTTGTGCACCAAAGTGGACATAGGCTCATTTTTATATCTGAACCACTCTAAATCTTGTGGCTATCTCCATTTACTTGTTTTATTTATTCTTTACACTTGATATGCTGGTTGAGAAGGATATATGTCCAATTTCGCGTATCATCGGAACTTTAACAATAAAGTTTTTTTTATTATTTGGTCGGGTAAGCGGATGACTAACCCATGTGATTATTTTTTTTATTGTTTTATCAAGTATAAAATTGAACTGTTGGGCCTTAGGTTCTACTAATTCACTTAGAATTACCTACACAAATGGTTTGTGAGGCTAAGTGTTTGTATCAGTTACCATTGGCGACCAAAAGTTTTAAGAATTTCTTGAATTTAATTTGGGCTGGTTAAATCCTTATTTTAGGAACTTCTTGTTAGTGACTTGTCAAAGAAGAAGTCATACATAAAATTTTAAGAACTTATTGTTTGTTACTTGTTAAAGACGGAGTCATATATGAAGTTTTGATGTTTTTAATGATACAATTGTCAATATTGTCATCACTCTATCCCTGAAAAAAATGATAAAAAGGAAGTGTAATAGCTAGAAGCACACAATTTTATTGAAATGAGTGAAATAAGTACATTAAATTCCGCATAAATCTACTCATAATATTTCAGAAGATGATCGACTTTCCATGGATTCTTGAACTCTTCCGGGATCGGCATTCCATCTGAGATAAAGGTTTTTCTTGCCATTTCCCGGATTAAATTTTTTCAAAAATTTATCTTATTTGGCTACGAAAGACAGGTTGACTTTGTGTGAAAAGACACTATTTGCAAAGAAAAGGACCTAAAAGATTAACAACATACAAAAACAGAAGTTCCTGGCCAAATTTAGATTTGAACATTGATGTTTCATTACACAAGAGTACTAATCTCTTTAAATCCTTTTGAGTGAATTCCTATATTATGAGAGGATTTTAAGGGAGTTAAAGTAGAAGATCATTGGGTTTGAACATACCATATAATATCTAAAAACATTAACTAGTTTTGGGTGCTATTGGTGAGAAAATCAATCTAGACTTTGATATGTCGATTAGATTGAGTAAATTTGATAGGAATTCATGTTTTTACACCTAAGGTAGACCTCTAGTACATTCGTCACAAGTATCTTAAATCCATCGTGTACATATGTTATGTTTGTTTGAGTTGATTTACCTGTCGAATTTGTTCAGAACCATTCTTTACGCTTTCAAGACTTGGTTATCTTAGTGTTAGTTCATGGTGTGTGTTGTACTTATATATTTTTATACATTATAAAAATTTAAAAGATACCAATGAGACACTCTCTCCAACTTAAAGAAAAATTTCCTAAGGTGACCTCTTTGCTTGCAATGAGAACAAACATGCATGAACTTGGATCCACTTATTTCAAAACGTCTAGGATGAGCTCTCCTATGTGGATCAGGATGCCTAGGTGGTTTGGGTCGAGGGACTTATGGATCTAAAATAAACTCAAGAATCAACTCGGGTGCTACATAGGAAATGGATGCACCGTCATAACCTATTCATAGCCTCTCTACGTTACTTAAAGAGGGATCGAGGATCATCTTTCCAACCTTTTTTTATGTGTCCTCTAAAGTAACTTTGATCTCCTGGGCACGTTAGAGGTCTCTTTCGAGTTAGGATACATTGGCTTCAATATGCTCACAAGTCTCCAATGAAGATTGAAGATCTCCCTTAAGACTAACTACATTGTTTATCAAGTCTCTCTTCTCCCTACCTACGACGATCAACTGCCCATTCAAAGATATCTTCGCCTTCTCGATTTGACTCACCGACGCCTGACACACTCTTAGAACTTTGACCTCTCTCTTCAAATCCAACACCCTAAGAGACAAATATTTATTTACCTTTTTTGTTTTCCACATCTCAGTGAATAAATAACTAAAACATTTTTGGATATCACCCTCTCCCTTAATTACGACCTCATCCTTACTCTCTCTAGGAGTGATCAACTCATCCTCGAGGTTTCACATTTACATATGCTCTCATCGTCGTGGGAAAAATTAGTATATCTTACGTGACTATCCATGGACGCAACACACATTTCGTGTGGTGATTCTCCCCTTGAATCAACCGACTCGAGTGAGTGGATTTATTTGCAATCTCCTTTCCCTTTTTCTCTTGCTTAGTGGGACACTCATATGACTTGTTCCTTTTACCTTCGCAATCACGGCACCTTATATCTTCCTCTTTCTCACTTATACCCTTCACCTCATTCTTATTTTTTTATTTCTCAAAAATCCTTTTATTGGAAGAATTTTCTTTGGAAAACTTAAGAAACTTTTTAAATTTTTTCGCAAATAAGGCCAAGTCATCTACATCAAAAACTCCTTTAGATTCAAACTCACAAACTCTCACCTTTCTGTTTTTCTTAATTTAAGTCTTTAAAGCTAACCCCTATATCCTTAGGTTTCATGGTTTTGGGAAACATAGCAATCTTATAAGTCTGAAGGTCTCCTATTAGTTCTTATAACCTAAGAGTGTCTAAAATCCCTAAATAATTAAAAACGATGACCTTAGGAATAAAATGGACAAGGAGTGGTCTCAAAATACGCATAAAACTCGAATTAACAATGTCTGATAAATGCGCATAAAACTCATCGAATTACTCAGACTCTAACATTGTGATGTTCTCAAATTGGGTCGTCAAATTTTTAATCTTTGATTCTTTTACAGAGTTGGTACCCTCGTGAGTGAACTATAGGGTATCCCATTATTCCTTAGACTCATTTCATGTCATGTTATGATGGAACTCGTCACAGGTGACGACTCCAAAATAGCACTAAGTCCACGATAGTTAAAATTCCTCCACTTAAATTCCTCATCAGTCTAGGAGATGACATGTTTCAGACTCTCAACGTTATTCACACTGATCATTGGTGGGGTCCACTATCCTTCACATACAAACGAAACCCTCTCATCTATGGCTTTTAAAGTGGATCTCATTCGGGATTTCCAGAAGGAATAGTTTGATCCATCAAAAATCGACATCCGGTTATATAAGTTGTCCATTAGGGATACGCAATTTCGAGATAAACTCTTCCAAAAAAATTGATATCACAGAAAAACTTTGTAAAAAATCAGGATCTCATGATAATTTGGTGAAACGCACTCTGATACTAATTTGAGAGTGTGCAATGATGTAATGGTGTTGACTTATTAAATTCAGATGACAACTCACAACAAGTTTTAATTCTTTTTATCCTAGAACTTGCAACTAGTTGATTATTGTGTAAAACAATACAATATGCATTCAAACCACAAAACACAGTTTTTACGAAATATCCCTTTCATAAAATTTACAAATCATAATTACAAAATTTATAAATGTACAACAGCATTTTGATGAATCTCCCGTAGGTGACCTTCATCTTCCTTCAGCAATGATTCCCTCAAAAATCACAAATCCTTCACCAATGATCTCTGTAAGAATAACAAAATCGATAGTGGAGACGCTTTTTCCCCAAGATGTAATTTCGATAGAAATTACGTGAGAGTTTCAAATTGGATTCACAACTATATAGGGAGGTGATGTGTGTGAATAAAAATACATTTTCCTTTTTAAAATGTGAGACTTTATGCACCAGGTCTGCAGAAATCGTATTTGTAAAAGTCTTATGAAAACCCTACATGAAGCAGGTATATATAAAAAACACAAAAATTGAGGCACCACAAGTCGTTGAAACGAGTTTGATACTCATTCAAATGAGATAAGCTCTTCGTTAGATGTTGTTTGATGTGCACTTCAAACGACCCTTTTAACGACAAAGCTCTTTCATTCGAATGGGATTCCCATCTCGTTTGAACAACAGGGGTGAAAAAATTATTTTATTTCAAATCCAAAAATGCATCATTTTTAAATCAAATAAAATAAAAACAAGTACCGATATTGGTTAGGATAAATAAACTTCGAACTCTAAATATAAATTGTACCATAATTAGTTGGACTCGTGGAGCGTGATGAAGATTAACATGATCCACATTAAAGATGTAGTGGTGGACGTTGTAGATGCACATTGGAGTTGCTAGATATTTAGATATTTTATACGTTGTGATGATCGTGATGACATGATGGAGAGTAACGGGATAGGCTATAGAGTAGGTAAGATAGATACTAGGGGTAATGTCTAAAATGTTTCCCTTACAACTTCCTGGCTTCTTTTGGGTCGACAGGAAGTACACCCTAGTCAATGTAGCTTTTAATAGGATCCATCCACGAAGGTCCTAAGTCCACCCAAATGAAATTGACAGCCTTCATATGTATACTTTTGTGAGCAAGGATTTCTATCGGGATGGTTCTCCTGAGCTCTATTCGGGTCCTTAAGACAAGATGTTCAAGTGCATCTTCTCAGGAATATTCTATCCTTCGTATCCTGATAATTTTAACAGTGGCTAATTTGGAGATGACTTCGACCGCTTTAGAAAAATACCTGACCATGAGATATCCATTAACTCCATATATTTGATGCATCCGATTGATAATTAACTAGGAATCACTACGTGCTATGACCTACTCGGCTCCAAAGGATAAGGCTAACTCGAAGCCCGTGGTTAATCCTCCGTATTTTACCTCATTATTGGAGGCCTGAAATTAGAAAAGAAGTTCATACTCCACATCTATATCATCTGAGGTATTGATAATGATCCCTACTCCACTATCAGTAGCGCACGAGGAACCACCTACATAGAGTTTCCAAACTAGAACGTTACCATCAAAGTTCACTTCACATAACACTCTTTATTTAAAAAACTGCTTGCCCTGTTCCCTTTATTACTAGAATATCTATTACGCAACTGATGTCTCTGGTTGGCCGACGGTTAATTCTACTTTCTTTGGAACTGAGTTATCTTTCATTGAAGTCTACTCGATAGGCAAACTAAGGTTAGTGACTACCTCTTAATATGTGAATTTGGCGATGAAATATGCTACATCTTGCCCCTTCATTGAGATTCTTGGCTCATAAAGGATCTCATATTCTCTTAGATCTACTGCCAAGGACATCAATATCCTTAATATTTTTGGTTTGTGAGCATCTTTCATAGAGGTAGGTCAGTATAAACCACTATGGTATGTGCCTAAAATTAGGGTTTCATTCTCCTAGAAGCTTCTATAAGAGCATGGGCTAATTTCTCCAAATGTGGATACCTTATTTCTACTATCGTAAAAGATTTGCTAGTGTAAAACACTAGTTTCTGAATTCCATTTTCTAGCTGAATGAGTGCCGAGTAGACAATAATTTCTAATATAGCCAAATATAGGTACAACTTTTCTCCTATAAGTGGCCGGGAGAGCAGTGGTGGTGATCCCAACTATTTCTTAGAGTCCTAATAAGATTTTTCTCATTCTTTATTCCATTAAAACGGTTTTTAGCCCTTTCAATAATGTTAAGAACTTATTTATAACCCAGGAGACAAATCGATTGAGAGCAACCACCCTTCCAGTTAATTTATGTACATATTTCTTGCATGTAGGAGATTATGTGTCGATCAATGCCTTAATTTTGTCTGGATTGACTTCAATTCCTCTTTGATTCATAATGAAGCCTAGAAACATCTCCTCCTATACACCGGACACGCATTTAGTATCGGGTTAAGCTTTATTTAATGCTTTTCAAGTTGAACAAATGCCTAGCTTAGATCTTAGATGTGATCAATAACTTTTTTTTCTTTTAGTGAGCATGTGATCCACAGACTTCCATTTTCCTATCGATCTGCTCTTCAAAAAAATTGTTTAGTAGTCTCTGGTACATCGCTCCAGCAATTTTTAATCCCCAAAGGCATAATGTTGTTGCAGTAAGTACCTCGACTGGAGATGAAGGATGTACTTTCCTTATCTTCTGGATTCATTTTGATTTAATTATAGCTGAAGTAAGCATCCAAGAAGCTTAATAATTCGTTCCCACTATTGCATCTATGAATTAATCAATCCTTAGGAAAGGAAAATGATATTTTGGGCATGCTTTGTTGAGGTTGACAAAATCTACACACATATGCCATTTGTTATTTTTTACAATCACGATATTAGCTAACCAATCTGGGTATTTGACATCCTCTATGAATTTGGCCTTCTATAGCTTGTCCACCTTCTCTTGGATGGCCACATTCTTTTTGAGGCAAAATACCCTTCGCTTTTTCTTACCTGACTTGGAATCTTTATTGATATTAAGCTTATGGTATATAAAGTTAGGCTCAATACCATACATGTCTTCATGGCTTCAGGCAAATACATTTTTTCGCTCTCTAAGGAATGTCATTAATTCTTGTTCGTGGGATGGTGCTAAGTTCTAACCAATCTGAGTAGTCCTTTATGTCTATTCATCATCTGGTATCATAACCTCTGTAGCTTCCACCACTTGCCCTTTGACCAAATCATCTTCCTCCCGTGGATCCAAAGTATCAATCTTGTAGGTAGTGGTGTGTTTCTTTAACTCGTCTTGGTCGGTGGAAGTGTACTATCACTCTATAGCCTCCACCTCGTTGCCCTTTACTACGTCGACCCTATAATGAGTAGGGAACTTCAAGCTTTGGTGAACTGTGGAAGGTACTGTTTCAAAAAATTTCAACCCAACTGTGTCGAGAATCATGTTATAAACTGATTGAATGGTCTTATCTAGAACGAAGAAACATATCTTCTTAGTCCTGCTCATCATCCAAGTGCTAATGAAAACCTCCAATTTAACAATCCCCAAAGGATAAACCTTTTCAACAGAAAAACCAATTAAAGTTCAATGATATGGTTATAGTTTACTATCTCGTAACCCAAGGCTAGGAAAATAACTATAAAATAGGACGTCGGCTGAACTATCATTATCCACTATAATTCTTATAATTTTTTCTTCATGTATCCTGAAGGTGACAACCAATGGGTCATCATGACGGTAAAGTACTCCTAATAAGTCATTTTTGGAGAAAATGATGACCAACTTGTCTTTATTAACCTTTGGTCGATTATCTACTTCATCTGACATATTAACTCGTCGAATATTAGAGAAGGCTTTGGCCTCGTTTAAGTAGGAATTTCTTTAAACATCTTCATCTTCGCCTCCCGTGTCTTAATATACAATAAAATGAAAATGAAAATACACAATCTTTATAAAAGTCTCTGGCTCTTGGGATTTCTTTAGTAGGTCTGGATCACTTTCAGACTCTTTGTCACAACCTTTTTTTCAGTCCTCTCTCTCTTTTAAAGGTGATTTTGACCTTCTTTAAGAATCCCAATATTCTGTTCTATTAATAAATTTGGTTTACTTCCTTGTACGAATTAGAGATTCGATTTTATTTTTCATGGTAATACAATTATTAGTGGTATGCCCATGATATTTGTGAAAGTCATAATATTTGGAATTATCCCTTTGGTTGGGTGGTGATTTCCATTTCCTAGGACACTTTAAGTCCTTACTTCCCCTAATCTCCTCCAAGATGTGATGCACATCTATAGTAAGTGAAGTATACTCCTCATACTTATTAGGCTTCTCGACTTTCTTATCTATATCCCTTCTTATCCGAGCTTTTTTGGCCCTCAGATTTTATTATGAGATTCTGGTTAGAAGATAAAGCTTATTTGGCATTCATAATCTTACTAGCTTTCATCATAAGCCCTGTCATGGTTTTAGGAGGTTATTTTGCCAGTGCATAGTATATCTTCTCCTGAGTAGTCCACTCATCAATACAGTAGTAAATATTTTTTCTTCATAATCTACCACCTCCAACTTTTCATTATTGAAGCGATTAATATACTCATGTGTGGTTTCTCTTGGTCATTGATGAACACTTAACATATGGGATACTCTTTTGATCAGTTTGGCCTCAAAATAGAAATCACTGATGAAAAGTTCCACGAGCTATTGAAAATTAGAAATTTATCATCGGGGGTAAATTATTATACCATAACTGGGCTGACCGGGTGATGGTACTTGAGAAATCTCGGAAATGCATCTAATCAAGAACATAATAAATATCAACTATAACCTGGTATTGCTCAATATAGAGGATAAAGTCGGTCTTTCCATCATACTTAGGAGTGACCATGGGTGGCTTGAATTTGGAGGGTGTAGGGAATTCTGCAGTGGCTGGAATAAAGGGAGATCCCTTCACAAAACTTCTTTGTAAAGTTTCTTAGTCTTTTCCATGTCTCCTAAATGATCTTTCAGTCTCTATATAGATCCCTTCCAAGAGTGATCTTCAGTCTTTGATTTGGCTGATACAACTTTGGCAGCTTTACTATGCATCTCTACTGAGCTCTTTTCCTAGAAAGTCTACTCGATATGCGTGGGTCCTCAGAGGCTAGCCATAGACCCGACTGATCCTTTCTGATGTTCATATGACTTCATTGGGTCTTTGTAATGTATTCTATTTGTTCGGGGGCCAAGACGATCAAATGCAGAGGCCTTACTTAACGTTTCCAAAGCGCTCGATCATTCAGAAGTAAAAGACTAACCATCACAGTCATTAGTTGATCTCATCGAAGAAGTTTATCCTGGGTGATAAAACCTATCACGCAAAGATCGAGAATAACTACCTCTTTAACTTTAGGGAGGAGATGGTGTCATTTCTCTTATAAGGGATGGAGCGGCGATAGACTTGCTTGTAATGATTGGGCCAGTTGTCTCACCATTTCCTACATTACCTCTTGCCCTTTGGCAAGGTTGATTAAGATTCCATGGAGATCTGTTGCACTGGGTGGAGCAGATGGAGTGCTAATATTGCCTCCAGTCACAAGGCTATTTTTTTGGTACATACGTCATCGTTCAAAGGACTTCAATGAATAAAACTGATGGAAAACGATATCAAATAATCGTTCCCATAGACGACACCAATCTGTTGATGTCAAAAGTTGGTGTGGACAATCTTAAAATCATGGATAAATAAAAAAGTAAAGAGAAAATAATATAATAAAGGTTTTTAACGTGGTTCGTATAAGTAAAAAGCCAACATCATCGGTTATAGTATTGCAGTTGAGGGGTGATTACAATAAGCATAAAGTAAAATGGCTCAGTTCTCGCCCCTTGAGCTAAGGGAGGTAATGTATTTATTATTGTTGAGAAACCAAGGGATGGAATGCCTTTAGATATTCAAGCGTTTGCATCCAATTATATTAAATGTGACTATTGATCTTAAATAGATCGTGTGGAATAGTCGTTTGCAGCCCCATGCGAGTGACCTTTTCCTTTCTTAGTGATTCACTTTCCTGGCTTAGTCGGTGGGCCAATAAAGTATATCTAGATCCGACCAAGTATATAAGAAGCACTGAGGTGGATATATATGAGTAATGATGTCCCTATATCATTGGTCCACGTGGATGAATATTTTAACCCACAATAATCATTCTTGTGGGTCGTCTTAGACAAACCTTCGGAGTTGATCTAGTATCGAGGCAGTTCTACGCCTCCCTCCTCTGATCGGGTGCAGACGATAATACAAGATCGTGTGAGGAGTGATAATGTTTGGTCAGCAAACCTTGTGTGGTGTAGGAGAAAGAATGGTGAAACTTTGAGGGGTTTGGGTGAGATTGTGGAGGTTACGAGCATCTAGGGTTTATTTTTCCGAAAGATGGCATTATCTTCAGTTCCATATGCTGGGAGATAGTTATAAGTGGTGTTGTGTTTGGCATTTGCTAGCGGGCGATAATGCCCCAGTCTATAAGGCCTTGGATTACATTTTTGTGGCGAAAGCATTAGTACGTGGTGTGGCCTTAGACTTGGTGAACATCATGTTTGAAGTTTTTAGGGAGAGGATTTGTCAATGACCGAGTTTTCAACGGTTCGATGAGGTTTTGGGATCGTAAAGCTTGGTATACTTACGATAGTGAAACATGGAATTTAGTTATTCTTTTGTGACAGGATTGGGGGTGACTTTTTGGTGCCGAAGAAGTGGTAGGTTGAGATATTTTGTTAATGGTTGAGACTGAGGCATTGGAGGGATTTTCATAATTTTGTGGTGTAAACTGTTTGATTAGCTTTTTTCGTTTAGACTCCACTTTTGCAACCCCTTCTTCAATTTCTACGCCAAACTCCCGGAGGGCCCTGAAGTGTGGTTAGTGCTATCCTCCCATAGATGCTCGGATATGGGGTATGAAGTTCTTCTTCACTATACTCACCTGTTCTTCCTCCGAGGGACTATTGGTCATAGTGGGGCCTTTCTCTTTTCCCCTCCCAATAAACCTACTGATAGATTCCTTGAGGTTTTTCTTGAGAAACTCTAGGTTTTTGTGTGTGACCTCCAGTTCTTATTTATATTTTTGTCCGTCCCTGGATATGTCCATCCATCTATCTCCTCCCGCGGGGGCGCGGTAAAAAGGGAAGGAGAAAAAGGTCTAGCGCCCTCTTACTCTCTAGAAGCACTCCGAATGTCGTCGGTGTGGGGTGAATGTAAAGGATGTAGTCGCCAACCTATTTTTCATAAAATAGGAAAAATAACATGTCGTCTCTTTGAGAGAGTGACATCAAAGATTAATTAATGCTTACGAAACCAATAGTTCAAAGGTTCGGGGGCTAAGTTACGGAATGGGAAGGTTTTAGGCACCCATTTCGCTCTTTCGGTCTCTCATGGGCTCATGTTATTATTTTCCTTTAATTCTCCATGAAATGTGTGTGAGTTTATATATAATGGAGATCAGAATTGCCCAACTCATACCATGGAAGGGATACAGTGAGGTCATCCATAGGAATGTTCCCAAAAATAATATTAAAAAATATAATTTATGCGTTTATCGTGATATTGATCGTTATAATGAAATGATAATATATGTTTAGATAAAATGATAATAAGGATCACAAATATAATATATATTAAAATAATGCAAGAATATAATAATAGTGGAAATTGGGAATTTGGAAAATTGGAAATTTGGAATATTAAAAAATTGGACTCGAGTCTCGAGTTTTAATTCGAAACGCCTACGTAGCCTATAAAGGCATCAAAGTCCATGTAGTTTGCATGAGGCATTAGGGTGGGGTTTATCCCATAGATTCTAACGGGATTTTATTATATGCGTGTGACTAGAAAATGTGTTTTAGTTTCGAAAAGGTGTGATTGATAATCCCGTTTGGAATTTATGGGCGTCACCCTTATTTTTCGTTTTTTGAAAGAAAATAAAGTATGTGAAATATAAATAATAAAAATGTGAGATATTAATAGGTATGAATTAGAGTATGAACTAAATCATGAATTTATGTAATTAATGCGAAAATAAGAAACTTAAAGAGAGAGAGAAGGATTTTGGACCTTCTTTGAAGAATTGAAGCTTGATCTTGATCTTGGATGAGCTCTCTTGAATATTGAGATGAATGTTGGATGTGAGAGAATAATATTTTTCCAAATTGGGTATGAAAAGGATGGGAATGTAAGATGTAAAGGAGTCTCACATAAGGAAACTTCGTTGATTGTAAGAGAATGTTGCTGAGATCACTGATGCTGATGAATCTGAGGTGTGCTTTAGGAGTGAGGTCATGCCCTCTTTTTATAGGGTCGGGGGTGGTGTCTATCGGGATGGTACCAGACCTACCAATCAATAGGTAACCCTAAGCACACTACCGATTGGCAGGTAAATGGACCTACCAATCGGTAGTCTCCTGCAGATTGTTTTGGAGAAATGGTTGTAGAACGCAATTTATTGATCCAAATCATGCACGGGAATACCATTAGAAAGGTAATATAGATACTTTCATGAGTTATTTGGATAGATATTGGGCCCGGGAGTTGACTTTGGGCAAGTGTGGCTCGAAAGTGCTCGTCATTCCTTTGGATGGGAGATCGTCGGATGGAAAAAAATTATTTGTCCGAACGAAAAATCTAAAACGTGAATGGAGTGGACCATTGGAAAGGTTATGCGAGGTTCTTATACATTCCAAAGGTAATCCCTTGGTTCAGAAATTTGATTTTGGTCAACCAGGGCCGGAAGCGCCTGGTGGCCTTTCGGAATAAAACGAGTCATTCGTCTATACCGTAAGTCAGAATCACACACAGGGCAGACCATTGGAAAGGACATTCAATTCCCTTCGGTGATTCATTCACTCTTGTTCGAGTTGAAGAGTTGACCTTGGTGAAACGGATCCTGGGGGCACCCGATGGTCTCCGAATCAATTTTTGGGGGAAAATGGATCATTCATTCGAATGGTTATGCCATTTTGAGCACGGGGCAGACATTGTAAAGGGGTTTTAGTGCCCTTGAAATATTCAGAGACCTTTAACTTTGACGATGAAGTTGATCGGGGTCAAATCGGGGTCCGGGACCGCCCGGTGCCTCCAAATCGATTTTCGGTCGTAAAATGATCCGTTCATTTGAACCGTTAGGCCGATTCGTACACGGGGTGAACCGTTGGAAAGTGGACTCGGATCCCTTGGAAGATTCATTGATATTTTTCTCTGATAATAGAGTTAATCGGAGTCAAATGGAGACCGGGATCACCCAATGGCCTCTAAATCAGTACTTAGAGTATGACCTAGGTTTTGTAGTGAAATGGGGAGATTGTATGAGCCTAAGGAGAGACTTAGGGGGTCTTAGAATGTGGTGTCTATAGTGACCCTCGACGGGTGATCATGGAAAAAGTGAAAGCTGTCGAATGGATAACACATGATATTTTAGGAGAGATGTCGATTCTACTGACCTAAGGAACGAGGGTGAACGATTCAGAGGGTTGAAGTCGATTTTGAGGGAATGATGGAGATGATAGATTCTGTGGTCCGAGGTCACCTAAGGTTAGGAGTGACCAATTTTGCTGGCCAAGGTTAATTCTAAGGACCTTAAGTGGGATTGACTGAGGGCTTAAATAGAGGTGACCAATTTTGAGGGTCGAAGACAATTCTGGGGGCTTAAGTAGAGATGACCAATTTTGCAGGTCGAAGCCAATTATGAGGGCTTTAAGTTGTAATGACCAATTCTGAGGGTCGAAACCAATTTTGAGGGCTTTAAGTTATAACGACCAATTCTGCGAGCCGATGTCAATTATGAGGACCTTAAGTAGAAGCGACCAATTCTATGGGTCAATGCTAATTTTGAGGTCTTAAGTAGAGATGACCAATTCTTTGGGTCGAAGTTAATTTCGAGGGCTTAAAAATAGATGACCAGTTCTGTGTGTCGAAGCCAATTCTGAGGTCTTAAATAGAGATGACCAATTCTTCGAGTCGAAGCCAATTCTGAGGGATTAAATAAAGATGACCAATTCTACGGGGTTGAAGCCAATTCTGAGGGCTTAAGTATGGATGACCGATTCTGCAGGTCGAAGCCAATTCTAAGGGCTTAAATAGAGATGACCGATTCTGCGGGGTGAAGCCAATTCCGAGGGCTTAAGCTTTAGTTTTCTTGGGGAAACTTGGAAACTCCAATGGGGAATTTATCTTATGGTTCTGTTGGGGATTTTGGGGAAGCATTTGATTTTGAGTTTTTGGTTCCGCTAGGGAAGAGGAATTTGTCTGAGGGTTTGATGTTCCCTTGTTGGGCAATTTTTGTGGTGTCCTTTGAAGACGTTGTTGGGATATATCAATTGATTTTAGTAATTCCACTGGGGAAAAAAGTGTTATGTTGGGAAGTAAGCATTTGTAAGAATGCTTTTCTTGGTGAAAAAGATTCTAGAATTCATTTGGTAATTTTGGAAATTTCGTGGGTATTTTTCAACATTTTTGGGAATTTTTGTATGAAAGTTTAGGAGGGGTACCGACCGTCATGGTGTGAGAGGTACCAAATGATAGTGGCATGGTCTTTGGGGTATGTCGAGCAGGTGAAGGGACAATGCCGATTGGTATGTTTTTGGGAGCTGCCGATCGGCATGCCCCTTAGCCTTTTGTAAAAAGGGGAGGGGATCTCCTCATTTTGCACAGCTTTCAAATTTGCTCTCTTATGCTATTTCCTTCTGTAAACTATTTAACGTCTTAAAACCAGGAAATGGCTAATTTGTCAAGCAGCAAGACACACATAGAGTGGATAAATGTCGATGACTGGGAAAACTTGGAATGACAGTCTAGGGTTCCCCTAGCGTTGGGTAGTGAGAACAATTTCAACTCATTTGATCCCATCACAGATGAGAAGACACTGTTGCGTGAGCCGATATGTCATCAATCTTTTAGGGTGGTGAACCCTGGCGGCTATGTAAGTGTTGATGACCATTGGTATTATTTTCTTTTCTCTTGGTGGTATTTTCCTCATTTCTTGAATTTTGACAAGGTTTTTTTTCTTTTTGTCTTTGAAAGACTGACATCTCCACATCGAGCTTGCGATCTCGAGGGATGAAGGGGATTTAAGGACATCTGGGAGTGCCTTCCACCTGTGGTGTGTTGGGTGGTGTCATCTTTCAATTTTGGTAGGTTGGCATCTGCACTGAACGTGATACCTCGTTCAATGGTTGTTCTTTGCGCTTTGGGGGAGAGGTGGTGGTACACCACCCACACAATGCATTTTGACTTCGGGGAGATGAGAGTGACTCCCATTGATGTGTGCCAGCGGCTGGGGTTGGACTGCGAGGTGGTGTAGATAGAGGTGTATAGGACCTTACGGGAGGCGGCGACGGCAGTGACGACGATGTTGGGTGATGTGGAGAGGATAATCTTTGGGGACTCTATTCATTTTTCCCTTTTAAGGGAGTTATTGTTGAGTCGACAAATTGACGAGATAGACGAGTGACATGTGCGGTAGATGGCGCGTCACTTTATTTTGCTTTTATTGGTAGGTTTTTTAGTGGCGACGAGTGGCAACATTGTCCATTTGTGGTTTTTGACAATTTTTAGGGAAGTTTTTGAATGCCCCTCTTTTTGATTGGGGGAGCCTAACTTTAGCGACCCTTACTGGCGCCATGTATCTTCTAAAGGTATTCTTTATTTGCGCATTTTCCTTTATGCATTCATATTTTGCTTTATGTATTTCTTCTTATTGCTGACCCTTGTCCTTTGTAGACGTGGTTCTATCAGGTTATTGGTCTTAACACCCAATTAATAGATTTAAAGGACGAGTTAGTCGGGACTTCTGTCAGATGTACTAATGGTGGAAGTCTAACTGACATTCGAAGAAGTCCCTATCTTTAGCGGAGGTGCGCCACCTTTTGAACGGATTGACGAGCGATTGGGTAAATCCTTCTTTCTTCTTAAGACCATTTTTCCTTGATGATCTTTTCAGATATTGATTTTCTGCTCGACATTTTTTAGCTGACCTTCTATCCCTAGGGGACAACCATCTAGCACTTGGGGGTGACAGGGGGGATACGCAGCTGCAGAGTTTGTTGGCGCATGAGTTCGGTTACTCCTGGTATCTGGGAGATAGAGTAGTTCGATAGGTAATTGATGATGAGGAGATGGTGCCACCTGCGAGGCCCTTGATATACATGATGCGAGAGCAGGATATGTTCGATGATGCAAGGGTGGAGACGATGGTGACTTATGATTACTTGGATTAGGCATCGAGCTGGTTGATGCCTCCCAACATATATGACGTAATGCCTCTTCCTCCTATGGGCTCGAGTCGGCTAGTGGGGTCCTCCCACAGTGGAGGTGGTGCATCGACATTGACAGCGATGACAACCTCGGAGGTTACCTTTGTGTTGTTAGGTTCCCTGATGAAGCGTCGGTGCATATGTTTCTCCATCCCAATACAATGGACTTATAGGAGTTGGGGTTGACAGAGGGGGTTCTTTAGCCAGAGGTGTAGTTTTCATCTCCTTGTCTTTTGATTTTCTGACTTCTTTCTTTGCCTCAAACAGACTGATTTTCTTTTTTATTTTTATTTTTCTTCCAGCATATTCGGGTGTCGACCAACTGGATGAGAAATATTCCGAATTGGGTGACTTGTGCGACGACTCACATTCGGGATTCGATCCCAGTTCCTTCTTGTCTGGTGCCGTCTGTTCATATGAGGAGTGGTATAGTTCGGGGAGTGGAGGTATGTTATCTCGTCATCTCGTCATGGAGGTTTTGAGAGAGAGAGAGAGAGAGAGAGAGAGAGAGAGAGAGAGAGAGAATATAAGTGAGGTAGGTAAGAGAGAGGGTTTGAGGGGTTCAGACTGAATCCCGTTGTATTTTTCTTTCATGTAAGAAATTTGTAACAAAGCAATATATATGCAATAAAATAAAGTTTTTGTTAATTTTTATTTTAGTGACTTAATGCATATGCTCTTTTTACTTTGTTGCTGAGACCGTAAAAAATAATTAAAATGATTTTAGAGAACTATTATTTTAAAACAGGATAAGTGAAAACATTGGGAGAAGGAAATTCGAAATTCTTTAAGATTAAAAATTATGTTTTATTGAGCTGTTTGATTTTGATAAAAAAGGAAAAATGAAATTTTCCAAAAATAGGGGGTTGTTGATTGGTATTTCCCTTGTCCTTCCTATTAGCATGTCAATCCAGTCTAATTAACCCAAGGTTTTGATTGCACTTTCTTCAATCTCTAGGTACTTGGTGGGACAAGTTTTCTTCCAAAATTTGCAGGATATTTGTCTTGGTTTGGTGTTTTCCAAGTATAAATAGGGGGTAAAGGTGGTGCATTTTCTTCACCTCACCACATTCCTTCTCTTTTGCATTCTTCTTTCTTATTGTCTCATAATTTTGAGATATTTCTCTCATTATTTTGCGATATTGCTCTCCCCAGAAGTGTTGAATTTGTTACTAACCTTGATAACCTAGAGGAGATGTGCACATACAAAGTCGACTATGATTCTTTCAACATGAGTCGGGTTTGATTATGAAGCAACCAAACTATTGAAAGGAACATGCTGATGGTGGCGGTAGAATTATGGTACCGTGAAGACCATATCTTTCTCTTTAGGTTGGGTGAAGTCCGTTTGACTTATGAAGAGTTATCTACTATGTTAGGGATAAATGCCAGTGTTACAACAACTATGTCTGAATTATCCCGGTATACTCGGGAGTTGTCAGAGGGACTTCTCTATATCTCTCCCTCAGCGGCAAGGTAACTAGTTATGGGAGGAATGATTTTTCTCCATGTTGTGTTACATTTCGTGCATTTACAAGATGTTGCTGATGCGGGCTATGTCGAAGCCATTACTCTGGGCTTAATTTCGAAACTACTGTTGGTGATTGGGGAATTATTGGTGGAACCACAACTCACAGCCATTTTTTCATGGGTATCGTACCATAGTAATCATGCGTTAGTGATAGTAATGAATACATTGAATGGTATGGATGCCTAGAAGGAAGGCCGTTTCGACTTCTTAAGGGGTAGCCCCGTAATGCTGTTCATGTGGTTATCGAAGAGATTTCGTATGGTGATCCCTCTTGAATATCCCTTAGAAATTATGCTAAACCTTTTTTCTTGTTACTTTATTAGCGTGGGCTTGGACATTAAGAGTTGAGAGAACTAGTTTGTGGAGCACGGGGCTCAAGGTTTGCGTTGGTTAGTGCCTTGGCAGGGAGAATTGCTACCCATTCTAGCGTATCTTGCACTAATTTGGCTAGGAATAGTTTGTGCCACCTCGGACACTAGACTTATTTCCCGTGGAGGATTTGAGAGAGAGCATGTGCATGCGACTGGGCTCTCTGTGGGGCGACCATCAACCGTTGAACAGTAATGACCCCACTTGTATATGCTCATATATAGTTTTTTTTTTTTAGAATTTCATCTCACTTGTTATCTTATAAATGTTGTATTATTACAAATGTGATATTATAGGTTCTTAATATGACAAAACCCATTTTTTAAATTTAAAGAATCAATTGTACAATGGGTTATATTGAAGTTTTATAACACATCATAAGCAAAATGATAAGTTTCGGGGTAGAAAAGGTAATTTTATTAACTTTAGCTACTTTTAGTACCCTGAGTCCTTTATATAACAAGACACGTTTTTAAATATGAACAATCAAATGTAAATTGGATCAAATCAAAGTCTTATAGCATATTCAAAGCTAAATGATAAGTTTTGGGGTTGAAAATATAATTTATGAAATTTTAGGGACTTGGTTTTAATTAAGAAAGTTTTAGGGACTAAAATAAAAATATAAAAGGACCATTTGTGAATAAAATAGTTTCAGGGACCTCTAAGAAATATTGAAATTATATAGTGTGAAATTACCAAAATACCCTTTATCTGTAAAGTGACCCTTATACCCCTAATACCCTTCCACCTCATGCTTGACACCTCTTGCTTGATTTGACACCTCCACCGTACACAAGTCATCCATAGAAATAAATCTTGAAACACATGTCATGCATATAGAAAATCTAAAACACATGTCGATGTGGGGTGAAATAAGACTACACGACCGCTTCATTACGCGATACGTCAATGCCGACTCACCAAAATGAAAGATTAGTCACCCAGACATGTGTCAACACCCAAATAACTTTGAAAAACTATAGAGAGAGCTCTTTGGGTAAGTTATTATACGAAATCCATTCAAAAGATCAGAGAGAAATAATGAGAGAAAGTAAAGGGAAGTTTAAGAAGAAATTTTGCCTTAGTCATCCAAGACCCGAGATCGGTAATTTCAAACCTCTTTTTGGGTGAGTACTCTATGACATTACTTGCGTATTTTGATTATATGATATTATGTAAGCTACATATATTTTTTGAAATACTTTTATTCTCAAATTCATCTTATACCGATGATTGATTCCTTGTGATATGTTTATATTTGTCCATATAGACATACCGATTAAAATGAGTTTTGAAAATGATATTGAATATTGGAAAATAAGATTCGGCATAAGGGACCTCTTTAAGTGACTGACCTTCCTAGCTGGGTTATCGCTGGTGTGCCCTAAATATGGTGTTGTGACGAATAAGTTCGATTGACCCTCAACTACCGGGGAATAATACGGTATTATAGTGTACTTGGCCATTAAAATGATATGATTGAAAGAAAAATATATCGCCTTTCAATTGCTGCATCTATACTAATCTGAGCTATTCATTCCTACGTACTTTCATTCACATATAAATATACTACTGCAAATTCCTATCTATATGTATCTATGCCTTCTGCTTTTTCTTGAATAGGCATCGATTTTATGAAAATCTTGGAATTTCTGGAGAGTAAATCCCATTTGGATTTTAGTTGACGTTGTAATAATTTTTTAGGAAATAACTAGGCTCACGGATATAACGTAGGAATATATTTAAGATTTGGCTTTTAGAGTTATTTTTGTTACTTTATGAAAAATGATTGGTTTATCAGATAGAGCATGTAATAGGTTTTAAATTTTGTCTTAAGTTGTAAAGTCGTAGTTACTTATGTGGTGACAATTAAACTCAACACAAAATAATAAGCAAAGGTGATCACCAAAATAGATAAAGAACTTGCAATGATTTTAATAACACATAAAACAAGATATACGTTGTTCGTCAAGAAGGCCTACGTCCACGGTGGTGCTCTCTGTATTTTATTTCTCTTTACTCCAGAGGAGTGTTTATAATTGCATGCCCTTTGCCTCGGGCAGAGAGTTTAATATATATATGTTGTTTTTCGGAGAGTGGGGGTGCGGGACTCCTCCACGTTATCCCATAATCTATAGAATATCTCTTGAGAGATTTTAGGAAATGAATGGGTCATAACTGAATCAGTTAAAGCACGAGGCCTCTATACTTTGGACCGGGCTTAATTGGGCTACTCATCTGGGCTGGAATGACTAATCGAGGTACCCACAATAGCCCCTAAAATTTTTGGGTCACAATTTGGGCTCAATAATTTTAAATGATTACCTTAATGGCATTTTTGTGAATCGTGTGGCACCTTGGTGTTGAAGCGTCTTTCTCGAATCGATTTAGGGGTAGATTGCTTCGTTTCCTGTGCGTCATGATTGAAAGGGTTTAAACCAGCTTGGAGAGGTCATTCCCTGACGTCGCTTCAAATTTCTTTGCGTTCTCTAGATTTCTCCAGTCTCTCACTCTTTCTTTCTCCCTTCCAGGTCTCGTCTTCTACCTTCAAGCTTTTTCCTTATTATCTCATCTTCCCTGTTTGTGCCTTTGCATTGTCTCAAGCTGATTCTTACTTCGTAAGTTCTTCACACTTCTTCTTTTTTCTTTTTTCGTTGGAATTTCTTTGTATTCGATACTAGGTTTTCTCCTTTCTGATGACGAAAATAGGCAATTGGTCGATAAATGAGTTTATGAAGTTCTACAATGTTCCAAATTGGGTAGACATCGAATGTGCCCCTATTCCTCGTAATGTCAGGGACATTGAGGACGGTCACCGAATACATGTTCATTTGTTATCCCAAGGGGGTCTTACTTCCCCCCCCCCCAAATCTCTTATTTTTGCACTTTTTTAGTTACTTCTAATAATTCATGCACAATGCTTGCAAAATGTTTAGAAAATTATCCATGGTGTGCATAGAATTAGTCATCTCTATGGAACCAATCTAAGGCTTGTTGGAATATGCTATTGTTATTCTTTTCCTTGAATAATCTCTGGTCTTCTTTGTCTCAAATCTACGAGTCCTGATAGGGTATTGGTAGTAAATCTACCTGTTTCCCATATGGACTACTGGCACGAGGGGTTTATTGCCAGAAATTGGCAGTTCCCTTTCCATACTGAAGGGGCGAGGTCTGGGAGACATGTGATTCCTTTTTATGGGGAGGAATATATAGGTAGGCATAGTTCTTATTTTTCTCATTGATTCTCTGTTAATGTACTGCCTATCTAATATTTTCCTCTTTTATTTTCTCAGCGAAGATAAAGAACTCAGAACCTGCTCTTCATGAGATTTGAGCTGATGAGCTGGTTAAGGCCTGGGAGATCAGGGAACTCTTAGCTGACGGTGAGCATCCTCGATCAATAACATTTCTTATGGAATACAAGAACATTGGGTCCAGTTTCATCACACGACCTGTGTATAACATTCCTCAACTAGATATCACGGAAGAGGTTATTGCTGACGGGATTTAATTAGACGAAGAGGAAAAAAACTCGAGTGAAGAGAGCGAGGGAGCTAACAGGGGTGGTGTTGAAGGTGATTATAGTGAGGAGAGATCAAGTAGCGGAGAATCTTCCATCTCAGAGGAGGGTTTAGAGGCTTAGGAGTCTTTAGGGGATTCAAGTAGCTCCAGCGAGGGAGATATGGCTCCTCCTATGAAAATTTTGATCTAAGAGGATGATGAAGATAATGTGCTGCTTGCCCGCCGGTTTAAGAAGAAAAAATCTAGGAGTGAGGATACTACTATTGGCTCCCAGACTGTTGCTCATGAGAAGGAGAGGATGAAGAAGGAGGAGGCACTGGTGAGAAAGAGGGAGAGAAAGAAGGAGGAGGAGAAGAAGAAGGTGGAAGCGAGAAAGAGGATAGAGAGGGAGAAAAAGGAGAGATAAGGAGAGAAGAGGTGAGGACAAAGGCGGGGGGTCTTTTGTTGCTCTTACCCCTCAGTTAGCTCCGATAGTGTTGCCAGCTGATTGCCAGAGGTCGATAAACATAGGGACCAACCAGTTAGCCCTGAAGGCGAGTCAGGGGCTAACCTTAGTAAGCCTGTTTTCACTTATCTTTTCTTGAAATGATCCTTTTAATACTTTCTTTTCTAATGTTTTCCTTTTTTTTGCATTTTTTGTCTGATTTAACTGTCCTCTATCGTAGCCGCGATGAGTTGGTGAGGAAGAACGCTGAGCTAGATAGGAAAAATGCCGAGCTGGAGGCTATCTTGAAGACTTCCAGTTCTGCTCAAAAGTATTCTGACCTCGCCTTGGCCCAAGCTAACAAAGAAAAAGAGGCGGTGACTAAAGAGCTCGAAGGGTTGAGGCAGTCCTATGACGTGGTCTGCACGAGCAAGCTAGCTATGGTTAAGGAAAATAAGGTGCTTTCTAGGAAGGTGAAGAAGGTGGAATATGAGGCTGCCACCTTAAGGAGAGATCGTACAACGCTGGATGGGTCGTGGTGTATGAGGATGCTGAGATTCAGATTGGATATATTATCCAACTCAACTTCAAGAAGGTTTGGGACAAAGCCTTTCTTGTTGCCGAGGTGGATATTGACTCCCCCCTCTTTGACGAGCACCATTATGGCCCCAAGCCTGTTGTGGATGAGACTCCTGCTCCTGCTATCAACGAAGGTGCTCCAGTGGTCCAGACTAATCCTGCTGGTACTCCTATAGTGACTGCTCTGTTTGAGGGAGGCGTATCTGGAGCTATCGTAAATAAGGGGAAGCAACCACCGACCTCATAGCAGACTGAGGTTGCCATATAGTCTTCTTTTAGGGAGTCCTTCGTATTTTTATTGTTCTTTCTTTTTGATGATGTACTCTGAACCTTCTTTAAATGAAATGAAATTCAGTTCCCTTCCGCGTATTGATTTATTTGCTTTTTAATGCTTATATGGTCTGTAGCTCATCGATGTTGAGGATTATATTCCTGCTACCTCTAAGTTAGGAAAAATTGTTGGACCTGATGTGAGCAATCGAGTTTGTAGAGCCTTTATAAGGATCTGTAAGTCTCTTAGGTCGAGGAATCAGGAGTATAAGGACCAGTCAGAGCTCGTTGCCAAGCTGAAGGACAGGCTCCAAGAGATGGAGGAAATCGACGCTTCTGTTCAAGAAGAAGTAAATGCTCTAATATTTTGGATGCCTCTAAGGTCAATCAAGTTGGAGAGGTGCTTCAACAAGAGAATGATGCTCTGAGGAGAGAAGTCTTGGGCCTCAGGTAGAATTCGCTGAGCATTGCTCCTCGAGTTTTGCATGGTTCCTCTTCATTAATCGGATTGCGAGCTGGTACTGATGATAGTAGTTCAGCTAGGGAGATTATCGAGCTTCAAGGTGATGTTCATCGGGCGTATGTGATATCTTCCAAACTTCAAAGAGATGTTACCTTGCTGAGGCACCTGTTCAAGAAAGGTCCTCGGTGAGTGTGGGCTGATGGTTATGATCAGGGTTGGACCGATGATTTGACGAAGTTGAGTGAGGTTGAAGAGTTATCCTTTATTAGAGGATGGTTGAGTGCTCTCAGGGAGCTATAGGTCCCGAGGAACTCTGTACTTTGGTATCGTCATGAGATCTTCCCCTCAACTTTGATGTCGAACCCATTCAGAAGGGATGATCGATGGGTTCCCATAGATGCCATCCCAAGGCAACTATTGGAACCAGATTCAAATGAAGTTGAGGAGGAATTGGCTTCTCGTCCAGATAATGGCCGAAGAGAGCAAGTGGCTGACTATCTTGCTCGGAGACCTGATCCTCATTAAGATTTATTTTTTTCAGGACATGTAACTCTTTGTATATGTAATGATGTAATAAAATAGTTATGTTTTGGTCGATTTGCCAACTAAACATGTGTTTTGTATTTTTTACTTCATTAATGTCTTGTTCGACTATCTTGGGCTCTTCTTAGCTGACTAGATTTGATATAGGCTAAGTTGATTTGTCGAGTGAGTATCCCCCCAGTCCAATATGCTTACAGGATACCATTCTGCCTCACTTTACCTTTTAGGTTGTGTCATCACAGTTCCTTAGGCCTAAGTGTGGCAACGGAGAGGACACACCTGATGTTGGATGTTCTATCCGAGCAGGTTTTTTGAGCCAAACATTGTTAGCGACCAGCCTGGGTTGTCCGTGCTGCCTAAGGGTCCCCTATAGGGCTTCATATTTCCAGGGGCATTGCTAGGAGGTTGTTCATCTTTGATGACAAAAACCTAAGGAGGGTGATACTCTGCTTTTATATATTGAGAGGAGAGACTGTGACTTGGAAAAGGTGCATGAATTATAATGTAATTGAAAATCAACACTTCATAGAATGCTACTACCAAACAAATTTTTATTAATCATAAACGAATTAAAAATTTTGACACTAGGTTAAAAAAGATCAAAGAAAAACTAGAAGTAGAATTTTTTCAAATTGGCTTCATTCCAAGATCTAGGTATCTCCCCTCCCTCTAGTGTTCTCAAGTGATAGGCTCCTTATAGGTCATCTCTTATCATCTTGAATGGTCCATCCTAGTTTGGCTCTAGTTTGCCGTTCGATAGTTTTACAGCGCTGCCAAGAACCTTTTTTTGGACTTAGTACCCAACTTGGAATGATATTAGATTGACCTTCTTGTTGTAGTGACTGTATAGCTATTGCTGATAACCAGCTAATCTCACTAAACCCAACTCTCTTCGATACTTAGCTAGGTCAAGTTCAGCTAGCAATGCTGCATCGTTCTGACCTAGGTTGACCAGGGTGAAGCGCATGGTAAGGAGTCCGACTTCCAAAGGGATGATTGCCTCCATACCATATATTAGTGCGAATTGGGTTTCCCAGTTGCTCATTGTGCGGTATCACGGTAAGCCTATAGGATGTGGGGTAATTCATTTACCCATGCCTCTTTGTCTCGCACTAATCGCTTCTTATGTCCATCAATCACTGCTTTGTTGGAAGCTTCGGCTTGCTCGTTGCTCTGAGGGTATGCTACGGAACTGTAGTAGTGCCCGATCCCATGGTTGCTACATAAACCCTGAAAAAGGTCCCTTTCGAATTAGGTTCCGTTATCAGTGATGATGTTCTCGGGGATCCCAAAATGAGTCATAATGTTTCTCCATTGAATCTTATCATATATACGTCTCGAATGTTTGTCAGCGGCTCTGCCTCTATCCATTTGGTAAAGTATTCTGTTGTGACTAACGGTTACTTGCGATTACCAATTACGGAAGGAAGAGGGCCCACGATGTCCATGCCTCATTGGGTGAAAGCCCATGGGCTGGTAAATGACTTCAGGTCGCTGGCTTGCTGGTGAACCATTGGATCATGAAGTTGGCATTTTTTTTCTTTTGCGAGCATAAATTACAGCGTCTTTCTGCATGTATGGCCATCAGTAGCCTTCTTTTATTGCTCGGAAAGCTAGCGACCTGCCCCCAATGTGACGTCTGCAGATTCCCTCATGGGGTTCGTGGAGGACTTGTTCGACGTCCTTCGAGTGAACGCATTGGAGGTAAGGAACATTGAAAGATATCTTGTATAGTTTGCCCTCAGGAGATAAGTGAAAGCGATCATCTTTGACTCTTATCTGATGAACGGTCTTTTTATCTCCTGGTAGCGCACTGTCCTTCAAATAATCACTTAAGGGGTCAATCCAACTGGGGTCTGTCTCAATCTCGAGAAAATGTCCCACGTTTGGCAGTTCCTCGATCTGGTTGATTCTTGGCTGGGCGAGGAAGTCAATCGAAATTTTTCTCTTCAAGTTAGAATTGATCGCTAAGCTCAAGGCTGCTAGGGCATCAGCATGGCTGTTCTGTCCTCTGGGAAACTGCTGGACACTGACCTGTTTGAAGTTAGTTAATAATCTCTTCGCTGTGGTGAGGTAGGCTGCCATCCTCTCGTCCCTAGCGTTAAAGTCACCACTTATCTGGTTGGAGACCAGTTGTGAGTCTTCGAACACTTGGAGTTGCTTTGCCCCTAGCGCGTATGCTTTCTGTAGGCCTACTATCAGTGCTTCATATTCTGCTTCATTGTTAGAGGCTTAAAATCCAAGCTTTATTCTTTTCTCGAGTATTGTATCTTCAGGGGTAATCAGCATGATGCCTACTCCCTCTTGGAGTTGGAGGCATCGTCAACGAACAACTTCCAAATACCTGATGCCGAGGGAACTTCCTGCTTATGCATAGTTTGAGGTTGATCACAAGGATGTTCTCCTATAAATTCTGCGATGAAGTCGGCGAGGAATTGTCCTTTGATCTCATTCCTTGGTTGGAACTGAATGTTGAATCCCCCGAGCTCAACTGACCATTTTGATAATTTGCCAGACAGGTCTGTCTTTCGTAGTACTGCTCTGAGGGGGTGGGATGTAAGTATAATGATGGAGTGGTCTTCAAAATAATGTTTTAATTTTCTTGAGGCTACTACTAGCGCAAAGGAGAGCTTTTCCAATGGTAGGTATCGTTGTTCGGTGTCCAAGAGAGTCTTGCTCGTGTAACAAAATGGGTACTGGATCCCCTTTCTTTCGCATACCAGTGAATAACTGGCAGTATGGCTGGAAAATGCAATATATAGGTACATGGAATCGTTCTCTTGAGGTATAAAAAGCAAGGGTGATGTGTTGAGGTAAGCTTCGAGATCCTCTAATGCCTTCGAGTAACCACATTTTTTATTTTCTTAAAAAACTGGAAGAATAGCTGGCACCTTTTGGATGATTTTGAGATGAATCGATTTAGGGCGACGAGCATCCCCATGAGTTTCTATACGTGTCTTATTGTACGGGGAGGCTCCACCCTATTGATGGCGTCAATCTGGTCTGGTTTGGCTTCAATGCCTCTCTTCCTAACCAAGTACCCGAGAAATTTTCTGGACTGGACACCGAAGGAACACTTACTTGCGATATGCTTCATTCGGGGTTTCATGAGGATTTTGAAGGTACTTGACAGGTTAGAGAGGTGTTCTTCCTTGAGCCTGTTCTTGACGAGCATATCATCGATGTAGACCTCCATGGTGCTTCCCATTTAGTCTTTGAACATTTTGGTGACCAACCGCTGGTATGTTGCTCTTGCATTTTTAAGCACAAAGGGCATGACCTTATAGCAATACAACCCGATGGTGGTGATGAATGTTGTTTTGTCTTGATCTGTCTCGTGTAGAGGTATTTGATGATACCCAGAGTGTGCGTCTAGAAAAATCTTTCTTTCATGAGCTGCTGTAACGTCCACCAACTGCTCAATCTTTGGTAGAGGAAAATTGTCTTAGGGAAAACTCTGTTAAGGTCGGTGAAGTCAATGCAAACTCTCCATTTTCCATTACTTTTCGGGACCACTACTGGGTTGGACAACCACTTAGGGAATTGAACTTTCCGTATGGATCTTACATCCATCAACTTTTCCACTTCCCTCTCCACAGCCTTGACCTTCTCGGGTGCAGTTCGTCGTGACTTTTGTGCGATCGACTTGAAAGCCGGGTCAACGTGTAGCTGATGACAAACCACACTGGGATCAATCCCAGGCATCTCGTAGGGTTTCCATGCAAAAATGTCCAAGTTATTCCGACAAAGTACTGTCAGTTCCTTCTTCTCTCGATCTGTGAGAGAGGCTCCGATCAAGAACATTCTATCTTTCTTGTTGCCGCTGGTTGAAACTTCCTCCAAGTTCTCAACGACCCGCTCAGAGGGGAGGAGCCTGGTCTCCTCCACTACATGTCTTCCCTATTTTAGCTTCTATTTGGAAGGTATCAAACCTTCCTGTTCTTCAACCTTCTCCTTGACTTTCTTGACCTCCTTCTCCGGTTTGGGGTGGATGGTTGCTATAAAGAACTTTCTCGCCATTTCCTGATCTCCGTGGATTTCCATTACTCCTCACTCAATCACATATTTGAGTTTTTGATGGTAGGTAGAGGGGTCGGCCTTCATTGCATGTTGCCACCCTCTACTAAGGATCGTATGGTAGGGTGAGTCGATGTCGACCACTAGAAATTCGATCATCTTAGAGATACTTCCTGCCCTCACTGGCAGTACAATCTTTCCCAAAGGGATGGCTACTTTACCAGCGAAGCCAACTAGATGAATGGTGGATTCCTTTAAGTCACCGACGCTTAACTTCAACTTTCTGAATAGGTCGAGATACATTACTTCAGATGATCTACCCTGGTCGACGTGTAACTTATCGACGTCTTAGTTAGCTATCCCGAGTGTAATGCATCATGATGTGGGGTCCTTACTCCCACTAGGTCTTCATCCGTGGACGTGATATGCTTGCTGTAGTCGACATCATCTTCTCGCCGGCATTTTCCTACTTGCGTTTAGGCTGGATCGATTTGAAAAGCTTGCATTAATGTCGTAAGCTTTTTGACTTCCATCCGAGATGAGTTTCCTTGAATCTGCTTTAGATCGGATGCCCCATGAATCACTGCGAACTCATGGCCAATGCCCTCCTCGAGCATGTTGTCAAGCCTTTGGTCTCCATAAGTAGTGACTTTCTCTGCCTTTTTTTCCACAAATTCGTTCAAGTGTCCAGTTTGAGCTAACTCTTCAAGGTGAGACTTGAGAGCCTTGTATTGCTTGGTTTAGTGCCCACCCTCTTTATGGACAGCACATCTCAGTGCGTTGTTCCTTTTTGAGGGGTCTCCTCCCATTTTTCTGGTCTACTTAACGAACGACTCGTCCTTAATCTTTGCTAGAATCTTATAGATTGGTTCTTTAAAAATTGTGTTAACTGCCTGAAATGCTTTTGAAGCATCATTTTTATTCCCGCTCTTGGGGCCTCTCTTACCCCCATTTTTGCTTCCTTTCTTTTAGTTCTCACCTTTGTCACTGCCCTTGACGGTGAACTTGGCGCGACCATTCTCCCCTGTACTAAGGCGATTCACATCCTTAATTTTGGCATATTTTTTAATACGAGCCATTAGGTCGTCAATGGTCGTGTCCTCCTTCTTAGTGAGGGACTAGTGCAAGAGGCAGGAGCTGGGTAGGCCAATCTTAAAGGATGCCATGGTGACCTGGTCTGAGCAGTCTTTGACTTCGTTGAATAACTCCTAATATATTTTCTCATAGTCTCTGAGGCTCTCCTGGGGTGTTTTCTTCATTGTCAACAAGGCATCCATCCTCTTTGTATGGGAGATTCTAGTAATGAAGCGAGCTGTGAAGATTTCTCCGAGGGACTCAAAACTTCTGATGGATCTGTGAAGGAGTTTCTCAAACCACTTCTGATCTACGTTATGCAAGCTCAATGAAAAGATCCGGCATATCAACGCATCCTTATGGTTACAGAGGGTCATGGCCTTCCTGTACTACTTAACATTGTCAATAGGATCAGTTTTACCATCATATATCTTGAATCGGGGCATCAAAAATTTCTTAGGGACCTCTTCTTCTTCTATCTCCCTTGAGAAAGGGGATTTCATCTGGGTCCTGAGAGCTCACCTGGCTAGATCTCTGGTTGATCTGGCACCCCGATGTGCTCGGTGTTGGTCCATTTCTCTTCGAACAAAATTTTATATGTCATCATTTCCTCGACCTGGGATCCTGTAACGACGAGCTGGTTGCTGTTTCTTGGGCAAGTCGTCATCTGTCCTATGTTCCTCAAATCTTTGAGATCCACGTCTAGGGCTCCTTCCTCGGCTGTAAGATTTGCTTACCTGAGGGCTAGGAGTGCGATATTGACATTGCCTTGTGCTACGATGGAGTTCTCTCTATATTTTCTCCATTCTTCTCTTGAGATGAGCGTTCTTAGCTTCTTGCTTGCGAGTGGCCTCCTCTTGCTCTTGGATACTGGCCTCATAGGTGTCGATTATCCTGGAGAACTGTGTGGACCTGGATGATCCTTGGCTTTCCTCCGAAGCTTGCCGTTCTGGGTGAGACCTAGGATATAAACGTTGAACTTCAGATCTGATCTTGCGAGGGGTAGGTTGCTCTTAAATATCCCCTGCTTGAGGGGCATTGCTGCTGTGACCAAACATTCCAAATTCTTATTGGTGAAGGCTTTCTTAAAGGAAAACAAACGCTTCCCACAGACGGTGCCAATTGTGGTGATAATTAAACTCAACACAAAATAATAAGCAAAGGCGATCACCAGAATAGATAAAGAACTTGAAATAATAGCAATCACACACAAAACAAGATATACCTGGTTCGGCAAGAAGGCCTACGTCCACGGTGGTGCTCTCTATATTTTATTTCTCTTTACTCCAGGGGAGTGTTTAAAATTGCATGCCTTTTGCCCCGGGCTGAGGGTTTAATATATACATGTTTTACGGAGAGTGGGGGTGCGGTACTCCTACATGTTAGCCCATAATCCCTAGAATATCTCTTGAGAGATTTTAAGAATTGAGTGGGTCATAACTGAATTAGTTAAAGTGCGAGGCCTCTAGACTATGGGTCGGGCTTAATTGGGATACTCGTCTGGGCCGGAATGACTAATCGAGGTACCCACAAGTTATATAAAGTTTCCTTTTAGAAATCTCTGATGACGTAATTCCTTCATTTTCAGTAGTTTATGATTCATGACCATGTGGATGTATTTTCGTTGCATTTATTTGAGGAAACAAATTAAATCCAGAATATTGAACGCCTTGGTGGCATGTCAAGATGCTCATTCCCTACTAACTTTGGGACAGGGTCATAATAGAGGTGGTATCAGAGCATAGGTTATGAGCCCGTAGACTATTGAACATAAGTTTCCAAGGTTATAGATTTTAAGTTTCCATATATAGGATATATGATTAAATATCCGACTTATGTGATAACCCTCCATATGTTTTACAACTTATATAACTGTATATATATATATATATATATATATATATATATGTAATTTTTCTTCTAATTTGAAATTTTAAGATATTATAATACATCTTATGTTTGTCCATGACTGTAGAAAATTACCAAGACAAGATCAACTGCGGGAACTAGTGGTTTAAGTATGGAAGGACAAAAAGGTGCATATAAGTGATTTGAAAGTCTAGCAAGGATTGTAGAGCATCAGGTGAATAAGGGAGCACCAAGGAATATTGAACTAAGTAGCTTTACTATTGAACAATTCAAAAAGTTGAATCCGCCATGTTTTAAAGGTACTCTTAACCCCACTGAAGCAGAAAGCTGGGTGATGCAAATGGAAAAGATATTCGATGTTCTTAAGTGTACTGGTGAACAAAGGGTTTCATTTGGAACATTCATGTTAAAAGGTGAAGCCGAACATTGGTGGAGAATGACTAAGAGAATTTACGAGGGAAGAAATAATCCTATAGGTTGGAATGACTTCTTAGTGATATTCTACGAGAAATACTTTCCCAAAATGGTGCAAGACCAAAAATCAGTTGACTTCATGAGTCTGGTTCGAGGAAATATGACGGTTAGTCAATATGAGGCAAAGTTTATTGAGTTATCCCATTTTCACCTCATATTGTGATAACCGATGTTTAAGAGCCAAGAAGTTTGAACGTGGGTTGAGGTTGAATATTCATAGTCGAATTTCCATCCTGAAGTTGACATCATATAATGACGTGGTGACTAGGGCAATGATAGCTGAGAAGGATAGTGAAGAATATAATCAAGTTGGAGAGGGAAAGAGGAAGTTAGGATAACAAAGAGGAAGGAACCCCAATAACAAACCCTTTATGATTATACTTAGTATAAGGCAACCTTTTGTAAATAAACCCTTAAACATTGATAGATGCCAACGATGTGGTAATATTCATAGAGAGCAACGCTGTTATTTGGAGACTGGAAGTTGCTTTGGGTGTGGCCAAAAGGGAGATAAAATGAGAGATTTCCCAAACAAAGGAAGGCCCTAACAAAGAATTTTAACGAACATAAGGATCACGGTAGATAAGGTAGAGTTTTAATTTTTCTGATGCAAAGGATTTTAATGCAGTAGTGTCAGGTACACTTTCTATATGTGCACAACCTTTTCATGTTTTAATAGATCATGGTTTTACCCATTCATTTATGTCTGTACGTTTTGTTAATCACTTTCCTAATATTCTTGAACCCTTGAATCATAACATGCACGTTTCTACTCCTTCAGGTGAGTTATTGATAGGAACATTAGTATATAAGTCTTGCCCAATAGATGTTAGTAATCATAAACTATTCACCGATTTGATAATTTTAGACATAAAAGATTTTGAAGTCATTTTGGGGATGGATCAGTTAACATCGTATCGTGCTAAGGTAGATTGTTTTGAGAAGAGAGTTACTTTCCAAATTCCTAACCATTTATAATTTCGTTTTGAAGGAATTGTCATCCTATCTCCCATACATATTATCTCTACAATGCAAGCTTGTAGTTTTCTGAAGAAGGGATGTCAAGGATTCCACACAAGTGTTATTGATTTGCAAATAAAAGAGCCTAGTTTAGAAGATATTCCTATAGCTAAAAATTTTCCAAATGTTTTTCCAGATGATTTACCTAGTCTTCCTCCTAGTAAGGTAATAGAGTTTATGACTGACCTTATTCCTAGAACTATACCAATCTCAAAACCACCTTATCGCATAACACCTTTAGAATTCAGGGAATTAAAAGTTCAATTACAAGATCTGTTAGATAAAGTTTTTATTAGACCAAGTGTATTCCCTTGGGGTGCTCCAATGTTATTTGTTAAAAAGAAGGATGTGACGATAAGCCTATTTATAGATTATCATGAACTAAATAAGGTGACCATTAAGAATAAATATCCCCTACCTCGTATAGATGATTTGTTTGACCAACTATAAAAAGCGCATGTATTTTCAAAGATTGACCTTAAGTCAGTCTATCACCAATTGAAGATTAAGGAAGATGATATTTCGAAATAATCTTTTCGTACTAGACATGGTCACTATGAATTTCATGTGATTCCATGTGGACTAACTAATGCACCATCCACTTTTATGGATATGATGAATAGGGTGTTTAGGAAATATTTGGATCAGTGTGTGGTTGTTTTCATTGATGACATCCTTATTTATTCTAAAAGTATTGAAGAACAGGAAAAGCCTTTAGAGATAGTGTTACAAATTCTTAGGAGGGATTAATTATATACGAAATTAAAGAAGAGTAAGTTTTGGTTGCCTAGCGTCTCTTTTCTAGGACATGTCATTTCCAGAGAGGGAGTGTCGGTTGACCCTCAAAAGATCAAAGATATAATGGATTGGCCTAGACTAACTAATGTGACGGAGATTCATAGTTTTCTTGAATTAGTCGGTTATTATCAAAGAATTGTTGAAGGATTTTCTAGTATTGCCAAACCTCTATCTAGGTTAACCCAAAAGAAGGTGAAATATGAATGGTCCGAGGAAGTTGAGAATGGTTTTCAAGAACTTACGAATCGATTAGTAGCTACCCCAATTTTGACTATTCCTTCCTCAACAGGGGGATTTGTGATTTATAGTGATGCTTCTAAAAATGGTATAAGATGTGTACTTATAAAAAATGGAAAAGTAGTAGCTTATGCCTCAAGACTATTAAAAACACATGAGTAGAATTATCCAACCTATGGCCTTGAATTAGAATCTTTAATTTTTTCTCTGAAGATTTGTAGACATTATTTGTATGGTGAGACTTGTGAGATTTATATCGATCATAAGAGTTTGAAATATATCTTTACCAAAAAAAAATTGAATATGAGACAAAGGAGGTGGTTAGAATTAATGAAGGATTATGATTTAAATATTCATTATCACCTAGGGAAAACTAATGTAGTATCCGACGCTTTAAGTAAGAAGTTTAAAAAAAATTAGCATGTCTCATTACAAATCAGGAACCTTTGTTAAGGGATTTGATTATGTGATCAAGGGAGTTGATTATGTGATCACCCTTTTGAATTAAGCAAGGGGAAAATATGCCCAAATGTATTGGGATTTATTTAATAATACTGACAACTGTAATGATCACTTGATCATCTCCTCATTTGAATTTGGCATTCCTCAATCAAATTATATGTACTAGTCATTGATGAAGAAGATAACGTCATCCATTGACATCCTCATAGCTCATATTGAGAAGTAGAATAAGGTAGAAGATGAAATCCTCAATGCATATGATTAAGTTGATCAGTTTGCAAAGGAAAAGAAGAATGGGGTAAAAGAAGATACGAAATGGCAGGACACGATCTTCCCCAGTAAAGAAGGGGGAAAATAAAAAGATCTTAAAATCTGGACAAAGATGCCAACTAGAAAATGCTATATTGATTGATGCAGCATCCCTAAAACCAAACATCACCAAGAATCCTCTACCCCTACACCAACTTGGTGTGAATTCTATATGGATTGATATTGACCTAGATTTTGACCCCTCAATAAAGATAAAACCTACAACTAACCCCACTTTGACTACTTCTTCATCCAGTTCCTTAACTCTCCTACAAACATGCCAGATTAATCTACTTCATTGGGAAACTACTAATGGTTGGGCACTTGCTGGTGACTGGAGTCGACATATTAGTCTGCACAAAATCTAAAACATAAAGCATGAATCTTCTTACCGTACTGGAACAATTTAAGGAGTTCTGAATGAGTTTTCTACCTTACTTGACCTTTGAGATGGAGGATTGTGAAAAAGTCATCAACCTTTACAAGAAAGCCCGTAAGTGGGGACATCAATACTATGATTGGTTCATGTCACCTAATGAATTTAGTTTAGACAACATAATTATGGATTTAATAGAAGAAATACTCTAGAATGGGGATGATATATGAAGCTCACGACCTCGTCCTTTCCATGAGAATCAAAGAATATCTAGTCCAATATCAGAATGAATTTTCCTTATCGTGGGAAGCTCGATACCTTGAAGCTCTTTAAGTCATTGAATGCATAGATTTTTCGAGTAAACGCTAGCTTCCATAGGGTGGAGTGATGACTCTTGTCACTCAGATAAATTAGATGGTGAATCCAATGATAAAGTTGCTAGCACTCCCAAATCTTTTGTGGGATGATTTTTTTGAAGAACTTTTATTTGAGATTAATGAGGTTTCTAATGCCCCCAAAGTTAATGAATATATGGGTTTTCTTTTCTACCCATCATCAGTGAACCACATGACTCGATCGGGACCGTATCAAGGAAACACAAGTCACTGAAGAATTTCCAATGCCGAATATGACAATAGAGGAAAGAAATATCCTAGACGAGTTGAAGAAGACCCATGCAAACATACTATGTGTGGTTTATTCATGTCCTCTCAGCTCCACATGAATTTTCTCATTAAAATGTTCACACAAGCCCAAGTGCCTCCCACTATATCTTGTAATGAAGCCATCCATATTATTGGTACTTTGACTACCAAACGACTCATTACGTTTGTCGACAAAGTAATACCTAAATTTGCTCCAATTCATAACTATGCCCTCAATATTTTACTAGACATCTTTTAAAAGTCCATCCCTTTGGTGTTAGTCGATAATGGTTTTACGCTAAACGACTTTCCATTCACAATGGTCTGATACTAGGGGCTAAAAGTCAGTGACCTAACTCTAACATATACTATTATACTTGATTATGATAATACTTATTGAAAATTTATGGGATGAATCCATTCATAATGGTCTGATACTGGTTCGATTTTCCCCTAAATCAATTTTCAACTGATCAACATTCTAGCCTACTTTAAGCTACTGCTCAATCATCCATGAAAACACAATATCAAAGGTTTTTCTTCATTCCATAATATAAACTCAAGTTCTTCATAAATAATTGTAAGGACAAATTTCTAATCGAGTCATTTGTTATATTGGCTACATTCCGTTGGACAAAACAATTTTGGGCCATTCCTCATCAAGCATTATTCAACCGTAAAGATTCGAGCATTGCATTCAAAGTTCACGCGACATCAATAAGCACGCCATGCTCGCATTTCTAAAAGGTATATGACCAAAATCAATTTTTTGTGTTGGAGTATTTGTTATAAACGAGAAATTTTCATATAGAGTAATGTTCGTAAATATTTAATTTTCATAAAGAACTATTTTTGAAATTAATTTGAACATTTTATTTGAAAAATAGAAAACTCATTCGAAAATTTCTCTAGGTCGTTCGAACGACCTGGATCTAATGACATTCCCCAGGCTATACTGGAAACTCATTAGAAGCTCGTTAGAAATGTCGTTCGAACGAGATTTAGAATGACCTATCTAATTCGACACTGGAATTCCATTAGATAACTCGTTCGAACGACCTCGTTCGAATGAGTTCTGCCAGATCTGAAATTTTTAACTTATTTTTCAGCAGTGAGTTTCCAACAACTGTTTTGGTCCACTACCTTTTCAGTTATATCATATGGACGAAAATGAGTTTCTCAACCTAAGGAAGTTCCATATTCTCTTTAGAGCATTTTTCATAACTTCCCTCTTTTTGACAAAATTAATCTCCAACATCCTTTTCAACGTTTTAAACAAAACCCCTTCAATCATCTTGACATTCAACAAGCAAGTTTGCGGTGGATATCTGCATTCAAGCTTAGTGGCGATGATGGTTTTGGGCTTTGGTGGATACCGCCACATGAGGAGTGTCGAGCAACTCATTGGAGCTTCGCATACTACAAATTCGGAGGTCAAGGACGGCATAAGCATGTCTTGAGTGAGTCAATGTCTGTAAGTCTTTGAGTCTCTTGTAAAACCTATTTTGTAGTGGATTTTGTCTAGGCCCAGCCTTCCAAGGTTTTTCTCATTTGGGTTTTCCTCGTATATTGGCGCGTTGTGGTTGTGATTTTCGCAATTTACTTTATTAAATCATCTATTTTGTATGCTTGTTGCATTCGTGTTTAAGTGTTCAATAATATTTCCTTTTGACACAAGGCTAATGTGAGTGAATATTGCGCTTATCTATTGTTCGACATTCTGCACTTGTACATTGTTTTGGCTAAAAACTCTTACTCGTATTGTTCACACCCCTACATTCTCGCTCCCACCATTTGGATATGTTGACACAAGCTAGGACTCTTAAAATCCACATTTTGGCATCTTTCTGGGCTTCCCAATTCCTGCTATTATGCTATTTTTAACACTATTTTATTATTTATTTTTATTTAAAAATATTGATTTTCTTCAAAAATTCTCGTTCGAACGAGGTTTCTATCGAAATTTCTCACCCCTTTCTGGAACTTCGTTCGTAATGTCGTTCGAACGAAAAGTTCGTTCAAACGAACTTCTAACGAGATATCTAACGAAATTCCCAATCCGCTTCTGGAACTTCGTTCGAAATACATCGTTCGAACGACATCACTCGTTCGAACGACCTGGGTTTAAAATCTGCCATTTCGTTTCCGAAGGTCTGCCGCTCAGCCCCTTTTCCCCTTATTTCTTCCCACATTTCCCATTTCCCTAAATTTTTTCCCACTTCTCCAACACTCTTCCACTCTCTTCCATTACCCCTTAACCCTTTCCCATTATCCCTCTCTCCCACTTTCTTTCCCACATTTTTTTCACGATTAAACCCCCTCACTTCCTACCTCCATTTAATCCATTATCTTCTCTGAAGATCTCCCATTTTCATTTTGCCTCTTCCATTCAAGGCATTTTTTTTCATTTCTCTCTCTATTATATATATATATATATACCCATATAAATATATGCGTTTGTGATGATTTTTTTTCAAAACCTTTTATTCCTTTGTCCTCAAACTTCATATATGAATATGTGTATATTTTATTTAAGGCCTATTTCTTTATTCCTATTAAGCTACATTCCATGATTATTGACAATGCATTTTCCTTAATTAAAAATTTCTCTATTTCCCAAATATCATTTTTTAATTAATGCAGTTTTTCTTTTCATGGAATATATCTTAATTAATTTTTGGTGGATGGGATTTGTGCTAATTGGTTGTTTGCCTCATTTAGAATGGCTCGTAATCGTCTCCCACGCCGTATTAGTAATTCCCCTGAGGAACTCTCCTCTTCCTCTGATGAGGAGTCCAATGATAATGCAGCTGTCCCTGACCTTAGACTACGTTGGGGATCCCTCTCCGCACACACCCAGTATCATACACAAGGTTTCTCTACACGCTTTATTGTTCGGGAGAAACTTGTTAATCTCTAATCCCTCCACGGCACCACTGTGCATTCGTGGATTTCTGATTTAGGGTGGGATCCCCTATTCTCACTCACGAACACTATTTTTCCTGACCTCATTCGAGAATTTTATTTTGGTATGCATGATAAGGAGAATCATATTTATTCCCGTGTGCGCGATAGGGAGATTATTGTATCTCCCGAATCCATTGCTCAACTCCTCCCCTTACTTAGGGTCAATAATCCCTCCTTCCCATGGAAATCTGATACTCGTCCTGCCCTTTCCCTCCTTATAAGGATCGTTTTTAGGTTCCTCTCGCCTGGCACTGTTACAATCTTTCACAAACATTTACATCCTGATTTTATGGTCCTTAATTGGATCGTGTGTGCCTGTCTTATTTCCTGTGCGAACACAACCCAAATAACCAAAATGCACGTGGACCTTATGTTTTCCATTAGCATTAGGTCTGACATAGACCTCCCCGCCTTCATCTTTAGTGTCATTCGGATGGTTAGGATCCTCCCTTCCAGTCCCGCTCGCCAAGCCCTCCCAATTGCGGCTATTATTACCCGGTTTTATCTTGTCGTCGGCTGCCCCCGCCTATCCACCGATGTCCCCCTCACCAAATACCAAACCATTGACATGTCCTCGGTCAACCGGTCTCGTGGTCATTTACCCCCGATACTCCTCACCTCACTCCCTCCGTTTCCTCCCACTCCTCTACTTCCTCCCACCCTGCCCCCAGTCGTCCCGCACCC
This sequence comes from Sambucus nigra, assembly GCA_949130495.1. Taxonomy (NCBI): domain Eukaryota; kingdom Viridiplantae; phylum Streptophyta; class Magnoliopsida; order Dipsacales; family Adoxaceae; genus Sambucus; species Sambucus nigra. Next base: position 726,719,517 of record OX422207.1, read on the forward strand.
TCTCGCTCTCTCCATCGACCCTCTTCTTATGATTCTCCCGCACCCGCAGAGTCGGAGGATATTTTGTTTGTCCGTTCACAGGTTGAAAAAATTCAGGAGGATAGACGTCAAGACAAGGAGCTTTTGGTTTCCATGCCGCAGAACTGCGAGGCACAAGCTCGTCTGGAGGACGCTCAAGCGCCCAGAGATGAAGCTCAGGCCCGTCAAGACTCTCTTCTATTAGAGCATCTTAATGCCATTCGTCCCATGGAGATGCGTCGAGGTGCAGGCTCATCCGGTTCCGAATCCCTTACCGATGATTCTCATGATGATGTTCCTGCTCCTTGATTTACTTTACCTTGCATCTTATTTATCGTTGTAATTGTGAGGATGAGTGGATATTTTATTTCTTGTATTGTTTCCTTTGGTTTGAATTTTTCCTTATGACGTGTATGCACTTTGAATATTTCCCATTTCCCATTTCCCATTGGTTAATGAATCATCATGTTATTTCCTTTGTCACTTTATTTCTTCATATTTATTGGTTTATTGCCACTTGTTCTCTCAATTATCATTTCACATGCAGGCCATTTATCCCTTTGTCTTTTTCGGACAAAAAGGGGGAGAAACATTAATTAATGGGAATTCACATTTAGATGGAGAATTCATATTTAAGGGGAGTTGTATTAATTAATGGGATTTTATAATTTAGGGGGAGTTAATTTCTTAATATTCAACATATGCATAGTTCATTTGCTATTTACAACCTATGCTAACACATTATTTTATATATGTTACATTCTCTACTTCCCCATGCATTTACGAATTTGTTGTTTCATGTGTGTAGGATACATCACCTACTCTCTTGCAACATCGTTAGTGGTGTCACTGAGTCTGTTTTTTTTTGTGTTTTGGGGACGGGCTTTAGAATCGCTTTGATGGCTGGCTTAGCAAATTCAGTTTTTTATTTCTTTTTTATTAATTCTGTTTTGTCCTGGAATAGCCAAAGGGGGAGATTTGTAAGGAAAAATTTCCAATCGATTCATTTTTTATATTGGCTACATTCCATTGGACAAAACAATTTTGGGTCATTCCTCATCAAGCATTATTCAACCGTAAAGATTCGAGCATTGCATCCAAAGTTCACGCGACATCAATATGCACGCCATGTTCGCATTTCTAAAAGGTATATGGCAAAAATCAATTTTTTGTGTTGGAGTATTTGTTATAAATGAGAAATTTTCATATAGAGTAATGTTCGTAAATGTTTAATTTTCATAAAGAACTATTTTTGAAATTAATTTGAACATTTTATTTGAAAAACAAAAAACTCGTTTGAAGTTTTCTCCAGGTCATTCGAACGACCTGGATCTTATGACATTCCCCAGGCTATACTGGAAACTCGTTAGAAGATCGTTAGAAATGTGGTTCGAACGATCTCGTTTGAACGAGATTTCTAACAACTTATCCAATTCGACACTGGAATTCTGTCAGATAACTCGTTCGAACGAGTTCTGCCAGATTTGAAAATTTTAACTTATTTTTTAGCAGTTATTTTCCAACAACCGTTTTGGTCCACTACTTTTTCAGTTATATCATATGGACGAAAATGAGCTTCTCAACCTAAGGAAGTTCCATATTCTCTTTAGACCATTTTTCATAACTTCCCTCTTTTTGACAAAATTAATCTCCAACACCCTTTTCAACTTTTGAAACAAAACCCCTTTAATCATCTTGACATTCAACAAGCAAGTTTGCGGTGGATCTCTGCATTCAAGCTTAGTGGTGACGGTGATTTTGGGCTTCGATGGATACCGCGACACGAGGAGTGTCGAGAAACGCGTTGGAGCTTTGCGTACTACAAATTCGGAGGTCGAGGATGACATAAGCATGTCTTGAGTGAGTGAATATCTGTAAGTCTTTTGATTCTCTTGTAAAACCTATTTTGTAGTGGATTTTGGCCGTCCGAGGTTTTTTCCATTTGGGTTTTCCTCGTATATTCGCGCGTTGTGGTTATGATTTTCGCAATTTACTTTATTAAATCACTTAGATGTATGCTTAGGATAAAATGGATAAAATTTGAATAATTTTATTTTAATTAACCAAGTTATCAATCTCATTGCATTAATTGAAATTTGTTCTTGGGAACTTGTGAATCTGCTACATAAATTAAAATTGGAGAATATCTCTTGTTAGCTAATTTTAAATTGGATTACGTGTGTGTATTCCACGACTTAAACTAAGAACATATAACCTTGATACTTCAATAATCATAATATAACAATTATTAGAGATGCCAATAACTAAGAAAACATCGAGACTAGTAACCCAGTTCTGGAGATTCATCACAATACTAATGATATGCATGTTTTGGATGAAAGGTTGATCCTTTACCTCTACTAGCATAGGATGACTTCAAATAAAATGTGAGTTCAGAACACAGTCCAATAAAAAATGTTAGTATGATTCAAATGTAAAAAAATATGCACTTCATGCTCGAAATGGGGCTCAATTGCTGATATCACGGGATCACCGATCCAATCACTCCAAAAATTACTTACCTTGTTCATGTCTTGGGGTACGAACTGTGGGTATCTATATAAGAACAAGACATTGAAAATAAAAGTGGTAATTTCTGAGGAATCCTTCAATGAACATTTCATTAAAGTAGAATTCGTTAGCCACCAAGTCCTTCGACACCTCTTCTGATAGTGAGAATACTAAAAGCATTGATAGCAAAGATTCCTTTGGCCTTATTGAGCTAGGGATAGTTTTTTCATGATTCGCAATGAGTTTGACATATTAAATTTTACTGGAAAGATCATCTATGGGAACAAGCCTCTACATAACTAGTGGAGTATTTTAGTTAATTTAACCCTTCAAACTAACAACCCTGTTGTTTACCAACTTAAGATGACCATACTAATGAACTTATTGTTCCTATATTTCATGTAAATAAGGCCTCCTCTAAGGATATTTGCACGATAGTTTTTTTTCTTGACAATAATTTTAATGAAATAAACATTGATTTTGAGTATCTTATTGTGCTTGATGTTAAGTGCCTGATCTACTAATTGAATAATTGATGAAGATAACTTAATGAATGATTTTTGTAAAAATGATCTCAATAAATAAAAAATTAGACAATAAAACCACATTCTAACTAATGATGAATAAAATTTTCCCCTTAATTTTTTTTTCTAGTATTAATTCGCGCAAGATCAGAATATAATCGACGCTTAGTGAACATGAGAAACAACAGTTAGCGGAACTTTAAAACAGTTTGTGAACTTTTTCACATGGTCTTACGGTGATATACCCGACATTGATCCCATGATTGTGCAATAAGAGATCCCTAAATATCTCGAATGCAATACCCTTATGCAAATGTTAAGGATACTTTGACCCTAATGGTCCCTCAAGGTCAAAGATAAAGTGTACGAATAATTAAACATAATCTTTATTCGTGTGGTCGAATACCTAACTTGGTTGGCCAATATAGTCCCGATGCCTAATTATAGATGAAAGGTCTGCATGTGCATTGACTATCAAGATCTAAGCAAAACCTCTCCAAACGATAACTACCCTCTTCCTAATATTGAAATGATCATTGACAACATTTCCAACCAGTCCCTTAATTTATTCGTTGATGGGTTCGCGGATACAACCAGATTAAAATGAACTTAGATTATTAGGCGAAGACTACTTTCACTACCCAATTGGGGAATTTCTTTTACACAACTATGCCTTTAAGACTTTATAACATTGTGGCTATGTACCAAATATCATACTCAACTATCTTTCATGATCTTATCCATAAAGAAGTTGAGGTCTGTGTTGACGATATGATCATTAAATCCAAGAATCGATAAGGTCACTTTCCTGCTTTAAGTAAATTATTCAAACAAAGGAAATAATACCAACTGTGTCTCAACCCACAAAACTACGACTTTAGTGTCAACAAAGGAAAACCCTTGGGATTTATGATCAGCAAAAAGGGAATCAAAGAATACCTTACCAAAATTAGAGTAATCCTAGACAAGTCACCTCCCCAGACCCAAAAAGTGGTACGAGGTTTCTTGGGAAAGCTCCAATTCATTAGTAAATTCGTCTGCCAACTCACTTTCATTTGGGATACAATCTTGAAACTTATCCGGAAGGATTTAACTAAGGTGGGGAATGAACAATGTAAACAAGCTTTCAATAAAATCAAATGGTATTTTATCCAATTGTCGATACTCATGCCACCGTAGTCTATCTTACATTTCCTCCTATATCTAATTATCACTAACACAATTGCTAGGCTATGCTAGCTCAATACAACAAAGAGTCACACAAATAACGGTCGATTTACTATACTAGTATAATGCTAGCAGACTAAGAGGTGAATTATATTTCATTAGAAAAGGAGAGTGTTTTCATAATATGCGCCATCTAGAAACTTTGACATTATATGTTCACACCCCCCATCAAACCAGTGTCCAAAATGAATCCCATGAAATACCTCTTCGAGAAGCCCACTTTATAAATATGCATGACTCGATGGTTACTACTATTAGATGAATTTGACATTATGTATGTCACACAAAAGGCCATCAAGGGAATATCTATCTATGAATACCTAGAGGATTACTACATGGATGAGGCTGATGTATAGATAACGAAATTTTTGAATGAGGAGATGCTCTTCACTTTCAATGAAGATATCCAATGGAAATTGTTTTTAACTGAGTGACCAACAATAAGGGATATGGCATCAGGTTACTATTTATCACGCCTAACATTTTACATACTCCCATTGGCATCAAGATAGATATCCCATGCACTAAAAACATGACAAAATACGAGGCGTGCACAATTAGACTCAAAGTTGCACTCAAAGAAGAAACCCAATATCTCAATGTCTATGGGGATTCAACCCTCATTATAGATAAAGTTCTCATAAAATATATTCAAAGATGAAAAATTCTAGCTTTCGATGATTACCTCGACGATCTCACCTTACAACTCAAGGATGCCACATTCCATTATCTATATCGTTCTAGAAATAGCCTCGTCGATGCATTTTCAACACTAAACTCCATGGTCGACATGCTCGAGGGAGTAGCAATCACCCCATTACAAGTCCAAAAACAATCTGAGCCTACCCATTTCTATCATATAGATTTCACAACTGATGAAAACTCAAGAAAAATCAAACTTTAGTATTATGACATTTGGTGCTTACTTAAGAATGTCGATAGCCTCAAGGGAATGATAATAAATACCGCATAATTCTCCAGAAACTCGCATCCAAATACATTATTTATGACACGTCTTTGTTCAAAAGTAATTTTTATGGCAGTGCATAGTGGGAGACGACATTGAAGAAATCATGTTGAAAATATGTAGTGGAGAATGCGAAAACCATATGAACGACCACATACTTTCCAAGAAAATCATCCGAACAGGGTACTACTAGATAATGATGCTTCATGATTACACAGTGTATGTAAAAATGTACCTAAAATTCTAATAATTTGACAATTTTTAACATTTGCCTCCCCGTGTGTTATATAACATGACCTTTCAATGTCCTTCTCAACTATGGGCATCAACATCATCGAAAAAGTTGCTCCTAAATTATCTACTGGGCATGAATTCATCGTGGTATCTATCAATCACTTCACCAAATGGGTCAAAGATGAGTGGTACGCCATGATCAACGTCAAGAATGTATCCATACTTATCCATAAGAACATCATCTTCCACTAAGGGATTCCCTATAAAATTATATTTGATAATGGCCTCCACTTCAGGGTAGAAGTCACAGAAGTATTTGAAGAGTACATCATTCAAAGTTACAAGTCCTCACCATATAGTCCATAAATTAATGGGGTTGTTAAACCCACAAATAAAACCTTTTGATCTATCATTATCAAGATGACTAATAGTTTATGATATTGTTTTGAAATGATTCCATAATCCCTTTAAGGATACAAACATATTTTGTAACACACACTGGGGATACCTCATACTATCTAGTCTACGACATGTAATCCATCTTATAAGTCAAACTCAAAATACCTTCTTTGCGAGTCATGATTAAGAGTCAAGTATGAGAAGTTGATTGGTATTAGAACCTCTATGATAAATTTTCTCTTTTAATTGGTAAGAGACTAAGAGCATTATATCACATACAAGGGTATGATCGTTGTATCATGCGATCATTTAATAAGAAAATTAGAGATCGCAGTGTACAAAAGGGGATCTCGCCCTTAAGGAAATTATAGAACCCATATGGCACCCCCGAGGAAAGTTCAAGCCCAACTTTAGAGGACCATACCTCATAAAAAAACTATGCTAGGGGGTGTTTACATATTAACTCACCTATATAGAGAAGGGATAGTATGATCAGTCAACTTGGACCGCCTCAAGAAGTTTGATCCTCAATCCAATTTTGTCTGTGCTATGTACTTCTCATGTATTTTCTATTCTAAAAGAATCTCCTCTTTTACCCCATTCGCAAGAACTACATATTATCTGATCCTCCCAAATAAACTTTAATAAACGTTTTTTTCTTCCCCATAGAGGTACGTAGGCAACCCATAAAGTAAATTTTGGCTCGGTACTTTCTTTTTCATAAAACTATTTCTTTTCTCCAATTAAGAGGCATAAATCTCTCTCATTATTTGGAAATTGAACAAAAGGATCATGTATGTCTCAGAAATTAGTACAGAATATTTAAACATAAAGGATTTTTTTAATAAGACACGATGGATGTACACTTATATTGACATTTATTTCATATAAACATTCTGATTTTGTTAAAACTGAGAAGAACATCATCACACACATCTCATCACCATCACAAGGATTCATATATAATAAAAAACCATCCTCACAAAACACAAACGTAAACCAAAAGTACCTAAGTGAACCTACACCAACCCAATCACCAAACCTTCACAACCTTATGAACCATACTAAAGACTTTAAAAAGATATTAAACCATGCCAAAATCTACAATAAAAGTCAAAAGGACTCGCCTCATCATCGCCAATATAACCACCTTCTTCTAGAGGACCCTAATAGTCCCCTTCCTAAATATGCACTCATGATCGCTCAATCTAACGGTATACCCGTAATATATGCAAGTAGGTCATGCTGTCATCTTCAACTACATCCATTCTTGGGATCCGACTATTAATGGAGTCCTCTATAAAAATATTTTTGAATAGGTCCCTCCATAACCATTTTAAATACTCGGTTGACAACATCGACCCTTTTAAAGAGAAAGGGTCGAACGTCGAGTAAGTCTCCACCATTGCCACAAAATCCCTAGATACATCCGCATTAACTCAGTCAAGTCTTCCATGGGAAAGAAATTGTTGATGCGAGGGGAATAATTTTCAACCACCCAGCTTAATGAAAAATCCTCCAAGAGATATAAAATAAAGTTTATCAAAGACCCACAAGTTAGACATAGCGGTAGTCATCCAGATGCAGTATGGGCATCAACTCACCCACTAACGTACAAACCAACGAAGTGTTTTAGGTCCACTATCCATCAACCATTCAACCAATCACTTATAGATACCCCATAATACGTGAAAAGCCAACCGAAGAAATTTTTAGTATTAAAAGGTTGGAGGGGATGAGGCATAGCTAACCAGAATCATTCCACCAGCCACATATACAAAATCATAAGGATCTAGATCAAAAAGGTATATGGATTCGCCTTGCATTGGTCAAGGATGTTCAAAGTCTCCACCAAAATAGTAGTTGTGGGACTATAATGGAAGCCCACCCACAAGGCTATAGTAGCAACCTAAGAGTCTGCATTCTTGTTTGCCATCACCAAAAGTAACTTGGTCGTTAGGACCAAAGCGATAGCACCATTATAACCCATAGGTCGAAAATCCTAGTGACGTAATGATTCAAGCTCAACCAGGGGGTTAATCTCCGCACCTTGTACTAAAGGGTGTGCAATATAAAGGGAAATATGAAATAATTGGCTTAGTATTTCTCGGGCAGATCAAGAATTTTTTTCATAGTTGTTAGAATGTTTGGGTGCACACCCAAGATGGTAGAAAACTCTTCAAAAGTTAAGGAAAACTTAGTCCATCCAAAAGGAAACATGTGATCGTTTTGATACCAAAATTGTAAGGTCGCCTCTAAAAGGCCCCACTTGATTTGTCAATTGTGCCATAAAGTGACTGGGTGAAGGTTGAAAGAGGCATAATAAACTTTGTATATACTCATTTATGCTAGATAGTTGAGATAAATGGTGTACCCTTCGATTAAAGGGATTTTCATTTGGAAGGAAAATTCTAAGAATAAGGAAGAAGATGAAACTTATGATTGGTGGTTTGAGAAGGCGCATGCGCCGCATTTTTATACTAAACATATCCCACAAGAGAACAAATTAAGTCCTTTGAAAATTTTACCTGTGAAAACAGAAGTAAGAGTTTCCAAAACCCTGAAAAGCAAAAGATATCTCAGACCTGCCAATTGACAGTCCGAACAGGGTGCCGATCGACAACCTCCATTTTTTTGGAAAATACCATGTTTTAATTTTTAACTCTTATCTTATTAGAAAAGGCCCCATAAATAATGTTTCATCACAAAAATTACCATAGTTATTTTTTATACTCATCCTACCCAGGCAAAATACCAAAAATTTCAAATACACCCCTTCATTTTTTTTAAAATTTCACAAAACCCTTCTAACAAGTGCATGTACAATAAACCATTTTAATAGTGATAATTAAAATAAAATGCACCATTGTATATAAAATATATCATAAAGTTTGCAGGATCATCCAGAAAATCCAAAAAGAGTCCACCAAAAGTAGAAAATAACAAAAAAAAAGAAAATTATCGCGATGCAACCCAATCAATCAATCGATCAATCAATCAATCAATTAATCAATCAATCTCTCTCTCTCTCTCTCTCTCTCTCTCTCCTATGATAAAAATGGTGTTTCATGTGGAGGTGAGAAGTAGAACCCTTAGTATAGTTCCTGGAGTGGTAAGAGGAAGTGTTATGTAAGAACAAGTCAATTTCTGAATATACTTAGCTACCGAGACCATTTGTTACCTAAAATGCTACACCGGACATGTACGCACGATCACAGTTTGAAAGGAAAAGAAAACAAAGAAAATATTTCAAAACCAATATATACAGGAAGGAAAAATGAAATCAAAAAAGAAAAGGTCAATGTTTTACCTCCTCACAAGCAACCTCAACAGGAAGAGGAGGAAAGCGTGACAAAACTGCATTAGGAAGATAGGGAATCTTCACCACCCCTATCCCTTATCAATAGATTTCTCGAAGATAAACAAAATTCATGAAGCGACAGAGGATCCACCGTCCTAGCACTATTTCCTTATTCCCGATCAGACACCCCAATAATCCTACTGCCTCCCACTCCATCCAACCTGTACCTTGAGCACATCACAATGTAATACCCCTCATTTTCGGCACTAGTTAATGAGAATTAATTGCTCATTTTGTTAGAATTTATTTGGATTTATTAGGCTTTGGAATTTAGTTGAAAGACTTGAGGCATTTTGGTCTTTAGTATAACTTGGGGAGAAAACTTGCTAGTGTTATACGTGGTTTGATTTGTATTTGTTAAATCTTATAAGGATTTTGAATCAATAGAAGGACAAAGATCAAGAAAGAGAGAGAAGGATCGGGTTATAATTGTTATAGAAGTTTTGTTACCCCTCTATAGCGGGTATGTACCATTACTATAGTAGCATGGCAACACCCCTATAGCGGTTGGGTGTTAGGGAGTGACAACAGAGTTGTTTCGATTTAGTACTTCTAAGGCAGATTGATTATTTTTATTTAAGAGCACCTTGGTCCTTTAGATACGTTGGAATTTATTTATTTGTATACACATATCGTGATAAGGTTTCCCATAGACAAATCACCTTCTAGACGGGATGTGCTTTTGGGCTATTTTCTTGTCTTTTATGTCGTGTGCCACGCCATGAACCCGTTGGGACTGCTAATCCATTTTTATTATGGATTGTTAACATTGTGATCGGATGAAGAGAGGAGAGACCCTATCGTTCCTCATGTTTGTTGTAAGAGATAGTTTCAGAATCGATTTAATTTGTATATATTAGATTAATTCCATGTTTGGGCAAAACTTATTTGAGTCATAGGTTAGGACTTGAGTTGTGTGTCCTTCAAGCCTATGATGTGTTACTGAAGACCATGCGACAAAGCTAAATCTCATCGAGGATACATTAAATTACATGCCGGGTTTTCATCTTAAATCATCCGAGGGATCTCAGTGAAGGTATCAATGCATATTTGTGTCTGATCCATGGATTTAAATTTGGGTAGTTGTTTTATAAATTTGTTTAAGTTATTTTTGTAAAATGGATTTTGAAGAAAAATATTTTTTTAGCTTTCATTTCGTTCGAACGAGTTTATATAGTTTGTTAAAATGATATATGAATGTCATTAGATTGACCTTCAAACGAGGAACAAATGAAAAATTTTTGTTGATCAGAAATATATCGTTCAAAGATCGTTTGGAGTTGGTTTGAAGGATACTAGCATTTTCGCTCGAACGAGGTTTTAGTTGGTTCGAATAAGATAGAATTTTAATTTGAAGGAACCCTGTGTTTTGATTTGAATGGGTTGCCTTAAAAAACACACGGCCTCAAGATTCGTATCTTTTTTATAAATACTCTGGTCTGGCATTAGTTTTCTAAAGCGTTTTTTTGCAAAACATTTTTCCAAGATTTATCTTGTGCCTCCCAAACCCTTGTTTACACCAAAGTTTGAGATATGGGAATCCTACATCTATGTGTCTGTTTGAGATCTCTTTTATGTTGCAAAATACTGGTTTGCTCTTTATACTGTGAGCGTTTCAAGTAGTGGAGATTATGTTTGTGTTGAGCGGACGATAGACTGGTCACGAGACTAGTTAGATCGGTGGTATACCGAGACGTGGGAATGTGCCTGTGTTGTGTGACTACTGGAAGGCGTCCAACAGTGGTTGCGAAGAAGGTTATAAGGAGCAAGGAAGCCCATCAAGGCGTGAAGGCCGAGTTTGTGAGTAATTCTAATTTTTAGCTTCATATATATCATATAAGTTAAGTGAGGTGTTCTCCTAACAATCTTATCATATACATAATGTTTTTTTACTATTGGGGATTTGTGCACGCCAAATCCATTGCCCGTGAGTTTGTTTGATATTTTTGAAAAAAATGAGTGTTCTGGAGAAATGTCTATGAAAGGAAAAATCTCATTTGTGTGAAAAACTACAGTTGGAGACTAAAACGATTTAGAGGCTATAAAAACAAAAAAATTCCAAGGCCAAAATTGTTTACATTGACGCTTCAAAAATGAGATATCTTCAAAAGAAAAAGAGAAAGCAAAAATGAATTTTTTAGGGTGTTTAGTTAAAGATCAATTGGTTTGCAAAATGATTCCTCGTTGAGCTTAATTGATTTGATGTTATTGATTCGACAATCATCAAAATTTATACGCAGGTGTGCACTATGGTTTTTATCCTTTTGAGTTCTCTATTTAACATGAGGCTAAATTGAATATTGATAAATTAATGGTGTCTAATAGATCTACTTGGACATGTTTGAGTATTCAATTTTTTTCTATTGTTTCTAGTTCATGTCCCTTCACTTTATGCCGCCATGTTTGGACGAATTGATACTATGCGAGTGTGTAAAGCTTATGTATTTATATTTTTTGTGATCGTTTATACCTATATATGTGTATGTAATTTATTAGTATATGTGAGGTTATATTTATATATATATATATATGGTATGTATATATATATATATATATATATATATATATATATATATATATATATATATATATGGTATGTATTATGTTTTGAGTCTTTGCGTTTTCATTTAATTCATGCGTTCTATATGCTTAATCTTTGATTTACATTGTCATGTGTTATGATTATCTTGGTATCTAATAATTAAATACTTGTATCATATTTGATATCATTTATTTGTAGTTTGGATTATTTTTACTTATGTTGCCGAACTATTTGTCATTGCATAAATTTATTCACACCACTACATGATATATATATTTTTTCCTTTATGACTACCCATGTTGCACGTAGAGGGTGATTTGGTTCCATTCCTAAACAAAAAGGGGGTATAAATGGTGTCCAACTCTTTAGTGTGGGGGGATCTATAACTTAGGGGGGGCTACCTTTCTTAGGTAAATATGATTAGACAAATGGGAGGATTTTTCATATGTAATTTATGTATGTTATATTCTATTTGCATTTGAAGGTGTGTTTAAGTGTGCAGGTTAGTAGCGATGCTACAAAGGTTTACACAAGGCAAAATCTAATAAAGTTTGTGTCGATCAAGCGTCTCTAACTTTTTTCTTTTAGGGTTCGGAATTGAGTCTTTGTGAGCTTGACGGTCCAGTAGTTTTTCGTTTTGAGTTTCGTCCCAGAATAGCCAAATGGGGAGATTTATAAGGAATTTTTTTAATGGAGTGAATTAGTGAGTAAGTGTTTTATTAGAATGAACCATATGTTTTCATTCGAATAAGTTGCCTAAAATATATGCACCTCAAAATTTGTATTTTCTATAAATACTTAGGTCTAACATCAATTTTCTAAATGGGTTTTTTGCAAAAATATTTTTCCAAGGTTTATCTTGTGCCTCTCAAACCATAGTTTACACCTAAGTTTGAGATCTAAGAATCCTACATCTATATATCTGTTTGAGATACTTTCTATATCTCAACATATTGATTTTCTCTTCATAATATGAGCATTTCGAGCGATGAAGACCTTTTTGTGTTGAGCAGAGGATGGACTGATAACGAGACAAGTAAGAACGGTGGGATACCGAAACGTGGGAGCACACTCGTGTTGTATGATTGTTGGAAGACATCCGATAGTGGTTGCGAAGAAGGTTACAAGGAACGATGAATCACATCAAGGCTTGAAGGAAACAAGTTTGTGAGTATGTCTAAGTTGTTCTTGTAAATAAATGTAATACCCCATATTTTTATGCTTTATAAATTTGAGGATTTATTAAATTTAATGTGAGTTATTAATTTAATATAAATTCGGAAATTAATTACTTTATAATTATTAACGTGAAGTGAGTTAGTAATTATGGGAAACTTGTTGAATATTACTAATGAGCAGAGTAATATATAATATTGGTTCTATTAAATGTCAAGAGTGAATAAAATGACAACTTTAGAAATTTGAGTCGGGACGCGCCCGGGTCGCGTCGGGACTAAATGTTGATTAATAAAAGTGAATAAATTATAAGTTACTCGTATGGTCATTTTGAGTGCCACAAAGTGTCCGGAAGGGTCGAGATAGTCAGAAAAGTGTACCCGAAGGTTTAGTTTGGGTCTCGGGACGTTTTTAGGCTTATTTAGCGCCCCGAGAGGGCATTTTGGACATTTTGTAATTTTGGGCAATTAAATCAACGAATTTCCAAGGGTTATATCAGATGTCTAAGGTTGCCTTAACACAACCAAAGACAAGTGACGGCCATAGGAGAGTAAAGGAGAGAGTTTACCAAGGTGTTCTAGGCCGAAAATTCATCCGGTTGCACCGCCGCCGCCACCACCACCAACGCGTAGATCGCGCGACGAGGAATGCAACCACACCAAATTCGTCCTCAAATCAGAACTAACAAATTTCCAGGCAAGTGTTTATCTTGCTTATTTTCTCTAATGCATCACTCATGTTAGTTTAGGGTTAATTAGGATGAGTTTCATGGAAGAAAAATCATGTTGGAGATAGGAAATTGCATATAGTAATGATATAAATGGAAATCTGGAAAATCCCCTTCATATGTAGAGGTTGAACCACGAATTTATGATGTTTTAGGAGAAGAAATTCAGGAAGAAGATTGATTAGAACAAAGCTAAAGAAATTTCTAGGGTTCATAAGGTTTATACAAGTTTTGCCCTTTTAATCCATGGTTCTTGAGGGAAATTCACATGCTTTACGTAGAAGATTGTTGGTTTGGTTTATAATGTTTGTAATAAGAATTTCTGGGAGTTTGGGTGTTAAAAATCTGGATTTGATTGAGGTTGGATTATGAAACCCGTAACTGTTAAGCTGCAGAATTCGCATACCTGTTTGATCGATCGATCGAACCAGGAGTGTCGATCGATCGACGCATCGATCGATCGAGCCCCTAACCTCGATCGATCGACCCCTTCTGGCAGACTCATATTTTCCCCTCTGTAAATAGTTAAATTCAAATTAAATGAGTAAAAATATTTGGGCATCCTTATTAAAATATTTTGGGAGATAAAGAAGACGAGTAGGACTTATTAATAATTATGAGACCTTTAATGTAAGACGAGATTTGCATTTTTGGGATGGTTACATATAAGGGACGATAGAATTATTTATTAAAAGGAGAGACACGTAAGATAGTTACGTTGGAAATTAGATGAGTACCTACTGAATTCTACACTTGGGAGGATAGAGTCCATGAGTGTTACGTAGTAAGTTGGATTAATCCCTCAATTAAAGTAAGAGACGAACCGTTATAAGTGATAACTAAATAATGAGAAAATAAGGATAAATGTCATAATTAGGGGTTATGAGATGAACCTAAATTTGCTATAGAAAGAGTAGTATATTTACATGACTGTGTTTATGCATATATTATATACGTGTGAAAATTATGCCCGCGCTACTTGCTATCCCTGAGGTTACCGCACTGGGACAGTCTTATCTCGATGTGATCTATACGGGGGATATTGACTTGTACCCAAGAAGATACGAATCCTAGGTACAGGCTATCGAATTGATAGTCACGGTCCTAAGAGGCGCGAGGGTATGTGCTGACCTCTTGGACTGGGAAACTATGATTCGCCTCAATATTGTTTGTGTATGTATTAATACAGTTCGAGAGTGATTCCGAACTTGTATTTCCCTTAATACGAGTGATACGGGGATTGGATAGCAGAGTATGCCCGTACCATAATTTTTATGTGGGGTGCTGTTAGAATATATATATTATACGAGTATTTAATATATATATATATATATATATATATATATATGAAATTCTGAAATTTGGAACTGCCTACTGTGTTATGGTAAGTACGAAATGAATAATGACTTCAAATTGGAAATACTTGTTTTGAAAAGTATAATATGACACTGGGGAATCTTTATTAGCAAATAAGGTTTAAATGAGAACTTTGTGATCAAATGAAATTATCCTCTTAAACAATTAGATTGTTCAGTTTTAAATCTTACGAGTAACCCAAGATAAGTTAAACCATTGGGAAGGTTAGTGCGATAGGCGTGCACATTAGAAGAGAGGTGAGAATTTCTTAAGGGAGTGCCGCACTAATATGTTGTTGCATTGGCCTGTAAACATTTTAAATACTTGCTAAACAAATTTTAAATCATTTTCACAATCGGGCTCTGACCCGTTTCTATTTTCCTTTCTCCCTTGTATATATATGTATATATTACAGGTGCGCAGCCATAGGGGCGTCTTGCATAGGATCTTTTGGAAGGAACGTGCTGCAGCTTAGGTGGGAGTTGCAGGCCTCTTGTTTAGACGACCTCATTCATTTGATTCTACTCTTAGTATTATTTATTTCAATTGGGCTTGTGTCGCCATTTCCATTATTCAGATGTTTTATTGGATATTGTAATCCATTTATTTCCAGCACTTGCACTTCGGGATTTATTATTGCCAGGATGTTTTCATTTAAAGTATTAAATGTTGGATTCAATTAGTTGAATGTTTGATTATTTGGATTGTATGTTCCAGTATAGTTGTGGTGTGACTATTAAATTGTGAATTATGTAAAGTTTTAAATGTTGGTTTATATAAAATAAAAGTTGGAAGGTGGAGTCTAAAATGGTTTTGACACTTAGCTTAATTATTTAGGTTGTTTAAATTAGAAAAGTATTTTTCGACAATGATGCTAAGAATGAACCAACTGTTCACCTTGATTTTAATTTAATAAAGGAGTGATCGTCCGGTATTTAATTAGGCGGGATGTCACAATAAACCTATATTATTGGAGAGTTGTGTGGCTCAGCCGTATGAGGTTTTTCCCATTGTGGATATTCCTTGTACATAGTCGTGTTGTGTTTTTCTAATTTAATTTTTGCTTATACTCACTTGCATGCATGTTTAGGTCAAGACTAAAATTGAAAAAACTGTCTCATACAACACTTGTGTTTTTATTCAATGCAAAATTTATGAAAAATTGGAAAAATTAAAAATTATTGGTGTTTTCATACATACCCTAGGGTATATAGCTTTCTCATTTAAGATTGTACCGGTTTTGGGGCATGTAGTGTTAAGAGGATAATTGATAAGAGATGTGATCATGAATCCACACCATACGAAGGGAAGTGCGATGGGGCGTTGATGGATGGGGATTTGGGATGTGTAGTGGTTCCATGAGATCCTAGGATGTGATATTTGTTCTTAGGAAGTTAGTTAAATGTTCATACGCATACACTCTTATATATGCGTGTCTAGGTCTTGTTCTCCTCAGCATCTTTCATTAATTCTTACTCCTTATTCTCTTTATAAGTCTATGATTTTACAAATTCCTCCTTAACTATTTCTTAAAATTTTCACTGTCTCCTCATTCCTAGTAATTCACACTTGTAATATTCGCTAAGTACTAAATATCAATATGAGTATCCAGCTATGACTAATAATGCTAGTTAATTTAATTAAATTAGTACCCTCACATGAAACTTGTCCAAATACTAACTTAACTAAGATCACTCATTTATACACCATAAAACCTCAACACAAGGACTTTCAAAACTCTAAATCATAACTTAATAATTTCCTTAATTTGTCAACATACTAACCAAGCAATCATACTGGTACAAAAATTATCGTCACACATACCAAGTCATGCATCCAAGATTATTATCTACAATAATTTGTTCATTCTAGTTAAATATACACCCTAATTTATAGTCACTTTAACTCCGAATTAGAACAATTTGGACTATCGAATGCCTCACGCACACAATTCCAACATGACTTTATCATAAATATTTCCTAAGTCATTATGAGAAATCCTGGTCATTACACTATATCTTGTTCTTTTTCTTGTCTCTTCTCGTCATCATCATCATCAAACTCCACTACATCATTCATCTCGGGCTATGGTACGGGCATTCCACTCTTCCTTCTTCCTTTAAGAAAGATTTATTTGTTATGTTAAAAGTAACTTTAAGAGAGGTTTCACTGGCTAGGATTTTCATCTCCTCCATTCTATAAAGCTTGTATATGGGCCTCCTGTATGTTAGATAGAGACTATCATTCCTTTTCTTATAAGCAATTTTTTATTGTGTATTACGTTCCATTGGCAAGGTTTATGGCAACACCAGTCTGTATTTTTTAAATAAATAAGTAGTAGGGGTTTCAGAGAATAGTGTGGTGAGATTTTAAAAAGATCATATGTATGAGATAATTGTGATTGGATGAGTTCTTTTGATCCAGATAATTCTTAACATAATGGTTACATAAGCCATTAATGTTGCGCTAAAGCAAGACTATCTCTAGCAACCAAGACGATAAAACTCACTCGGGAATTTTATCAAACACTTGGTGTGCGGAAAACACCCAAGACCTTGTTCCCAAAATGAACTAGTGTGCAAACTCCCAATCGAATCAACCAAACATCAATGAAGAGACAATAAGAACATACAAGCAATCATCAAAGCAAAACAACAACGATATACCGTGGTTCACCCAAATTTGGGCTACATCCACCAAGGAGGATTTCTTCTTTCTATAGATAAATGGAGGAACCCAAAGGTTATACACACACACAATTTATCTCTCTTAGAAAGTCACTCACAACCTCACAAGAACTCACCCCTCAAATGGGAGCTCTATCTCTCTTTAGCTTTGATAACTCACAAAATAGCTCTCAAACTTGTCCTCTCTCAAAACCTAGAAATGACCCTTGTATTTATAGATTTGAGCCAAAATGGCAAATTTGTAAATAAACCAAAACTGAAAAAATAGGAGAGCCAAAATCAACAAACTCCACCTTGGCGATCCTGACGATCCAAGCAATCTCTAGAATGCTGAAATTGAACCCGCTTGAAGACTGTCCCACCATCTACCAAGCTAATGCGATTCCCCCAGGCGATCCTCACGATCCAACCGAACTCGGAATGCAAACATCAAATCCTCTCTAAGATCATCCCGACATCTAATAAGCCAATACGCTCCACCCGACGCTAAGCCACCCCAAACTTCAACCATGAAGTGAGATACCGCAAGTCTTCAATCCAAGACTCCAAGACTCAAAATGACTCCACCCGCCGAGGAACCAAGTTCTAAACTAAGAACTCCCCTGAATGTTTCCCATGTAACCATACGGTGAAGCTCGCTCCTCATGTAACCCGGTGAGTACACCCCCACACAATACATATAGCATACACCTTCTTTACACGAAACATTCAAACACATCAACACCATCTTCCACCTTGAGAATAACCACGGATGAGAGGGAAAATTCCTCACCTCTCATACCCTCCAAATCTCACCCTCGAAAAATATACCAAGTCTTTGTCACGAAAAACTCCCGTTTGCCAATGCTCGCAAACAATAACTCATCGACCTTCCTTGAACTAGCTACACACACCTCGAATCCATCACAGTCCTACACCTCCTCGATTCGAATCGGCCAATGCATGTGTGCAACTAAACCGGGTCAACATCACCCGTTGGCCCTGGAGGGGGACTTCGATCCATCCCCTCCACTAGTAGGTATTCTCCCATCACTACCGTCTACTCTTGGAAAGCTAGCACCCAATGTCTCCACTTTGTTCACAAACGAGACATGCCTCGAACGTTCGATCACTTGTGCACACCGCTTCCCAATCTTCCTCGAAGTTTGATTTAGACGATACAAACCCTCTCTCTCCTCTCCCCTCGCTAGGACCATACAATCGCGTGTGACTTTCAAGACTCCACCCGCCACCGACACCCGGCAACCCTTGGAATCCAAACGGCTAATGGATATCAAATTCTTTCGCAACTTTGGGACATAGGCCACACCACCCAAAGTGCGTTCCACCCCATCGAACATCTTGAGTTTCACCGTCCCGACACCCTCAACGAAAACCTTCTCTCCGTTAGCCAAAGACATGGAACCTTTTCCATTTTCTGTGAAAGTCTCAAAATATTCCCTCTTGGAGCAAACGTGATCCGACGATCCCGAATCTAATATCCAATCATCTTGGAAAAGAGAGTTAACCTTGGAGATTGTGAGAAGTTCTCCAAGTTCATCTTCATAATTCGCACTCGCTACCGTTGCCCTCTCGGAATCAACCTTGCCCTTAACCTTGTCGTTCCACAAAGGACATTCTCGGATCATATGACCCCATTCCCGACACTTGTAGCATTTCGGCCCTTTACCACCAACACCTCTCGATCTAGACCTACTACCGTCATTAAATCCCCGGTTGGAGTTCCTCCCGCCATTTTGCCCACCTCCGTCTCTCGCCATAAGGCCTTCATTATGGGAATACCCGTCACCTCCACCTTCCTTCTTTCTCATCGTGACATGAGATTGAATATCTTGCACAACCTCGTTGCACCGGAGCGTAGACTTCCCAAACATGAGCGTGGTCACAAAATGCTCGTATGAATCGGGTAATGATGCAAGCAACAACAATGCTCGATCCTCCTCAATGAATTGAACGTCTATCCGGTTCAAGTCATTTATCAAGGCATTAAAAACGTTGATATGCTTCATCATATCCTCACCCTCCTTCATCTCAAGCTTGAAGAGTTTCTTCTTGAGGAACAATTTATTTGACAACGACTTTCCCAAATAAATCTCTTCAAGCTTATCCCACATGCCTTTAGCCGTGGTCTCCGCTATCACATTATTCAACACATCATCCGTGATAAGCATCTCAATACATGAAGCCGCTCTTTGATCAATGTCAATCCACTCGGCATCGGTCATGCCTACCGGTCGTCCCTCTACCCCCAACAATGCTAATTGCAACCTCTGTTGGACAAGAACGCCTCGCATTCGTCTTTGCCATAACCCGAAATTGATCTTCTCATCAAAAGCCTTCATGTCCGTCTTCATTGAGCCACTTGATCCATAACTCGGATCCCATCTCTTAGAGACTCCGCTCGTAGAGGTTGATTCTCGAGTACTCTCCACATTTTCCGTCATTTGGAACAAAAACAAAAGCTATGCCAAAATTGCCAAAATTGATTCAACCTCGAACCAAAATACCGGGCAAACAATGCAACCAAAGCTCTGATACCACTTGTTGCGCTAAAGCAAGACTATCTCTAGCAACCAAGACGATAAAACTCACTCGGGAATTTTATCAAACACTTGGTGTGCGGAAAACACCCAAGACCTTGTTCTCAAAATAAACTAGTGTGCAAACTCCCAATCGAATCAACCAAACATCAATGAAGAGACAATAAGAACATACAAGCAATCATCAAAGCAAAACAACAACGATATACCGTGGTTCACCCAAATTTGGGCTACATCCACCAAGGAGGATTTCTTCTTTCTATAGATAAATGGAGGAACCCAAAGGTTATACACACACACAATTTATCTCTCTTAGAAAGTCACTCACAACCTCACAAGAACTCACCCCTCAAATGGGAGCTCTATCTCTCTTTAGCTTTGATAACTCACAAAATAGCTCTCAAACTTGTCCTCTCTCAAAACCTAGAAATGACCCTTGTATTTATAGATTTGAGCCAAAATGACAAATTTATAAATAAACCAAAACTGAAAAAATAGGAGAGCCAAAATCAACAATTAATGATTTCAACCCAAACTTTATCATTTGAAGGATGCTCGCGTCCTTGGCGTGCGTAGCAGGATAGTTCAATTCACAAAAAGTTATAAAGTTTATATATGATGTCCACAAAAAAATCATTTCGGACTCCATGAATGGTAGTGTGAAAGGAACCTTCTAGCCATCATCGAATTCAACATTCTAACTAAACTTAGAAACACACTCTCCTTTTCAGTCCCGTGTGACCATACATTAAACCATACCCTATTTTTTAACTCATCATATACCCACGACATATTGTCATGCATTGACATCTAATCAATAGTCTGCTAAAAAAGAATCTCTCTCTCACAGAAATAACTCGTATAATTTTGTTCCTGAGATTTTGTTTTATATCTCACAGGCTCGTGTTCAGGATATTATGAACGAGGGCGTTTCGAGAAGGAGCTTGTCATTTATTTGTAACAAATAACTCTAGCAAAAGGATACATATACTCTAAATTAGATTTAAACTAGGGTTTAAACTGAAAATTAAAGTGGAATCTTATCCTAAAAATGAGTAGATTTTTCAATCAATATGTATCGAATGAGAGGTTATCATAAAATAAAAAAGACTCAAGTTAACTAGAGTTTTTTTTATATGTAATGAATTTTGGTAATGGTTATCCAACATATTTGTACGAAACTAACTCTAGATAATTTTCTCAAGAATCAAAATAATTCAATCATAGATAGTTGTTTAGCGAAAACAATATACATCACCAAAAGGTTAGTCGTTAGATCAAAACCGTAACTTTAGAAAAGGAAACAGGCATACCTAGAGATGAAAAAGTACATTTAATGTTGAATACTTAATGAAATAACTTCCATCACATAAATAGGATACCTAGAGACTTTATTGGTTTTCACAGGTAACAGTAATGAAGAGTCGTTGCTGTGAAGAGTCTAAAATGAAAAAGAGTTTATCATTTTTATAACCCGATTCGCTGACGCGGGGAAGCTTTAGCGAATCACGAGTGCATCCGCTGACTCGACAATAGACCTTCATTGGTTACACCAGTGATCAGAACTTTTTCTCCCTCAGATATATATTTGCATTGATGTGAGGAATTTTATCTCAGGTCGCATCTAACGCCCATAACATTTTTTTTTTTAGTTTTTTTGTTTGTTGCAGCGATCTGCAATTTGTGGTTTGCACTTATTTCGCTGTAGTGAAACTTTCTTTCACGGGATGTTCAATGGAACAAAAAAAAATGGATTTTCAAAACCAAAAGTAAGAATTCCAGGTACATTGTAACCATGTATATATCAAAAAACATTGACAAATGATCTCAACATATGCATTATAGACATTCTAATAAAAGATTATGGTTATATCATATACATGGAATATATACTAGTATGCATAGAGGCTTAAAACATATGTAAGTTCGATTAATAAATGGATGTAATGTATATAACTCATGTAAATGACAAAAGTGAACACGACTGAGCCTTGATCGCTGAAACCCAAACTAAAGTTTAATGAAATATACCATTGGAAAATATACTTTGATTTATATCTTGAAAAAGTCTCATTTTCCTTCAAAGTATAAAATGTTTAACTAACACTTTTGTCTTCCTAAATTTAAGTTATTGATTAAAAACTTTTAGTGTCATTTTGTAACCACCCCCCCCCCCCCCCCCCAATTTTCCCATTTGCAGTTGATCAGGGAGCCTTAAACAAATTATATCATTCTCAACATCAACGACAAATAAAAATGGAAGTAAATATAACCATTCGAAATATATTAATACTGAACAATAATGTGAATCCACTATAATAAACTTCCATTAACAATAGTATCAACTGAACTGATATAAGTAAATTTCTCTAATAAAATTGAATCCACTATAATAAACTTCCATTAACAATAGTATCAACTGAAATGTACAAGAACTAGAACCAAATTAGTTCAAAATAAACTCTTGAATTCAAATATGAGGATGCTAACTGAAATAAAGTAAAAACTGCCACTATAAGGATGATGAACTGAATCTTTAAATACTACAACTCTGACTACTTAAACCAGCTACTCTTATATGCTAATAATAATTTTTGGGCAAAAAAGGTTTTATAGATTTGGGCTAGCACCATAAAATTTCAAGAAATATCTTACTGTATCAATGCAATAATAATCTTGCAATTTATTTACGATAAACATGTCAACCTGTCAACATTCACATACAATAGATACCCCATCCCTTAACATAAGTGAAATACTACACGAGTGTCAAACCCAAGACATACATAATTTTAGTAAGTCTCTATTACTAGACTGATAATTCAACAACGCATATCAATACACTACATTGGGATACAACTAGCTGGACATAATAGAATACAACCTAATATCAATTCCCATTCATGTAACCCGAACAATATGATACACACGACCTCATAAAATAACATATTACATAATTTAGTGAGTTTAAATGAAATTAAATGTGTCCATCATTGGACCATATCATATATGTAACGAATACAATCCAATACCAACGCCCACTTGATATGCACATTCTTATATCATAACACAATAATGTGACATAGGGTCTCCTATTTAAAGTGTCCATCACCGAACCAATGTCATATATGAGTATGTCTCATAGCAACCACAAGAAGGCATCTACCTTCTGGGGATCTTTTCGTGCCTCTATCGATAAATTTGTAGGAGTCCCTCACCAAACATTCACACATATAAGAACAAGTGGATCACTACGCAATAATACCATCAGCTATTCCTATACCAAAATTCTCTCGATTGATCAATTCATACATGTCTCATATCGCGAGGTCGTGACCAACCTAAACGTATGATAAAAAATGTCACCACATAATGACACCATCGACTATATCAAACCCCTCCTGATTGATCAAGCCATCCACATCTGTCATCACAAAGTGTGACCAACTTGAACATGTGATCAAAACATATCGATCTCCACCCATGTCATCATCTAGGAGTGTGGTACACAGTCACAAGAATTTAAATCAGATCCCCGACCGATAGATTCCACACGATTCTAATACGGTATATTCACATAAACAAATAATATGTGTGTGTATGTGTGTGTGTGTGTGTGTGTGTGTGTATAGGCTAACGCACACTCTCAAGCATAATCAATAACAAACCCTACTTAATGTGCCATAAAGAGAATATTTTTTATTTCATGATTTACACAGTCATTGAGTATTAATCGGATTTGAAAACTTAGTACCCAAGGTCTTTAAAATATGTAATTTCCCTCAAACCTACTATTTATATACTTATAATAATTTGTATTAAATAATCTAAGAGGAAACTAGTTCATAACTTAAGCTAAAAGTTAATCCAAGCTAAAATTCTATAAAATAACCAAACTAGGCCAATTTTTGTGAAGAGAATCAATTGGCCAAATGGGATAATCAATCCACCCCTTAGGAAACAAGCCAGAACAGAATTGATTCTCCCCTATAACTTACCCGCTTCCTCCAAATTTCGTTTATGGCAGTTTTACCCCAAGTCAAAACCAACCCAAAGTTTCTACAACACAACAATAACGCAACTTCCAACCATATAACCAAATATTAAGGTTTATAACAAGTTTTCTATAATATTAACATAGTTATAACATGATTAAAGGTTCAAATCTGTAAAACCCCCCAAATTTAAACCTAACTTCGTATTTTTCATTCAAATACTTCAAATCAATGTACAAATTAACACAAGGATTTCATTATCACAAGTAAATCGATCATAAACATGAGTTCTAATATCATAGTAATAAAATAAAACAAATCAATTTTAGTTTTTTCTTAAATATACCCAATTTTGAAATCAACATATGAAAAAAACGTGACTGTGTGATAATTGATTAAATTCGTAAATTTCTAATTTGGCACACTTATTTAATTAGAGTCTATTTTTAAATAAGCTTAATTCAGTCCCTAAACATGCATCTAAATATGATAAATCGTTCAAACCATGCATGAAAAATAAAGACGACCGATATAGAAAAAAATCCCTTTCGGGTAAAAACCTTTTATAACACTTTGAAGAATTCACAAGACTTTTGACTTACATTCAACCTGATAATCGCTCACAAGTGTGTAATGCACAGTGCCTTCAGCAAACCTTCAAAGATACGAGAGACAGAGAAATACCCTCCAAGCGTCGATTTGTCGTCTTCGGTTCGTCCACACGCAGAATGACTATGCTCGGTATCTACCGATAAAAGATGGAGATGCCTTCTCCATAGAGGTTGAACAAAAGCAAAGTTGTTCTTAAACACCAAACAATTCACTAAAGCATATGGGAGTTTTGTGAATTGAAAACAAAAAGAGATTAAACCCTAAAAGGAAGAAGTCAAAAAGGATTCTGCTTTCGCAGTTTTTCTGTTCGTCAAAACACTGTGACTTCTTAAGAAAAACGGATCCATTTAATGAGTATTTATACAAAAACTGCACCGCCTCTAAATGAGAGCTCGTTCTAACGAGAAGCAGATGTCGCTCGAACGAATGAAGCGTGTCGTTCAAACGACATCACGCGACTTCTAATCTCATTCGAACGAGATGCTGATCTCGCGCGAATGACCTGGGCGTCAAAATCAAGGTCCGCTTCAAAACTTAGAAAAAAATACTCATTCTTAAACTTTGACGAAAAAGTCCGCTCCAACACTTAAAAAATATTTTGTAAAAATATCCCAAAAGCTCTAAGTGAAAAGTTAAGGTATTAAAAACATAACCTTACCAAAGTAAACTTTGCGGAGTCTTGAATGATGAAGAACTTGAGTAATTCGAATCCGTCTTAGATGTAGATGTCTCTTTAATGCTCTTCGATGGTGTAGCGGTATATGACATCATAAAATGATAACGGACCTATGCAAATATGTCCTTACAAATCTCTCCCTATGTCTATAACGGTACATACATACAAAATTCGAATTATCAAAAACCAAAATACCTATACAAATCTACCCTCCCATGAATAAATTTGCAAGACCTCAAAATTGTTCTTCAATCATCTTCGTCAAATCTTAAAGCTTTTCTCATTAGGGTGTGCACCATCATGATCTTAAATCTTTGTACATACACACATGAGATAAAGCAAAAACCTTCGTGATGAATCGAGTTTAAAATGATATAAGAATAAAGCATTAATAATCAAATATCCCCCATAATTCAAAACTCCCCCATAACATGATAATTCTTTCTCCCCCTTTTTATGATGTCCCCAAATAGACAGATAAGAAGAAAAAATCAAAACATAGAGTATAACGACAAAATTGCATAGAAAATATGAATTAATGAACGCGCATGCAAAGGAGTATCTAAAAATCTCACAAACTATTTTTGGATTTTTCAAATTTTTCGTACAAAAATAAGATACCAAAAATCACACCATGGATTTAAACTAAAACAACCGAGTAATGGAAATGTAATGTACGTTTGTGAACACATTCGATAGGTAAATAAACTCAATCAATAATATGTGCTCGATGCATAAGTGTACCCCTAACAAATGAACATTAAAAGAATCCTTAGGTGTAAAAAATTGTTGAATTTAAATGACATCGTCTTATACAAATCAACAAATCAAAGTCAAATGATTTCCACACTAATAACGTCCAAAACTATTTAGCGCTTTTTCAAGATTTTCAAGGACGTGCAAACCCATTATAAAATCTCTAACCAAACTCCCTCATATATATTTTCTTTTAGAGGTGAATAAACTAAATTCTCAAACTTTGGAGAATTGGTGCAAAAACCTAAATGGCCCATAATTGGAATAAATTTCTTTTTATTTCCTTTAAATTTTTTCGTGCTCTTTTTAAACCTCTTTGGACCTCAGATAATAAAATTCCTCAATTTTTAGGTCCAATTTAAACGGTGGCTTAGTATTTGCAAAGGCAAAATGAACCTTTCGCAGCCCTTCTCGTTCAAACAAAGCATACAAACTCATAAAACGGTTCTTATATACACAATTTCCGTATCAAAATTTATCGTGCTTGGTTCATTTTAAAGATAGGATTGAAGTGAAAACACCCAACCAACATGTCATAAGACAAGCACAATAATCAAACAAATCCGTGCACGTGTGCAATAAAGGAAACATGAGTAAAACATATAGGAAGTAACACCTAATTACATCTTAATGACTCCACACATTATAAAGCACATGGATGATTTGACCTATTGTCTCAAAACACTATCAAATAGTCACATGAAAAATGGAATGATGTTATGAATCGATCATCCTAAGTGTCCATCCATAAACGGTGGAAACAAAATACAAAACTCTTTTCGAATTTTTCAAAAATCTTATCAAAATAATTTTTTTTTGTATTTTTCAAAATTTTTCAAAAGAAAAAATTTATACAAAAAGTATGTTTCACAACGCTAGAAAAATATATCAAAAACCATAACTAGCGTATGATAAACATGCAAACACAATCATCTATATAATAACGTAAGAGAAGAATCATGTGCAAGTAAACGAGAATCAACTATTCTAAAATCTAGCGTATCCAAAAGTGATTTCCTAACCCAAGTGGATGTAACACGTCGGCACGGGGTTTTGGGAACCAACCAAACACTAAACTTCAAATTCCTAGAACATCTTCCAAGATCAAAACCAAATCTCCTAAGGTGACCTTTCCTACCACAATATGAACATGTGTAAACGGGTTGAACGACACCTATGGGTTGACCTTTTCTAATATCCTTGGAATTAGTTGACCCTCTAAAACAAATAATGGTTTTGGCTTTAGCATTAGAAGCATGAGAATAAGATGAGCCACTACAATCACTATCAAACCTACTCGAGTGTGTCAAATCATTTTTTAACTTCAAAATTTTTGACTCGAGCAAAGAATTAGACTCTTCCAATTTAAGGGACGCCTTTTTCAAATTCTCAACAATTCCTAAAAGGGTATCTCTCCCTCAATTAAGGAAAAATTTTCCCTAAGAGTCTCTTCACATGCCACAAACTCATTGACTAAAATATTTTTATCCTCTTTGGTACAAACACAAACCATCGAATTTTTAAGGTTCTCCAATTCCTTTTCTAAAAATAAGACCCTCTCATCACTCTTCTTTTTAGCAATTTTTAAAGAATCAAAATCAATACACAAATTATCAAAATGCTCACGACAACTATCACTTTGAGTTTGGAACTCTTGCAAATATTCAATCTTACTTTTAAAGAGAGAATTTTCTTTTTCCAAAACTTTAATTCTTTTGCAAAGTTTCAAATTCAAACTTTTTAATTTTTCAGCACGGTCGTAAATTTTTTCAAAAATAGGCTCCTCATTAAATGGGCGTTCCATTGAAAAATTGCGATTTTTCACAAAATTAATTTTAAAAAATCAATATCACACAATTTTTGCGAAAAATAGGAATACGCAATAAATTAGCACAACCTTCTCTGATACCCATTTGACGACGTGAGAAGTAAAATTGTATAAAAAAAATAAATACTTGAAAAATTAGGATCACGCGATAAATTAGCGTAACCCGCTCTGATACTAATTTGAAAAAACGTGATTGTGTGATAATTGATTAAATTCACAAATTTCTAATTTGGCACACTTATTTAATTATATTCTATTTTAAAAAAAACTTAATTCATCCCCTAAACATGTATCTAAATATGATAAATCATTCAAACCATGCATGAAAAATAAAGACGACCGCCCTTTCAGGAAAAAATCTTTTATAACACTTTGAAGAATTCACAAGACTTTTGACTTACATTCAACCTGATAATCGCTCACAAGTGTGTAATGCACAGTGCCTTCAGCAAACCTTCAAAGATACGAGAGACAGAGAAATACCCTCCAAGCGTCGATTTGTCGTCTTCGGTTCGTCCACACGCAGAATGACTATGCTCGGTATCTACCGATAAAAGATGGAGATGCCTTCTCCACAGAGGTTGAACAAAAGCAAAGTTGTTCTTAAACACCAAACAATTCACTAAATCATATGGGAGTTTTGTGGATTGAAAACAAAAAGGGATTAAACCCTAAAAGGAAGAAGCTAAAAAGGATTTTGCTTTTGCAGTTTTTCTGTTCATCAAAACGTTGTGACTTCTTAAGAAAAACAAAACCATTTAATGAGTATTTATACAAAAACTGCACCGCCTCGAAATGCGAGCTCGTTCGAACGAGAAGAAAATATCGCTCGAACGAAGGACGCGTGTCGTTAAAATGACATCGCGCGACTTCCAATCTTGTTCGAATGAGATGTTGATCTCGTGCGAATGACCTGGGTGTCAAAATCGAGGACCGCTTCAAAACTTAGAAAAAATACTCATTCTTAAACTTTGACGAAAAAGTCCGCTCCAACACTTAGAAAATATATTGTAAAAATATCCCAAAAGCTCTAAGTGAAAAGTTAAGGTATTAAAAGCATAACCTTACTAAAGTAAACTTCACGGAGTCTTGAATGATGAAGAACTTGAGTAATTCGGATCCGTTTTAGATGTAGATGTCTCTTGAATGCTCTTCGACGATGTAGTGGTATATGATATAATAAATTGATAACGGACCTATGAAAATATGTCCTTACAACATATGAACCCATTAATGCTCCGCATTGACCATAATAAACCAAATAATAACATGATTAAGATAGCAAATTTAATTCATGGTGTGTGATTTTTGTAAAATTCTTTTTGCATTTTTTTGCGTGAAAAATCAAGAAATAAAAAATAGTTTGTGGCATGCTTTTGAGTATCTCTTAATGATCATAGTTGTTTTCTACGCTTAATCATGGAAACTCCAAGTTTGTTTTGTTTTGTTTATTCTTTTCCTTGTCTATTTCGGACAAATAAAGAGGGGAGAAGGAATTATGGGGGAGTTTACATTATGGGGGAGATTTGCGATTCAATATTTATTTTGATGTTATGTTTATCTCATTTCAAATTCGATACGTCATGAAGGTATTTGCTTTGTCTCATTTATATAGGTACAAAGATTAATGATCATATATTGTATACGTGATGAGAAAATCTTGAAGATTTGACGTTTAAGATTTTTAAGGAAAAGTTTTTTTCTTGCATTTTTAGTACCTTTTCAGTTTTGGGATTATAGGAGGGTATTAGATTTGTATAGGGATTTTGATTTAATAATTTAGATGTTTTTATTTTGTACCGACATAGACATTTGGGAAGATTTGTAAGGACATATTTTATAAGTCCAGTTTTACATTAGTGTATGTCATATATTGTCGAAGAAAAAGTTTAAGTTTGAAGATACATGAAGAAGGATCCGAATATCAAAAGTTCTTCAATAATCACGCCTCTGCGAGATTAATTTTGGTATAGTTGTGTTTTGCTTACTTTACGGTTCATTTAAAAGTGTTAGGATATTTTTCTAAAATATTTTCTAAGTGTTGAGGCGTTGTTTTTCGTCAAGATATTTTTCTAAATGTTAAGGCGGATTTTTGAAATAAAAATAAAAAAAGTATTTTTTCACTGTGTCATCCGAGTGACGTATGCCTGTCGTTCAAAGGGCATTGGCATCTTGCGCAATGTCGTTCAAGCGACTCGTGGCTTCGTTCGAGTGACATTAGGACTTCGTTTTAGTGATCTGCTGACTCAAGTTTTTTTAAATAAAGCGTGTTAAACGAGTCTGTTTTCATTTAGAAAACTTGTAGATTTTCATTCTGCACAAACTGCAAAATAGCAGAACTCTTTGTCTTCTTTAATTCATGGTTCAATCGTACTGTTTTCAATTCACAAAAATGCCCAATGAATTAGTGAATTATTTTAGAACCTGAGATACATCTTTGCTAGAGTTTCTCTTTTAGGGAGGATAATCTACTGCTGATCTAGGTGCCATTTGAGGAAGGTATTGGGTTGACGTTAACTGCGTGTCATAGGGAGTACTCGTGGGTGTTCCTGGCTAATTGGACTACGTGTCTTTGTGGATATTCTAAGTCTGTTTCATTATTGATTCAGAACTGTGTGTTCTTGTGGGTATTTGCGAATATTCATTGCAGATTTTGCTTGTAATCATTCTGAGTATTATGAAGTGAAATAAAAAAGTTTTCCCTTTTGGTTTTTTCCTGAAATTTGTGAGTCCGCAACTCATATTTATTTTTTTGTTGGCATGATCCACTGTACCTCTATATTTGTTTAGGGTGAATTAAAATTAGGTTTAAAGTTTCCAATTGATTAAATAAGGGTTTTATTGGAATTTACGAATTCGATTTAATCAATATCACATAGCATTCTCAAAATTTAACTACTCAATTTTAAACAAGTACCATGCTTAAAACTGAGTTTTTTGATTAGTTTTATGCATGTCTGTCTGATATTGTAAACATTAGTATCAATCTTGGTGAGCACATTCCTGATGCACGAGTGGTTAAAAATATTTTGAGATCACTGCCTAAACGTTTTATCCCTAAAGTAATGGTTTTGAATTATTTAGGTAATTTGAGAAATTTAAAATTAGAAGAGCTGGTAGAAGACCTCCAGACATATGTCATTGACATGTTTCCTGACCCTGTCAAGCCTAAGGATAGCGAGATAGCACTTAGAACCAAGTTTGAGAAGGGAAAGGAAGTGTCCAAAAGTGAGAAGAAAAGAGAAAGTGAGAGTTTGTGAGTCTGAGCCTGAGGACGAGTATGATTTTAATATAGCCATGGTTACAAAAGATTTCTCAAGTTTTCACAGAAAAATTCTTCCAATAAAAGGGTTTTTAAGAAAAATATAAAGAAAAATGAGGCCAAAGAGAGCAGTGAGAAAGAGTAAGAAGAAAGATGTTTTTAGTATGAGGGAGTAAGAAGAAAGATGTTTTTGGCATGAGGGTAGAGGGCATAGAGCATTTGAGTGTCCCACTAGGCTAAAGAGAAAGGGCAAACATATTTTCATGCTGACCACTCTTAACGATAGTAAAGAAGAGGTGAAGGATTCTGTGGATGAATCTTCACATTGGATGTGTGTTACCTTTTTAGCTAGTCACATGAGCACACATAGTTTGTCCCATAACGATGAGGATACTTGTTCATTTGAGACTCCTGAGGATGATTTAAGTGTGTCTAGCGAGAGTGAGAGCGAGTGAGGTAATGAGGGTGATAATGAGCTTCAGATTGACTTTATAGATTTGTACGTAGAGACCTTAAAAATGAAGAAATCCAATAAGGACTTAGGTCTTAGGGTGATGTATTTGGAGAGAGAAATTGAAAGTTTGAGGAGATTTGAGGCGTCAGCGAGTCAACTTGAAAAGGTGAATGTTTCTTTAAGTGAGAAGGTGATCGTCGTAAACAGAGAGAAGAGTGAACTTATAGAGAGAGATCTTGAACGTGACCAGGAGGTAAAGATAACTTTAGAGGATATATCTAAGAAGGTAGGAAAGATGCTACTCGATCCTGCTTTGGGTAATATTGAGAGACTAGTAATAGGTCATGATGGTGCATCCACTTTCCACGTTGAACCGATCTGTTTCTCAAGTTTGTGATTGATCCATATGGCTCTTAACCTAACCCACCTAGGCATCCTGTACCTTATATGAGAGTGATCCGTAGACATTTTGAGAGAGGTGTTCCTAGGATCGTGTATGTTTTCACCCATTGTAAAAAGATAGGACACCTTAGGGAGTTTTGTTTTAAGTTGGGTGGTATGTCGCATAGAGTTTTGACACGTGTTCACACACACACCCCTACACATGATCCTCCGATTACATGATAGAGTTTGCAACGATTAGGGAGCAAGTTAAGTTTTTGGTCAAAACTTCACGTGACTTGATGGAGGTATTTCATAGGATGTCACCACCTTTGAAAAACTCTATCGCACCCAACGGTTGAGGTTTAGACTTGTTTTCTAGCATAGGATGATTTTCATGATGACATTTTAGGCCTATTGCTAGTGTGTACCATTTTTCTATTTATATTTTCCAATTTTGATGTATTTTTAGAAAAAACAAAAAGATTTTTATTTTTGAAAAATTTGGGAAAAATATAAAAAGATTTTATATGTTTTTTGAGAACAATTAAAAAATTGAAAAAGCCAAAAAGATTTTATTTTAATAAAATTTTTGAAAAAAGACAAAAAGAGTTTTATATTTTTTTTACACCGTTTATGAATGGACATTTAGGATGACCAGGCCACAGTTTCATTCCATATCCATGTGATGATTTGATAGTATTTTGATATGCGTCATCATTTAATTTTTTGTGATTTATAATGTTTGGAGTCATTAAGATGTAATTTGAGATTACTACCTACATGTTTGACTCATAGTTTCCTTTAATTCACACTTGCTCGGATTTGTTTGAATATTGTACTTGTTAAATCACAAGTTGTTCAAAGTTTTTCCATCTCAATCTTGTTTTTAAAACGAACCAAATGCGATAAAACTCGACAAGGAAAGTAGTGCATATAAGAACCGTTTATCGTGAATAATTAATTTGCAAAAAATGATGAGTGTTCATTGGAAAGGGTTGCGCGAATACAAAATTAACTCATCATTAAAGACACGTTAAAGCCACCATTTAAAAGAGCCTGAGAAAAAAAATTACGGCAGTGAAAAGATAAATATGCCAAAAATGGGGCCAACGGGATTTCTCTAAGGAGAGAAAAATAGATCACCTCAAGAAAAAAATAAATGCATTATTATTTATGATGGAGTTTGGTTGGAAATATGTAAAAAAGGGGGTTGCACGTCCTGACAAAGTCTTGAAAAAACATTACATAGTTTTAGATGTTATTGGTGTGGAAATCATTTTAGATTTTGATGTGTCGATTAGATTGAGTCGATGTCATATGAATTCACATTTTTTATGCCTAAGGACGATTTTGAGTTCATTTATTAAGAGTATCCGTATTTATCGTTAACATATGTTATGTTTGATTGCATTGATTTTCCTATCGAATTTGTTTACACTCATTCATTTTGTTTCCACGGTTTGGTTACCTTAGTGAAAATTCACAGTGTGTGATTCTTGTAAATTTATTTTTGCATTTTTTTGTGTGAGAAATTGAAAAATAAAAAATTATTTGTGGAATGATTTTGAGTATCTCTTAATGATCATAGTTGTTTTCTATGCTTCATTGTGGCAAGTCCATTTTTTTATTTTGTTTTGTTTATTCTTTTCCTTGCTTATTTCAGACAAATAAAAAGGGGGATAATGAATTATGGGGGAGTTTACATTATGGGGGAGATTTGAGTTTCGATATTTATTTTGATGTTATGTTTATCTCATTTCAAACTCGATACATCACGAAGGCATTTGCTTTGTCTCATATGTATAGGTACAAAGATTGATGATCATATATTGCACACCCTGATTAGAAAATCTTGAAGATTTGATGTTTAAGATTTTTAAGGAAAAGTTTTTATCTTGGATTTTTAGTACTTTGTCAGTTTTGGGATTATAGGAGGGTATTACATTTGTATAGGCATTTTGATTTGATAATTCAGATGTTTTTATTTTGTACCGACACAGACATAGGGGAAGATTTGTAAGGACATATTTTATAAGTCCAGTTTTACATTAGTGTATATCGTATACTGCTACAAACCGTCGAATACAAATTTTAAGTTTCAAGATACATAAAGACGGATCGGATTATTAAAAGTTCTTCAATAATGGTTGTGTTTTGGTTACTTTACGATTCATTTAAAAGTGTTGGGATATTTTTCTAAAATATTTTCTAAGTGTTGAGGTGTTGTTTTTTGTAAAAATATATATATCTAAGTGTTGAGGCTGATTTTTGACATAAAAAATAAAAAATATTTTTTCGCACCGTCGTTCGAGCGATGTATGTCTGTCGTTCAAATGACATTGGCATCTCGCGCGATGTCGTTCAAGCGACATTAGAACTTCGTTCGAGCGATCTGCTGATTCAAGTGTTTTTATATAAACTGTGTTAAACGAGTCCTTTTTCATGTAACACCCCGTATTTTTGTACATTTAATATTTAATTAATTCGGGAATTTTAAATTACTTGTCTGCTGTAATTTTAATTGAATTAATTATGGCAATATATATATTTAAATATTAATCGGGGAGTGAATGGTTAATGTTTAGGGAAATTTATTTACTAAGTGAATAGTAATAATTTAATTACGTCATTTCGAGTATTAATGACGAGGTATACACTTATTCCAGCCGGGAGTCGGTATAGACTAAATTGGGTGTGAGATAAGGATTTTTATAAATTAATTCGGAGGTCAATTCTGAGTGCGCGATTGAGTCCGGATGGGTCGAGATAGTTAGAAAAGAGTACCCGGGGGTAGTAATTGGGTCTCGGGGTATTTTTGGGCATAGTCGGGCCCACACGGGGTGAGTTGGGCCACTTTAATTAAGCCCATTACGTGGAAAACGGTATTAAGGGTTTTTAACCTAATTGGGAGATTAAGGAATGGCAACCAACATAATTCTAAGCCTAGGGCTTGAGAGGAAAATTTGAGGAAAGCTTAGCAAAAATCAATTTGGGGATTTTGGAGCCAAATTGAGGGACTACGCCAACGGATCAGACACTACGAACACTTTTAGGCAAGTGGTTAACTGTTTTGATTCTTAAAGTATGATAATCAATTCATATTATAGTGATGTGTAAACCAAAATTCGTTTTGGGGATAAATGGGTACAAAATGGGGTTTTTGTTCATGAAACTATTGAATGAGATTCATAGTAAAAATGATTGTGTTGAAGATATCTGAGTATGGATGTTTAATTGGAATAAGAATTCGGAGTATAAACAGGGAAAATTTTGGATTTGGAATTTGGGTTGTAGAACAAGATTTATGAATTTTAATGGAAAACCCATTTCGAAAATTGTGAGATAAGTTGAGAAATTTATATACTAGAGGGTGTATATGATATATAGGATCCAAGTTCATATGTTTATGTGATGGGATGACTTGATCAGGGGTTGAAATTAAGGTTTACAAACCTTGAATTTTCGTTAATGGTGTAATGCAGTGAGGAAGAAGAGCTGCGTAGGAAGGATCGATCGATCGATCGATCGGGGGCCTTCGATCGATCGAGGGTCCCAGGAAATTGACAGTTCGGCCAGTTTGTTTATAATGAGGGTTTAATTTAAGTTTTAATTCCCTTACTTTTATTTGGTGATAAATTTATATGGGACATATGTTTCCTTAACAATTATAGGGTGATATAATTTGGTTTAGGAGGGTGTGAACGGTATGTCATGAGATGAACGAATTTGGAAAAATAATTCAATTATTGATATTGGGCCGAAGAATGATATTCGGGAATTGTAGTTGGGTGACACTAAATTATTAAATAAATTTAGGTGAAATATTTAATTATGGACCAAGTGGGTGAGTCCGGGGGTGCTAACAATTATTGGTAAATATAATTGGGAAAATTATGGAAATAAATGTGTGACACATTATGGGTGAAAATGTGAGAATGAAATTATGAGATGTAAAAGGGACCGAGTGAGCGAGTCCGGAGATATTGGTTAAGTGGCATCAAAGTAGTAAATTTATTATTGAGAGAAAGTAATTAATTTGGAGTCGGAATATTGACTCGGGAAATATTGGGGTACGGGCCAAGTGAGCGAGTCCGGGAATAATGGTTGGGTGACACCAAGTTATTAAATTAATGGGTGTGATAATTAATTTAATTAGAGTCGGATTATAGACTCGGGTAGAATTAAATTAATGGGTGTGATAATTAATTTAATTAGAGTCGGATTATAGACTCAGGTAGGATTAAATTAATAAATGTGATAATTAATTTAATTAGAGTTAGATTGTAGACTCGGGTAGGATTAAATTAATAAATGTGATAATTAATTTAATTAGAGTCGGATTGCAGACTCGGATTTGTGTTGATTAATTAATTTCTAAATTAATTAAATAAGAGTCGGATTGTAGACTCGGGTAAGTATTAAATTAATATGTGTGTGAATTAATTTAATTAGAGTCGGACGATAGACTCGGGAAGGTATTAAATTAATAAGTGTATTAATTAATTTAATTGGAGTCGGACCATAGACTCGGGGAAAATAATATATAAATTGAGGTATGAGTTGAATATATTAGAGTCGGACTATAGACTCGGAAGAATGATTAATTATTAAGTGAGAAATTAACTACGTTGAGTCGGGCCACAGAGTCGGGAAATTTCAGGCAGTGTACGGGATATTTAGTACACGGTAAAGCCAGGGTTTATAATATATATATATATATATATATATATATATATATATATATATATATATATATATATATATATATATATATACGTGTATATATTATGTGTGATACTAAATTACAGGCAGTGTAAGGGATTTTGAGTACACAGTAAAGCTGGGGTTTATATTATATATATACGGTACAGTGATAGTATATATATATATATATATATATATATATATATATATATATATATATATATATATATATATATATATATATATATATATGTGTGTGTGTGTGTGTGTGTGTGTGTGTGTTTATATTATGTGTGATATTAAATATCAGTGACTAGATATTTATTCAATTTAATACTCTAATGCTATCAAGGGAGGTTGCGCGATGTGGGTGAATCCCCCTAGCTTGAGGAGTAGGGCGAGTATATCCCCAGGTCATAGCGTTCGGTATATATGGGTGAGGGATTTATCTCACTTTCAGGGAAGGAATATGACCGCCTCCACTATGTTTATATTTTGGGCAAAGTTAGTGAGCGATTCCAACTCGGGGAAACTAGGTTTTGTGAGCACACATAGTGCGATAGAATTTTAGAGGGAATCATACGGTGAGGGTATACTCAGAAGGATGGATACACGTATGATATATGTGTGGATGTTAGTAACGGTACGTATAATATGGTAGTAAATATTACATGTAGGTGATAATACAGTGTGTGATGTATTTACCTTGTATAACTCGGGTTACGGTCATATGCTGTTAATTAATGAGAAATTAATTAAGTTAATCATTTGTGGGAATAATACAGTGTGTGATGTATTTACTTTATATAACTTGTGATGCGGTTATATGTTACTATTTAAGAAGAATTAATTAAGTAAATTGTGAAATAACTTATAATTCAAGAATCATTATACTCGGGTTAGAGTAGTATGGCAAGGGAAGGTTATACCAAGACTAGTTGGACGGGGTAGTACAACTAGATGGGGTTAAGGTAACCGGTAGGTGTGCACAATAGTGGAGGGATGAGAATGTCCACAAGGGAGTGCGACACTAACTTAAATATGAAGCGCATTCATGCATTTTAAATTACTGCAGTTAATTCACTTGCTAAATATTTTCAAAATGTTTTGGGTTCTAACCCTTTCTATAAAACTATTTTCAAAACCTTTTAGGTGTCCAGCCACAGGGACGCCAAGATTAATATTCTATTCCAAGGACACGGAGCTGCGACATATGTGGATGCTAGCAGGAGTTTGGATTAGATGCATCATTCATTCATTCCTAGAGTAGGAATCTTGTATCAGTCTCAGTTTTATTTAGGGCTTGTAGCCCAGACTTCTCGGTACAGTTTTCAGGTGTAATTCATTCAGGTGTTGAATATTTGTATTTGATTATTTATTTGGTGGCCGGTGATTTATTCGGCAAGTTGTGTAATTATTATTCTATTTACTTTCATTCAGTTGTGTGAATGGTTTATATTTTAATTCCGCATGTACTGTTTTGTTAAATTAAAAAGTTAAAATTGGAACCAGTTTTTGGAATACTAGGTGGTTAGTAAGTTTTAAAAAGTTTTCGACAGTCATGCTAAGGATGATCCAACTGGGATTCCTATTTTAATTTGGTATAGGACTGATCACCTGGTATTTTATTAGGCGGGGTGTCACATTAAGAAGACCTGACAATTTTCATTGTGGACAAACTGCAAAACAACATAACACTTTTTCTTCTTCAATTTAGGGTTCAATAATTTTGTTTTTCAATTCAAAAAAACCCTAAATGCTTTAGTGAATTATTTTGAAACCCGAGATATATCTTTGCTAGAGTTTCTCTTGTAGGGAGGATAACTTACTGCTGATATAGGTGCCACCTGTGTGTCATAGGGAGTACTCATGGGTGTTTCTCGCTGACTGGACTACACGTCTTTGTGGATCTTCTGAGGTTGATTAATTATTGATTCAGAATTGCATGTTCTTATGGGTATTTACGAATATTCATTGCAGATTTCGGTTGTAATCATTGTGAGTATTATTAAGTGAAATAAAAAGATTTTCACTTTTGGTTTTTTCCCGAAATCTGTGACACAACAATTCATATTTATTTGTGTTAGCAGGATCCACTGCACCTTGATGTTTTTTTAGGGTTAATTACTAGGTTTAATTAATTTGGTTTAAAGTTAACAATTGATTAAATAAGGGTTAATTGGAATTTGTGAATTCTATTTAATCAATATCACCTAGCATTCTCAAGTTTTAACACTTTAAAGCTTTATATTTCCATTTCGAGAGTTTATAGACATAATATAAACCAAGACACAAATATCATATGCATGCGTTTGTGCATTAATACAACATTACGAGCCAGTTAACCAATAAGCACATGATCAACATGTGTACCTACAAATAAATATGTAAGATTGGTGAACAAACACAATGCCTGAAATAAGTTGAGGTAAGGAATGGGATGTGTATTCTAGGAGTCCGAGGCACATAGAGAAAGCACTCGATCAAGTAGAGGTTGAGATAACCAACTTAGGATTATGTACGGTTTCTGCATTTATCATATTCACACTATCGTTCCTAATAAATCCTTTATTTGTACGAGGAAACTTGGGCTTATGTAGGACAATGGATGGATTTTGAATTCCTTTATCCTTATTGTTGTGAACATAACAAACATCTTTTTCGTGCCTACCCTCCCGATTATTTCTAACAAAACTCCTATTACTACTAGCATTACTTGAACAAAAGGTCAGATCAAGCAAATAACAAAAGTTTCAAATATGATCTTCTTTATAATAATGAGTATACTTAAGTAGTTTAGGTCTGGATATATGCTACAGGACGTCGAAAATAATGTTTGAAATTTTTGGAGTAATAGTAGACTTATAACTCAAATGGTTCACATCACCATATTTCTTTGTGTTTGAAAAACATTTGGAATTATGTTTGAGAAAAGATGATTCATTTGATGGTGAAGCATTGCCATGAAATTCAACTCCAATAGAAATTCTTTCTTTTCTAAAATCAAAGCCATTAATAGTTGTTACAATCTTTTTTCAAAAGCATGGAATTGGATTCTTAGCAAGTTTGAAATTTCTTAATCAAAGTGTCCAAATATGCGATCTTATCATCTATTTCCATTTTTAAAGTGGACACACATTAATCTTCAACCAAAAGTAAATTCTTATCTTCAATAAGTTTATCAATAAATTCTATGAAGTCATTAAAGCTTAAATCAAGGGCTTTAATTCTAGGGTAAAGAGAATTTCCATTAGCTTTTATAAGTTGAAAAATTCATTTTATTGTTGTATAAGTATGATATCATTACAAATGGTGATTTTCTCAATCAAGGGTTTTGATTTTCTTAAGTATATAATCCCTTT
Organism: Sambucus nigra; assembly: GCA_949130495.1. NCBI lineage: Eukaryota > Viridiplantae > Streptophyta > Magnoliopsida > Dipsacales > Adoxaceae > Sambucus > Sambucus nigra. The sequence continues at coordinate 726,759,819 of OX422207.1, forward strand.
CGATAGAAAATGCACGATCTCCGAAATTCTTTAAGCCTTCTATTTTTCCAAAATTTTTACTTTCGTAACAAGTTTTAAATTTGATTTTAATAAAACTTTTGATTTCAAAACTATCTTTTCATAAGAAGTACATAGATCATCTTATTCATCATCACTATCACTATAAACACAAACCTTTTTAATTTTAATAGAGTGATTAAAAAAATTAGACGGTTTTATAAGTCCTCTGAGTGCATGCATATTTCGTGAACTGATTAAGTCAATAATACCCTCACACAATCCTATCTCCATTAAAAGACACATGAGATCAACCTAAAAGGTGATCAAGCCTATTGAGATTAAGAACCAGTCTAATATTAGTGAAGAGTGTCATGTGCTCGAAATTTAAACTAAGTGCAAGTATCCGATTAAAATAAACATCGTAATAGAAGAAATATTTTTCTAGGTTAATGTGAATAAATTTTTTAACAATTAGATAACACCAAAAATTGTCTTCAATTTAGGTGAGTTAATCTAAAGGGAAAAATAAGGTAAATAGTCAAATAGTGCCATGTCGTATGAGGAAAAACCCACACTAGGAAAAAACTTAGGATGAACAAAATGACAAATGAACTATGATAGCCTATTATAAATAGAAGAAAGTGGCTTAAAATAATAAAACGAACTAACCATCTATCAACTCTTTCCAATGTATTTTGAAACTATACCACAAATCAAAATCTTCTTGGAAGTATAAGAAAACATTATTAAAAAATGACTAATGCTCTGACTACTTCGGAGGATTTGAGTTTTTCTAAAGGTTTAGAAATTGTTTAAATAATTTTAGGTTTCTCAAACCTCATAGTGTGTTTGATATATTCAAACAAGTTTTCCAAGAACAAGAATACAAGTAATGTAGATGATAAACAAAGGTATAATATTTTAAGATTCAATATGACTTGTGATATATGTTTGAAAATCAAACACTTAAAGAACACAAATCGAAATCTGAAGAAGATAAGCAATGTCATTACTTTCTACATTAATCAAACTAAAATATAAATATCCAAAAATATTTCCTCTTGATGAAGTCTTTTCTATCAAAAATATTTTCTCAATAATTTTTCTTTCGAGTTTTAACAAATATTGATAATTATGAAATCAATTTTACCATTTATTTTACACTCTTCCAAGTGTGTAAGACAAGTTATAACCAAGTGGGAAGATGAAATTTTAACAGAGATCAAAGCACTTGAGTCTAGGTAAGATTTGACGGCCATACAAGTCTTCACGTTTTTTAAAAAGATATTGTAACAAATATCTAGTTCATGGTACTGGGCACGACCAGTGAACAAATATCTTCGCTAACGCCAAGGGATGTTTATTACAACACCAGACCATGAAGAAAGTCGGGAGGAACTTTGGGAAAATTTAGGGAAAAACTCTCAACAATGTTGTGACAAACGAAGATATACTTTGTTGTAGTAAGGCACCATCCAAGAGACTTAGATTAATGAATTTAGGGCAAAATAATCCATGAAGGATTGGACCGTTACACAGTAATTCATGTCATGTACTTATTAAAAATAAATTTTAAAAAATATGTTCTTTTATAAGAATAATATTATTTCATAAGTGTATCACCGAAACCAAAAAGCTAAGTCAACACACGTACACATAAAGAATAATTTGAATGTGACAAAGTGTTTAAAAGGTATTTATAAAGTCAAAATATCTCAACCAAGTGGATACACCAGTATGTTATCATGTGGTTGTCGAGCTGAGAAGTCGAAAAAAGTCTGTAGGAATTTCATCGAAGTTGAGCTATGTTAAAACTACCTCAAGGACTAAGAATAAACAAGAAATATATTTTGTTTATGGAATACGATAATCCAATTATGTGTGGGTCACATGAGTATTATAATACTATTATAGTATTCCTTTAAATTTTAAAACACATGATGAAATTCACCCATTTTTTTACTCGTACACTTAGTAGTCATTGATAGGTGCATTTTTTATGATATTGAAACCACGTGATAACACGAAATTAATGGAGTTATTTTAAAAAAAAATAGAAAATTAATAGTTGGATTACTTTGTAATCTTAGTGTCTAAATAAATTACTTCTATGCTCTGATAGGATTGACTTTTGGTGAAAGGATATTGCATCCGACATGATTATGTCATTTTTAATTCAAATTATATATCATAAATTCTAAATGAAATCGAACTCGGTGCAATACTTAAAATACAATTTTTCTTTTTCATAGTTATCTTTAAAAATATTCTATAATATTACAAATTTCACTAATAAAAATTAACTTATAAAATTGTGGTAAAACTCGAAAGGATAAAATTAAATATGAAAAAATTCGTGAAACGGTAAAAGTAGCTCCTATAGAAGATAAATTGAGAGAAAATTGACTTAGATGTTTTACACATGTTAAGCGTAGACCAATGGATTCTCCTGTAAGGAAGAGTGATTTAGTTAGTATTGATGGTAACACAAGGGGTAGAGGTAGGCCTAAATTGACTTGTTGGGATATTATAAAAAAGGACATGATGTCATGTGGTTTAACCGATGATATTGCACTGGACATAATGGAATGGAAAAATAGGATTCAGGTAGCCGACCCCAAATAATTGAAAAAAGGATTTGTTGAGTTGAGTTGAGTTAAAATTGTGGGTGTTACAGTATTTCACCTGTCATTCAACTATGAACTAATATTTGAATTGTTCGACAAGGAATCAATAAGGATTTAGAATGAAAAATTCTCGGTGAATTTAATAAAGTCAAGGACTATCTTTACCATTCATCTGTGCTCACAATGACATAACCTAGACTACTCCTCCTACTACGCCTCTCTCTAAATGATACTATAAGTAGGGTTATAATAACCCCACATATTGGTACCCCCTTATAGGAATGGTACTATTGTCATAAAATAAACTTAAATTGTCATTAAAATATAAAGTGCATACATTTTGGATTCTTAGAAATTACATCTTTTAAAAAAACACAAGAGTGGAAAGGAAAAATCAAGGTAAGCGCCCAAAAAAACAAGTTTAGATTCACCCATTGTCTTGGTTCAACAACCTATGAGCTTCAAAACTATTATAATGCTAAAATACTTATTGCATTTTGGCATAGTCATTAGCAGCTTGATGTAGATACAATATATTAACATAGATGTTTACAATATCCTATACATTGATTGCAGGAAGTTATCGCGAAAACAATAAAGTCCACATTTCATAGTTTATAAATTCATACATTATAGGCTTTTAGCATACCGACATCTGGCCATTCATAATTATGGTCCACCCGAGCATATCCCAACCATTAGTAAGAACCTTCTTCGGGTTATAATACCTCAATAGCCTCATTTAGTAATAAAAAGACACATGAGGGTGGACAAGTAACTACAAGTATCAATACGAAGAAAACAAAAGGATGGGAAATGTACTCCGAGAATACTATCTCTCGACGGTAGTTACCTAATTAATATTAAAATACCGGTTGAGGGATGAAAATTAATCAATGGGCTAAGAACATCCTGATAGTCAATGAGATACAAATATATTGTAAATATTAGAATCTAATCAAATTTGTCTTCAAGTTAAGATAAGTGATCTAACATGGGAAAATATAAAGAAATTTACACGAAATGGGATGTATAAGGAAAACACTTTTAACGGGGAAAAAAAACCTCAGTCCGAAATGAAGGACAATTGTAATATGGTATAGTATTATAAATAGGATTCACGGACTTATAATTACACAATATACTAGATGACTATTAACCCTTTCCCATCATAGCCTCTAATAAGAGCTCCAACAACTGGAGAACGCTACATAACCACAATTAGATTTGGACTCGTATAATCTATTCAAGTCTTACGTTAATAAAATCTTATTTTAAAGTGGAAGATCACTTTATTTCGAGGCAACAGAACCACCAAGTAACCTCCAACTACATCTAGGACGTGTTAGGATATTCTATAGTTAAAAATATTTAGTAAAATGTTTGCTTTCTCTTTAAAACTTACAAATATATTTTTCAAGCTTGGAAGAAGGTCATACTCAAGTACGAACTATATTTGGAAAATAATTTCTCGAAACTAGCTTGATTACAAAAGTCTCACTTTCAAGGATTCAAGAATTAATCAAAAAGCTTGAAATGAACACAAGAGATGAACTAAGAAAAAATGTTTCTTTTAAACGGATGAATATTTTCTATCTTTGTTTCTTATAAAAGTTCACTCTGAATCAACATGGAAGAAGGATACAAGAAAGAGTATGTATAACACTTGTGTATGAAGCCAAGTGGGGTAACACTCAAGTGGGAAAAACTAATAAACTTAGAATAAACCTTTATTAGCTACCAATAAAAATTGCTTCTTGGCACAACTTCTAATGAGATATAAAGAGGGAGATCTCAAAAGTTGTTAAAATATGATCGACTCGTAAGCCTCTTTGTTAATGAAAAAGGCCAAGGACTGTAGACACCCATTTCTAGCACCCCCTAACCTCTCCTTAGGTCCCTAGCACCTCCCTTCATCACTACAAACCTAAGTCATAACCCGGGTACTGACCTAGAGGCCATCAAGCACTCCCAGGCTTTATTTGACCAAAAGTAAAACTTTTCAGCTTGACTGATACTGAATGAATCCTCGAAGGGCACTGAAACCCCTTTCCAACGGTTCGCCCCTGCGCGATTCTGACTTACGGTGCGGACGAACGACTTATTTTCCCTTGAAACCTAACCTAGAGGCCATCGAACGCTCCCAGGATCCCTTTGACCAAAGTCAAATCTTCAGCTTGATCGAGACTAAATGGATCTTCAAATGGTGCTAAAACCCCTTTCTAACGGTCCACTCTGGGCCCAATTTTGACTTACGGTACAGACAAATGATCCGTTTTACTCCGAAAGGCCACCAGACGCTTCCAGGCCTCGGTTGACCAAAGTCAACTCCCCAAACCGAGTCAAACTCCTTGGAATATTGAATTACATCTCATAACCTTTCCAACGGTCCTCCCCTTGTGCGATTCTGACTTACCATGCGGACGAATGATCCATTTGCGTCCAACGATCCCCCGTCCAAAGGACCAACGAGCATTTTTAGGACACATTTATCCCAAAGAAAACTCTCGAACTTGGGAGCAGTCCAAGGAATTTCGAAGGTCTCTGAATTACCTCTCCATTAGTTCACCCCGTGCACGATTCGGATCAATGGTTTGCATTTTACGACCTTTTTTTCGAAGGAACTTAAAAGAAACTGCCAAACAACAGGTTCCAAATCCTGCCTATCGGTAGTGTGCCTAAATACACCTACCGATTGGAAGGACCAGGCCTATGCTGATCGATAATTCCCTGGGCCTATAAAAAGGAGGGTCTGACCTCATTGAAAAGGGGATCTAAGATTTAAAATCCATAACTCTCAGCGAACTTAGAAAACCTGTCTCGAAGTCAGCATGATTTCCACATCCAAATCCTTTTCCAACCTTCACTTTTCATCATATTTTTCATCAAAATTGGTGAATTAACTACTCTCCATTATCACCCAAGTGCAAGGGCTGCTCTCCAACATTCAAGATCAAGCTCAAGATCTTCAAGAAGGTCTAACTTTCGCAACTCTCTCTTCAAATTCTCCTAAATTCGCATTAACTTATTTTATTACTTAGCACTTTTATTGACTCCATATCACATATCCTAATATACTTTTATTTAGTATTATTGCACATCTCTTATTTACATATAAATGAAACCAAAAAAAAAAGAAAAAAAAGAGGGTTTGCTCATAAATTCCAAACGGGAATTCTCACACTTTTCTCACACTTTTGCAATAACTAAAATAATTTTTTACTCACACACACATATAAGAAAAGTCCCCGGTTGGATTTATGGGATAAATCCCACCCCTCACTTTGCATACGAACTGCGTGGACTTTGATGCCTCTATAGGCTATGTAGGCATCTCGGGGTAAAACCCGAGACTCGAGTCCTATTCTTTCCCATTTTTTTCTATTTTTCTAAATTCTTTAACTTAATTCTCTTAGATTATATATATTTACCTATACATATATTTGTTCTTAGTGGTGAATTATTCCAGATGCGCATCATTCCATTTTAACAATCAACGCAACGCTAATCGCGTAAATCCTATTTTGTAATATTACTTTTAGGAACATTACTGTGGATGACTCACTTTATCTCTTCCATGATACAAGTCAATGATTCCTATCTCCACTACATATACACATGCACACATATCATGGGGAAATAGAGGAAAATAACAACTATCCATGAGAGACTGCAAGGGAAGAATGGGTGCCTAAAACCTTCCCATATCGTAACTTAGCTTCCGAACCCTACTCGAATCATTTTTGGTTTCGTATGTATCTGTATGTCTTTGATGCTGTCCTTCGGGATGGCTTCACCTTATTTTGTCTGTTTTGAGTAAAATAGACTGGCGACTCCATCTCTCTACATTTTTTACCTCTCACATCGTCGACGACGGCCGAAGAGCTCCCGAGAGGGATGCTCGGGACTAAGATCCTCTAATCACGGAGATGACCCTCCTCTCTCTCTCCGCGAGGATAGGGGATGGCCACAGTGGCGACTCCGCTAGGGAATTTTGTTTAAGAGGGATAGACTCTATTTACATGGGCATTTTATTTTCTTATATACTCCCCTACTTTGTATGTTCCCCTCTTTATGTGTACCTCGTGCTTATGCTTCTATTCACACACTTGTAGAAGATTCTCCATGTACACTTCGTACCACGAGCATTTAGGATCACATATGTCCACATGTTGCACGCATCACTTATCCATGATTGGTATACTATTGGTACTTGGACTTTGCTCCCTTTTGGCATGATCAAGAAAGACACTCTCATCATAATATACTAATAAGAGAATCATGCATGATTCACACGACATCACCAAAGACCATTGTGATTTACTGAATTTTGTCTAGTAACTGGAGGGTCACTTCGTGATGGGAGCTGGTTCGGCAGGGCACAGTTAACCTAAGCGATATGACTCTTACCTTTCATTAGCCAAGTACCTTCGATGTATATCGAACGGTTCCCCCTTATCGTACCACTTGACCGAAGTCATAAAGGAAGGTATATCTTTGGGAACTCATTCACGTATGCTGAGTATATCGAATTCGCTCTCACACGTACCATCCCCATAAGGTATATAGCGAGGAAATTCACGTACACTCGTGTATATCAAATGGATTGTCCACACATATCGATTTCCCTCAAAAGTAAGATGTATATTGTGGAAGTCACGCCAAAGGGGGAAACCCTTTCCAATTCACCCAACCAACTACATACCCACATATAGGTGGCAAGCCTAGGACACACATCTTAGATTGCCAGTTTCGACCCGAAACTCTGCCAAAATTCTGAGTCGGCCTGTCGCCCAAATTTTTGTGCATTTTTAAAACGGGACCCTGCCCGTGAGCCTGGTTATAAGTCCAACTATAGCTTTACACATGTTACAAACCCAACTTTCCAGGCTCGGGTCCTGTCCGGCATTTCATTTTGGATTGAGGAGAATTTAATACCAGTGAGAACATAATAATGATAATAATCATGTTGAGACCCATCTACCAAAAATATTTCTCCATTCTTTATAAAAAATCCCAACACATTTCTCCTCTCTTTATAAAAAATCCAAAAATATTTTATCTTTCAACCTCAAAAAGAAAAAGAAAATGTCAAAAAAAAAATCATTCTTTTTTTAAAAAATAAGTCCCATTTTAGGCGTCATTAAGTCAATTGCACGCCCTTGGCCTGACTCCTTATTGGCTTCGATCTTCAGTCAAATCACCTCGGAATTACGTTTGTTCTCTACTACTTCTTTCGATTCTAGAATCCATTCGCTTTCCACGGAGAACACAAATCAAGTACCAGTTGTGCGTCCAGATCTGACGGCAGTCTTAGCTCAGCTCGTGTCCAAGATTGACAACCTCGAAACTGAGGGACGAGAGATGCAACGAAACCAGGTTCCTATTTCTCAAGAGCCCAAGGCCCTATTCCCTCATGCTATGGATCCACCCGAGCCTCTCTAGGTTCCTGTAGAGTATCAGCATGCTCCACGTGCCCCTCCTGCTATTGGGCCACTGCCTGCCCAACTTCCTATGCCAAACCTTGCCCAACTTGGGGCAAACCTGCCTATGACCATGGATCCAAAAGAAGAAGAATTTAACAAGGTTAAATAATATCTCAAGATGTTTACTAAGAAGTTCGACCAAGTCAGAATCTCTGGTAATAACATGGACTATACGCACATGTCTCCTTATCCTAAAGCGAGGTTACCCGAGAAGTTTAAGATGCCAAATATCGAGAAATTCAGAGGAAGTGGACCCCCGATTGTTCATCTTCACAGTTATCACCGTTCTATAACTCTCCTAGGGGATTCTGAAGAAGTGATGGCCCAATTATTTTAACAAACTTTGAAGGATAGAGGCCTCCGATGGTTTTTGTCTCTCGAAGAATCCATAATCCGTAGCTATGAGGATGTAGCCCTAGAATTCATGTCACAGTACAAACACAACGAAGAGCTTAAGGCCACCCGTCGTGATTTAGAACTACTTAAACATAACTCTGGGGAATCATTCAGTAACTTCATAGCCCGATGGAGAGAAAAAGCAGCCACCATGACCAATCGGCCATCCGAGGAAGAACAAGTGTAAGGACATATGTTTATAAGCCCATTATCAATTTGTTATGTCATATACCGCTACACTGTTTAAGAGCATTCAAGAGAAATCTACATCAAGATGGATCCGAATTAATCAAGTTCTTCATCAAAAATACTCCGTGAAGTTTACCTTGGTAAGGTTATGTTATTAATACCTTAACTTTCCACTTAGAGCTTTTGGGATATTTTTACAAAATATTTTCTAAGTGTTGGAGCAGATTTTTTCGTCAAAATTTGAGAATGAGTATTTTTTCTAAGTATTGAAGCGTACCTCGATTTTGACGCCCAGGTCATTCAAGCGAAATAGCCATCTCGTTCGAGCGACATAGGAATGTCGCGAGATGTCGTTTGAACGACATATGTACGTCGTTCGCGCGAGATCCTTATCTCGTTCGAACGAGCACATAGTTCGAGGTGGTACATTTTTATTATAAATACTCATTAAATGGTATCGTTTTCTTTATGAAGTCCCATCGTTTTACAAAATAGAAAAACTGCGAAAGTAGAATACTTTTGGCTACTTCCTTTTAGGGTTAAATCCCTCTTTGTTTATAATTCACAAAAATCCCAATATGCTTTAGTGAATTATTTTGGTGTTGAAGAACACACCTTTGCTATGGTTTAATCTTTGTGGGGAGAACTCTACAACCGCAGAGTTACGTGCTATTGTGGTGGGAGTCCTTATAAAGTTCACAATTTTGGAGAAGCCATTTTCTTCTTCATTGCTGACCACCTGGAGTTCTTATGGGAGATTCCATCCCACGTTATTTCTAGCCGTTGCTTTGGAGGTTTGACGAAGACACCGTGCGTTACACTTGTGGGAGATTATCAGGTTGTATGTAAGTCAATGGTCTTGTGAATTCTTCAAAGTTCAAGAAATAAAAGGTTTTGCCATTCTTGGATTTTTCCTTAATATTTGTGTCACATGCTTTATCTATTTATGGGTTGACACACGCACACACATAGATGCAGGTTTAGGGGCTGATTTAATTTGGTTTATATTGACTCCAATTATATAAGTGTGTCAAAATTAGAAACTTGCGAATTAATTTAAATCGGTATCACACACCGCATTCACACATTTTAATCAATTATCACACAATCACGCTTTTTCAAATTGGTATCAGAGCGAGTTGCGCTAATTTATCGTGTATTCCTATTTTCCGCAAACTTATGTGATATTGATGTTTTTTGAAAAATCAGTTTTGTGGAAAATCGCAATTTTTCCAATGGAGCACTTATGTAATTGGATGCCCCCCTTTGATGACACGAGTCAAAGTTTTAATGATTTAAATAGTTTGAATTTGACGTTTGCTAAAAGAATTGATTTTTTGAAAAAAGAAAATTCTCGTTTTAAATCCGCATTGGATATTTTGCAAACGGTTCAAAATCCAAGAGATTTTTATTGTGAAAAATTGTTTCCTTGGACCATGACTTTGTTGCTTTAAAATTGTCCAAGAAGGAGAGTGATGATAGGGTCTTATTTTTAGAAAAAGAATTTGAGGACCTTAAAAATTTGATGGTTTGTGTTTGTTCCAAAGAGGACAAAAATATTTTAGTCAATGAGTTTGTGGCATGTGAAGAGACTCTTAGGGAAAAGTTTGCTTTAATTGAGGGAGAGAGAGAGAGACACCCTTTTAGGAATTGTTGAAAATTTGAAAAAGGCGTCCCTTAATTTAGAAGAGTCTAATTCTTTGCTTGAGTCTAAAATTTTAAAGTTAAAAAATGATTTGACAGACTCAAGTAGGTTTGATAGTGATGGTAATGGCTCATCTTGTTCTCATGCTTCTAGTGATAAAGTCAATACCATTATTTATTATAGAGGGTTAACCAATTTCAAGGATGTTAGAAAAGGTCAACCCATAGGTGTCGTTCCACCTGTTTACACATGTTCATATTATGATAGGAAAGGTCACCTTAGGCGTTTTTGTTTTGATCTTGGAAAATGTCATAGGAAGTTTATGTCTAGTGTTCCCTTGGTTCCTAAATTCCCCACACGACGTTTCACATTTATTTGGGTTAGGAAATCCTTTTAGAGGCACTAGATTTTAGACAAGTTGATTCTCGTTTGCTTGCACATGATTCTTCTCTTGTCATATCATAAAAATGATTGTGTTTTCATGTTTGTCATACACTAGTTGTGGTTTCATGATATATATTTGCTAGTGTGTTGACATGTACTTTTTGTATAAATTTTTATTGTTGAAAAATAAAAAAAGATTTTATTTTGAAACAATTTTTGAAAAAATCCAAAAAGATTTTTGTATTTTGTTTGCACCTTTTGTGGATGGACACTTAGGATGACCGAGTAAAAACATCATTCGATTTATTCATGTGACTATTTGATAGTGTTTTGAGACAATAGGTCAATTCATCCATGTGCTTTATAATGTTTGGAGTCGTTGAGTTGTAATTAAGTGTTACTTCATACATGTTTGACTCATGATTTCCTTTATTGTACACATGCACGAATTTGTTTGATTATTTTGCTTGTCTTATCACATGTTGGTTGGGTGTTTTCACTTCATTCATATCCTTAAAACAAACCAAGCGCGATAATGCTTGATAAGAAAGTTGTGCATATAAGAGCCGTTTGTGAGTTTGTGTGCTTTGTTTGAAAACGGTGAAGGGATACGAAAGATTATCTTTTATCCTTTGCGATTAAGGCTCCGTTTAAATTTGACCTAAAAAATTGAGGAATTTTATTATCCGGGGTCAAAAGAGGTTTAAAAGAGCCCGAAAATTTTAAAGGCAATAAAAAGAAATTCATGCAAATTATGGGCCAATTAGGTTTTTGAACTAACTCTCCAAAGCTTGAGAATTTAGTTTAACACCTTTAAAAGAAAATATATATGAGGGAGTTTGGTTGGAGATTTTATAACGGGTTTGCACGTCCTTGAAAGTCTTGAAAAAGCACTACATAGTTTTGGACGTTATTGGTGTGGAAATCACTTTAACTTTGATTTGTTGATTTGCATAAGACGATGTCATTTAAATTCAACAAATTTTTACACCTAAGGATACTTTTGATGTTCATTCGTTAGGGGTACACGTATGCATCGTGAACATATGATTGATTAAGTTTATTTACCTATCGAATGGGTTCACACCCATACATTCTAAATCCATGGTGTGATTTTTAGTATCTTATTTTTGTACGAAAAATTGAAAAATCCAAAAATAGTTTGTGGATGTTTTTAGGACATACATTTGCATGCGCGTAGTTTGATCCACATTTACTATGCATTTTATCGTGACACTCCATGTTTTGATTTTTTTCTTCTTATTTGTCTATTTGGGGTCATCATAAAAGGGGCGAGAAAGAATTATCATGTTATGGGGGAGTTTTTGCATTATGGGGGAGATTTGATTATTAATGCTTTATTCATATATCATTTCAAACTCTATGCATCACGAAGGTTTTTGCTTTATCTCATGTGTGTAGGTACAAAGATTGAAGATCATGATGTTGCACACCCTGATGAGAAAAGCTTTGAGATTTGATGAAGACTTTTTGAAGAACATTTTGAGATCTTGCAAATTTATTCATGGGAGGGTAGATTTGTATAGGTATTTTGTTTTTTCCGGATATTTTTATGTATGTACCGGAATAGACATAGGGGTAGATTTGTAAGGACATATGTTCGTAAGTCCATTATCAATTTGTTATGTCATATACCTCTACACTGTCGAAGAGCATTCAAGAGCAATCTACATCAAGACGGATCCGAATTAATCAAGTTCTTCATCAAAAATACTCCGCGAATTTTACTTTGGTAAGGTTATATTGTTAATACCTTAACTTTCCACTTAGAGCTTTGGGAATATTTTTATAAAATATTTTCTTAGTGTTGGAGCGTAATTTTTCGTCAAAATTTGAGAATAAGTATTTTTTCTAAGTATTGAAGTTTACCTCGATTTTGATGCTTAGGTCATTCAAGCGAGATAGTCATATCGTTCGAGCAACATAGGGATGTCGCGAGATGTCGTTTGAACAACATCTGTACGTCATTCGCGCGAGATCCTTATCTCGTTCTAAGGAGCAAGTATTTCGAGGCGACGCATTTTTATTATAAATACTCATTAAATGGTATGGTTTTCTTTAAGATGTCCCAGCGTTTTACAGAACAGAAAAACTGTGAAAGAAGAATACTTTTGGCTTCTTCCTTTTAGGGTTTAATCCCTCTTTGTTTACAATTCACAAAAATCCCAATATGCTTTAGTGAATTGTTTTGGTGTTGAAGAACACAAATTTGCTGTGGTTTAATCTTGTGGGAAGAACTCTACAACCGGAGAGATGCGTGCTATTGTGGAGGGAGTCCTTATAAAGTTCACAATTATGGAGAAGTCATTTTCTTCTTTATTACTGACCACCTGGAGTTCTTGCGGAAGATTTCAGCCGACGTTATTTCTAGCCGTTGTTTTGGAAGTTTGACGAAGATACCCTGCGTTAAACTTATGGACGATTATCAGGTTGTATGTAAGTTAATGGTCTTGTGAATTCTTCAAATTTCTAGAAATAAAAGGTTTTTCCCTTCGAGGATTTTTCCTTAATATTTGTGTCACATGCTTTATCTATTTATGGGTTGACAAACGCACACACATAGATGCATGTTTAGGGGTTGATTTAATTTGGTTTATATTGAGTCCAATTATATAAGTGTGCCAAATTAGAAACTTGAGAATTATTTTAAATCGGTATCACACACCGCATTCACGCGTTTTAATCAATTATCACAAAGTCATGTTTTTTCAACAAGTCAACATAGTGAAGAAGAATTTTTTACCCCGTGTCCGAGCAACCCTGGGAGGATAATACTATCCCCACTTTCGAGCTGTCAGAGAAGCGTGAGTAGAAATCGAGGAAGGTCTTGCTAAAATAGAAGTTGAACTAAAGAAAGTGTCCGGACAGTTCACTCCGAGAAAATATGATAAACCTGTCAATGCTGTAGTCTCAACCATCAACAACATCTCTCAACCAACCACCTCATGGGCACCAGAAAGACGCCATGTCCCAGTCTGAAAGGAATACATCGAGCTCCATACTACCCTCTCCAAAGCTATCAAGCCCTATTAAGTCGAAACCTTATCAAACCCTTGGACCCCCGTCCATTGCCAAATCCACTTCCAAGAAACTTCAAGGCAGATGCCCATTGCACCTTTCAGCAAACTGTTGGCCATACCACCGACCAATGCTTTCACCTTCAAAACATAATCCAAGGTCTAATTGACCGGGGTACTATTGCCCCACCAACCAATCCTAAACCAAACACTACTCACAACCCACTCCCAAATGATGCTAATGCCATATTTCTAGAAGAGGAACCAGAATTTGATCCCTCAACTCAAATCATACCCATATACACTCCTAAACCTCTCCAAACTTGACCATATTTCCTCCTACACCCTGCTAGCCTCTCTGATCAGGCACTGTCACTCCTTACCAAAGCATGCATCACTGTCCGTACCCGTTCTGAAAATGGAAGTATGGAATTATCAGAAGTATTAAACCAACTCCTAGAGTTCGGGCTAAAATTAACCTCACAAATGATCATTAATTGCCATAAATTTAGTACGCTATTCTTGGAAGCACAGAAATGGGCACGAGAGTCAGATAGTTGGGTGGTACCAACCAATGAAGTCAACCTAGATGACATTGTCCATATCATAGCAGAATTATTCAGGCAAACCTACAATATTTGCAGTATGACCGAGTTACTCGATACTCTGAAGTTATAAGGGCACCTGTTCCCTTCACCCTTACACCTCCCCACAGAATGGGAGGACCTGTAGGAAGAAGCCGTTGAAGTCATGGAATAATTGACTTTCCATGGAAAGATATAATTGTTTCCACCGGATGGGGGGAAGAATTTGAAGATTCAAATGGAGAGAAAGCTTCAGAGAAAACTGGACCAGTTGTCGACATGTGTGGGATAATATCATTTCAAGAACTCCTAGGAAAAATAAATAAGGTGGCAGAACAACCCAAGATTAACGAAGAAATAAGGTTCATGTTCTTCCCTTCTTGAATAAATGACATGACAGAATCATGAAGGCATTACCAGATCCCAAGCTTACCACCAGCCATTGATAAAAGAAGGGTGTTGAAAACTTTCCTATGCCAACGATGACCCCCGAGGAGAGCAAAATCCTCGATCAACTAAATAAAACTCAAGTTAATATCACTCTATTGGGGCTTTTCATGTCTTCTCAGCTGAACAAAAATGCTTTGATCAAGTTTCTCACTTGACCCACAGTTCTTCCTTCTACCACACCAGAAGAAGCGATAAATTTAGTCGGATCTCTGACCTCTACCCGAATGCTATCCTTTTCCGAAGAAGAAATTCCTAGAATCAGGCCAAACCATAATCATTCACTCAACATATCCATCAAAGTTATGGGGAAGATCGTACAACTCTCTCTTATCGATAATGGATCCTCCTTGAATGTCTTCCCATTAAGAACCTTCATGCTTAGGACTGAAGGAAAGTGACCTCGCTCTAACATCCGCTGTTGTACGTGCCTAAAATAATACCTTTCGAGAGGTGATGGGATCGATAAAACTTGTAATAGGGTTAGCCCTATAAACTCTGTCATTGAAATCTAAGTTATTGACATACCATCTTGTTTCAACCTGTTGCTTGGACAACCTTCGCTCCACAGTATCAAAGGTGTGTCTTCCTCGCTCCATTAAAATTTAAGTTCTTCACCGATGGATGAGTTATCACCAGTTTGGGCAACGACGACAATGCCGAGTGTGCCAGTACCAGAAATCCAATCCTTGAGATACAGCACGGGTCAAATAGTATGTTCCTATCTGGATTCGAAGTTGAGCCACTTCTACTCCTGGCAGGGGACGATTTCAAAGAAAGGGTTTGTCCAGAATACAACGCTCATGGCAACATCAATGTGATTCAGATGTTCAGAAACATGCACTTTATGCCCAGACTGGGGCTAGGACAAAGAAAACAAGGGATAATTTAGCCCATTAAACTAAAAAAAGCTTTCCCTCCTTGTGGTTTGGGGTATCTACCATCAGGACAAAAGCTCAGAATGATCCACCAGTCTCAACCAAAGAGAAGACTAGACTGCATTTAGACTATCCCAGGGGATTCCTTAAATGGATGATTCATTAAAGAGGGCAAAGACTTCCCCTTTTGCGGATTTCTGGAACCATGGTATGACCATACAGGCAAGAAGATGAAGCGTGGAATGGAGATCTTTTCCAAGACAGCTACCCATGGGCTGAAAGTACCCAACACCATGT
Source organism: Sambucus nigra (assembly GCA_949130495.1). Classification (NCBI taxonomy): domain Eukaryota; kingdom Viridiplantae; phylum Streptophyta; class Magnoliopsida; order Dipsacales; family Adoxaceae; genus Sambucus; species Sambucus nigra. Next base: position 726,775,790 of record OX422207.1, read on the forward strand.
ACAACCGTTCATCAAAGATATCGAAGAGACTTAGAAAAGTGACTTCGAGGATTCGTTTAACTTACAGACACTGGGGCTGACACTATGCACAATTCATTTAAGCACTACATCACTGGATCCATCCCGCCTGATTAAAGCTGTTAATATACCTCTCCTCAACTGGCATGCTGCGCTAGTTCTACCTTTTGAAATCCCACCTAACCCTAATGTTTACCCCATCTCTTCTTCTGTTGTCTATCCTTGCTCTAATATAATCGAGACCTTCTTTGATGAGGTTCTCAATGTTTTTTTTCCTATCAATGAAATAAATGAAGATTTTGAGTATCTTATTGTACCTTACATTAATTTTTTATATTCTAATCAAACTATTGATGATGATGATTTTGCAAATGAACAATTCTTAACTGGTCTAAATAAGGTTAATAACAAATAACATAACCACGTTCAAGTTAATGAAGAAGAATTTGTTATTATTAACCTCGGTTCTAGTAGCCAATTACGCGAGATTAGGATGAGGGCTACCCTCAACAAGCATGAGCACGCACAACTCGAAGAATTACTGAAGGAATTCATGGATGTCTTTGCATGTTCCTATGACGATATGACCGACATTGATCCTGAAATAGCTCAATATGAGATCCACACTTTTACAGATTACAAGACGGTTAATTTTTTTTTGAGAAAGCTCTGCACCTAGGGGTGTGTTTCGGCTGGATCGGATCGGAATACGGGTGTTCGGAAAAAATTCCAAAAATTTCAAAATTTAAAAATCCTTTCCAATTCGGAAAAAATAAAAATTGGAAAATCCTTTTTTTTCCTATTCGGCTAATTCGGATTTCTTGGAATATTCGGAAATTTCGGAAATTTTATAATTCATAAAAATCTCGGAATATTCGGAATTATCTGTTATAATATTTTCGGAAAATATTGGAAATGTAATTTTTGAGAAGGATATTTTTAAAATAAAAATAAAACACTCCACATTAGTGTTATAAATCAGAATGGACAATCATAATGGAAGTAACAACCAAATAAATGGAAGAAATTAAAGTTAACAACTATTGGAACGAACAGTTGTGTAGTTATACATCAAATAAAACACTCCATTTTTTTTTCTTTCTGTACACACCATCAGAGATGGTGTACTGAATACTTTTTCACCCACAAATGTGGGGTTAGTAAATATGCGGTTTCTTAACAGGTAAAAGGGGTTTGAATAAGAGTACTCAAAAATAATAAAGCCAAATCCCCTCCCAGAATAAAAATGGATAATAAAGTATAGATCAAATAACAACGAAATAGGCATACAAACAACAGCTCAATGGGTGTATATATAACAACATTTTAACGGCCAAATAAATGGGTATACCTAGAGATGATATTGTTCAAAAGAACGAAATGGTGGAACAGAGCTATAATGATATTAGTGACATTCATTTTTTCCCCACAAAATAGGATAACATACGATGGTATTTTTAACCCTAACTAGATCACTCATCCATAAATGGTAGCACTCATCCATCCTATGTTAGCACTCATCTATAAATGGTGAGGGAGAAGAGCAGTAACAATCTAACATAATACAAATAGTGAGGGAGAAGATCAGTAGACATGCAAAATTTAAGAAAATCAGAGTAGAGTAGAGCAGTACAAATGGTGAGGGGGAAAAAGCTTACCGAGGGACGGAGGAAGGAGGCAAAGCTGAGGAGTAGAGAGAGAGAACGACTAGAACTCAGAATCGTAGAGAGAGAGAGATCTGGTGGAACTCGGAAGAGGGAAAAATGAAACCCTAAACATTAGTATTCCTCTCTCTCTCTCTATATATAGTAAATTAGTAAAAATGGTAGTATAAAATTTAAATGGTACTAAAAATGTATTAAAATAAATAAAAATATTATTATTTCAGAAAATATTTTGGATAAATCGGATCGGCGTAATATTGGAAAATTCGGATCGGATATTCGGAAACTCGGAATTCATATATAATTTCCAATTCCATTTCATTTTTTTTGGGAAAATTCGGAATCGTAAAATTCGGAAATCGGCAATTTTAAATGGTGCCATAATCGGAAAAATTCGGATCGAAAAACGGAAAATTCGGAAGTTCGGAAATAATTAACACCCCTATCTGCACCAAATGGTCACTCAAAGTCAAAGAAGAAGTGGTCAAATAACTGAACGTAGGCTTCATTTGTGTGATCGAGTTTCCCACATGGCTAGCCAACATAGCGCCTATGCCGAAATCATAAGGGAAAGTTCGAATGTGTGTAGACTACCGGGACTTGAAAAAAGCCTCTCCAAAGGATGATTATTTGTTACCCAATATCGACATGATTATGGACAACACAACCAGTCATGCTCTCAAGTCATTCATCGACGAGTTTGCCAGATAGAACCAAATTAAAATGCACCCAGATCACCAAGAAAAAATCACGTTCGTCACACCGTGGGGAACCTTTTACTACACTGTTATGACATTTGGTCTTAAAAATGCTGGGGATACCTACCAGAGGACTGCCACAACCATCCTGCATGATCTGATTCATAAAGAAGTTGAGGTCTATGTGGATGATATGATTATCACATTCAAAATTAGAGAAGGTAATGTTCCCTCTCCTCGAAATTTCTTCGAACGATTGTGACGGTATCAGATGAGACTCAATCCACATAAATATGTCTTCGATGTTACAAAGGAAAAACTCTTTGGATTCATGGTCAGTGAGAAGGGGATAAAAGAAGATCCTTCTAAGATGAAAGCCATACTTGAGATGCCACCTCCCCGAACGGAGAAAGAAGTCCGTAGTTTCCTTCGGAAATTGTAATACATCAATCGGTTCATCAGCCAACTAACTTCCATTTGCAAACCTATTTTCAAACTCCTTCGAAAGGATTCAACCAAGGTTTGGAAGGAGGCCAGCCAAGAAGCTTTTGACCATATCAAACAATATCTGAACCAACCTACGGTACTCATGCCACCATAACCTGGTCTCCCCTTGCTCCTATACCTAACCATAACCGACACTGCAGCTGAGGATTCGCTAGCTTAATACCTAAAAGATTCTCGCAAAGGAAGAGACATCTATTACGCCAATCACAAATTGACCGGATACGAAGTCAACTACACTGCTTTGGAAAAGGCATGTGTCGCACTTATTTGGGTCACTGAAAAGTTATGACACTATATGCTCGCCTTCCCCATCAAACTTGTGTCCCGAATGGACCCCATCAAGTACCTGCTTGAGAAACTCGCCTTATCCAGCCGAATGGATCGATGGTTGATGTTCCTAGCCGAGTTTGATACCGTCTACATCACGTAAAAAGCCATAAAAGGGAGAGCCATCTATGACTACCTCGCTGACTACCCCATGAAAGAAGCTAATGTTTGGATCTCCGAATTCCCAGATTAAAACATCCTCTGCGCTGCTCAAGACAACCTTCAATGACAATTGTTCTTTGATGGTGCTTAAAAAAAAAGGGATATGGCATTGGGATACTTCTGATCGCCCCAGATGACTCCCACACTCCCATCGCTATCAAATTGGATTTTCCCTCCACTAACAATCTGACGGAATATGAGGTGTGTACAGTAAGCCTCAAAGTTTCTCTCAAGAAAGGTATTCAATGCCTAGATATCTATGGGGATTATTCCCTCATTATCGGTCAAGTGCTAAGAAAATAAAAAGTCAAGGACGAAAAAATCCAAACCTTCCATACCAACTTAGAAAAACTAGCCTCCCAATTCCTAGATATAACCTTACACTACTTACCTCGAGCAAAGAATAACCTAGTTGATTCCCTTGCTACCTTGGCCGTAGACATGCCCGAAGGAATAATAATATCGCCTTTCCTAGTTCAAAAGCAAGATAAACCAACCCACTGCTACCATATTGAGCTCATCACCAAAGAAGATCCTGAGCTAGCCAATTGTTGGTACTATGACATATGGCATGGTTCCAACAATAAAGACTGAGAAACCCTCCGAAGACTGACCACCCAGTACATCATCTGTCACAAAGCGCTGTTCGAAAGAAACTTTAATGGAACCCATCTACACTGCATCACAGGGGTTGACATTGAAGAAATAATATAGAAGATCCACAGTGGGGAATACGGAACTCACATGAATGGTCACATTCTTGCCAAGAATATCATCCGACAAGGCTACTACTAGACCACCATGGTCCAAGATTGTACTACCTAAGTTCGAAGATGCCTCAAATACCAATAGGTTTCAAACCTTCAACAACCGCCTCCGCGAAAATTATACAACATGACTTCTCCTTTGCCGTTATCCACATGAGGCATCGACATAATAGGGAATGTTACACCAAAGGCTCCTAGAGGGCATGAATTCATCCTATTTACCATTGATTACTTCACCAAATGTGTCGAAGAAGAGTCATACACAGTTCTAAACGGTAAAAAAGTGGCCAAATTCATCAGGAAGAACATCATCTACCGATATGGGGTCACGATGAGCTATTGTTGAATAACGGGTTGCACTTCGAGGCAGAAGTCACGAAAGTGGTCAACAAATATGGGATTCAGAGACACAAATCCTCTCCCTAACGACCTCAAACCAATGGTTTGGTCGAAGCAGCCAACAAGAACCTCAAAGCAATCATCATTAAGGTGACCGAAAGCTATCGAGATTGGGCATATCGAATCCCATACGCCCTCTGGGGATATCAAATCTCAATCTGAACCTCTAATGGGTCTACCCCTTACTCTCTAGTCTATGGCATGGAAGCAGTCCTACCCGTGGAGCTGGAAATACCCTCGTTGCACATCATGCTCGAAAGAAAGGTCAGTGAAAAAGACTGGTACGAAATCCCTCTTGGTGAGCTGACCCTCCTAGATGAAAGGATATTGAAAGCTCTATATCACATACAAGGGTACCATCGCCGTGTAGCACGATAATTCAATAAGAGAGTCGAGGACCGCGGTATTCAAGAGGGGTATTTTTCCCTCAAAGAAATAGTAGAGCCCATCTGGGACCCCAGAGGTAAACTTAAGCGCAATTGGAGCGGCCCACACATTGTGAAGAAGATCTTGTCAGGAGGTACCTCCATGCTCACCGACCTTGATGAAGAAGAGATGGATCATCCAGTCAACTTGGATTGTTTCAAAAAATTCTACCCCTAGTCCGAAATCTCTGTGCACTACGACTCTTCTCATCTCCCTTCTATTCTACAAAAATTTTCATTTCCGTCTACCCAGAACTACGTGGGCCTGATCCTCAACAAAAACCATTTCCAGAAAAATTAAAACTTTTCAAAAACCCCAGAGGTACATAGGTAGCTCATATAGCTTACATTAGCACGACCCTTTCTTTTTCACGAAAAACTATTCTTTTTTTTTTTTATCTTCGAAAACGACATTTCATTCTAACATATACTTGAACAAAATGATTATGCACGCCTTAGCAATCGCTATAAATAATTAAAAATGAAAATTCATCAAAAGGCACAGTTGGTTGATTAAAAACTTGTTTATTTCACTAATAAGAAATCACATTGCAATTACATAAGAAAAGGAACGGATAACTCCCTTCCCCCTACCTTCCTAAAAAGCCAAATAAATTCCCAAATTTATTCCCCATTACAAAATAAACTCCCCCCAAGAATCTTACCCACAACTAACAGAGGATCCCTCTACATCATCATCTACACCCTGGGGTCCCCAAGCTTCCCCTTACTGAATAGAGTGCCATAGACGCTCCATAGAACCATAAGCTCAAACCAACTTGGAAAAAACTACAACGCCTCCGTCCACGGTATCGGATAAGACAAGCCACCTTTGTCCAGTCTCCACTACCAACATGTTGCTGACCACTCTTCTCCATAACCACTTCATATAATCCCCGGGTATATGCCAGACTCTCCCAACAGACTGAGATGGACGGGTCGACGAAAACCGATTCTCCCACAAAGAGCCAAGCTGTATGCGCTCTGTCAGATCTTCTACCAGAAATAAATCTAGTGTCCGAGGTCGCACGACCTGTTCCCAATCAAATTGACGGAGAAACCACCAATGGAAATAGAAAGAGGTTTGTCTAACACCAACCAGCCGAACATATGAGTATTCCCCCAGCTCTAAAATATACAGCAGTTGCCCTACCAGGGCATGGACTAGTGGAGATTTAGAGTCCAGCCAATAATTCTGAGGAGTTCGGGAAAACTCAAGCATAGTAGATTCCACACTAGGATTTACTTCCAACATGACAAAAATTCCTCATAAGTCGGATAGACTTCTTCCAAGCCAAAGCGGAATACATGGTCTTCGGGGTACCAAAATTTAGTCGCCGCCATTAGCATGTTCAACTCTATGGTCCGGTTACGCCATAAAGAGACTCAATGCATATTAAAAGCATCGTAGTCAACGTAGCACATCGCCTCCAAAGTCTTGAGGTAGTTGGAAAACTCAACACTACCAGGGAGAGCCATCTCATGGATTAAGAAAGTTAGATTGTGAAGGTGTGATGAAAATACTCCACCCTTGCCCCTTTTTAGGCTTGAAAACCCTCACAAAGGACACAACCCTTGTATAAATCGGAGGGAATCCTACCCCACAAGGTAACAAAGCCTGAAGAGAGTACCAATCAAAGTGTTTATTGATTACACTGGACTGACGACAGGAAGGACAAGGGGCTTACTGATCGGCAACCCCCTATTTTTGGAAAATTACCTTTTTCCTCTTTTGCCAAAATAAAAAATAAAAAACTCAATAAAAATAAATTGATATTCTCAACAGAATTTCAAAATCCCCTTACATCTTTATATAATTTCTCATTTTAAACTTTCCTTCAAAATTCCAAAAATATTTCTTTTTACAGTCTTAGCAGCGAAGTGAAAAGCACATATGCATGGATTCATTCATTACCAATAGAAGATAATAAAAAATTCCATTGCATTGCGTAGATATTTTTCTGTGTTTCATCGATTCTGTAGGAAATAAAGAAAACGAGAAAAACAACGGGACTCAGCCCGAACTCACATTCTCTCTCTCACCTACCCTTTCCCCTCTCTCTCCTAAGAGCTTCCATCCTTGCAATGTGCTCTCTTTCCCCTGCGGCGAGATGACGCACCATTGCTACCCGAACCAGACTCCTCCTCGGATGAGGCAGACGACACCAAGAAAGAAGGAACAAGAATCACATCCCAAATATGGGCAGTCGTCGAAGATATCTAGTCCCTCAACTAAGTGGTGGACACCTGGACTTGCTGTAAGGAAAGGTAGAATCAATATCAAGCAGAGAAGATTGAAAAGAAACCAAGAAAAAAAGAAACCAAAAGAGAAGAACATAAAGGTTTACCACAGGACGAAGGACCTCCTCTGTCAAGCCCAACTCCTCTGAGTCCATCGCATGAGGATGATGCAACATAGGAACCATCCTGCCATCAGCCGAATGAATGTTGTAGGAAGGGGTATGCAACCGCACAAAGGGAACCTATGAGGTCGCTGTTGCCGAAGATGACAACGGACCACCACCATTGTGGGAGGACCCCATTACTCGAACCTGCAGGAGGGAAAGGCAGCGCAACATATATGCTAGGCGCCATCATCCAACTCGTCACAAAGTCCATATAATCATACGGCACAGCTGTATCGGTATACAATAAATAGGACTCGCCAATCATCGTCGCAATCCTTGCGTCCCCCACCAATATTCTCTCCCACCTCATAGACATAGGGGTCCTCGTAGGTGGCACCACCACATCCTCCTCAAGAAATTTGTCGGACCACCCTCTCCCCAAGATACCAAGAGTGTCCAAAATTATGCGCCAGCAAATGCCTCATCTGTGTGTTCACCCCAGTAGACCCCGTGTCCTGAACAACCGTCCCCAAGGGTAAAAGGTCACCTAAAAAATCCCCAGCAAATATAAGTCAATATGGAATCAGAGCACACAAAGACTCAGACTGAAGAAGGAAAAAGTCTCACCCTATCACTGGTCAGGTCATTCAAGACCTGATGCACCACCTCCAGAGAAAGAGTCTTCATCAACTGCCGATTGGCCTTGCGCTATTGATACAATCGGCAGAAGTCCCCAACAGTCCCGTCCTTCAAAGCGATAAGCTGGGTATTGCACCCAATCACCTCATAGAACCACTCCTGCCAAAGAAAAGAATTCGCGATAAAAAAAGAGACGCACAAGGAAAATGCGAATGCATGAAAGGAAAATGCGCAAACTAAAGAATAAATCAAGGAGATATGTGGCTCCAGTAAAAGTCTACCGACAGAACCGACTAAATGCATCCAAAGAAAAATAAAGGGTCGCCAAAGTCAGGCTCCCCCAATCATAGAGAGGGATGTTCGAAAGTATCCTCAAGTATGGCAAAAACCATAAGTGGACAACGTCGCCGCTCGACGCCACCAGAAATCCCCCCAACACCAACAACATAAATAGCCGGACATCTGTCTCACCTGCAACCCGTCCACCACATTAATCACCCTGCTCAGCAAAACATCCCTCAGTAGTGACAAATGGATAGAGTCCCCAGATACTATCCTCCCCACATCACCTAGCGCCCCCCGCACCGCCTCCGGCCTCACTCGTAAAGAGAGATTCACCTCTATAAGCTCTCCATCACAATCCATCCCCAATAGCTGCTGCACATCTATAAGAGTCACACTCATCTCCTCAATGCCAAAATGGAAGGTGTGGGTAGTGTCCCACCACCTCTCCCCCAGAGCGTATAAAATTGTCATCGAACGAGGCATCTCATCCAGCACAAACGCCAGCCTTCCAAAGCCTGCTGACGATACTACCCAGTGCACCACAGGTGAAAGGTGCTCCCAGCCATCCTTAAGCCCCGTCGTCCCGATGGCACGCATAGTCGACAAAGAAACATCAATATGTCAAAGGAAAACCTCCTCAAAATCTATGAAAAAAGGAAATCACCAAAAAAGTAATGCCAAAAGTCATTTTGTACATACATAACACCAGGGTTCACCACCCTAGAAGAGCGATGACGCGACGGCTCCCGCAGTAAAGTCCGATCATCTGCAACTGGCTCAAATGCATCAAAAGAGTTCTCACTCCCAAAAGCAAGAGGCGTCCTGGCCCTCCACTCCACATTCGCCCAATCATCAACAACCAACCACTCCCTGTGTACCGCAGTGCTCACAAAAGCAACCATTTTTTAGGTTGCGTAATGTTAGAACGATTCGCAGAAGAAAATCGCGAAAAGAGAGAAGGTAAAAAGCTGTGAAGAATGAGGGGAACCCGCCCCCTTTTTATAGGAAGCCAAGGGTCATGCCAATAGGCACTGCACCCCCACATACCGATTGGCACTGACCTTCCACCTTCTTAAGGTAGTCCAAAAGTACGTGCCATTGCCGAATGTCACCCTCCACACTATGCCGACTAGCACCCCCTTAAATTTCGTACAAACACTCTCAGAAAATACCAGAAAACCCTAAAAAACTCTTAGAAATATCCTAAAAATCTCGGAGAGGATTTAGAACACGTTCACGAAGAAAATTTCACACTCCCTTAAGAGGAACCCCTATTTCCCCAGTGGAACTCTCAAAAGCCAAGTGAATCTCCCCCCAACAATGTCCCTAGAGGACCCCAAAAGTATCCTAAATCTCAGGTTATTTCCTATTCCCCCAAAATCTCAAATTTCATCGATCAAAACATCCAAACCTTAGACCACCTAATCACTTCCACAGTGAAATTTACAGCATCAAATTGGTTGTTCCCCTGTAAAGTCTCCAAACGATACAAAAGTTTCCCCATCAATCAGATCCCCAGCTCAAATCAAAATCACGAGGAAATTTCTCCGGCATAATTCCCTGAAAATATCACAATTTAAGCCCTCAGAATTGGCTCCGACCCGCAGAATTGGTCATCACAACCTAAGCCCTCAGAATTGGCTTCGACTCACAGAATTGGTCGTCACAACTTAAGACTTCAGAATTGGCTTCGACTCACAGAATTGGTCATCACAACTTAATCCCTCAGAATTGGCTTGGACGCGCATAATTGGTCATCATAACTTAAGCAAACGGGTCAGAGCCCGAATGTGGAGATATTTTAAAAACCTGCAAGTGCTTTAAAAAAATTTAAAACATTAAATGCAGAGTACATGTTAGGACGTGCACTCACATGAAATTCTCACCTCTCGTCTAACTGTGCACTCCTAACGTAAGCACCCATCTAAAATGACACAAACCCCTAGCTAAGTGACATCATATCTAGCTAGACTGTCATAGGTTCTACCCTTATTACTCGGTTTCCATTAACATTATAACGATCGCAATTAAATAGGGGGCTTAACGTAAATTCAGGTTCTCATATAAAAGTAATACAACTCATTATAGATTATCCCTTTTATGTTATTCCATAGTTATACACACGACACCATATGAAAGTTCCCATTTATTTAGTGTATATTTTCCACAACATAAATATACAATATAAGCACCCCGAGACTAAGCTGCGGTGCACACATACTCTGATATCCATCCCGATACATCATGTACATAAGGAATCACGTATTCCGAATCTCTCAGGAATAGTTCAGATAACACAAATCACAAACAGTGGAGGCGAACACAGTCACATCACATGGGTCACGCACATACCTGCGCTCCCACGATCAGCAGACTTATTAACATCTCAATAAGTCCTTCTCTGACCTATGTTCATCGAGGTAACTAGTCTAAATCCGGGATACACAAGGATTAAAGGGCCCTAAGCGAACGCAAACCTCCCGTGATAGCAAGTATGGTAGGTATGTCATACACACAAATCATATATCAATACTAAGTAAACACGCATCTTAGTAATCACCGTAGTTTAATTGTAGTACTTATCGCATTCTCGTACCATCTTATAATTTATACAATTTATATACTCCTGGTTCATAATTTTACACGCCATAACTTATTCTCACGTCGTAGTAGGCACTCACGTCTCGACTCAAAGTGTCTATTTGATTCGTTCCACAATTATATAATTTACTCCTCATTATATCCCAAATGTCCCAAGTATACCAATACATCATCAAAGGAATGTTATCTCTATCCTCGAACAAGTTTATGGGACTCCAAAAAATCAAAACAGGCCAAAAAGGCCTAAACTACCAGCTCGTTAGAAGTCTCGTTCGAACGAGGCTGTGCGAACGAGATTCAGTTCGTTCGAACGAACTGTACCTTCTAACGACATCTCGTTCGAACGAAGGTATCGAACGAAATTTCCCCTCGTTAGAAGCAACTGGTCAATTCGTTAGAAGCTCGTTCGAACGAGCTCGTTCGAACGACCTGGGAAGGCCTTCTAACGAACGACCAGTTTCGTGCCCAGAATTTCTACTTTCGTTTTTCACCAATTTCTACTCCTCAATTCTCCTCTAAAATTCGTCCCAACTATGTTTTAAGATCTCTAATCAATCCTAAACATATTATAATCACATACTAACGTGTTTTAAAGGATTAATTCGTCCTAATCATCATTAAATCACAAGTCTCTACACTTTTCCCCAATTTCTTTCAAGAACATAAACCCTAAAATTTTAAGTCTTTAATTTATCCAATTAAAATAGTTTTTGTTTCTTGCAAGATATATCAACATCAGATTAGTCCTCTAAATACGATTCTACATGCAATCCTTTCCTCAAAATATAGTATTATAATTCCAAACTCATGGGTTTTCATTAACTTTCAAGAACAAATGTAAATCTTAGAATTATCTAACATGGAAGAAACATTCTCTGAATTAAACAGAATTAAATCACTTGCCTTGATTCAATTTCTGATTTTGAGCTGAAGTTCTCTCTCCCTTTCTGCAAAATTCTCCTCTTTCTCTCTCTCTAAGTTTTCTTCTCCAATGGCTATGGTGGCTAGGGTTTTTTTTTTTTTGGGAAAGAAATTAGAAACCTAATTCTAATAACCTACGTAGCCTATTGGGTTAAGATGGGTTGGTTAGTGGTTTAGTGGGTCAAATCCACATCAGATATAATTTACTAATTTTCGTCACTTTTAATTCTCAAAAATGTAAAATTACTAAACTACCCCTATATGTTGCCGGTATGGCCTAAAAATACCCCGGGACCCAAACTAAACCCCCGGCTAGTGTATTCTGACTATCTCGACCCTTCCGGACGCGTTGGCGCACTCAAAATGAACATACAGTTAATAGAATTTAATTTCACTTTTATAATTAAAATAATTATATCCTGACGCGACTGTCTCACGCGTCCCAATAAAATGTCCAAATTACCGTATCTCAATCTCACGACAAATTTCATAATTCAATATTCATATATCATCATATATACTCAATATAGTCAAATACCAACTCACATCTCGCTAGTATTTTATCCGGATTAATTACCAATTAATTCTCATTTAATTAATTAATCCCAAAAATAAATATCGCCAAAAATACGGGGTATTACATACTTCCCCCCTAATAACAGAATTTCGTCCCGAAATTCGGAACTAGAAAGTACCTGATAAAAAAAACTCTGGATAACGTTCGCGCATCTCATCCTCGCGTTCCCATGTGGACTCCTCGACATTGTGATGTCTCCACTGAACACGCACTAACGGAACTATCTTTGACCGCAGCTTCCTCTCACTTCGGTCCAAAATAGCAATCGGCCCCTCCTCGTAGGAGCTATCAGGCTGTAGATCAATCTCCTCCAAAGCGATGTGAGAATGAGCCAAATCGTCTCTGAGATATTTCCTTAGCGAGGAAATATGAAACACATCGTGAATCCGGTGTAAATGCTCCGATAACCTGAGTCTATACGCAACTAGTCCAATCCGCTCAATAATAGGAAACAGACCCACATACCTCGGTGCCAACTTCCCCTTCTTCCCGAAATGCATAATCCCCTTCATAGGAGATACTCTGAGCAAAACCTGGTCCCCCACTTGGAACTCCCTGAAAGATCTCTTTGCATCAGCATAACTCTTCTACCGGTCTTGAGCTACCCGAATGCGACTCCGAATCAACTCAATCCTTGCCGAAGTATCCTGAATCACTTCCGGCCCAAGTAGTTTGTTGTCCCCCACCTCTAACCAACATGCTGGGGAACGACAAGGCCTACCGTACAACGCCTCAAATGGAGCCATGCCAATAGTGAACTGGTAGGAGTTATTATAAGCAAACTCTACCAGTGGAAGGTATTGCTCCCATCCACCTCCAAAGTCAATAATGCACATGCGTAGCATGTCTTCCAACATCTGATTTGTGCGCTCGGTCTGCCCATCGGTTTGTGGATGATAAGCCGTACTCAACCGCAATTCCGTGCCAATGGCCTCCTGGAAACTCTCCCAAAACCGCGAAACAAATATCTTATCTCTGTCAGACACGATATTTAGGGGCACACCGTGAAGTCTCACAATCTCTGAAATGAAGAGCTGGGCATACTGTCCCGTAGTGTAGTCAGTCCTTACGGGTAAAAAGTGAGCGACTTTGGACAACCTGTCCACAATTACCCAAACGGAGTCATGACCCCTCTGCGATGTAGGCAACCCTGTGATAAAGTCCATGGATATGCTCTCCCACATCCACCTCGGAACCTCCAATGGCTGTAGAAGTCCTGTCGGTCTCTGATGATCCACTTTTAATAGCTGACAAGTGGTGCATTTCAAAATAAACACAGCGATATCTCTCTTCATACCGCTCCACCAATACTGGCATCTCATGTCTTGGTACATTTTGTCCCCTCCGGGATGTACCGCGAACCGTGAGACGTGTGACTCTGTCATCACCTCGTGTCGCAATTACTCCCCTTCCGGAACCACCAATCTCCCATTGAAGCGTAATCCCCCGTCTGAGATAATGGTATAGGACTCGGCTCCTCTGTTAGTAATCAAACTATCTGCTCCTGACAGAACGAGTCATTAGCCGGTGCCCATACTACCTTCGTGATAATCTGCGGTGTAACGGTCATCACAGACATGAAAGATCGGGCCACTGCATCCTAGTGTTCCAACTCCTTCCACTTTGCCTTCCACACCCCTTCCACCTCATCTGCTAGCCTACGGCTCAACGCGTCTGCTACCACGTTAGCCTTACCCGGGTGATACTGGATATCGAACTGGTAGTCCTTCACAAATTCAAGCCACCTCCTTTGCCGCATGTTCAACTCCTTCTGCGTGAACAGGTACTGTAGGGACTTGTGGTCCGTTAACAATTGGAACTTCTCCCCCAAAAGATAGTGACTCCAGATCCGTAGGGCAAATATCACTGCCGCCAACTCCAAATCATGTGTGGGGTAATTCTTCTCATGAGGCTTAAGCTTACGGGAAGCATAAGCTATGGCCTGTCTCTCCTGCTGCAATACACCTCCAAGTCCTTGCAAAGACGCATCGGTGTAAACCAAAGACTCAACTCCCGGTCTCGACAATGCTAACACAGGTGCTGAGGTCAATTTTTCCTTTAGCTCATAAAATGCCAACTGATAGGCATCACTCCAAATGAACGGCACACCTTTACGAGTCAGACGTGTCAAAAGGACCCGCTATCTTCGAAAATCCCCGAATGAACCTCCTTTAGTATCCTGCTAGGCCCAAGAAACTACGAATCTCAGTCGGTGTCGTGGGCTGTCCCCACTCCCTCACCGCGGATACTTTCCCTGGATCAACAGATATCCCCTGGTTGGAAATAATATGTCCCAAAAACTGGACCTCCTTCAGCCAAAACCCGCATTTCTCATATTTTGCATACAACTCGTTCTGACGTAGTGTCTGCAAAACTTGCCCCAAATTCTCGGAGTGCTCCTCCTCTGTCTGGGAGTAAACCAGAATATCATCGATGAAGACAATGGCAAATTGATCTAGGAAATCCCTGAACACTCTGTTTATCAAGTCCATAAACACTGCTGGAGCGTTGGTCAAACCAAAAGGCATAACCCGAAACTTGTAAGAACCATATCTCGACAAGAACGCAGTCTTCGAGACATCCTCCTCCCTGATACGCAACTGATGGTATCCCGATCTCAAATCAATCTTCGAGAAGAAAGAAGCTCCTCTCAACTGGTCAAATAGGTTATCGATTCGAGGCAACGGATACTTATTCCGTATCGTGACCTTGTTCAACTCCCGGTAGTCCACACACAATCTTAGTGAACCATCCCTCTTCTTCACAAACAAAACTGGAGCGCCCCAAGGTGAGGTACTCCTGCGAATAAAGCCCTGACCTAACAGCTACTCTATCTGATCTAGTAGCTCTCGCATCTCTGCCGGAGCCATACGGTGCGCGTGCTATAGGTCTTGTATCTGGCAATAGGTCTATAACAAGGTTTATCTCTCGACTGGGGGGTAGGCCTGGTATCTCCTGAAACACATCCGAATACTCCCTGACAATTGGGATCGAATCTAAAGGAATCACAACCTCCTTGGAGGTATCCTCCTCTATGTAATACAGATGAGCGGTCGAACCTCCCTCTGGGCGAGGCATCGCCACTACAAACATCTCTTGCCCCGGAATGGCAAAAACAATGCTCCCGCTGAAGAAATCAATCATGGCCCTATAAGCTACGAGCCAATCCATGCCGATAATCACATCGTGCATAGCATATCTAATACCAACATGTCTGCAGGTAATACCAAACCACCAATCTCTACCCCCACTCCCCGGCATATAAAGAATATAAGTGACCCATTCCCCAATGGTGAGTCGACACACGTCACTATGCTCTCCGCTGTGGCTAACAACCCTAAAGCCTTCGCGAAATGTGTAGCTATAAAACAATGTGTAGCCCCCGTATCAAACAATACCCGACCCATAGTTCCATGGATAGGAAACGTACCCTCAATCGCGGGCGGTGCCTGTGGAACTGCTGCTTGGTGGACGTTATAGACACGCCCATACTGTAGCTGCCTCTGCTGAGCTGGGACTGCTGGAATGGGTGGCAATGCTGCCATCTATGGCGGTGCGGGGAGAGCGGCGGGAAACATAGGCCTCTGCGGCTCCTGGCGAGCACCCTGCTGCTGCTGTTGTGGGGCCCTGCCCCTATCAGGACAATCCTGTCGTTTATGGCCAGTCTTGCTACAAACATAACACTTCACTGGGAAGTTCCCTCCTCTCTCCCCTGCTGTCCCCGGCCCTAGTGGCCATTACCGTTCCTCCCTTGGCCCTGCTGGCCCTGCTGAAACTGCTGCCCATTCTGCCCCTGTTGGCCCTGATGGCCGTTTGGACCCTGATGGCCCTGACGGAAACCTCCCCGTCCATGCCTGTAATTCCTTGATCTGAACCTCTTCTGATCCCCCTGCTGGGAACCCTGCTCACCCTGTCTCTGCCCCTGAACAGATTGTGCCCCACCGGCACCATGTCCTCCAGTTCTTCCCTGATGGCTAGACTCTCCCGATCTCTTGCCCTCAGCCATATGAAAGCGGTGATCATGGTAGTGTAACAAAGCAGCGTTTACCACATCAGAATAAGTGGACAACGAAAGGTTCCCTAACAGATGCTGACGGATCCTCCACGTCAACCCGTCGGTGAATTTCTCAATCTTCTTCTTTTCTGTCGGTATCTCATCCGGAACGATATTCAACAGATTCGTGAACTCGGCCTCATACTCGGCTACGGTCTTACCCTCTTGCTTCAGATTCATCAGTTTCCTCCTCATTTTCGTGTGAACAGCTGACGGAAAGTACTTGCGGTCGAACCGCACCCAAAAGTCCTGAATAGTGAGAGTATCCCTCTCCTCCACGGTGGTAATAGACTCCCACCACTGCAGTGCATAACCAACTAGCTTGAAAGTAGCTAGCACCTTCTTCTGAACGTCCGTGCACTCATACATCCTCAAGTGCCTCTGCATAGCCTTCCTCCACTGGCTCGAGACTACCACATCTGAGCTACCTGCAAACACTGGCGGATGCACTTTCTGAAAAGCGTCAAGTACACGTTCCCAAGCAGACAGGAATGCATTTGCCTATACTGGCACGGCAACCGGCGCCTGAGGTGGTGCCTGTTGAACTACGGCAATTGCGGCATTTACCGCTTGGGCTACAATTGCTGCAACCTCAGCGGCATTCATCATGCCCTGAACTGGAGCGGGTTGGGGTTCTGGCGTTGCATCCCTGGGAACTCGTCGTGCACGTCGTGGAGGCATCTGAAATAAGAATAAAGTTTATAAGTTCACAGTTTATAAACTTAAAATAGCTGAAGGACGAAGCATACACAAAAAGAGTACAACATTCCTAAAATATAGGGCTCTATATCAAAGAAAACTTAACGAAAACATAATAGCCGTACAGATCCTAAAGGACACTAGAACCTGATGCTCTGATACCACCTGTGACACCCCGACTAATTAAATACCGGGTAGCTACTCCTTTATTAAATTAAATCAAAATGCCAAGTTGGCTCAGTTAATAACATCATTGTCGAAAACATTTTATTATTGCTAACCACCTAGTATTTAAAAAGTAAGTTGTCAAATTTTAATTAAAGTCTGATTAACATGCAGTAAAAGATTTAAAGCAAGAATAATATCACCATTCACCATAACGAAATAATAGAATAACCATCACATGATATAAATAAATCCGGAGGAAAAACTCCTCACAACAAATCCCACAACTGAAATAAGTAACGAAATACTGAATACTGAATACTGAATTAATACATGCCAAAGTCTGAAAAACTGAAATGGAAATGTCTCTAATAGAATTTGGGCAACATGCCCTACAACTGAGGAATACTGAACATGGAATCCAAATGATATAAGCGTCTAAAATCAAATCCCTGTAACTTCCACAAACAGCTACAACTCGTCATCGGAATGAGAATCCTATGCGTGGTGTCCTTGTGGCTGGGCACCTAAAATGGTTTTACAAGAAAATAGATTTGAAAGCAAACGGGTCAGAGCCCGAATGTGGAGATATTTTAAAAACCTGCAAGTGCTTTAAAAAAATTTAAAACATTAAATGCAGAGTACATGTTAGGACGTGCACTCACATGAAATTCTCACCTCTCGTCTAACTGTGCACTCCTAACGTAAGCACCCATCTAAAATGACACAAACCCATAGCTAAGTGACATCATATCTAGCTAGACTGTCATAGGTTCTACCCTTATTACTCGGTTTCCATTAACATTATAACGATCGCAATTAAATAGGGGGCTTAACGTAAATTCAGGTTCTCATATAAAAGTAATACAACTCATTATAGATTATCCCTTTTATGTTATTCCATAGTTATACACACGACACCATATGAAAGTTCCCATTTATTAAGTGTATATTTTCCACAACATAAATATACAATATAAGCACCCCGAGACTAAGCTGCGGTGCACACATACTCTGCTATCCATCCCGGTACATCATGTACATAAGGAATCACGTATTCTGAATCTCTCAGGAATAGTTCAGATAACACAAATCACAAACAGTGGAGGCGAACACAGTCACATCACATGGGTCACGCACATACCTGCGCTCCCACGATCAGCAGACTTATTAACATCCCAATAAGTCCTTCTCTGACCTATGTTCATCGCGGTAACCAGTCTAAATCCGGGCAACACAAGGATTAGAGGGCCCTAAGCGAACGCAAACCTCCCGTGATAGTAAGTATGGTAGGTATGTCATACACACAAATCATATATCAATACTAAGTAAAAACGCATCTTAGTAATCACCGTAGTTTAATTGTAGTACTTATCGTATTCTCGTACCACCTTATAATTTATACAATTTATATACTCCCGGTTCATAATTATACACGCCATAACTTATTCTCACGTCGTTGTAGGCACTCATGTCTCGACTCAAAGTGTCTATTTGATTCGTTCCACAATTATATAATTTACTCCTCATTATATCCCAAATGTCCCAAGTATACCAATACATCATCAAAGGAATGTTATCTCTATCCTCGAACAAGTTTAATGGACTCCCAAAAATCAAAACAGGCCAAAAAGGCCTAAACTGCCAGCTCGTTAGAAGTCTCGTTCGAACGAGGCTGTTCGAACGAGATTCAGTTCGTTCGAACGAACTGTACCTTCTAACGACATCTCATTCGAACGAAGGTATCGAACGAAATTTCCCCTCGTTAGAAGCAACTGGTCAATTCGTTAGAAGCTCGTTCGAACGAGCTTGTTCGAACGACCTGGGAAGGCCTTCTAACGAACGACCAGTTTCGTGCCCAGAATTTCTACTTTCGTTTTTCACCAATTTCTACTCCTCAATTCTCCTCTAAAATTCGTTCCAACTATGTTTTAAGGTCTCTAATCAATCCTAAACATATTATAATCACATACTAACGTGTTTTAAAGGATTAATTCGTCCTAATCATCATTAAATCACAAGTCTCTACACTTTTCCCCAATTTCTTTCAAGAACATAAACCCTAAAATTTTAAGTCTTTAATTTATCCAATTAAATCAGTTTTTGTTTCTTGCAAGATATATCAACATCAGATTAGTCCTCTAAATACGATTCTACATGCAATCCTTTCCTCAAAATATAGTATTCTAATTCCAAACTCATGGGTTTTCATTAACTTTCAAGAACAAATGTAAATCTTAGAATTATCTAACATGGAAGAAACATTCTCTGAATTAAACGGAATTAAATCACTTGCCTTGATTCAATTTCTGATTTTGATGACGATTTGTTGAAGTTCTCTCTCCCTTTCTGCAAAATTCTCCTCTTTCTCTCTCTCTAAGCTTTCTTCTCCAATGGCTATGGTGGCTAGGGTTTGTTTGTTTTTTTTTGGGAAAGAAATTAGAAACGTAATTCTAATAACCTACGTAGCCTATTGGGTTAACATGGGTTGGTTAGTGGTTTAGTCGGTCAAATCCACATCAGATATAATTTACTAATTTTCGTCACTTTTAATTCTCAAAAATGCAAAATTACTAAACTACCCCTATATGTTGCCGGTATGGCCTAAAAATACCACGGGACCCAAACTAAACCCCTGGCTAGTGTTTTCTGACTATCTCGACCCTTCCGGACGCGTTGGCGTACTCAAAATGACCATACGGTTAATAGAATTTAATTTCACTTTTATAGTTAAAATAATTATATCCTGACGCGACTGTCTCACGCGTCCCAATAAAATGTCCAAATTGCCGTATCTCAATCTCACAAGAAATTTCATAATTCAATATTCATATATCATCATATATACTCAATATAGTCAAATACCAACTCACATCTCGCTAGTATTTTATCTGGATTAATTCCTAATTAATTCTCATTTAATTAATTAATCCCAAAAATAAATATCGCCAAAAATACGGGGTATTACACATTTTCCCTCGAAACCTGACCTATAGGCCACCGGACGCTCCCAGGATCTGTTTGATGAAATTCAACTCGTGAGCTCGACCAAGACGAATGAATCTTCAAAAAATGATAAAACCCCTTTCCAACGGTCCGCTCCAAGATTAATTCTTACTTACGGTACAAGTGAACGATCCGTTTTACTTCGAAAGGCCACCGGACGCTTCTAAGCCCCGATTGACCAAAGTCAACTCTCAAAACTGAGTCAAACTCTTTGGAATGTCGAAGTACATCTCATAACCTTTCCCGTGCATGATTTTAAATTACCATGCAGACGAACGATATGTTTGCGTCCGACGATCCCTCGTCCAAAGGACTGACGAGCGTTTCCCAGCTAAATTTTCCGAAAGACAACACCCGGACCCGAGAGCAGTCCGAAGGACTTTTAAAGGTATCTAAAGTACCTTTCCATCAGTTCACCCCGAGCATAAATCGGATTAACGGTTTGCATTTTTCGACCATTTTTTGAAGGAACCTGAAAGAGACTGCTAAACGGCAGGTTCCAAATCGTGCCTGTCGATAGTGTGCCTAAACACACCCGCCGATTGACAAGACCAGGCCTATGCTGATCGGAAATGCCCCGGGCCTATAAAAAGGAGGTCTTGGCCTCATTGAAAAGTAAACCCAAGATCTAAAATCCATCACTCTTAGCGAACTCAGAAAACCTCTCTCAATGTCAGCGTGATTTTCACATCCAAATCCTTTTCCAACCTTCACTTTTCATTATCTTTTTCATCAAACTTGGTGAATTAACTACTCTCCATCATCCCCTAAGTGCAAGGGCTGCTCTCCAACATTCAAGATCAAGCTCAAGATCTTCAAGAAGGTCTAAATTTCTCAACGTTCTCTTCAAATTCTCCTAAATACACATTTACTTATTTTACTACTTAGCACTTTTATTCTCTCCATCTCACATATCCTAATATACTTTTTATTTAGTATTATTTCACATCTCTTATTTTCATATAAATAAAACCTAAAAAACACAAAAAAAATGTGTTTGTTCATAAATTCCAAACACACACACACTCACACACACACACACACATATAAGAGAAGTCCCCGATTGGATTTATGGGATAAATCCCACCCCTCTCTTTGCATATGAACTACATGGAATTTGATGCCTTTATAGGCTACGTAGGCGTCTCGGGGTAAAACCTGAGACTCGAGTCCTATTCTTTCCCTTTTTTTTCTAAATTATTTAACTTAACTCTCTTAGATTTTATATATTTACATATACATATATTTGTTCTTAGTGGCGCATTATTCCACATGCATATCGTTTCATTTTAACGATCAACGCAAGGGTAATCGGGTAAATCCTATTTTCTAATATTACTTTTAGGAACATTCCTATGGATGCCTTGCTTTATCTCTTCCACGATACAAGTTGATGATTCCTATCTCCACTACATATACCCATGCATGCATATAACAGGGAAATAGAGGAAAATAACAACTATCCATGAGAGACCGCAAGGGCGGAATGGGTGCCTAACACCTTCCCCTTCGTCACTTAGCCTCCGAACCCTACTCGAATAATTTCTGGTTTCGTATGTATTAGTATGTCTTTGATGCTGTCCTTCGGGATGGATCCACCTTATTTTGTCTATTTTGAATAAAATAGACTGGATACTCCATCTCTCTATATTTTTCACCTCACACATCGCCGACGATGGCCGAAGCGCGCCTGAGAGGGATGCGCGGGACTAATGTGACACCCCGCTTAATAAAATACCGGGTGATCAGTCCTATACCAAATTAAAACAGGAATCCCAGTTGGATCATCCTTAGCATCACTGTCGAAAACTTTTTAAAACTTACTAATCACCTAGTATTCTAAAAACGGGTGCCAATTTTAACTTTTTAATTACACAAAACAATACATGCGGAATTAGATATAAACCATTCACATAACTAAATGAAAATAAACTGAATCGTAATTACACAACTTGCCGAATAAATCACCGGCCACCAAATAAATAATCAAATACAATTAATCAACACCTGAATGAAATACACCTGAAACTGTACCTAGAAGTCTGGGCGACAAGCCCTAAATATAACTGAAACTGATACAAGATTTCCTACTCTAGGAATGAATGAATGATGCGTCTAATCCAAACTCCTGCTAGCATCCACATATGCCGCAGCTCCGTGTCCCTGGAATAGAATATCAATCCTGGCGTCCCTGTGGCTGGACACCTAAAAGGTTTTGAAAATAGTTGTATAGCAAGGGTTAGAACCCAAAACATTTTGAAAAGATTTAGCAAGTGAATTAACTATATATATATACTATCACTACACCGTATATATATATATAACATAAACTCCGGCTCCTCCGTGCACTCATAACCTGTAACACTAGCCTATAATGTCCTGAGTCTCTCGCCCGGCTCAACTAAATAAGTTTTCTCCCTTATTAGATTATCATTATCCCAAGCCTATGGTCCGACTCTAATTTAATTAATCTCATGTTAATTATTTTAACACTTTTCCGAGTCTACAATTCAACTCCCATTTAAATTAATTAACCCACCTATTAATTTAAATACCTTCCCGAGTCTACAACCTGACTCTAGCTAATTAATTATACACTAATTAATTTAACCCTTGGTATCGCCCAACCATTACCCGGACTCACTCACTTGACCCTTCCCGAGTTTAAATTCCAACTCCAAATTTACTTAATTTCTCAATAATTAATTAAATATCTTGGTGTCACTTAACCAACATGCCCGGACTCGCTCACGTGGCCCGAAATTAAATATCACCCGAGTCTAGTCCCCGACTCCAAATTAATTAATTTAAATGAGTAGCGTTACCCTACTACTATACCCGAACTTATTCACCGATTTCGTTATCTTATATTCTCAGAATTTATTCGCCAAAATCCATTCGCAAAGTGTCGCATATAATTCCCCCACTACCCTCAATTATACTCCCTTATAATTGTTAAGAATTAACTCCCATAATAAATTTCTCTCTTAATTATGCTAGGGGAAATTTACAACTAAAATCTTAGCCCATAAAAATCCATAAGGCAAACTGCCGAAATAACTGAAGGGTCGATCGATCGACCCCCAACCGTCGATCGATCGATCGAACAGGTGGTCGCCTACTTCCACCTTGCTATTTCCTCCATTAACGAAACTTAAGGTTTCTTTCCTCAAAATTTAACCTCAATTCAGCCTGTTAATCATCTCATTACACTTCTCAAGAATTTATAAACATCATCCAAACCCTTTTTAACATCATTAACACTATGAATCTTGACCCACTCAAGAACACAAATCCCTAGGGTAAAATCCCAATTTCAGATTCAAATTTCACTCTTTTATATTCCGATTTTTCTCATTTAAACGAGATACTCATGCTCAAAATTATATATAACACAACTAATTCTGACCTTGAATTTCGTTCCATGCTTCCATTAAAAAAACCCCATTTTTGTACCCATTTACACCCAAAAACGAATTTTAGTATACACATCACTAAAATATGAATTGGATATCACAATTTAGAAGTAAAAACAATTAACCACTTGCCTGAAATCATTTGCAGGGTCTGATCCGTTGTAGTAGCCCCTTGATTTTGCTCCAAAATCCCCAATTTAGCTTTTGATTGTTTTCCCCCAATCTTCCTCTCAAACCCTAGGTTAGAATAATGTTGGCTGCTCCTTTTCCTTTTCTTAGGTTTAGGTTTAAAAACACAAATTCCGTTTTTAGCCTAATGGGCTTAATTAAAATGGCCCAACTCACCCCGTGTGGGCCCGGCTATGCCCAAAAATACCCCGAGACCCAATTGCTACCCCCGGGTACTCTTTTCTGACTATCTCGACCCATCTCGACTCAACCGCGCACTCAGAATCGCCATCCGAATTAATTTATAAAAATCCTTACCTCACCCCCAATTTAGTCTATACCGACTCCTGGCTAAGATAATCGCATACCCCGTCATTACTACCCGAAATGACGCAATTAAATTATTACTATTCACTTAGTAAATAAGTTTACCTAAATATTGACCATTCACTCCCCGATTAATATTTAAACATATATTGCCATAATTAATTCAATTAAAATTACAACCCACGAGTAATTTAAAATTGCAGAATTAATTAAATATTAAATGCATAAAAATACGGGATGTTACATACTTCCCCCCTTACAAAGGAATTTCGTCCTCGAAATTAAGATAAGCCTAGGATTCCAATATTCACATCTTACTCACTAGTCAAGCGCCTATAAGTTAGCGATATCTATCTCTCCCGCTTTTCTTTATAAGTTACCCAAATATGCATTTTATTAACCCGGGCGCCCATACACACACCCATGCTTATCCGCACAAAACTTTTCTCGACTATGCTAGTCGTAACCCGTAAGATAACTTCCAACCCGTAGTTATATCCCCCCCCCACACACACACACATATATATATATATATATTTATTTATATATTGGTCGGGGTACCCAACCCATGTACTAACGACCAAACATTTTCCCCTTGAGGGTTAGACCATAGGGCACAATGCAATAATTACTATTATTATTATTACCAAGTCTACTAATCTCACCCAGTAGAAATATTCACAAGTTCATATATGTATAAATATTTATATAGTCACATCATCCCTATATATATATATACTAATCCTGTACCCCCGGGCTAAGACCCATTAGTGCACCTATTTAGAGAGTCCTGCATCCCTGGGTTAGCACCCCTTAATGCACCTATCAATCAAAATCCAGCACCCCTCGGGTTATCACCCCTTAGTGCGCCTATTAAGAATATTCTTGTACCCCCGGGTTATCACCCATTAGTACACCTAACAATAGAGTTTCTACGTTCCCGAGTTATCACTCATTAGTGCGTTTAACTATAAGTTCCTTACACCCCCCAAATACTTGTCTTTTAAACACAAAAGTATATACGCCTACCCTTAGGCTACCAGTACAAGGTAAGATACCGCGCCCTTACTATCACTAGTCCTTCCGCAAGATAAACCCCAAGCTATCTTTCCCTGCCCGAAAGTAAATCTAACCACCCTGATTCACCTCAGTAAATACCCCTACTCCCTGGGATAAAATGTGAGAACAGAAGACCTCACTTTGTGTCTATCGCACCATGCAATACAACATATATACACACATATATATAGGCTAGACGCCCTCTCAGTTGATACTTAGTACCAATTATACCCTGGTGTTGCGAACACCAAAACTTTACCCCACTATCCACAATAGTTCAAATCCATCGGTATTCAGTCTATATTTGGGAATAATAATCACCCTACTCCCATATTTCTCAAAAGTATAAATCCCTCACATAGATCAAACCTTCACTCAGTTTACACCTTCACTCCCCCGTGAAGAACACCAAAGACTCCGCTACCCTACGGAAAGTTTACCCACATGCTATGGCTGCTACCGCCAACGCACCCACTAAGTCCGACTCACATGCGAATTCTAGTAAAAATAAGTCTTATACTATGACATCCTCTTTGTCACTCAACAATATACCCCATGCCCCTAGGGTAAAATAATTACTTCTATACTCCAGTTGCAATGGTTGATCCTCGGGTTCCGGAGCAGCTTCGCCCTGCCCGAACGCACCCATGACTTGTTATAGTGGCTGTACATTCAGGACCTCATCCTGTAGTTGACCCTTGTATCGCTGAGGGAACTCCCTCTTCATGGGTCCCGCTTCCCAACCAACGAAACACCTCCTAAAAATTCCACCCTACAACTGGCCCCTTCCTTGCTGGCCATCCTGTCGATAGCCCCCAGTTCTAAATCGTTTGGCATGATTTCCCTGCCGGAAAACCTGCCCTTGATCTCCCTCTGTCTGTTGTCTGATTCTCCAGACTAACCCATCCATAGGCCTTGCTTTCTTTCTCTCTGCATTGCTTACCTCATCCGGCACAAAATTTTCCAACCGAGTAAATTCTTCCTCGTAATCGGCCGCTGAACGGTCCCCCTGAGTCACTACTCTAAATTTTCTCCCCATTTCGGTCTCCACCGCTGGAGGAAAAATACTTGCGGTCGAACCGCACCCAAAACTCTGCAATGGCTCGTATAACCCTTTCCTCCACTATGGTGATCGACTCCCACCACTGTAGTGCTACCCCCACTAAACTAGAAGTGACTAGCAATTTGCTACTACACCTCATTGTAACCTACTATGCACAGGTGGCGCTGGATATTTCTCATCCGCTGACACGCTAACACTATATCTGAACCCCCCCTCGAAATCCTGGTGAAAACCTCTCATACTTGTCGTCACCCCTATGGCCCCCGGGTGGGCCTGAACATCTGGTGCCACTAACACTTGTGACTGATCCCACGGAAAAATACCTCGCCATTGCGATCATCATCGCTTCACTGCCCGTGCCACCACGTCAGTTACCTATGCTGACGAAATCATCTCTAGCAGTTGCTACGTAACTCTTGCTCCTGATGAGCCTCCCTAGTCTCAACTCCCCCTGCTGCCCTAGCTGCTCTCGCTCTCCTGGGCGTCATTTGGAATGAGAATCGAATTTGTATGAGTTCACTCTCAAATATAAATTTGGTAGAAGAACGTAAACGCGCATACGTATGAGAATACAACAATCCTATCATAAGGCTCTATATCAAAGATTGCTAAGCTGAAACGTGAAAAGCCGCACATATCCTAAGGACACTAGAACCTGATGCTCTGATACCATCTGTGACACCCCGCTTAATAAAATACCGGGTGATCAGTCCTATACCAAATTAAAACAGGAATCCCATTTGGATCATCCTTAGCATCACTGTCGAAAACTTTTTAAAACTTACTAATCACCTAGTATTCCAAAAACAGGTGCCAATTTTAACTTTTTAATTACACAAAACAATACATGCGGAATTAGATATAAACCATTCACATAACTGAATGAAAATAAACTAAATCGTAATTACACAACTTGCCGAATAAATCACCGGCCACCAAATAAATAATCAAATACAATTAATCAACACCTGAATGAAATACACCTGAAACTGTACCGAGAAGTCTGGGCGACAAGCCCTAAATATAACTGAAACTGATACAAGATTTCCTACTCTAGGAATGAATGAATGATGCGTCTAATCCAAACTCCTGCTAGCATCCATATATGCCGCAGCTCCGTGTCCCTGGAATGGAATATCAATCCTGGTGTCCCTGTGGCTGGACACCTAAAAGGTTTTGAAAATAGTAGTATAGCAAGGGTTAGAACCCAAAACATTTTGAAAATATTTAGCAAGTGAATTAACTGCAGTAATTTAAAATGCATGAATGCGCTTCATATTAAAGTTAGTGTCGCACTCTCTTGTGGACATTCTCACCCCTCCACTAATGTGCACACCTAACGGTTACCTTAACCCCACCTAGTTGTACTACCCCGTCCAACTAGTCCTGGTGTAACCTCCCCTTGCCATACTACTCTAACCCGAGTATTAACTGTTCATGAATTATAAGTCATCCCACTAATTAACTTATTAAATTCCTTCTTACTTAAAAGCATATAACCGTAACATAAGTTATATAAATTAAATACATCACGCACTGTATTACCCATATATGATTAACTTAATTAATTTCTCATTAATTAACAGCATATAACTGCAACCCAAGTTATATAAAGTAAATACATCACACAATGTATTATCATCTACGTATAATATTCACTACTACATTATACGTACCTTTACCAATAACCACACATATCACACGTGTACTCATCCTTCCGAGTATGTCCTCACCGGATGATTTTCTCTAAAGTGCCATCTCACTAGGTGTGCTCACATAACCTAGTTACCCAAGTTGGATTCGCTCACCAACCGGGTTCAAAACCAAACGAAGTGGAGGCGGTCATATTCCTTCCCTGGAAGTGAGATGCCCCTCATTCCATATAACGGACGCTATGACCTGGGGATATACTCGCCCTACTCCTCGAGCTAGGGGATTCACCCACATCGCGCAACCTCCCATGATAGCACTAGAGTATAACTAAAATAAATATCTAATCATTGATACTCAATAGCACAGACAATATATACACACATATATATATATACCATCACTACACCGTATATATATATATAACATAAACTCCGGCTCCTCCGTGCACTCATAACCTGTAACACTAGCCTATAATGTCCTGAGTCTCTCGCCCGGCTCAACTAAATAAGTTTTCTCCCTTATTAGATTATCATTATCCCAAGCCTATGGTCCGACTCTAATTTAATTAATCTCATGTTAATTATTTTAACACTTTTCCGAGTCTACAATTCAACTCCCATTTAAATTAATTAACCCACCTATTAATTTAAATACCTTCCCGAGTCTACAACCTGACTCTAGCTAATTAATTATACACTAATTAATTTAACCCTTGGTATCGCCCAACCATTACCCGGACTCACTCACTTGACCCTTCCCGAGTTTAAATTCCAACTCCAAATTTACTTAATTTCTCAATAATTAATTAAATACCTTGGTGTCACTTAACCAATATGCCCGGACTCGCTCACGTGGCCCGAAATTAAATATCACCCGAGTCTAGTCCCCGACTCCAAATTAATTAATTTAAATGAGTAGCGTTACCCTACTACTATACCCGAACTTATTCACCGATTTCATTATCTTATATTCTCAGAATTTATTCGCCAAAATCCATTCGCAAAGTGTCGCATATAATTCCCCCACTACCCTCAATTATACTCCCTTATAATTGTTAAGAATTAACTCCCATAATAAATTTCTCTCTTAATTATGCTAGGGGAAATTTACAACTAAAATCTTAACCCATAAAAATCCATAAGGCAAACTGCCGAAATAACTGAAGGGTCGATCGATCGACCCCCAACCGTCGATCGATCGATCGAACAGGTGGTCGCCTACTTCCACATTGCTATTTCCTCCATTAACGAAACTTAAGGTTTCTTTCCTCAAAATTTAACCTCAATTCAGCCTGTTAATCATCTCATTACACTTCTCAAGAATTTATAAACATCATCCAAACCCTTTTTAACATCATTAACACTATGAATCTTGACCCACTCAAGAACACAAATCCCTAGGGTAAAATCCCAATTTCAGATTCAAATTTCACTCTTTTATATTCCGATTTTTCTCATTTAAACGAGATACTCATGCTCAAAATTATATATAACACAACTAATTCTGACCTTGAATTTCGTTCCATGCTTCCATTAAAAAAACCCCATTTTTGTACCCATTTACACCCAAAAACGAATTTTAGTATACACATCACTAAAATATGAATTGGATATCACAATTTAGAAGTAAAAACAGTTAACCACTTGCCTGAAATCATTTGTAGGGTCTGATCCGTTGTAGTAGCCCCTTGATTTTGCTCCAAAATCCCCAATTTAGCTTTTGATTGTTTTCCCCCAATCTTCCTCTCAAACCCTAGGTTAGAATAATGTTGGCTGCTCCTTTTCCTTTTCTTAGGTTTAGGTTTAAAAACACAAATTCCGTTTTTAGCCTAATGGGCTTAATTAAAGTGGCCCAACTCACCCCGTGTGGGCCCGGCTATGCCCAAAAATACCCCGAGACCCAATTGCTACCCCCGGGTACTCTTTTCTGACTATCTCGACCCATCCGGACTCAACCGCGCACTCAGAATCGCCATCCGAATTAATTTATAAAAATCCTTACCTCACCCCCAATTTAGTCTATACCGACTCCCGGCTAAGATAATCGCATACCCCGTCATTACTACCCGAAATGACGCAATTAAATTATTACTATTCACTTAGTAAATAAGTTTACCTAAATATTGACCCTTCACTCCCCGATTAATATTTAAACATATATTGCCATAATTAATTCAATTAAAATTACAACCCACAAGTAATTTAAAATTGCAGAATTAATTAAATATTAAATGCATAAAAATACGGGGTGTTACAACTAATATCCTCTCACCGCGGAGATGATCCTCCTCTCTTTCTCCGCGAGGATCGGGGATGGCCACAGGGACCAAGGTTGTGCCTGTAACCAGATATTTTATTCATGGGTTACATCAAGTCATGACCAATAACATAGATTCTTGGATGGCACAAAATACTATTTTACTGAAGCGAAAACCAGCGAATAAAGTTTCATGAGTGACCGAAAATTTTCATCAACATAGTTTCCAAAGTTGTAACCGACGAACCATATTTTTTGTTGACATAAATTCATGTTTCTCTACAGTGCGATTCCAGCGAATCAAGGCACAGATGGAAACATAAATTTCCCTTGTTTGAAAGTTTCACAAAACAGAGAAATTTTCACTTGTTCAACAAAGGAGAGGAAATATTTTAAAAACAAAAGATACATTTTAACAGATAAATGTTTCTATAAGAAGAATATAACACATTGAATTTTTCAATCTAAAAAAGGAACACATGGTTAAAAGTATAAGATTTTACAATTATCAAAATTATTTAAAACCAAGAGTGAATCTAAGTCCGCTAGATAGTATAGCTTTAGCCTAAGTGATTAAATCAGGGAAACGGGTATAAAATATCTAGTATGAAATTGATGAAACTTTCTGGAGACCTCTGGACTTGACTCAATATGTATGTTATTGTAGGGGGCTTGAATATAATCTCAAGATTAAAGTTAATCCCCCCAGCTAACGCAACAGAATCAACGAATTTAGGCAGTGAAGGAGCTTAAAAAGGCAGGGATGTAGCTCAGTAAGGCACCGTTGCAACTCAAAGAGACGCAGATCAGTAAGACAGTGATGCAACTCACGCGAGGTAGGTCAGCGTGGCATCCCATAGGGATCTCTAATGAAGAAGATGGACGAGAGAGCTGATCCTTCAGTTATATTGTCCTACTTAGCCTTGTTGTATCTATTTATATTTACTATGATTTGTAATGACTATAATGATTTCTAGTGTGAGTTTAAATGGTACTCACGAGAGACTAGGCTTAGCAGGGCCTTGGAGTTCTTTTATTCTCTATCGAATGACCTCATCGTGGGAACTTCAGAGGGACCTAGTTTGGAGGATTAAGAAATGAGGCACCGTTGGGGCTTATCCTGACCATCTTAGACACACCTGGTAAAATACCAAAAGACTTTGACTGTGGAACCTTGGGCGGAGAAGCCTTGAGTTCCATCAAGCGTTGAGTTGTGAACCAAATAACCCTCTACTTAATGTCACATCTACTTTATGTGATGTCACTAGCTAGCTAGGCAATGTCAAATCTATACTTGAGTAAACCACCATGGTATTTAGGGCTGTTAGACAGTTGGTGAGCCACCTCTGTGACGATAACCACCTGACACACAGTGGTTAGGCAAAAGGCATGTCTTGGCATTTAATGGTTATGACGTGGAGCTGACTAGTCCATCAGGCATTTAATGTTTATGACATAAAGTATAAGGTATGTCTTTCACATTAATTAATGACTGAGTTATCTTGGGAGTGGTGTGGGTCTATTTAAGGGCCCCAACCACCTTTGAGGAAGGGATGTTTTCCTTTTTTCGAGTTCAGAAGTTATTGCTAGAGAAAGATATACATAAAAAAGATAGATTTATTACAAACCAGAGATCACTCACCCACCATTTCCATTTATTACAAAGCTTTTAATATTTGACAGAGATCTTTGAGGGTGGTTGGGATGTTTGGCTGCCTGCCAAGGTGTATCTAAGATGCTTACTTCTCTCTCCCTATAAATGAGTTACTTCTGAATTCATTATTGTGTTTTGAGTTATACACAAGAAATTTATTAGTTCAAAATGGGTTTATGTTCACTAAGTTGTGAGTGTGTGTCTTAGTAATTTAATTAAGAGTGTCTCTGGTTAACTTATCATTATTACACTCAAAAGGGCTTACGCCTCCACCTAATCTGTACTAAGCTCTTACATTTGGCGACTATGCTAGGGAGGTATTCTTCTAAGAAAGGAGTATGGCGCAGGATAATGTTAATCAAAGACTTAACTTTGATGATATTCAACACAATGAAGAAAAGGAGGTGAGAGAGCTGGAGGCTCCTAGAGATGGAGAGCCTCGAATGGAGTTACCTCCAATTTAAAAGGTGATAGGCGTTCCAGGGGTGACACAAGCTTCCACGAGCACCGGGTTGGGACCAGCTCAAGTGGAACTCCTCATGAATAAATTTTATAAGTTTTTACAAACTCCTATAGCTTCAACGGTGCTGGGGGATTTGTCCCCAATTCCTTCGTAACACCAGGGTTAGCCCCAACAAACTCGCTAAACGTAGTTCTAACGGGAGCTACCCCAATAAGCATCCCCCCAGTTATGATTCCAATGGTGGAAACCCCAAGAGTTACAAGCGTTCCAACCATGGTGGTTACCCTAGGAGCAACGACTGTCACACCTATGGTCCCACTGGTTGTTCCTTCAACGGTATCAGCTATGGAGGAGATGAGAAAAGAGATACTGAAGTTCATGAAAGCTTCTTCGCAACCTGCTGGTGAGGTAGCTTTAATTTATAACGACTTTAAGATTCCTTACCCTCAGGAATATAACGACGATCCCTACCTAAAAGATTATATTCCTCCTATCTTTTAAAAGTAGGAAAGGGTGGGAACTCGAAAGAGATCATTAAACGCTTCGTTGAGAATTTGGGGGCTCACTGCAACAATAAAAAACTCAAGTTAAGGGAGTTTTCCAAATCCTTAATCAATAAGGCATATACATGGTATTCTCATCTAGACCCTAAGAATGTTTCCACGTGGGAGGAGATGCACATTTTGTTCATCCAAAATTCCTTTCTGGCAGAAGATGAGTTCACCTTGACCTTATTGGGGAGAGAGAAGCAAAGACCAGGGTAAAATGTTGTGGCGTACGTCCGAATGTTCAGGAAACGGTCCCTCTATGTAAAGGAGGATGTTAAAGAGTCCAAAATACTGCAGATCTGTGCGAAAGGACTACTTCCTGAGTACACCTGTCATCTCATTAACGAGACACTCGAGGGGACTTTTGCGACATTCCTAAAAGCGGCAAGGAATATCTCATTGGTGGTACAAACAAACCCAGTGGTGGGGCCCGTGATGTTTAGGCAGCCAATAAAACCTTTGGTAGGAAGGTTTCAGCCTCACAGGTGGGATATACTGAAGGAGCAGATGAGGGAAAACTAGCAAAGAGGGATAACAAGAGAAAGTTTAGGAGAGATAGGGAAGACCCACCACCGTTACCCCGCACAATGGAGGAAGCTGTTAGCTATTACAATGCCATGGTTCAAGGAGGAACATTGTATAAACCAAAGGGCATCCCCACCAGGGAACCAGACACAGCAACCAGAGCAGATCCCAAATATTGCCAAATCCATCGAAAGATCCAACATTCAACGGAAAGCTGTTTTATGCTAAGAAGAATCATCGATAAATATGTAAAGGAAGGAAGATTGCAAATACCTCCACAAAATGTTAACAATAATACACTCCCAGCACATGGGGCCAATCTGGTGGTGGCCTACGATGATGAGGAAGAAAGATAAACGAGGGAGCTGACGATGAATCAAGGGGAGTTCGAAGAAGCTCTGGAGGCTTGTACCAGGGGAATGGCTAACGTGGTGTTAGCCTATGACAAAGCAAGTGTCAGAGATATGGAGGACATATACAACTTTGAAGGGGAAGAAATGAATTAAAGCTTGGAGTACTTCACGGTTGCGCGATCCCCAAAGTTCACCTGGTTCTTTGACTAGATGGGAATGCCAAAAAAAATAGGTTGGAGATAACTCAAGAAATCCTAGATATTACGAGGAAGAATGAAGTCCCTTCGATGAGATGGAAGGGACCCATGGCCAGTTTGGTTAGGAAATTATTTCCAGAAATAATGTTCAGTGATGCGGATAGGGTCATGATATTTACTCACAATCGATCGTTATATGTGCAAGTCAGCATCAACGGAGTTAGCTTCGCGAGGGCTCTTATGGATGGGGGAGCGTCCATTACTATCATGTCAATCAGTTCTTTCCACGTGGCTAACATCCCTGAAGAAAGATTGGTTCCCATGCCTTTGGCAATTTCAGGTTATGACAACCAACCTTTCAAATCCACTGGCTATCTGAATGTTGGGATTGTAATGGGAAATATGAGCTCGCTCCCATATCAAGTTCCACATGATTAATCATACAACTTCCTACCATCTGTTAATAGGAAAAGTATAGATGCACAACTAAGGGCTAGTTCCCTCGACATATCGCCAATGTGCCAAGGCAAATATCAAGGGAATCGAGATCACTATACAAGCTATGAAGAGGCCCTTCGCTGTTGAAGAGGCTCACTTAGTGGATGCAATGTTTTATACGAAATTAGAGGAGGACGTTAGTGTCCTAATAAGAATAATGGAGGGAGCATGGGTTCCCTCGATCAGAGAAATAATAGGGCATGTTAATGAGGAGAATAACGAAGATGCAAGCAGCAAAGGATTAATGGAAGAAGAAGCCCACCAGGTGGTCCCTCATCCCCAAAACATCTTAAAGCAGCTCAAAGATAGGATACGTCCCAGAATGGATCCAACGAAACATGGGGTCCAACGACAAAGTGTGATGAGTTGATTTTTAGGAGAAAGAATTGCTGAGGCTTTTAGAGAGAAGAAGAGGAAGGACGTTGCAACAACTAGGAGACAGTGCAAGAAGGTTGTTACCGAAGAAGAAAAGGGGGTTTATCGGTTATAATGGTGTGAATGGGCAGCCGAAGAAGCTATGGAAGAAATTGATGAGGAGGCTGTCTCGATATATGAGTCTTTCCTGGTGGATCAACGGGGGTAATGTATGCTGATAGACATCTCCAACATATAGGAGTTAGTGGAGGATGTCGCCAAAGAACCCGACTACATGGAAGATCAACCAAAGCCACAGGAACAAGAGTTGGAACAATTAAACCTAGCGAAAGATGGGGAGGATCCAAGGCCTATTTTCATCTCTAAAGATCTCAGTAAGGAGAAACGAGAGGCCTTGGATGAGTTAATTCAAGAGTTTGTAGATGTTTTTGCATGGAAGTACACGGAGATGGAAGGGATAAATAAGGAAGAGAGCTGCCACAAGTTAAACATGATGCCTTAAGCCATTTCGATGAAGCAAGCAAAGAGGACTTACAAACCTGAGCTGGACTTGAAGATCAAGGAAGAGATCCAACGATTGTTGACAACAGGGTTCATCAAACCGATACAGCACCCACTCTGGCTGTCTAGTATTGTCCTAGTGGGAAAGAAAGTTAAAAATCAAATAAGGATCTGTGTGGATTTCAGAGACTTGAATAGGGCCTACCCCAAATATGAGTTCCCTCTACCATCCATCGATATCTTGATATATGCAACGGCTGGTCATGAGATGTACAACTTCATAGATTGGTACGTGGGGTACAACAAGATCAAGATAGACCCCACAGACGCTGAGAAGATGACGTTTAGAACCTTGTTGGGTAACTTCATGTACAAAGTGATGTCGTTTGGACTCAAGAACGATGGGGATACTTATTAAAGAACAATGATGGCCATTTCCATGACTTCTTTCATAAATTTATGGAATTTTATGTAGATGATTTGGTCATCAAATCGAAGAAGGACGAGTCCATCTGAGCGATTTGAGGAAGCTATTTGCCCGATGCAGGGAGTATAAGCTGAAGATAAACCCACTTAAATGCATCTTCGGAGTGACTACTGGAAAGTGTTCAGGTTTTGTGGTTGATCGACAGGGGGTGCAAATGGACTAGGACATACATCGAGTGATCTTGGAGATGCCAAGTCCAAGAACGACGAAGGAACTGAAGAGTTTGTTCGACAAATTTTCCTACCTTAGGAGATTTGTGACTAGATTGGCCAAAATAACACACACGTTGATGCAGAAACACAAAATTCATGTGGAAGGAGGTTCACTAGGATTCTTTCACTAGGATGAAGAAGCTGCTCGTTTCACCACTGACCATGGCTCCCCCAGGAGTAGGAATACCGTTGCAGCTATACCTCACATCCACTATGAGGTCCGTTTGAGATCTATTAGAACATGAGATTGACGGGTAAGAATGACCAGTATACTACCTCAGTAGAATCATACATGGTCCGAAGGTTAGGTATAGTAGCTTGGAAAGGCATTATTTATCCTTAGTCTTTGTAGCGTAAAAACTTAGACATCATATGTTATCTTTTACAATTCATATTGTAATAAGATGTGGCCCTATTAAGTTTTTACTGGCAAGAACTATTTTGATTGGTAGGGCAGCTAGGTGGTTCGTCATCCTCTTAGAATATGACTTGAAGTGCGTGGTCCCTCGCGTAATCAAGAGCCAGGTGTACGCAGATCTCTTGGCAATCTTACCCTTTGGGACGTTTGAGCGACCCAAAGAAAACATTCCAGGATATAATTTACAGGTCAATCACTTAGACGCGAATGAGGAGGAATGGATGATGCAGTTCGGTGGATCTTCAACAGAAAATAAAATATGAGAAGGTGTTATTATTTCAAGAGGAATGAAGGAGGTTTGTCTTTCCTCGAGTTAGATTTACCTTGTTCCAACAATGAAGCATAGTGTGAAGCATTAGTAATGGGATTGCTGGAGGCCCTTTGAAGGGGAATTCGTTCACTTTGCATCAAGGGTGAGTCGAACTTGGTGATTTAGCAAGTGAATGGAGAATATGCATTAAAACACCTTAGTCTGGCACCTTACAAAATGATTATTCAGAGCCTCCTTAACCAGTTCCATCGGACCAAGATGAAGAGGCACCCTCAAAAAATAAACCGCTATCCAGATGCCTATGCCACAATCCTTTAGAAGATGATCATGCGAGATAACATAACTACAGTCGTGATTCAATGAAGAACGGCTCCCTCGATGGTACAGTCAATTCTGTCGATGGAAGATGACTTAGATTGGAGGTGAGAGATTCGAAAACAATTGGAGTGTAGGGAAGGATCGATGGAGCTGAGACAGTTATCCCAATACTTCATAAATCAGGGAAACCTCTACATCAAAAATGCGGGAGGATGGTTGTTAAGATGCATCGGCCTGCGGATATTAAAGAAAATACAAGAAGAGCACTGCAAAACAACTGAAATCCCTCTTTACATAAGAATTCAAAGGGAGGGATATTTATGGCCTAGAATGAAGTTGGACGCAACAGAGGTACAATGAAAGTGTGACAAGTGTCAAATATTCTTTGAGGCATATGAATGCCATTTTGTTGAAGCTCAATCGGATTATAGGCAACCCTATATTGACTTTATTAAAAGTTAAGGTGTCCCAATAAATAAGATTGATGCGATGGGACTCAAAAGAAGGGCCCCAAGGTTCTATGTTTAGGAGGGGAAGTTTTATCGAAGAGGGTACTTCAATAGTCCATTGTGTTGCATCACAAAGGTGGAAGCCGTCGAAGTCCTCAAACAAGCTCATGATCCAGCTCATATAGGAGGGAAAAAATTATATGATCAGACGATGACATTGGGGTATTATTGGACAACGATGGATAAGGACTCTGTTGAGTTTATTTGAAAATATAAGGCTTTTTAACAACATGGAAATATAATCCATGCCCCATCGATGGATATACACTCGCTTGCAACACCTTATCCTATTCACACCTGGGCATTTGACCTATTGGGGGCAATACATCCTTCTTTGAGGGGAAGATATGGATATTAATGGCAACTGAGTGCTTTATAAAGTGGGCTGAAATGATACCACTACAAAGGGAGAAAGCAGGGGTGGTAAGCAACTTCATCAGAGAATACATCATTTGCCATTTTGGGATTCCAAAGATTATTATCTTTGATAACGGAACCCCCTTCGTCAATTCAGAGGTAACAATACTCACATACAAGCACCCCATTGTTCATCATACTTCAACGGTAGCATACCCAAAGGGAAACGGTCAAGCTGAAGCAACTAACAAAACATTGGTTAATATTTTGGCTTATACAATGCAGGATTTCCTAGGTTCATGGGATGACAAGATACCAGCTGTATTGTGGTCCTATTAAACAACTAAAAGGAAGCCCACAGGATATACTTTGTTCTCCCTTGCGTATGGAGAGAAAGCAATTCTCCCGGTGGAGTTGGAAGTTCCCTCTGGCCGATATGCCTTGCGAAGTAGCATGCTCCCTTAGAACATACATGTGCAGTTGGAAGCATTGGACGAGCACATAGATAATGCAATACAACACTTTTAAATATACAAGAAACAGCTCTCCAGGGCGTATGATAACTTGGTGAGACGAAGGAAGTTCGTAGAGAGAGACCTTGTTTGGAAGGCAGCAGTGAACCACATCAGGGGGCTTCCTCTACCTAAGTTCATAACGAATTGGGAGGGACCTTTCATCATAAAGGAGGCTCATGATTCAGGTTATTGCTTAATTTCTAAAATGGATGAAGGCAAACCATTCAAGATCAACAATAAATAGTTGAAAGTCTACCATATATAAATAATTAACTTTAGATCACCGTTGTATCTAGTTGTTTTGTTATATATATAAATCTTTTTCCGAAGAGATATATTTTCTTGAAACTTAAGTGAGATGAAAGATTTCTAAGTTTGTATTTTATGAAAATAGTTACAACACAAAGAAGTGGCATGGAAAACATATAACCTTTCTTTCATTCATAAATTTTGAGGCATTACAAAATTAGGAACTATTACCCGAAAACTACATAAGGAAAAAAAAGAAGGAAAATATATATAAAAGTGAAAGAGTTCATTGGTCTAAGAGGAACCACAAGTCCGGAGCAGAGAAAAAATCTCCAGACAGGCCCGAAGAAGCTGCTAGGCATGATTATTGGACATTAATCGAAACCTCCAACCTTGTTTGAACTTGTGCACGCTCAATAAAGAGTTTCGTCAATTTTATCTTTGCCAGACACAGAGATTCTTCGATATCCTCTACCTCCTTATAGGCAGCTTTAAGTAGAGGTGCGAGCTCGACCAGCCTACCTTCCTTAGCTCATTGAGCCTCCCGATGCTTTTGCAGTAGTTCCCTCTGGTTTGCTAATTATTGGCTCTTCAAAGTCTTTAAGTGTCCAACTAGCCAGCTAAATTGGAAGCCATATCTGCCTAACTGCCTCAGATATCCTAAGAATTAGTTGAGGAGGGGCCTAGTTTCTTTCGCGATAGGAGTACTGATGATATCAACAATGATGATCGTCATGCCTTGAAGCCTCTAGCTCATCACGGGAATGTTCAAACACAGATAATCGATAGTGATAGTGTTAGGGTGATCGTTTGCAATCTGATCAATTACCAAACGCTGGCTGGCAGATATTTGGGGGATCATTGAAGGACCATGGGACATAATTCATAAGGAGCCAAGTTCGGTAGAGGAACCTCACAACCAGATTTGCTATCGGCTACAACACCTGTCGTGGAACCTTAGTCGTTTTGACTAGATTGTTCTAAAATAGCTTATTCACAATAGGGTTATACGATGGGTAAAGGGACTGATGGAGGTCTCTCTATAGCTGAAGGGGATGCACCAGCAACCTGGAGACAAATCAAGTAAATAATAAGTTAAGTGATAAATCTTAGCAAGTGTTTATCGTTGTTAAGTCACCATTACTGGTGGAGTTTGGTGAAAATCTTAATAAGTGTTTATTATTGTTAAGTCACCGTTACTGGTGGAGTTTGCAAAAATCTTAACAAGTGCTTATCGTTGTTAAGTCACCGTTTCTGGTGGAGTTTGGAGAAAATCTTAACAAGTGTTTATCGTTATTAAGTCACCAATACTGGTGGAGTTTGACAAAAAATCATAAAAAGTGTTTATCATTGTTAAGTCACCATTACCGGTGGAGTTTGATGAAAAATCTTAAACAAGTATTTTCATTATTAAGTCACCATTACCAGTGGAGTTTGAAGGTTTGAAAAATGAGACTCTTCTAGATTGTACATTGTCACGAATAAAGGGCAAACAATAAGAAACGAAGAGAAACTAGCAAAGTACCTCAACAATGGTTGGAGTAAGAATGAGAGTCACTAAGGAGGCTACAACGTTGGGAGCTACTGGGGGCGGGTTTATCTCCTCAGAAGCCTCAAAAGCACCCTCAACTAGAGGAACCTCAATGTTCGGTAAAGCTCCTGAACCAACGAAAGGTAATAAGGCCAATATTGGGGTGGCATCGGACGAAGACATATGACCTTCCATGGATGCACCCACACTTTTGATGCCAGAAGAAGCACCATGCTAGGCATAAGGGTCAATGATGGCTTTAGGATAGGAAGAGTCCCGAAAGATGTTGGTGGGATTAGACTTGGAGAGAACATAAAAAAAAACTAAGTGTTAGAAGTGGGGAATGAATACATAAGAAAGGAGACACAATTCACATTTAACTCACCTCAGAAATATTGCTAAAGAGGGGAATTGCAGTGATGGGTCTTGTCAATACAAATGAAAGAAGAATGTTAGTCAATAAAGAGGCAACTTTGACCTAAGGCATCCCAAGAGGTTAGAGTAAGATCAGCAAAAAGAGAGAAGGAGAGAAAAGACATTAGACCTAACAACATTCAGAATGTGATACTTCTGGAAAACTCTGTAGCTGGAACGATGGGAAGAGGAACCTAGGGCTGGGGTGATAATTCAGAAAAAGCTAGAGGAGCTTTCTTGAGGTGAGAGGAAATTCTCATAGATTTAACGGAGTCACCCCCTGTAGTAGCATCCTTGAACATTGGGAGACCAAATTGAGGGAATAGGTGATCCCATTCATGGGAGAATGGGGGGAGTTTCATCAATTGAACCACTCCCAAAGCATCCCCCCATTAAAGGACTCACAGGGGGCTAGACCTTTCTTCTTCAGCTTCCTGCACCAAAGTCGCTAAGAGTTAGACAAATGCACTTTGTTTCAGAAAAATGAAAAAATAACAGCAACACACATGTATACCTCTGATCCAGGGGGAGAATGAGAGGATACCAACATTGGTGAAGAAGGAGGGGAAGTAATGGCGGAAGGATCTGGGGCGAGATGTACATCAGGGGCCCGTTTCTTCTGGAACATGGTACCCAGATTTTTTTTTCTCACACCCGCAACACCAATACTTGAAGGAACCCTTGAGCTCTTCTTCCTCTTTGTCCTTTCAACTGATGGATCTAGTAAGATAGTTGGGACGGTAGAAGCAGGAGGAATAACTAGAGCGTGTTATTGAAACTTAAAATTTATTCGCTCCACCTCAGCTTGAATTTTCCTCCTCAACTCCTCACTCACTTCTGCAAACATGGGAGGATAACGGAGGCAATGGGAAATGCCTCCAAGGGAACTTGAGACCGAGGTTGGGATTTAGACTTTGAGGAAGTCCCACTCTTGGACCCTCTAGTTCTTTTGGCTGGTGGCTGGGAAGGTCCTTCGCTAGAAGCTGCCTCAGTGGGAACCCCTTCACTAGAAACACCTTTAGAAGGAGCAGTTTGTTTGGGTATCGGGGCCTTTTTAGGCTTTGGGGTAGCAACAAGAATCATGGAGAAGTATGGGTGAAGCTCAGTGGGAGGTTCCTTGGGATTTTTGCTCAAAGGGAACTCTATTCTCATAACGGAATTGCCTTTCAAACCCAGCTCCTGTGAAGAAAATGAAAGCACTGGGGGATATATAGGAGTCCCCTCAATAAATTCAAAGATTTGGGCCTGTTTCTTTTGCTAATACTTAGTGGCAAATAAAGACGTCACATCACCTTGCCTGGAGATACTGGGGATGATGACTCTGTCAAATATTGTGGAACTCACTCCCCACGCAGCAGTATAAGTAAAAAGAGAACAATCCTAGCTAAATGTGGCCTTGGGGTGGTTTAGCTGGAAGACGGGGTGAGGAGCCCCTTGGTCAAAACCAAATTAATGGGAAAACCTATGAGGGCTGTAATGTTCTCTTGAGTACCCCCACTCAGTGTAGGATGGTAAGTAACTGGGAGAGAAAAAAAGAACCACAGTAAGCGAAGTGTCTTCTTCCATAAGGTCCACAGTCGTTGGATGGACCACCTCTGGCTCATTCTTGAAAAAATCACAAGTGTGGAGGAAAACTTCCTCTCCATAGGGATGCATCGCAAAATAGTCCCATTTTTCAATAACATAGGTTAACTCCTTTTAACTTTGCCTCTTGTGATAAATGTAAGAATGTGGAGGCAGAAATATTTCTCCCGAAGGACGACGGTTGGGTTTAGCTGCTACATCGGGGAAATAAACATAGAGGAAACACATCAGAAGTATGCAGTTGGTAAAGTTGTCCAGGTTATAATAGCCAAGAGACTATTCCATGTCAAGTGGGTCCTATTAAGACATGTATAGAGTGACCCCAAGGCAATTGAAGCTAGAGTAAGCATGATACCCTGGGCCAAATGAAGGGATATGTTGATGAGGTCCCTTTGGGGTTGGTCATTGGGTTTACCCGGTAAAAGGAAGGTAGAGAGAATGACAAGGATGTACGCAGGAAGTTCTAATGATGTACCTTGACTAGGGGGAGCCTCAGAAGAGATATCCATAGAAGGATCCTAGAAGAAATAGTTGATGAGGGCAGTGAAGGTGGCTTTGTTTGAAGAACCTATGCACCTTCGACATATACGGTCCAACTTTGAACGGTTAGTAGCCTCTTGGGCATCCAAAGCTTCATCAGAATAGGGCTCATGGCCTGTGGCCTCAAGGTCCAAAAGTTCACAAACATCTTCCAATGTTATTGTGAACTCACCCCATGGAGTAATGAAAGTGTGAATGGTAATGTTCTAGCGAGACACCAGGATGGGGAGAGCAACATGGTTCTTTAATAGAGTAAACTCACCGAACGACTTGGACCGATGAAGCCTAATTTTTGTGAGGATGGCAGCTTGGGAACTCTGCATGTCAGCATTCCAGGTAGCAAAGTGATCAGGAGAACCCCCAGGCCCATCGAAGTCAATATGGGACCATGGGCAGTCCCCTCGCTCAAGGAAAAATTGAAGAGTACCCTCTAGGGGGAGAAATCCCCAATCAACTACATTTTTGTCTTCATCATTAAGCATTATGGCATCACACTTGGCATTAAAACGTAAGTCTTGCAAAACCCAAAGAAATCATCACCCTTGCCAAAAATGGGGGACCGACAGTAAAAATGCAGTTGCTCTTGATGAACGACAGTAAAAAAAGGTGGCGCCCTCAGTAACGGCGATGGCAGAGGTGGTGGCAGTAGGGGTGGCAGGTGGAATGTTAGTGGAGGATGAACCAGGGTTGCTTGAAGAAGCCATTACAGACGAAATCGAGGTATAGAAAGCTTGAAAGAGCTACAAGATGAGTAACAATGGAGTAACCAAATGTTGAAGGTGATTACAGAGGAAAAAGACAAAGAAAAGTTGGACAAACAATGGAGTTTTAGTAGACTCTCTCTTTCTAAAGTATTCCTGGAGCTTTAAGAAGACAAAGAAAATAGTTAAGTGTTTTGAAAAAATGGACGTTTGAAATCTTTTAAACCAGTCTTTTGAAGTTTTCCCACTAACACACATGAAAATCCTCCAATAATCATTTCAAGAGGACACGTGGCACTTCGGGAAGTATTTTGACAGTTGAAAAGATGGCATTACATCATTAATGAAGTGACAAAAGGGGATAAAAGGGGTTTATTCCAAGACAAGTTTTGGTGTTTGGCGCTAAAATTTTTTCTTTATCAAACATATCCAATAACTCCCAATGAAGAATCTATCCCAACGGTTCAAAAAAGCTACGATGTCCCATCGCCATAAGTCCTAATGTTGTTTAATTGTGACTCAGATACATCGGGGGAGAATTTTTTTGCTTTCGAACATGAAGAAATGACGATGCAGCAGAACCCAAACGAATTAGTTCCTTCAAATAGGGATAATTTCCTAGGAAGAAGTTTACAAGGGAGAATTTCACAAGTCTCAACGATAGAGGCAGTCCTAGCGAAAAAACTCACTTCTTACAACTATACTCCACAACAGTACAAACAAGAGTAGGTTTTTCGAGAGAATTTCAATTAGCCAAGAAAGTAAAGACAAGGTTTGAAGCTCAGCAACATCGGGGATAATTTTACTTTTCCTTGGTAGTGATAATAGAAGAGGCCGTAACGAAGACAGAGACACCAAGGTTCATCGGATTGAGAAGTTTTCGTGCAGACATTTCTTGTTCCCACAACAAATCTCTCCACGAAGGGGCAAATGTAGGGGTGCTTGAAGATAATATCAAGATTAGAGTTAATGTCCCCAGCTAACGCAACATACTCAAAGGATTAAGGCAGTGACGGAGCTAAAAAGGCAACGATGCAACTCAATAAGGCAGCGTTGCAACTCAAACCGATGCAACTCAGTAAGATAGTGATGCAGCTCAAGCGAGGTACGTCAGCATGGCAGCCCAGAGGGATATCTAATGAAGAAGCTAGCCGAGAGAGCTGATCCTTTAGTTCCATTATCTTACTTAGCCTTGTTGTATCTCTTTTTATTTAGTATGAGTTGTAATGACTATAATGACTTCTA
Source organism: Sambucus nigra (assembly GCA_949130495.1). Lineage (NCBI taxonomy): Eukaryota > Viridiplantae > Streptophyta > Magnoliopsida > Dipsacales > Adoxaceae > Sambucus > Sambucus nigra. The sequence goes on from OX422207.1 coordinate 726,820,459, forward strand.
GTGTGAGGTCAAATGGTACTTGCAAGAGACCAAGCTTGGCAGGCCTTGGGAGAACTTTCATGATCTATCGAACAACCTCTTCATGGAAACTTCATAGGGATCTGGTTTGGAGGATTAAAAAGTGAGTCTCCGTTGGGGCTTGTCCTAACCACCTTAGATATACATGGTAAAACACCAAAAGACTTTGACCATGGAACCTTGGGCGGAGCAGCCTTGAGTCCCATCGGGCGTTGAGTTATGAACCAAACAACCCTCTACTTAATGTCACATCTACTTTATGTGATGTCACCAGAAAGCTAGGAAATGTCAAATATGTACTTGAGTAAACCACCGTGGTATTTGGGGTTGTCAGATAATTGGTGAGCCACCTTTGTGCCGACAGCAACTCGACACACAGTGGTTAGGCAAAAGGCGTATCTTGGAATTTAATGGTTATGACATGGAGCTGACTAGTCCATCAGGCATTTAATGCTTGTGACATAAAGTATGGTGGATGCCTTTCACAGTAATTAATGACTGAGTTATCTTGGGAGTGGTGTGGGGGCTATTTAAGGGCCCCAACCACCTACGAGGAAGGATATTTTCCTTTTGAGAGTTTAGAAGTTACTGTTAGAGAAAGATATATATCAAAAAGAGAGATTTATTACAAACCATAGGTCACTCACCCACCACTGCCATTTACTACGAAGCTTTTAATATTTGACAGAGATCTTTGAGGGTGGTTGGGGTGTTTGGCTGCCTGCCAAGGCGTATCTAGGATGCTTACTTCTTTCTCCCTCTAAATGAGTTACTTCTGAGTTCATTATTGTCTTTTGAGTTATACACGAGAGATTTATGACTTCAAACTGGGTTTATCTTCACTAATTTGTGAATGTGTGTCTTAGTAATTTAATTAAGAGTCTCTCCGGTTAACTTATCATTATTACACTCAAAAGGGGTTACGCCTCCACCTAATCTAAACTAACTTCTTATAGTTATAAAATGGAATAAGATAATTCAAATGTTGTGGGGAACATTATTATACTATACTATTACATACTCTCCCACCAATGCATGAATTAAATAAACAAACCATTTTGTCCAATTAGACATAATGGTCCTCCTGTGATAATACATCATCAACTAAAGAACCCTCACAGTGTAGATAAAGCACGTGACAAAAAAAGCATCAGCTGAAAGAACTCCAAAAGACATATTTGCAATAATATATGAATCTCCAACAAAAATGTATTTGGGTACTAACTCCCCTTCTCTAGACTATTCATAATATTCCCCAACATCAGCATCGTATGTGATAATTCTTGCGTTATACTCAATGCCACCTAAAACACATTGGTGTCAATGATCATAGTCCCAACTGGCATCAATAAAAATTCATCATAATCATGATTATAGCGACATGCTTACCCTAGGTATATCACTTATATTTTTCACTACAATGCAAAAAATGGTCCATCACAGGATCAAGACCAACAATGCTATGCAAGAACATGTTCTTTGAGCAATATTATGACATCTTAAACAACCAACCCTTCTTACACTATGTACTAGTAATGAAATCAACCAATTAAACCTAGAATATATGAGATACCTCAATAATGAAGAAATATCACTCTACTTAGGCCCAACTTCACCAAACCAAAGAGAAGATATGGTACATATGGGACCAAAACTTCTTTGTGTCTTGATGCATTCTAGAAAAAATGGGGAATGGAAAATTATGTGCCTCAGGGTCTAAGTTTAATTAATTACTTATTTAATTAATTACCACATTAAGAAAATTAAATGAAGCAATAAATAAAAGACAACACAATAAATAAATTTCATGTAAGTGATTATTAATAGTGGAATAATTAAATAAAATAATTATGAACAACACATAATGATTTAAATTGAAAACCCTCATGGGATGAACCATTATCGCCCCCAATTATAAGGAAACATACACGATTTTGTCTATATATAACAATGCTTCCATCCACATGGGTAGTCCCTTCTGCTTTGCTCGCGACTAGCGAGTGCTGATCCAGTCCAGGAACAACCTTCACTTCCTCCAAGGGCTCGGTATCCACCGATATCGATTGCAGATGATATTCGCACATGCATTAAAACATTTTAATCTCCCACACATATCATGCAATTATTCTGAATATGTAGAAAATTGATAAGATTGTAAATTTGAAGTCTCCCTTGAAATCGTGGAATATGGCAGGATCTCACACTCTCAAAGGACTTTTTCAAGACCAATAACGGGTTTTATAAAAACTAGTCTTTGTTCTTGGAAATACGAATTTACGATGTTGCTTATACATTTTAGTATAAGAACTTCCCTTAATCATGTTTTATATGGTTTGAGGTACTCATTTGAACGAGGTCTTTTTTGGCTAAGGGGCTTTCGTGCGAAGTTTTCATTTTACGAGGGATCCTAGAATTACCTTAGGGTACTTTTATGAACCTTATTCTGTCGAGGGCGTCTCATTTGATGCCATTTATCTTACATGGTATAATGCATGTTAAAAGGTGACATTGAACAAAATTTATTTTTTTCGAGGGAATCTCATACGAATGAGATCCTAGTTTTCCATTCCTTACATTCCTTACTTAGAAAGAAATTAATAATATTTTCCTCGTTTTTCAAATAAAATTTTGTCCCTTCAATTCCTTTCCTAAAATATAAATAACATTTAACACACAACTTTTAAAACCTCACCAAACCTCCAAATCTATTTCGTTTGAAAAGTCTTGTCAAGTACTGAATGGTAGCTCTTATCACAGTGTTTTGTCTTCATCTTCAATGATCTGAAATTACAACTCAATCGACTATACAAAGACAATACACCACATTTGTTTATTTTGAAAAAATAGCCTATACAAAGAAAACCAAGGGTGTGTAAAAATTGTCCTTACAAATCTCCACCTTGGCTATTTCGGGTTAAAAAATATAAAAACATCCAAAAAATACTGGATCCAATAGCTATACATCAATTTAACAATCCCCAATCAACGCGAGATACTAATGCACAGTTTTTCTATCCATGGCAAATTAGTAACACGAGCACTGTAAGTACTTCATATTATAACATATACATCATTATGTATAAAGGAGCCATGAGGGTAATAAAATATACATGAAATGAAAAATGTAATGCATGCATTAAACTACCCCCTTTAACATATACTCCCCTTGAATCCAAAATTTCTCCCCTTTTTGGTCTCGACAATACATCACAAATTATTCAAATCAATTAAATAAGTACTCATATGATTAAGCGCATGTGCAACGTGGTATATAAAAACACATGGAAATATGAATATAAAAAGAAAATATCAATAAGTCCAAATATCCATATTTCAATTTGATCTGAAGAATATATTTGACACAAGTGGATGACAAGTGTAATATAACACTAAATTCTATCTAAGTAAAATGAGAATGAACTCGAAACCCGCATAAGTTAGATAGACCCAACTTATGTTATTCACGAATCCTTTGATGGAACCCATGGTTGCAAATAATTACAAGTCAACCATACTAAAAATATTAAGTGTTCATAGGTTCATGTGGATTAAGAATTAAAATAAATTACTTACATTGACAATTCAGTAAGACAAAAATAAATCATATATTAGACGAAAATATGCAAACCCATTTATTTTCAACTTATAACTTCCTTAAACACGTGCTTTTTTTTCATTTTTTAGAGTAATCAATTGCAAAGATATATTTTTCTCTCATTAATACATAAAATTAGTTTCTTGCTAAATGTTTCCAGCATTCCTTTCGATAGAATTTACCAAACATTCTCTCATTATTTTTAATAAAATTCACAAGGAATGGTTCTTACATGACCCGATTGAGTGAAAACAATTGACAAAAAAAATCCATTGACTGAAATAAAAAAATACACCCTAATCAACTCGTGTACATGTGTACGATATGCCAATGCCCACAACATAGCCAACATTTATCATTCTCGAGGTACTCCATAAGATTGATTCAACAAAACACTTACAGGTTCACACCACCATCTTAAGAATCTAATCCAAGAATATGGAAATAGCATGGTGATGATGCTAGAAACAGCCCCACCCTTCAAGGTGTTTGTGAGCTCAATTCAATGTTAACAATGGTAGCACGCGTATATAGCAAATATATGAGAATGAGGTGAGGAGAAGAGGAATCACACCAGAATATAAGTGGTTCATCCAATTAGGCCTACGTCCACTGTGCAAGTGTATGGTGTTTATCACTGTATGAGGACTCTAATGGTCATGGATACAAACTCTCAAGCTTTCTCTCTCTACTGTGTGTTTGAAAAGAGTTTTAGCTAGGGTTGCTAATTTCGAGTCCCTTTTTAAGAAGGAGAAGACAAGTATTTATAGTGCCTGGGGGGGGGGGTGTAGTGTACCCCCCATGCATGTAAAGAGCATGTGTATGTTGATCTAGCCAATATGATGAAGACATCTTTCCTTGTCACATGTAGAGAGTGATGATAAAATATTCCCCCCACGTGGGGGGAATGATTTGTTATAATTGATTTGTGTCCACGTGTCCTTGTTCACACATGTAAATAAGTGCTCGGCCTCCGTGCTTGGTCATAACCTCGGCCTGGAAGAGTCCAAGGTTAGTAAGGTCTAGCTACCTATCCAATCCGAGATGAACCATCATGGCCTCGGCTTCAGTGAAGCATAGGATAGGTATTAGGGTCGACCGGGGCCGAGGTTAACTAAAATATACCCAGAACTCCGGCCGACTCACTAATGGGGTTGACTTTGGTAGAATTATGGCTCCCTGTAACCTCGCCCTACTCCCGGCTAAGGTTGTCATTCCTGGGTGAACTGTCGAGCTGCTGATCCCCTGATGAGGTTGGTAGTGGTGTCGTCCAGGGCCGACCCTGCTATGGCCGAGGCTGCTGGTCACTGATCCAAGGCCCTTCCAACGTCGACCTTGTTCTCGGCCGAGGTTGATGTCTCTGAGCCAAGGTGGCACATCTGGGGCATATCAATCACCCCCCGGCCCTTATTTACATGTGGGAGCAGGTGACTGTGGGGTTTTTACATCTCTGAGGTCTTTCTTGTGCCAATGTCCATTTGACATTTGTCCATTGCTGAAGTGTGAGGCGTGCCTTGCAAGCGTGTGATGTCAGCCGTCCTTTGGGGCTCCCAAGGTAATGATGGGCCTTGGGAAATGTGCATTCATATTAAGGGTTTAAACCCTATCTTCCCTCTTTCTTATTCACTTCTCTCTTTTTCCTGGTTCAACTCGCGTCTGCAGCTTTCTCTCTCTAGAAAGGATCTGGCTTGAAGCTTTTAGTGGTGATTTCTCGCATTTTCTTCCTTCTCCCTTACCATTTCATCTTCAGGTATCCTCTACCATTCTATCTTCTTCATTTTTCCTATTTTCTTCTTACTTTTACATTTTTCGATGAGTTTTTGGAGATTTCAGGCGAGGTTCCATTTTTTATGGCGAACGGTTCTTGTGTGTTCTTCGTAGTAATTGCTTCAAATTTGACAGTTTGATCCTTAGATTCCATCATTCCATTAGTCAGTCCTGTTTGTTGTTTAGGAGAGTTATAAGTGTAGGGTTTGCCTCTTATGCTCAGACCTCTTTACTAACTCTTAGAGGAGTTCCCCTCTCTCAGAGAGAAGACTTTAGAGAAAATTAGGCAAATAGAAAGAGCGCATGAGGAAGCTCGTAGGTCAGAGGAATTCCCCCTCAGACCTATCTTTCCACCACCTCTGAAGGTATTATAGCCTGAACCATCTGAACCAGTTAACCAAGCAGAGGTCCCTGCTGAGCTGTCGCCATTGTCTGAGTCATCCTCCTCAGACCCTATGTCTGTGGACACTTTTCGAGAGGCTATGGATTTGTCAACTTGGCAAGATCAGGCTCCTGATCAAGCAAAGGTTTCCAGTCGAGCCTCGTCCCATAAAAGTTCAAGCACATCAACCTCTTCCTCTGAGGTTGAATTTATTGGGCCGAGTGTGGCAGTTCTACCAATCTTTGAAGCCATACCCTTGTCAGTTATCACAGGGACTGGGTTCCCCATATGGATCCCCATCGTCTACTCAGGCCGACGCTGATTTAGATAATGATGATGATGCTAAGAGAGATGTTGACGTCTTTGAGGCAGCCGAGTTTGAGAGTACAGTTAGTGAGGTCGACCTTCTTTGCTTCAGGTACTTATACTCCATCAGCCCTTCCATAAAGCTTAGGGGACCTCTGAGGGAAGAGAGGGCTTACCACGGACGAGATGGTGAGATCTGCCTGTACGAGAAAATGTTCAGGTTGGGATTTCGTCTGCCCATCCATCCCATCATCAGGTCTATACTAGCCTATATAAACTGAGCCCCTTCCCAGTTGTCACCCAATGCTTGGAGGGTGATAATTGGGGCCATTTTCTTATAGAGGGTTGTTCATCACTCAGACCTTCCAGTCCAGGTCTTTGTAGGATGCTATGTCCCTTCATTTGCTAAAAACCATTCGAGCTATTATCATTTTGTAGCTCAAAAACCTGAAAAGAAGATGCTTCAGATAACTCAAACTTTTAATCATAATTGGAAGCCACGCTACTTCTTTACCTCAGGGCTATAGGAGTTTGGCCCATGTGCCCCCTCTTCCCCACTAGAGCCGAGGATACCTATAAGATGGGGAAAGGTTATAATGGCTGCTAAGGCCGACCCTAGTCTAAGCCTGCAAAATCTTCAAAAGGTCAAAGACCTTCAGGATCAGGGGGCACATGGCCTTCTCGTAAGATTTGAACACCTGATGACCCCCCACTACCTCTCTGAGACTGGTGTAAGGGGAAGTCCTCTCACAGAGCTTGGTAAGTTTCTTATTTCAACAAGTTATACCTCTGAATACATGTATATCTGATTCTCTAACTCAGACCCTCTTATTTTGTAGAGAGTCCAAAGGGAATATCTGATGAGCTTTGGGAAATGGCACCACCAAGTTTGATGAAGCTCGTCAAAAAGGTTGGTCTGGCCGCTCCTCCCCCCCCTCCATTTGCCTCAAAAGCTGAGGCCACCAAGAAGAGGAAGGTTTCTGACCCTGCCTCTAAGGATCAGAGGCAGAAGAAAAAAAAGGGGAGATTGAGCCATTCCCATTTCCTCTGAGGATGCATTGTTTGCTCGTATAGAGAAACTAAAAATCAATGATAGCATCATAGGGTATAGTTTGCAGGCGTTGGATTCTATCGGCTATGCTATGACTGATGTTGACAAACATTTTTGTCGATCTATGGACACTCCTCTGCTAATCGAGTTTGGCCTTCATAGGTCTATTCAAGTATGACTTTGGATTTTAGTTTATCTTCCAAGTGTTACCTCTTCTTTGTATTACAACTTATATATACGACCACATGATTTATAGGGCCTTGCTGCTATGCATCATCTTGCCAAGTGGACCCTGAAGAAGTTACCCCTCATCCAGAAAGGCCAAGAGGCCGAGAAGGTGCAAAGTACTCTGAGTGCAGAGGTAGACCGTTTGAAGGCTGCATTTAATGGATCTAACAAGAAGGCTAAGGAGTTGGAGAAAGAGATCTCCAAGATAAAAAAGGACCATACCACTTCTCTGAAGGCTAAGGACGATGCTCTTCAGCAAAAGGTCGACGCAACGGTGAAGGAAGCTCTTGAGGATGCTTCTGAGGGGATTTTAGCCAATTACAAAGTCTCTGATGAATTTATCAGCTTCGGCTTTGAGTACCTCGAGATAGGTATTAAGGCTACTAGCAAGTGGGCAGCTGTTAAGGAAAAGGAGTCGGGTAGCTTGAAAGCCTCTGACTTCGTGGGTCTGGGTTTTGCTAACCTCTAATTCACCCAAGCACTTCAAGAGGTCGAAGAGGAAGATACTTCCCCAGTAGAGACTGTAACTCATGATGTTACAGAGACTGAAGGAACTAACCCCAGAGAGGATGGGGCTGAGGTGACCAATGTCGGCCAGGGTAATCAGGCCGAGGATGCTAGTACTCTCTCTTCGAATCCTTAGGCTATTTTGTGAAGCTTTTTATACTTTTGTAACCTCTGAAGAACATTGTCAGCTCATATTTTTCAATTTTACAATTGGATGACCACCTTTGAGGAGGGTTTTTATTCCTTTATTTGTTGATTTGCTTGTTGAATGCTTCTTTGTCATGCAATTGGTTAAATCTGAAGTCTTGGTGCAATGATGTCTGCTTAAACTAAATTAATAATCTTACCTCAAACCTTGTCACCATATCATGATGTTATAAGGTCTAAGGTCATTAACTAAGATGTCATTCTCATAATTAATATCACCAAATTAAAGATGTTAAGGGTCTGAGGTCATCCAATTAAGGTGTCTGACCTCAGACCTTGCCACCAAATCATGATGTTATAAGGTATGAGGTTATCACTAAGATGTTGTCCCCATAATTAATATCACCAAATTAATGATGTTAAAGGTCTGAGGTCATCAAAAAATGATGTCTGACCTTAGACCTTGTCACCACATAATGATGTTATAAGGTCTGAGGTTATCACTAAGATGTTGTCCCCATAATTAATATCACCAAATTAATGATGTTAAGGGTCTGAGGTCATCCAATTAAGGTGTCTGACCTCAGACATTGTCACCACTTAATGATGTTATAATGTCTGAGGTTATCACTAAGATGTTGTCCCCATAATTAATATCACCAAATTAATGATGTTAAGGGTCTGAGGTCATCCAATTAAGGCGTCTGACCTCAGACCTTGTCACCATATCATGATGTTATAAGGTATGAGGTCATCAACTAAGATGTCATTCTCATAATTAATATCACCAAATTAAAGATGTTAAGGTCACCATATCATGATGTTATAAGGTATGAGGTCATCAACTAAGATGTCATTCTCATAATTAATATCACCAAATTAAAGATGTTAAGGGTCTGAGGTCATCCAAAAATGATGTCTGACCTCAGACCTTGTCACCACATAATGATGTTATAAGGTCTGAGGTTATCACTAAGATGTTGTCCCCATAATTAATATTACCAAATTAATGATATTAAGGGTCTGATGTCATCCAATTAAGGTGTTTGACCTCAGACCTTGCCACCACATAATGATGTTATAAGGTCTGAAGTTATCACTAAGATGTTGTCCCCATAATTAATATCACCAAATTAATGATGTTAAGGGTCTGAGGTCATCCAAAAATGATGTCTGACCTCAGACCTTGTCACCAAATCATGATGTTATAAGGTCTTAGGTTATCACTAAGATGTTGTCCCCATAATTAATATCACCAAATTAATGATGTTAAGGGTCTGAGGTCATCCAATTAAGGTGTCTGACCTCAGACCTTGCCAGCAAATCATGAAGTTATAAGGTCTGAGGTTATTACTAAGATGTTATCCTCATGCTTTCTACCATTAGAGCACAATGAAGCAAGAATCGACATGGAAACTAATCTCTTATTAATAACCTCTTCATAAGATTGTAGATTTACATAACTTTCTGCAACATCATATGTAATACTTCTTTAGGTGATCAGCATTCCAGGGGTTTGCGAAAGGTTCCCCTTCTAGGTTTTCTAGCCTGTAGGTCCCGGGTACAACCTCTTCTGTCACTTTGTAGGGACCATGCCAATTTGGGTGGAGTTTGTTTATTTTTTATAAGGTCTTCTTTAGTACTAAGTCTACCACGGCAATGGGTCTTGATTTCACCCTCTGATTGTAGAATTTTGCTGCTCTATGCTGGTATGCTGCTTATCTGATTTCTGCGTCTTCCCTTCTCTCTTCAATCAGATCCAGGTCTAGTCTTCTTTCTTCCCCATTGTTATGAGGTTCATAGGTCTGAACCCTATGAGTAGGGAGTCCCACCTCTGTTGGTATGACGTCCTCTTAGCCATGTGCTAGCATGAACGGGGTTTCTCCTGTTGGTGTACTTATCATGGTTTTGTAGGCCCATAACACAAGATAACCCTCTTCAATCCATCTCCCCTTCACTTCTTCTAACCTCTTCTTGATTCCGTCGAGGATTGTTTGGTTTGTGACTTCTGTCTGACCGTTTGCCTGAGGTCGGCCAAGAGATGAGAAGAACTGCTTTATCCCCACTCATTCACAATACTTTTCTAAAGAGGAGTTTTTGAACTGGGTTTCATTATCTTAGATGAGAGTGTTTGGGAGGCCATGTCTGCATATGATATACCTACAAATAAATTGTAAGGTCTTCTGTTCTGTGATCATTATCATCGGCTCTGCCTCCACCCACTTTGAGAAATAGTCAATGGCAACTATCAGAAACCGGTAATTATTGGCAGCTCTTGGTAGGGGTGCTACTAAGTCAATTCCCCATACTGCAAATGGTAATGGGGAAGTGATTGAAGTCATAGGTTGATGAGGTTGGTGAGGAATAGTGGAGAATCTCTGACATTTATTGCACCTCTTCACGTAAGCTACTGCATCTTTGACCAAGGTTGGCCACCAGTACCCTTGTGTAATAATTGATTTAGCCAGGAGTCTTCCTCCTATGTGACTAGAGAAAGAACCCTCATGTACCTCCTACAAGACGCGAGGAACTTCCGTGGGATGAACACATCTGAGGAGGGGCAATAGGAACCCTTTCTTATATAAGATGTCTCCTACTATGGAGAATTTTGCAACCCTGTATCTTAGTTTCCTTCTCTCTAGCTTGGATTCCAGTAGCTTTCCCTCTTTGATATATCTGACAAGGGGTTCCATCCATGAGTCTCCTAGGTTCAAATTGAGATAAGGGTTTCTAACCTCTTCTTCCTTAATGGCCGCTTTTGATAAGACCTCGACCGAAACTTTCCTTCTGATATCTGTCTTCATTGCTGAAGCTAACCTTGCCAATGCATCTGCGTGGATGTTATTCTGTCAGGTCACTCTCTTCAGTTTTGTCTCTTTGAAGTATTCTAACATCACTCTCACCCTCTTCAAATACTTAGCCATCCTTTTGTCTTTGGCCTCATAGACCCCTAGTACTTGATTGAAAACTAACCTTGAGTCGCTATGAAGTAGGAGTCGTCTTACTCCCAGAGTCTTTGCCAATGAGAGACCTGCTATCATGGCCTCATATTCTGACTCGTTGTTAGATGCCTTGAAGTTGAACCTCAAAGTGTGTTTAATGTTGGCACAATTTGGAGCTGAAAGAATAATCCTTTCACCGCTTCCACTGTCATGATAATACTCTTCATATCACATATATCACTTGTACAAGATCAAGCATTTCAAATGTCCTCACAATATATTTAAATGACTTTCTAGTTATCTTAGACTGGGCACAAATTTCACATTTATCGTAATGGTCAATTTTACAATCATGAATTAATCTTAGATTAGTCATATTTTAATAGTTATATAATTAACATGACCTAATTTATTATGCCATAAAGAAATATAATCAACTATATAAACGGAAAAAATATCCTTTATTATATTAAATTTGATCATGCCATTATAAGAGTAACATTTACCAATAAACAAACGACTCTTGGATAGGACAAGCTTATCGAACTCATACACAATTTTGAAACCTCTCTCATTGAGATGGTCTCCAGGCAAAAGTTTTTTACACATTTATGGTACCTGAAATACATCAATCAAAGTAAGAACCTTATCGTACATCAATTTTAATTCCACTGTGCCCTTTCCAATTAGTTTGGTGTGGAGGTTATTTGCCATTTTCACTTTTTTTTCCTTCGATCTCTTAATATGTTTGGAAACGAGAAAGATCTTTGCAAATATGAATAGTTACGCCGGTATCTAACCATTATCGAATTTTGTTATTCACAAAATTTTCTTTGCACACCATCAGAATAAGATATTCAATATTGTTGGTTTCCTTTGTCACTTGTTTTTTCATATATGTCTTCTTTTTAAGTCAACATTCTTGATCGAAATGACACGATATCTCATATGACTATCATTTACCCTTCTTCTTTTTATTTGCACCATGTTTCTTGAAATTTGAATTATTCCTTGCTTTAAGTTTAGAATCTTTGGTATTTTTGGATTTTTGATCCTCAACCATATTTTCCTTGGAATGATTATTACTTTGATCTTCCTTATTCTCCCGAATAAGAGAATCATCTTCAATACGGAATGGCAAAAGAATAGATTCAAATGTGTATTTCTTCTTATAATGATTAATTTTCTTCTTAAATACATTTCAATCCGAATGAAGTTTAGAAACAACCAACCCCCCTTGAAGATTTATTCCAACGATTTTAAGATCACCGACTATTTGCTAAAGTTTATGGGCTTATGAAACGATAGATTTATCGTTAGTCATTTTATAATTTATAGAGTTAAAAATAAGAAACTTACGATTGCTCTCTTCCTCATTTTGATATTTATTTTCCAATGCCTTCCCTAATTCCTTTACTATAGGAATCATCCGATGTGAACTATAGACAGTTTGAGATAACGTATTAAGAATGTGTCCTTGACACACAAATTCATCTTATTTCCTCTTCACATGTTCTGTTTGATATCTTTAGTATCTTTGAGTGTGGGTTCGGGAATAGGTTCAAGTTCATCATCAAGAATATATGCAAGTTTGGGAGATGTGAGAAAGAACATGATTTTCTCTTGCCAACGGTGAAAATTTTCCATCAAAATGATTTGTACGAATCAAGTCTTGACTCATAACTCGACTAAATTGTGCTACTGTTCCTTCGATATTGATTTTCAGAAGATCAAATCCTAAAACTATTGGAAATTTATAAAGGAATAATAATAAAAAATAAATTATAAATCTAAATTATTGTAAGACATGTTTTATGGAACGGTGTCTTTTAGGTAATATTTCTCCCCTTTCGGATGAAAGTCGCGAGTACACAATGGAGTTTATAGTAGAAATTTACCTTCAAAATCCAATGCAGTGATGTTACTTATTTGATGCAAACTATGTGCTATTTGATTAAACCAATAACACTCTAAAATGTTAACCTGATACTGTCAAAAGCTAAAGGACAAGAATGAGGCAATTTTTCGTGTCCAAAGAAGAGGCCCAAATGACTTTTTATAGCCAATTTGGTGGTTGTTCATGAATAATCACCTCCTTTTAGATGCATTACTCAGTAGCTAATGTATCATGTATGTTTGAAATTCTTTTTATCACGCGATCCAGATTTAACATCATATCACAAGCGAATGGTTTCACCCTATACCAATCACTAGGAGTCAATCCAACAGTTCAGATCAATCCTCTTGGGATATAACATCCTTTGATTAGATCTGTAACTAAATCCATCAATCGTATTAACATTGACAAAACTTTAGTCTCCCACGATCTAAGTGATGATGCGTACGTGCGAAGTGCCAAGTGCGCCATCAAGGAACGCAATGCTCCATTAGTCGATCAATTATTTTATCGTATGTCGCGCGAATGCGCAAATGTGTACTGCGTGTCGTGATGGGTGGTGATTTTCACCACCGCAAAGCACCGTATCATAGCCTCTTTGACTATAAGATAAATAGTCAACATTTGTCTTTTAGTTATATACCCATTCACTTTCATGTAAAGTTTCTATATGGAACTTTGAAACCACACACACCTCATTTATGTAATACCCCATATTTCTGAATACTCTATTTAATTAAATTGGAGAATTAAATGAGAAAATACGGCTCAATTAAATTACGTAAGAGGAGTAATTTAATGAGATTTATTAAAAATCGTAATTATGGAATATTAATCGAGAGATAGATATCGATTTATATTGCCTCATTATATTTACTTAGTGCGAGTGGTAAATAGTTACTTAACGCGTGTAGACCGTGTTAGGGTGAGAACGTGTAATATTTTTAAGTGACTCAAATGATAATTTAGAGGTCACAGATGAGTCCGGAAGGGTCAAATTAGTCAAAATAGTATACTCGGGGGTACTAATTGAGTCTCGGGATAATTTTGGACTAAACTGAGACCGTTCGGGGGCGTTTTGGTCTTTTAACATGAGAGGGTATGGAGACCTACGAACTTGAGAGCCTTTTATCAGCCGTATGAAGGAGGTGTTAGGTTTAGAAAACCCATGTAAACACCAATACCATTAGGGAGAACGATAAAATCATTCTCAAGGCTTAGAAGATGCTTTTGAGAAGGTTGGGTTTGGATCTTGCACCCTAGGAGCCAAAGGAGGAAGGATTGTTGAAGAGAAGCATAAATCCATCATCAACTCCACGAAATCAGATTCCCTCTGTCAAGGAAAGTTGTTTATTACAAAAATTATAAAGTTATAATACCCATGTGTAGGGTTTTTGAATAGTTTTGTTAAATCAATATCTCGATAGGAGAATAACTAAATTTATACATGTTGGGATAGGAATCACATGTAGAATGATTTAACATATGTAGAGGATTAATATTATGCACCCTAGGAGCCAAATAAGGAAGGGTTGAAGAAGATAAGCATCAATCCATCATCAACTCCACGAAATCATATTCCCTTTGTCAAGGCCAGTTGTTTATTGCGAAAATTATAAAGTTATGATACCCATGTGTAGGGTTTTTGAATAGTTTTGTTAAATCAATATCTTGATAGAAGAATAATGATATTTATACATGTTGGGATAGGAATCACATGTAGAATGATTTAACATATGTAGAGGATTAATATTCATAGTAGACTTGATGATTATTTCGGAATAAAATATGGGTTTTGAATGAATATATGGGAAGAACACCATAACCAGGGTTTTAAGAAATTTTGGGTTTAATTTACTATTGATTTAAAGGAATTGATATTTTGATGTATTTGAAATGTTAGAAATTGTCCTAGTATATGTGGAAATATGTTTGGATCATTGGGTCGAAGTTTGGTGGACTATAATGAAGTTTGGAGATTTGTTAATGGAGGAAGAGGTTAATGAAGAAGACGAACTGCGTCTGTCCTTGCTCGATGGATCGATCGATCTCGAATGTTGATCGATCAAACCCAGTAGTCGATCGATCGACGTAAGCTATTTTTCCCGAATTTTCCGTGTTTAAGGTTTCTTTGATTTCCGGGAAAGAATGGGTATCCTAGGATTTATATTATACTTATATGGGAGTGAGAATAAGACCAGTAGGTATATTGTTGAGGTCGGATAAAGCCATTGGGTGTAGGGCTTAGATTATGGACTGACGAGAATAATCTGATTTAGTAGAGTATCGAGGAATTTGGAATTGAGTTACGAGGCGAGGTAAAGTCAATTCAAGCAATAGACCACTAGGGTAAGTAATAACTACTAAAATTATATGTGAGGGGTAACTAGGACCCTTGGAGTTGTGTGAATACTCAAATAAATGCGATTAATGAGATAAATCGTAAAGCGAATATTGTACGGTAGATATAAGAGATTAAAATATTACGTATGAACATAATTAATAGGTCGGGCGTGTACGTACTGAATTATGTGATCTTTTAGGTCGAGAGAAGTATACCTAAATTAACCATGTTAGGGTCGATGAGATATTCCTAACTAACATAGAGTTATTATATGTTTGGGGTCGATGTAAAATGCCGAACCAAACCTTTGAACTGGTGGTGTAATGAAAGTGTCCGAGCCAGAATTTGTGTATATAAATAATTGGGATCGATGTATCATTCCGAACCAATTATTACTTGCGGTCGATGAATCATTCCGAACCAAGAGTCTTTTACGTGTGTAAAAAGGACAAAATAGTAATGAATGATATTTAGTATATATTGTGTGTGATATATATACTTAATGATATTCTACTTCTCTGTATTAGTAGAATTATATATATTATGATTTTAAAGATACATATCAAACTAGTAAGTTAAGTAGTGAAACTTAATTACGAAACATAACGTTAGATAGAGAATATCTATTTAGTAATTTAAGTAGTGAAATTTAATTACAAAAGTAGGAAGACAGAAATTGTAATAATTGTAGAAATTTAGTAGTGAAACTAAATGAGAAGTTTTGAAACATAACATAGGTGAAATGTTACTTGAGTATTAATTAACCTTCACGAGATGCTAATGAAATGGATGTAATGTGTGGGAGATAAGAGAACTTAAGTATAGATAAGTTCAGATGATTATTTAGTCCTAGTTAGCTTGGAAGATATGGCTAGGTAGGCTAAGTGTAGGACGTTAGGTGTGCACAAAAGATGAGGGGTGAGTAAACTCAAGAGAGTGTACGAGAACCTAACATGTGTAATTAATAACCGCATTTTATATTGTGATAAACGGTTGCTAAATATTTTCAAAATGTTTTGATTACTAACTCTTGCTATAAAATATTTTCAAAATCTTTTAGGTGTCCAGCCACAGGGATGCCATAGATGGTGATTCTATTCCAGGGACTCGAAGCTGTAGCACAGTGGATGCTTACAGGATTTTGCTAGATGATATCTCTCATTCAGATCTTGTGCAAGATCTCACACTATTCTATGTATGGACTTGTAGTCCGGTATCAGTCTGAAACTGACAGTTGCTCTATTGTTGTTTGGGATTTTTAGCCGATGGTTTATTCGGTAATACTTTTATTTTGTTGTACTTATACTTTGTTGGTTTGGGTTTTAGTACATGGTAATTGTTTTACTATTTTTCTCATGGTTGAATTTTCTGTTTAAGAAAGATAAAATTTTGGCACCGGTCTAATTTTCACTTAGGTGATTAGTAATTAAAAAGTTTTCGACAGTGATGCTAAGAATGAACTATTTGAGAAACCTATTTTTATTTAATAAAGGCCTGATCAACTGATGTTTAATTAGGCGGGGTGTCACAGATGGCATCAGAGCATCAGGTTCTAGTGTCCATAGGATCTGTACGGCTTACTACGTTTTTAGCGTATCGCTTGATTGATATAAAGCCCTATATTAGGATTGGTGTACTCCTCTACGTACGTAGTTTACGTTCTCCTGCTATTTAGTAGATGTAATGTTATATATACGAGTTCGATTAGGCATGGTACATCGAACATGGCGGTAGTACCAGCATTGGCGTTGGAAGGACTGCAGGAGGGAGGAGCTCGGCATGAAGCATGGGGTGTTCGAGGATGGTAATCATAGGAGAGATGGCCGTTGGCGAGGTCACTTCTAGTGTGTAATGGAAGTAGATGCTGCAAGAACTGTTGGGGCATATCAGACATTTTTTTAAGTACCGCGAAAGCAAAGGGAGAGGCTAATCTAAACATGCCCAAAGCAGTGATAATGGGAGAAGGTCTGAAAGATCTTATAAGAGAACGACACGTGAAAAATTTGATAAAATGACGATTGTGCATGTTAACCAATGGAAGTAGAATGTACAGAGTTATTGGCATTTAGGATAGAGTAAAAATACTCAGAAGTGAAAATTTGAGTAAATTTTTTGAGGCAACGTGGTGGTGATACCAGTCACCACATCTGGACCGAGGGTCAGTATACAAATAGAGGGACCTTACGTATAGTTTAATCGAAAATTTCTCCAATGATGGTTCAGAAGCGAAATGAATGGAAATTTCTGAACTCATTACTTGAAAGCCTGGTAGAGGCCAACTATCAGAAAGAAATTTATCTGTTGAAGTGAACTTGTACCCGATGAGATAGGTATAAGGGAAAAAGAGCCCTCGAGAGAATGGACTCTCGAGTTGTTGTTCGCAATTTTGGTAAAACTCTTCTTAGACGAAATATGTGTATGAAGGCAGTATGGTGCTTCTTACAAGGTTGAGGTAAATGCTCCTAGGTGGGCGGAGCTAAAAGTGTTTAAGGATTTAGTCAAAGCGTAAGATTGACACTACACCAAAACTGTCAATCTGGCACACGTGGACAAGGGGAATCTGGCACGGTTTTAAACTGTGCCAAAATTTGGCACGGTTTCTTAAAATTCTGGCACAGTTTTAAATTGTGCCAAAATCTGGCACGATTTTAAAATGTGCCAAAATCGTTCCAAATTAAAAAAAAATACTAAAATAAAAGACTTTTCATTCAGCTCACTCTCCCGCTCACTCTTCACCCAATTCCCCCTCCCGCTTTTCACCTAATCCTTGCTTTCTCTTTGAAAGAAAAAAACGATTCAGTCCTCCCCGTTGTCATTCTCTCTACGTCGCTCGCTCTCTGCGCCGTTCATCACTCCCCGTCGTCGTTCATACCTCTCCGACGCAATAATGGTAAAAACGATTCACTCTCTCTGCGCTCGCTCTCTCTCTACGCCACTCGTTCTCTTAGCCGCTCTCTCTCTACACCGTTCAGACCTCCCCGTCGTCGTTCATACCTCTCCGGCGCAACATTGGTAAGAACTGATAGATCAAATTGTTTTTGATCAAATGATTTCTCAAAACCAAACCAAAACTCTGTAATCTGAGATGTATTTTCACCAAACCAACACAATGGGTTTTGGTTTGGTTTGGGTGAATACTTAGTTTATGAAATGTAACTAACTTTGCTGTTTCATTTATACTTTGCTGAAAAGGTTTTATCCCAAACATGACAGGGCCTGTATATTTAATTTAAAGCCCTAGTACACTATATGCAGTTGTTTTTAATGTCCGCAATGCCTTACAGAACGATTAAGGTTATTAATTCAATTTTCTTTATTTGTTTCTAAGCTTTTTGAGATTGTCAAAATAAGTTACGAGCTAATGAAAGACACACAATTAACTAAAAGCTTCAAAGAAATGTGCAAGTGTGTTGGCAGTGTCTACTTTTGTGAAATGGCTTAGAGTTCAGAAGCTTGATGCCAATGAGGACTCGTTTGGCAACTCAATTCCAAGGATTGGAATTGGAAGGCCTATTTAAAGTCCGTGGAATTAAAATTGGTCTTTCAATTCCATTTTTTATGGTTTGGAATTCGGTTGCCAAACGGACCCTGAATTTCAAGTCTTAGTGGAAATCGTTTGCCACATTAGCTCACACTTGCAACATCTCTTTTGACTTTTCTTGTTCTTTTTTATCTAGGCCTCCGAGGTGGTCTGTCAAATCGTTTCTAGTCAAACGATTTACACCAAATAATTTTTGGTTAAAATCTGAGATGTATTTTGTTGATATGTTGCTCAGTGCAATTTTTAAGAAATTCGTCTCTTGCCAACGAGATATCAAATTATTAATTTAGAGAGTGGGGCATTGATTTTGCTTGGATTTTTACACACAGAATTCTCTCGAATTCATTAAATTCGAGCTATGATTTTAGATTTCAATGATCCCTCTCTCGCCCGGCTTATCTTTTGGTGGGATTTGTGACTTCTGATGTGGTTTGTTTTGGTTTAATGGTTGATTTCTTCGTTTAAAGGCTGATTGGGAGATGTGTGGTGATTTTATCTTTGTTTTAGTGTTCTTGGGGGGTCGAAGGATGTGTCACTGGGGTATTGTTTGTTAAGGATTGTTTTGATGCTTTTTTGAAAGATTTCTTCGAGATTATTTGTTTGGCAAGGTGAGTTTGTTTATCTTTAGTTATTTCTGATTCTCATGTGATTTTTTAAGATGCAGTTTATTTTTTATTATGGGAGTTTTTTTTTATCCATTGGTGTAGAAACTTGTTCCTATATTGGCTTGCTAATGAGACAACAAGTCTTAGTGTATTTTACTCCATGTTTGCATCTTTGATAGTTTTTCAGATTCTCGTGAAAATGTCTCTAAAGTAATTCGAGTAGGATAACAATAGTTCTAGTTTGAGCTACGTGTAAAAAAAATTGTTTGATATTTGTTCCAACCTTGAATTCTTGATGAGTTCAGTATTAAATTGGGGTTTAGAATTTTCGATCCATTTTTTTAATAAAAGGGATATGTTATCAATTTCACACACACGTGTGTGTATAATCATATATGGGTACTATAATATTAAAGAGTTTGATCCAGTGCTGGGTGGGAATTGAATGCAGGTATTGGGGAGGTTTGGAGATCAAAAGGCTAGCATAGGTTGCCAGTGATTTGTTTAGTTTTGTTTTACAAAGGTTCAACTCAGGCCAGTCCCATCCAATCTTAATCAAGTTACTACAGGTAACTATTATTTAGTACCCATTTATTAACCTTTAAACTGAAATGAATTATTTCTACTCAGCATTTATATTTTGTCTTTTTCATTCTATATCTCATCATGTCTTTTAAACTTTGAAAATCACTTCATGGCTTACTTTAGAGCTTATTTAGTGGAAGGGATTGTTGGTGGTTTGGTTTTGGAATTTGTTGTTGATGTTGAGTTTATTTTAAATGTTAAAACATGTTGGATTTAACAAAAATACAAATGAAACTATGCCCAAATTTTCTAAAATCAATAAACGTTATAAATTGATTAAAAACATACCGTTAGAGGATGAAAACCCAAACCAGCCCCCAAACGACCCCGTAGGAGGCACGAAAACCTCGCACGGGACCAATGTAACTTGTACGAACTGACCGTGTAGTCTTGGGTCTCTCGGTTTGAGAATACAACATTAATTTGCAAAAATTAACACTTAGAATTAAAAACACGTCGTTAAAGGGTGAAAACCCAAACCAGCCCCCAAACAACCCCGTAAGAGGAACATACACCTTGCACGGGACGAATGTAACTTGTATGAACTGATCGCATAGTCCCGGGTCTCCCGGTTTGAGAATAGGACGTTAATTTGCCAAAATCAACACTTAGAGTTAAAAACAAGCCTTTAAAGGGTGAAAACAAAAACCATCCCCCAATCGACCCCGTAGGAGGCACGAACACATCGTACGGAACTAATGTAACTTGTAGGAACTGACCGTGTAGTCCCGGGTCTCCCGGTTTGAGAATACGACCTTAATTTGCTAAAATCAATACTTAGAGTTAAAAATATGTCGTTAATGGGTGAAAACCCAAACCAGACCCCAA
The DNA here is from genome assembly GCA_949130495.1 of Sambucus nigra. NCBI lineage: Eukaryota > Viridiplantae > Streptophyta > Magnoliopsida > Dipsacales > Adoxaceae > Sambucus > Sambucus nigra. The sequence continues at coordinate 726,841,202 of OX422207.1, forward strand.
ACGACTCTGTAGGAGGCACGAAAATCGCGCACGGCACCCATGTAACTTGTAGGAACTGATCGCGTAGTCCCGGGTCTCTCGATTTGAGAGTATGACGATAATTTGCCAAAATCACACTTTTAAAAACATGTCGTTAAAGTATGGAAACCTAAACCATCCCCCAAAAGACCCCGTAGGAGGCACGAACACCTTGCACAGGACCCATGTAACTTATAGGAACTGACCGCGTAGTCCCGGGTCTCCCGGTTTGAGAGTATGATGATAATTTGCAAAAATCAATACTTAGACTTAAAAATATGCCATTAAAGGGTGGAAACCCAAACCAGCCCCCAAACGACCCCGTAGGAGGCACAAACACCTCGCACGGGACCTATGTAACTTGTAGGAACGGACCGCGTAGGCCCTGGTCTCTCGGTTTGAGAGTATGACGATAATTTGCCAAAATCACACTTAGAGTTAAAAACATGCCATTAATGGGTGAAAACCCAAACTAGCCCCTAAACGACCCCGTAGGAGGCACGAACACCTCGCACGGACCCATGTAACTTGTAGGAACTGACCGCGTAGTCCCGGGTCTCTCGATTTGAGAGTATGACGATAATTTGCCAAAATCAACACTTAGAGTTAAAAACATGTCGTTAAAGGGTGAAAATCCAAACTAGCCCCCAAACGTCCCCGTAGGAGGCACGCACACATCGCACGGAACCCATGTAACTCGTAGGAACTGACCGCGTAGTCCCGGGTCTCCCAGTTTGAGAGTATAACGATAATTTTGCCAAAATCACACTTAGAGTTAAAAATATGCCGCTAAAGGGTGAAAACCCAAACCAGCCCCCAAACGACCCAGTAGGATGCACGAACACCTCGCACGGGACCCGTATAACTTGTAGGAACTGACCGCGTAGTCCCTGGTCTCTCGGTTTGAGAGTATAACGATAATTTGCCAAAATCACACTTAGAGTTAAAAACATGCCGCTAAAGGGTGAAAACCCAAACCATCCCCCAAATGACCCCGTATGAGGCACGAACACCTCGCACGGGACCAATGTAACCAGTAGGAACTGACCACGTAGTCCCGGGTCTCCGGTTTGAGAGTATGACGATAATTTTCAAAAATCACACTTATAGTTAAAAACATGTCATTAAAGGGTGAAAACCCAAACCATCCCCCAAACGACCTCGAAGGAGGCACTATCACTTCGCAAGGCACCAATGTAACTTGTAGGAACTGACAACGTAGTCCCGGGTGTCTCGGTTTGAAAGTATGATGATAATTTGCAAAAATCACACTTAGAATTAAAAATAAGCCGTTAAGGGTGAAAACCCAAACCAGCCCCCAAACGACCCTGTAGAAGGCACGAACACCTCACACGGGACCAATGTAACTTATAGGAACTGATCGCGTAGTCCCGGGTCTCCCGGTTTGAGAATACGACGTTAATTTGCCAAAATAAACACTTAGAGGTAAAAACATGCCTTTAAAGAGTGAAAACCCAAACCAGCCCCCAATCGACCCCGTAGGAGGCACGAACACCTCGCACGGGACCCATGTAACTTGTTGGAACTGACCGCGTAGTCTCGGATCTCCCGGTTTGAGAGTATGATGATAATTTGCAAAAATAAACACTTAGACTAAAAAACATGCCGTTAAAGGTTGGAAACCCAAACCAGCCCCGAAACGATCCCGTAGGAGGTACAAACACCTCGCACTGGACCAATGTAACTTGTAGGAACTGACTGCGTAGCCCTGGGTCTCTCGGTTTGAGAGTATGACGATAATTTACCTAAATTAACACTTAGACTTAAAAACATGCCGTTAAAGTATGAAAACCCAAACCAGCCCCCTAACGACCCCGTAGGAGGCACGAACACCTCGCACGGGACCAATGTAACTTGTAGGAACAGACCGCGTAGTCCCGGGTCTCTCGATATGAAAGTATGATGATAATTTGCCAAAATCAACACTTGGAGTTAAAAACATGTCGTTAAAGGGTGGAAACCCAAACCAGCTCCCAAACGACCCCGTAGGAGGCACGAACACCTCGCACGGGACCCATGTAACTTCTAGGAACTGACCGCGTAGTCCCGGGTCTCTCGATTTGAGAGTTTAACGATAGTTTGCCAAAATAACACTTAGAGTTAAAAACATGCCGCTAAAGGGTGAAAACCTAGACCAGCCCCTAATCGACCCCGTAGGAGGCACGAATACCTCGCACGGGACCAATGTAACTTGTAGGAACTGACCACGTAGTCCCGGGTCTCTCGATTTTAGAGTATGACGATAATTTGCCAAAATCAACACTTAGAGTTAAAAACATTCGGTTAAAGGGTGAAAACCTAGACCAGCCCCCAAACGACCCCGTGTGAGGCACGAACACATCGTACGGGACCCATGTAACTCGTAGGAACTGACCATGTAGTCCCGGGTCTCCCGATTTGAAAGTATGAAGATAATTTGCCAAAATCACACTTAGAGTTAAAAACATGTCGCTAAAGGGTGAAAACTCAAACTAGCCCCCAAACGACCTTGTAGGAGGCACGAACACCTCCCACGAGTTCCATGTAACTCGTAGAACTGAATACGTAGTCCCGGGTCTCCCGGTTTGAGAGTACGATGATAATTTGCCAAAATCACACTTAGAGTTAAAAACATGCCGCTAAAGGTGAAAACCCAAACCAGCCCCCAAACGACCCCGTAAGAGGCACGAACACCTCGCACGGGACCAATGTAACTTGTAGGAACTAATCGCGTAGTCCCGAGTCTCCCGGTTTCAAAGTATGATGATAATTTGCCAAAATCAACACTTAGAGTTAAAAACATGCCGCTAAAGGTGAAAACCCAAACCAGCCCCCAAACGACCCCGTAGGAGGCACGAACACCTCGCATGGGACCAATGTAACTTGTAGGAACTAATCGCGTAGTCCCGGGTCTCCCAGTTTCAAAGTATGATGATAATTTGCCAAAATCAACACTTAGAGTTAAAAACATGCCGTTAAAGGGTGAAAACCCAAACCAGCCCCCAAACGATCCCGTATGAGGCACAAACACCTCGCACGGGACCAATGTAACTCGCAGGAACTGACCGCGTAGTCCCAAGTCTCTCGGTTTGAGAGTATGATGATAATTTGCAAAAATCAACACTCAGACTTAAAAACATACTGTTAAAGGATGAAAATCCAAACCAGCCCCCAAACGACCCCGTAGGAGGCACGAACACCTCGCACGGGACCAATGTAACTTGTAGGAACTAATCGCGTAGTCCCGGGTCTCCCGGTTTGAAAGTATGACGATAATTTTCCAAAATCACACTTAGAGTTAAAAACATGCCATTAAAGGTTGAAAACCCAAACCGTCTCCCAAATGACCCCGTAGGAGGCACGAACACCTCGCACGGGACCAATGTAACTTGCAGGAACAGACCGCATAGTCCCGGGTCTCTCGTTATGAGAGTATGACGATAATTTACCAAAATCAGCACTTAGACTTAAAAACATGTCGTTGAAGGGTGGAAACCCAAACCAGCTCCCAAACGACCCCGTAGGAGGCACGAACACCTCGCACGGGACCCATGTAACTTCTAGGAACTGACCGCGTAGTCTCGGGTCTCTCGATTTGAGAGTTTAATGATAATTTGGAAAAATCACACTTAAAGTTAAAAACATGTCGTTAAAGGGTGAAAACCCAAACCAGCCCCCAAACGACCTCGTAGGAGGCACGAACACCTCGCAGGGGTCCCATGTAACTTGTAGGAACTGACCACGCAGTCCCGAGTCTCTCGATTTGAGAGTGTGATGATAATTTGCCAAAATCAACACTTAGAGTTAAAAACATGCCGTTAAAGGGGGAAAACCCAAACCAGCTCCCAAACGACCCCGTAGGAGGCACAAACACATCGCACGGGACCCATATAACTCATAGGAACTGACCCGTAGTCTAGGGACTCCCAGTTTGAGAGTATAACGATAATTTGCCAAAATCACACTTAGAGTTAAAAACATACCGTAAAGGGTAAAAACCCAAACCAGCCCCCAAACGACCCCGTAGGAGGCACGAACACGTCGCACGGGACCAATGTAACTCGTACGAACTGACCGCGTAGTCCCGGGTCTCCCGGTTTGAGAGTATGATGATAATTTGCAAAAATCAACACTTAGAGTTAAAAATATGTCGTTAAAGGGTGAAAACCAAACCATCCCCCAAACGACCTGTTAGGAGGGACGAACACTTCGCACGGGACAAATGTAAATTTTAGGAACTGACCGCGTAGTCCCGGGTCTCCCGGTTTAAGAGTATGACGTTAATTTGTAAAAATCACACTTAGAGTTGAAAACAAGCCATTAAGGGGTGAAAATCCAAATCAGCCCCCAAACGATCCCGTAGGAGGCACGAACACTTCGCACGGGACTAATGTCACTTGTAGGAACTGATCGCGTAGTCCCGGGTCTCCCGATTTGAAATTATGACAATAATTTGCCAAAATCAACACTTAGACTTAAAAACATGCCGTTAAAGGGTGAAAACCCAAACCAGCCCCCAAACGACCCCGTAGGAGGCACGGACACCTCGCACGGGACCAATGTAACTCGTAGGAACTGACCGCGTAGTCCCGGGTCTCCCAGTTTGAAAGTATGACGATAATTTGCAAAAGTCACACTTAGAGTTAAAAACATGCCGTTAAAGGGTGAAAACCCAAACCAGCCCCCAAACGACCCCGTAGGAGGCATGGACACCTCGCACGGGACCAATGTAACTCGTAGGAACTGATCGCGTAGTCCCGGGTCTCCCAGTTTGAAAGTATGACGATAATTTGCAAAAGTCACACTTAGAGTTAAAAACATGCCGTTAAAGGGTGAAAACCCAAACCAGCCCCCAAACGACCTCGTAGGAGGCATGAACTCTTCGCACGGGACCAATGTAACTTGTAGGAACTGACCACATTGCTCTTCCGGTTTGAGAGTATGACGATAATTTGCAAAAATCACACTTAGAGTTAAAAACATGTCGTTAAAGGGTGAAAACCTAAACCATCCCCAAACGACCCCGTAGGAGGCACGAACACCTCGCACGGGACCAATGTAACTTGTAGGAACTGACCGCGTTGTCCCGGGTCTCTCGGTTTGAAAGTATGATGATAATTTGCAAAAATTAACACTTAGACTTAAAACACATGCCGTTAAAGGATGAAAACCCAAAACATCCCCCAAACAACCCCGTAGGAGGCACGAACACCTCGCATGAGACCAATGTAACTTGTAGGAACTGACCGCGTAGTCTCGAGTCTCCCGGTTTGAGAGTATGACGATAATTTGCCAAAATCACACTTAGAGTTAAAAATATGCCGTTAAAGGGTGAAAACCAAAACCGGCCCCCAAACGACCCCGTTAGAGGCACGAACACCTCGCACGGGACTAATGTAACTTATAGGAACTAACCCCGTAGTCCCGGGTCTCTCGGTTTGAGAGGATGACGATAATTTCCACTCATATATGTAATTTTTTAGTTTGAGTATTTTTTTTTTTTTGTAAATTAATGGGTTACTAATATCGTCTCTTTTTTGTATCCTATTTTTTTGCAGGATAACAGTTTATCGTTGGCTTTTGTTCACGTGGAACACATAAAGAACTCAATGGTTTACAACAAGGTGTTTATTAATGATTCCATTTTTTTGTGTCATGGCCGTACGGTATTTTGTTGTTTTATTGTTGTCTTTTTTGGCCGTGCGGGCTTTTGTAAGTTAATTGTTATATTTTGTGGCCGTGCGGGCTTTATGTTAGGCAGATTTTGTATTAACAGGTTTTGGAATGTCCTGAAAATAGAGGAAACTCTGTCCAATTTTTTTTGGGCCTGTGAGCTATTAAAGACTTGTAGTATTTTGAAGTTTGTATGTACATCAGTTTATTAATAACGCGCAATATTATTAATTTGTGAATTTTGTGCTTTCAAATAATAATTTTTTCTGTTTTTTATAAAAAATTTGGCACAGTTCAAAACCGTGGCAAAAGTGTATTATATTTTGGCACGCTTTTGAACTGTGCCAATTTTTTTTAAATGGTGCTGAATCTGGCACAGTTAAAAACTGTGCCAAAAGTGTGCTAGAAATATCAAATTCTGGCACGGTTTAAAAGTGTGCCAAAAGTGTTTCTGTTTGGCTGAATCTGGCACAGTTAAAAAGTGTGCCAAAAGTGTGCCAGAAATATCAAATTCTGGCACGGTTTAAAAGTGTGCCAGAAGTGTTCCTGTTTGGCTGAATCTGGCACAGTTAAAAACTATGCCAAAAGTGTGCCAGAAATATCAAATTCTGGCACGGTTTAACAGTGTGCCAGAAGTGTTCCTATTTGGCTGAATCTAGCACACTTTTGAGCCGTGCCAGAAAAAAAATTGCCATTTTGGAACACCTGATTCTGGCACAGTTCAAAACCGTGCCATATTTGATCTGGCACAGTTTTAAACCGTGCCAGAATCCTATTTTTTGTGTAGTGTTGAATGTAATGGGGCTAGTGCAAGCCATAAGTGGAAACCCACTAAGGGATTCATTGATTTGATCCTAAGTCGGGATTGTTAAGTCTAATAGTGCGTTCCATGGTCAGCGAAACTAAGAGAACCATGATGATAGTGTTAAAAATCAAGGCTACCAAGTCCGAGAGGAGGAATACCCTAAACTAGTCGGTGTGGCCTGGAATAAGGGGATTTATGAAAAGATGTCTTATGTGGGATGTAAGACCATGCGTGTTGATCTTATCCAAAGTTATTTAAGAGAATAATAACTCAGATAAGTTTTTCATTTCTGTAAGGACAAGCGTGTTATGTTCGGGAACCATTTAAACCACCAGTGCGATGGGCAAGAAAGTACATGAGTTCTAGCCTCAAGTGAATGAGGTATTTGATGATGCTTCACCTGAAAGAGGGTCGAGCTCGCATTATTCATCAGTATGTTGGAGACTTCAGAGATTATGGATGCCTCATAGTGATTGATCCTGGTGTATAAGGACTTTAATGATGTGATTCAAGGTATATCGTATGACCGCTGAGCGGAGAGATCGAGCTCGTTGTTATGATTAGTGCTAAGGACTTAGTGATAGTATAAGTGCAGTGCCACTTGACTCCTTTAGAGATATTGGAGTATGGTCACACATATTGTCGAGGAATGGAATTTGAGTATCTCGACTATGTGTTGTTCCAATAATGCTCAGTAAGAATGCATGGAGAGAAGTCCCTTGTTTAAGTTCGGTTGCGAAAGGGGATGCGACTAAATTTTATGCACTTCAGTAGAAGAGACGTTGTTAGATACTAAGGGATCAGTGGAACCGGTAGTGTTGTGGAGAAACACTGAAAGGCTTAGTTCACCACGAAGGGATATGTGGGAATTTGTGGGCAAGAATTTGATTCTTGGTCTATAGGGGATTGAGAATACAAGTAATATTGTAGTCACGCCGTGAAGACAAGGCTAGATTTGAGGAAAAGCATGATATGAGTGCGACGTTTGCAATATTTTTGAAAATGTGCACGGAGAAAAGGGTGTATGGGCGCCCTAGTCAATTGGCCTGCTTAGTCATCCGAGATAGATGGATGCAGAAAAATTATATTTGATAAGTGCGTCGGTGGGGAAGTTATGAGGCAAGTCGTATCGATGAAATGGATTGAACGTCACAGGAGATAGACGATGATCTAAGCTTATATGTGCTGAGAGAGCCAGCACACCCTATGGGATAAAAGTCGGTGGGAAGTCGTTCAAAAGTTATCTCTTGATTTGGGAGGCCTAACTGTTGTGAAGAAGTGATGCAAGGTGCTACTTAACTGAGTGTTGAGAGTGACTTACGCGTTACTAAAATGTTGATTCTTATAAAGTAACCAACCCTAAAAGTGAGCCAATTACGAAGAGTTCACGGATTGTAAAGTATAATATACCCGGAGAGAAAGGGTAATAGAGTACCACTTGAGGAAAGATGACGTAAGTGGGAAGTTGTGTTGAGGAAGAGACATAGTGAGATTGTCTCCAGACGCACCACTAGTTGATAGAGAAAGATGGAGTCGAAATGAGCAACCGAAATTTGGTAGTGAACCTACGTTTCCAATGATGGAATGAGGAGACAAAATTATATACTATTAATGGGCTGTGAACATCATAACTAAACCAACATTTCGTTGGGGTAGCGGAATGGGTTGACCGGGATGGATTAGTATGTAGTTGAAAAGGAAGAGTGCACAAGTTCAAGGTTCCGCTCTACATGATTGTGTATCAGGATGAAATCCTAAAATCCCTCCCTGCGAGAGATAGTCAAGGAGGAATGGAGATGAAGTTTTATTTTGGGTATGTTGTGTCACCTACGACTCAATAATAGTGAGAAACGAAGACAATATGCCCTTACGATAGTGGAATTTTGGAGAAACCCACTGATCAATTCATAGGTTGAATGTATACCTATATAAGCATATTTATAAATAGTGTGGGTGCCAATATGGACTTTACATAAGGATTAGGTTTGTGGGTGCCTATTACGAACATTACATGTACTTTGAGGTGTGGTTCGATGAGACATTCCAAACTCTTAGTCCTTAACGCGTGATATGAGGACATTCTATTAGGGTATGACATTTTAGAATATATGAAGTGTGAGATATATGGCTCACAAATTGTCTACTCAGGTGCGATGAGATATATATATACATATATTGGTGCTCGAGGTGTGATTTTGAGACAATATAACCAATCACTATTGGTGATCGAGGTGGGATTCCGAGACAATAACCCCAAAAGTGTTATAAAAGGGGGGTGATTATAAAATAAGTGTTGATAGTATATGTTATGTGTAAGATATATATACCTTATGATTTTCCTACTTATGTGCGATAATAAGTATGCTTAAATTCTATATTGGGGTCGATGATGTTCCGGACCAATACATGAAGGATCGATTTGGGGTCGATGATTTTTCGAACCAAATCGATGATAAATATTAGTATCGATGGAAGGTCTGAACCAACATATGCATTACATTTACTTTGGGGTCGAGGGATTTCCGGACCAATGTAAATGATAGAATTATTGGGGCCGATGATTTTGCCAGACCAATTTCCCTTATAGTACATATTGTGTGTGAAATATATACCTTATAATATTCTACTTAGGAGTGATAGTAGACACATAGATGTTATATATAGAGATATACATCAAAAGGGTAAATTAAGTAGGGAGAAACTTAATTTCAAGAGTTAACGTTAGATTGGAAAAAATCTATGGAGAAATTAAGTAGCGAGACTTAATTATGATATATGCGGCATGGGTAACATGCGATAAGAGTTTATAATGAAGCAAGGCATGTACTTGGGGCGACCGTTAGGATGATATGATTTTATTTTGGGTATTAGAGGATGCAGTGATGTTTAAGGTCCTTAGTCTTAATACCAGCCTTATCCTAATTTCGAGGACGAAATTCCTTTGTAAGGGGGGAAGTATGTAATACCCCGTATTTCTGAATATTCTATTTAATTAAATTGGAGAATTAAATGAGAAAATACGGCTTAATTTAAATTACGTAAGAGGAGTAATTTAATGAGATTAATTAAAAATTGTAATTGTGGAATATTAATCGAGAGATAGATATCGATTTATATTGCCTCATTATATTTACTTAGTGCGAGTGGTAAATAGTTACTTAACGCGTGTAGACCGTATTGGGGTGAGAACGAGTAATATTTTTAAGTGACTCAAATGATAATTTAGAGGTCACAGATGAGTGCGGAAGGGTCAAATTAGTCAAAAACGTATACCCGGGAGTACAAGTTGAGTCTCAGGGTAATTTTGGACTAAACCGAGACCGTTCGGAGGCGTTTTGGTTTTTTAACATGAGAGGGTATGGAGACCTATGAAATTGAGAGCCTTTTATCAGCCGTATGAAAGATGGGTTAGGGTTAGAAAACCCATGTAAACACCAATACCATTAGAGAGAAGGAGAAAATCATTCTCAAGGCTTAGAAGATTCTTTTGAGAAGGTTGGGTTTGGATCTTGCACCCTAGGAGCCAAAGGAGGAAGGATTGAAGAAGAGAAGCATCAATCCATCATCAACTCCACGAAATCATATTCCCTTTATCAAGGCAAGTTGTTTATTGCAAAAATTATAAAGTTATAATACCCATGTGTAGGGTTTTTGAATAGTTATGTTAAATCAATATCTTGATAGGAGAATAATGATATTTATACATGTTGGGATAGGAATCGCATGTAGAATGATTTAACATATGTAGAGGATTAATATTCAGAGTAGACTTGATGATTATTTTGGAATAGAATCTGGGTTTTGAATGAATATATGGGAAAAACACCATAACTATGGTTTTAAGAAATTCTTGGTTTAATTCACTATTGATTTAAAGGAATTGAGGTTTTGATGTATTTGAAATGTTAAAAATTATCCTAGTATATGTGGAAACATGTTAGGATCATTGGGTCGAAGTTTGGTGGACTATAATGAAGTTTGGAGATTTATTAATGGAGGAAAAGGTTAATGAAGAAGACGAACTGCATTTGTCCCTGCTCGATCGATCAATCGATCTCGAATGTTGATCGATCGAACCCAGTAGTCGATCGATCGACGTAAGCTGTTTTTCCTGAATTTTTCGTGTTTAAGGTTTCTTTGATTTCCAGGAATGAATGGGTATCCTAGGATTTACATTATACTTATATGGGAGTGAGCATAAGACCAGTAGGTATATTGTTGAGGTCGGATAAAGCCATTGGGTGTAGGGCTTGGATTATGGACCGAGGAGAATAATCCGATTTAGTAGAGTATCGGGGAATTCAGAATTGAGTTATGAGGTGAGGTAAAGTCAATTCAAGTAATAGACCAGCAGGGTAAGTAATAACTACAGAAATTATATGTGAGAGGTAACTAGGACCCTTAGAGTTGTGTGAATACTCAAATAAATGCGATTATTGGGATAAATCGTAAAGAGAATATTGTACGGTAGATATAAGAGATTAAAATATTACGTACGAAAATAATTAATAGGTCGAGCGCGTACCTACTGAATTATATGATATTTTAGGTCGAGAGAAGTATACCTAAATTAACCATGTTAGGGTCGATGAGATATTCCGAACTAACATAGGGTTATTATATGTTTGGGGTCGATGTAAAATCCCGAACCAAACCTTTGAACTAGTGGCGTGATGAAAGAGTCTGAGCCAGAATTTGTGTATATAAATAATTGGGTCGATGTATCATTCTGAACCAATTCTTACTTGGGATCGATGAATCATTTCAAACCAAGAGTCCTTTACGTGTGTAAAAAGGACAAAATAGTAATGACTAATATTTTGTATATGTTGTCTGCGATATATATACTTAATGGTATTCTACTTCTATGTATTAGTATAATTATATATATTATGTATTTAAAGATACATATCAAACTGGTAAGTTAAGTAGTGAAACTTAATTACGAAACGTAACGTTAGATAGAGAATATCTATTTAGTAATTTAAGTAGTGAAATTTAATTACAAAAGTGGGAAGATAGAAATTGTGATAATTGTAGAAATTTAGTAGTGAAACTAAATGAGAAGTTTTGAAACATAACATAGGTGAAATGTTACTTTAGTATTAGTTAACCTTCGCGAGATGTTAATGAAATGGATGTACTGTGTGGGCGATATGAGAGCTTAAGTATTGATAAATTCAGATGATTACTTAGTCCTAGTTAGCTTGGAAGATATGGCTAGGTAGGCTAAGTGTAGGACTTTAGGTGTGCACAAAAGATGAGGGGTGAGTAAACTCAAGAGAGTGTACGACAACCTAACATGTGTAATCAATAACCGCATTTTATATTGTGATAAACGCTTGCTAAATATTTTCAAAATGTTTTGATTACTAACTCTTGCTATAAAATATTTTCAAAACCTTTTAGGTGTCCAGCCACAGGGACACCATGGATGGTGATTCTATTACAGAGACTCGAAGCTGTAGCACAGTAGATGCTTACAGGATTTTGAGTAGACGATATCTCTCATTCAGATTTAGTGCAGGATCTCACACTATTCTATGTATGGACTTGTAGTCCGGTATCAGTCTGAGATGTCAGTTTCAGACTAGTAGTTGTTCTATTGTTGTTTGGGATTTTTAGCCGATGGTTTATTCGGTAGTACTTTTATTTTGTAGTACTTATACTTTGTTGGTTTGGGTTTTAGTACATTGTAATTGTTTTACTATTTTTCGCATGGTTGATTTTTCTGTTAAAAAAGGATAAAATTTTGGTACCGGTCTAATTTTTACTTAGGTGATTAGTAATTAAAAAGTTTTCGACAGTGATGCTAAGAATGAACTATTTGAGAAACCTGTTTTAATTTAATAAAGGTCTGATCAACCGATGTTTAATTAGGCGGGGTGTCACAATTTACACCCATTTTTTTAGCTCTCTCTCTAAAATAAAACCCAATATGAAATCCCCACAATACTAATACCCAATTATATTTCCAAAATAAAAACTCACTTACACAATAATAATACCCAATATATTTTAAAAGTTCCAACAATCCTCCACCATATCAAAATACACATAAATAAAAAAGAATACTATCATTATAAGGAATCTAAGATATAAGAGTATAGAAACAATAGCATGGATTTCTTATTATCACTGAAATCTAGTACATAAATGAGAAGTGTCTTTCGGGATTGAACTTTCACTTAATGAAAATAATTCAAAACTTCATCAAGGTGATGTTATTAACATATCTTAAACCAACAACCCTTTGAGACGAGACGAAACCATTACACATACTGATTGTTGTGTTGAAGTGTCTTTTTATTATCATGCACATTTATGTCCTTGTGCTTATCCTGAGTGTTTTAGGATCGGTCTTAGTTTCATAGAAAACAACCACACTTTCATCCCCATATAGGTAAATTAACTTCTGTGATTCCGTGAGTCACATTTACATGATTTATTAAGATGTTCCTTCATCCTCTACCATTCATAATACCAACACTATGCATATAGGAATGGACTTTTACATATAAGTTCTTAGTGTTCTATAACTATCATTTAACTTGTTAGTACCACATTGAACGTGTTCTATATTTTCAAGACACAAGTTAGGTTCCCATTAAATTTTATTCGTTAATTTTATAGAACTTACACTCATTCTTTTTTTAGGTGATATATATCATTTCTCTAACAAGACATTTAGTGAGGGGATCTGCTAAATTTTTGTTCATTTCAACATAGTCAACTATAATTACTCCTTGTTTAAGTAATTGCCTAAAAATTTGATGTCTCAGACTAATATGTCTAGATTTCCCATTATAGGTTTTGCTTGAAACCTTGTATATTGTAACATTGTTATCATAATTAATCATAATAGCAGGAGATGGATTTTTCTGTAAACGAATATCATATAATAGGCTTTTAAGCCATTCTGCTCCTTTGCATGCATCTGCTAGGGTTATGAATTCAGATTTCATTATCGAATCAGACACACATGTTTTTTTCATGGATCCCTAAGAAATATCCTCTCCTCCTAGAATAAATATCATCCAAGTCGTGGACTTGGACTTTGATTCGAGGTTATTCCAACTAGAATCATTATATCCTTCCAACACATATGAATACCCTACATAACTTAAGACATAATCCATAGTCCTTTTCAAGTAGCTAAGTAATCGAGAAACTGCATTCCAATATTCTAGTCCTGGATTACTTATAAATCTACACAATATACCTATCGCATAGGCAATGTCTAGTCTAGTGCAATGCATTGCATACATAAGATTTTTAATTATATTTTCATATTTAGGTTAATCCACAATATGTCCAATGTTTTTCATTAATTTGATACTAGGATGAACTCGTGTGGTTACCGGCTTAAGTTCAAAATGATTATTTTTCTTAAGAACCATTTGAATATAATGAGATTGATATAATGCTAATGTATTGTATTTTCTTACTATTTTGATTCCTAGAATCACACCATCTTCCCAAAGATCCTTCATATCAAAGTTTGATGATATAAACCTCTTAGTTTCTTCCACATATTTGAGACTTGACCCAAATATAAAAATTTCATCTACATATATGCAAATGGTAACTCAGACACCATTGTCAAAGTTATTGTAGATGCATTTCACGGCATCATTTACTTTAAGACCCTGGGATCTTATTATCTTATCAAACTTTTTCTTACCATTTCATAGGAGCTTGTTTAAGGCCATAAAGAGATTCAACTAGTTTACACACTATCTTTTATTGACCGAGAAAAACCAGCCCTTCAGGTTGTTCGAAGTAAATTTCTTCTTCTAAATCAGCATCTAGAAAAGCTGTTTTTACATCCATTTGATGAATCACTAAATTATGAATAGAAACACGAGATATTAAAAGCCTAATGGAAGTTATAATTGTAACAGATGCATATGTGTCAAAATAATCAATTCCATCTTTTTGTTTATAACCTTGAGAAACTAATCTCCCTTCAAATTTATTTATTAAATTATCCAGATTTAATTTCCTTTTAAATATCCATTTCCAACTGGTTTTGCTTCAGGGGGAGATCTTTAATAACCCAAGTTTTATTTGATAAAATTAAGTTCATTTCATCATTTATTGACTCTTTCCAGAAAATAATCTCTTAATGAAATGCAGTCGGTTCATCTTCCATAAGTAGAACAAAATTGATTTTGTTCTTAGTTTCATTCACATATCCTTCAGTAAGATAAATTACAAAGTGAGATTCAAATGTCTTCTCAGTTCTTTATCTCTTACTTCTCCTTGGTTTAATGTCATCCGTTGATTCTAAAGGTAATAGTAGTTGTGATGAAATATTAGAAGGTGAATCATCAATAGTCAAATTATTATTTTCCAATCCTTGATTCCAAGTACTTGACTTTGCTAAATGTTCAAAAAATTGCACATCCATCGAATCTATAATTTCTTGGGTTTCGAGATTCATAAATCTATAAGATTTACTACTATTAGAGTATCCAATAAAAACTTCTTTGTAAGTCCTATATCCTAACTTGGGTAACTTAGGTTACGGTTTTCTTACATAGCCAAGACATCCCCAAACTTTAAGATGATTATGATTAGGTTTACGATGAAACTATAATTCGTATGGTGTAATATCCTTATTTTTAATTGGAATTATATTTAGAACATAACATGTAGATAAAACTGCTTCACCCTACATACACAAAGGGAACCCATAACTGATTAATAATATATTTATCATTTCAACCACAACCCTATTTTTCCTTTTCGCTCTTCCATTTTATTGCGGTGTGTAAGGTGCCATAACTTGATGGATTGTTTCATGAGTATTACAAAATTGAATAAACTAATTTGGGTAGTATTTACCACCTCAATCGGATCGTAGAATTTTGATCTTCCGATTTTGTTTAGTTTCATCTTCTGGTTTAAAAATTAGAAATTTCTTGAATACTTCATCTTTAGTTTATATATATATATATATATATATATATATATATATATATATATCCTCTCTTTCTCACTCATCCTCTCCCCCACACTAACCTCGAACCTTTAACTCACTCAAGCCTCAATAGCACGATATCACTACCCATCGAGCCATGTGCTTTGCAAATCCACCCTCTACTAACCGGTGCCCTTTCCTCCAATAGTGCCACCCTCTCCATTATGACGCACACACAATTAATTTTATCACAATTATATTTTTTTCGGATCTAATGTTTTTCAACATAACTTAATGTTTTTGTGGATCTAGGTATGGGAGATTTGGTTTAAAATTTGTGTGTTTGGTTCAGATTGTATGGGTCGTCTTGATTCCACAAGGTATTGGAGATTTGGTCAGTTTGATGTGTTTATTGTAAAAAAAATTCATTCATTTTTTTTCTTTTTCAAATCAAGGTTATTTTTGTTTTCCATTTATAACTCGGTTCATATTCATTTTTTTTGCAGATCCGACCCCGAATATCTGGTACATATTCAGTGTTTTGCAGATCCAACAAATGCGGTATATTTCTATTATATTCAATGTTTTGGTGTAAGAATCAAACTTCAGAAATTTTGTTCTTTTCTTAGTTGGTTTTCAAGATAATATGGATTTAGTTAATAAGTTTTGGGTCAAAAATTAATTTTTTTGTATTTCTTTATTTTTACATTGTTTTCTTTACCTTTACATAGCTTACTCTGTGTTTTGCGGGGTGGGTATATATGTGTATGAATATTGGGGAATGGTGGGGAAAGGTATATGGATTTTAAGGCTTATTATTGTTTATATTGTGTTTATTTTTGTATTTCAGGTACTAATTTGACTATATATTTTGTTGTCTATGTTCACGATATCTATGGTAACAATTCATTCTTACTCGGATACTTTAACAAAAAATTGAGGGTTTATTCTAATTAAATTCGATGTTTTATTCATAATTGTTATTTATATGAGCAGATTTAGGAAAAAAGTATTACTTTTTGGACCATATATAGTAACAAAGTTATTACTTTACGTGTTAGATTTGACTGAACTCATTACTTGAAGTGTTTGATTCGACTTGACACATTAAGTGTTAGTTGAGAATGGTAATTTGAGGTGTTATGTACTGAATTAAGTGTATTTACAATATAATTTTGTATTTTTTAATTGTTTCTTTTAATTTCTTATGTACGTGTATTTCTTTTTACGTTTCATGTTTGATGTTTGATGTGATTTTGTATACATTTTTGTGCACTATTTGCCCCCAATAACTTTGAATGTGGCTTAATGTCCTTATTTTCATGCCATTTTCCCAAGCCTTAGCTTTGACTTTATGGTGAATTTTTGGGTATAGATCTATTGATATGAAATCTTCTCGGGGACAAAATATACTTATAGGTATCATTATGTTAGCCGAATGTTCAATGTGAATACAATCAGTATTGGGGCTCATGTTTGGCGCTATGATTTTGATGTTGTAAGATCTCATGTTATTACAGCACCCAATGGCGATGTGGAAAAACTAGATGTAAAGAGACATTAGACCACTAAAAAAATGTCATTATACCGTAAGGATGTTTGTGACTGCATTATACACGAGAAATATACCTTTCATTACTAGAAACAATATTGAGGTAAGAGTGATGAACGCTTTTTAATATAGCATTGCACAATATTATATTTGATATAGAACTACATAATACATTATTTACATATGACAATGTTTAAGTTCTCGTCTACTAAAAAAGTTATTACTTCATTTTCTAAAAACACAATAGAATTTCTATTCATTAACTTCTGCTCATATTTAAGTCTTTGATTTTTGTGACAGATTGACAACATGGACATGAATCAATATGAATTTGAAGTTCAAGCTTACTAGAGATAATAAATCTCTATCGAAAGCACGAAACAGTGACAACAACACATATAATATCACTATGTTAAAATGGATCTAATACGTGATCATGACAAATATCTACAATAAATTAATGTGTAAGATGTATTTATGTGTGGAATTTATAGCTACTAAACTTTATTTTTATGTATACTAGAAACATATTCTATATGTTTGGGTCTCTATTTATTTTCTGATCCAATCAGGCCGAAGCACGTCCCTCATTCTAATTCAATGATTTTAAATCTATAATATCTCATTCATATCCTTCAATTTATCCTTCAATTCATCTGATCTTCCCACTCAATTGGCTAAAGATTTTTTGGATATAGTTTCGAATATATCACGATTACATCACCCGACGAATGTAACAGAGCTGGTGGGCTATTGATTAGATCATGGACAACACCTGCTACTTTATGAGTTACATAAAATGGTTCTCTGCATGATTTCCTACATCTTTCGGATGAATACAGCAAGCCATTGATCTTAAATACCCGTGTCAAAATTGTTTTGGGATCGGCATGTGCACTAGAGTAAGTTAAATTCTACAAAATTATCGCCATGAAGCTAAGTTGGTTCCTTTGAAATTATTGGTTATTAGAATTATTAATTGTTGAGTGTCAAAATTAGTACTTTTTTCAAATTAGTACTTTTTTCAAAATTAGTACTCAAAACTAGTACTCAAAATTTAAGTTGAACATCCATGAGGCTAAGATTGTTACTCCACATGTACTCAAAATTAGTACTTTATTAAAATACCCATGGTTATATACACTGAGATTGTGTTTGACGGGAAAGGAAAATATTTCCTTGCTTTAACTAGTATTGGAATAGGTCTGCAACAGATCTGCAATGGAAATTCATATATTTACTGTTTGAGAATTTGTATAGGTGAGCATCCTCTTCCATCTTCGTCATGTTTGCAGCCTTCTTATCATTTTCATCCTTCTTAGCCAAGGTCATTATGTAGTCATTTAAGTTCATACTATGTGTAGATCCGAGAATGTAAGTTTATCTAATAACTTATATTAATTTGATTGATTTTACAAAATGTCTATTAATTTAATCGATTTTACAAATATGTTTGTGGATTTTTCAAAGGGCCATAATATTCCATCTATGAAATTCATGAACATTTTATTTTTGTTTTTGATGAAGAAATTGTTTAACAAAGATGAAATAACTTGATAAAACTGATGGACAATAGTAGAAGTACATTAATAACCTTTTTTCCCTATACTGTGATCTAGACTCACCTCTTGTATGATATGTATACATCACTTTCTCTTCAAATATCATGGATTATTCACACAAATGGTGAAGTATGGAAGCAGAAAGATAATGACGAGGTTCACCCTGAATTTTTTGGTATGATTCAACAAGACCATTTTAAATGAAGCCGAAGATATATGAGATATAAGTCATATTATACTCCTTAAAATGCTTCCAATGATCCACAAATACTGATGAAGTACCCCAAGGGTGATGTTGGCATTTCTTTTTTTTTTGTGTCATCAAATTAAACACTTTAACACTACACCAAAAATGCTAATCTGGCACACTCAGGCAAGGAGAATCTGGCACGGTTTATGCCCAATCTGGCGCGGTGTAAAACCGTGCCAAAATCTGGCACGATTTAAAAGCGTGCCCAAAACGTGCCAAAATTTATTATTAAAAATAATACTAAAACTAATTTCATTTTTCATTTTGGAGCCAACACATCCTCCCCGCTCTTTCTCTACCAAAAGTTCTTTCTACCAAAATCTCTCTTTCTCTACTTAGGTTCCAATCTATCGTCCTCTCTTTGAGACTTATCCCACACAATTTTGTAATTATTCCAGTTTGATTGAATGGTTTCAGCTGTGTGGTGATATTCTTGGTTAACGAAGCAAGGATTTGTGGGTATCATGGATGATTTAATGGTTCCATGTACTGGGTCGGTGGTACATGAGAAAGTTAGGGCTTTTATTGGTTAAAACCCTAGCCACAACAGACCGAGCGAGATTCTTCAGATTGGGATATCTGATTTCATCTCCAGCAGTAACCATGGCGGATGTTGAGAGTGACGTGGTAGCTGGACAACCGAAGAAGAGGATGCTTAAGAAGTTCAGTTTCAGGGAGTTGATTTGGATGCTCTTCTTCACAGCCCGAGCTCGCTGAAGGCAATCAAAAATAATATTTTTATATATGGGTTTTTTATATCTTAGAAATTAAATGTGATTTTTTGTAATGATAAAATGATAGGTTCCAGAGGGGTTTGAAGAGGAAGGCCATGGCTTTTATTATGAGTCATTCAACTTATTCTCTGATCTTGCCTTACTGGACTCTGTATGTGTGTTTATTGGCTTGAAATCTACTGATAATAGTAGCTGTTAACTAAAAATTCGACTGAAATTAGAGAGTTGAATTATATAATAAGAAGGATTGTATGGATAGTAGATAGCCGAAATTGAATCTTGAAATGTTGGTTAACTTGCTTTAAAATCACAAAAGAAAATAAGGAAAGTGTTTTGCAATAATTTTGTTATTATATATTTTTAGAACAAATCAAGCCACATTAACAATGTTGTTGTGGAAGTGAAAAGAATCCATTATCTACGAAGTTTTTGTTTTTTGGAGGTAATACTATGTAAAAGATAATGATCGACCATTCACTTAGCGGCGGCTCTTATAAATTTATTCGTACAATGATGATATATGAAATTATCGTATTTTTGTTTGGCATCATTGATGAATTTTACATGCCTGTCTTTTGAGAAGTCTAAAAGTTACACGCATGTCATGAGAGCTTGAATTCCAATTTTTATGGATTAGTTAGATTTTTATGAGCACATGGTATTACTATTAGTGAGTCAGTTCCCGTGATAGGGTGGCTTTTAAAACATGATTTACTAATGGTAATATCATTTCATAAAATTATGGATAGACCCAAATACCACTTCTGTCTTAATTGAATCTGTAAGGAGCCTGACTTTGTTCTACTTAGGGTTGCCTTTGGTTTGCTGGTTCTGCCAAGGGGGTGTTATATATCCCAAGCTGAGTATTGTGCATAGTTATTCCATAATCGTTAAAGGATAACCCTAAGTCGTTGATTAGTCCAAACCCAACAACGCAACGTCAAAGTTATATATTATAATTCTTACTGGGAAATTAAGAAAACAAGAGGAAATAATTTGTTGTCTAGGGTTTTGAGCAGCACCAATTGGAACATTAACTTAAACATATTTGCAACACGTGCCACTTTTTTTAAGAATACGAATTCTGTAGCTCGAATTCACTTGAGGACGTCTGTTTTTCTTTTCATTGACGACTTCCCACTTGAACTAGCTTTTATTCTGTAATACTTTATAGTTCCTTAATATCCTTTTCAGTTCCTTGTGCTCTGACAATACTGTGAAAATGTTTTGTTATACTGGTCTTTTTGAATCAGAAATGGGAGGCCCCACCTGGTGAGAAGACATAACTTGTGAAAACTCACCTGCGTAATATGATTAGTGCACCCAAGATGATTGGAAGCATGGTTGGTGTTTACAATGGCAAGACTTTCAATCAGATTGAAATCAAGCCTGAAATGATTGGGCACTATTTGGCTGAGTTTTCGATATCGTATAAGCCAGTCAAGCATGGAGTCCCTAGTATTGGTACCACCCACTCGTCGAGGTTCATTCCTCTAGAGTGAAAACTTCTACTGGAAATATGGATACAAAAGTCATTTCGTTTTCAAGGATTGTCTACTTATGTAATGTGAGTATTAAGAATCGTTTATCAGATTATCTTGTTATTATGTATCTTTATGCTTTGATTGTTTATGCTATGATTTTTTATATTTATGTTGAAATTAAATAACTTATATAGTTTAAATTGTAATCACTTCCCTGTGTTGACGTAGGGAAGTGATCTTCAAGGATGCACAAGTCCTATGGGACACTTGCCAAGGGAACTAGATAAAGATCGCTTGTAATAGAAATATTCTAATGCATTTGTTCAGCCAAGTGTACAATGTGGAATGGACTCCAATGTTTTGACCGATATTTCATTCACCCAAATATCTTTCTCTCATTGAAAACACAAAAATAGTGTTCAACCAAAAGGAATATCTATCGAGTATGAAAAAGTGTGGGAGGTGAGTAATTCCACTTCTGACAAACAATATCTATCGGTTGTGCTTTTCTCCTTGGATAGTATAGTTACATTTGATTAATTTTGTAGATACTATTGGTATGTTATTTTGGTGCTCATGTTGAATTTTCTAATCATTTTGCAGAGGGGGAACTTCAACTAGTTGGAAATTCAATCACAGATTTTGAGGCAGAGGTTATATTTAATCAAGAATTCATCAAGGTAACGTATAACATAATTATGAAATATTAATTTCCATTTCCTATGCATATAAATAGTACTTTTTATTTAGTTAAATAATGGTTTTGAACTTGGGGACCTAGTTATCATAGTAGTCCCAGTAAGAGGCACGAACACCTCGCACGGGACCAATGTAACTTGTAGGAACTGACCGCGTAGTCCCGGGTCTCTCGGTTTGAGAATACGGCGATAATTTGTAAAAATAAACACTAGACTTAAAAACAAGCCATTAAAAGGTGAAAACCTAAACAGCCCCCAAACGGACCCGTAAGAGGCACGAACATCTCGCACGGGACTAATGTAGCTTATAGGAACTGACCGCGTTGTCATGGGTTTCCCGGTTTCAGAATATAATGGTAATTTGCAAAAATAACACTTAAAAACAGGACGTTAAAGGGTGACAACCCAAACCAGCCCCCAAACGATCTCGTAAGAGGCACGAACACCTCGCACGGGACCAATGTAGCTTTTAGGAACTGACCGCCTAGTCGCGGGTCTTCCAGTTTGAAAATACAACGATAATTTGCAAAAATAACACTTACACTTAAAAACAAGTCGTTAAAGGGTGAAAACCTAAACAAGCCTCTAAACGGACCCGTAAGAGGCATGAACACCTCGCACAGGACCAATGTAACTTGTACGACCTGACCGCGTAGTCTCGGGTCTCCCAGTTTGAGAATATGACGATAATTTACAAAAATCAACACATAAACTTAAAAACATGCCGTTAAAGGGTGAAAACCTAAACCAACCCCCAAATGGACCCGTAAGAGGCACGAACACCTCGCACGAGACCAATGTAACTTGTACAAACTGACCGCGTAGTCGCGGTTCTCCCGATTTGAGACTACGATGATAATTTGCAAAAATAACACTTAGACTTAAAAACAAGCCATTAAAGGATGAAAACCTAAACAAGCCCTCAAACGGACCCGTAAGAGGCACGAACACCTCGTACGAGACCAATGTAACTTGTACGAACTGACCGCGTAGTCGCGGGTCTCCTGATTCGAGAATACGACGATAATTTGAAAAAATAACACTTAGACTTAAAAATAAGTCGTTAACGTTGAAAACCTAAACAAGCCCCCAAACGGACCCATAAGAGGCACGAACACCTCTCACGAGACCAATGTAACTTGTACGAACTGACCGCGTAGTCCCGGGTCTCCCGATTAGAGAATATGACGATAAGTTGAGAAAATCAACACTTAAACTTAAAAACAGGTCGTTAAAGGGTGAAACCTCGAATCAGCTCCCAAACGAACTCGTAAGAGGCACGAACACCTCGCACAGGACCAATGCAGCTTGTACGAACTGACCGCGTAGTCGCGGGTCTCCCGATTTGAGAATACGACGATCATTTGCAAAAATCAACAATTAGACTTAAAAACAAGCCGTTAAAGGGTGAAAACCTAAACCACCCACCAAACGGACCCGTAAGAGGCACGAACACTTCGCACGGAACCAATGTAACTTGTACAAAATGACCGTGTAGTCCCGGGTCTCCCGGTTGGAGAATATGATGATAATTTACAAAAATCAACACTTAACTTCAAAACAGGTCATTAAAGGGTGAAACCCAAACCAGCTCCCAACGAACCCGTAAGAGGCACGAACACCTCGCACGGGACCAATGTAGCTTGTACAAACTGATCGCGTAGTCGTGGGTCTCCCGATTTGAGAATACGACGATAATTTGAAAAAATCAACACTTAGACTTAAAAACAAGCAGTTAAAGGGTGAAAACCTAAACCAGCCCCCAAACAGACCCGTAAGAGGCACGGACACCTCACACGGAACCAATATAACTTGTACGAACTGACCGCGTGGTCCCGGGTCTCCCGGTTGGAGTATATGATGATAATTTGCAAAAATCAACACTTAACTTCAAAACGTGCCGTTAAAAGGTGAAAACCCAAACAAGCTCCCAAACGGACCCGTAAGAGGCATGAACACCTGGCACGGGACCAATGTAGCTTGTACGAACTGACCGCATAGTTGCGGGTCTCCCGGTTTGAGAATACGATGATAATTTGTAAAAATAACACATAGACTTAAAAACAAGCCATTAAAGGGTGAAAACCTAAACAAGCCCCCAAACGGACCCATAAGAGGCACGAACACCTCGCACGAGACCAATATAACTTGTACGAACTGATCACGTAGTCCCGGGTCTCCCGATTTGAGAGTATGATGATGATTTGTAAAAATCAACACTACTTAAAAACAGGCCGTTAAAGAGTGAAAACCCAAACCATCTCCCAAACGGACCCGTAAGAGGCACGAATAACTCGCATGGGACCAATGTAAGTTGTACGAACTAACCGCGTAGTCGTATATGCAATTTTTCTACTTTTATATGCAATTTTTCTGCTTCAATACGATTTTTTTTAAAATGACTTGGTTACTAATATCGTATCTTTTTTGTGTCTTATTTTTTTTGTAGGATGACATTCAGTCGCTAGCTTTTATCAACTTGGAACGCACGAAGAAGTCAATGCTTTACGACTGGGGGATTATTTATTTAGTGTCGTTGATATTCAAGATTCTATTTTTTGTGTTATGGCCGAGTAGGCTTTAGTAGTTTTATTGTTTACTTTTATGGCCGTGCTGGCTATAGTAGTTTTATTATCGATTTTTATGGCCGTGCGGGCTTTATATGGGAAGATTTTATGTTAACAGGTTTTGAAATGCTCAAAAAATAGAGGAAACTCTGCCCAATTTTTTTGTGATCTGAGAACTATTAGCTCTTGTAATTTTTTGAAGTTATTGTCGACTTTTATGGCCATGTGAGCTTTATATTGGTATTAACTCTTGTAATTTTTTGAAGTTTGTATGCACATTAGTTTATCAACAACCTGCGATATTCATAATTTATGAATTTTCTTGATTTTTTTTTGCAAATAATAAATATTTATCCTATCAGATTTGGAATTTGAAGATTTTCCAGATTTGTTTCCTATTATTATTTTTTTTATTAACTGAAAAATCTGGAACGGTTTTAAACCGTGCCAAAATAGTGCCAATTTATAAAAAAGAGAACGCTTATAAAATAAATCTGGCATGCTTTATAACCGTGCCAGAAAATATATAATTTGGCACGATTACGGCATGTGCCAAAAGCGTGCCAGATTTAACATCTAGCACGGTTTAAAAGCGTGCCAAAATCGTGCCAGATAAAAAAATGGCCCAGTTTAAAAGCGTGTCAAAAGCTTGCCAGTTTGGGAAATCTGTCACGGTTTTAAACCGCGCCAGAAAATCTGGCACGCATGATTCTGGCACGGTTTTGAACCGTGCCAGATTGCATCTGGCACTGTTTTAAACCGTGCCAATTTCTTATTTTTGGTGTAGTGTAAATTTATTATTCCTCCTAAAATTTCCATGGTAATTATTGTATTTTTGGAATCCAATTTTTTTCTAGCCATTGCACATTCTGGGTTTAAGGGGCAGTAGTTGGTTATATCGTAATGACTAATTTATTCTTTGGTTTGTATTACCACTTACAGTAGATTCACCTTATTATTTATACAAATTACGTTACCCACCATGGGCACTGTAAAAGTGGCCTCCAGTGAATTATATGTTGATCCACAGAATTCCTGTCATACTTGACCAATACACACCTGATATGGATTGTGTCCCATAGTTTGCTTTATGTTTAGGGCAATGATGTAAGTTCCATATAATTTTCATAATTTTTTTTTACAATCGGCCTTCCTATTTTGTCTTCTACCAGGACTTTTTGTTTATTATGTTCTATTTTGTTGGTTTTCTTATGATGAGATGGGTTGGCATCATAGAAGCCACACATTGAAACTTCCCTTGATGAATAAGACACCATGTAAGCCACTCATTGAAACTTCCCTTGATGAATAAGACATCATAGAAGCCACACATTTCTTCATATGGAGAGGAAGCTATCCAATTATTATCCTCATACTTACATAAATCCAACGTTTACTTCTCTCCATAAATATAAACTTTGTGTATTAATTACTAGGATTGCTTAACAGATGAACAAACGACATAACCACCTTGAATGTGAGGAATTCGTGAATTTCTTTCTTACTATAATGAAACATTCTTAATTTATCTCCCTGATGAGGTTGATGCACAATATACTCTGCTCCAGGACTCGGGTAAATACTCTATTATGTTTGGGAAAGTTTAAAGTGGTTGAAAATCAAGTTGGGTCATTATGAGAGGATTGGGGAGTTTTAATGTGGGGCTTTGCTCAACTGTAACCAACCTACTGTTGGAAGAACCATGATACTTCTTCGCGCATGCCTCGAGTAGGTCCAAGTACTAAACCTTATTCTAAACTGTTCTCATTCATTTTTGTTCTTTTCTAATGGATCCAAATAAGTACTCACCAAGTTTACTATCATGAATATTTTTTTGTGTTCGTAGCAATAGTTTTAGTGTTATGATATTTTCGTATCCATTAATGGTAAAGGCCTCATCTAGAGAAACTAATATCTAAGAAGGATCTGATTTGATTTTGCAGGTAGAGTAATTCTCCACCTCTTAACTCTTTCAACATCTGAGTTTGATTTTTTATACGAAGGTTTGATTTATATGTTCCTTTGTTTAATAATATTTTTTGCAAATTAAAAGTGTTGGTGGTACAGACGAGAAGTTTAAGCATGTGGAGAACCCATTGGTTCGAGGTATGAAACACAACCGCCTTCATGGTCCAGACCATGTATTAACTTTCAGTGCAAGCAAAAGTAACAAATATCTTGATTTGCGTTATTGAGTATAGTTTGGGTTTGTTATAATGCAACAAATAATATAAATTTGCGTTAGTTTTCTCTTGATTTGCGTTAAGGAAGAAGATATTTGTTGCATTATACTCCCATGTTAATAATTTAGATTAGTTTGCTAATTTAATCTGAGACGAGTTTTTTTCCACTTATATATTGTTTGGGGTTTTTATAGCTTATATAAATTATGGTAAATTTGTGATGGCAGGGAACTGGAATTACTGAAATTTGCAAAAAATGATGTGGCATTGATGGGTTTGTGGATAGCCCTATAGAATCATTGGATCCTTCCGCTCCAACACTAGAACAAGAAATCCGATGACTGATTATAAGGAGGAGAAACTTCTAGAACTTGAATTCAGTCTTAGATTAACATTCTATGATTTTCAGTCAAGCAAGGATGTAATAGAAAATATTAAAAAATTGATAAATTTCCCAATGCTCTTATCCGATAATGAATAAATATGACTTTTGTTATTTATTTTGTTGAGCATGCCCTATGATAAATATGATGTTCTTTATACGAGTTCGGAGACTAATTCTATGTCTTTATTAATGTATTGGTGTTCTTTCACTATTATGTGAGTTAAATCGATGATGCCAGTGAGTAAATTGATTATGTTTACACGAGTTCCAAAATAGACTATTAGTGTTGAAGTTTGCTATTTTTTCTTTCTTAAAAAGGGTGAATAGTTCTATAAACAAATTAAATTAAGTTCAAATTTTCTAAATCGTTCAACACTATTTGTATTTTACATAAAAATTTATGACAAGTTTTTCACCCAATTTGGTAATGCTTAATAATTTTTTCATAAAAATTAATGACAATTCAGTCACAAAATTTATCTACAGGTTGAAGACAGATTCTCATTAAACATATTATATGATATATTCCTCTTTTCTTATTGTCTTGTTTATCTCCTCCCAAAACCATTATCCTCATAATTCATAATCTTTTCAATAAATTTTTCTGGGGTGGTTCTATTGATCAAGGTTGGAAGTTCCAATGGAAGAAATGGGAAGTGTTATGCAGAGATACTCAAGAAGGTGGCATGGGATTCAAGGATTTTAATAGCATTTCGAAAGCTTCATTCATGAGACTTTTTTGGAAGCTCAAGTTAGAGAAATCTCTCTGGTCTTCTTTCATGGCCAACAAATACAAGAACCTTAATGTTGCATCTATTGGTGGATCTCAGACTTGGAAGAGAATTAGATCAGTTAAAGATGAGTGTTTAGACAATATGGTATATGAAATGGTATCTGGATTTGGAAGCCTCATATATCTGGTGATTTTACTTTTTCTTCTGCTTATGAGTTGTATATAGAGCATTTTCCTTCATCTAGAGTTTATGATTAGATATGGGATTATAATATTCCAAAAAAATTATCTATTCTCTCTTGGAAGTTGTTGAATAATTGTGTTCCTATTGATGATTTCATCTAGATGGTGGGAGTTAGGCTTTGCTCTATATGTAAGGCTTGTAAAAATCATGCAGAATCCATTACTCATTCCTTTATTCAATGTCCCGTTATCTTTCCTATTTGGAAGTTTTTTGCTGATCTGATGGCAATTTCCTTTGATAGATACTCCATTTCTTCTCTTATGCATAGTTGGTGGTTGAAATCAGGTTCCAATGATTATCACAAATTTCTCTGTAAGTGCATTCCTATAGTGATTTGTTAGGAGATTTGGAAAAGTAGAAATATGTCTACTTATGAAGATGTCCAGATGGATGCTCAGTATATCATTTCTCATGCTATTTTTTTAATTTTTGATATATATTCAGGCCTTAATTTTAAGAACTCTATCTCTGAGTTTGATGTTGGTATTAAATGGATCTTTCGGTTAAAGTCCTCATAAATATCCAATTATGCAAGTTTATTAAATGGTTTCCCCCCCCCCCTCCTTTCAAATTGCTTCAAACTCAACATTTATGGTGCTTCTAAGGGCAATCCAGATCCTAGTGGATGTGGGGGCATTGTTAGAGATGATAAAGGAAATTTAATTATGGCATATGCTCATTCGACAGATATTGCTTCCAATTTTTATGCTGAATTATATGGCCTTATAATGGGAACAAAGTTATGTATTGACTTTTATATTGAGGAGATCCTCATTGAGGTAGATTCTATGTTTATGGTGAATCTTATCAATAGGAACTAGAATTCCCCTAGAGACTGGAGAATTTGGTGACTGAGATAAAGAAGACTTGAAGGTTCTAAAATTTTCTTTATCCCATTATTACAGGGAATCTAATATGGTAGCTGATTCTTTAAAGTTTTTTGGCATTCATTGCAAGAATTATCAAATCTTCTCTTCTATGGTGGAGCTTCCTCCCATGGTTAGGGTGGCTGTTAGGCTAGACAAGATGGGTTGTCATTACATCAGATCTTCTTATATCAATTTCTAATTATCTTCTTTATATTTTGTAATGGGGTTGTTATTAAACACCATATTTATTGCGTTCAAGTTCTTTGTATTTTGATTGCCAGTTTGGAGAAGCTGTTTCTCCTTGAATAATAATATTGGTGGGGTTCTTTCCATTTTCTCTAAAAAAAAACCAATTTAATACGAGTATAAACACGTTTAAAACGATAATACATGATAACACTACTTATGAACATGTCAAATGACATCGTATAATTAACTCTAAAAATTTTTTATCTGTTACGAGATAAATGCGACGTTTGGTCCTATCAACAACGTATACTTTTGAAAATTAGCGATGTGCCTTCAAGCATAGGCATTTGTGTTGTAAATTGTATACACTTATGGGTTGTAAAAAAAAAACTTAAACTAGTTACATTTATGTTTCGTAAAAACACCTTTTTGATTTAATTATACAAGATCCAACACTACTTAAATTTATAAGATTCAATAATTTGAAATATTACACTTATAATATATCAAACATTTATTATTTACATTATACACGACTTTATGGTTTTCAAAATTATCAGCGTGCCTTCAGGCACGGGCATACCCTAGTGTGTGTGTGTGTGTGTGTGTATATATATATATATGTGTGTGTGTGTGTGTGTGTGTGTGTGTGTGTGTGTGTGTGTGTGTGTGTGTTGATTAATCATCGATAAAAGTTAAAAAAAAATATTTACTTCCTCTACGAGTGATATTACTCTACATATCACCTATATCACTATGTATAAGATCAAGCATTTCAGATGTTCTCTCAACAGATTTAACCGACTTTCTAGTTATCTTAGATTGATCACAAATTTCACATTTATCGTATTAGTCAATTTTATAATCAGAGATGAACCGATTCGTCACAGAAGTAGCATTTACCATTCTTCTTTTTATTTTAACCCTGGTTCTTCAAATTTAAATCATTCCTTGCTTTTAAGTTTGGAATCCTTGGTATTTTTGAAATTTTGACCCTCAACCATATTTTCCTTGAAATGATTATCGCTTTGATCTTCCAACTTCTCCGGAATATGAGAATCTTCTTCAATAAGAAGATAGCGAAGAAGGGATTCAAGTGTACATGTGTATTCATCATGATTAATTTTCTTCTTAAAGCCATTCCAAGCCGAAGGAAGTTTAGAAATAACCACCCCCAATTGAAATTCATCTCGAAGATTTATTCCAACGACTTTAAGATCATCAACTATTTGTTGGAGTTCATGACCTTATGCAACGATAGATTTATAATTAGTTATTTTATAACTCATATAGTTAGAAATAAAAAACTTACGAGTTCTCTCTTTATCATTTTGATATTTATTCTTCAATGCCTTCCATAATTCCTTTTCCATAGGAATCATCCGATGTGCAATGTAGAGACTTGAAGGTATGACATTAAAAATGTGTTCTCGACACATGAATTTGTCTTCTTTTTTCTTCACACATTTTTTCTTGATATCTTCAGGTCTGTCGGGAATTAGTTCAACTCCATCATCAAGAATATATGCAAGTTTGAGATATGTGAGAAAGAACATGATTTTTTCTTGGCAACGGGTAAATTTTTTTCCATCAAAACGATTTAGTCGAGCCAAATCTGAACTCCTAACTTGAATAGATTGTGCTACCATTCCTTCCATACTTATTTTTAGAAGAGTATTGCCTAAAACTGTTGGAACTTTATGAAGGAATATTAATAAATAAATAAATTATGAATCCAAGTTACTACAAGGCATGTTATAGTAATGTTTCCTTTTAAGAAATATTTCTCCCCTTCCGGATGAAAGCCACAAGTACACAACGGAGTTTATAGTAGAAATTTACTTTCAGAATACAACGCAGTGATATTACTTATTTGATGCAAACTATGTACAGTTCGATGAAACTAAGAATAATTTGAAATTGTTAACATGATAATACCAAAAGGTAGAGGACAAATAGAGGAGAGAAGGAAAATTTTCGGTGTCTAAGATAGAGGCCTTAAACTCTTTTTGTATCCATTTTGGTGGTTGTTCATGAAGACCCACCTCCTTTTATGTGCGTGACTCAACTACTGTTGGATCATGTATGTTCGAAATTATTTTGATCGCACAATCCAGACTTGGCGTCTCATTGTAAGCGAATGGACGCACCCTATATGAATCGCCATGAGCCAATCATCCGGTTCAAATCAAACAACTGGGTTATAACATCCTTTTCTCAAATCGATTAACCAAAACCATCGATTGGTTGACTTTGACTAAATTTTAAGCTCCCAAACTTCGAGCGATGATGTGCATGTGCAACGTTCGAAGTGATCCATCAAAGTGCCAAACGTGCCCAAAGTTGCCCAATCTCCCTTTTGCACGTCTCACGAACGCGCGAAGGCATTCACCGCAAAGCACTATATCGTAGACTCTTTGACTTAAGACTAATAGTCATCTTTTGTCTTTTAGTTATATACCCTTTCACTTTCTTGTAAAGATTCTATGCGGGACTTTAAAACCACGCTAAATTCATTTACACCCATTTTTTGTAGCTCTCTTTCTCTAATAGATAATCCAATATAAATTTCCTAAAATAAAAATCCAATTACACAATATTAATACCCAATTATATTCTCAAAATAAAAACTCACTTACACAATATCAATACCCTATATATTTTGAAAATTACACAATCCCCCACTATTTCAAAATACACATAATAAGAAAGAATCATGTTATTATAAGGAATGTAATATACAAGAGTATAAGGACAATAACGGGGCTTTTGGATTATCACTGAAATTTAGTACATAAATGATAAGAATCTTTCGGATTTGAACTTCCCCTTCGTAAAAACAATTCAAAGCTTGATCAAGGTGTTGTGGTGGACGTATTTTAAACCAAGGACCATTTGAGATGAGCCAGAACCATTACACATATTTATCTCTATGTTGAAGAATGTTTTGTTAGCACGCACATTTATGGCCTTCTTCTTATCCTGATTTCATGAGTGTTCAAGGATTGGTCTTAGTACCATAAAAAGGGGTCACATTTTCATCACTCATATAGGTAAATCAATCTTAGTGATTCTATGAGTCACGTTTATATGATTTATTAAGAAGTAACCTTTATCTTTATCATGCATAATAGTAACACTAGGCACATAGGAATGGACTTATATATATAAGTTTCAACTATCCAATAACTATTATTTAACATTTTAGTCCCCCATTGAACATTGTCTATATTTTCAAGATATAAGTTGGGTTCCCAATAAATATAGTTGGTTTATCATATAGACCTGACTCCCATTCCTTTTGCGGTGATATATACCATTTCCCTACTACTAACTTTAGTCAAGAGATCTACTAAATTCTTATTTGTTTCAACATAGTCAACTTTAATTACTCCTTCTTTGAGTAATTGCCACAAAATTTTATGTCTTAGACTAATATGTCTAGATTTTCCATTAATGGTTTTTCTTGAAACCTTATATATTATAGCTTGGTTATCACAATTAATTTTAATAGTAGGATATGTCTTTCTCCATAATGTAATATCAAATAATTAGTTTTTAAGTTATTCGACTTCTTTACTAGCATCTGCTAGGGCAATGAATTTCGATTGAATTGTTGAATAAAAAACACACATTTGTTTCTTGGATCCCAAGGATATAATCGCTCCTCCTAGCATAAATATCCAACCAGTCATGGACTTGGATTTTTATTCGAGGTTATTCTGATTAGAATCACTATATCCTACTAATACATATGGATACCTTACATAATGTAAGTCATGATCTATAATCCTTTTCAAGTATCTAAGTAATCTAGTAACTTCATTCCAATGATCTACTCCTGGATTACTTATAAATCTACATAGTATACCTACTAAATAGGCAATGTCCAATCTAGTACAATTCATTGTATACATAAGACTTTATATGATACTAGCATATTTAGGTTGATCTATAGTACGTTTAATATTTTTAATTAACTTGATACTAGGATCAACTGCTGTGGTTGATAGCATAAGTTCAAAATGATTATATTTCTTAAGAGCCTTTTAAATATAGTGAGATTGAGATAATGCTAATGTATTTTCATTTCTTAGTATTTTATTTTGATACCTAGAATCACATCAGCTTCCCCAAAATCCTTCATATCAAAATTTGATGATAGAAACCTCTTTGTTTCCATATATATGAGACTTCATCCAAATATAATCATGTCATCCACATATAAGAAAATAATGAATCTAACACCATTGTTAAAGTTACTATAGTTACAATTTTCAGCATCATTTAATTTAAAACCATGGGATTTTATAATCTCATCAAAGTTTTCATGACATTGCGTAAGAGCTTGTTTAAGTTCATAAAGAGATTTAACTAGTTTATACACTTTCTTTTCTTGTCTCGACAAAGCAAACCCATCAGGTTGTTCCATTTGAACCTCTTATTCTAAATCACCATTTAGAAAAGTTATTTTTACATCCATTTGATGAATCAATAAATTGTGAATAGAAGCAAGAGATATTAAAAGCCTGGTGAAAGTTATACATGCAACAGGTGCATATGTGTCAAAATAATCAATTCCATTAATATATTTATAACCTTTAGCATATATCTTGCTTTAAATTTATTAATTAAACCATCTGAATATAAATTATTTTAAATATCCATTTGCATCCAATTAGTTTTGCTTTAGGGGGAGATCTATAG
Source organism: Sambucus nigra (assembly GCA_949130495.1). Lineage (NCBI taxonomy): Eukaryota > Viridiplantae > Streptophyta > Magnoliopsida > Dipsacales > Adoxaceae > Sambucus > Sambucus nigra. Next base: position 726,874,781 of record OX422207.1, read on the forward strand.
TAACCCAAGTTTAACGTGATGAAAATGAGTTCATTTCTTTATTGATTGCTTCTTTCTAGAAGATAGCAAACCTAGATTTTATCGCTTCATGAAATGTAGTCGGTTCGTCTTCCACATTAAGATCAAATTTGGTTTTGTTCTTAGTTTCATTCACATCTCCCTCAATAAAGTAAATTACAAAGTCTGGTTCTTTATCCCTTACTCCTCATTGGTTTAACGTCATCTGTTGATTTGAAACATGATATTAGTTTTGTTAAAATATTATATATTGAGGCATAAATCGTCGAATTATTATTTTCCATTCCTTGATTCAAAGTACTTGACTTTTCAAGATGTTAAAAAATTCCACATCCACTAAATCAATAGTTCCTAGAGTTTCAGGATTCAAAAATCTAAAAGAGGTACAATTGTTAGAGTATCTGATTAAAACACATTGGTAAGTCCCATTTCCTAACTTGAGTTTCTTTGGTTTAAGTTTTCTCCCATAAGCAAGACATCCCCAAAATTTTATACTTTTAATATTAGGTTTACAATGAAACTATAATTCATATGGTGTAATATCCTTGTGTTTCAACGGAAATCTATTTAGAATATGACATGCATATAAAACTACTTCACGCCACATAGACAAAGCAACCCTAAACTAATTAACATTACATTTATCATTTAAACCAGAGCCCTATTTTTCCTTCTCACCGTTCCATTTGTTGCAATGTGTATGGTGTCGTAACATGATGAATTATTCCATGAGCATTACAAAAGTGATTAAACTCATTTGGGAAGTATTCACCACCTTAACCAGATCATAGGATTTTGGTTTTTTGATTTTTTTGATTTTTAACTTTTTCTTTAAAAACCAAAAATTTCTTGAATACTTCATCTTCACTTTTAAGTAAATATGTATATGTATATTTAAGTAAGCATCGATAAGTGTTAAAAAAATATTCATTTCCTCCACGAGTGAAATTACTCTTCATATCACATATATCACTATGAATAGGATTAAGCATTTAAGATGTCCCCTCAATAGATTAAAAGGACTTTTTAGTTATCTTAGATCGAGCAAAAATTTCACATTTATCTTAATGGTTAATTTTACAATCAGAAATTAATCCTAGATTAGTCATATATTTAATACGTCTATAATTAACACAACCTAATCTATTATGAAACAAAGAAATAAAATCAACCATATAAACATAACAAATATCATTCATTACATTGCAGAATCAACTATATAAACATAATTAGTACCCTCTGCTAATAAACTGACCATTCTCAGATAGGACAAGCTTATCCGACTCATATATAAGTATGAAACCTCTCTTATTGATATGGTCTCCACCCAAAATATTTGTACACATTTTTGGTACAGGAAGTATATCAATCAAATTAAGAACCTTCACAGATATCAACTTTAATTACACTGTGCCTTTTCCAATTACTTTGGTGTGGATTTTATTGGTCATTTTTACTTCTTTTCCATCGATCTCTTTATATGTTTTTAAAAAGAGAATGATTTTGGCTGATATGAATGGTTGCGCCTATGTATAACCACCGTTCACTTTCATTATCCATAGAATTTTCTTCGCACACCACCGCGATAAGATCTTTAATATTTTTGGTTTCCTTTGTCACTTGTTTTTCCTTAAATGTATTCTTTTTAAGTCGATATTCTCGAGAAAAATGACCCGATTTGTCACAGAAGTAGCATTTGCCCTAGTTCTTGAAATTTAAATCATTCCTAGCTTTAAGTTTTGAATCTTTGGCATGTTTAGATTTTTTATCCTCAACCATATTTTCCTTTAAATTATTATCACTTTGATCTCCCTTCTTCTCTCGAATACGAGAATCCTGTTAAATATGAAAAATGGCGAAGAAGGGATGCATTTGTGATTCTCATTTAATCATGATTAATTTTATTCTTAGAGCCATTTCAAGGCGAAGGAAGTTTAGAGATAACCACCCCCGCTGGAAATTCATCTTGAATATTTATTCCACCAGCTTTAAGATCACCAATTATTTGTTAGAGTTTATGGGCTTGTGCAACAAAATATTTATCATTATTCATTTTATAATTCATATAGTTAGAAATTACGATTGCTCAATTCCTCATTTTGATATTTATTCTCCAATGCCTTCAATAATTCCTTTGTTATCAGAATCATCTGATGTTCATTATATATGATTTAAGATAATGCATTAAGAATGTGTTCTCGACACATAAATTCATCATATTCCTCTTAACATGTATTTGCTTGATATATTTAATATCTTCGGGGGTGGGTTTGGGAATATTTTCAAGTTCATCACCAAGAATATAAGAAAGTTTGAGAAATATGAGAAAGAATATGATTTTCTCTTTCCAACGGGTGGAATTTTCGCCATCATCTAGTCGAACCAAATCTTGACTCATAACTTGGATAGATTGTATTATCGTTGCTTCCATATTTTGTTTCGGAAGAGTATTGCCTAAAACTGTTGGAAATTTACGAAGGAATAATAACAAAAGATAAATTATGAATCTAATTTATTGTAAGTCATGTTCTAGGAATGCTATCTTTTATGAAACATTTATCCCCTTCCGTATGAAAGCCGCGATTACACAATAGAGTTTATAGTAGGAATTTTTCTTCAGGATCCAATACAGTGATGTTACTTATTTGATACAAACTATGTACAATTTGATCAAACTAAGAACACTCTAAAATGTGAACCTTATAATTTCAAACGGTAGCGTACGGAGAAATGAGAACATGGTAATTTTTGGTTCCAAAATAGACGCTTGGAACTCTTTTTTAGACATTTTGGTGGCTATTCATGAACAATTACCTCCTTTCGGGTGCATATCGTGCGAACACGTGCTGCGTATCATGATTGGTAGTTTGCACCACCACAAAGCACCATATCATAGCCTCTTTCACTATAAAACTAATAATCATCTTTAGTTTTTTAGTTACATACCATTTCACTTTCTTGTAAAGTTCTATGTGGGACTTTGAAACCAAACTCACCTCCTTTACACTCATTTTCTTTAGCTCTCTCTATAAGAAAACCTAATATAAAATCCCCGTCTCACTTGCTTTCTGTTATACACTTATGTTGTGGAGGTAAGCCTGATTCTAGGTGCTTTAGTCACTTTATTTATGTTTCCAAAAATTATTGAAATATATGTTGTTGGCAGTGATGTATCTATGCTCGTTAAGAGAATTAGTCCTTATTCGTATGGTCCCCGTATATGGTTTATGTACTTCTGAGTATTAATATGAATTTTACCTGGGAGAGCGGGTAATGCAACAAAATTCTCAGGAAAATGACTTGTTTCCATTACCAAACATGCATTTTATGGAAGAGAGTAATAGGGTAGTTTAAGAGAGAGAAGCGAAGGCGGTTCTAGTGGTACCAGAACTAACAACAACGACAATAGTAGTGGAATGAACGACATAGTTAGTTCACTGTCTCCTCAAATATGATGAGTGAAGAAAGAGGTGTAGATTATTCTTATTTACATTGTGATATTAGGCATTTAGTAGACATTCATTCCATCTCTTTGGGATGGACTTTACGCTCTCATTTCATTAGGGTAGAGCAGTGATTAGGCCAAAATTCTTCACATTTATCCCCTTAATTTCAGTATTTTTACGATCCTGTGCATTGTAAATATCTTGAATTTGTCTTATATTTATTCTACTAACCCTTTTTGGCAAGTGTTTCTTATTTTGTGTATCTCTTATGTGTTTGACAGGTATTTTATGCAAATTAGTGCGAAAGAGAACGCAAAACAGTGAAAGAAAGCAAGAAATAGAGACTTCAGTGGCATTTTCGTAATTTTACAGCCATATTCCGAGGGTGGAAAAAGCTAGAAAGTTGAATAGATCTAAATTAGAAGAACATTGGAAAAAATGGCACCCCAATTGGAGCTACGGTGAAGAAGTTATGCCCATTTAAAGTTGGAGACAAAAAGTCAAAAGTTGAAATTAATTCTGGAAACTGAAGAGTTTCAACTCTTGAAATTTCTTGTATAATTACTATTTATTAGTTGTAAAACGTGCAGAGGCATGGGAAGATTCATTTCTTAGATATATAAAAGGGCAAACCCTAGTATGAAGAAAGGAGGTTTTGTTACTTCACGTTGTAGGAGGCTAGTAGTTAGTTTTTAAAGGATTCTTGTATCCAAGAACCCTAGTTTTGATGTTTGGCTACTATTTAAGATTCAAAGATCTATTCAAGATTCATCATTCATCCATTGCAAGTAATTTTAATTTATTGTTTTTACTTCTTTCATAGTTAGTTTAATTAATTATTGCTCTCTATTTTTGCAATCCCAATTCAATTCATGTTCTCAATTTTCTAGATTTAGTTATGAATTCCTACACTTTCAGTTTTAAGTTTTCTTTTATTTTAATCATGTGAAGCTAAGTTTTTAAGGGTGGGGATGCATGAGCCCAACCTGATGTGGTATACATAGATATAAAATTTGTCCTCTAAATTAAATAAGTGATTAGATCGTGTTTTATAGTTTCACAACCATTGTAGACCTTTTGACCTCGTTTGCCCGAGGTAACCGAGGTGCTTAAGGATGCAATGTGCGTGAACTATTGCAACACTACTTTATTCATTCTTTGATTATTTATTATGCGGGCTTGAACCTCATATATGTAATGCTTTGGAGTACTAAAGACTGGGTCTGATCAATTATCTAATTTATGACTAATTTTGTATTGGCATACACACTAAGGTTTGGGGGAGTGTATTCTTAACCCATTTCTTCATTCATATTAATTCCTTCTTATTTAATTAATTTTTCATGCGTAGGTTAATTTAATTGAATTTAGTTAATTCATAGATAAAATACAAAAATCAATCATCTTTTTCTTTTCTTTTCTTTTAACATCAACTTTAGGATTAAATTACCTTACCTTTGTCGTCATGTTCACACGTCCAAACTCCCTGTGGATTCCATACCCAGACTCGCCACTATACTCCTTAAGAGTGTAGTTGCAAGTTTAGGTTTTTTGTATTGAGGTTGGAAGCCGATAACAACGACTAGCATATTACACGGACGCTTGGTTTTTCCACTCGATCAAAATGTCGCCGTTGCCGGGGAATTAGGTAGACTTTAGGTTAGGTTGGTTAATCCCGAATTTAACCTTAAAAAAAATCCAAAAAAAAAATTCAGAAATATGGGTGTCACGTTCTTGAATTGCCCAATTTGAAATGTCTTACTTTAACTCTTTTAGTGGCTTTAATTATTATGATAATAGTGAGGATGAGGCGCTCAAGACTTATGAACATTGGATCAATATCACTAAAGATGAATCTCATAAATACAATCCTAGTGATAAGGCCATCCAAATTTATCAAAATGAATTGCTTGAAGAAAAAAGACTTGAAAAAGAATATCGAGAAAAAAATCGTTATTGGGAGCAAGAGTTAGATGCATTATTTGAACCCAATGAGGATTTTTCTTTCGATATTTTTGATGTTGAAGAATGTTTTCAACCAAATGAGGAATCAGAGGTACTAGAACCAAGCAAGCCTACTTTGGAAGAACTCTTGATTATTATCAAAAAGTAATCTGATGACCTTGCTGCTACAGAGTTGAAAATTAGAGAAACTTGCAAGGAGTTTAATGATTATTTGGACAACTTATAGAAGGTTGAGACTTGCGCTTCACCTAACACTTTTGAGGATGAAATCATTGAGAGTGATCAATGTTCTTTTGGATATAAACCTCTTATAAATATTGCAAAATCTACTGAGGTTGAAGATCATTTGTCTCCTTGTGTACCCATTATTATCGAACCATTAAATCCATCACAAGAACTGGATGAATGTCTTGAGGATGTTGATTCGATTCTTATATGGAAATGTTGTTTTGAGATGCTTCATCTTACGGTCCATACGCTTAGACGTGTCACTCCACCAGATCCAATAGAAAATTTGGGGAGAGATGATTTTGAGGACAATGACTCTTTGCTTAAATTATTTTCCAAGATGGACTCTTTCTGTTTGTGTGCTCCGTTTCCCATGCTACTTGAAAAATGTATGGGAGGTGATTCTATTTTTCTTGGATCCCAATGGTACTTGTCCCTTTGTGCAACCAAATCCCTCATTATCCCCCTAAATGTTTTAATTGGTGATGGTTCATTTTGTTCGCCTCACATATGCCTTCCGTTGTTCAAACGGAATTCTTATTTGTTGGGAGGCATGATTTCTAGTGAGGGTACACCATTAATCCCTCAAAGTCAAATTGTATTTTGGGTGGACCCTTAAATTTTTTGACTTCTAGTGTATGATTTATTAGTAGGGGTGTAAGCGGTACGGTTTGGTCGGTAAATAGTAGATACCAATACCAAAACCAAACTCTGGATAGTGAAACCAAATCGTACCAGTTTACCACCCGGTACACAAAAATTAATACCAAAACCAAACCGACCGGTATTTCGTTTTTTTCGATAATTTCGGTTTTTTCTGGTTTCGATAAATTCTGATTTTTTCTAGTTTCTTCTAGTTTTGATTTTTTTGGGTTTTGGTAAACAACACTAAAAGCCCCAAAAAATGAAAAAAAAAACAACCAACTTTTTTAAATATAAAAACCAAAACCAAAACCAACTTTTTTGTGGGTTCGATAAATTCGGTACGGTAATTTTGGTAAATTTGTTACGGTATGATAATTTCGATACGGTTTTTTCTAGTTTCGGTAAATTCGGTACGGTAATTTCGTTAAATCAGTTTTTTAAATATTAAAACCAAACCAACCAACTTTTTTGCGGTAATTTCGATTTCGGTAAGACTGGTTTCTGGTGTTTTAATATATGAAACCAAAACCATTTTTGTTTCGGACCAAAACGGTACGGTACAGTAAAAACTCGTACCGCTTCCACCCCTATTTATTAGCCGTTCAAATTTTAGGTTGTAAATAATTAGTTTTTTTATTATTACTTTTTCTTTTTTATTATAGTGTAGTTTCGATGGTAGAGTTTTTGTTATTCTTTTTGCTATGTTTGATTCTAACATGTTTTGTAGATTTAATGGGCTCGCACTCATCGGGGATCACTCCATTTGGGTAATATCTTTCTTTTCCTCTCTTTATGTTGTGTTCTTGATTCTCATTGAGGACAATGCAACATTTAAGTTAGGGGTGTGGTATATTCTTCCCGTTTATTGTTTAGATTCATTGATTCAATCACATGTTCTTTCCAAGTGTGTTTTTTTTAGAAAATTTCAAAAAAATTGAAAAAGTTTGAAAAAGCCAAAAATATTTTTCTTCAAAATAAATAAAAATTGGAATTTAAAAGATTCAAAAACATCACCTTAATTTTATTTAAAGTCTCAAATTTTTAACAATCAAAATGCAATAAGCCAAAATTGACCGAAGATGGAAATTGAAAAAAAAATTACGACTTAACGAATAAGTGTGGAGATTAATAAAACCTGGTGAGATTTCGAGCCTTTCAACTTTTAGAGTTTTTAAATCAATCCGAGTTTATGATTAACTCAAAGTTCTTTTTAGCATTTTAATAAGTCGTTGATGACCTGAATCCTTTATTTTGATTGGTTATGGGAAATGTGTGAAATGTTGTCTCGAAATTTGTGCCAAATATATCTCTAAACTTAATTAATCTCGAGATGCATCTGGTAATGTGATTAGCATTTTGGACAATGAAGTAGGCCCTCTTTTGTTTAACCCAAAAATATTATCCATAATAAAGTTGTGAAAAAGTTATCCCTTTGCAACCCACTTTGAGCCTAATAAAATATTTCCCTTTCGTTTGATAACTCGAAAAACCCAAATAGCCCGGAATTGTAAAAAATTGGAAATTCATCAAGTAAGTCCAAAGTGTGTAAAAAAAGGGCAAGAAAAGAAAAATAGCAAGAAAAAAAAGAAAAAAATGAAAATAAAAAAAGAAAGAGAAAAATGAGCAAATGCCCGAAAAAGCACTAATGGACGTCGTAAGGACATTTTTCAATTCCGAACATTCCGTCCATTCTCATTTTTACCCTTTACACTTTTTGACCCGAAAAGTCCTAACTGAGTCCGAATGGCGAAATTAATTACTGCATGGAGAGCTAAGACATGAAAAGATAATAAAAGAGATTAAAATGGTGTGATTAAAAGATGATGTTTCTCATTTCCTAATAACTGTATTCCGATGATGAGATCTTTTCACCATATATTTCCTTCTTTTCAATTTTGTATGCATGAATTTGTGTCCATTATATTTAGTCTTTATATCATGCATACCGAGAAAAAACAACCACAATTTGAGTGATTCGTTTGTCAGTCCATCCGTAAGAATTTGAATCAAAACGAATTTTCGAAAAGTAACGTAATGCTCAATCGGTGGAAATTTGAGGTTTAATTTCTGGCTTTGCACACACACACACACTATGGTTTGAGACATTTGAATATGAATTTATGGTAATTATTTTTCGAAAAGTTTAAATTGTACAATTTTTAAGTATTTTGATATTTATTTCCGTCAATAAAGAATTTTGTGGGTGTATACACTAGAAACCCTCACGAGACAAAACTCGTCCTACTAGGGTAACCTAGGGGTTTAAAGGTTTATTGCATATGTTCAATGCAATCGCTTGCCTGCGAAAGTAGAATTTTATTTTAATAATAGGAATTTCAAAAGTCAACTCATTTCTCTTACATTACCCGGGACGCACAAAGTTCTAAGATAGGGGGATTTTATTAGGCATAAATTCTTCACATTTATCCCCTTAATTTCGGTATTTTTATGATCCCGTGCATTGTAAATAGCTTGAATTTATCTTATATTTATTCTACTAAACCTTTTTAGCAAGTATTTCATATTTTTTATATCTCTTATTTGTTTTATAGGTATTTCATGAAAATTAGTGTGAAAGAGAACGCAAAACAGTGAAAGAAAGTAAGAAATAGAGAGTTCAATGGAATTTTCATAATTTTACAGCCATATTCCGGAGGTGGGGAAAGCTAGAAAGTTTAAGATCTCTAAATTACAAGAACATTGTAAAAAATGGCACCTAAATCCGAGCTACGGTGAAGAAGTTATGCCCTTTTAAAGTTGGAGACGAAAAGTCAAAAGTTGAAATTTATTCTGGAAGCTGAAGAGTTTCAACTCTTGAAATTTCTCGTATAATTCCTTTTTATTAGTTGTAAAACAAGGAGAGGCATTGGAAGAGTCATTTTTTAGATATATAAAAGGGCAAACCCTAGTATGAAGAAAGGAGATTTTGTTACTTCACGTTGTAGGAGGCTAGTAGTTAGTTTCTAAAGGATTCTTGTATCTAAGAACCCTAGTTTTGAAGTTTGGCTACTATTTAATATTCAAAGATATATTCAAGATTAATCATTCATCCATTTCAAGTAATTTTAATTTATTGTTTTTACTGCTTTCATAGTTAGTTTAATTAATTGTTGCTCTCTAGTTTTGCAATCCCAATTCAAGTCTTGTTCTCAATTTTCTAGATTTAGTTATGAATTCTTGCACTTTCAGCTTTAAATTTTCTTTTATTTTAATCATGTTAAGCAAAGTTTTTAAGGGAGGGGATGCATGAACCCAACCCGATGTGGTATGCATAGATATAAAATTTGTCCTCATAATTAAATAAGTGATTAGATCGTGTTGTATAGTTTCACAACCATTGTAGACCTCGTTTTCCCTAGGTAACCGAGGTGCTTAAGGATGAAATGCACGTGAACTATTGCAACACTACTTTACTCATACTTTGATTTGGTATGATGCGGGCTTTAACCTCATATATGTAATGCTTTGGAGTACTAAAGACTGGATCTGATTAATTATCTAATTTACGACTAATTTTGTACTGGCATACACACTAGGGTTTGGGGGAGTGTATTCTTAACCCATTTATTCATTCCTATTAATTACTTCTTAGTTAGTTAGTTTTTCATGCGTAGGTTAATTTAATTGAATTTAGTTAATACATATATAAAATCCAAAAATCAATTATCTTTTTATTTTCTTTTCTTTTAACATCAACTTTAGGATTAAACTTACCTTTGTCGTAACGTTCACACGTCCTAACTCCCTGTGGATTCGATACCCAGACTCTCCCCTATACTCCTTAAGAGTGTAGTTACAAGTTTATTTTTTTTTGTATTGAGGTTGGAAGTCGATAACAACGACTAGCGTATTACACGTATGCTCGATTTTTCCACTCGATCAAGCAGCGGGGCATGGCCTCTATTCTAGGGATATTTATTTACTTATGCACTTGATTTTACTTTGACATATTTTTTTGTGAATGTGTGGTGTGGATGTGAGGGTGGGGGGGACTGTATTATTTAGGGGGAAATCCCATCGAGGGGTTTGTCCTTTTTGTGGTATGAAGATGCCTTTTGAAGAAGGCGAGGGTAGGCTTTGGGGAGTAAAGAATTCAAATTTCACTGAGTAATTATTTGATAATTAATAATGTATATACCATGTAAGGTAAGATAAATTAAATAATTATTGATGGTGCCAAATATGGTACCACAAAGTCAATGTAAATATGTGATCTCAATCTAGTATAACAATAGAGTATCGACAGATATATAAATGTAGAAGTATATAAGGCAAAGAGAATAAAGAAAGTAATATAATTGGTTCATCCTATTTAGGCCGACTCCAATATGTATATGTGAGCGAATTTCACTATGAAATGGATCTAATGGATTTTTTATAGAAGTCGCTCAACTTTCTCTCTCTAATGTAATTTAGACCGAGCTTGAAATAGGGTTTTAAATTCAGGTTCTCCTCAAGGTAGAAGAAGGTGAGTATATATATGGATGGGGTTGTTCAGTGTGCACCCCATGCATGCATCAGGCATGTGTTGTATATGGAATCTAATAATTAACAACCACCCGTCCTTGTCACAAGTAGATTATAATGATGAAATATCCCTCTTACGTGAGGGAGATACTATTGCAACGGTTTTATCCACGTGGGGCTTGCATCCTACGTTCACTCTCCCACATTTGCTCCATCCCACGCACTCTGCCAGGTGTCAAATGTGTCCTAGTGTGAGAGTGTTAGCCTATATAAGTATAACACCACCAATAAGGCGACAATATGAACAAAGGTGGAATAATGGTATCGACCGATGATGGTATCCGACCGAGACGAGTCTGAGGCACGCTTATGTCCTAGATAGTTCTTTCCCTATAGAATTATGAGATGAACCCAATCATATATGTCATGTAATGCAGAAAGGGCTCGACCCACTGATGAGATGAGACCAAGGTTGCAGTAGTTGGATCCCTTGTAAGAATTTTGTTCTGAAGTGTTGACTTGAGCCTAAGGGAGAGACGAGGACACAATTGTGCATATCAATCACCCCTAGCTATTAGTGTCCTAACTAGATATTGGACTGAGGGGTAAAAGCATCTGAGGGTAAAAGGTATATGAGATAGCCTTGAGTGCCTTCTAAATTATTAATTAACCATCAAGTTTGAGTCGGTGATAGTCATTAAATTTATACTTGGTGGCTAGCCTGTGGTTTAATAGGATTGAGAGGACAAATTTCATAGACAGCTACCTTTGGGTAACATCTTCCCAAACTATGAATGAAAGTGGAGACGCTTTAATTTTTATGCCCTAATGATTACATGCTTGAGACTTGTGCGTAATCATTTGGTGGTATTTAAACCACACCTTTTCATTTTCTCGTTCCTTCTTACAAAACTAATTCCCTCCTAAGCATTTCTATAAACCATCGTCAACGTTTCACATGAACCTTCGATTCTTGTCATCCCAGAGCTTTTCTGAGTTACCTCTTCCTCCCAGGCATTTTTTCTCATCTAACTACTCCATTTATTCCAACTTGTTGTTCATTTCAGTCGGGATTTTGAGTATATTTCATAGCTCTTTTATTTTTGGCATTCTCTGCATTTTCCAAAGAATGTAAAGCTTTTTTGGCGAGTTTCATTGCTAACTTTAGGGCTTATTGAGGGATGACGTGGTTATTTTAGGGTTTGACTTAAGGTTGGGGTGATCAAAGTGATTGTTTCGGGTTTTTCTTCCCACTGTGGATTTTTTAGTTGAACTCATGTCTCCTTCTCTAGTGGAGTTGATTTCTATTCTTGAAATGTTCTTGGTTTAGACCTTTCATTTTCTAGGTTTTTTTATCTTTTGGTCAATATATTCAATGCCTTAAACTGTTTGCCCTTTTTATTATTTTTACCATCTAAGTTGAAGGTTGCTCGTTGGATGTTGAGTAAACTCTATGAGCTAATAGATCAATTCCCAAATCTTAGGGAAGGGCTCTTCAGTGAGATCCCTCAGCACGAGGTCGAACTCGAGGCTAAATGCCAGGGTGATGCATTTCTTTGTTCTTAATCTTCCCAGTTCCTCCTGCTGTCATCCATCCTCCCATAGTTAAGAGATGAGAGGATCCTTCTACAAGTCGTCTCCCAAAATTTATCGTAAGTGGAGATACGATGAGTGTGAACTCATTTGTGAGTGATGATGTTATTCTCATCTCTTCTCTGAATGGTTACAGTCCTTCATCGTCTAGGGTTTTGGCTGAAGTCGAATTTTTTTCCTGTGCCATGAGAGTGCCTACCTCTCGTATTTCCAAGACGGTAGCAATAAACTGTAATGAGGTTGAGGTACCTTCCTAACAGTGCAAGCTCTTAATCTGATGAGGCAGACCTACCTGCTAATGTCTCAGTCCTTGAGAAGTCGAGAGTTACCATTTCCCATCCCCCAATTCAAACAGTTGTCCCTGTCTCGGCCATAACCAAGGTGGAATTTCATAATAGATTTCCAAGTGGGGTACCAGCTGCCAATGTCATCAACTTAGGAGACGAGGCTGAGGAACCCTAGGATACCAATTATTATCAAACATTTTATAGATTTATTAGTGATGTTGACCTCTTATATTGGAGGCACATGTACGGAATAACTCTGATATCATGATAAGGGTTCCTGACGAGACTGATAGAGCATTTAGTGATGAACCTGGTGAGGTTGTGGTGTATGAGCATAAGTTTAAACTTGGCTTTCATCTTCTCGTACATCGTGTTGTACGTTCCATCCTTACTAATTTAGATTTAGCTCCTTCTTAACTTTCTCCGAATGCTTGGAGAATGGTACGCGGCTTTATTCTTCTCTGGAAGTTTTGTCATGCCACCTAGCTTCCAGTTAACATGTTCAAGGCATGCTACAATATCTCCTGCATGAGGTCTCAACGTGGATATTACCACTTTGTGGCCATGAAGACGATAAATAAAGTTATTATCATCAGTCGAACATCCAACCATGATTGGAAGCCAAGACATTTCTTATTAGATGGTACATAGGCATTTCCCACAAATCACGTTTGTTCTTCCTTCGGGCCAAGGATCCCCCATAAATGAGGTAAAGTGTCCATGGATGCGAAGCCTGACAGGGGCTTGATCCTAGACGAGCATGAGAATGTCAATACTATTAGAGTCCAAGGTGAGGGCGGTGATCTTGTTAAATATGAGAACATCATAACCCCTAACATCCCAACCTAGACGGGACTGAATATTGGTCCTCTTTACCAAATTCGTAAGTTTATTTTTCATTTTGGATTTTAATTTCATCTTTAATTGTAGTTTCGACTTTGACAGTTCTAATGTTAAACTTTGAACTTTTGCAGATCGTCCAACCGGTGTTCCTGAAACGCTTTAGAAGATGGTGGACCCCAATAATTTAAACAAGGTTAACGAGTTTGGGAATAAACGAACAGTCTCAAATGGCCAGCAGAAGAAGATGACTGTGAGTGGCCCCAGTCGAGCCGAAGAGACAAGAAAAAGAAAGGAGTGAGTGGAAGACACTCTTACCAACTGAAAAGAAAAATAGAGTCAACCAGACAGAGATATTCCAATCTCAGCAAATGATGCCCTCACTGATCATCTTGCCCAGTTAAAACTTGATGACAAGAGTTTAATTGGGAGCACTAAAAAGTACATTGATTCTTTTGGCTCCCTGATAGACGATGGTGATAAAAACTTCCTCCAATCTATGAACGTGTCACTTCTTGTTGAATTCGACCTTCACAGGATCATCCAGTTAATTGCTCAAAATTTCCTTATTATTCTTTAAAGTGTTGTCTTGTACTAATTTGATTCATCCCATTTTCATAGTCTTTGCTTGATTTCTATCGCCTGGGTGACTAAGTTGATAAGATGCTTCCCTTAATTCAGAAGGGAAGATATGCTGAGAGGATGGAAAAGGACTTAAGGGAGGAGCTTCAGAAGGCAGTGCCAGTTGAGCAAGATAAGGGCCGAGAGTTGGATGATCTGAAAGCTATTCACAAAAGGCCTTGAAAGAGCTGGCCGAAAATAAGAAAGCTGAGAGAGATTCTTTAGTCAAGGAAGCTTTGGACGAGGCAAAGGAACAACTCGTGGATGAGTTTAAAGAGTCTGATGAGTTTGGGGGTTATGAATTTGAATACCTTGAAAGAGGGATAAAAACTATCGATCGATGGGCCACTCTAAAGCATGTTTTCGCCGGGATTCTAACCCCCAGAACTTTTAAGGCCTTGATTTCAATGACCCCTGCTCGGGACTGCCATGGTCGATGTAGAGAAACCGATCGAGACTCTTGAGATTAGTCCTATGGAGAAAACTAAAAACATCGAAGATGTTGCCGAAGGTGGTGTCAACGAAAAAGGGGTCAATACTTAGATCCCTTCATAAAATGTCATCATTTCTCCTTTTGAGATTCCTCTTAAAAAGACCTAAGTTTAACTCTATTCTGGGCGGCAGTGTGTGGCCTTGTCAGCCCTTGTCTATCTGATGGAATATTTGAACAATTTTTGGTTTCTAATGATTTACTTTGTCTGTATTCTCCTTAATTATATTTTTTGGAAGAATTTTGTTAAATATTTGAATGATGAATGCTTACATTGTTTGTTCTTGTCATCTTCTCTTCTATCTCATATTTTCATATCTTAGCTTTGCACTATTTATTTGGCAAAATCTACTGATATTTAACAAGTAACCATAATTGAATGTCTTATAACCTGAGATTACTAGTCAATAATTTTCTTCTCACATATTGTCTCGTCCTTAGACGAGATAAATATAACCAAGTAAATGAAATGATTTTTTAAATTGGAATTCACCAAATTATGGTGTTATATCACAAGTCCCCTCTCGTCGTTTTGAGAGTGTATGGAAGAGAGCTACCTTGTCCTACATTGTCCTATCGACCGAGAGATATTTTCACCAAATTAATGATGCTAAGATAAACCATGATCAAATTTGAATTCACCAAATTATAATGTTATATCATAAGTCCCATTTCATCGTTTTGAGAGTGTAAGGATGAGAAATCTCGTCCTACAGGGTCGTTTAGACTGAGAGAGTCTGTCACCAAATTAATGATGTTAATGTAAACCATAATGAAATGATATTTTAATTTTCTTTCACCAAATTATAATGTTTAATCATACGTCCCCTAACATTGTTTTGAGAGTGTATGGACACGACATCTCATTCCACACTGTCATCTTAGCCGAGAGAGTTTTTACAATCAAAGATGATATTATCACATTGATTCCCCCTCTCGGTATTATTGAAAATCTATGGACAGGGTTAGCCTCTTTCAGATTGTCATGTCACCGAGAGTGTGTTAATGTTACTTCACCACATAAGTGATGTTCTATAGCTTAGGATAAACTGAAACATACAATCTGAAATATTCATACAACAAGAATGGGAGAGAACACTTGTAATTTTTCATTCCTAACTTTTCTTCTCGTACAATAATAGAAGAAACTTAAACAATGTCCTACTGATTCTTCTTCTTTAGATGATCGGCATTCCAAGGATTGGAGAACGGATCTCCCTCCAAATTCTCAAGCTGATATGTGCTAGGAACTACCTCTTCTGTTACCCTATAGGGACCATGCCTATTATGATGGAGTTTATTTGACTATTGCCAAGCCTTTTTCAAAACCATGTCTCCTATTACTAGTGGCCTAGCCTTCACTCCTTTGTTGTAAAATCTAGTAGTTCTTTACTGATAAGCTACCTATCTAACCTCTGCATCTTCTCTCCTCTCTTTAATGAGATCCAGATCCAACCTCCTTTCTTTGACATTTGCTTCTGGGTCGTAGGTCATAATCCTATGGCTTGGGAGTCCAATTTCTATAGGCATCAATGCCTCTTATCCGTAGGCAAGCATGGAAGGGGTATCTCCCATCAGAGTTCTCTTTGTCATCTTATAGGCCCATAAGACAACATGCACTTCATCGGTCCAAAGACCCTTGGCATCTTCTAACTTCTTCATTATCCCATCCAGTATCGTTCTGTTAGTCACCTCTATTTAACCATTTTCCTGGGTTGGCCTAGGATTGAATAAAACTGCTTGATGCCGACCCTTTTATAGTAGGCCTCTAAAGATCAGTTCTTAAACTTTTTTCATTGTCTGAGATTAGGGCATGAGGTAGATAATATCTATAAATGATGTTCCTCCAAATAAAATTGTAGATCTTTATCTCGACAATGGTTATCATGGCCTTTGCCTCAACCCATTTGGAGAAGTAATCGATTGCCATGATGAGATACCTATAGTTGTCAGTTGCCTTGGGTATGGGTCATACCAAATAAATTCCCCAAACAGTAAACGACCAGGGAGAGGTAATAGAAGATAAAGGCTAGTGAGGGATGTAGGCAAACCTCTGACATTTTTCACATCTCTTAACATAACTGGACGCCTCCCTAGCCAAGGTCGGCCACCAATATCCCTGGGTGACCACCCTTTTCACTAAGGATTTCCCTCCTATATGACTAGAGTAGTAACCTTCATGTATATCTTTCAAAATGTACTCCCCCTCTATTGGATGGAAACATCGGAGTAAAGGGAGAGAAATCCTTTCTTTTATAGAACACTCCCAATGATTGAGAATTTATCTGCTTTGTACCTGAGCTTCTTTCTTTCTATCTTTGAGTTTAGTAGTTCAACATCTTTTATATATTGAATGAGAGGATCCATCCAAGATTCTCCTATCTCAAGGCTTAAGCAGAACTCAACCATGTTGTCTTATACTTCAATGGTTGACCGATGTAGAATCTCGACATGAATCGACCTTCTTATCTCAATTTTAGTTATTGATGCTAGTCCCTCCAAGGAATCAACTTGGTCATTGTCTAGCCGAGGGATCCTTTTAAGCTTTATCTCATTGAAGTTCTTCAGTATTGCTTTTCCCCTGGATAGATATTTGGCCATCCTTTCATCCTTAGCCTCGAAAGCTTCTAGGACTTGGTTTACTACCACTATAGAATCACTATAAAATAATAATTGACTTACATTAAGTGCTTTGGAGAAGGAAAGATCAGTTAGAAGGGCCTCGTATTCAGATTCATTATTGGATGCCTTGAACTTGAATCTCAAAACATACTCTATATCAGTTCCATCTGGAGAGAACATTATCAAGCCATCTCCACTCCCCGCCTCACAAGAAGAACCATTAATAAAAAGGCTCCACACAGGCCCTTCTTTAGAAATGTTTCCCTCTTCCAACGCTCCATTATTGAATACAAATCTTTCTTCATTATTCTTAGCCAAAATTCTCCTGACCGTACTCATCTCATCCACAGCCGAGAAGGGACATGGTCTTTCTGGCTCATTTATTGGATTAACAATATCCTCTACATCGGCCTTGTCCCATGTAAAATCATCTACAAAATTAGCTAAAGCCTGCCCCTTGATGTCCATTTTCGGCTGATAGATGATGTTGAATTCTCCCAACTCTATAGTCCAGGTCATCAGCATACTCGATTTCTTGCGTTTATGGATGGCCTTCCTAAGAAGGGAGTCTATTAGAATGACCATTGAATGTTCTTAGAAGTATGGATTTATCTTCTTGGATGCATGAATGAGAGTATAAGATAATTGATCCATTTTTGGATACCTTTTCTCAGCCCCTTAAAGAGCATTGCTATTAAAATAGACATGCTTTTGGACACACTCATCGTCTCTCACAATTATTGCGCTGATGGCCTACCCAGACATGGCTAGGTACAAATACAATTTTTCTCCTTGGATAGGTCTTGACAACAAGAGTGGGGATCTGAGGTAGACTTTCAACTCCCGAAAGGACCTTTCACATTCCTCACTCCACTTTAAAGCTTTTCTCAGCACCTTGAAGAAGGGCACACACTTGTCTATTACCCTTGATATGAAACTATTCAGGACTGTAACTTGTCCAGTCAACCTATGGATGTCTTTTATGGTCTTAGGAGTCTTCAACTCCACCAAGGCTTTGATTTTTTCTCGGTAGCCTCTACCCCTCTCTGAATTACAATAAAACTTAAAAACTTACCTATCCCAACACTAAAGACATACTTCGAGGGATTTAGCTTCATTCGATATTTTTCCATCGTGTTGAAAATTCGCTCTAGTTTGGTCAGATACATCTCAAACTTGAGACTCTTGGTGAGCATGTCGTCAACGTATACCCCCATGTTCTCGCCTATCTGACCCTCGAGCATTTTACTCACCAGCCTATGGTTTGTAGCCCTGACGTTCTAGAGGTCTAAGGGAATTACCTTGTAGTAATACCTACCTTTGTTCATGATGAATGAGGTCTTCTCGGCATCGATAGGTTCCATGAATATTTGATTATAGACTGGGTAGGCATCCATAAAACTCATGAGTTCATGATCGACAGTGGCATCTACCATCATATTTATACTTGGAAGGGGATAGTTGTCTCTAGAGCATTTCTTATTCAGATATGTGAAACCAACACACATTCTCCATTTTCCATTGTCCTTTGGCACAATGATAACATTGGCTAACCACTCTGGGTAGATAACTTCTCTGATGAAGTCGGATTTCTCCAACTTCCTCACCTCATTTTTATCACCTCGTGTTTCTCCCTAGAGTAGATCCTTCGTTTCTGCCTTACTGGTTTAGCTCCCTTAGCCACGTTCAGTTTGTGGCATAGGATCTTTGGGTTAATTACCAGCATATCTTCGTGACTCCAATAAAAAATGCTTTGCCTCTTCCTCAAAAATTTAATCATCTCTTCTTTAATCTCTTTCTTTTTGGACTTATCGACTTGGACGGTTTTTTTTCTCATCCTCATTGAGGACGATGGATTCTACATCCTCATCCTCTTCACCCTTTTTTAGCTTCATCTCATCGCTAGGGTCGAGAGTGTCTATGTTGTAGGTAGTGGTGGCCCTCTTATGCACCTCTCTCTCCTCATCCGAATTGAAGTAGCATTCACATGCCTCAACTTGGTCACCTTGAACTTCCCGTACTCTATATGGAGTCGATAATTTTATCATTTGTTGAACTGTTAAAGGTACAACCTTAAACTCTTTAAGGGTTACTCGTCCCATAATTACATTGTAGGATGAATAGACGTTCTCGTCCATTATGAAAAAAATGATATTTTTTGTGAGAAATTTCGTCCAAGTGTTCCCCATTCTGACATTTTTTTCATAAATACCTAGAGGGTGTAAATTTTCTCCATTAAATACAATTAGTGGTTGATGATACGAGATGATCCTCTTCTTGCTTAATCCTAAGCCTTTAAAGCACTCCCAAAACATAACATTGGCCGAGCTTCCACCATCGACCAATATCCTAGGGACTTCATACCCATGTACTCCAGTTGTGATCACTATAGGGTCATCATGTGGGGCTAAGATCCCCTTCAAATCCAACCTTGAAAAGCCAACTACTAGAGTGTTCATGTCTACCCTCTCTCTCTTCTCTGGTTTTGAATTAACAACGGTCGAATTGACTACCTCCGGCTTTGGAAGGGATTTATCTTCTTAAATATAAGCATTATGGCCGTCTATAGCTTTACCACCACTAACCAAAGCACCACATATCATTTTCACATCACGATAAATATAATGTCTTCAACCCTTGTAATCAGTTATCTTCGATGGGAGGTCAGGGTCGGCCTCTTCATCATCGTCTGATTCATTGTCATCCGTATTCAATGGATCATTAGGTTTACACCCATCATCTCTTCTCTTTTGGGTGTTGTCTCGGACAACCCTCTTATCCACATTCTTTCTCAATTTCCTATGCTCAATATCTTTTTTATTAAATCTTTTAGTGCGAAGTATCTATCAATGGTATGGCCATGGTCCTGGTAGAATTCGTACCATTTACTTTTATCCCTCTTATGAGGAGGGGATTTCAACTTCTTGGGCCACCTAAGATATCGATCATTATTTATCTAATTCAGGATTTCTTCTGAGTTGACAGTTAGTGGGGCGTAGTCAGTGAACTTGTCGTCTGCTGACCTCTTCTTTCCGTATATTACCTTTCACTTTTGAAACTTACGTCCATTATTTTCTCCATTCTCATCGTGTCCCTTAGAAGCTATTTCCTCTTCCACATATCATGACCTTCCCGGTTGTAGCCAGGAGTTCAACCATGGTTTTTGGAGGATCTAGTGTGTCATATTCTTCTTGGGCTTCTATTCAAAGAAAAAACTATGTATAAACCTCTCTGCGAACTACTTGAAATTTTTAATAGAGTTTTTGGAGAGAGAGGTGAACCACACATGAGAAACTCCTATAAGTGTGCTGGAGAAGGCCAACATCTCATCTCATCTGAGATCAAGTAAATATCGACTGCAGATTAATATAGCTTAATATGATGGACAAGGTTATTGCTCCTATCGTATTTCGGTGTTACTACTGGAGGCTTGAACTTAGCTGTGGTTGGATAACTTATAATATTTGCAACAAAGGGTGAGCCTTCAGTGTAACCCCTCTGTAAGGGGTCTCAGCTCATTAGTATATCCCGATCTTGTCCTCCAACCATTATGTGGAAATATTCTAAGGCTTATTAGCCGTATCTGCTATCTCTCCGTCATCCGGAATAATATTATCTCCAACCCTTTCTCTCTCGACTGGGCTAATTGAGGTCTCCCTATCTGCCATTGTTTATTGGTTGTTGACCTCACGTTGTTACTCCTCTCAGCCTCATGAGGGCCTGCGATCGTCACATCTATCGTTCCTTTTGGAACCAGTAACACTTCTAGATCTGGAGAGACAATTTCTCAATTCACCTCTTGAGCCCAATCTATTAAAGGTTGACACTCTGTTTAGTCTATCCAAAGTTGATGCCCTTGGTTGGCAGTCTCGGCTCGGCCTTTGACTATATTCTCTACTGGGTTGAATATGACATTCTCTGTCTCAAAAAATTCGATAAGTCTCTCAATATCCAATATCGTCCTCCTCATCACAGTGGTCGTCCTTGTATTCTTGACCAAACCTCCCCAGGTGAAAACACCTAGGGTCGACCACTTCTTTACATATTTGTTGAGGAGGGAGATCTTTATGCGAAGCCTGGGGTGGTCCCCTAATTTTCGGATCCGGGAGGTCTTCTCTGGTGATCAGAGTTATCATCTCATCTCTAGTGCCAAGGGTCTTGTCAGGATGTTCGAACTAAATGCGACAACTTGCATTTAGATTTTTTATTATCTGGCTTCCAATGACTGTAGCGTCGCTTCCACCTCAACCATTTTTGAATGAAGTGGGGCTTGGTTATAGCTTGGACCAATGCCCGGAGGCAGTTCAGAGGCCATATCTATGGTGTACTGGAAGAGCTAAAAACTGGAGGAAATCTTGGGAATCTCAACAAGAACTCTTTTAATGGTGATACAGGTCGACTTAAGCGGAGTTGGATTACCACCAGATAATTTGACGAAGGCAAGCTAAGTAACAAAGAGGAAGAAGATAGACTACGTTCCCACGGGTGGCGCCAGATTGATGGTGACAAGTACAATATCACCAAGTCAATGTAAATATATTAGATCAATCGAGTATAACAGTGGAGTATGAACAAATATATAAATGTATAAGGAAATGAGGCAAAGAGAATAAAGACAACAATATTAGTGGTTCAGCCTATTCAGGCCTACTTTGTGTGTACTTGAGCATATTTCACGATAAAATGGCTCTAATGGCCTTGTGATACAAGTCACTTAACTTTCTCTCTCGACAGTAATTTAGATAGAGGTTCAGCTAGGGTTTCAAATTCATATCCTCCTTGGGGTAGAAGAAGGTGAGTATTTATATGGTTCAGTTGGTGCAGTGTGCAACCCATGCACGCACTAGGCATGCATTGTATATTGTATCCAATAATCAGAATCCACATGTCCTTGTCACGAGTAGATTATGATGATGAAATATCACTCACACGTGAGAGAGATGATGTTGCAACAATTTTATCCACGTGGGGTACTCTGCCACGTGTGCTCTATCCCACGTTCTCTACGAGGTGTCAAATGTGTCCTGCTATGAGGGTGTCGGCCTAGATGAGTACGACACCTCCAATGAGGCGGTTGTATAAACAAAGGTGGAATAATGGTCTCGGTTAATGATAGTATCAGGTCGAGATGAGTCTGAGGCGTGATTGTGTCCTAGATAGGTCTCTTCTTACAGAAGTACGAGATGAATCCAATTATATATGTCATGTGTTGCGGAAAGGTCTCAGCCCACTGATGAGACCAGGCCAAGGTTGCGCAAGTTGGATCCCTTATAAGAAGTTTGTTCTGAAATGTCAGCTTCAGTCTAAGGGGGAGACGAGGATACACTTAGGCATATCAATTATTTACACATATAAGCATATATGTACATACATTATCCAATGTATAACAAAAAAAAATGAAATGGTTTGTATAAAAAATTAAAAGAATAGAAGACAAGGATATAGTTGCTTAATAGGTAGGGTAATGGATGAAAATGCCAAGATAGGTAGTTGGATGAAGAGGAAAAAATCCCATCGTAGACAAGGGAGCTAGAGGGAATTAAAAAAATCCTAGGTGGCCTATACCTGGCTAACTAATTTACTTAAAAATTAACAAAATCCTTGTAACATGTCATAATTCAATTTCTATTAAACATTATATTTTTACCGGTTGAATTGTACCAAATTTTAGTATCATCTAGTAAAATTATTTTTCTACAATTTTAAATGTAAAAGAAAATTATATAAGACATAAATACAAATACCATTCACATAATAGACATAACTGCTACTATTCCATTTCCAAACACATTGGTTGCTCGAAAAATACCCAACCCGGGAATTCATCAGAATCGATTTATGTCGAAGCTCAAGTAAGAAAAGCACACCTAAAAAGTCCTTATATTGTAATAACTTTGATCTTTACAGCCAACGACTTCCTTGGGGGGGCTCATATGACATACCGAGATATCTTTGAGTAGCGAAGCCATTCATGAGTAAAGGATCAATCTCAGGAGATTCGTCCCCACACGTGTTGTGTTCTCCATTTCTAGGTTCCATAATGAATTTATATAGATAATCATATGGTTAACACAACTGTTGTGACCCCATAATCAAAATCTAATAGTGTTGACTAAAACTTTAAAATAATTTAAAAAAGTTTTAATAGAACCTACATACTTCGACCATGAGCCTCTTTTCATACTAGCCAATATTATCTCTCCACCATAGTAACTTGCACAACCCCTGGTCTCGGTATCCACTAATATTAATAAGAACGTGACACGCCAACATGAAGAGATTTTTGTTGAATATAAAATTTCTCTTGAAGATAAGAAATTGACATAATATTTTAACTCACGTTGAAAAATCTCAAAACTTTAACCTAGTATTTTTCGAGTTCTAAAATAAAGCCAAAACCAAAAGGAGGATATAAATAATATCCTTATAGTAAAACCTATCATCATTACATGTATAGGTGGGATTTTTTTTTAAGTGAAGTTTGTCATATCACATATTTTTTTCCAAATGACACTCAGGGGGTCCAAATAAAATGAAGGAGTCGAAGCTATAAATTAAAGGAAGCGCAAAGCTTCAAGAAACTAGTTACTTCTTCTCTGCTTTGAATTATTGAAAATAGATTGAATTTCTAAGCTATCACTTTTACCATTAGTACCAAGTACATCTTACATTATTGCCATAGTGAATAGATCCTTTGAGAGGATGAACCTCAAAAAGTCCCTGTAAGGACATGATTTACACTCCATAAGTTTTTTTAGGTTGATTTTACGACAAAAAAAAAAATTATTTTAATGTTTTTGTGTTGAGTATGTTGAGTTTTAATTGCACACAATTGAAGAAAAATCCAAAGCATGACAATTGACGAAAGACAATCGGAGATTTGGTAATGTTTACAAGTTTTGTATTTCCTTTGGTTATCTTTTGAGTAAGGAATTGGCAAGACAAAACTTGATTTTAAAAGTGAGTAATATATATACTTATTTTACAAGGGGCCTAGAAAAATAAGATCTCGTTCGAATGAGATTTTCTTGAATGAAAGAAATTTTATTTGATGTCATATTTTTACAAAACAAATGGTCTT
Source organism: Sambucus nigra (assembly GCA_949130495.1). Taxonomy (NCBI): domain Eukaryota; kingdom Viridiplantae; phylum Streptophyta; class Magnoliopsida; order Dipsacales; family Adoxaceae; genus Sambucus; species Sambucus nigra. The sequence goes on from OX422207.1 coordinate 726,899,084, forward strand.
TGTAAGATAAACTACTCCATACGAGAGGACCTCGCGAGAAGTAAGTTTCATATGAGAAAGATTATTTAATTCAAAGAGACCTTGTAATATTAAAACTTTTCATTAAATTATCTCGAATGAAAGAGACATCATTCAAACGTGAGATCTTGGCTCGAGCAAGGGCCTTAAACCTTGGAAACCATGTTTAATTCAAGTTTTTTTACTCAAAAGTATAAGTAACTTTGTAAACGCATCTTTCAAAGTACAAAGCCTAACTTTACAAAAAACCTTGAAGGGTTTTGATAGAGTAATTAATCTTCTACAGTCTTCTACATCAAGAGAAGAATTATATGAGAAATCTTGTAAGTGATTATCACCCTGGACTATCTGTGGGAAAATCGTCTAGAGATAATATAAGTGGATATCGATGCCTTAGAGGTTATGAAAATTGTTCCTATACTAATTAACAATCACTAGTATGAGAAGAAGCAAAGGATCAGAGCACAAGGGTGTGACGACGTAGGTGGAAATTTTGTCATTTGTGTAAGTTGTGTATGTGTTCTTAAGTCCTATACCCATCAATTTAGCACTAGTGGACTCAAATTTGGGTTGGGGGTAATTAATTAATTAAACTTAGAGCATTAGGCATATACATTTTCAACTAGTATCAGAGCTCTCTTTTGAACATGAATCCTTAGTGTATGTCTATTAAGGGTAAGTCTATTACACATCGGCATATATTCGATAGTAGGAACTACATGTACTAGAGAGTGCATAATAGATTTTTTTAATAATCCCTATATGAGATGGTATGGTTAACTGTAGTTAGGGGTGGAAATTCCTAATGACTAAGTAAAGGAATATTGTTGCCCTTGAGCTTGAAGATTCTTAGTCTAAAGAGGAACATATGTTAGAAAATTGCAACCATAAGGAGATTAATGTGATTTTATATGGAGACACCCAATAAGAGATCCATCATATCTCTACATACACTATGTACAATGAGGTTTGGGACCTTCTGTAGCTCACCCATTAGGGCACCAATACCATTTGGGTCTTAAAGCTCCAATATCTTGCTAACCGGTTTGAGTTGTTAAAGAATATAAAAAATGAGAGATCTCAATGGGTTTTATGCCAAAATTTTCAACATCATCAACTAACTTTTATTTGGTTAGAAGATCCCAAACCCTAGGGTTGTTAATAAAATCCCTAGGTCACTACCACTTAGGTTCTTTCCCCATGTCTCATCCCTAAACATAATTGGTGGAATAGATGACATGAGCGTATAAGAACTTATATGATCCGTCCAAAACTTCGAGTTAGAAAAATATCCACTTGATAAGAAAGGCATATTTTAAAAACTCACAAGGCCGAGTCTTCTAATTCTAACATGATTGGGAGTGAAGAATAGGATTTAACCTAATTGGACAATAAATTAAAGAAAAATATTAAACGTAATAAATTTTGTATTCCTAAAATGGTTGGGATAAAAAAGGTCAATAAGGTAAGAAAATATTCCAAGAATCAATGGAAAAAAATGGGAGGTAGAAAAGGATTCGGATAGATGCTTCGAATGTCAAGGTGTTGGCTATAGGTCATTTGATTGTCCCACTAAATGAAGGAGTAAGGGCAATAAGAAATTGAATTCCAATCCAAGTGATAGTGACTTGGGATCCATGAGTGAATCTCTAGGCTAATGAAATTTCACCACATTTACTTATATCGAACATATGACTAGTCCCAAGCCATTATTCATTAAATATAAGGTTGAAAATAATGGTGTAGAGTCCCATTCCAAGACCTGTCAAGGTTTTTAGTTCATTGAGGAGTCTAAGAAGGTAGAGTTTGACCTTGAAGTGAGATTCGAAAAGTTAGGAAAAATTATTCTAGAACCATCCCAATCCTTAAAGTACAAGGTCGAACTTGGAAAAACCATTCAAAAACGTCTACTCGCAAAGTTGAGATCTTATTTGTTAAAAAGTCAAATAAGACTCCTATGCCCACCCCACCTAGGAACACTTCTAAGACTAAGAAGGTGAAAACCCCACAACCATATGTTTAAATATATTGTCATAGGAAGAATAACCTTATACACTTATGTTTTAATCTTATAAAAGTGACTACAATGTCTAAAACAAACTAATTCACTACCCAAAGTTTGGAATCGAACCATATAGGTCGAAGGATTAGGAATTTCATTAGATAAGTTAAAGTTGTGACTAAATCAATGAAGTATTTAGGTTTACATTCTAATACGAAGGAAACTCCTAGGGATAGAACCATACCGGTCACCAACCCTATATTCCCATTGTTAGATGTATAAAGATTAGATAATTTGATTTAGTTGCACAATTGGTTGACAAGCTTAATGTTTCTGACTATTTTTCTTTGGATACACATCACTCTGAACTTATAATAGGTAAATTTTTCTCTTTTCATAAGTGAGTTTTTTGTTTTGCTCCATAGACTAGGTGTGCCTATTGTTAATTATTTTTCTAGTCTTAGTGAGAGTATTATTCAAATCTTGGATTATTTTACTTCATTATTATTTATATCCTCGATTAGATGTGTATTATTTTATTTTTCATATTTTGTTTGAAAAATAAATAAACAAAACATATTTTTGTTTAAGTCTTCTGAGATTTTTTTTTTGTTTTATAAATGAGATGTATGTAAACATTTTGTTTCATTTTGAGTCATTTAAGAAAAAACAACAAGATTTTATGCTTTAATTTGTTTGGATAGCCAGTGTTGAGATGATTAAAAATTTTTGGAATACACAATGTGATATGCCCCAAATGTGCCACCTCGGCTCAGAGACATCAACCTCGACCGAGAACAAGGCCGGCGTTGCAAGGGCCTTGGATCAGTGACCAGCTGCCTCGGCCATAGCAGGGTCGGCCCTGACCGACACCACTACCAACCTCATCAGGGGATCAACATCTCGACAGTTCACCCAGGAATGACAACCTCGGTCGGGAGTAGGCCGAGGTTACAGGGAGCCATACTTTTACCAAAGCCAACCCCATTAGTTAGTCAACCGGAGTTTCGGGTATATTCCAGCTTAACCTCGGCCCCGATCGACCCTAATACCTATCCTCGGCTTCACTGAAGTCGAGGCCATGATGGCTCATCTCAGATTTGATAGGTAGCTAGACCTTACTAACCTCGGACTCTTCCAGGCCGAGGTTATGACCAAGCACGGAGGCCGAGCACTTATTGACATGTGTGAACAAGGACACGTGGACACAAATCAGTTATAAAAAATCATTCCCCCCACATGGGGGGAATATTTTATCATCACTCTCTACATGTGACAGGGACAGATGTCTTCATCATATTGGCTAGATCAACACACACATGCTCTTTACATGCATGGGGAGTACACTACACCCCCCAGACACTATAAATACTTCTCTTCTCCTTCTTAGAAAGGGACCCAAAATTAGCAACCCTAGCTAAAACTTTGTTCAAACACACAGTAGAAAGAGAAAGCTTGAGAGTTTGTATCCATGTCCATTAGAGCCCTCATACAGTGATACACACCATACACTTGCACAGTGGACGTAGGCCTAATTGGCTGAACCACTTATATTCCGGTGTGAATCCTCTTCTCCTCACCTCATTCTCTTATATTTTCTATATACGCGTGCTGCCATTGTTAACATTGAATTGAGCTCACAAACACATTGAAGGGTGGTGCTATTTCTAGCATCATCATTTTGGCGTCGTTTGTGGGAACCTGACTCTTCCTCTTCTTCAGCTTAACCTCACCGGGGACTCTGGTGGTGAACCCGGCACCACCCTTTGCGTGGAGCTATTTCACCATTGAAAAAGGTCCTTTAAGGTATTAATCTTATCTGCTACTCAAGCTCTTTAGTGTTAAGATATGGCACCAGAGGTACCATCGCCTCTTCTGTCGCCTGGTGCGGGAGGACCTAGTTCTAGCCAGGCACCACCTCAGTCCGAAATGGTGGGGGTAGCTGCAGCCTTGAGGTCTTTGGTTGCAACGCAACAAGCTATGCAGGAGCAGTTTGCACAGCTCAGCCAAACTATGATGAGGCCACCTGGAGTTTCATCGGAAATGATCACTCCGGCGGCTGTCCAGCCTCATCCTGACGGGAGGGGACCACCCCAGGCACCAATGAAGGACCAACCTGCCCCCCAACGGAGGAAGGACGTTGCTAACCCTAGGCGCTTGCGCCTAGGGAGGCAAGGAAACCCTTGCTCGGAGGACAGGTATGATGATCTAGAGGTCCCGGAAGAATATTGGGATCCGTATGAGGTTTCGAATAATACCGTACGCCCTCTTTAGCAGAGCCGAGGCTGCGACGGCCGAAGAGGTGAAGAGGCCCAACAACGAGGATCATATTTTGATCGATTGAGCAGGGGATCAGCCTTTGAGAGGTTGGTCCCAGTAAATGACCTAAGATAGAGGTTATCAAGGTCAAGGAGTGCAGTCATCTCGCAAAGAGGAGATGAAAAACGTTGTCCTCACTAAGGTCGACCTCATGCATGAAGAGGTAGAGACCAGGAGGAGGTCAATAGCCAACATTGCGCTGTGGTTGGGGAACCCTCAGTCAACCCCTTGGGGGTGGCTGGGGACAACCTCAGCCAGGCCGATGGAAGGAGACCATTGAATGACTCTATCCAACGTCTCGAGGAAAGGATAGGAGACCTCATTAAGAGCCGAGACCCATTGCAAAGAGTTTTCTCGGAGGGATCACCCTTTATGGCAAGGATAGTGAGTTTTCCAACCCCTGCTAAGTTCAAACCACCCGTGGTGTCTCCTAAGTATGACGGTAACACCAACCCTGTACATCACATTGAGATGTATCAATCAGCGGCGGACATCTACTCAATACTTGATGAGATGAAGTGTCGGGCCTTCTCCGGTACTCTGACAGGAGCATCACACGATTGGTTTACTTCTCTTCCGAAGAATTCAATTGAGAACTTCAAGGGCTTGGCTGAACGATTCATTCACAACTTCTACTTTGGGGTAAGACCTTAAAAGAAGACCAATCATCTACTGTATGCTAAGCAAGGCAAGGACGAGAGCCTAAGAGACTACATAGCCAAGTTCAACAAAGAAAAAATTGAGGTTGAAGATTATGAAGATAATATAGCCATGACCGCCCTCATAGGAGGTCTTCAGAAAGGGAAGTTGTTGTGAAAACTCACGGAAGACCCTCCTAGGTCTATGGTATAGCTACTGGCCACTGCGAGAAAGGTCATGAATACCGAAGAGGCAATGGCCGCCAAGTATGAGGATGAGAACCGCGGTAGTAGCGGGAAGTCCCAAAGAAAGAAAGACGGAAAGAAGAGGTCAACCGATGATAAGTTCGCTCACTATACTCTTTTAACTGTTAACTGTGAGCATATCCTCAATGAGATCAAGAATGATAGGACTCTAAGATGGCCGGAGAAACTGAAGTCCCCTCCACATAAGAGGAACAAAAACTTATGGTGCGAGTTCCACCAAGACCATGGCCATATGACAGACAGATGCTTCGCCTTGAAGGATGAGATTGAAAAGATGTTAAAGCCCGAAAAGTTAAGGAAGTATGTTGATGGCAAGGCTCCTAAAGGTGAAAGAGATGACCCTAAGAATAGGAGAAACGACAGATGCTGTGACGATGCCCCAGCTAGATGAGATAATGATTCAGAAGGAGATGATGAAGACGATTCGGACCTTCCGTCGAAAGATGACAACACTCCAGTGAAGAGGGTTGGCATGATCTCCTTTGGTGTTGACACCATATGCGGAGGACTTGCGGGAGGTGACTCTGAAGTGGCTGACAGAAAAGTTCATGTGGCAGAGGCCAAGTCAGTGGCCAAAATTGAAGTGGTGAATCTAACGTCTTCCAATATAGAATAGAAGAGAAAGAAGGTGGCACTACACCAAATCCTGTGAATGGTCACGCACAGTGGGTCATGGACCAAGTCCGCGACTAGTTGGTCGCGGACTTGGGCCGTGACCCATGCAATATTTTGCGTGACCATATTTATTATCACACTAAATTATCGATGCTCTAGAAGTTGTCACGGACCAAGTCCATGACCACAGTGGTCGCGGACTTGGGCCGTGACCAGGTCGTGACCAACTTGGCGCCAAACTCGCCCCAAAATTCCCTCCAAGCTTGGTCGCGGAGGGGTCATGGCCCAAGTCGTGACCCATGGCATGACGAAGAAGATAGTACACATTTTGGGGGTCACGGCTTAGGGCCGTGACAATTTCTTGGTGTGGGTCATGGCTATGGTCCGTGACCATACCTCATTCAAGCAATAGGGTTGACGAAAAAAGGTTGCGCATCACTGATTGAGGGTCACGGCTCTTGGCCGTGACCATTTGTTGGTGTGGGTCACGGCTATGGGTCTTGACCATGCTTCAATTCAAGGTCTGAAACTAGTCGCGCATGCGGGTCACGGCTATGGACCGTGACCATCCTTCAATTCAAGGTCTGATATTAGTCGCGCATGGGGGTCATGGCTATAGGCCATGACCATTGGATATTCATGTAGCAGCAGCAAGGAGGTTATGGGTTGCGAGGTGGGTAACGGCTGATGGCCTTGACCATGTAATTCCTAAAAAAATGCACTTTAACATTTGACCCCTTTCATTTTCGTTTACCTGCTTCTCTCTCTCTCTCGTCAAAAACAAAGATGTGGCTTCTCTCTCTCGTCAAACACTGGTGGGTTCTCTCTCTCTCCGCTGCCGCCCCCTGCTGCCACCGGTAAGGTTAGCTTACTTTAATTTCTATTTTGATTTGTTTGATGAGATACATATATTTGAATGAGGGTTATTGGTTTTTTTATTTCGGTTTCATGAGATACAATCATACATATCTGTTTTGATTTTTGTTTGATGAGATACAAATACATATACTTTAATTTCTGTTTTGTTCTTTTATGTGTGTAATTGTATGTGTATGTATGTATAGATTTATGTCGAAAAAATATTAGGGTTTAAGTAAACCCTAGATTGTATGTGTGTATGTATAGGTTATGTCAATAAATCCTAGATTGTATGTATGTATTTTTTTTGCCAAAATATTATTCAAAACTCTAGACATTATATTTTTTTTGACAAAATATAATTAAATGGATTTATAATAAGTAAAAAAAAATTACATCCGCCTTTTTGTGGGTTATATATATGCATAGATTTATGTCAACAAAATATTATGGTTTAAGTAAACCCTAGATTGTATGTGTGTATGTATAGATTATGTCAATAAATCCTAGATTGTGTGTGTATGTATTTTTTTTGACAAAATATGCTTGTCTTTTTTTTTGACAAAATATAATTAAATGATTATTTTGGCATACGAGTCGCAAACACGTGTGCACATTACTATAGTGAGATATTTTTGGCTTGGTTGTTGGATACTATAGTGCTCTTGATTTGCCTATGAAAAAGTATAGCACGTATCTTGCGATTAATGTGCATTTTTTTACGTTTATGTCAAGATATTAAGAGGCTACAACTTGACATGGAACAAATACAACTTGATTCCGTTCATTCATATTTTAACTTGACATGTATGTCATAATTCTGTTGATTTCATACAGTTCTGTTTTAGTTTGAGATTTTTTGTGATCAACTTGATTGGATATGTATTTTAAAACCTTAAAATGGCAGCGTAATAATCACAACTACATTGATATTAAGGCGAGTCAATTTCTCTGCAATGGTCCACATTAAACTAATTGGTAGCCGAATGGTGAAAACGTAAAACAACCACAAAACGGTTCGATAAGAGTCACTAACACCTCGCACGGGACCAATGTGATTCGTAGGAACCGACCGGGTAGTCACAGGGATCCCGATTTGAGTGTACGATATAAATTTGCAAAAAGTTAGACTTGAGAATAAAAAAGATGCCATCGAAGGGTGAAAATGTAAAACAAACACCAAACGGTCCCGTAAGAGTCACGAACACCTCGCACGTGATCAATGTAACTCGTAGGAACCTACCGGATAGTCACGAGGCTCCCGGTTGGAGTGTACGATGTTAATTTGAAAATAATAGACTTGAAGCATAAAAATATGCCATCGAAGGGTGAAAATATAAAACAAACACAAAACGGTCCGTAAGAGTCACGAACACCTCGCACGGGACCAATGTGACTCGTAGGAACCGACCGCGTAGGCACGGGGCTCCCGGTTTGAGTGTACAATGTAAATTTGAAAAAAATTAGACTTAAGCATGAAAACATGCCATCAAAGGGTGAAAATGTAAAACAGCCTTAAAACAGTCCCGTAAGAGTCACAAACCCCTCGCACGGGACCAATGTGACTCGTAGGAACCGACCGCATAGTCACGGGGCTCCCGGTTTGAGTGTACGACAGAAATTTGATAAAAAATAGACTTAAGCATGAAAACATGCCATTGAAGGGTGAAAACATAAAACAGCCTTAAAACGCTCCCGTAAGAGTCACCAACCCCTCGCACGGGACCAATGTGACTCGTAGAAACCGACCGCGTAGTCACGGGACTCCCGGTTTGAGTGTATGACATAAATTTGAAAAAAATTAGACTTAAGCATGAAAACATGCCATCGAAGGGTGAAAATGTAAAACAGCCTTAAAACGGTCCCGTAAGAGTCGTAAACCCCTCGCACGGGACCAATGTGACTCGTAGGAATCGACCGCATAGTCACGGGGCTCCCGGTTTGAGTGTACGACAGAAATTTGATAAAAAATAGACTTAAGCATGAAAACATGCCATCGAAGGGTGAAAATATAAAACAGCCTTAAAACGGTCCCGTAAGAGTCACAAACCCCTCGCACGGGACCAATGTGACTTGTAGGAACCGACCGCGTAGTCACGGGGCTTCCGATTTGAGTGTACGACGTGAATTCGCAAAAAATTAGACTTAAGCATAAAAACATGCCATCGAAGGGTGAAAATATAAAAAAGCCTTAAAACAGTCTAGTAAGAGTCACGAACACCTCGCACGGGACCAATGTAACTCATAGGAATAGACGGCGTAGTCACGGGACTGCTGATTTGAGTGTACGATGTAAATTTATAAAAAGTTATACTTAAGCATAAAAAACATGCCATCGAAGGGTAAAAATGTAAAACAGCCACAAAACGGTCCCGTAAGAGTCACGAACATCTCGTACGGGACCAATGTAAGTCATAGGAACCGGTCGTGTAGTCACGGCGCTCCCGGTTTGAGTGTAGGACATAAATTTGCGAAAAGTTAGACTTAAGCATCAAAACTTGCTATCGAAGGGTGAAAACATAAAACAAGCACAAAACGGTCTCGTAAGAGTCACAAACACCTCGCACGGGACCAATGTGACTCGTAGGAACCGACCGCGTAGTCACGAGGCCCCCGGTTGGAGTGTACGACGTAAATTTGAAAAAAAATAGACTTAAGCATGAAAACATGCCATCGAATGGTGAAAACGTAAAACAAACTTAAAACGATCTCATAAGAGTCACAAACCCCTCGCACGGGACCAATGTGACTCGTAGGAATCGATCGGGTAGTCATAGGGATCCCGGTTTGAGTGTACGATATAAATTTGTAATATCGACCGGAGATTGGGTTTTTTCTGTTGGCTTGCTGCGCCGGCCAGAGCTTGCGGTGGTAAGATCTATTTTGAAAACCATCTAATACCTAATAATAATCTAGTTTTAATATGTAGCTTGTTTGATTTTGAATATTTCTATAGATGGTTGTGAATAACGCTATTGAACGGATTGATAAATTTAGTACACACTCAAATATTGTTCCTGAACTCCACTTTATTCCTTTTTCTTTCAATTACTTCTAGTTACGTATTTCATTTTTGGGAAATATGGATCGAAGGTAAGAACATGAAGTTAGGGTTTTAGGTATTATTTGTGTGGAACTCCAATTTAATTGATGGATTTGGATTTAGATTAGTGAAGATTTTATGTGAGAATTCACCTCTATTATGTTTATTATAGTTTTTGAGATTTAATTGTGGAGAATTGATGATTTCAATTAAGTGTGGCCACTAGACTGTTATTATGATTGCACTTTAATTTATTGTGCATTCCGAGTATAATCCAATTAAGTGTGGCCACTAGACTGTTATTATGATTACAGCTATGATTCTATGAGTCAAATTAGCTACAATCAGTTTGATCTCTTATCCCTGTACAACCATGTTCATATTGTTTTGGTTCTAAACAATATTTGTTTTCTTTTTTTCAAGGTAAATCAAGAGCCTTCGGGGCTTTTAATATGGTTCTAGTTTTAAGCCTCGGGCCTGTGATCAATAGTTATTGTGTAGATTACATATGAACCTTTTTTCTTTGTACTTTAAATGGTTTAGATCATTTGTTTTTGGAATAAGACTAGCTGTGACTTGTATTATTGTTACTACCCTATTTATAGCTAAGAAATCCTAATTTTGATTAAAAGACCACTTCTAATAGATAACTGCCTAATTCTGATTCGCTAGAAAAGAATAACTGGGGATCTGATGTAACAGTGGGACCTATTAGCAGGGATGATTGTGCGGAAATGAATGACATCATATAGGCTAAGGATATGCTTCATCTATTGGATAGAAAAGTTATTGGAAGCTCCATGAGCAGCATATATGCAACCTGTATATATGCCTATATGCTGCATATATGCGCCTGCATATATGCAGCATATATTCAGCATATATGCAGGAGCATATATGCAGCATATATGCATATATGCAGGCTGCATATATGAAAACATATATGCATCAGCATATATGCATTCTCTATGGATTGGTTTACATATTGAAAGCAAGCGGATCGAGGTTTACATATTGCCTACTTGGATTGGATTTCATTTATTTTTTAATTTTACATTTTTTATTCGTGGAATGATGTTATCAAATTATTGTTGATGACTCATTTCACACTATTCAGGTAATTCCTATTGAGGTAATTCCCATTGAGGTCTCTGTATTCTTTGGTAATGTAGGTAAAAAGCTTGGGGTTCTCTTTTAGGATAGCAGTTGGCAAAAAGAGACATTACAGTGGCATGCATTGATTAGAGGTGAACGTCATTTCACATTCTAAATATACCTTCTTAGACAAAATAAATACAGTTGCTTTAATACTCATAGAAATTCCTGACCACTAACTTCCTTATTAACCATGGCCAAAAATTTAAATGATATATTTTGTTAAATGATATATTTTGGGTACAAGTTAAACAAGACCAGTATTTCCAACAAATATAGTGGCGCAGTCGCGGTTCTCCAGGTTTGAGAATACGACGATAATTTGCATATTTCTGGACTTAGGATTAAAAACATGGCATTAGAGGGTGAAAACTCGAAACAGCCCCCGAACCTCCCAGTGGGTGGCACCAACACCTCCCACGGGACCAATGTAACTCGTAGGAATGGACCTCACAGTCGCGGGTCTCCCGATTTGAGAATACGACGATAATTTGCATATTTCTAGACTTAGGCTTAAAAACATGGCGTTAGAGGGTGAAAACTCGTAACAGCCCCTGAACGTCACCGTGGGTGGCACCAACACCTCCCATGAGACCAATGTAACTCGTAGGAACTGACCACGCAGCCGCGGGACTCCCGATTTGAGAATACGACAGTAATTTACATATTTCTAGACTTAGGCATAAAAACATGGCCTTAGAGGGGGAAAACTCGAAACAACCATCGAACATCCCCGTGCGTGGCACAAACACCTCCCACGGGACCAATGTAACTCATAGGAATTGACCATGCAGTCGCGGGTCTCTCGATTTGAGAATACGACGATAATTTTCATATTTCTAGACATAGGCTTAAAAACATGGCGTTAGAGGGTGAAAACTCGAAACAGCCCCCGAACCTCCCCGTGGGTGGCACCAACACCTCCCACGGGACCAATGTAACTCATAGTAATGGACCTCGCAGCCGCGGGTCTCCCGGTTTGAGAATACGATGATAATTTACATATTTCTAGACTTAGGCTAAAAAACATGGCGTAAGAGGGTGAAAACTCGAAACAGCCCCCGAATCTCCCCGTGGGTGGCACCAACACCTCCCACGGGACAAATGTAACTCGTAGGAACTGACCTCGCAGCCGCGGGTCTCCCAATTTGAGAGTACGATGGTAATTTTCATATTTCTAGACTTAGGCTTAAAAACATGGCGTTAGAGGGTGAAAACTCGAAATAGCCCCTGAACGTCCCCGTGGGTGGCACAAACACCTCCCACGGGACAAATGTAACTCGTAGAAACTCACCACGCAGTCGCGGGTCTCCAGGTTTGAGAATACGACGACAATTTGCATATTTCTATACTTAGGCTTAAAATCATGGCGTTAGAGGGTGAAAACTGGAAACAGCCCCCGAACCTCCTCGTGGGTGGCACCAACACCTCCCACGGGACCAATGTAACTCGTAGGAATGGACCTCGCAGCCTTGGGTCTCCCGGTTTGAGAATACGACGGTAATTTGCATATTTTAAGACTTAGGCTTAAAAACATGGCGTTAGAGGGTAAAAACCCGTAACAGCCCCCGAACGTCCCCATGGGTGGCACCAAGACCTCCCACGAGACAAATGTAACTCGTAGGAACTGACCACGCAGCCGCGGGATTCCCGGTTTGAGAATACGATAGTAATTTGCGTATTTCTAGACTTAAGATTAAAAACATGGCGTTAGAGGGTGAAAACTCGAAACAGCCCCCGAACGTCCCCGTGGGTGGCACCAACACTTCCCACAGGACCAATATAACTCGTAGGAACTGACCCCACTGCCGCGGGATGCTCGGTTTGAGAATACGACGATAATTTGTATATTTCTAGACTTAGGCTTAAAAACATGGCGTTAGAGGGTGAAAACTCGTAACAGCCCCCGAACATCCCCGTGGGTGGCACCAACACCTCCCATGAGACCAATGTAGCCCGTAGGAACTGACCACGCAGCCGCGGAACTCCCGGTTTGAGAATACGACAGTAATTTGCATATTTCTAGACTTAGGCATAAAAACATGGCCTTAGAGGGGGGAAACTCGAAACAGCCACCGAACATCCCCGTGGGTGGCATAAACACCTCCCACGGGACCAATGTAACTCGTAGGAATTGACCATGCAGTCGCGGGTCTCTCGATTTGAGAATACGACGATAATTTTTATATTTCTAGACTTAGGCTTAAAAACATGGCGTTAGAGGGTGAAAACTCGAAACAGCCACCGAACGTCCCCGTGGGTGGCACAAACACCTCCCACGGGACCAATGTAACTCGTAGGAACTGACCTCCCAGCCGCGGGTCTCTCGGTTTGAGAATACGACAGTAATTTGCATATTTCTAGACTTAGGCTTAAAAACATGGCGTTAGAGGGTGAAAACTCGAAATCGCACCCAAACGTCCCCGTGGGTGGCACAAACACCTCCCACGGGACCAATGTAACTCGTAGGAACTGACCACGCACCCGCGGGTCTTTCGATTTCAGAATACGACGGTAATTTGCATATTTCTAGACTTAGGCTTAAAAACATGGCGTTAGAGGGTGAAAACTCGAAACAACCCCCGAACGTCCCCGTGGGTGGCACAAACAACTCCCACGGGATTAATGTAACTCGTAGGAACTGACCCCGCTGCCGTGGGACGCCTGGTTTGAGAATACGACGGTAATTTTCATATTTCTCGACTTAGGCTTAAAAATATGGTGTTAGAGGGTGAAAACTCGAAACAGCCCCCGAACGGCCCAGTGGGTAGTACAAACACCTCCCACGGGACCAATATAACTCGTAGGAACTGACCGCGGAGCCGCGGGTCTCTCGGTTTGAGAATACGATGGTAATTTGTATATTTCTAGACTTAGGCTTAAAAACATGGCGTTAGAGGGTGAAAACTTGAAACAGTCCCCGAACGTCCCTGTGGGTGGCACCAACACCTCCCACGGGACCAATGAAACTCGTAGGAACTGACCCCACAGCCACGGGCCTCTCGGTTTGAGTATATGACGGTAATTTGCATAAATCTAGACTTAGGCTTAAAAACATGGCATTAGAGGGTGAAAACTCAAAACAACCCCCGAATGGCCCCGTGGGTGGCACCAACACCTGCCACTGGACCAATATAACTCGTAGGAACTGACCCCATAGCCGCGGGTCTCCCGATTTGAGAATACGACGATAATTTGCATATTTCTAGACTTAGGCTTAAAAATACGGCATTAGAGGGTGAAAACCTAAAACACCCCCTGAATAGCCCTGTGGTGGCACCAACACCTCCCACAGGACCAATGTAACTCGTAGGAACTGCCCACACAGCCGCGGGACTCCCAATTTTAGAATACGACGATAATTTGCATATTTGTAAACTTAGGTTAAAAACATGGCGTTAGAGTGTGAAAACCCAAAATAGACCCCGAACGGCCCATTGGGTGGCACCAATACCTCCCACGGGACAAATGTAACTCGTAGGAACTGACCGCCCAACCGCGAGACTCCCGGTTTGAGAATACGACGGTAATTTGCATATTTCTAGACTTGAGCAAAACATGGCGTTAGAGGGTGAGATCTCGAAACAGCCCCCGAACGTCCTCGTGGGTGGCACCAAACCCTCCCACGGGACCAATGTAACTCATAGGAACTGACCCCATAGCCGCGGGTCTCCCGATTTGAGAATACGACGATAATTTGTATATTTCTAGACATAGGCTTAAAAATATGGCGTTAGAGGGTGAAAACCCAAAACAGCCCCCGAACGGCCCCGTGGGTGGCACCAACACCTCCCACGAGACCAATGTAACTCGTAGGAACTGACCGCGCAGCCGCGGGACTCCCGGTTTGAGAATACGACGGTAATTTGCATATTTCTAGACTTAGGCTTAAAAACATGGCGTTAGAGAGTGAAAACCCAAAACAGCCCCCAAACGATCCCGTGGGTGGCACCAACACCTCGTACGGGACAAATATAACTCGTAGGAACTCACCACGCAGTCGCGGTTCTCCAGGTTTGAGAATACGACGACAATTTGCATATTTCTGGACTTAGGCTTAAAAACATGGCGTTAGAGGGTGAAAACTCGAAACAACCCCCGAACCTCCCCGTGGGTGGCACCAACACCTCCCACGGGACCAATGTAACTCATAGTAATGGACCTCGCAGCCGCGGGTCTCCCGGTTTGAGAATACGATGATAATTTACATATTTCTAGACTTAGGCTTAAAAACATGGCGTTAGAGGGTGAAAACTCGTAACAACCCCCGAACGTCCCCGTGGGTGGCACCAACACCTCCCACGAGACCAATGTAACTCGTAGGAACTGACCACGGAGCCGCAGGACTTTCGGTTTGAGAATACGACAATAATTTGCATATTTCTAGAGTTCGGCATAAAAATATTGATATGTTGATAATTTTAACTCATATATGCAATTTTTCAGCTTGATTTAATTTTTTGTAAAACTACTTGGTTACTGATATTTTTTCTTATATATACTATCATTTGTAGGATTTTTGCACGCGAAACAAATGGAGGAGGCAATGGTTCACAACATGAAGATTGTTTATATGTTGTGGACATTCAGGATTTTGTTTTTTATGTGTTATAATCGTGCGGGCTTTTATTGTTTAGTTTTATGGCCGTGTGTGCTTTTATAATTTGATTGTTGAATTTTATGGCCGTGCGGGCTTTATAATAAGCAGATTTTACATTTACAGGGTTTGGAATGTCAAGAAAATAGAGGAAACTCTACCCAATTTTTTTTTGGTCTTTGAATTATTAAGACGTGTAATATTTTTTAGTTTGTATATATATTTGTTTATTAACAACGTTCTCGATTCGCAATTTGTGATTTTTTTTATTGTTTTGCCAATAATAAATATTTGTAACACCTCGTACGCGTCCAACGTTACACGTAGCAACCGACGTTGCACTCACAGGAATCCCAATTTTAGGATTGGAACAAAATAATACATTTTTTTAAAATTATAGCTAAATATGGTCATGGAATTTGTCCATGACCATTTTTATTTTTTTCGTCGCGCATAAAAATGGTCGCGGCCAAAGTCCGTGACCATTTTTTTCTTTTTTTCGTCACGGTTGTGGGTCACGGACTTGGGCCGCGACCATTTTTTTTATTTTTTTGTCACAGTTGTGGGTCGCGGACTTTTGCCGCGACCAATTTGTCACGGATGAGGGTCGCGACCAAATTTTTTTTAATTTTTTTGTCACAGTCGTGGGTCGTGGACTTTGGCCGCGACCAATTTGTCACGGTTGTGGGTCACGGATGAGGGCCGTGACCATTTTTTTTAATTTTTTTTATCACGGACGTGGGTCGCGGACTTTGACCGTGACCAATTTGTCACGGCTGTGGGTCACGGATGAGGTCCGTGACTCGTCATGGTATGGGTCACGGCCCAAGTCCGCGACCATCTTTCATGACCCCTCTCGGCCGTGACCATTTTTTGGTCACGAACTTGGGCCGCGACCCACGAAAATGGTCACGGCCCGAAATGGTCACGGCCCAAGTCCGCGACCCATAGTTTTGGTCAGGGATTTTGGCCATGACCAATCGCGAGTTTTGGTGTAGTGTGGACATAGACACCCTTATAGTTGGGTTCTACCGACTTGACTTCAAAGGTATATTAGACCCACATGATGACCCTTTGGTAATAACAACAAGGGTGCATGGATCCGAGGTGCAGAGGATCCTCGTAAACGGGGGGAGTTCAGCAGACGTGATGTTTTGTCCTTGCTTCAAGAGCCTAGGTCTTAGCAAAGCAAGGCTGGTACCCTATCATCATCCTTTAATGGGCTTCAGCAGTGAAAAGGTCCACCCATTGGGCATGTATGAGATGGACGTACGAATGGGTGACGAGTGGCCTAAGAGGTTGACCCGGAAGATAATTTTTTCCGTGATGAACGAAAACGTCTTCTCGGCCTATAACCTCATCATAGGAAGAGTGGCCCTTAAGGAGTTTGAGGCCGTGTCGTCGACGGTCCACCAGATGCTGAAATTCTTGACCCCCTATGGGGTAGGGGAAGTTCAAGGTGATCAGACCATAGCATGGGAATGTTACTTCAACTCGGCCGAAGAGAGAGAGGCCCATAAGAGGGAAACCACCACTTATAGCATTGATACGCTTGACCCAAGAGATGAAACAAAGTTGAAGAAGGGAGAGGCTGCAGAAGAGGTAAAATCCATCTTCCTCAATGAGGACGAACCGGAAAAAACCATCCAGGTCGGCAAAGCCTTAAAACAGAAATCAAGGAAGAGCTGATAAACTTCTTGAGGAAGAGGTAGAGTGTCTTCTCTTGGAGTCACGCAAACATGCCCAGCATTAACCCCAAGGTTATGTGTCACAAGCTTAACGTGACCAAAGATGCCAGGCCCATCAAACAAAGATGAAGAGTTTACTCCAGGGAGAAGTACGACGTCATCTGGGAAGAGGTTAAAAAAATTAGAGGAGGCTGAGTTTATTAGAGAAGTCATATATCTGGAGTGGTTATCGAATGCAGTCATCGTGCCCAAGGCCAATGGAAAGTGGAGAATGTGCGTTGATTTCACCAACCTAAACAAGTCTTGCCCAAAAGACAGCTATCCCTTACCTCGGATAGACCAGATGGTAGATGCTACTACAGGGCACGAGCTCATGAGCTTCATAAACGCGTACTTAGGCTACAATCAGATCTTCATGGATGCAGAAGACTCAAAGAAGACAACCTTCATTACCGATAAAGGGATACACTGCTACAAAGTGATGCCCTTCGGTCTAAAAAATGCAGGGGCGATATATCAACGTCTTGTGAATAAGATGTTCGAAGATCAAATAGGCAAGTCTATGGAGGTGTATGTAGACAATATGCTTATGAAGAGCTTAAAGGCCTGCACTCATGTGGCAGACCTTGAAAAAACCTTCGATACAATGGACTTGTACAGGATTAAACTCAACCCAGCGAAGTGTGTCTTCGGGGTAGGAGCTGGGAAGTTTCTTGGATTTATCGTCAATCAAAGAGGAATCGAAGCAAACCCTGAGAAAATCAAGGCTTTGCTTGACATGAAGAAGCCAAGGACTATTAAGGACATCCAAAGACTCACGGGGACAGTGGCCGCACTCAACAGGTTTGTTTCCAGAGCAACGAACAAGTGTCTTCCATTCTTTAAAGTGCTTAAAAAGGCCTTCCAGTGGGACGAAGAGTGCGAAGAAGCTTTTAACCACATCAAAGCTTACCTGGGGTCTCCCTTGTTATTATCTTGGCCCATAGTAGGAGAGAAATTGTACGTTTATCTAGCAGTCTCTGAATCGACAATAAGTGCAGCCATAGTAAGAGAAGATGTTGGAATCCAAAGGCCTGTGTATTTCAACACTAAGAGCCTTCAAGGGTCAGAGCAAAATTATCCTCGTATGGAAAAGTTAGCCTACGCCTTGATACATGCTTCAAGGAAGATAAAGCCCTACTTCCAAGCCCATTCCATGGTCATCCTCACCGATTACCCACTAAGGCAGGTCCTCCATAAACCTGAGAAGTCTGGAAGATTGATGACCTGGGCCATTGAGTTGGGGGAGTATGACCTTACTTATCAACCTAGGGCATCCATCAAAGGGCAGGCCCTCGCAAACTTTGTTGCTGAGTTCACATGGGAAGAGGCCGAGGTAGAGAATGACCTAGTAAATGATGAAGGGTCAAAAAACAATGTCTTCCGAAACCAGGAAGAGGTTGCACCAAACATCTTCCGAAACCAGGAAGAGGTCGTATCCAAAAAGATCAGGAGCGGATTAACGGAGAACGAGGAGGATCGGTACCTTTTCAAGCGAGGAATCATGTCGGAAGGGGCCTTCTCATCGGATACAGACATCTGGAATCTCTTTGTTGACGATTCTTCCTCACTCATGGAGGAAATATATATTTTTCAACTTTTATTGATGATTACTCTAAGTATGCATATATATATATATATATATAAACTTAATAGTATAGATGAAGTATTCGAGAAGATTCTGATTTTTAAAGCAAAAGTTTAAACACAAAAAAATCAAAAAATCAAAATCCTACGATTCGATAAAGGTCTTGAATATCACCCAAATGAGTTTCTTGCATTTTACAATACTCATGGAATAAGACATCAAGTTACGACACCATACACCCCGCAATAAAATGGAACAACGAAAAGAAAAAATAGGATTTTGATTGAAATGATAAATGAAATGTTAACCAATTGTGGGTTGCCTTTGTGTATGTGGGGTGAAGTAATTTTATCTGCATGTTATGTTCTAAATAGACTCCCATTGAAAAAAAGGATATTGCACCATATGAATTATGATTTCATCATAAACCCAATCTTAAACGTCTTAAAATTTGGGAATGTCTTGTTTATGTAAGAAAACCCGAACCTAGGAGACTCAAGTTAGGAAATAGGACTTACAAATGTGTTTTTATTGAATACTCTAATAATAGTGCGGAATATAGATTTTTTAATCTTGAAACTCAAAAAACTATTGATTCGATAGATGTTCAATTTTTTGAACATCTAACAAAGTCAAGTACTTTGAATCAAGGATTTAAAATAATAATTCGAATATTGATGCCTCACCTTATAATATTTCATCACAAACAGTATTACCTTTGGAATTAACGGATAACATTGAACCAAGGAGAAGTAAGAGACAAACTACTGAGAAGACATTTGGACCTGACTTTGTAATTTATATTATTGAGGGAAATGTGAATAAAACTAAGAACAAAACCAAATTTATTCTTAATGTGGAAGATTAACCAAATACATTTCATGAAGCGGTAACATCTAGGGAAACTATCTTTTGGAAAGAGCAATCAATGATAAAATGAACTCAATTTTGTCGGATAAAATTTCGGTTATTACAATTCTCCACCCTAGAGAAAAAACCAATCAAATGCAAATGGAAACTTAAAAGGAAATTAAATACAGATAGTTCAATAAATTTAAAGAAGGATTAGTTTCTAAAGGTTATAAATAGAAACATGAAATTGATTATTTTGACATATATAAGTACCCGTTTCACGTATAACGTCCATTAGGATTTTAATATATCTTGTTTCTATTCACAATTTCGTGATTCATCAAATGGATGTAAAAAATGATTTTCTAAATGGTGATTTAGAAGAAGAGATTTACATGGAATAACCTGAAGGTTTGTTTTGTCCGGCCAAGGAAAGAAATTGTGTAAACTAGTTAAATCTCTTGATGGCCTTAAACACGCTCCAATGCATGAATGAAAACTTTGATAAGATAACAAGATCACATGGTCATAAAGTAAATGATGCCGATAAATGTATCTAGATTAACTTTGATAATGGTATTGGAGTCACCATTTGCTTATATATAGATAATATGTTTATATTTGGGTCAAGTCTCAAATATGTGGAAGAAACTAAGAGGTTTCTATCATCAAACTTTGATATGATGGATCTTTGGGAAGTTGATGTGATTCTAGGAGTGAAAATAGTAAGAAAATAAAATACATTAGAATTATCTCAATCTCACTAAATTGAAAAGGTTCTTAAGAAATATAATCATTTTGAACTTAAGCCAGTAATGACACCAGTTGATCCTAATATCAAATTAATGAAAAACACTAAATGTATTATGGATCAACCTAAATATGCAAATATCATTAGAAATCCTAGACAGTACCTATGCGATAGGTATACTATGTAGATTTATAAGTAATCTGGGACTAGGACACTGGAATGAAATTTCTAGATTACTTAGCTATCACTATAATTATTATAGCTTACATTATGTAAGATATCTAACCATTTTGAAAGGATATAGTAATTCTAGTTGGAATAACCTCGAATCAAACTCCAAGTCCATGAATTGTTTGATATCTATGCCAAGAGGAACGCCTATTTCTGGGGTATCTATGAAATAAACGTGTGTTTATGATTCAATAATGCAATCAAAATTCATATGCTTGGAATATATATGTAAAAAAAGGAATGGCTTAAAAACATATTATTTGATATTCCTTTATGGAAAAAGCCATCTCCTGCTGTTGTAATTAATTGTGATAACTAGGCAACAATATACAAGACTTCAAGCAAAACCTACAGTGGGACATCTATACATATTTTTATATGACATCAAATTTTGAGGCAATTACTCAAATAAGAAGTAATTACAATTGACTATGTTGAAGCGAATAAGAATTTAGAAAATCCCCTCACTAAAGGTCTTGTTAGAGAAATGATATATATCACCTCAAAAGGAATGAGACCGAGGTTTATAAAACAAACTAATTATATTTAATGGGAACCCAACTTATGTCTTGAAAATATAAACAAAGTTCAATGTGGTCACTACACCAAAATGGCCAAAATGTCACCTTTCAGCTGGCCACCCTTGTCAAGGTCATTGACCGTGACAAAAAAACACGCGTTTTATGTCACGGTCATTGACCTTGACACGACCGTGACAAGGAATTGTCACGGTCAATGACCGTGACAATTCTTTAAATAATTGTCAAGGTCAATGACCGTGACACGACCGTGACAATGTTAGCAGCAAAAACCCTTTCCCCTTTCTTTTTTCCCTCCCGCCGTTCCCTCCCTCCCTCTCTCTCTCGACGCTGCTCTCTCTCTCTCTCTCTCTCTCTCTCTCTCTACTTTCAGGTTTAATTCTCTCTCTCTCTCTCTTCCATTTATATATATGTTTGTGTGTATATATATGTGTGTATGTGTGTATATATGTGCGTGTGTGTATGCGTGTGTGGGGGGTGGGGCAGGGTGGGGGTAGGGTGGGGGGTAGGGGGTGGGGCAGGGTGGGGGGTAGGGGGTTAAAAATGTAAATAAATAAGTAATTTTCTATAAATTTCCAAAAATAATATCCAAAAATGTAAATGTAAATAATATCCAAAAATAATATCCAAAAATATAAATGTAAATAATATCCAAAAATATTGGATAACGATTTATTTTCATTCAAAATAAGTAAGTAATTTTCTACAAATTTCATAAAAAGATGAAGGCTGGCTTAATATGTGATTTAAGTGTGAAATAATCGCTATATACTTATACTAATGGATAAAAAAATCATATATGGCATTTTTTGTTGACTTTATATGGTGAAATAATCACATGACTTTATATCCATCAAATAAAAGCATGACAACTAAAAAAACTACAATAAGGGTTAAAATGGCATCCGAAGTTGCTAAAAGCATGAAAAATAAAATATTTTTTAAGATTTGTGGTGAATAACTAAAGTTAAAAAAAGTATTACTCTAGTCATTAAATTACTTTTTGAATTCGGGAGATGCGCATAAATTTGTAGTAATTGTCTTATAAAAAAGATCAATTAGTCTATGTTGTTGAAAAATTTGATCAAATTGGTGAGCCCTTTATATTTTAAAAATGTTGTTTTTATTCCTATTTAGCTTTTCTTTCTATACACCCCTAATTATATTTAAAGTTTAATAAAATAGGAGTTATAGAAAGAAAAGTGGGGTTTCCATAATCTTACTTTGTCACAATTAATTTATATGCCTCAAAGTTATTTTATCACTCTTAGTTTATATTTGTGATAATACTTTATTAAAGATTTTTATGGGAACTTGTTATACTAGAACTTAGATGAACACTAAGTGATGAAAATAGTCCTTAAATTGAAAATTAAATAAAATTTATAAAAGTAAAGATGCTGGTAATACATCAAAGATAAATTAATAAGGACTAAATAACAAAACGTGTTCAAGTGTATAACAAGAAAGAAAGTGTGGTATTTAGATTGGGTAAAATTC
The DNA here is from genome assembly GCA_949130495.1 of Sambucus nigra. Classification (NCBI taxonomy): domain Eukaryota; kingdom Viridiplantae; phylum Streptophyta; class Magnoliopsida; order Dipsacales; family Adoxaceae; genus Sambucus; species Sambucus nigra. The sequence continues at coordinate 726,921,784 of OX422207.1, forward strand.
TTAAAGTAATGTTAAGGGACTAAAAGACCCAAGACAACTGGTCAGTAAGTCACGGACCGAAAAATTTATGACGGGTGATGAAAGCCCGTAAACATGTTGGGGTGGGGGTGGGGGTGGGGGTGGGGGTGGGGTATGATTTATAAAAAGCACAAAACAATAGTAGAAATTCAATACCTGAAATTAACATTGAGATTATTTTAAATAGACAGTCACTACTCTGTGTGTGTTTAAATTGAAAGAAGATATGAGAATTTTATTAAAGATTTTTATGTGTGTGTGTGTAATTCTCACTTTATTAATGCCAAACCCGACTCTCTTATAAGATATGCATATTGTGATAATATTATATCTGTACTAATAATATTTTTTTACAGCAAACGTCTCCTTCAGATATTAAGGCGAAGATGATGATGCTGTTTATGATGATGTCGTCTGGAGTCGGTGGTAGTGGAGGCGACGAGGGATCTTCCGCCCCTAGGTTCCCCAAATATGGGAAATATGGGATTACCGTCGAGAACAAATCGGAGATATTAGAGAGATCCCTCGTTCTGCTAAAGACGGTCATCGGCCCGGGGTTTATGAGTTGGAAGGAGGTGCCATATGAGCTCAAGTTAGCTGTTTGGGCGGCACTACAAGTAATATATTTATATTTATATTTATATGAATATTTCAATTTTAATTTCAATTTCAATTTCAATTTCAATTTCAATTTCGATTTCATATTTATATTTATATTTATATTTATATTTATATTTATATTTATATTTATATTTATATTTATATTTATATTTATATTTATATTTATTCGCAACTAACATTGTATTTGCTGGACAAGAACAATTCAACTTGGATCCAAAGCTACGCGATCCCGTGTTGGAGCAAATTAGGGAGCAACTCAAGTCATGGAAAAAAATATGCGGGCACGGTACTTTGGAAAAACACGAGAGTCGATTATCCAATGGCGTGAATCCGTCCCCCCCAAGGAGCCGATCTCATTGGCACAATGGCAGAAGTTCATTGACAATGAGATCGAGGATCGACAATTGGCATCTCGCCAATCGGGGAGGGAAAATCGGGCAAAAAAGATGGACGTGCACTACTCCGGCCGGACCTCTTACGCCGAGGTGGAGCATAGGATGCAGGTAAGATTTAATTTTTCTATAACTACAAAAATATATTATTCTTCATTATTTTACTTTGCGGGGCCGATACTAATTTTACTTTACTTTATTTTATTTCAGGGGGTAGGGAGTGGGCCAGGGGGTAAGCCACATAGGCTCGATACTTATGTGGCTCTTCGGACGAAGAAGGGGAAGGACAAGGAGGTGTCCCCGAGCGTCGCGGCCACGATTGTAAGTAATCCGACAGTTTAATTTTTGTTAATTACGTTATAATTTTTTAGTTCACTTATTTTACTAATCGTGTGCTTTTTGTCGTTTCAGGCAAAGCTTAAGGAAGTGCATGAGTCACAGTCTGATGCCGACAAGGCATCTTTGTCCACAGATGCACTCAGCCAAGTGCTTGGCTCTGATCGCAAGGGGAGGACAAGGGGGTGAGCTCGCGGGTGTCCAAATCTAGGATCATCGGATTGGAGACGAGCGACACCGGGTTGGCTCGAACGGTGGATTAACACGATGCGAAGCTGTCCCGTTTGGAGACGACGGTCCAAGATATGTACGCATTCATGAAGCTTACGTTGGACGGAGGCCGTAAAGGGAAAGGGAAAGGGAAAGGGAAGGAGAAGGCGGTGGAGGAGGAGGTGCGGGAGGACGAGGCGCAGGATGACGAGGATGTGGAGCTCGCTGTTTCATCACCGACACGTTCGTACTTCGATGATCCACTTCCCTATTTGGCGCCCTTCAACAGACCAATGTCGACACTTGGTTGGCCGAGCGTGTTCATATTGGACGTATTTGATGGCCAGCGGATAGGGAGGGGGTTGAGGGACCCGAATATCGTCGAGGGTGGAATAGTTCATGGACGTGTGCTTCAAGAGATGGAGTCGAGGGTGCTCGTCACGCATGTCATACCCGGGAAGGAGAACTCCCTATTGTGGTTGCGCGAACAATGCGTCACAACGTATATTAGTGGGTGTGTCAATTCGTATGTATTGTGGCCTACTCACCTCCTTAGTTTTAATAATACACCAGACATGTAGTGACATTGTTTTAAGTTTGAATTGAATTTTATATGTTTGAATTGAATTGTTTTAAGTTGTTACATTTGAATTATATCGTGATGCATATTATCTCTATTTGAATAAATATTTGCATTATCTTTACTTTGTTTGGATATATGATGTTTGGAACAGGTACAACGTTGCTATAACAGGTACAAATATACTGTTGGGCAGTGGCAGTGGCCATACTGCCCAGCAGATTTTTTTTAAATTCTGCCCAGAGTTGTCACGGTCATTGACCGTGACAAGTCCGTGACAAAAAGTTATCACGGACGTGTCACGGTCATAGACCACGATAATTTTTTTAAAAAGGGTCACGGCTTTGTCACGGTTATAAACCGTGACAAACGTGTCACGGTCATTGACCGCGACACGACCGTGACAAAAAAAAGTTGTCTCGCCTCGAAATGTCATAGTCATTGACCTTAACAAGTTGGATTTGTCAGGGTCAATGACCTTGACAATAGTGCAGATTTGGTGTAGTGGGTACTAACAAGTTAAACAATAGTTATCGAATAGTAAGAACTTATATGTAAAAGTCCATTCCTATGTGCCTAGTGTTAGTATTCTACATGATACAGGATGATGGTTACTTCTTAGTAAATTATGTAAATGTGACTCGCAGATTCGTTGAAGTTGATTTACCTATATGAGTGATGAAAGTTTAGTCGCTTTCTATGGAACTAAGGCGAATCCTAAAACACTCATGAAATCAGGATAAACACAAGGCCAAAAATGTGCGTGCTAGCAAAACACTCTTCAACACAGAGATCAGTATATGTAATGATTTCGGCTCATCTCAAAGGGTCCATGGTTCAAGATACGTTCACGGCAACACCTTGATGAAAATTTAAATTAGTTCACTAAGTGGAAGTTCAAATCTGAAACACTTCTCATTTTTATGCTGAATTTCAACGATAATACCAAAAGACCTGTTATTATCCTTATACTCATTTATCTTAGATTCATTATAATAATAGTATTCTTTCTTATTTATGTACATTTTGAAATAGTGGGCGATTGGTGAAATTTAATATTCAGTATTAATATTGTGTAAGTGAGTTTTTATTTTGGGAATATAATTGAGTATTAATATTTTGTAATTGAGTTTTTATTTTGGAGATTTTATATTAGGGTTTCTTGTAAAGAGAGAGCTAATGTAAATGATGTGAGTGTGGTTTGAAGTCCCATATAAAAACTTTACAAGAAAGTGAAAATGTATATAACTAAAAGAGAAAAGATGACTATTAGTCTTATAGTCAAAGAGACTATGATATGGTGATTTGTGGTGGTACGCATTCGCGCGACGTGCGAAAGGGTGAGTTGACGACTTAGGGCGCATTGGGAGCTTTGATGGAGCACTTGGCACTTCACATTGTCACTCGGAGTGTGGGAGCCTAAAGTTTGGTCAAAATTAACCAGAGCGACGGTTCTGGTTAATCGATCTGATCAAAGGATGATATAAACCAAGCGGGATAATCTGAATCGTCAGATTGACTTGTGACGATTCATATAGGGTGCATCCATTGGCTGACTATGAGTCGCCAAATCTGGATTCTGCGATCGAATGAGTTTCGAAGAGATATGATCTAATGGTTGATGAGTCGTGCACCTAAAAGGAGGTTACTGTTCATGAACCACCACCAAAATGGCTATAAAAAGAGATCCAAGCCTCTGTTTTGGACACCAAAAATTGTCATGTTCTCTTGTCTCCATCCTCTACCTTTTGGCATTATCAGGTTAACAATTTTTAGTGTTATTTGTTTGATCAAACCGTATATAGTTTGCATCAAACAAGTAACATCACTTCATTATTTCGTGAATGCAAACTTCTACTGTAAACTCCGTTGTGTACTCATGACTTTCATCCGGAAGGAAAAAAATATTACCTAAAAAGCAGCGTTTCTAAAACCTGCTTAAAAGAAACTTGAATTCATAATTTATTAGTATTACTATTATTATTATTATTATTATTCCTTCATAAATTTTCCACACACTGCCAACAACATACATGTCAATATCGGACGACAACATAAAGCAAGTGACTAAAGCACATGGCAGTGATGGCACCAAGCTTGGGTCCACAACATAAGTGAAACCCCTGAGGTTACGTACGACACCATGAGAGTATATACTTAGAATTGCGTACAAAGGACCTAGGATTAGACCACCTCATTTGTAGTCTTGGATGCAAGTACATTGCATCAAAGCACTAACACTAACACTGTCACCCCCAAATTATAACAACTGGCTGAATATGTATATTAGCAATAACCTCTCATGGAGGTAAATATCCTATTAGATCACCCTAAAATCAACAACGAACCTAACACATATTTAATAAACAACAACGAGAACTTCTTCCCGCCAATAATAGGGAAAACACCACCCCCTGTTGTTGATAAGGCCTACCTCTCGGTTCACATCTATCGGAGCTCTCTCAACTTGGATCTCGATCATCGCAAACGTATCCAATGAGTTCACAATCATCTCCCTAGATGTAAAATGAAACTTATGTTATGTCTACTATTTATAAATAACAATTGTACAGAATTATGAATTTAATATAATGACAGAATTAAAACAGAATTACATAAATGAAACACTTACTTGAATTTGCAGAAATAATAAAAGAATTAAAGATAAATCCGAGCCCTGTTATGAACAGTTTCCTTAAGACAATTTATTCCCTCCGAGGATGATGAATATTGTCTCCCAAGATAGAATGGATTTCCCCAATTAATTATGTAGCACAACAATAATTAATTTCAACGAACTCAAATTCTGTGGCCTTTACTCAACAACACTACAACATATGTTATGCAGGAGAAAGAAATTTCGGAACAGATATGACAGGAATTTTTTGGGACAAAAATGACAGCAATTCTGAAGGAGGGAAAATTTCATTTTTTAAAAACGGAGGGAGGTATCTGTATTTATAGCAAAGTAATTGACGGTTGGCACAACTGTCAAAAACAGTTATACGAATTAACTGTTGGCAATAACTGCCAACAGTTTATTAATTAATTAATTAATTAATTAATAATTAAAGCCCATAAAGTTAAATAAATTCGGCCCAAAAATGTAGGAGATTTTTACAAGCCCAATCCCAAGCCCAGGCCCAGGCCCGAGCCGAGCCGGCCGGACGGACGCGCGCGCGTGCGCGTGTGGACTTTTGACCGAAAGTCAACCCGTGCATAGCTTAGGTCATCTCCCCTTCAAAGAGTTGGGATACCCCCAAGGCATCCAAGCCTTAGTCCATACTTGGGGTGTTATTAACTCATCAAAATTCCACTACTCTTCCAATGTGGGACAAGAGTAAAAACACACCCAATTCATTAACTTTCATTGCTTTGTGATTCACTTTGGGGACATAATTATCATTCATAACTTATTGAAATTGGACATATGAATATACTACGTTAATCTCCTTGCGGAGGTGAACGCGTTCGTATATGGTCCCACAATTTCCGTAGTGTGGGTCCCACCTAAATTTGAGCTCAAAGTTGCTCAAAAATCTGTCCAGAAAAATCTGGACAGCTTTATAATACCCATTTAAGTCCAATTTTCCAACAATCCCCCACATGAATGATATATCGCTATAAATAAAACAAAACAGATGCTTATGCAGATGCAGACACAAGTTGAGTAAAACTGAAGACTTATTGCATCGGGAGAAGTAGCCTAGTGGCCTTCAACTTTCCTTAGTGATATACTATCGAATTTACTTGGTTAATCAGTAGACTCCACGTCCTTGAACCGTCAACCGTTTTTGTAAACCTAGACAATAGTATTCACACAACAATTCTTCAACATAGTTGGTTCTCACGTTTGTGTTCATTTTGGCCGTGAACACCACTTGGTTCCGCAAGTATTTTAGAGAATATGCCTTTCATTATTCTCATAGAAGTGGCCCCCTTCTTACTTACGTAGGTGACTTCCATAAAGAGTATTCTGCAATACCCCACTTAGACGTACTAAGATATAGATGTCATTAAAAGCATAACTTATCCTAATTTCGCGGCAGATGTGCACTGTCTCATCTTTGGAATGTATAGGATTAAATATCCTCCAGTGCTTACTAAATACAATGTAGTTCGGTTTGCCCATTGAACCTAGATCTTGGGATCTCCAGTCAGCTAGGTTGGGTTGCCACTATATTGATTCTTATTTATTTATAGGCCTTAGACCCATTCCTCTTGATGATCTTTCAACTTGCTCTCGGTTTAAACCTTTCGTTAGTGGATCCGATATATTATCTTTTGACTTTACATAGTCAATTGAGATAATTCCGTTTGAGAGAAGTTGTCTAACGGTATTGTGTCGACGACGAATATGTCATGACTTTTCGTTATACATGTGATTTTGTGCCCTTCCAATCGCTGATTGGCTATCACAATGTATACATATTGCGGGCATAGGTTTAGACCAATTTGGAACATCCTCTAAGAAATTTCGAAGCCATTCAGCTTCTTCTCCAGCTTTGTCTAGTGCAATGAATTCAGATTCCATTGTCGATCTAGCAATACACGTTTGTTTTGAGGATTTCCAAGATACGGCTGCACCTCCGAGGGTAAACACATACCCACTCCTAGACTTAGAGTCTTTTGTATCAGATATACAATTTGCATCGCAATGTCCTTCAAGAACCGCTGGATATTTTGAGTAATGCAATCCATAGTTTTGAGTATATTTTAAATAACCCAAAACTCTCAATATAGCTTTCCAGTGATCTCTTCCTGGATTACTCGTAAATCGACTTAGCTTACTTATTGAGTATGCTATGTCCGGTCGCGTACAGTTCATGATATACATTAAACTGTCGATAATACGGGAATATTCTAGTTGAGATATGCTTTCACCATTATTTCTTGCTAGATGTAAATTTACATCTACAGGTGTCTTGGTAGGACTAATATCATACTTCTTGAATTTTTCAAGTACTTTCTCAATGTAATGAGATTGAGATAATATAAGTCCATCCGATGTTCTAGAAATTTTAATTCCTAATATAACATCGGCGATTCCCAAATCTTTCATGTCAAATCTACTACTCAACATTTGTTTTGTAGTTTTGACAATTTCCAAGTTACTACCCATGATAAGCATATCATCAACATAGAGGCATACAATGACATATCCATTATGAATGTATTTAAAGTAAACACATTTATCGCATTCATTAATTTTGAAACCATTTGATAACATTGCATTATCAAATTTTTCATGCCATTGTTTAGGTGCTTGTTTTAATCCATATAGTGATTTAACAAGATTACATACTTTTCCTTCTTGTCCGGGAGCTTTGAACCCTTCAGGTTGCTCCATATAAATTTCCTCATCTAGTTCACCGTTTAAGAATGCAGTTTTTACATCCATTTGATGTATTTCAAGTCCATTAATAGCAGCTATTGCTATTAACATCGGAATGGACGTTATTCTTGTTACCGGTGAATATGTGTCGAAGTAATCCAACCCTTCCTTTTGCCTATAGACTTTAGCTACAAGTCTAGCTTTATATTTATCAATTGATCCATCGGCCTTCAATTTCTTTTTGAAGATCCATTTATAACCTAACGGTTTTGAACCTGGTGGAAGATCCACTAGTTCCCATGTATGATTTTGTAATATGGATTCAATTTCACTATTAATTGCTTCTTTCCAATTGGAAGCATCGGGTAAGGATATAGCTTCTTTATACGATTGAGGTTCATTTTCTAACAAATATGTTAGAAAATCCGGACCGAAAGAAGTCGAGGTTTTTGCTCTTTTACTACGTCTTGGTTCATCCTCTATTGATTCAATAGGTTGATGAGTACCACTTGTAGTAACTTGATTTGTCCTTTTAGAAGGACCAGATTCTCGGGTCATGTTATACGGGAATTCATTTTCAAAAAATGAAGCATCCCTCGATTCAATAACCGTATTTACATGAATGTCCGAAATCTCAGATTTACAAACTAGAAATCGATATGCACTGCTATTAGTAGCATAACCGATGAATACACAATCCACGGTTTTTGGCCCTATTCTTACCTTTTTAGGTTTAGGAACCATCACTTTGGCTAAGCACCCCCACACTCGTAAATATTTATAGGAAGGTCTTCGACCTTTCCATAATTCATAAGGTGTCTTGTGAGTCTTTTTGTGAGGTACTTTATTGAGAATGTAATTAGCAGAAAGTAAGTCTTCCCCCCACAAATTTTGTGGAGCTCCTGAACTTAATAACATTGAGTTCATCATTTCTTTCAAAGTACGGTTTTTGCGTTCAACAACACCATTCGATTGAGGAGAATAAGGAGCGGTTGTTTGATGAATAATCCCATTTTCAGAACAAAATTCCTCAAATGGATATTCATATTCACCTCCTCTATCACTTCTAATAGCCTTTATCGTTTTGCTTAATTGATTCTCAACTTTATTTTTATATTGTTTAAATGCATTAATAGCCTCATCTTTACTATGTAACAAATATACATAGCAATATTTTGTGCAATCGTCAATAAAAGTAATAAAATACTTTTTCCCACCTCTAGTTTGAACAAATTTTAAATCACAAATATCGGTGTGAATTAAATCTAAAGGTTCAGTTATCCTTTCAATAGAATGGAAAGGTAATCTAGCTAATTTAGATTCTACATAAATTTCACATTTATGATTTTTATCAATATTGAATTTTGGCAAAAATTCGAAGTTAATTAATCTACGCAATGTATCAAAATTAACATGTCCCAATCTAGCATGCCAAATATTAGATGACTCAATCAAGTAAGAAGAACTAGCAATTTCATTCATTGAAACAGATGTTTTAGGGCTTACAGTAAGAACATTCAGTTTAAAGAGCCCCTCATTTAGGTAGCCCTTTCCTACATACATGTCATTTTTAGACAACACAAAGCGATCAAACACAAACACAAGCTTGAAACCATTCTTAGTAAGGAGAGATCCAGAAATCAGATTCTTTCGGATATCAGGCACGTGAAGAACATTGTTGAGAGTAAGTTCCTTTCCAGAAGTCATTTTCAAAGCAATCTTTCCTTGTCCCACTACCTTAGAAGTGGAAGAATTTCCCATAAAAAGGTTCTCCTCATTTTCCAAAGGCTTATAGATGGAGAACATCCATTTGTTTGCACAAATGTGTCTTGTGGCTCCAGTGTCCACCCACCATTCCTTGGTATTTCCAACCAAGTTACATTCAGAGACAACGGCAGAAAGATTCATATCCGCCAAATCATTGGTGATATTCTCACCCTCAGTCACATTTGCTTGAGAGTTATTTTTATTTTGCTTCTTAGGCTTACGACACTCACTTGAGCGGTGTCCCGGTTTACCACAATTGTAGCATTTTCCTTTGAACTTTTTCTTGTTATGTTTGGAAGTGCCTTCCCCATCATACTTTCGTTTGTTCTTTTTAGGACCTTCAACGACATGAACCTTTGTTTCCATCGGATTCTTCCCACTTTTCTTTTGAGACTCACGGTTGTCTTCTTCGATTCTTAGCCGGACTACCAACTCCTCCACATTCATCTCCTTACGCTTGTGCTTGAGATAGTTTTTTGAACAAAGTCCAAGAAGGTGGCAACTTTTCAACAATTGCAGCAACTTGGAAAGTTTCACTAATTGACATTCCTTCAGCATGAATGTCGTGGAGGATCACTTGGAATTCTTGCACTTGCGAGATCACAGATTTAGAATCAACCATTTTGAAGTCCAGAAAACGCCCAACGATAAATTTCTTCATCCCAGCATCTTCAGTTTTATACTTCTTTTCCAAAGAATTCCATAATTCCTTGGAAGTTTTGATAGTGCAATAGACATGGTACAAAGTCTTGTCCAAGTACGCCAAAATATAATTTCGGCATAGGTAGTCCGAGTGCTTCCAAGCATCGACAGTAGCAACCTTTTCAGCGTCATCTCCCTCTTGAATAGAGGGACAATCTTCATATACAAACCTGCCCAGTTGGCAGGTAGTGAGATAGAAGTACATTTGTCCTTGCCAACGTTTGAAGTCAGCCCCAATGAACTTTTTCGGTTTCTCCCCGTGTGGCATAGATACGGGTGCAGTCACATTTGTGTTGGTGACAATCAGTTTCGTAGGAGTAGTGTTCGTACTTTGTGATTCCATTTCTGTTACAAAAATAGAATTTTTATCAATGATGAAATTCATATATAATGAATTAATCAAAACAGAATACAAAATTTTGTGCACCAATTTCCTCCAAATATAATTCACAATAAATGAATTCCAAAAGAATTCAAATAATAATTCAGAATTAAAGTATGATATAAACAGAATTCCGTACAAAACAGAATTAAAATTTTTAAAATCTGTGTCACACTAATTTTTAATAATAAAAAGAATTCCGTACAAAACATAATTATAATTTAAGATTAAAAAAAATTTAGATAAACAGATTTTAACAAGAGTACACAATTAAATTTTATTTTCTAAAACAGAATATAAAAACAGTATAGTAATTAATTTCTATATCAAAACTGTTTTACTAATTTCTACAATAAAGCAGTAAATTAATTCATTTTATTCTGTCAAAACAGATTTATTTTCAACAAATAAATTTCTATAATAAAAAAAATTTTGTACACTAAAAACAGTAGAACTGTAAATTGTCTTAAGATTGTTATGTCTACTATTTATAAATAACAATTGTACAAAATTATGAATTTAATATAATGACAGAATTAAAACAGAATTACATAAATGAAACACTTACTTGAATTTGCAGAAATAATAAAAGAATTAAAGATAAATCCGAGCCATGTTATGAACAGTTTCCTTAAGACAATTTATTCCCTCCAATGTGCTCCGAGGTTGATGAATATTGTCTCCCAAGATAGAACGGATTTCCCCAATTAATTATGTAGCACAGCAATAATTAATTTCAACGAACTCAAATTCTGTGGCCTTTACTCAACAACACTACAGCATATGTTATGCAGGAGAAAGAAATTTCGGAACAGATATGACAGGAATTTTCTGGGACAAAAATGACAGCAATTCTGGAGGAGGGAAAATTTCATTTTTTAAAAACGGAGGGAGGTATCTGTATTTATAGCAAAGTAATTGACGACGAATTAACTGTTGACTGTTGGTAATAACTGCCAACAGTTTATTAATTAATTAATTAATAATTAAAGCCCAGAAAGTTAAATAAATTCGGCCCAAAAATGTAGGAGATTTGCCCAAGCCCCGACCCGAACCGAGCAGGCCGGACGCGCGCGTGTGGACTTTTGACCGAAAGTCAACCCGTGCATAGCTTAGGTCATCTCCCCTTCAAAGAGTTGGGATACCCCCAAGGCATCCAAGCCTTAGTCCATACTTGGGGTGTTATTAACTCATCAAAATTCCACTACTCTTCCAATGTGGGACAGGAGTAAAAACACACCCAATTAATTAACTTTCATTGCTTTGTGAGTCACTTTGGGGACATAATTATCATTCATAACTTATTGAAATTGGACATATGAATATACTACGTTAATCTCCTTGCGGAGGTGAACGCGTTCGTATATGGTCCCACAATTTCCGTAGTGTGGGTCTCACCTAAATTTGAGCTCAAACTTGCTCAAAAATCTGTCCAGAAAAATTTAGACAGCTTTATAATACCCATTTAAGTCCAATTTTCCAACAACTTATAGGTGGAATCTCAATATAATCAACAGAAGTCAATGTCATGAGTAGGATAAGAGACGACACATGCTCTAGACTATCTAGAAAGTCTCTAAAGCCCAAGGTATGGACACACTTCTTTACATGATGCTAGAAGGATAATAAAATATCATTTAGATGATGGGGTCAATACTTATTTCTGGATACATGACTGGCATGAAAAAGGTCCAATTGCTGACTATTATGAGAGAAGAATTATTTATGATTCTACAGACTACCTAAACTGTAAAGCTGCTAAGTATATTAACGAGTCTTGATGGAAGTTTCCAAATATTATATCTTATGATCTTATTGATATGGATAATAATGGTATTAGACATACTATAGGGAGGAAATATTGGATTACATGGGATGTTTCTAAGAACAGGGAGTATAGATGCAGTGAAACTTGTAATTGGTTAAGAGCTAGGAAAATGAATGGGTATGGGACAAAAGATAGTTTGGATCCATGGTAGAGCTCCTAAATGTGAATTCCTAATGTGGATAGTCTCTTGGAATAGATTCTGGACTAGAGACAAGCTCTAGGAGTGGGGGAGTACAGAGTCTAACTCTTGTATGCTATGCAAGAATAAAGTGGGAATATTTTTCAAAGTCAATTTGGTAAGCTGTGTTTAAAAATAATAATTTTAAAGTGAAGCTTTTGAAACTTGCTTTATCCTTTACAGTCTATCACATTTGGGGAGAAAGGAATCAAATAATTCTTCACAACTTAATCGCAAGTGAAGATGGAGTAATTAAGAAAATTGAAAATTTTATGCAGAATGATACTTATAAATGGAATAACATTAAGCGGAATCAAGTTAACTGGGGAATAGTTAAAGGGTGGAACTTTTAGGTAATATTATACTACATAACATACTCATGGATTATAGTTGGTTAAAAGTTACTATGGGTCAAGTGGCGGCTCATATGAGATTCGTTGTTGCATCTTCTACAAAATGGCCTTGTTCTTCTATGTAAGATTGTCTCGGTTCTTCAAAGCCCACTGATGATAATCTCCCTCTTATTGTGATGAGCTGGCATGGTGAGATTCTCTTTCATAGTGTGCTTGCATGGAGTTCGTTGTTGGCGGTGTGCTTATTTCTAGTTGTTCCCTCCCTTTCTTTGTGGATGTTTTGTTGTAAGAGGGTCTTGAGGTGGAGTTTTTTAAGGTTGTTTACTGGATTTAGTTTGTTTTGTGAGTCTTACTTGCCTACATGCTTGCAATGTTTGTGGGTTTAAATGTTATCTGGTTATGTGATGGATCTTGCACGGAAACTATTGCGCGCATTGTTTGGAGGTTTTTTGAATCCGAGAGGTGACTTGTGGGTTGTCGATGATGCTTTATCATAGGGTATTTGGTTTTATCAATTTGAACTCGTGTTTGTTGTATTTTGAGGTGAAGCTTCGGTTTTCTCTCTCTACTTGAGAGTTCTGTTTCGGAGAAAATAACCTTTGTGTTTCCTTTTATAGTGGCCGACAAGGGTCTCAATGCGGGTGATGCTCATTGGTTTGAATGACGGTGCTTGAACGATCTTCTGTCATGTGTACGCGAGTTGTTTGATTTGTTTATCGGGTTATCATGTCCTGTTGGGTAGTTTTTAGGTTTTTGGTGTGGTTTGTTGTGATTTGTACATAGAGTTGGGTTGGTCTTTTGTTTTGTGTCAGCCGGTTCGTTCCGGTAGTGGTGTTTTGTTTGGGCTCACTGGTAATATTGTTTACGCTTAGACTATTGGTAATTAAATATTTACATTTCACCAAAAAAAACCTTCTTTACATGATCCAGTGTAGAATCCCACATAATGTATATGTGGAGAGACCAATGAATTTGCATAGTAATTACCTAAAAAGGAAAGTATTAATACACCAGTATGTATAATGAAGTATCCATATAATATGGCGCCATGATTTTTAAAAAAATATCTCTATTTTTTAATGCATGACATTTTCTCATTTTATGTTCATGCATAAAATGTCATGCTAAAAGTATTTTTTTTTTAAATTATGGACTGGGTTTTAATTTTTAAATTTTAATTTTTTTTATTATAAGCTGAGTTTTATCACGGGGACAAATTTATCGTCGTACCATCGCCACAGACATCGAGTAGTATACTAACATTCCACGAAAAATGAGGAAAAATCCTCTTTTTCGTTCCTCACATCCATACATTGTTTGGCACACCTCAATCATACGGTTGCCACAATGCAACCTTTTTCATCCCTAAAATGAAAATCATATTATTGGAATGCACCCACCAACACTTGGTAACCCTCCTAAAAAATCTAAATAAGTCCTTAAGAACTATCATCTTGTAAATGTGGTGATGTCTAGCATTAGGGCAAGCAGTCATCCAAAATAATAACAACCAGCAAACCATTCTCTCACGTTCCATCATCTTCACTTAAGGAAAAATGGGATTCAATAGTGAAACTAGTAGAGCAGGGTTGTGTGTTGACTTTAACAAATTAAGATATGTCTTAGAGAGGAGGTGAATAGGATTCAATTACCTCAAATCAAAATTGTGCCTAATTTTTATGCAAACTAGACATTTTCCATATTTCAATTAGAAAACATATATTAATTGATTGTTAGATCTGAAATTGTAAATCTTGTGAGATGGTTTCAATTGATAAAAATAGATTATCAATGTTCTCTAATCAACTCACAAACACCTTCTACAATTTAAGTCAATTGTGATAATTAACTAGGTGATAAACCTTAATAAGCTCAAATACCTACCCAAATCATCATTAAACCTTATATTTGAGATGAGTTAGTGTGTTAAATGTTAGATCAACAAAAATTAGTACAAATCAACTCACGAGATCAGATTTATAAAGAAAACCTACATATGGGAAAAAAACTTCGAGATGCACGCTCTCTCATAAAACTTGGAAGTAATATCACAAGGGGCAAGTGATGGACAATATTAATTATAGGCAACTGCCTTTAACAAATCAACTATCCCCTATCTGAATGAAAATAACCTCACAAGGCATCATCATGACTGAGGGGACCTCTAATCTTCCAACCATGATAATCTAATTGAATATCTCCTCAAAGAAGCGATCCAATCCTGTGATCTAATCTTTAATATATATTAAATGTGTGATCTGGTGTAGATTTATGTATTTATCTAGCAATAAATGTTAAACATCTACAACTTCTCGTCACAAAAGCATGTCCTTCAACATTCGTATCACTTAACGCCAGGTTGTATAACATGCTTTACATGACATGGTTATCTCAGCTGAATCACTGAAATGTCATTAAAATAATATAATAACATGTCGATCAAATAATCCATTATTCGCACTCAATTATATGAATAATACCTCTTTGACTTTATTAGCAGTTAGCTTTACAAATACACTCCATGCATACCAGACTATAATTTGCGCTCAACGAATGATCTTTTCACATCTATCCATACTCTAAGAACTCGTTTGATTCTCCATATAAGAGGGTGTTAATAAATAAAATTATTCTATTCAATGTTTGATATAGTTTAAAATGAGATATGAGATGAAATAAATTATTTTAAATGAGTTCTTTATTTCACAAAAAATAAAATAAAAAAGTATCACCTCCAAGATACAGTATCAAGATTTAATTGAAAATTACTACATTACCTTTACTAAATTAAAAGAAAATCACTCAAATTTCACTCTTCCAAGTATTAAATAGCATCCGTCGATTCCTTTCATTCACCTAACTCTCCATTCACACTTTCATTACACTAGGTAACTTCCTCCTCCTTTTTTATTTTTTTTCTATTTTTGTATTTATTGTTTTATCATGAACTACTATTTTGGTTTAAATCGAAGCAAATATGAATCCTTTTAGGACGACTCAAAATGGGGACTCACTGGCATGGTGAGTCACGATTGATTAGTACCGCTGGCGCAGACTCACGTTCATAAGGAATCAACGAATGATGGCACACCATGTCAACGAGAGTTCCAGTTTTGAGTCCTAATCAAGAGTCTCCCTATCATTTTCATGCAAATATTATGTCAATTCACCTGCTAGATAAGTTGAAGTTATGTATTGTTGATCCACCGCTAATATTTTATTACACATATTATTTTTTTTATGTGTTGTTAGACAAGTTAAAAGTTATGTACAATTCAGTTTGTCTGTTTTCATATGTTTTTGCCAACTATTTGAGATAAAATCGATGTTACCCAGTTGTGAGTTGAAGCAATTTTTTGCGACTGTTTTTTTTTTAATTGAAAGAGAAGATAGTAAGTAACCATTTTTACTATCTCATTATTTATGGCATCTGGTTTGTGTACACACAGTTTTTGTATGTGTGTGAGTGATTACTAGTAGTTGACTGTGTACAAATTATAAACACAAATACAAATAGATATGTTCATTTCATTATTATCATCTCATCATATTATGTTTTTCAACATCCCCCGTGGAATTAAATACTATGTTATTGAGTTAGAATATGTGATAACAATATATTTTTGTATCTTTTGATTACTAAATACAAAATAAGTGTATTTTAGAAAAACTGGAGACATATTAATCATATCCGGAGCATTTCAAATACAGGATTGGAATATCATATTCCATCTCGTCTTCTTATCCGGAACTGTTCCTAATCCAGTATTGGAATAAGTCTTATTCAACCCATCCTTATCATATCCAATCCAAGTCTTATCCTATCCTATCCAACCTCTTATATGGCGCATCAAATAAGGCCTAAAGTTTCTCTCACCTTGTGGATATGTGCGAGCCAATTTCTAAGACCGTTCCTTTTTATACACCCTTCCATCTCCCTGAAAATCCCTTTACGGTAATTATCATAGCTCTAACATTACCACAACCATCATAACCCTAATATTACTACAATCATCATTCTTAGCATCATTGCAATCATCATAGACACAACATTATTCTAATTATTTCATCCCTAACAGTGTCAAAATTATCATAGACAAAACATTATCGCAATATTCGTAGCCTTTGTGTTACCATAATCTTCATAGCCTTTGTTGTTTATAAATATCTTGCCTTTCGATTTGGTTGAACTCGAGAAACTTTATGAACTTCAAATAAAATTTAACTATGTCATTGGCATCAAACTTCATTTAGTTATCACAATCCGAGGTATCGTCATCTTAGGATTTAATTACAATACCATTCTCATCATTCGTAGGTTGACACATGTTGATCTCGTAGGTTTGTAAACTACCTACATATTCCTACACATAAGGGAATCAACATTATCAAGAGTATATATGGTCGTTATTTTCTAATTAAACGTTTTTAACAACTACCTAAAGATTTTGTTTACAATATTATAGTTGAGAATCCTCTCACCCAAGTTAAAAGTTGACTAAAATATCAAATAATTTAGCATATAAGTTAGAGAAGGACTCATTCTCTTTCATTATCAAAGCCTCAAAATTAAGTGGTGCGTTTTTTAAACTTATAGACTATAACAATTTTTTTTTCTCGCATGTGAGTCAAAGGATCTCCCAAACACCCTCAAAAGTTTCCCACATAATGATTAAGTGAAATTCTTTGATGGTGACCTATAATTATCTTTCATAGCCTCCAACTCCTCCTTTAACCACTTAGAAAAGTCTTAGGTAACCTCACAGTTATCCTCCGCGATGGTGGGACGAATCCATCCACTCTCAAAACAATCTCGAACATGATCACCTTGAGATTTCGTGAAAAAGCACATCCTTACCTTTGAGTATGCATAGTTTCTCCCATCAAACAAAAGAGTCATAGTCACTAAACTATTAAATTGGAATCACATCCTATGATACCACTTGATTTCATATAATAGAAACTATGATATCACCTGTAAAAGGCATAAGTTCAAATTCTGAAAAAGATAGTTCCAAATTTTAAACTCACTTTTCAAGCATATTAATCAAATTAGCAATTTCGTTTAAACTTCTTATCACGTTTGAATTTGATTATATTGTTTACCTTTTGAGTAATCAATTATCGCAATATAAATTAAATAAAAAAAGCACATGGTGAAACCAGATGTATGTGAAAACGTTTGTGAATATTTTTCATTACTTGTAACTTTAATGACTATTTTTATTTGTAAAAAGGGGAATTTGAATTTTTTAAAATTTTCTTTTCTTTTTTGTAACATAGGAAACGTTTTGCTTTTCTCATGAATGTGACTACGTGAAAATTTTAATTTATTTTCTGAATATATTTAAAAAATAGCTTATGAAGAATTTGTCAAACCTTAAGTGTTAAAATAAATTAAAAATTCATTTCTAAATGTGATTAAATTTGTCCCATTGAGTTCTTGTTTAGAGGAAGTCGCGTGGGATTAATTTTTTATGATGACAAATGATAAGATTTCAAAATTTTATCTCAAGTTCGAGCCAATTCATGTTACTTGCGTGTGTTTGAATAAGTCTTAAAGTCTATGTATTCAAGAAACGTCAAGGTTGTGAAGGCATTAAATTATACTGGATAATGATTACTGTTATGGTCTTTTGTCATCACACTTCAAATATATTCTTTACATTTCCTCTTTAAAAATTATCTTTTAAAACCAAATTTCGTGGAAAGACTTGTTTTCGATGTTTGAGTTTGTATAAAAGTAGATTTGTTATAACTTTTTTCATTATTTGATTATCCAAAGAACTTAGGTTTACTTATATATTGTTGGATTGTTAATCAAATGTATATGACTATGTTTAGTGTTCTTATCTTAAGCGAACGTTGCTTATGATATTGTGAGTGAATATAGTTTTGATCATTTTTTATAACATGTGTCTTAGTTTCAATATTTAAAAATAAAATAAAAAAATATTTTTGAGATATGTTTGAGTTTTTGTGTCTTATTTACCCTTCGTTAATTTAGATTAATCATGTAACATCTATTTCTTATCAAATGTGAGTGTCTATTATCAAACTTATTTTCCCATGAGCTTCCAGATTAATCTCAAGAGTAACTACTGACTCAAGTCTTATAGGTCGGACTTTATTATGTTAGTGTCATGGTTTATTTCTAAGATTGTATAAGAGGTATCTAAGTTTTATTGGTCGGACTTTCTTATGTTAGTGTCATAATTTATTTATAAGCTTATATAAGAGGTATTGTATAAATATATGTGGTGTGAGTGTGAAAGTGTATAAGTGAAAATATTTCAAAATATTAATCTCACAATGTAGAAAAATTCAAGTGTGACAAAACACAATCAAAACATTTATACTACCATAAGCATCTTATCCTAATACATAATGAATTTTTTCCTAGAACAAAAGTGTGAAATAGTGTTAGAAAAATTAATCTCTTATATTCCAGAATGTAAATAATTTATTCAAAACCAGAAACACCAATGTTAATCTAAATGAAATAAATTTTATCTTATACTTTTCCTCTTCTCTTACTGTTATCAACTAAAACTAGTATACGAATTTGGGACTTAGTAAGAATATACCAATAATAAACTATAACAGATAAAGAGATAATAATCATAGAAATGCTTATTAGGAATGACAATGAGAGAGATAAGAGAAAAAGAAGGAAACCGGAGTTTACGTGGTTTAGACCAATGTGATACCTAGATCCACAAGTATAGTGATGATGATATTGATTTCAATGGGCAAAAGCGATGGATGTACAATAGTAAAAACGTCTCCTGCTCATTCTAGAAATGGGAAATATAATGGTAGGGAAAATGTGTCTCGATCCCCAATAATTAGGGATTGTATGCTATTTATATGCTGTTACAGGAGAGGGGGTGTAGTGGGACATGTGGCGTGCCTTTATAGGTTAGTCATTTATCATTTTTACATACAAGTGAGAGGATAATCATGAGTTTGTTACACGCACTGGAGGAAGAATATTTTCATATCTCCTTCACGTGCACGTGGCGCATGTGTCCCTAATATCATTCATTTACATAGTGCACGTTGGTCTTGACGGAGTTAACTGATAGTGTTAGTTAACAATGAATTGATAGTGATGACCACATTCATTGCTGGACCGACCTCTTCGCACTATAGTGGATGAGGGAACATGTTGTCTTCTGAGAGGCACATAAGGTATTCCATATTTATGGTATAACAAAATCCTCCGAGACTTTACTCATGATTGGAACTTGTAGAAGGTTCTTTGGAGTGTAGGTTCTTCTCAACAGTTACTATGTGAATTGAATGAGTGAAGTGTTAATAAGATAATGCTGTCGGATCCCTGAGTTCTGGTCCTATTCGAATCTCCTTGACGTGCGCCGATCAGATTGATTTGTCATGTTTTACTTAAAAATTAGCTTGGACATGTGTCGAGCGTTGAGAGTGTTTCATGCACCACCATAATGCACGTGCCTGGGGCAACGTGTGTCAGTCCCCAAGCATCAGCTACCTGCCTAAATCTGATGTCATGTGTTGTCCTTAATAAAAGTAATGGTTTACAACTTGAAAGTATAAAAGAAAAATTCAAAAAAAATTCTAGTTTCTATCCCATTTCCTCCATTTGTGTGCTTCCTAGAGAGAGAAACATTTTTCCCTCCAGACCATCTTCCCGTTTCCACCATTTCTACCAAGTTATTTCAATTTCCCCCTGCTTCATGTTAGAGTTTAGGCGCTTTTCCTGTCATCTTCAACCTTTTTAGGGTTTTCAAGTATGTCGTTTCTCATCCTCTTGCTTCTTAGGGTTTTTCTGCTAAATCTTCACAAATATCAATATGATTCTACTTTCTTACTCCTTTCTTGTTGCTAGAATGTCTTGCTATTGGCAATCAACTAGAGTATCAATCATTTTTAGGTGGACATTATGTTGGTTGACGTAGGGTTTTAACTTTATGGCTTTCCTGGTCTTTCGTCTAAATCTAGATTTGTTCCCCAAATAGGTACCCCTCTTTATTTCTAAATCTATTAATAGATGAGTTACGAAGCTCATGTTAGGAGGTGGTTAGAGTATTTGGACGAGTTGGAACAAACTTGCCTGAGTATTATCGCCAGGATGTTCTTTAGGCCTCTTCCAATTGTTAAACCTAGAGATGAACCTAAACACTCTAGTTTTACCACCACAGAAGCTTCATTTACAGGTTCTGCCCCTATAGCCCCCATTTATAGGGCTCAATTCCCCTGAATTCCCAATTAATGTTGACACTACTGAGGTGGATCACCCTGTGGGTGTTGAGAAACTTGTGAAACGGTATCTAATATGTCCATTATTAACAGTTGATCATCCTAGAGTTATGGTTGATGAGCAAATGTCCTCCACGTCCTTTGTGGTTATGCCCCCCCACTGAGGAAGGTACCTTTAAGACCTCTAACTCTTGGGATCTAGCTAGTACTGATGCCATAAATCATAGTTATGATATTGTCGAAGATTAATTTAATTAATTGAGGGATAAATATGGTGTCCATATCAGTATTTCGATAAGGTTGCCAAACTGTGATGAAAGAGTCTATGATATGACACATGTTGAAGAAATTTATTTCCCAGTTTGGGCTTTACATGTGGGAGTTTGACTTCCTCTTCAACCCATCATCAAGTCCATATTGAGGGGTTATGGTGTGGCACCTACACAGCTTCCACCAAATGCCTATTGGTAAATCCTAAGGTTAATGGTTTATTGGCAGTTCAACATTGATTTTGACTTCAAGGACGACGCATATATTACTAATTTTCTCTTCAAAAATGCGATAAGAAAATGGTTTAAGTCATCTGGCGAGTAATCAAAATTGGAAGAAATTTTTTAAATATAAAATGGGTGATTGGGAATTTTGATATGGTGAGAGGGATAAGTCTTGTACTGTCACTCGCGACTAGTGTTCCCCCAATCGCATTAGTATATATCAAAGTTTTCTTTTTCTTTTTCTTTTTCTTTTTTATTTTTATTTATGGCATACTGACCTTCATTGTGTTCGACCTTTTTGTAGAGAAGAAAGCTCCTATGTTGCCATCTGTTTTGAAGGAGTTAGTTAGGAATACTTGCACTCCCAAGCCCATTGAGTTTGAGAAACGTTTTCGTGTTCGGTAGATCATTAATCTCGGCTACTATATTCCTCTTGGAGGTGCTTCCCTATGACATGACCAAATAAACTTTGGTAATATTTTTATTAAACAATGTGGGGCTCAGGAAGGTCACGCCGATCATGAGGTCGACAAGGGTATGAGGCTCTTCATTAAATTATCTTCCATTTAACATTTTGGCTTTGAATTTTCAGTAAACATTGAGTTTTTTTGAAGCTTCTACTCCCTGTGGGTACCTCGATTTGTCACTTTAGCCCAGACGAGTAGCCCAATTAAACACGACCCAAAGTCTAGAGGCCTCGCGCCTTAACTAATTCCATTGTGAAACAGTCAGTTCCTAAAATCTCTCTTGAGAGATACTTTAGGGATTATGGACTAACGTGGAGGAGTCCCACACCTCCACTCTCCGAAATAACATGTATATATCAAACCCCTAGCCCGGGGCAAAGGGCATGCAATTTGTAAACACTCCCCCGGAGTAAAGAGAAATAAAATACTGAGAGCACCACCGTAGACGTAGGCCTTCTAATTAAACCACGTAAATCTTGTGTTGTGTGTGATTTCCATTCTTTCACGTTCTTTATTTATTCTGGTGATTGCATTTGCTTGTTATTTTGTGTTGAGTTTAATTGTCACCACAATTGGCACCATTTGTGGGAAGCATTTTATTCCTTTAAGAAATCCTTCACCAATAAGCATTTGGAATGTCTGGTCACAACAACAATGCCCCTCAAGCAGGGGATATTCAAGAGAAACCCGCCCCTCGCAGGATCAAATCTAAAGTTCGACGTTCAAATCCTAGGGCTCGCCCAGAATGGCAAGCTTCGAAGGAAAGCCAAGGACTAACCAGGTCCACACAGGTCTCCAGGATAATCGATGCCTATGAGGCCAGGATCCAAGAGCAAGAGAAGGCCACTCGTAAGCAAGAAGCCGAGAATGCTCATCTCAAACAAAGATTGGAGAAAATGGAGAGAGAACTCCATCGTAGCACCACGCAACGTCAATGTTGTACTCTTAGCCCTCAGGCGAGAAAGTCTCACAGCCGAGGAAGGATCCCTAGACGTGGATCTCAAAGATTTGTGGAACACAGGTCAGATGTCGACTTGCTCGAGCAACAGTATCCAGCTCGCCATTATAGGAGCCCAGCTCAAGGAAATGATGACATACATAATTTGGTTCGGAGAGAAATGGACCAACATCCAGCACATCGGGGTGCCAGATCGATCAGAGAGCTCGCTAGGCGAGATTTCAAGACCTAGAGGAAATCCCCTTTCTCAAGAGAGATAGAATAAGAATCCCCCAAGAAGTTTGTGATTCCCAGATTCAAGATCTACGATGGAAAGACTAATCCTATCGACCATATTAGGCAGTATAGCAGGCCACGACCCTCTGGAACCATAAGGACACATTAATGTGTCGGATCTTTCCATCAGGCTTGCACGATGTGTCCCAGAAGTGGTTTGAGAAATTCCCTCACAGATCCATCAGGATCTTCGAGTCCCTGGCAGAGTTCTTCACAGCTCAATTCATTACCAGCAGCTCTCATCCGAAGAGGATGGATGCCTTATTGATAATGAAGAAAATGCCCCGGGAGAGCCTCACAGAATATGAAAATAGATATTGGGAGTTATTCAACGAGGTCGAGGACTGCTCGGAGTAGGTCACTCTGGAATCCTTTAAGATTGGCCTACCCAGCTCCTGCCTCTTGCACCAGTAGGAGGCCACGACCATTGATGACCTAATGGATCGTATTGAAAAATATGCCAAAGTTGAGGATATGACCCGCCTTAGTGCAGGGGAGAATGGTCGCGCCAAGTTCGCCAATAAGAGCAGTGATAAAGATGAGAAACAGAAGAAAGGAAGCAAAAATGGGGGCAAGAGGGGCTCCAAGGGCGGAAATAAAAACAATGCTTCAAAAGAATTTCAGGCAGTGAGAAATGTCTTTAAGGAACCAATCTATAAGATTCTAGCAAAGATCAAGGATGAGCCGTTCATTAAGTGGCCGGGAAATATGGGAGGAGACCCCTCAAAAAGGAATAACGCACTGAGATGTGCTTTCCACAACGAGGGTGGGCACAAAATTGAGCACTACAAGGCTCTCAAGTCTCACCTTAAGGACTTAGCTCAAACTAGACATCTGAACGAATTTGTGGAGAAAAAGGTAGAGCAAGTCACTGCCAATGGAGACCCGAGGCCCGACAAAGTGCTCGAGGAGGATGTTGGCCATGAGTTCGTAGTGATTCATGGGGCATCGAACCTAAAGCAGATTCAGGAAACTCAACTCGAATGGAAGTTAAAAAGCTTACGATAGTGATGTAAGCTTTTCAAATTGACCCAGCTAAAACGCAGGCAGGAAAGCGTCAGCGAGAAGATGACGTCAATTACAGCGAACACATTGTGTTCATGAATGAAGACCTAGTGGGAGTAAGGACTCCACATCATGATTCCTTAATCATTACACTGAGGATAGATAATTATAATGTCGACAAGTTGCTCGTCAACCAGGGTTTCTCATCCGATGTAATGTATCTTGACCTATTCAGAAAGTTGAAGTTAAGTGTCACCGACTTAAAGGAATCCAATGTCCCTCTAGTTGGCTTCTCTGGTAAAGTGACCATCCCTTTGGGAAAGATTGTACTTCCAGTAAGGGCAGGAAGTGTCTCCAAAATAATCGAGTTTCTAGTGGTCGACATTGACTCGCCCTAC
The DNA here is from genome assembly GCA_949130495.1 of Sambucus nigra. Taxonomy (NCBI): domain Eukaryota; kingdom Viridiplantae; phylum Streptophyta; class Magnoliopsida; order Dipsacales; family Adoxaceae; genus Sambucus; species Sambucus nigra. Next base: position 726,946,322 of record OX422207.1, read on the forward strand.
CAGGCTATCCTTGGCAGAGGGTGGCTACATGCGATGAAGGTTGTCCCCTCTACCTACCACCAAAAACTCAAATATGTAACTGATTGAGGAGTGATGGAGATCAGGCGATGGCGAGAAAGTGCTTTATAGCATCCATCCGCCCAAATCTGAAGAAGAAGGTCAAGAAGGCCAAGGAGAAGGTTGAAGAATAGGAAGGTTTGATAGCTTCCAAATAGCAGTTAAAATATGGAAGACCTGGAGTGGAGGAGACCAGGCTCCTCCCCTCTGAGCGGGTCATTGAGAATCTGGAGGAAGTCGTAGCCGGCGGCAACAAGAAGGATTGGATGTTCTCGATCGGAGCCTCTCTCACAGATCGAGAGAAGAAGGAACTAACATTACTTTTATGGAATAACTTAGACGTTTTCGTATGGGAACCCTACGAGCTACCTAGGACTGATTCTAGTTTGGTTTGTCATCGGTTGCACATCGATCCGACTTTCAAGCTGACCATGCAAAAAGTACGATGAACTGTACTTGAGAAAGCCAAGGCTATGGAGAAGGAACTAGAGAGGATGTTGAATACAGGATCCATACGGGAAGTTCAATTCCCTAAGTGGTTGTCCAACCCAGTAGTGGTCCCAAAGAGAAATAGAAAATGGAGAGTCTGTATTGACTTCACTGACCTTAATAGTGCATGACCTAAGGACAGTTTTCCTCTTCCAAAGATCGACTAGTTGATGGATGCCACAGCAGCTCATGAAAGAATGAGTTTCCTGGACGCATACTCCGAGTACCACCAAATCCCTCTATATGAACCAGATCAAGAAAAAAATAGCAATCATCACATCGTCGGGTTGTATTGTTATAAGGTCATGCCCTTTGGGCTAAAAAATGCACGATTAACCTACCAGCGGTTGGTCACCAAAATGTTTAAGGACCAAATGGGAAACACCATGGAAGTTTTCATCGATGATATGCTCGTTAAGAGCTGGAATAAATAAGATCACCTCTCAGACCTATCAAGGACCTTAAAAATCCTCAGGAAATATCGAATGAAGCTTAACAAAAGTAAGTGCTCCTTCGGTGTCCAGTCAGGAAATTTCTCGGGTACTTGGTTAGCAAGAGAGGAATTGAAGCCAACCCAGACCAGATTGACGCCATCAATAGGGTCTAGCCCCCCCCCCCCCCCCCCCCCGTACGAGCAGAGATGTGCAAAAGATCACAGGAATGGACGCTGCCCTGAACTAATTCATCTCAAAATCATCCGAAAGGTGCCAGCCGTTCTTCCAACTTTTGAAGAAAAGAAAAAATATTGAGTGAAATGAGGATTGCTCGAAGGCGCTAGAAGGACTCAAGACTTACCTCAGTATACCACCGCTGCTCGTCATCCCTTATGAAGACGACTCCCTATACCTGTACCTCATAGTTTCAAGTCACGCTATAAGTTCTACACTAGTGTACGAAATAACAGGGATCCAGTACCCATTCTATTATGCAAGCAAAACCCTCTTGGATGCCGAACAACAATACCTACCCCTAGAAAAGCTCGCATTTGCACTAGTGGTAGCCTCGAGGAAATTAAAGAATTACTTCGAAGCTCACTCCATCATCTTCCTTACATCTCACCCCCTTAAAGTAGTCCTGTAAAAAGCCGATCTTTCCAGTAGATTATCAAAGTGGTCAGTCGAGCTCGAGCGATTTGACATCCAATTTCATCCAAGGAATGAAATAAAGGGACAAGTCCTCGCCGACTTTATTACAGAATTTACAGGGGAACAACCTTGTGACTAACTACAACATATTAGTCAAAGGGAAAACCCCTCGACGCAAGGTGTTTGGTGACTGTTCGTTGACGGAGCCTCTAACTCCAAAGGGGCAGGAGTGGGCATCGTGCTGGTTACCCCCGAAGATGCAATCCTCGAGCAAGGAATCAGGCTTGAATTTGAAGCCTCCAACAATGAAGCTAAGTATGAAGCACTAATAGCAGGCCTACAGAAGGCACACGTGCTGGGGGCAAAGCAATTCCAAGTGTTTGGCGATTCGCAGCTGGTCTCTAACCAGATAAGTGGAGATTTTAACGCGAGGGATGAGATAATGGAGGCCTACCTCGCCACAACAAAGAAATTAATGTCTAACTTTGAATAAGTCAGCGTTCAACAGTTTTCCAGAGGATAAAACAACCATACTAATGCCCTAGCGACCTTGAGATATGAGATTAATTTTGACTTAAAGAGAACAATTCTGATCAACTTCCTGCCCCCCCAAGCATTAACCATAGAGATGAACTACATGACACAGGTCGTGTTCTCCAGATTGAATCAACCCCTAGTTGGATGGACCCCTTAAGGGATTATTTGAAAGATGGTGCCCTACCATACGATAAGAAGGTCGTTCATCAGATAAGAGTTAAAGCTGCTCGCTTTCACTTATCTCGTAAGGGCAAGATGTATAAAAGATCTTTCACCAGTCCTTACCTCCAATGCATTCACTCGAAGGACGTCGAGCGAGTTCTGTACGAGCTCCATGAGGTAATCTGTGGGAGTCATATTGGGGGCAGGTTACTATCTTTTTGAACAATGAAGGAAGGCTACTGGTGGCTGTACATGCAGAATAATTTTGGGATATATGCTCGCAAGTGCGAAACATGTCAATTTCACGCCCCTATGGTTCACCAACCGGACAGTGACCTAAAGTCACTTACTAGCCCATGACCTTTCGCCCAATGGAGATTGGAAATCGTAGGCCCTCTTCCTATCGCTGCCGGTAATCGCAAGTATTTATTGGTTGCGACAGACTACTTCACCAAATGGATAGAGGCAGAGCCGCTGGTGAACATCAGAGATGAGGATATGATAAGATTTATGTGGAAGAACATTATCACTCGCTTCAGGATCCCCAGGACCATCATCACTGACAATGTAACCCAGTTCGAAAGTGGCCTCTTCTAGGGTTTCTGTAACGACCACGGGATCAGGCACCATTTCAGCTCGATGGCATACCCTCAGAGCAACGGACATGCTGAAGCTTCCAATAAAATAGTGATTGATGGATTGAAAAGAGATTGGAGCGAGCCAAAGGGGTATAGGTGAGCGAGTTGCCACACATCCTATGGGCCTACCGCACTACCCCACGATGAGCAACTCGAGAAACCCCATTCACACTGATATATGGTATGGAGGTAATCATTCCCTTGGAAGCTGGACTCCCCACTATGAGGTCCACCCTGGTCGACCAAGGACAGAATGATAAAGCATTACTCTCTAAACTTGACCTAGCTGAGGAATGAAGAGAGTTGGACCTAATAAAACAAGCAGGCTATCAACAACAGCTAGCAAAGCACTACAAAAATAAGGTTAATACGAGAGCATTCCAAGTTGGGGACTACGTTCTAAGGAAAGTTCTTGGCAGCACAGTAAAACCATCGGATGAAAAGCTGGGACCACACTGGGAGGGACCATTTAAGGTGATAAGGGACAATCTACAAGGAGCCTATCACTTGGAAATGTTAGAGGGCAAGGAGATACCTCGAGCTTGGAACGCAACCAATTTAAAGAGATTCTACTTCTAGTTTTCTGTGTTGATCTTTTATTACAATGTTGAAATTTGCAATTCATTTCTGATTAATAAAAGATTGATTGGCAATAGCATTCTACAAAGTGTTGATTTTATCTCAAATACTTTTTAATTCATGCAGATTTTCCTAGTTACAGGCTCCACTCTCAACATATAAAAACAGGGTATTATCCTCAGTTTTTCGTCATCAAACAGGGATAACCTCATAGCATTGCCCCTCGAAATATATGAAGCCCTACAGGGGACCCTTAGGCAGTTCGACCAACCCAGGTTAGTCTCCAAACAATGTTTGGCTTAAAAAACCTGCTCGGATAGAACATCCAACACCAGGAGTGTCCTCGCCATTGCCACACTTAGGCCTAAGGAAGTGTGATGACATAACCTAAAAGATAAAGCGAGGCAGAATGGTATCTTATAAGCATACTGGACTGGGAGGATACTCACTCAACAAAACAACTCTGCTTGTATTAAATCTAAAGAGCCCAAGATAATCGAACAACAAATCAATGAAGTGAAAAATACACAACACATGTTTAGTCGATAGATCGCCCAAAGCATAATTATTTTATTATGCCACTACATATACAAAAAGCTACATATGTTGAATTAAATAAGCCCTAATGAGGATTAGGCCTCCGAGCAAGATAGTCAGCTACTTGCGCTCTTCGGCCATCATCTGGATGAGGGGCTAATTCCTCCTTGACTTCATTTGAATTTGGCTCCAACAGCTGCCTTGGGATATCATCTATAGGGACCCACTGATCATCCCTCCTGAATGGGTTCGACAATAGAGTTGAGGGAGAGATCGCATGGAGATACCAGAGAATTGAGTTCCTAGGGACCTGTAACTCCCTAAGAGCACTCAACCATTATCTAACGAAGAATAACTCCTCGACCTCCTCCAACTTTGTCGGTGCATCAATCCAACCCTGATCATAACCATCAGCAAACACCTGTCGAGGACCTTTCTTGAACAGGTGTCTCAGCAAGGTAAGATCTCTTTGGAGGCCGATAGCTATCACATACGCCTTACAAACATCACCTCGGAGCTCGGCAATCTCCCTAGCTGAGCCACTACTGTCAGTACCAGCTCGCGACCTAGTCGATGAGGAGGAGCCTAGTAAAACTTGGGGGCAATGCTCAGTGCATGCTCTCTAAGTCGTGAAACCTCTCTCCTACGAGTGTCATTCTCTTGTTAAAGTACTTATCCAACTTGATTAATCTCGAAGGCATCCAAAAGTTTATCCCTAAGAGCATTCATTTCCTCTTGAATGGATGTTCCGACCTCTTCCATCTCTTAAAGCCTATCTTTTAGTTTGATAACTAGATCCAACTGGTCCTTATAATTCTGATTCCTCGACCTAAGAGCATTGTAAATCCTTACAAAGGCTTAGCGAACTTGATTGCTCGCATTAGGACCGAGAATCCTTCCTAGTTGAGAAGTAGCAGGTATATACTCATCAACATTAATCAGCTACAAACCATATGAGCATTGAAAAATAAATAAATCAGTACGCGGAAGGGGACTAAATTTCATTTCATTAAGAAAAGGTTCAGATTACATCATCAAAAGGAAAGAATAACAAAAATACAAAGAGCTCCCTAAAAGAAGACTAGTTGGCAACCTCAATCTACTCCGAGGTCACTGGTTGCTTTCCCTTATCCGCAGCAGCCCTGGGTACACGTCCCTCAGACGGAGAAATCACCGACCCTTGGTTAAGAGGAGTACCAGCAGAAATGGTCTGAGTAGTTGGAGCACCTTCGTTAACAGAAGGAGCATACATCGCATCCATGATAGGCTTAGGGCCAGGATCATGCTCGTCAAAAAGTTGGGAGTCAATGTCCACCTCAGCAGCAAGCAGAGCCTTGTTCCAACCCTTTTTAAAGTTGAGACGATTAATGTAGCCAATCTGAACTTCAGTATCCTCGTACGCTGCAAACCATCTGACATTGTATGAGCTCTTCTTGAGGGTGGCAGCCTCAAATTCCACCATCTTCACCTTCTCCATGAGCACCTTATTTTCCTCAACCACAGCCAACTTGCTCGTGCAGACCAAATCATAGGACTGCCTCAGCTCTTCCAGGTCCTTGGTCACCACCTCTTTCACTTTAATGGCTTTGGCAAAGGTGAGATCAGAAGACTTTTGAGAAGAATTGACATTCTTCAAACTGGCCTCCATCTCGGCATTCATCCTGTCCAGATCAGCGTTCCTCACCGCCAGCTCGTCACGGGTGTGGTAGAAGACACTGAAATCAGTCACAAACTGTAGAGAAAAGGGAAATATTAGCAAAGGAAGTATTGAAAGAATATTGTAATAACAGGGAAGTTAAAGTAAACTTACCAAGGATAGCCTCTGACTTTTCTTCAGAGCTAACTGGTTGGCCCCTATCACCCTCTGGCGGTCAGCTTCCAAAACTGCTCTCTCGAGCACTGTTAGAGCCAACTGAGGGGAAAGGGCAATAGAAGACCATTCGAGAAGAGCAGATATGGGCACCCGAGACTGCCCTGCCTTCGTCCTCACCTCTTCCCTCATATTTTCTTCTCTTTCATTCCTCTCCTTCTCAGCCCTCTTTCTCTCCTCCACCCTCTTCCTATCTTATTCTTTCTTCCTCTCTCTTTCTCTCATCTGTGCCTCCTCCTTCTTCTTTCTCTCCTGCTAATGAGAAGCAGACTGGGAAACTCTCGCAATATCCCCGCTCCCTGATTTCTACTTCTTTGACCGACGAGCAAGTAGCACATCGTCTTCTTCATCCTCTTGGATGAAAATTTTCCTGGGAGGATCCATATCTTCCTCGCTAGTGCTACTTGAGTCCCCTGAAGACTCCCGAGCCTCTTAACCTTCTTTTGAGATGGAAGATCATTCACTACTTGAGCTCTCCTTACTAAAATCACCTTCTACACCACCCACGTTAGCTCCCTCGCTCTCTTCACTAGAGTTACTTTCCTTCTCATGTAATTGGATTGGATCCGTAACAACCTACTCTGTGATGTCTAGCTCAAGAATGATATCCACAGGTCACGCGATGAAACTGGACCCAACGTTCTTGTATTCCATAAGTAACGCCACTGATCGAGGATGCTCACCGTTAGCTAAAAGATCCCTGATCCTCCAGGCCTTAACCAGCTCAGCAGCTCGAATCTCGCAAAGAGAAGGTTTTGAGTTCTTCGCTTTCACTGAAAAAGAAAAAATAGAAAGATGTGAGAAAGACCATACATTAAAAGAGTATCAATGAGCAGAACAAGAACTATTCCTACCTATATATTCCTCCCCATAAAAGGGAATAACATATCTCCCAGACCTCGACCCTTCAATATGGGGAGGGAATTGCCAATTTCTGGCAATAAACCCCTCATGCCAGTAGTCCTTATGGGAATCAGGTAGATTTACTACCAATGCCCTATCAGGACTCCTAACTTTGAGGTAAAGAAGACCAGAGTTTGTTCGAGAAAAAGATTAACAGAAGCAGATTTTAGCAAGCCCTAGATTGGTGCCATATAGCGGATTAATTCTATGCACCCCATTGACAATTTTCCAAATATTTTGCGAGCACTGTGTAGAAACTATATCGAAGTAACTAAAAAGTGCAAAAACGAGCGATTTGGGGGAAAGGTAAGACCCCCCTAGGATAACAAAAGAACATGTATCCAGTGAACGTCCTCAATGTCTTTGACATTACGAGGAACAGGGGCACATTCGATGTCTACCCAGTTTGGGATATTGTAGAATTTCCTAAACTCAGTTATCGACCTATTGCCTATTTTCGTCATCAGAAAAGAAAAACCCTAGTAGCTAATAAGAAGAAATTCCAGCAAAAAAAGAAAAAAAAGGAGTGAGAAGAACTTACAAAGTAAGAGTCATCTTGGGACAATGCAAAATCGTAAGTAGGGAAGATGAGAAGATAAAGAAGAAGCTTGAAGATGGAAGACGAGACCTGGAAGTAAGAAAGTAACAGTGAAAGCTTTAAGAAACCTAGATAATGAGAAGAAATGTGAAGTGACGTTCAGGGAATGACCTCTCCAAGAAGATTTAAACCTTTCTAATTATAATGCACACTCAACGAGGCAATCTGTCGCCTAAATCAATTCGGGAAGGGCGCTTCAATCCCAAAGTGTTGCAAGATTCACAAAAATGCTACTAAGGAAAATCATTTAAAATTATTGAGCCCAAATTGTGACCCACAAATTTTAGGGGCAATTGTGGGTACCACGATTTGTCACTTTGGCCTAGACGAGTAGCCCAATTAAACACAACCCAAAGTCCGAAGGCCTCGCACCTTAACTAATTCCATTGTGACCCAGTCAGTTCCTAAAATATCTCTTAAGAGATACTTTAGGGATGGACTAACGTGGAGGAGTCCCACGCATCCACTCTTTGAAATAACATGTATATATCAAACCCCTAGCCCGGGGCAAAGGGCATGCAATTTGTAAACACTCCCCCAGAGTAAAGAGAAATAAAATATTGAGAGCACCACTGTAGACATAGTCCTTCTTATCGAACCACATAAATCTTGTGTTATGTGTGATTTCCATTCTTTCAAGTTCTTTATTTATTCTGGTGATTTCCTGTGCTTGTTATTTTATATTGAGTTTAATTTTCACCACACTCCCATATCATCTTATTTTTGCATTGAGACAACATCTTCCATAGCTCCTCATATTCTTGATTGTTCACCCATTGAGATTTCCAGAATGCGAAAGCTAATATGAGGAGGCCTATCGAGAGAAAGGTAAATGTTAAGAGGAGGGCCAACACTGAGGCCCGTAAAAATGTTGGATATGCGGTCAAAAGGTAAGCAGATGCTGCTACTTTTACTATCGCTAAAGGGAAAGGTAAAGTCAAAGGTAATGACAAGGTGGCCATTTATGATGATGGGCCAGTCGTTGGATGTAAGAGACCCATGAATGGTCTTCTTCCTCAAATTATCCTCAAACAATAGAGGACCAACACCCATAAAGAGATTGTCCAAATTTTGGGAGGACTTTCTTAGTAATTGATTCGAGGTGCTCGGCCATCTTGCCCTTACGGTAAAGAGGATCTGTTCACCTATGATCCTGAGCATTCGATCACTTTGGAGAAGTTAAGTAATGATAAATACTCCATATTTTTTCATATGGATAATTCTATATATGTGTTAGGGTATCATGGTTTTACCCATGACTTCCACTACCTCAAGGGCTTCAACACTGATGAGCTTTGGAATATGGTGCAACACAAGATGCTGGTGGAAATCTCTTAAACCAGACTTGTATTTTATTAAACTCTTACAAAATATGTTTCATGATATGCCAATCTCTTTGTCTTTTAAGGAGAAATGGGTTCCACTATCCTAAAAGAGCAAGCTACCTTACATCAGAACGTGTACAATGATCTGAAGAAAGAGAACAACGAGCTCCTTAACCAAAATGAGACCTTATCAGGGGGAATAAAAATTATTCAAAAGGATTATGATAAGGTTTATGTTGATCTAAAGGAGAAAAATGATAAGTTATTGGCCAACGTTGGTACTCAAATCTAGGTAGATGAAGAGAATAGAAAGTTAGATAAGTAGGCTGAAATTGTTGATGCGAAGCTTAAGTATTTAGATAAGGCACTTGTCAAGGGACCTGAGGAGTTGAATAAGGATGATGATGCTCTCAAGGCGAACGATGAAGCCTTTGATAAGACCAATGTTACCCTTTATCTTACCGAGAAGGAGGGTGTCATAAAATATAAGAGTTCAATGATCATAACATTGATTTGTTGACCATCATCATAGAGGGGTATGATGACTTGAAGAAAAGAATCATAATTCTTTTCCCTAAAATAGTTGAGACTATTCACATATGAGAGGGAGATGATGAATAGGCAAAGGCTTTAGATGATGAGCGGATGTCATGGAAGATGATGATGATGCGAACAATTAATCTGAAGTTGGTTGACCATAGTGGTTCCACTAATGACCTCCCCACTCCTCCTGAGGATGTTCCGTTGGCTGAGGCCAATGATGGTCATACCCCTGAGGCATAAAATCTTCTGACCTCATACATTTTGTGAATATTTTACATCTACGCTTATATTTTTCTAACGAACACTTTTATGTAGTACTTTGTAATGAACACTTCCATTTATGCCTATTTAACTTTGAAGTCAAATGCATTTCAATTTCTTTTCTTTATGCATGCATGTGTTTTAAATTTACAAAGTAAATGCACTCGGGTCCTGTTGACCTCCTAGTTAGTTCTAGGTTTATGGTCTTATAGTAGGATCTTGTTTACCTATCTTGTGAACTTACTAGATTATTGGCATTGGGATAGGCCTGCTAGAAGTTTAGTCTTACGATTGTGTGGTGGAATCTTGATGACCTGGTCTGCCTTACCAGCTACTAGTTCTAGATGAACTTGAGTTATCTAAACTTCAATTTTATCGATGCTCGTATCAGCTTACTGGTCTTATGGACATATCTTGTCGTCCTGACCATGTGTAATCATTGGTTACCAAAGTCAAGAAAATGTACTAGGATTTATCCCTATGTTAGTCAGTTATGATCGGATCTTGTCATCCATATGATTACAAGAGCTAAACATCTTAATCGTGGCATGTCCAAAAATGAGAACATACATGAAGTTTGGTTTTGATTATGCATTTTTATATACAATGTTGAGATATCTTCGGCCTAACCTTCTTCACATCTCTCACACTAAAGAAATAGTCATTGAATAAAAAAGAAAACCTTGAAATAACAGCATATGTTGGAGGAATTTTTTATTCTTATTCATTACTGCGCAAATTCACAAGGGAATGAAAAAACTTTACGTATTTGATCTCAGTTTGCCCCGTGTTGTTACTATTGGTAGTATTTCCTCAGGTGTTCGAAGTTTCATGGATTATTGAACTGCTCACTTTCTAAAGTTTCAATTTGATAAGTCCATGATCGCACAAAAATAAATATTTTGTATGGGCTATGCCAATTTGGTTCCAACTTGTTCCCTTTTGGATAACCTTTCTGAGCACGTAATCTCCCTCCTTTAAGGTACTTGATTGTACTCGTTTGTTGTAAAATCGGGCAGTCCATTGTTGGTACGCTACCACTCGAAGTGTTACATGCTCCCAAACCTCTTCTACCAAGTCTAAATCCAGTTTTCTCATAAGGTCATTCCTTAATGAGTTGAAATTGACTACCCGATGGTCGTGCAAGCCGACACTACAACTTCAATCCTAAATGGCAATGTAAATGGGGTCTCACCCGTTGCTATTCTCGACGTCATCCTGTATGCCCAAAGAATAATTTTTATATCGTTGATCTTGTTCCCCTTATCATCATCCAAACTTTTCTTTATTCCATATAAAAAAGTTTTATTTATCACCTCGGTCTGTTCGTTACTCTATGGGTGACCTAGTGCTAAATGAAACTTCTAGATCTTGGGATGTATACATTTGTTTCGAACTCTTGGTCATCAAACTGGGTACCGTGATGAAGGCATATGGCATCCTATAATGACAAATAATATCCTTCCAAATAAAATGGAATACTTTCTATTATGGCATCTCCATTAGGGGCTTAACCTCCATCCACTTGTAAAATAAGACACTGCTACGACCACGTACTTAAATCTTCTCCTCATCTTTAGAAATGGGATAACCAGTTCAATTCCCTATAAGGCGAAGGGTAAGGGGAAGTGATTGGCATCAATCAGGCTCCTAAACTTGTGGATTACGACATACTTCTGGAACTTGTCATATTTTCTCGCACAGTCTTCTTTTATAGTGGACCAGTAGTAGCCTTACGTGTCCACTCACTTTATTAATAATATGCTCGCTAAATGGGCCCCACACGAACCTTAATGCACCTTATTTATCAAGTTACTGACATCATCCGGATGGACACAACTGAGCAATGATATGAAAAATCCTCTCCTGAATAAGATTCCTTTTGCTAATACGTACCTCATCGCCTTGTACTGGAGTCTCCTATCTTCTTTTCAATTGATCGAGATTGTATCTGTATCCAAATATTCCCGTATGGAATTTATCTAGGAGGATACCATGTCTAACTCCATCACTTTAACGTTCTTTTTTTGGTACTACGGTGCATCTGGATTTCCACTAGCATTGTTCTTCTCAGTTATGTTCTAGTGGCTAATGCCAAGCGAGCTAGTGCATCTACCCGTGTATTTTTCTGTTGGAATTCTAATCATTTGGACAACTAAGAATTTTGACAATATTGTTTTATTATATCCAACTACTTTGCCATGGATTATTCTCTCGCCTCATAGACACTGAGGACTTGGTTTAATATGAGTTAGGAATCGTTGTGTACCGACAGTTTCTCGGCGTTCAATAGTGACGCTAATCCCGAACCTTCTATAAGGGTTTTATAGGCATTCCTCATTACGGAGGCTTTAAAATGGAATATGAGGGCATACCCCACATCATCCCTATCAGGTGTTGTGATTATCAAACCTGCCCTGCTGCCATTGGGTTGCGACGACCCATCTACGAATAATTATTTCCTCTTTAAAATTTACTTCAACTAATCATCCATCATTGAATATTTTTTTCATTTGCTAGAGATCACGGATCCTTTGTTCTTGTCTATCCAATGAATCTAATATGTCAACGACTTGGTCGACCACATTACTCATTGAGCAATCTTTCAAAAAAGTCTGCTAGACAGGATGAACTGTTGAGCTCTCTGTTGGAGATGTTTTCTTGGTTTGCTTCGTTGCTGATCTCTCTTCCATAAAAGTATGCTTTGTCGATCTTGTTGTTGAGCTCTCTTCCAAAGAAGTGCGCTTGCCAGGATTTTCTTCATAAGTAAACTCTGCTATAAAATTGGCCACTACTTGGCCATTAATTGTTGTCGTGGGCTCGTACTAAATACCATACTATCCTAGTTTCACTACCTAAGCCAACATTTTTCTTTATTTATCAGGTTTGTGAACATCTTGGCGTAGGTAAAGGTCTATATAAATGACAATAGTGTGCGCCTAAAAGTATAACTTCATTCTTCGGGAGGCCTTAATTAAAGCTCTCCATCCCAAGGTACCAAATTTTTTCTCCACGGTACACCTTGTTAGTGTAATAAATTGGCCTTTGTTACCGTGGTTCTTATCGAACTAGTGTTGAACTAATAGCCAATTCAGACACGACTAAGTACAAATAGAGCTTCTTGCCTAGGACTGGCCTTGACAATAGTCGCACAAATCCTAAATACCTCTTTAATTGTAGGATCGCTGCCTCTCACTCTTCGTTACATTCGAAGGCCTTTCGTAACACCTTGAATAACAAAAGACACCTATAAGTAGCTCTTAACATAAAATTTGATTAGTGATGCTACGCATCCTGTTAGCCTTTGGATTTCCTTCTTACTTAATGGGAGTTGTATTTTTATCAATGCTCGGATGTTGTTAGGGTTAACCTCAATTCCTATTTAGTTGATTATAAAACCCAAAAATTTTCCTTCCTTGACCTTAAAAACACACTTCCCAGGGTTAAGCTTTATCTATTGTTTTTCTCGCTAGCTAAAAGTTTATCATAAATCTCTGATGTGATCGATTGCATTCTTACTCTTATTTAGCATGTTGTCTATGTAGACCTCCATTATTTTTCCAATCTAATCCTCAAAAACCTTATTCACCAACCTATGGTATGTTGCTCCATCCTTTTTGATCCCGAAGGTCATAGTGTTGTAGTAAGTACCACGACTAGTGATAAATGAGGTTTTCTTCCTATTTTTTAGCTTTATCTTGATCTGATCATAACTTGAGTAAGCATCTATAAAGTTAAGTAGTTCATGCCCGGTGGTAGCATCAACCAACTAATAAATCCTGGGCAAAGGATAATAATAATAATTGGTACACACTTTGTTCAGGTATGTAAAATTAATGCACATACGCCAACTATTGTTCTTGTTCTTGACCATGATCATGTTTGAGATCCATTTAGGGTATTTTACATCCTTGAGGAAGTATGACTTCTGCAACTTCTCAACCTCTTCGTGTATTGCCATGTTATGCTTTTTGTTAAACACACGACATTTATACTTTATAGGTTTAACATCCTTTATTATATTGAACTCATGGCATATAAAATTTAGATCTTTCCCCGACGCGTCCTTGCGACTCCTAGCGAAGACATCTTTTCTCTTCCTTAAGCATAATGCCAAATCTTTCTTAAGTACTCTATTTAGTGACAAGCCTAACTAGGCTTTCTTTTCTGGGTGCTCATCATTCGGAATCACCAGTTCTATCTCCTCAACAACTTGGCCTTTGACTAACTTATATTCATCTCAAGGATCTAACATCTAAATCTGATAAGTTGTGGTAAGTTTTTCCTTCTCTTCTTGTTCTGTCAACGTGTAATAACATTCTTGGGCTTCGACTTGATTTCCTTTCAACATGATAAACCTGTAGTTTATGGGGAATTTCAGGCACTAGTGAACGATGGACGACATAACTTAAAACTTCTTCAATCCTAACTTTATAAATATGATGTTGTATGCTGAATAGACATACTGATCCAAGATAAAGAAGTGAATCATTTCTATTCGGTAGGTGGGCCAAGTGACGATCACAACTTCAAGCTCAATTATTCCTAAGGGGAACACCTTCTCCTTTGAAAAATCAATGAGAGGCTTGTGGTATGCCTCCAGTTTTCAATCCCTCAACCACATGTTCTTAAAATAACTATAAACTAGGGCATTGGCTGAACTTACATTATCGACCAGGATTCTTACCACCTCGCATTCTTACACCATCATTATGATGACCAGAGAGTGATCATATAGGTAGATCACACCTAACAGATCATAATTATAAAAACCAAATATAAGACGGTATTTATTTAGCTTCCTAGGGTGAGTATTTCCAACGTCAATCAAGTTGATTTATTTGACATGAGCACAAGCCCTTGCCTCATTGAGGCAAGCTTTCCTTTTTTTCGATTCATCTCCACTACCAACATCTCCTCCTGATATTAAGTTTCACCCAAAAAATATCATATTTACCTCGTGAACAGGCTTTTTAGGCTTCTTGTGGCAGGTCTGGGTCATCCTCCAAATCATCATCCCTAACTCTTTTCTTCTATTCCCTCTTCTTACAAGAGGACTCTAATCATCTTCTAGGTTTCTGATTATCCCTCCCATCTAATTAGCTATCTTTGTTAAAAAAAACTTCTCTAGTTTGCCTCATCTAATGAGATTTTCATCTTCGTTCTTTAGAGTGAGATAATTATTAGTGTTATGACCATGATCTTTGTGTAACTCTCAATATTTTCTTTTATCCCTCCTATTTGAAGGAGCCTTTAATTTTTCGAGTAACTTCAGTTCCTTACTCACTCGAATCTCTTTGAGGATGTAATACACGCCTATAGTCAACAGGGTGTACTCATCAAATCTTTTTATCTTATCAACATTCTTATCTTTGGACTCTTTATTTTTCGATCTCTTACTAGTATTGGCCTTGGTGTGGCTCACGTATTCGCTACCATATCTTCTTCATAATTCATGATCTTGCCAGCTTTGGCCAATAACTCATCCATTGTTCTCGACAGTTCCTTGGCCAATGACTAATACAATTCCCTAGGCAAGAAACCACTCATCATTATTGTGATTGCGATCATTTCATCGTAATCAATTATCTCCATCTTTTTTGTTATTAAAATGAGTGATGAACTCCCTGGTCGTCTCATCAGCTTTATGACAGATGCTTAGAAGGTTAACCATCCTCTTGCCAGGCTTGGTCCCAAAGCTGAATTTGCAGAAGGAAAAGATCTACCAGTTACTAAAAGTTAGAGATCTACCCTCTCGGTAAGCTATTGTACCAGATTTACTGACTTAATGATTGTATTGGAGAATGCTCAGTAGTGCATATTATCAGGAATGGAAGATATATCAGCTGTAAATTGATAATGTTCTACATGCAGCATGGAATCAGACTTTCCATTGTACTTTGGAGTTATGACATGTGATTTGAACTTCCTGGGTAATGGATAACCCACGATTGATGAGGTAAATGGTGACCCTTGACTAAACCCCCTCTACAAAGAGTTTTTTGCCCTTGTTATCTCTCATAAGAGTTACTTAAAATGATGAATAGACCCCTTCCAGGGTTATTCATCCTGCTTGGCCTTAAATATGATGGGCTTTCTTGATCGATCGTGGTTTTGAGATGAGTCTCTTCCTAGAAAGTTTGCTCTACCTGGGCCGACCCTTACACCCTCATTGTAGACATGGTCAATCAATTTGTTCTTCTCGTTGCCGACCTTTTGGGATCTTCCCTATGCTATCTAGGTTCTATTAGTTCTCTATGCCATTGTAACCTTGCTGATCTTGGGCCAAGATGATTAAATGCAAATCCCCTACTCAACCTTTCTAGCATACTAGGTATCTCCTCAGAGTTAGTTTGTTCATTATCATAACAAGCTATCATAAGGGTTGAGGTGGCCCCTAGGTGGTATGACCTATCATCCCATTATCTAGAGTGCCTCGATCTTCCTCCTTCGTTTCATGAACCTAAATTCAACCTCCTAGATTTTTCCAATCCTTTGTCATGGTAATCTTGCCTTTTGTCTTTACGAGGGGTAGGAGGCGACATTTTATGCCTCTTATCAGGGTTTTCACGCCAGTGGTGCTGATGGGGTTTGCTCTGGGCCTGCTCTATCAACAAAAAATGTTTACGTCAACTCTTTTATGCTTGTTTGCATTTGTTATTGGCCTCTATCCAAGTTCATTAGGATTCCTTGTAGTTCACCCATGCAAATAGGTATTTAAGGAGGGATCTCTTCTACAGCATGGATGTTTTATCTCCTATACTCCCAGAAGTTGCAAAACTTGAGTTATCGTAGGTGAGAAAACAAAGCATACTAAAACAGGAACATGAATCACGGGGAAGTGAATCCAAATTAGGGGAAATTGAATCCAAGTGAGGATTAAAAGAATTTAATGCATATCAAAAGGAAATTGTGTATCAATTGACTCTAACCTAAAGAAACACATGAATTGGATCGCGACTCACTATTTTCTTAAAGTTGGGTATCCTTGAGTTATAGGAATCGACAATGGTATAAAATAAAAAATGACTTGTCATTTCCCACAAACGATGCCAATTTGTTATCATCTAAAACTAGTATAAGAATTTGGTCCTTAGCAAGAATACACCAACAATAAACTATAACATATAAAGATATAATAATTATATAAATTCTTATTTAGAATGAATAATGAGAGATATGAGGGAAAAATGAAGAAATAGGATTTTACGTGGTTCGGACCAAAGTGGTGCCTACATCCACATGTCTAGTGATGATGGTATTGATTTCAATGAGCAAAATACATGGATGCACAAGATCTCATTCTCACTCTAGAAATGGGGAGCATAATGGTAGGGAAAATATATCTCGATCCTCAATACTAAGGGATTGTGTGCAATTTATAGGCTATTACAGGATAGAGAGTGAAGTGGGATAAGTGGCATGCCTTTATAGGTTAGGAAGTTACACCTTTTACATGAAAGTGGGAGGATAATCATGAGTTTTTTACAATCACATGGAGGAAGAATATTTGCATATTTCCCTTACGTGCACGTGGTGTGAGTGTTTGTGACATCATTTATTCATGTGTTGCACACTGGCCTTGACGAAGTTAACTGACTGTGTTAGTTAATAACAAATTGACAGTGGTGAGGCTGGCATTAGGAATGTCTAACCGACCTGATTTATTACTAAGCCAACCTCATTATTTTGGACAACCACATTCATTACTGGGTCGACCTCTTCTCTGTAATGGATGAGGGCACATGTTATCTTAGAGGCCCATAAGTTATTCCATATTTATGGTATAACATTTACCTTAATTCTCCACTGAATGAATATTTGATTTAAATATTATTTTGAGTTGTCCTAATTTTCTCCCGTTTTGTCATGAAATTACTCTTTTCGAAAAAATAAGTTCATTCTTTCATCGGCACATGAAACCACATCACATAAAACATACTGAATATTTGGATTATCATCTTTTTCAATTGAGTCATTTTAATTTATACATAGATATGATTCATCCAAGTTAGCTAGTGATTTTCCTAGATATACATTAATCTTGAGTTATATTTGACAAACATTCATACTTTAGTTTTTGATATTATTTTCCATGACATTCAATTTTAGTAAAGATAAATCAATAAATCTAGTGATATTATTATTATGGGCTTGAATACTTACAATGGAATTTTCTCATACAGTGGAACATAATTTTGGATCAGAGATATGAGGTTGAAATTCATATCGATCCACTTATGTTTTTAGTTTTCTTTTGTTGAGAAATAATTTTTTCATTGATCGACTCTGTCGGTGTTGCTTTTTTGTCTTGATTATTTTTTCTTGATCTTGAACTCCAATAATTTTTTTATCCCTCTTTCAATTGATATTATTCTTAATCATATATTCCCTTGTCATACCTTTCATACATGATTTTGTGAAATACCATATTTCCTTGGTCGTGATACATTATTTGGTTAGATTGTGAACGTGTAATTAAATAGCACACTAAATAATATGTGTAACTCTCTCATTAAACTAAAATTCCATTATGTAATTTTCATCAAAGTTATGTCAAGTCTTTGTATAGTCAACGTCTCTTATAATTCTTATTATTACGGAACCTTAATTCGTTAATGATTTTCCATATTTTTAAGTAAATTTTTTTATTGAAATTTTCATATCACTTTTCCAAACACGATAATTTACTCCCCTGAAAAAAAAGGAAAACTCATAAACTAATAATTTACTTATTTTATATTTATACTCAAAATATTTGATCAAAGTAAGTATCTACGAGTTAGGCTTTTATACTAATTGTTGCCCTACAAAATATCCCAAGAAAAAGGAGGGGTTTAATTTAAATTTTATAAATGTAAGGGAAATCGTGATTTTTTTCTTCTAGTATAGAGAGATAATATATGTATGAATAACTAACTCAGTGAAAACAATAATAAATATAGAGTTTAAGAATTTTTGTAAACCGAGATTTTTATGTGGTTCAACCTTTCTTTTATCCAAGCATTGATGTGTTGGTATTGTTTGTGAACTCTTGTGTACATAAAAATGAAGTTTGGTTAAGTATACAAAACATGGGAATAAAAGATAGCCTTCACGAGTTATAAGGAAGTTTGTTTTATATATAGACTTAAAAAAATTAGTTGTTGCAAGTTGAATTTTCTTGATATAGTCGACTAAAAGTTAGTTAAAATTGTATTAACAATTAGACTTAATTTTAGTGGACTAAAACTCCTGAATCTTTTGTTTTAGTTAGTACATTAGTGTGACTTATATTGTTTCTATCACATAAACTTAGTTTATTTAACTAGATTAGGCTGAGAATGGCCGCGATTCTTGAACCCATGGATCAACTTTCAATCATTGAGGGATGGCTTGTTCTCTAAGTAGCCTCGTATCTCCCAATGATGGTCGGATTTCTACATCCAAAAAACCTTTTGATGGTCACTATAGCCACACTAAGAGAAAACACCACCGCCTTACCGTTTTTCTGTGATAGATTATTGTACGAGTGTTTTATCTCAAGACAGGCGACATGATGTACCCCGTTAGGTCTCAAGCAAGGAGTATTGATTGACTTCAGCAAAAAAGAATTGGAAGGATGACTACCCAAAACAAAGGATCATAATTTTTTAATTCCTAACTAGGAGATCCTTGTGATTAGGTTCGTCCTCTCCTTTTGTCCAACTGATAAAAGATGCTGACCAATTCAAAAGGCTCATATTTCCTAAGTTGAAAGCTTATGACGAGATCTTGGATCTATCCCACCATATTTTATATTATCAATAATAAATTTCTTGATGTAATACTAATAATTCTCTAATGTATCGTTTGTTTCCTTAAATTCCAGTGGAAATCACCCTTAAGTAATTTAAGAAACTAACCCTTAGGTCAATTACCGTCTTTGTCTAATTAACCATGAAGTTTATTTCTTGGCTAACCACCAACAACAAGTCCATAAAAGAAATGGATTTCTAATTTTATTCAGAAGTGGCAGTGAGAAACCCTTCAAAAGTATTCTCGAAGGCATCACGAGACATTTAAAAATATTGGCAATTGTAATAAATAATTGACTATTTCTTAATTTAAGTTTGACCTGCTTTGAACAAACGACATGTAATAGCCTCTCACTAAAGAAGCCCATTGTACACATCCAAATCTAAGCCTCTTCTTTTCCTGTAGGCCTTTCTAGAGAGATCGACTTTTCCCCTATAAATATTTCCCACCTACCTATTTTCTGAACAATTGTCACCAATCCTTTATTGGTCAAGATAAATCTTTTTTTTCTCTCTTTAATGCCTTGTAAACTTCCGATTCATCCCCTGGGAGGAAAGGAAAGAAAAAAATTACGGCTGTGCAAAGTGTCCTTTGAGTGGATGTAATACCTCCACAAGAAGCACCTCAGAGACAGGAACGAGCCATTTTCCGTAGTGTAGGGGGTAGGATGGCCACGACTTATATCTTTATGAACAACATCACAGCATGTATAAATCGACTAAAAAATGGAGACTCTAGGATGGGTGCCAAAAATGGAACCACTACCAGCGATAGTCAACATCAATTCAAATGAGATAAAAACAAGTGACATCAAAACACAAATAGAATGCCCCACTTCGTGAGGACTCCTATGTTATGTCTACTATTTATAAATATCAATTGTACAGAATTATGAATTATTAATATAATTACACAATTAAAACAGAATTACAGAAATGAAACACTTACTTGAATTTGCGAAAATAATAAAAGAATTAAAGATAAATCCGAGCCCTGTTATGAACAATCTCCTTAAGACAATTTATTCCCTCCAATGTGCTCTGAGGTTGATGAATACTGTCTCCCAAGATAGAACGGATTTTCCAATTAATTCTGTAGCACGACAATAATTAATTACAACGAACTCAAATTCTGTGGCTTTTACTCAACAACAATGCAAGATATGTAATGCAGGAAAAAAAAATTGGAACAGATATGACAGGAATTTTCTGGGACAAAAATGACAGCAATTCTAGAGGAGGAAATTTTTTCATTATCAAATAAGGAGGGAGGTATCTGTATTTATAGCAAAGTAACAATAACTATCAAAAACAGTTAATCAGTTAAACGAAATTAACTGTTGACTGTTGGCAATAACTGCCAACAGTTTATTAATTAATTAATTAATTTCGTAATTAATTAATAATTAAAGCCCAGAAAGTTAAATAAATTCGGCCCAAAAATGTAGGAGATTTTTATAAGCCCGAGCCCGAGCCGGCCGGACGCGCGTGTGTGGAATTTTGACCGAAAGTCAACCCGTGCATAACTTAGGTCATCTCCCCTTCAAAGAGTTGGGATACCCCAAGGCATCCAAGCCTTAGTCCATACTTGGGGTGTTATTAACTCATCAAATTTCCACTACTCTTCCAATGTGGGACAAGAGTTAAAACACACCCAATTCATTAACTTTCATTACTTTGTGAGTCACTTTGGGGACATATTTATCATTCATAACTTATTAAAATTGGACGTATGAATATACTACGTTAATCTCCTTGCGGAGGTTAACGCGTTCGTACATGGTCCCACGATTTTCGTAGTGTGGGTCCCACCTAAATTTGAGCTCAAAGTTGCTCAAAATTCTCTCCGGAAAATTTTGGACAGCTTTCTAAAACCCAATTCAAGTCCAATTTTCCAACAATCCCCCACATGAATGATATATCGCTATAAATAAAATCAAACAGATGCTAATGCAGATGCAGACACAAGTTGAGTAAAACTGAAGACTTATTGCATCGGGAGAAGTAGCCTAGTGGCCTTGAACTTTCCTTAGTGATATACTATCGGATTTACTTGGTTAATCAGTAGACTTCACGTCCTTGAACCGTCAACCATTTTTGTAAACCTAGACAACAGTATTCACACAACAATTCTTCAACACAGTTGGTTCTCACGTTTGTGTTCATTTTGGCCGTGAACACCACTTGGTTCCGCAAGTATTTTAGAGAATATGCCTTTCATTATTCTCATAGAAGTGGCCCCCTTCTTACTCACGTAGGTGACTTCCATAAAGAGTATTCTGCAATACCCCACTTAGACATACTAAGATATAGATGTCATTAAAAGCATAACTTATCCTAATTTCGTGGCAGATATGCATTGTCTCATCTTTGGAATGGATATGATTAAATATCCTCCAGTGCTTACTGAATACAATGTAGTTCGGTTTGCCCATTGAACCTAGATCTTGGGATCTCCAGTCAGCTAGGTTGGGTTGCCACTATATTGATTCTTATTTATTTATAGGCTTTAGACCTATTCCTCTCGATGATCTTTCAACTTGCTCTCGGTTTAAACCTTTCGTTAGTGGATCCGATATATTATCTTTTGACTTTACATAGTCAATTGAGATAATTCCGTTTGAGAGAAGTTGTCTGACGGTATTGTGTCGACGACGAATATGTCGTGACTTTCTGTTATACATGTGATTTTGTGCCCTTCCAATCGCTGATTGACTATCGCAATGTATACATATTGCGGGCACAGGTTTAGACCAATTTGGAACATCCTCTAAGAAATTTCGAAGCCATTCAGCTTCTTCTCCAGCTTTGTCTAGTGCAATGAATTCATATTCCATTGTCGATCTAGCAATGCGCGTTTGTTTTGAGGATTTCCAAGATACCGCTGACCTCCGGGGGTAAACACATACCCACTCGTAGACTTAGAGTCTTTTGTATCAGATATCCTATTTGCATCGCAATGTCCTTCAAGAACAGCTGGATATTTTGAGTAGTGCAGTCCATAGTTTTGAGTATATTTTAAATAACCCAAAACTCTCAATATAGCTTTCCAGTGATCTCTTGTTGGATTACTCGTAAATCGACTTAGCTTACTTATTGAGTATGCTATGTCCGGTCACATACAGTTCATGATATACATTAAACTGCCGATAATACGAGAATATTCTAGTTGAGATATGATTTCACCGTTATTTCTTGCAAGATGTAAATTTACATCTACAGGTGTCTTGGTGGGACTAATATCATACTTCTTGAATTTTTCAAGTACTTTCTCTGTGTAATGAGATTAAGATAATATAAGTCCATCCGATGTTCTAGAAATTTTAATTCCTAATATAACATCGGCGATTCCCATATCTTTCATGTCAAATCTACTACTCAACATTTGTTTTGTAGTTTTGACAATTTCCAAATTACTACCCATGATAAGCATATCATCAACATAGAGGCATACAATGACATATCCATTATGAATGTATTTAAAGTAAACACATTTATCGCATTCATTAATTTTGAAACCATTTGATAACATTACATTATCAAATTTTTCATGCCATTGCTTAGGTGCTTGTTTTAATCCATATAGTGATTTAACAAGCTTACATACTTTTCCTTCTTGTTCGGGAGCTTTGAACCCTTTAGGTTGCTCCATATAAATTTCCTCGTCTAGTTCACCATTTAAGAATGCAGTTTTTACATCCATTTGATGTATTTCAAGTCCATTAATAGCAGCTATTGCTATTAACATCCGAATGGACGTTATTCTTGTTACCGGTGAATATGTGTCGAAGTAATCCAACCCTTCCTTTTGCCTATAGCCTTTAGCTACAAGTCTAGCTTTATATTTGTCAATTGATCCATCGGCCTTCAATTTCTTTTTGAAGATCCATTTATAACCTAATGGTTTTGAACCTGGTGGAAGATCCACTAGTTCCCATTTATGATTTTGTAATATGAATTCAATTTCACTATTAATTGTTTCTTTCCAATTGGAAGCATCGGGTAAGGATATAGCTTCTTTATACGATTGAGGTTCATTTTCTAACAAATATGTTAGAAAATCCGGACCGAAAGAAGTCGAGGTTTTTGCTCTTTTACTGCATCTTGGTTCATCCTCTATTGATTCAATAGGTTGATGAGTACCACTTTTAGTAGCTTGATTTGTCCTTTTAGAAGGACCAGATTCTCAAGTCATGTTATAGGGAAATTCATTTTCAAAAAATGAAGCATCTCTCGATTCAATAACCGTATTTACATGAATGTCCGAAATCTCAGATTTACAAACTAGAAATCGATATGCACGGCTATTAGTAGCATAACCGCTGAATACACAATCCACGGTTTTTGGCCCTATTCTTACCTTTTTAGGTTTAGGAACCATCACTTTGGCTAAGCACCCCCACACTCGTAAATATTTATAGGAAGGTCTTCGACCTTTCCATAATTCATAAGGTGTCTTGTGAGTCTTTTTGTGAGGTACTTTATTGAGAATGTAATTAGCAGAAAGTAAGGCTTCCCCCCACAAATTTTATGGAGCTCCTGAACTTAATAACATTGAGTTCATCATTTCTTTCAAAGTACGGTTTTTGTGTTCAGCAACACCATTCGATTGAGGAGAATAAGGAGCGGTTGTTTGATGAATAATCCCATTTTCTGAACAAAATTCCTCAAATGGATATTCATATTCACCTCCTCTATCACTTCTAATAGCCTTTATCGTTTTGATTAATTGATTCTCAACTTCATTCTTATATTGTTTAAATGCATTAATAGCCTCATCTTTACTATGTAACAAATATACATAGCAATATTTTGTGTAATCGTTAATAAAAGTAATAAAATACTTTTTCCCACCTCTAGTTTGAACAAATTTTAAATCACAAATATCGGTGTGAATTAAATCTAAAGGTTCAGTTATCCTCTCAATAGAATGGAAAGGTAATCTTGCTAATTTAGATTCCACACAAATTTGACATTTATGATTTTTATCAATATTAAATTTTGGCAAAAATTCCAAGTTAATTAATCTACGCAATGTATCAAAATTAACATGTCCTAATCTAGCATGCCAAATATTAGATGACTCAATCAAGTAAGAAGAACTAGCAATTTCATTCATTGAAATAGATGTTTTTGGGGTTACAGTAAGAACATTGTGTTTAAAGAGCCCCTCATTTAGGTAGCCCTTTCCTACATACATGTCATTTTTAGACAACACAAAGCGATCAGACACAAACACAAGCTTGAAACCATTTTTAGTAAGTAGAGATCCAGAAATCAGATTCTTTCGGATATCAGGCACGTGAAGAACATTGTTGAGAGTAAGTTCCTTTCCAGAAGTCATTTTCAGAGTTATCTTTCCTTGTCCCACCACCTTCGAAGTGAAAGAATTTCCCATAAAGAGATTTTCTTCATTTTCCAAAGGCTTATAGGTGGTGAACATCCATTTGTTTGCACAAATGTGTCGTGTGGCTCCAGTATCCACCCACCATTCCTTGGTATTTCCAACCAAGTTACATTCAGAGACCACGGCAGAAAGATTCATATCCGCCAAATCATTGACGATATTCACACCCTCAGTTACATTTGATTGAGGATTGTTTTGATTTTGCTTCTTCGGCTTACGACACTCGCTTGAGCGGTGTCCAGGTTTATCACAATTGTAGAATTTTCCTTGGAACTTTTTCTTATTATGTTTGGAAGTGCCTTCCCCATCATACTTTCGTTTGTTCTTCTTAGGACCTTCAACGACATGGACCTTTGTTTTCATCGGATTCTTCCCACTTTTCTTTTGAGACTCATGGTTGTCTTCTTCGATTCTTAGCCTGACCACCAACTCCTCCACATTCATCTCCTTACGCTTGTGCTTGAGATAGTTTTTGAAAAAATTCCAAGATGGTGGCAACTTTTCAACAATTGCAGCAACTTGGAAAGTTTCACTAATTGATATTCCTTCAGCATGAATGTCGTGGAGGATCACTTGGAATTCTTGCACTTGCGAGATCACAGATTTAGAATCAACCATTTTGAACTCCAGAAAACGGCCAACGATAAATTTCTTCATCCCAGCATCTTCAGTTGTATACTTCTTTTCCAAAGAATTCCATAATTCCTTGGATGTTTTGATCGTGCAGTAGACATGGTACAATGTCTTGTCCATGTAAGCCAGAATATAATTCCGGCATAGGTTGTCCGAATGCTTCCAAGCATCGACAGCAGCAACCTTTTCAGCGTCATCTCCCTCTTGAATAGAGGGGCAATCTTCATATACAAACCTGCCCAGTTGGCAGGTAGTGAGATAGAAGTACATTTTTCCTTGCCAACATTTGAAGTCAGCCCCAATGAAATTTTTCGGTTTCTCCCCGTGTGGCATAGATACGGGTGCAGTCACATTTGTGTTGGTGACAATTAGTTTCGTAGGAGTAGTGTTCGTACTTTGTGATTCCATTTCTGTTACAAAAATAGAATTTTTATCATTGATAAAATTCATATATAATGAATTAATCAAAACAGAATACAAAATTCTGTGCACCAATTTTCTCCAAATATAATTCACAATAAATGAATTCCAAAAGAATTCCAAATAAAATTAAGAATCAAACTATAATATAAACATAATTCCGTACAAAACAGAATTAAATTTAAAATCTGTGTCACACTAATTTTTAATAATAAAAAGAATTCCGTACAAAACAGAATTATAATTTAAAGATTAAAATTTTTTCATAAACAGATTTTAACAAGAATACACAAATAAAATTTTCTTTTGTAAAACAGAATATAAAAATAGTATAGAAATTAATTTCTGTACCAAAACTGTTTTTACTAATTTCCACAATAAAGCAATAACTTAATTCATTTTATTCTGTCAAAACAGATTTATTTTCAACAAATAAATTTTTGTAAAAAATAAATTATGTACACTAAAAAATTGTAGAACTTTATGACTTGTCTTAAGATTGTTATGTCTACTATTTATACATAACAATTGTACAAAATTATGAATTATTAATATAATTACAGAATTAAAACAGATTTACAGAAATGAAACACTTACTTGAATTTGCAGAAATAATAAAAGAATTAAAGATAAATCCAAGACCTGTTATGAACAGTCTCCTTAAGACAATTTATTCCCTCCAATGTGCTTCGAGGTTGATGAATATTGTCTCCCAAGATAGAACGGATTTTTCAATTAATTCTGTAGCACGACAATAATTAATTACAACGAACTCAAATTCTGTGGCTTTTAGTCAACAACAATGCAAGATATGTTATACAGGAAAAAGAATTTTTGGAATAGATATGACAGGAAATTTCTGGGACAAAAATGACAGCAATTCTGGAGGACGGAAATTTTTCATTATTAAATAAGGAGGGAGGCATCTGTATTTATAGCAAAGTAACAATAATTGTCAAAAAAAGTTAATCAGTTAAACGAAATTAACTGTTGACTGTTGACAATAACTGCCAACAGTTTATTAATTAATTAATTAATTTCGTAATTAATTAATTTCGTAATTAATTAATAAATAAAGCCTAGAAAGTTAAATAAATTCGGCCCAAAAATGTAGGAGATTTTTATAAGCCCGAGCCCGAGCCGGCCGGCCGGACGCGCGCGCGCGCGTGAGAACTTTTGACTGAAAGTTAACCCGTGCATAGCTTAGGGCATCTCCCTTTCAAAGAATTGGGATACCCCAAGGCATCCAAGTCTTAGTCCATACTTGGGGTGTTATTAACTCATCAAATTTCCACTACTCTTCCAATGTAGGACAAGAGTTAAAACACACCCAATTCATTAACTTTCATTGCTTTGTGAGTCACTTTGGGGACATATTTATCATCCATAACTTATTAAAATTGGACGTATGAATATACTACGTTAATCTCCTTGCGGAGGTGAACGCGTTCGTATATGGTCACACGATTTTCGTAGTGTGGGTCCCACCTAAATTTGAGCTCAAAGTTGCTCAAAATTCTGTCTAGAAAATTCTGGACAGCTTTCTAAAACACAATTCAAGTCCAATATTTCAACATCCTACAATAGAGTGACCACCATCTTAAAGGAGTTCCTATGAGTGTATTATTTTGTATATTTTATACCCAAATTTATACTTTATTAGTCCTATTTTATTTTATTTAATATGTTCTTAGGACCATTTTGTTAAATAATTAAAAACTGCAAGAATGATTGAATTATGACTAAGAACGAAAATTTTAAGGCAACAAGTGAATTTCAAAGATTTTATAATTTTCTTGAGCTACTTCGTGAAAAATTTGCCTAGTGAAAATTTTGCAGGTAATGAGGTAATTTGGTGAAATTGACGATCAATTAGAAAAAGGCACGAAAAGACTGATTTTTACGCTCGTTCGAAAAATATTTATGTACTAAAAAAGGTCGAGAATTTTTAATCTCCGGATTGGATGAAAATCGGTATGAGCGTTCAGCAATAAAATATAAGATTCCCTGGGTGGGAAAAATTGAGTGCCTTATTCCGACTCAAAGACCAAAAAACCCTGGAGTGTTCATTTTAACATTGTTATTTGGGTGGTTGCAAAATACTCTTCAACGAATCAAAAAGAGACTCATTTCAAACCAACTTTCACCCCTCCATCATATAAATAAAGGGAAAGGCAAGGGTTTGACAAGTGCATTAAAAATATCTTACCTAAGATTATAGATAAATCATTCTTCGAATGGTCAACCAGTATTGGGGCAATCTAGATAAGTGAGACACAGAGATATTATGCACCTACCACAAGAATATGGTTACATGGCTGAGAATTTCTGACTGACAAAAAACATTTAGTGTACCTTGTTCAGATAGGCCACCTAAAGGAATTGTTTAAGTTCGATTTTCATAAATTTAAACGCATTAAAATATAAAAATGAGATCAAATCAGTAGTGATATTAGATTTAGTCATTTTCGGGTAAATTTTTTTTACTTGGTGAGATATATGGTTATGCACATTATGTTCTTGTTGGCAAACTGAAATTTTAGATTTTTTTTCAATTATTTGGTATATTTTTTTATTTATTTGATCACCTGAAATCTTTTCGTATATGAACCTTTAACAAGTAGGCTTTATGTGTAAGAACACACTGAGAAAGATTAATCAGGACTTGAGATATTTCCTCCTTTTTCTCCTACTTTCTCTCTCTCTCTCTCTCTCTCTCTCTCTCTCTCTCTCTTGGAGTGAGTGTGCATTTGAGTCAAAGGTTCCATATTCTATATAAATAGGTAAGTAAAACCCTAAGGTTAATAGGTGTGGGGTTTGTTCATAATCATGGACTATATAGGGGATGCATGGAAAA
This sequence comes from Sambucus nigra, assembly GCA_949130495.1. Taxonomy (NCBI): domain Eukaryota; kingdom Viridiplantae; phylum Streptophyta; class Magnoliopsida; order Dipsacales; family Adoxaceae; genus Sambucus; species Sambucus nigra. The sequence continues at coordinate 726,974,999 of OX422207.1, forward strand.
TAATTAAATTGGTTTCCTACAAATATAGGAAATTTATGATTAACTCCTATAATCACTATAGGGGATTCAAACCTACAATTTATTATGTTTCCTAAAATAGGATGGAATGAAATTCAAAAAGTAAATGACACAAAATTTATGTGGTTCTTCTTTGAACATCATACATTCAATGGGTAAAGGTGTTAGTTTCACTAGATGAGAAAAAGAAAGGCTGGGGTGCTAGAGAATGTTAGTTGAGAGCCTAATCTTCAAGTAGAAAGTCTTTTCTCGGCAAAATTCTCATAACTCAACATCTTGATAGGTGAGGACTTTATTTATATATATAAATAATCCTACCGTGGGGAAAATGTTAACCCCCAGTCAGCTTGATTTAGGTCTATATCTTATACGCTTGATGATTTGTCATTGGGCGATGGTTCTTCTTATAAGTGGTTTGTAGGTATCTCATTTATTTAACACAGTCCACTCATAATTATCCTCCACTTGATGTTTATTCGAATTTACCCAAAGGTATTCAAGTTAATTTATGCCTCTTGTCATCTTTTGGACAAAGTCGGTCTTATGTCCCCTTTAATTTCTCCCATAACTTAGTCACCTGGTCTTTAGGCTTAGTTAGCTTAGTTATGTCCTTTGAATGTAATTTTTGTATATATTTTTTAGATGTAGGTTTCCTACGTGACAATGTTCCACTTAGATTTAGTGGGAGTGTATTCATTGAAATGATACACACGTAATCCCTAAGCACCGGGTTATCGGCACTATATCTATCTTGGGCCAATTTCATTTTATGCATATAGGAGCATGACCTTGGGAGGGAGCGACTGTATCTCACTTGGATAGAGAGATATCAATTCCCATTCCTTATTTCAACAAGGGATAAAATGGTCTCAAAATAAATATCCTTATACGAAAAAAGTAACTCATTTTCTCTTTCTCTCCCTCTCTTTCTACCATAGCCACAGAGCTGTTTGTGATCCTTTGCAAAAATGTTTATTTTTTTCAAATTCTTTTTTATTTCCACTTGAACATAAGAATGCCTAGGATATTAGGTAAGTATAAGGTCTCATCTAAAACTGATTTTGGGGGGTTTAGAGGTAAATATCTCATCCTCGATGACATAAAAATAATAATTCGAATAGATGAGAACCTCATAAACCCAGGTCCTAACGAAGTTGTAATGTGTATTATGTTGTTTTTAGAGGGGGAGTAGATTCACTCTTTACCCTTTGCTGGTGGACACGCTCAATCACTATGGATTTTCCCATCTTCAAGTGAATGAAATTTTTCTATACATCGTTATGGGTATGATTGCCATTAAATCAAATTTGTAGGACACATCTTGGCTTAGATGAGATCAAGTATTGTTAAGACCTGAAAAGTATCACTAGCTCTAGTAGGTAACATTTCAAGTCTCATAACGTAATGAACAAAGATATTATTGTCTCATCTTGGCATCTCTATGATGAGAGCCTAGATTATAAAGGCTGAAAAGTGCTTACATCATTCGAATCCCTTGGTAATCTTAATTGTGTCCTAAAGTTTAATGGTTTTTATAAATAATGTTTATTCAGTAGTGTCCTTGTGTAGATCAGCATAGCTAGATGAAGCCTTTTGGATAAGAAAGAACCCGTAAGCAACATATAATCCTAGATAGATGCCCTTATATCATTAGGGCACGAGATAATGTGACATTGCCTAACAACTTCATAACAATACCTGAGGTTATTATCGTCGACTACTCAGTAGCTGGTGATGAGTCCATACCAATTACTTATTCAACCATTAATGTCAATGTAAGGGGGACATTCATATGAGTAATTAAATCATCTAACCATTTAGATCCTCTGTTTTCCTTTGATATGGGACATCTGATAACTTTAATTCAGTTATGGGAAAAAGAGGATGTCAACTCTCACATAATAATTGACCTTTTAAGTGACTCAAACGAAATGACGAGAAAACATCACCCCTGTCACCCATAGATTTCCAGGCGACCTGGGTCGACTTGGACAAGAAGAATTCTAAACCTCCCCCTGCAAAACTACTATTGTCAATAAATGAGGGTGGATTTTTACCTAGTGGGAGATGTAAGAAAAAGAGAAGGCAATCAAAAAGGCCAAGAAGTAGAAGACATACTAGCTCCCCTACCTCTACTACCAAAACTCCTATACTTATAACTTCTATGGCTACTAGGTGACCCAAAACTCCGTTGGTGATTTCTCAACCTAGTAATCACATATCCCATCCCATGCTTTATCATCCAGGGATCAACATTGGCCGATGACCTTTGCGAAGGGCAAAGATCCTGTCACTACTAAAGATTCCACTTAATGGGATATTTATGTGGAATTTGCCTTGAGAAACGCTTCCCTAATCCATATTTATATGTCATCCATAAAATCTTTTGGGATTGACCGAATTAGTAGAGAGGTCATGCTCTAAATGATTTTGGTAGTCTCCTTTTCATTTGAATTTTTAACTCTACATGTACTTTAAATTGAACTGAGAGGATTAAATAACTTGTGTTTTTACAGGCCATACATACTCTTAAGGAGGTCTTTAACCAAGATGGTTGGTTCTAAGAACTCGATTACATCCTCTGCACAATAAGATGAAGAAGGACATAATTGTGGTAGATGGAACAATTATTGATCTCTACGATCAATTCAAAGAGATGTCCTCTTGCAACATGTTGAAGGAGGTGAAAAACCTCCTATTGTCCTACAATAAGGTCGATGTTGAGGCTATTTGGTTGAGGAAGTAAAAAACCTAATGGCTAGAGGGGAAGAGTATCCATCAAAGAGATAAGGAATCCCTAATGGACTATTTGAAAAAGGTTAAGGAATCAGACAACACCCAGTTCTATAATGGATATGACACAAGAGTAAAATAAATGGTCGCCTATCTGGACATGGAGCCCATAGCCTTGAGTAAAGATTATATTGCCTGTGTTTAGAGGAGGAACGTGCCAAGTGATAATAAGTCCTTCAAGAAGGACCCACTACTCCCTAAGTCAGTGGTCAGAAAAGGGGAAGTCTCTTTGTCATTTGGTCAAAAGGTTGACTATTCGGTTGCTCATAATGGTAAATAATGATGCAAAGGGTATAATCGTCCAACTGCTGATGTTGATGAGCAAGGGGAGGCCACCCATATCGCCTTAGGATGAGGGATTTTTATTTCTTTTTGTATGTATCTTTAAGGATAAGGTATATTTTATATATCGTTTGATGTAGGTCTTTAGTTATTTTTATTAATGAATGACAAAACGTGATTTAACTCATGTTGTCTATTTTTTTTGTACATTAGTTGAATGGAAAGTTTCATTATCTTGTAATGATTAAAATGGATTTTGGAAGATGATTTGGCTTATATAAAATGAAGGTCGGTTAATCACGCCTTATATAAAATGAAGGTTGGTCAATCATAGACTTCTCATACTTGTGAATTTTTTTCATTTAAGCAAGTTAATGCGTTGGTCAACCTATTAACGAACTAACATTTATCACAAATTTTATTTTATCATTAATTACCCTTTTAATAGATAACCAAAGTTTGAGTGAGTGATTTCCATTAGAAAGATCATGATAACAATTTATCTAAATTTTAACATAATAGGGTAATCAGTCCTAACACGTGTTGTTTGATCGATTTTCCATACTTGTTAAACAATTGTAATACCCCATATTTCTACGTATTTGAAATTTAATTAATTCGGTAATTAATTCGTTTTATTTTAAATTAAACGAGAGACGTAATTTAATTGAATCGAGTGATAATGTGCTTATTAAATATTAATCGAGAGAGAGAATGATTAATATTATAAATTAGATTTACTAGGAGAATAGTAAATAGAGTATAGAAATTAGTACGCCTCATAGGGAGGAATATTGACGTAATTGAATTTTATCTCAACTGAGAGTCCCGTGTACACAAATTGAGGTCGAGGTATTATATTTGTGTAGAGTGACTCGGATTATGATTTCGACGTCACGAATGATTCTGAAAGGGTCGAAGTAGTATATTCGGGGGCATTGTTTTAATCCGGGGGCATTGCTTTAATCCAGGGGAATTTTTAGACTAAATCGAGATCGTATGATGGTAATTAAGTCTTATAGTAGATTTGGGTAGAGGGAGACACGAATTTCCCAACCTTATATCAGATGTTAGATAGAAGAGGCTAGGGTTAAGAGTGTTAAAAATAAAGGGAGACCATTAGAGAAGAAAATGAGAGAGTTCTTAGAGGTTTTGAATAAATTCTTGGATCTTTCATCTTGTTTTTGCACGACAAACAACTTGGGAGTGAGGGTTGGAAGAGGATACCATCAATCCATCATCCAAACCACGAAATTAGACCCTCCTGATCAAGGCAAGCGTCTATTGTAAATTCTTTTGAGGTTATAATACCCATGTTATGAGGGCTTCATTATAAGTTTGATTAAATTGATACTTTTGGATTAAAAGAATGATTAAAACTCATGTTTGGGTAGGAGTTGCATGTAATTGGATTTAACATCTATAGAGGATAAGAAATCAGATGATATATGATAATCTCCACGAATTAAATATGGGTTTTATGTTGGATATGAAGAAAGAATATAAAAATCTAGGGTTCTTGATTATTAAATAATTCAATATGTTCTTAAATGATAATCATAATTTGCATATTAAAAATTACGTTAGAAACTGTCCTAACATAGGTAGAAAGGTTTGGGACAATTGGTTTCAAGTTTGGTGGAGAAACATGTTACTTATGGGAATGAAAATGGTGAAAAAATGCAAGTTCGTAAGGAATAAGACGATTCTGTACAAATTCGAATTGATTTGGGTCAGAGGCAAATTGATTCGAAAAGCGAATCGATTCAGTCTCCTGGCGAATCGATTCAGTTTCCTAGAAAAAATGAATTTTCTCCTTTTAAGCCTAGAACTCCTAATATGTTATTGGGGAAACTTTTGGGACTTTGTTAGAATATAATGAGAGATTAACTATATTGCAGTATCCTATTATGGGGTTGTGGGCTCAGACTTAGTAAGTTGATTAAAGCAATAATTAAATGGGCTTAAATTATAACGTGATTTAATTTGAGAGAATGAGAATAAAATTACGGGAATGCATGAGTAAGCTTAATGTATAGACCAGTAGCGTAAGGAAGACTTAGATACTGAAATAATAAGGGGTAATTAGGGCCCTTAGAGAATAGAATAATACTCAATTAAATGCGATAGTGAGAATAATCGTAAGTTGAAGGTACGATGAGTATTCGAGTGATATATACTACGTACGAATGATGATGATTTTGTTGTGTGAATACCTACTGAATATGTATATATATATATATATAGGTTGTGGGTGTACCTATTATATGATTGGTCGTTTTGTATAAACAAACCTGTGCTACTTGCTATCATAGAGGTTCTCTCGGAGTAGGCGATCCCACGTTGCTGATTCGAGGACGTCTGCATTTGTGCCCCAGAACAAAGAACTTAGGGTGGCTCACTATTTATCGTGTATTAGTGAGACCGACATATCATTTGGGTATGTTGCGTATGTGCGTAGACCATAGGCTTAGAACTATGTTGTAACACCTCGTATTTTTGGGCAGTTGTTAATTAATTAATTCGGCTAATTTTAAATTACTTGTGTCGTAATTTAATTGGATTAATTATTATTACATTTGTTTAAATATTAATCTGGTGTGTAAACGATTGATATTTACAGGAGTTAAATTTACTAAGGGAATAGTAAAAATTTAATCACGTCTTAACGAGTAATAGTGACATGGCATTATTTTATCCCAATCGGGAGTCGGGTTTGGACTAGTTTGGGGTTAAGGTAGGAAATTTCACTAAAACAATTTGGATGGAAATTCTGAGTGTAAGGTTGAGTCCTGAAGGGTCGCAATAGTTGGGAAGGAGTACTCAGGGATAGTAAATGGGTCTCGAGGCATTTCTAGGCATAACCAAGCCCACATAAGAGTGTTTGGGCCCTTTTAATAAATCCCACAAGCCTAAAAACGGGATTAACTTATTAAACCCTAAAAGTGAGAGGGTGTGGCAACCATAACTCATTTAGAAAAACCTAAGTAAGTAGAGGAGAAAAAAGGTAACAATTGGAGAAACCATGGGAGCCAAAAATCAAGAACAAGTGTGCAATATTCAACAAATCATCATCATCTACACCAAAGGATTTAGACCCTACGAACCCTAAGGTAAGTGGTTAAACTTGCTTTTAAATAATTGCAGTTTTTAATTCATATCATAGTGGGTATGATAAGAACAAATGATTTTGGGTTGGGTTGACACATAAGTTGGGTTGACACATAAGTTGGGTTTTAATTTGTGGATTAATACGAATAGGGTTCATATTGAGAAAAATTATTAATTCGTATGTACTGTCAAGGAAGAAATTGATAGATTAGGAAAGATCTATTAATTATAAGGTTTGGGGAGAACTATATTTAATTTGATACCTAGGTTTATGTTTGGTATGGGTTTGAAAGGTTTTACAGTGAAAGAATCTGGGAATTTGAGTGGAGTTCCTTACTTATGGAGGAAAATAGTATGAAGCTGAACAGGGGAGATCCAGGGTCATTTGAACGACCTGGATTTGGTTCAAGCGACGTCCAGAGTCACTCGAAAGACAACGGTATGGTTCAAATGACATCCATAATCATTCGAATGACAAAGGTTTGGTTCGAGCGATGTGACATATCCTGTCATAATTTCCTCTCCCACTGTTTTGGTTTGAGTTCTCATTTTAGGGGCTATATATGGGTTAATAATCTGTCTTGGTATGTCTAGATATAGGAAATCTAGGTTGAAATTTGAGTAATTTGGAGACCTTAGATTAATAAGTGTGCGAAACGTACTAAGGAGAATTTTGAATAATAAATTTTGAATATTGTATTTTCGGGCCAAGTGAGCGAGTATGGGTATATTGGTTGAGTGACACCAAGAATATAAATTAATCATTGTGTAATTAATTAAATTTGGAGTCAGAATATAGACTCGGGTATATTTTATGCTAGTGCTATGGGCATTGTGCACAGTATAGCCGGGATTACATTTATTATATATATATATATATATATATATATATATATATATATATATATATATATATATATATGTATGTATGTATGTATGTATTGTGTGTTCATAAATACCAATGACTAGATATTTGGTAAAAACATACCCCTCTAGTGCTATTATAGGAGGTAGCGCGATGTGGGTGAATCCCCTGGCCTGAGGAGCAGGGTGAGTATAGTCCCCAGGTCATAGCGTTAGTAGTTAGGGGTGAGACATCTTGGGTATGATTCGATCTCATTTGCGGAGGGAACTATAACCGCCTCCGCTGTGTTTATTTGGTTTCACTGATTCGGGGAGCTAACCATGTCAGGGTGTCCGGGTGGATGAGTATACGTGGATTGATAGCATTGTAGAGAAAATTAGGGGAGTGTCTACTCGGGAGGATGGTTATATGTCTACAACATGTATGTGAATATTGTAATATGATGATACGTATATATGTGGTGCATATATTTATATAGGGTAAAATACATGATGTGAATTTTATTGATTATAGATATAACTCATGAGAAAGCTATATGGTCTCAAAGGAAAATAATGATTAATTAAGACAATGTGATAAATAACTTATAAATCATATATTAAACATACTCGGATTCGAGTAGTGTGTCATGAGGGATATTATCGAGAACTAGTCACAGGATAGAGGACTAGATGGGTTATATAGAAAAATGTTAGGTGTGCATCATAGTTGAGGGGTGAGTCGGTCCTCAAGAGAGTGCGACACTAGCTAAAATATGAAGAGCCTTCATGCATTTTAATTTACTGCAATTTAATTCACTTGCTAAATATTTTCAAAATGTTTTGGGTTCTAACCCTTGCTATAAAATATTTTTAAAACCTTTTAAGTATCCGACCATAGGGATGCCAGACTTGTAGTTATTCCAGGGTTACGCAACTGCGACATATATGGGTGCTGCAGGAGTTGGATTAGACGCCTCTTTCATTCATTCCTAGTTTAGGAATTTTATTCTTAGTTGTATATTCAATCATGTTGTTCACTAGAGTTATTCAGTCCGTTTCAATTCATATTTTATTGGATCTATTTTCTGCCTGTCAGATTTATTTTAGTTTGGATGTTTTAGTCAATGTTAATTCAACTAGTTTTTGAATTCAGATATTTTTGAAATGCTTAGACTTTATTATATTGTGATGATTCTATTTTGTCTCTTATTTCACTTAGTGACTTCGAGTTAAAAAGATAAAATTTTGATACCTGTCTAATTAATTATTAAGTGGTTACTAATTAATAAGTTTTCGATAGTGATGTTGAGAATGAACCAGATGGAAATCCTGTTTAATTTGATAAAGGCTTGATCACCCGATATTTAATTAGGCGGGGTGTCACAGATGGTATCATAGCACCAAGTTCTAGTGTCCTTCGGATGTGTGCGGTTTTTCACTTTTCAACTTAGCATTGTTTGATATAGAGCCTTATTATAGGATTTTTATATTCCTTTTGCCTATGCCACTTACGTTTTCCTACTATTAAGTATAGTTCATGTAAATCATGTACGGTTTCGATTGCGCGTGGAAGATCGAACATTATGGAACGACAAACATGGGATGTTAGAAGAATTTAAGGACAGAGAACTCAGCAGGAGACATAGAATATTCTGGGAATAGTTATGTGGTGGGAGTCACCGTGTTCATTGTTTAAACAATAGACACAGGGGTAACCGCTAGGGCACAATAGTTTCCCTAAGAACCATCAAAAAGGACAATGGCGCATAGTTATACCCCAAGTGTAGACGAAAAAGGGCAAGGGTCGATAAAGATTTTATTGCAAAAGAAAAATCCGCTAAAATTCGAGGAAGGTGTGGATGGGTGATTTACTAATGGATGGAGATCATTCAACTGGGATCACATGTGGGGGAGTGTAGTGATGCTCAAGTCAAAATTCCGGGCAATGATGTTTTCTCATAGGAGCAGCGTTAGGTGATAGGAGTCAATCACCATAGCTATGTGAAAATTACCATGAATAACGAGGAATTTGGGGTTCGAATTATTACGAATCCTCTCACTAGTGGTTAAATAAAAAGGCAAGGGAGATTTCAATAATTTTCCAAAAAAGGGCCAGATAGTGGTCGGATGTAAAGTAAAGCTGACTAAATTCACAAACTTCATAATCAATGAGAGGGACATCAAGAATCAAAAAAGTTTTGTAACTTGATAATAGACCCGTGGGTAGAAAATAGAAGCACGGATAGGAGATCCGACTAGGATGAGTGTTGTCGTTGTCATCAAGGTCGCACATTTATAAAATTATATCCATGCTCCCATGGGAATGGCGCTAAGAGAGTTAGAGAATATAATAGAAGAGTAAGACTGGATTTTCCAGTGCTAGTGAGGCACCAAGGGAAGGGACCCCAGTAGAAGACCAAAATTAATTATCGATATTAATATAATTTCTACCAAGTGACGATGGGTTCAGTAAGGTCCGTCAAGGCCACCAATAAGTACCATGGGATTAGTGGATCCAAAGGGACAATAGGGGTAGCAATCAGGGTCAAGACTACAAGATCCACGAGAAGGACAACCCCGACATGGTGGGCGGGGCCAGAGCAAGGGGAAGGGAACAACAAAGTGTTTTATGGTTAAAAGGTAGAAACACATGTGTGGATCTTGTCTGCAACGAGTCAGGGGATAGGAGTGGGATGCCTCGCAAGGAAAATAGTTATAGAAGTTTTGGTTCGGGTCGGACGAGAGTGTCATGTCCAGGAACCGTTTGATCCACCAATGTTATGGGATGTTGAAACTATGAATTTTATCGTGGAGTGATTTGTGTATATCTTTTATGACATGAGCGAGTCACAGTAGTTTATGAGTGCTAAATTCGCGTGTGAAACGCGTTTGGTAGATGTATCCATAAAAGTAATATAGTTATATATATTTACCGTTAAGAAGCGGGACTCTCTTTAGTGCCACCTGTAGGGGAGAGGGTGTGGACATTGAGAGGGTATATTTTTTAAGGTAATCCCATGATGAGAGGAGATTATGCGCATATGATTTTAGGTTCACTATGGTGGGAGGTGATGTCTCACCTGAAAAGAGGGTCGATCTCATGATGGTATTTTGTGAACTAGACTTCAGAGAATACAGTTGTCTAGTTATATTAGATCCCGGTGCCTAGGGACCCTTACTGATGAGATTCAGGGTATGTCGGGTTACCGTGGGGGTGAAGAGATTTAGCTCGTTATTAATTTAGCGCTGAGGACTTAGTGATAGTGTGAGTGCAGTAGTATATAACTCCTTTAGAGATGCGAGAGCCAAAGATAAGACTTCTGAGTATAGGGATAGGGTTTGAGTGTCCTGGGTATATGCTTTGGGTTATATGAAAATCAAAGACCAACAATTCTGAGGACTAGTTGACTGGGAAAAGATCTTTTGGACTTTGTTGTGAGATGTTAAACGTATATGCCTTAATAATTGCCGAGAGTGGAGAAACGTCGTTGGATGCTAGGATATCGGATTTAATGAGAATTAATGATCATGTATAGAAAACATATTAAGATGAGAACTATTAAGAATTAGGATTGGTGGAGTCGAGAAGGGTTACGAAAGAAATACTGGGAAGATTTGCACCACAAGTTGATGGGTGGGGCAATATCGAGAAGAATTAAATAGAAATTGGTAGGGTGATCGAAAATACCCGTATAATATAGCCATGCCAAGAGTGCGGGGGGGGGGGGGACTTGAGATAAGTATGTTAGATCTCTGATATTCTGAGGTTTGTGCAAATATGCATGGGATATAGGGTGTATGGGCGCCCTGGGTGGAGTAGAGTCTCATTTAGTCAGGTGCCGAGAAGTTTTGGGAACAAACGGAAGAACAATGATTTTAGGGATATTTTGAAAAAAGGGGGAATAAGGTGTCCCTCGTATTGTGAAACGTTGAGCATGGGGATCGGTGATGAAAAATACATAGTGGAGTTGTCTCCGAGTTATACCATTTAGGGATGGAAAAGATTGATCCGAGATTTTCAACTAGGATTTTATAATATTAATATTTTCGGTGACGGGATTGATGAGCATGAGTGGTGAAATTCATATTTGGGTCATCCAAAATCGCACAGAGTTCAAGGTTTCCAACGGGTTTGCATAATGGATTGACCAGAGAAGAATATTTGTTATTTTAGTGTGGGATGTAATATCAAGTAGTATATCTAACTTTTCGCTTGAAGAAAGAAGTGAAACGGAACTAGGTGTTGTCCAAATTTTTTGTGAATTAGGATAAGACCTTTTAGTCCCACCTCTGATTGGAAGTGTCAGGAGGCGATGGGAATGAAACATATCACCTTAAGTCCAGGGTGGACGAAGGCAACTAGATTTTAGAAGGAATTGAGGAACGTGGAATTTTAAATTTATGGGTGAGTGGGAGTCTTAATTACCGCTAGTAGGGTTACGTGCGATACTTCGTGCCACTGTATTATCTACGTAACATGTTTTAAGACTATATAAAGTGATTTTATTATCCACCCTTTAGTTGATAAGTGGTGGGGGGTAACGAACTTCTAGGACATAAGAGATTCATGGTCCATCGACAGGAACTGAGTAAACTGCGTCATTTCCACATACCTCGTAAATGTAAGGAGAATTACATCACTGTGAGTTAAGGGTTTGAAGTCTGACATGAGTAGTTAGGGATTGTTGCGAGTATTTAACTTAATGGGGTCACGGGTCGACAACAAGAAATTTTCACCCATAAAGGTGGGGCCTTTTCTAACATAGAGTTAGTAGAGCCGACGAAGCATATGCTCGTCTTTTGCGAAACTATATAGTTGGAGACCATTGAGTTGGATATTGATGACCAGGTGGTGGTTAGAGCTTCACCCATGTAAGGTATCATGAGGTTCAGCATGATAGGGAAGCTAGCGCCGAGAGTTGTGGGGAGCCCCATCCTTATCATTGAGACAGTGGAGCTGGTAGCTTATAGGTTGGGTTTACCACAACATCTACAGTGGATACGCGACGTGTTCCACTTGAGGAGTTAATTTGCAGCTAGATATCCCATATGAGGAGAGACCAATAGCTATTCTAGATTGTAGTGAGCGTAAGCTGCAATCTAAAGTGATACCACTTGTTGAAATTTAGTGGTGACACCACAATGCTCACGAGTCCATTTGGGAGAGGGAGGATGACATGTGAGAGAAGTATCCTAAAGTTTTTACCACAGGTACAACCTAATTTGGGGAACAAAATTCCCTTGTAAGGAGGGAACTATGTAACACCTCGTATTTTTGTTCAGTTGTTAATTAATTAATTCGAAAAATTTTAAATTACTTGTGTCATAATTTAATTAAATTAATTATTATTACATTTGTTCAAATATTAATCTAGTGTGTAAACAATTGATATTTATAGGAGTTAAATTACTAAGTGAATGGTAATAATTTAATTACGCCTTAACGAGCAATAGTGACATGGCATTATTTAAACCCAATGGGGAGTCGGGTTTTGACTATTTTGGGGTTGAGGTAAGAAATTTCAGTAAAATAATTCGGGGCATTTTTAAGTGTACGGGTTTTGACTATTTTGGGGTTGAGGAGTGTACGGTTGAGTCCGAATGTGTAGAAATAGTCGGAAAAGAGTACCTAGGGGTAGTAAATGGGTCTCGGGCATTTTTAGGCATAACCAAGCCCACATAAGAGTGTTTGGGCCCTTTTAATAAAGCCCACAAGTCTAAAAACGGGATTGACTTAATAAACCCTAAAAGTGAGAGGGTATGGAAACCATAACTCAATTTAGAAAAACCTAAGTAAGTTGAGGAGAAAAAAGGGAACAATTGGAGAAACCTTGGGAGCCAAAATCAAGAACAAGTGTGTACAATCTTCATCAAATCATAATCATCTACACCAAAGGATTCAGACCCTCTGAACCCTAAGGTAAGTGGTTAAATTTTATTTTAAACTAATTGGAGTTTTAGATTCATATCATAGTTGGTGTGATAAGAACAAATGATTTTGGATTAGGTTGACGCATAATTTGGGTTTTAATTTGTGAATTAATACGAATAGGGTTCACAGTGAGAAAAATTATTAATTCGTATGTACTGTCGAGGAAGAAATTGATAGATTAGGAACGATTTATTAATTATAAGGTGTGGGGGGAACTATATTTAATTTGATACCTTGGTTTATGTTTGGTATGGGTTTGAAAGGTTTTACAGTGAATGAATCTAGGAATTTAAGTGGAGTTCTTTACCTATGGAGAAAAAGAGTAGGAAGATGAACACGGGAGATACAGGGTCATTCAAACGACCTGGATTTGGTTCAAGCAACGTACAGAGTCACTCAAACAACAATGGTATGGTTTGAATGACGTCTAGAGTCGTTTGAACGACATAGGTTTGGTTCGAGCAACGTGACATATCCAGTCGCCATTTCCTCCCCCACTGTTTTTGTTTAAGTTCTCATTTTAGAGGCTACAGATATGGGTTAATAATTTGGCTTGGTTTGTGTAGAAATTTCTTTTGGGACAATAAGGGGGATGTCACATAAAGGAAATTTGGTTGAAATTTGAGTAATTTGGAAACCTTAGATTAATAAGTGTGCGAAACTTATTAATGAGAATTTAGAATAATAAATTCCGAGTATTGTATTTCGGACAAAGTGAACGAGTCCAGGTATATTAGTTAAGTGATACCAAGAATATAAATTAATTAATGTGTAATTAATTAAATTTGGAGTCAGAATATAGACTCAGGTATATTTTAGGCTCGTGCTATGGACATTGTGCACGGTATAGCCGGGATTACATTTGTTGTGTGTGTATATATATATATACACCATAGATTTTGAATTCCAAAAATGTAAAACCATAATAACTTCCTAGATTATTTGAGAGAAAATAAAGGGTTATGATCATTTCTTCAATTTCATTATCCCGCCCAAGTTCGCTGCTGCTTTTACTTAATTATTTTAACACACTCATTAACTCCCACTTAGTATTTTACCCTCAATTTTCTCTCTCCAACGAACTCCGTGTGTCCCCTCACTGGTCCGAAAACCCACCCTCTCCTCTAAACCCTCCCTTTTACAACGCCAGCAAACTCCTCATGTAGATTCAAGACATCTATTTGTTACTTAGATCCGAAATCCTCTGTCAATCTAACGTTATCATGCTCTCCCAACCCGACCCCAGATCTGAAAAAGATGACCTGGGTTTCTTCATTCGAGACCTCTTCACCATATTACAGATCATAGGGATCAAGTTCAAGAAGAAATCTTTAGAATCCCTCCTTCAACTCCTCTCCAATGGTGACAAATCACTAGATTTAGTTCCCAAAGAAGGTAATGTCTTCGAGAACATACGGACTTAGTCGTCTCTCTTCTTGCTTTCTCTAGGAATCAATCCAGAAAAAAAAAATTGAAGAAGGAGGATTAGGACCTTTGTTGAGAATCTTAGAGTCCACTTCTATGGGATTGAAGGAAAAAGAAGCAATGGATGTAGAATCCATCACTACAAATACTGGCAACGCTTGGGCAATCTCAATGTATATTTTGAGTAGATTTATGGAACAACTTTATTTATTCAAGAGTGTTAATGTTTTATATTGCATATCTCTAATCTATTCAAGAACTAAATCTATTCAAGATTTATGGAACGGCTAAATCTATTCAAGAGCATCAAGAGTTTAGATTTATAGAATAGTATTCAGCGTTTTAATGTTTTTATTTTGCATTTCTCTAATTTTTTCCTCTATTCTGTATTGCAGATATTTGTAAAAGCAGGTACTTCACTCTTTAGATCTCACTCTCTCAACTACATCATCTTATTTGGAAGATTTTTTTGTGGCGGTGACGGGTTTTTGTTTTTTCTTCCTTGCTTTGTTTTTTTTGTTTTGTTTTGTGTTTGTTTCTTTTGGCAGTTGTGCTCTTACAAAAGTAACCCAATATATGTTCTCAATATTTATATTATTTCTTTGTATCTTTAGGACTTATCTAAATACCCACATATTATTTCTAAAATCTTTAAGTTGTTTAGGAAAAAAAAAAGGTTTCTATATGATCTCACTATGGTCAAATGGTGGAAGTTATACATGTTTGGAAACTATAGTAAATGTAAATGTAAGCTAGGTCTGTGTTGGGTGTTCTTTTATCAGTTATATAGAAATATCATTCTCATTTTTTCTCCATTAAAAGTTTTAAAATTATAGTTTTTAGAGTCACGTATTTGTAAATATAAACTTTTGAAAGTATAGTGAGGTTGTCTTATCCTAATATAGCCAAGTTTGAAAATCATATCTTAAAGTATTTACTTTGTTTCTTTTTTCACTTTATGCGTTCTTATAAATCCTTGAAGATCACACATTGTACTTTTTTGTTAACTGAGTTATTACAGATTGATTAGTTGTACATCTTTTAGGTGAGTTTTTTTTATAAATATTTTAGGCCTTTCATTTTATGCTATTGGCACGGGTTGTTTGGTTATTGAAAAAATTGGACCTTTTTAACTATAATGGAGTATGTACGAGTATATGTACGTGAGTATGTATATGATCCATGGTTAGATGGTTCTTAAATTATCAACAGTTAAATGAGTTTTTAACTTAGATTTGTGTTTGTTGAAGATGATTTCAACATTGATTGAGTATGTACACTTTTGTTTTTTATATGTACTGATTTTGGTTAAACCTATTTTTCCATTTGAGAGTTTTGGGATTAATGCTTTGCATTTTTATGTTAGTTTGCTAGATAGTTCTTAAGAAATTCATGTATTCTTAAGGTCTCATGATTTATGATTCATGATTACATGGTTTGGTTTAACTAATGTTAGGATTCGTTTATTATGAAAGTTAAGATTCATGATTACATGGTGTCATGATTTAACTAATGTTTGTACATGTTGGTCAATTAAAGTCATTTACTACTTAAAAAACAAATATAGTGTAGTATTTTTATTTCCATCTTCTATGCTTATAATGCCTTTGAATTCATGAGGATTTATCATCCACTTCGAAGGAGTTACCTATACGTCTTCATTTTCAAAAGAATGATATGTGCGCTTAAAAGAACTTTTCTTGAATTTCTACATCCATAATATCATTAAAGACAATGCATAAATTTATTAAGGTGTGTTAGGTTTGTTTTGGCACTGTTTTATTTATCATAATGTAATGAACACAATCTTTTATTTACAATATTTTATTTTACTTCACTTCACTTTCTTTTTTTGGCGGGGGAATCGACTATACGTTCATATACACCATCTCATTAGGGCTTGGATTTGCTTGCTGATAAATTTTCATACTATGTAGAAGAGTTCGACTTGAATCTCTGCATCCATAATATCATTAAATACGATGCTTAGATTTTGAATATATTGAAGTTGTAGTATTTTGCCTAACATCATTTATATGGTATTTGTTTTGCTATGGTATTGTGCCTACATTATCCACAGTTTTGATATGGTATTATGCATCACAGTTTTGATATGGTATTATGCTTTAAAGTTTATGGGTTGGAGTTGGTTTGAGGAACTGCATTTGGATGTGACAGAACAATCAATCACGAATGATATGTGTATGCTTGTGGCGAATCATTATACTAACATATCATTATGCTAACAGTTATATAAAGAATTACACGATTAGATGTACTGTGTAAAAGAGTTTAGTTACATTAATAGTTATTCTCTTATATATATATATATGGGAAACGATATATAAATATTTTATTGGGGAACAATATTTTTGTCGTTTTGTGATTATGTACTTTGGAAATGTTTGTCGTTTCACGATTACATACTTTGAAAATTTTCGTTGTGCCTTCAAATAAGGGTATTCGCTAGTGTGTGTATATATATATATATATATATATATGTGTGTGTGTGTGTGTGTGTGTGTGTGTGTGTGTGTATTTTGTGTTCATAAATATCGGTGACTAGATATTTGGTACAAGCATACCCCTCTAAAGCAATCATAGGAGGCTGCATGATATGGGTGAATCCCCTGGCTTGAGGAGTAGGGTCTGTATAGTCCCCAGGTCATTGCATCCGTAGTTAGGGGTCGGACATCTTGGGTATGATTCGGTCTCATTTTAAGAGGGGACTACAACCGCCTCCGCTGCATTTATTTTGTTTCACTGACTAGGGGAGTTAACCATGTCAGGGTGTCCAGGTGGATGAGTATACCTGGACTGATAACATTGTAGAGAACATCCGGTAAGTGTCTACTCGGGAGGATGATTATATATCTACGACATGTGTGTGAATATTATAATATGATGATACGTATATATCTGGTGCAAATATTTATATATGGGTAGAATACATGATATGAATTGTATTGATTATATATATAACTCGTGACAATGTTATATGGTCTCAAAGGAAAATAATGATTAATTAAGTTAATGTGATAAATAACTTATAAGTCATACATTAAACATACTCGGCCTAGAGTAGTGTGTCAGGAAGGATATTATTGAGAACTAGTCATAGGATAGAGGACTAGATGGGTTATATAGAAAAAAGTTAGGTGTGCACCACGGTTTAGGGGTGAGTCGGTCCTCAAGAGAGTGCGACACTAGCTTAAATACGAAGAGCCTTCATGCATTTTCATTTCCTACAATTTAATTCACTTGGTAAATATTTTTTAAATTTTTTGGGTTCTAACCCTTGCTATCAAATATTTTTAAAATCTTTTAGGTATCCGGCCACAAGGATGCCAGACTTGTATCTATTCTAGGGTTATGATGTTGCGGAATAGGTGGGTGTTGCAGGAGTTGGATTAGACGACTCTTTCATTAATTCATAGTTTAGGAATTTTATTCTCAGTTGAATATTCGAGCATGTTGATCACTAGAGTTATTGAGTTGGTTTCAATTCATATTGTATGGGATCTATTTTCTACCTGTCAGATTTATTTTAGTTTGGATGTTTTTAGTCGATGTTTATTCGGCTAGTTGTTGAATTCATATATTTTTTAAATGCACAGATTCTATTATATTGTGATGATTCTATTTAATACTTTGTTGCACTTAGTGACTTGGAGTTAAAAAGATAAAATTTTGATACATGTATAATTAATTATTAGGTGGTTAGTTTTTCATAAGTTTTCTAGAGTGGTGCTAAGAATGTACCAGATGGAAATCATGTTTAATTTGTTAAAGGCCTTATCAACTGATATTTAATTAGGCGGGGTGTCACATTTGTTTTCCTCCATTGTTTGATTTTGAGTTCTAGGAGACTTACCGAATCAATAGTCCCTATTTAGTACGAGAGGTACTTGGAATGATAACAGAGTATGCCTGATTTATGGTGGTCATTTTGAGGGACGCCGTGCTTATATATATTAGTGAGATAAATATATACTTGTTTGAATATTCTAGTTATGCGTGACTGTAGACGGTTAAAGGATACATTTCTAAAGGAATGAATTAAGTAGTGAAACTTAATTGAATGATTAAAATGGTAAAGTGTAGAATGATATTAATGATTTTATCAACATACGGGAAGTGTTAATTCGGATAGCGTACTGTATGGATGGTACGGGGACTTATAAATGTTGATAGTCCAGATAAATAGTTATGTCTAGTTATCCTGGGGTAGTACAACTAGGTGGTCTAAGTACAGAATGTTAGGCATTCACAATAATTGAGAGGTGAGAAAACTCAAGAGAGTGTACGTGAACCTAACATGTGTAATCAATAACTGAACTGTGATAAATACGTGCTAAAGGTTTTCAAAATGTTTTGAGTTCTAACCCTTGATGTAAATATATTTTTAAAATCTTTTAGGTGTCCAGCCACAGGGACGCCAGACTTGATATTCTATTCCAGGGATACGCAACTGCACCACGGGTGGATACATGCAGGAGTTGTGATAGGTGGAATAATGCGACATCAATGCACTTGCAACCACTAATTTACCAATCGTCAGATTAAGGTATGTTTCTGATTTGAAGTGTTAGGTATGATATGACTTAGCTTAGATATTTTATGTAAGATATGAAATTTACTTCCAAAATTGTGGTGGCTAAGAATGCCTAATAAGGTTATTCGAATGATACTCATTTGAGATGTCTTGGTGCTTTACTTGGTATATTTTAAATTACTAAGTTAAATGTCTTAACGATGTCTTAATATCCACCACCTAACCATATCCGTCAAAGAATTCATGAGTGAGCTTCCCCAATAGAGGATGTAAGCTCCCCTGAGTCCTACTAGACCTGTTCTATCATTGATGGGAAGGTATCTCACTAAGTACAATGTAAATTATAATCATAAAGAAAAGACTTTATCAATGTTGGTTCGTCTTTGAGAGTGCGCATGATTTATTGAATTAAGTTATTTAATTTAAAGCCCTAAACACACAATTCAATTTTTTACCAAATTTTAATCTTTGATTAAATTATTCTGTGCAAGCAAACAGTGCCCAAATATATAATTTCAAGTATCAAACCAATCATGCAAAATCTAACAAGAAGAGGAAAAATCCCTTTACAGGGATTTTTTTTTCCAACACTTTAGAGAGTTTCACATGATAACTTACATATAAAAGTTTCTGAAGAACACTACTTAGATCCAGAACAGTCCACAGGTGGCGATCCACCCTCGATATCAAGCGATCAACCTCTTTTCAACAGTGATCCTTAGGGTCACAAGATCAGCAGTTGAGATCTCTATCCACAAGTATACATATGGTATGAGCCTTTTATGGTTTCAAATGGATTTATAATTATATTGGAAAGGATGTTTTGTGAATCAATAAAGTGTTTGGACCTAAAACGTTTGAGGATTTTTATAGCATATATTAAAGTTATGTTTTTTAAAAAGTCTCTATAATTTTTTTTCCTAACGGGTATTTATAAATCATGCACAAAATTCGAGAATTTTTATTTGAATGAAAATAGAAGACGTACGAATGATAATAACATATCGTTTGAACGAAAACTCAGTCCGTTCGAATGAGACTCCATTCTCATTTGAACAATCTTCTAATGATCTTCAAATGAATTCAAACATAACACCCTTATTGAATGTCCATTCGATGAAATGGTGAAACGAGCGTTCTAACGAAATTGCCATTTCATTCGAATGAGGTCAATAAAAAATAATTTTTTAACTTTAAAAAATTTTCCTCAACTTTTTTTTTATAAAAATTCATATACAAAATATAAATGTAAATAAATTTGAACTCCTTAAATGTTTATACCTTCATAACGTAAAAAAGTATTGAACTTTGTAGATGTTGAGGTTCAGTTCATTGTGTCTGCAGGTATCGATTTGTAACATGATACAACGATTGTGCCATAGTGCACACAAAAAAAATAACAAGCCTAAGCTAAACTATTTGCCCTTATAAATCATCTCCTTTGGATATTCCGGTACACAATTAACCAAAACTCAAATTACAAAAATTTCCCCTCTATGACAAAAATTCTAATACGCTTCACAAACCCTATAAATTTAAGGGTATAGATAAACTTTTTCTTCAATCTCCACTTGTTCTTCTTGATCTTCCCTTGGTCACTTTATCTTTATGTAGTGCAATATATTCTTCATAAAAGATTAGTGAGAAGCGTATGGTTGTTTAGGCCAGGTTATAGGTCGGTAGATTGTATTGTTATGAATATGATTGTGATGAAAACTATATGCTAGTTTGGGACTGGTAAATAGACTAGTGGAATATATTACAATAAATATAGAAGTGGGAATACTGGGGATTAACCAACCAATGGTTAATAAGATTCATCTGATAAATAGATGGTGTTGATACTGAAGAATAAATATACTATGGGAAGTGAACTAAGATTATATGATTTGTTGTTAGACTTTATTAGGAAATGAATTTCTATTACACTCCCGAAATATTATAAATTGTTATATTTCAAATAGGTTGTTCTATGAATTATGATCATCGATAGATCCTAATGTCATTCAAGTAGTCACATCTACATATGATTTGTTAAACATTGTTAAAGATTCTAAATCTAAAGGTTATCATTGTGAAACATAAAGTATTCTAGGAAAAAGATTTTGCATAATAATAACACAATTGATATGTCGTCATACTTCACTATCTTCTCTCTAATGTACTTGAGATGAAAAGAAACACTCAATACATGATGAGATACAACACACAAGTTATATCATCTAAGAAATCAGGAGATCTCACGATCAAAAGAATTTAAAAAGAAGAAATGTCATCCAAAACCAAGACATGTCACACCAAGAATAAAATCATGTACGCAAGCTTATCCATTATCAAGTCATATATGTTCAAGAAATCCCAATACGTGTATTATATCTTCTCATTCATAAAAAAATAGTATTTATCCAAACCAAGCCATGCATTAAAGAAGTATTGTTCTAAGACCAATCTTCACATAACTTGTTCAAAATTAATTAAAAAGCATTTTTGACATGTTCCCAATCAATGAAGAAGCATTTTTTAACCTCAAATCCAAGATATGCATCAAAGTGTTCATCCACAACCCTAGCTCATAAAGAAAAGAAAAGAATTATGAAGTTCAAGATCAAAGAAACCTTCCCAATCCATATAAGAATTGGCACAACATTGAATGTTCAAAGAAGCAAGCTCCCCAAGAAACAAAGAGAATGATCCAACCAAAGAATTATCAAGTATCATTTCAAGTTATAAGAAATCAAGAAAATAAAGAATAACTCATCAAAGGTTTCGAAGTGATTGTAAATAAGTAAACAATATCATAAAAGCAGGTACAAACCCCAAACCACTTTCCTATGTCAAAATATACAAAAAACCCCATAATAAACTACTTTTGGAGTCAACTACAAGATGGTCTACTTTTGGAGTAAATTACAAGATAGACTACTTACGGAGTTCACTCCATCCTAACGTATTTCGGGTAATTTAATTCTAAATTTTTTCAATTGAACCCAAAATGAAAAGAAATTTTTTTGAAAAAATCCCTTTGGAGTCAACTCTATATGTTTTAAAATGACTCCGGTGATATATTGGACAAAGATTTTCACACTCTATTTTGAATTCAAAGTACCCAAGTTCCCTTATATTGCCAAACTACCCTCCAATGACTAGTTTTTGAAAATGCCTATAAAAGTAACCCTTTGTTTCTCTTACAAATCACATAAGAAATGACACAAATATCTCATTAGTGAAAGTTCCATATTCAATCGTATGTCATCCCATTCCTTGAGTTTATAGAGAGAGAAATCAAGAAAACCCATTTGGTAGTTTTAGAACCAAAAACCCCATTAGAGAAAAAGCTTTAAGAAAATTAATTTGAAGAAAAGTTCTTATCGAAACCTCTCGTAGACAAGTTCCCAACCCCTTACCCACTTGTGTTAAAGATCCAAAAGCTTTACTCCCAAATATTGTACATGTGAATGTTTGAAATTTTACTTTCTAGAGATAAAGTAAAAATTTATTTCATCATTGTTGATTATGTAAGCAATTTTTTTTTACAAATGAGCTATTATACTTTATATATGTGACTACAACAATAGAGATGAGGAAAAGAGGAATAAACAGTATCATATAAGTGGTTCGGCCATTGGCCTACTCCACTGTGCAAGTTAGTGTTTCACTATATGAATGGGCACTAATGGCCCGAGTAATACATCTCTCAATACTTTCTTTCTCTACTATAAACGGATCAAATCTTGGGCTAGGGTTTGTAATTCTGGATCCCCTCATCTAGGGAAGAATATGTGTTCAAATAGTGCATGGGGTGAACAATGCACCCCCAAGCGTGCAAGATGCTTGTCCATTTTGGGGCCAAAAATAGCACCTGTCCTCTAGAATGTGTAAGTAATGATGATGCAAATATTCCCCACGTGCACTTGTGATTCAGTTATAATTGCCTTCCCACATGGATTGTCCATGATGAATTCCTATGTCACATGTGGTGGGGTGTCGTTGAGGGAGGCCTCAGTTAGGCCGAGTATGATACCTTCAGTGTTCTGTTTGACCATCTAATGGATAATGTTGAAGTGTAGTCTCGATTGGTTAGATGCCCAACCGAGACGTGCTTGGATGGAATTATTTAGTCAATTAACGTCCTCGACTATATGGGACGGCAGACAAGACAAGATTTCTTCGTGGATAAAACATTTGAAGGGTCTCAGCCTAAGATGGTGGAGAGACAAAAATAGTTTCCACTAAATCTCTTATATAAAGCTTATTTTATAAGGTCGGCCTTGGCCAAGAGAGTCCTACCTAGGGACGGGGTTAAGCTGGGACACATTAATCGCCCCTAACCTTTCATATTCAATGTGAATGGGAGGCTGCGGGGTAAGTCACCGAGGGTTGTTTTTTGCAAGACTTCTCTCATTAAAAGTTGTAACGTCCTTTCAATGTGAGGTCTGAGCCTGTGATAGTTGGCGGAATGACACTTGGCAGTTACTCTGTGTCTCAGCGCATTGGAGATGACACATGTCAATGTTCTCATTTATGAGTGTCTTAAACGAGTACAGGCAGCAAAAAATTTGTTTAGGGTTTGGTTCCCTCATGATGGCTTTTTTGGGGCTTGTGCACAATGATTATGTGGTTTAAAAACCACATTTAAGAAATATCTTTCTTTTTCGCAATTTTCTCCTGCCCAAAAACTTTGTTACAGTCCTTCATTAATGCCTAAGAGTTTTTCTTTGATCCTTGCTACTTGAGACATATTCTAGGCTATTTATTCTTCACAAGAACTTCGATCTACCCAGGTAACTCATATCCATAGATTTGTCTTTAATTCAAGTATATATTTACTTCGATTTTCTTTTTCTTCATTTTTTAGTGAGGCCTTAATTTTTTCGGCAGAGTATTGGGTTATTTTAGGGCTTAGTTCCGAGTCTTCTTGAGTGTTTTAGGCGGTACGAAGTGAAACTGAGTTGAACCTATGGTTTTTGGTTCATTTTCACCCTAGTTTAGGCATTCCAGTGACTTACTTGCCACCCTCTTCGATGAAAACCATAACCACGGTTCTTGCCTTAATCTTCTTAAAAATGATTAATTTACTTCCCTTTGATCTTGTAGTCAACCTTGGTCAACCAAAATTTATTTAGGTGTTAAAAATTCTATACGAGTTATTCGAGAAGTTCCCAACTCTTAGGGAGAGGTTTGTTAGGGAGATACAAAGGGCAGGTGTCGAGGTCATTGTTGAGCGTAAGGCTGAGGTCGATCTTACACTTTGAATCCATCCAATCATATTAACTATCATACGCCCTCCCATCGTCAATCTTAGTGAATCAATATATGAGTCGTCTACATATTTAGACAATAATCCTTTCATCTCCCACACAGCCGGGAGTGCGAATTCTTACAAAAAGGCAATGAGACTTTCAACCTCATCCTCTTAGCATGCTGAGTCCTCTAAGAATTTAGACTCCTCTATTGAAGTTATCTCGAATTCGAATAAGTCGAGGGTGGAGGTTGCAATTCCACCTCCTCTAATGGGTGTTTCGTTATCGGCCATTCTGGGTGATGAATTCTCATAACGATTTCCCACCGGTGTCCCGACTGATAACCCTAATGATGACTCTTATTCGATTGAGGATACACTTGACACATCTTATTCCCAATCCTTTCCCAATAATGTTACAAAGGTTGAACTCTTGACCTCAAGGCATCTATATGGACTAAAACCCTCTATCGACATGAGGGTGACTTCTGAACATGAGAGGGCATTCCATGGCCGTGATAACGAAATCTCGATCTATAAGCAGATGTTTAGGGTGGTCTTCAGGCTTCCCATTCACCCCGCTATATGTGCCATTTTAGCCATTTTAGATCTCGGCCCCTCTCAACTCTCCCCTAATGCCTGGAGGATCATCCTCGAATTCGTGTCCCCTGGAAGTTGATTTATTCTGCCGACCTTCCAGTTAGCATTTTTAGGGCATGTTACAATGTATCTTCTCTAGAACCCAGCCTGGCTACTACCATCATGTAGCCAAGAAACCAACAAAGAAGGTGCCAATTAAGAACCAAACATCTAACCACAACTAGAAACCCCGTTACTTCTTCATATATGGAGCTTGGGAGTTTGGCCCAGATGCTGCCTATGACGCCTCAAAGCCTAGGGTTCCTCAAAGATCAGTTACAATATCTATGTCAACCAAACTAGACCCGGGTTCAATGATTAGGAAACAATGTAAAGAGGGTGGTCTAGTGGAATTTTAGCAGTTGATGAACCCATACTTTTTGGAGCAAATAGGTTTGGGGGTGGACTGTGACACCCTACCTAATTAAATATCGGGTGATCGGTCCATTATTGAATTAAATAGGATTCCCATTTGGTTCATTCTTAGCATCACTTTTGAAAACCATTAAGTACTAATCACCTAATAGTTAATTAAGCCGTTGTCAAAACTTTATCGTTTCATTAAACAGCTGACAATATAAGGAAAAATTAAATTAATCCATTCACACATTAATAGAGTTCAAACCATCACGAGATATGAGTAAATAAATAAATAAATAAATAAATGTCTTATTGAATAAACCATCGTCTACAAACTCCAAATGTAATTAATAAATCCAATAGATAAATAAATAAATCCCAACATAAGTCTGAACAGATAAACTGAATAAAGTGTTGTATGGGGGAACATGCCCAAATATGAAATAATGGAATAATGAAATCCTAATCTAGAATTAACAACTGAGGCATCTAGTCCAAATCCTGCATGCATCCACATATGACGCTAGTGCGCATCCCTGGAATAGATAATCAAGTCTGGCGCCCCTGTAGCTGGACACCTAAAAGGTTTTGAAAATATTTTTGGCAAGGGTTAGAACCCAAAACATTTGGAAAATATTTGCAAGTGATTAAGTTTGCAGTAATTAAAATGCGTGAATACTTGTCATATTTAAGCTAGTGTTGCACTCCCTTAAGATAATCCTCACCCCACAACTAATGTGCACACTTACCACTTTCTTCATAACCCACCTAGTTATAATACTCGTCTAACTAGCCTTGTTATGAACCTTTCCTCATCCTCTACTCTAGCCCAAGTAATATTACCTTTGATTTTTAAATTACGTCACCCAGGAATTATTTTATTCCATTCAAATAAAATCATATAACCTTTCGTCCGTTATGTAAGTAATACAATTTCACTTCGTGTATTTTACCCGTGTATAAATATTCACACCAGTTATATACGTATGATAATACTACAACATTCACACATATGTCATATATAATATCCATCCTCCCTAATAATAACTTACCGCTTATTTTCTCTAAAATGATACCACCCCAAGTATACTCAATCCAACACGGATACCACCAGACGTTTAGCTCATACTGAATCAGGCAATAAAATAATAAGCATTGTGAAGGCGATCATGGTTCGCCAGGTGTGAGACCGAATCATACCCAAGAAACCTCACCCCGAAAAGAATCTTAACATAATATACCGGATGCTATGACTTGTGGATTATACTCTCCCTACTTTCACGAGCCAGGGAGTTCACCCACATCGCGGTTGCGCTAGAGGGGTATGTATTTATAAAAATATTTAACACCAATATTTAATGAGCACACAATCATATATATATATATATACTATCACCTCATTCATATAGATATAATTTCATTAAACCCAGCTAATCCATACCTAGCTCCCATAGCACTAGCCAAAAAATACCCAAGTCTATTCTCCGACTCTTAAATTTAATTGGTTGAACCTCAATTAATTTTATTGAAGTAGCGTCACTCAACTACAACTCCCGAACTCACTTACTCGGTCCGTATTTTCACCCTATTGAATTTATTACACAAATTTTGTTATTAAGTTTGACACTCCTATTAATTTAGTATTACTTAACAGACACCTCCCAAGGCACCAAATATTATCCTCCATTTAATTTTTTCACCCTTTATAAAAATCCAAAATAAAACGAGGTAAGTTAAAAAAAGACAGCACTGTCAAAATCATCCACCATCGTTCGAATGACGTCCTTGGTAATTCAAACCACCGTCTGTGTTCAGCCCCCTCTTGCCCACGACGCTAGTTTGGCCATTGTTAATCCATTGGAGCTTCTGAATATCTTTCCCCA
Organism: Sambucus nigra; assembly: GCA_949130495.1. Lineage (NCBI taxonomy): Eukaryota > Viridiplantae > Streptophyta > Magnoliopsida > Dipsacales > Adoxaceae > Sambucus > Sambucus nigra. Next base: position 727,002,082 of record OX422207.1, read on the forward strand.
TTCAAACCAATTAAATTCAATACATAAAACACATCTAGGATTGATCCTAACAATTTTAGTAACCTTTAAACATGATTAATTCTTACTAATGGTCATAAATCCCAAATTGGGTTTCAAGGCTTTCATTCGATAGTTTTGTCAAGTTCATTTCTATAAATCCAAAATACAACGACCTCAACTATAGGGATTCTAATAGAATTCATATTCTAACAACATTGAACCATATTTCATCATCAATTTCACTTTTAATCATCACATAGTGTTAAATCCGTCGAAAAACCGTTTAGGCGTGATAACCCACCCCAAAACGAATTTTGACTTCCACCCACTATGATATGAATTTGAAATTCTGCAAATTAGATTGAAAGATGACGAATTGATGAAGAACACACCTAATTCCTTTTGATTTGTTTTTCAAAAGCTCCCCCACTTTCTTTCTCTTTTCTTCTCTACAGATCTAGGTTTTTAGTTTTGAGTTGTGTCTGCTACTAACTCCCTAATATAGGTTCAATATTCTTAATCCCAAAATTAAGCTTATGGATCAAGCCCAAATGACCTGAATACCCCCGTGTGGGCCCGATTATGCCTAAAAATATTTCGAGACCCAATTATTATCCTCGGGTACTCTTTTCTGACTATCTCAACCCATTCGGAATCAACTGTGCACTCAGAATCATCATCCGGGTCACTTTATTAAAAGTGTCCATCTCGGCCCCAATATAATCTATACCCAACTCCTGGTTGAGACAATAAATTCTCATCGTTTAACTCGCTACAACGCATAATAATCACGTATTACTTACTACACTCTTAGTAAATTTTATTTCATTTATATTAATCATATTTTCTTTCGATTAATATTTAAATGCACACATAATAATTAATTCAATTATATTACGACACACGTGTAATTTAAATTTACCTGAATTAATTAAATATTTAAATGCTCCAAAATAAATATCTAAGTGCTGAAAAATACGAGGTGTTACATTGACCCCTAAAAATGAGTTATGTAAGTATTTTCCATGCAACCGTTGTGTCATATTTTTGTTTCCTTTTTTACTAGTCTCGTCTTCACTTTGTAGATCATCCACCTAATACACCTGATTCTATCTGGAAAATGGTTACTCTCAACCTCGTCAATTTATTGAAGCAGGTGGGTAAGAAGTCTACACCCTCTCCTCCTCAGATTAAAAAAGTCTACTTCCAGCAACCCCGGATAGATCGAGGCAACAATGAAAAGGAAAGAGGTCCATTGGGACACTACTGCCTCTCGTCAACATAAAAATGCAAGGACAACTCATCAAGAATTGCGCCGACCTCTGTTATTCCTATCTTTTCAAAGGATTCTCTCTCAGCTACTCTGGTCAACTTGAAGATTAGCCCTGGCTCCCTTATTGGGGATAAGAAGAGGGACTTTGCCTCATCGGCCTCCTTAATACCGGAGTCAGATGGACGCTTTCTTGATTCCATGGATATATCTTTTTTTAGTGACTTTTGCATCCACAAAGTTTTTCAGGTCATCCCTTTATAGCGATTCATATGCCTTTACTTTTTTTACGTTTGAAATTTTTATAGTGTCGTTTCGTACTAATGTCTCTCGTATATTATGTAGTTTGTCTTGTCTCTGAAGAAGGTCCATCAATGGGTTCAAGAGAGCCTCCTTAAGCTTCGACTGGATCGAGAGGCCATCAAGTTCAAGAAGTAATTGAAAAAATAGCTTTTGACATAGGAGTCTGGCCACATGAAGAAAGTGGACAACCTGAAGTGGCAACACACAGAGCCCATAGGCAAGTTGAACAAGGATCATGATGCCTCAATCAAGGCCTTAGCTAACAAGTAGGCGATCGAGGAGGTAGAAAAGGTTAAAGTTGTTGTTGATAAGGCCCTTAGGGAGGCCAAGAAAAAATTTATTGAAGATTTTAAGTCCTCAGAGGAATTCTTGGGGTACAGTAACCAATATCTTGAGAGAGGGTCTAGGACAGACTATTTATGGACTACTCTCATATTCCCTAACATCTCACACTTAGAAAAGGCGATTGAGGTCTTTGACTTCTCAGATCCTTTGGCAATGACTACGGTAATCGAGATTGAGGGATTAGCATAACCTGAGATGACTTCCTAGAAAGTCAATGAAGAAGGTAATGACGACGAGGATGATATCACCCAAGGTTAAGAGGGGCGGAGAAGAATGTTAAAGTTGAGAAGGGCACTAAGGTCGAGAATGATGTTGTTGATGAGGAGAGAAATAATGCATCCTGACCCACCCACTTTCTATTAGGATGATATTTTGTGGCCTGATGCCCTTTACTGATGTAACGTTTTGAATAGTTCCCACGTGTTTTGAATTCTGGTGGTTAACTTTTCTTTGAACAACTATTTGTACCCTTGTCCTAAATATTTATACCTTTAAATTTTGCTATGTGTTGAATGAAAACGCTTGGTCTTTTTTCCAACTCTTCTTATTATGTTGTGTCTACTTTCTTTGAATTTACGTTATTGCTAAACAACATTGCAATCTCTTATTTGGATATATAATCTCGTCTTTGACCAAGACATCATTCAAATTAAATTATTTACTTAATTTGAACCACCAAATTAATGATGTTTGATGACAAGTACCCTCTCATCATTTTTGGTAATGTATGGAGAATGTCATCTCGCCATTCGATATCGTCTCCACATTGTGATGTTTAAAGGAACCATAATTAAATGATTTTTCAATTTGAATCACTTTAGTGATGTTATAACACTATTCACCCCTCTCGGTGTTGTTGAGAATCAATGGACGAGATAAGTCTAGTATGATTTCTCATGTCGCCAAGAGTGAGTTAATGCTATCTCACCATATAAATGATGTTTTTTTGCTTAGGAGAACTTGAACCATGCATTTAATAATTCATAACAGGAAGATATGAGGGAACACTTGGAACTATTTTCATTCATCATTCACTACAATCATTTTTTTAAATACAAAGAAAGAAAATTACATAAACTGAAGTGTATACATGAGACTACTAGTAGTATCTTTTCAAATGGTCGACATGCAAAGGATTGGAGAATGGCTCTCCCTATAAAATCTCCAGTCGATATGTGTCTGGGGCGACCTCTTTGGTGGCCTTATAGGGGTCGTTCCCATTTCGATGTAACTTGTTTGGCTTCTGCCAAACCTTCTTTAGAACTAAATCACCCACTGGTATTGGCCTCGGTCTGACCCTTTTACTGTAAAACTTAGTCGTCCTCTACTGGTATGCTTCTTGACTCACCTCAGCATCTTCCCTTCTCTCTTTAATCATATCCAGGTCCAGCCTCCTCTATCCATTATTTGTCTCTAAGTCATAGGTCTGGAATTTTTGGCTGGGCAAGCCGAGATCGATAGGTATCATAGCTTGAGAGACATAGGCCGGCATAAAGGGGGTCTCCCCTATAGGTGTCCTCTATGTCATCCTGTAGGCCCACTGGAAGACATGTACCGCTTCGATACCTAGGCCTTTGGGATCTTCTAGATTTTTATCTCTTCCAAGATTTCCTATTTTTGACCTCTGTCTGGCCATTTTCTTAAGGTCGGATTGACACCGAATAAAATTATTTGATGTTGACCCTTCCATAGTAAGCCTCTAGGGACTTATTTCTTAACTTCTTTTTATTGTTCGAGATCAGTGTATGAGGCAAACCATATATATAAATGATATTTCTCCAAATAAATTTGAAGGTTTTTTCCCTGTAATAAATATAATGACCTCCGCCTCAGCCTATTTCGAGAAATAGTCTATCACCACAATCAGATATTTGTAGATGCCTTTAGATCTAGGTAGAGATCTCACAAAATTAATCCCCCAGACTATAAATGGCCAAGGGGCTGTGATGGATAAGAGAGGTTAATGGGGCAGATGAGGATACAGGCATATCTTTGGCATTTATCACATTTTTTCACATCGTCAACTGTGTCCTTAGCAATGTTCAGCCACCAGTAACCCTATGTTACTACTCATTTTTTCAAAGATCTTAGCTCGATATTACTGGAGCACGATCCTTTATCCACATCTTTTAAAACATACTCTACATATGAAGGATTGACACAATGTAATAAGGGAAGCAAAAAACCTTTTTTATACATGACATCTCCTATGATGGAGAATTTTATCCTCTCGACCTTTGATTTTGGAAGCTCACCGTCTCTGAAATATATGACGATGGGGTCCATCCAAGAAGGTCCCAAATTTAAATTCAAACAAAATTCAAGTTTCTCATCTTCTTCTTTAATGCTTGGTCTTTGTAATATCTCGATTGGGACGATTCTCTTGATTTCTATTCTTATCATCGACGTTAACCTCGCCAATGCATCAACTCGGTTGTTGTTAAGATGATGTACTCATTTTACTTTCACTTATCTAAAGTACACCAAGACCATTTTTACCCTAGCTAGGTATTTGGCCATCTTCTCATCTTTTGCTTCGTAAATTCATAGGATCTGGTTTATAACCTGTTGGAAGTCAAAATGAACTACTACGTGACCAACATTAAACACTTTGGCCAGGGATAATCCTACAAGCAAAGCTTCGTACTCTGAGTCATTCTTGGTGTCTTTAAAGTTGAAACTCAATGCATATTCAATGTTTGTCATTTACGGAGATGATAGTATGAGTCCTGCTCCACTATCGCTTTCACATGACAAACCATCAATAAATAAACTTCAAACTGGACTGTCGACTTTAAAGGACCCTTCTCCTGCTGCACCATTTCTGAACAAAATATATTTTTCTGTAAGTTCGTCTCGACCACCATTGGCCATAGTCGGACCTACTGTTTATTTCTCTAACAAAATTAACACCTCATCATCTTTGGTTTCGTCCTCATCCCAAGTGAACTCAACCACAAAGTCGGCTAAAGCTTGCTCTTTAATTATTGTCCTCAGCTGGTATATGATGTCAAACTCTTCGAGCTCAATTGACCAGGAAATTAACCTATTCTATTTATCGGGTTTATGGATGACCTGCCTCAAAAGAGTATCAAAGAGCACCACCACAGTGTGGGCTTGAAAGTAAGGCTTTATTTTCTTGAGGAATGAATCAAGGCATACTCTAGCTTATTCATCCTTGGATATTTCAACTCGGTCCCCTGAAGATCCTTACTGTTAAAGTAGATCTATTTTTGTACCCCGCCATCTTCTTGAATGATGGCGATGTTGATTGTATTCTATAACAATGCTAAATATGAAAATAATTGTTCTCCTTGAACCGACTAAGACAATAGCATCGGAAAACCCAAATAAGCCTTGAGCTCTTGAAAGGATATTTATACTCTTTATTCACCTCAAATACCTTCCTAAAAACTTTGAAAAATGGGAGACATTTGCTAGTAGTCCTTGAGACGAACCTGTTTAGTATAATGGATCTTCCTTTCAGCCTTTGCACTTCTCAAATGGTCTTTGGATTCTTCAACTTAATCAGCTCTTTAATATTTTTTGGATTTGCCTTTATTCCTCTCTAGTTGACAATGAACCTATGAAATTTACCTGCTCCCACACCGAACACACTCTTGGCTGGATTTAGCTTCATTTGATAAAGATCCATTATATTAAAGGTTCTTTCACGATCGGCCACATGGTCCTTAGCCTTCAAACTTTTGGTCAGCATATCGTCCACATAAACTTCCATGGTCTGGCCAATCTGCTCCTCAAACATCTTTTTGATCAACCGTTGGTAAGTTGTCCCGGCATTCTTAAGGCCAAAGGGAATAACCTTTTAGTAGTAGGTACCCTTATCAGTGATAAAGGAAGTCTTTTATGAGTCGGCCTCCTGCATGGATATTTGATTATATCTAGAGTACCCATCCATGAAACTCATTAGTTCATGCCCTGCTGTAGTATCAACCATCTGATCTATACGAGTCAGGGGGAATCTATCATTTGGACAATATTTGATCATATCAGTAAAGACAACACACATACGCCATTTTTTATTAGCCTTAGGGACTATCACCACGTTAGACAACCACTATGGATAGTGAACCTCTCTAATGAACTCTATTGACTAGAGTTTCTTAACCTCCTCTTGGATAACTCCTTACTTCTCCCTTGAATAATATCTCCTCCTTATTTCACTGGTTTCTCTTTCTCATCGATGTTCAATTTGTGGGAGATGACCTTAGGTCTATATCTGGAATATCTTTATGGCTCCATGCGAACACACTTTTTTTCTTCCTTAAAAACTCTATCAGTTTCTTCTTCACCTATTTATTTAGTGGAGATCCAACTTGGATGGTTTATTTTAACTCGCCCTCATTGAGGACGATGGATTCTACCTCTTCTATGGTTTCGCCTTTCTTCATATTTTTCTCATCCCTTGGGTCGAGAGTATCAATGTTATATGAGGTGGTGAGATTTTTTCGAGCCTTTCTCTACTCAGCTAAGTTGGAGTAGCATTCTATGGCCTCCATTTGATTACCTTGGACTTCCTCTACTCCATAAGGGGTCGGGAAATTTACCATCTATTTTACAGTGGATATCACGACTTCAAACTCTTTAAAATCTACATGGACAAGGATGATATTGTAAGCCGAGAATACGTTTTCATCCAAAATTAAAAAGTTTACCTTTTTTGTCAGGCACCTCGACCAAGTGACCATGCAGAGTTCCATTTCATAAACTCCCAGAGGTTGAAATTTTTCTCCATTAAACCCTATCAAGGTTTAGTGATATGGGATCATCCTCTTCTTGCTAAGTTCTAGTGATTTAAAATACTACAAAAACATAATATCGGATGATTTACTGTCGTCTGCTAGGATTTTGGACACATTATACCCATGGACTCTAGTGTTAATTACCATAGTGTTGTTATGGGGGCCAAGATTCCCTTGAAATCTAATCTGGAGAATCCTACGACTAGTGTGTCCATATTCACTTTTTAATTATTCTCGGATTCAGCTCAGAGGCAACCTAGTTGAATTACATCTTTTTTGATGTTGATTTGGACTCTAATATATGTGTTTTACGGCCGTCCAACTCTAACCCTCCTCCATCCATTCCCCTACTGATCATCTTGACATCAAATGAAATTATACCACAACACCCCTTTGGCTCTAGGATTTTTGGTAGGAGATCAGGTCATCTTCACCATCATTATTAAACTCATCCTCCTTCCTGCCATCTTGATGTTGTTTACTCAGCCTTTCATCTCTCGGCCCGCCCTGTCTCTTTTGATCATCGTCTTTGGAACCACTTCGGTTTACGTACTTTAAAGCTTCCCTTGATTGAGCATCTTTTGAATCTCATCTTTCAATGCAAAACATTTTTTGGTGGTATGGTTGTGATCTTGGTGAAAGTCACACCATTTTCTTTTATCTCTCTTGTGAGTAAGAGACCTCAGCTTTTTGAGCCATATCAAATATCTATCATCCTTAATTTCATTTAGAATAAAAACCAGGGCTTGTCGTAAGAGGAGTGTAGTAAGCAAACTTATCATTAATCAACCTCGTTTTCCTATTATTGCTCTTATCTTTGTAGGATTAGCTTCCACTATCTTCTTTCTCATCCTCTCCCTTGGTCTCCATGGTCTCCCTTGCATTCATGACTCTCCTGACCGTAGCCAAAAATCCTGCCATGGATTTTATAGGATCTTAATCCAGCTTATAAAGTAACTTGACCTTTTTCATTCCTCCCATTAAGGATATCATAGCAATGTTCTCCTCATAGTCTTCAACTTCCAACTCCTCTTTGTTGAATATTACAATTTATTCTCTTAGAGACTAATTCTTCCCTTGCTTTATATACATCAGATGAGTAGCATTATTCCGTGGCTTCACGTCCAAATAGAAATTGTGAATGAACTTCTCGACCAATTTCTTGAAGTTATCTATGGAGTTCTTGGCCAGTGAAGTGTACCAGATATGGGTTAGGCTAGTAAGAGTACTTGAGAATACCCGGCATCTCGTCTCATCAGAAATTGAAAAGATGTCGACCACAGATTGGTACATCTCTACATGATGAACAAGGTTTGTTCTCCCATTTTACTTTGGTGTGACAACTAGCAACTTGAACTTGGTCGGGATCTAGTACCTCACTATTCTTTTAACAAATAGAGACCCTTCCATATGATCTCTTTGCATGGGGTCTTGAATTTTAAGAGATCGTTAATTTTGTCCTCCAATCTTTGAATGGAGCTGTTCCATAACTTCTTGTCCACTTCCACCTTGCCTCCCTCGGCTGCTACACCATTGTCCCTAAATCCTCCTTTGTCGATTGGTTATTGTATGGGTTCCCTGCTAGCTGTCCTCTAATGACTATTAACTTCTCTTTGTTCCTCCTCTCAACTGTGCGTAGGCTGATAGTCAGTACATCCTCTATTTCCCCTAGATCCTACAATACTGCGTGATCTGGAGAGTCGATCTCGTTGGTCACCAACTGGGCTAAGTCGATTGAAAGCTAAAACTATACTCAATATATAAAGTGCTAAAGCTTGAGTTTGGACATCTTGTCTTATCCTACCATTGTTTCCTCTACTAACTGGGACTGAACGCACTGTAGGGCTCCTATTACTCATCCTCATCACAACACTGGTCATCTTGGAATTCCAGACCTTGTCTTTCTAGGTGCAATCTCCTAGGATTGGCCATATTTTTACATCTTTGTTGATGTGGAACTTATTTATGTGGGGCTATGGGTGGTCCTCATGTTACCAAATTCACACCCTCTCTAGCAATCGGAGTTATCATCTCCGCTATATCACCGGTGGATCTAGCCATCATATTTTGGCTAAAGATAACAAGGTGTTCTTAAATTTTATGTTGGTTGGCCACTAGTGAGCGCAACACTGCTATAACCTCATCCATCTCTGACTGAGGAGGTTTCTGGATGGAGCTTGGGCCAACATCGTGAGGCAAATCGGAGGCCATAACTCCAATGAATGAATAAAATAAAGGATGAACTCGATGAGATGAGTTTGAAAAAAATCTTTAAAAAGCCAGTAAGAGATCTTTTTATGGTGATACAGATCCAACCAAGTGTGTAACTAGATCACCACCAGAGAATCAAGTGAGAAAAAATCTAAAAATGAAGTGCAAGAATATGAAGAGGCTTTATTGCCACAGAGGGCACCAAAATGATGATGCTAGAAAGTCACCATTTGAACTTGTATCAGCATCTGAAGCTTAAGAACACACAATAATGGAGATGTATATAACATCATATCAAAGTAAATATAAATAAGTAGATGAGGAGAAACTGAATAAACACTACCATATAATTGGTTCGGCCATTAGCCACTCCACAGTGTAAGTGAGTGTAAATTTCACTGTAGGGATAGGCACTAATGGCCTCAGTAATATAGCTCTCAATACTTTCTCTCCCTACTATGAAAGGACCAAATCTTGGTCTAGGTTTTTTAATTTCAGATCCTCTCTTGTTGGGAAGAAGATGGGTTTAAATAGTGCTTGGGTGCAAAATGTACCCTAAGCATGCAGAATGCATGTCCTTGATGGAGCTATAAATAGGATCTTCACACATGACCTCTAAAATGTGTAAGTAGTAATGATTCAAATATTCCCTCACTCGCACTTATGATTCAGTTATAACTTCCTTCCTACGTGGATTGTCCATGCTGAAGTCTTATGCCACACATGGCGGGGTGTCATCGAGGGAGATCTCGATCAGTCTGAGTATGAGACCTCCTGTGTTTTATTTGACCATCTAATTGAGAATGCTGAAGTGTAGTATCTACTTCTTTGATGCTCGGTCGAGACGTGCTTGGTCGAAACCAATTAGTTAATTTACCATCTCGGCTGTTTGGGATAAAACATGAGACGAGACTTGTTGGTGGATAAGTCAGCTGAAGGGTCTCATCCTGAGATAGCATACGAGACCGAGACAGTTGCCACTGAATCTCTTATAAAAATAGTGCTTTGTAAGTCCCAATTAGGGGCGAGTCTACACTTGGACATATCAGTTGAAATTCATTGTATCTTTGTGGTTGGTAGTGCCCGAGTGTGGTAAATCCTAACGGTGGTGATAAATCACATGGTGTGCAATAAAGCCCGGTAAGGTGCGATAAATCCTAATGGGTGTGATAAATATTGATAAATCCTTATGTGGTAGCTAATTCTATCCTAGTGAATCGAAGATAGTGAAGTTTTTCGAGTACTATCTCGATCGTGGATGTAGGCAGGGTCGAACCTCGTTAAAATCCCGACTTGTAATATCTCTCTTAAATATATCTTTAATATTGCTATTAATTGTCTAGCCTCATTACTTATTGATTGATTGATTGCCTCATTACTTATCAAATCATCCTACTATAATTAATCTTTGAGAGAGACGCTTGAGAAGTTATTAAACAGCCATTTAATTTATAATACCAAATTTACCCCCCCCCCCCCCCTATTGGATATATTTTTGGGATATGAGTCATTATATAAAAGACTATATTGTGGTATCTATTTCATTTAATACTTTTGGATGGGCTATGTTACCCTATTTTAGAAATGTACCTAGTATTCTTGCAATGGGCCCTGACTCATTGCGTTGACTAACCTCTAAGCCTAAGTTCAATTTATGAAAGAAATTAGTTTTTAGAAGAATAAAGTGATGCTTTGCATATCTAACTTAATGTTCTAGTGTAGTTTTCTTTATGTTGTATTTTGCATGAGACAATTATTAGATTTCTGAGTCGTTCGTGACTCTACCATTGTATTTGGGGATTTCTTATCGAGACTGTTGTATTGTGATTGTTTTAGTGGAGGATGTTGTATTCAAATATTATTATTGGATTTTTTTATATTGTTATCTCTCTTATCTTTTTATTGAATGGAAACCGTTTTAAATTGTCTCATATTTCTGTCACACGCTAAGAATGATATTTTTAAATTATAGCACCTTTCCCTTTTTTAGTATTCAGTCTTGATCAAATATGTTATTTAAAATATGGGGTGTTACAGTCGTCGGAGCTCTATATAGTAAGGAATATTGTGCGTAGCTTGATTGTTCCTTTTGGTTATTTGGTAGGACCAGAGAACCATTGAAAACTTATCATCCCATACCCCTGAAAAATCTTCCATCACCATTGTTAGATTATTGGTCAGCTTTTGTTTGTGGTCTCAGCCTGGTCATTAACTTTTGGGTATGCCACTGTGGAAGTTTAGTGGATGATGGAATATTTATCTGTAAGCATTTTTGATATTTTTTTGGTGAATGGAGTTCCATTATATGATAGGATAACTTTGGGGGTGCAAAATCGATAAATTATATGTTCCTTAACGAACTGCAGCACAACTCCCATTGTTTCCCTTTTTAATGGCACCGCTTCTGCCAATTTGGTGAAGCACTCCATTGCCAATAAAATAAAAAAAACATTTCCCTAGATTAAGGGTTAATCTTTACCATTAAATCAAATGCCCACATGTGAAAGGGGTAGGGTGTGTACACCGAGTGTAGTTCTATCAATGGAGCATAAATGAGATTGCTATATAACTAACAACGCTGTCACTTTTAAATAAACTCAGTTGAGTCTTTTTCCACAATTGGCCAATAACAACCAATCATCATGAGTGTGTCATATAACTTTACCCCCTAATGTGAGTTGGGTCGTGAGCTTGTTTAAGGACTTCTCCTTCTTCTTCCTTCGTGATGCATCATAATGGTTTACTGAATTAAGCTTTTCAAAAAAAAGTGATCTATGTAACAAGAGGAATATAATGTCCCTTCTTCGAACCACAATTGCATTATCCTTATCACTCGGTATAGATACATCATAGAGAAAATCAATTTAGTGTTGTTGCAAATCCATCTAAGCTTTAACGAAGTTAATTTTTTCTAGCTAAAAAAAATCTTGACACATGACACATTCTCTTTGTACTGTTGTCACATTTCACTTCATTGTTGGTCAGTAATATCCTTATCTTTGTATTTTTTTAGTAGAGAGGGATGTCAGTGGTTTCAAAATTCTCATAATGAGTCTTCTTGAGGTGCTCCTATAATTCATCTGGTTTTGTACATCAAGATATTGTGACCCTAGGAATTATGTAGTGCGACGTTCCTTTGAGGAGGAAATATTGTTCTAACTGGGTAAGCTTCATCGTGTCATCTTTGGTTTTTAGTTGATTTACTATCATATAAATCTAATCCAAATCATCATCACTAGGGAAGAGTTGAAGTAAAAATGGCAGGGTTATTCTTCGTTGTATGAAGACTCTTATCAACTTGACATCCACAAAAACATTTTTTTTAATCCTGCAAACGCATTTGCATGTTGATTCATCGTTTTTCCATGTCTCTCCACTATTACTGTAAGAAATTTCTCCAACAACCAATGTATAATCATTATGTATCCATATTCCCCAATCACTTGTGATGGTGTGACACCATGTAAAATCCCTAAATAGATTGATCAACTCGAATATAAAAATCATGGGAATCAAAAACTTTTGCTAACATTATAATCATAATAAAAAATCAAAACCGAATGCACAATGACAAGATAATGAAATATTAAATCAACATAAAACTAGTTTTTATACCAATCTCTGTCAATACAACATAAGTCCAACTCTGAATATAGATAGTGACCATATAGAAGTCCAACTATGAATATTACATAAAATCGAATTTAAAATAAAAGAACGCAATAAAATAATGAGCTATACTTTCTCAACTCCTATAATCCTTGTATTAAGAAATGATATGTCTCTAGTGATGGTCCTCCAACTAACCAGCATCTACATGAACTACTGCAATAAGGACCTGTAAAAATAGTTTTTAAAGGAAAATGTAAACAACAAGCTATGAAGAATGGGATTATAATTGAATCGGGGAACATTATAACTACACATCTCCCTCTCATGTCTTAATATATTTTAAGTTATTGGTTAACCAACCTAACAACCTAAAATATCATGCGGTTCTAAATCCCTAACTCATATGTAGATCATGTCATTAAAGTCTTACAACATCATTCTTTAATCTTTACCGTTAACTATAATAGGGTAATCTATTTCAATAGAAGACACATGATGTACTAAGGTCTCAAACTCTATGGTACTTAACACAAAATAACCAGAATACTAATAAGCGACTCATATCTCAAATCTATCCACATTTGGCTATCTTATACTAACAATGCAGCATACACATCTCAAGTATATGTAACACAAAATTCGAAACATAAGTATATAGGTGGAGATCCTGATTAAGCCATATACATCTCTAGTATGTCATATAAATCTGGTACCGCTACACAATAGTCATATATGGTAGGAGAAAGACTCTACTCACGTCTAACGCCCATACAAAGGTACAACCATTCGCATGTACAAATAAATGGGCTATTCTCACGCCTGTATTTCCTTCGAGGATCTCTCGCATTTACAAGTATATTCTTAGGTCATCCCAAACCTAAGACCTCATCTTGGTGAGGGATAAATCACAACATCTACCCATTAGTCATAAATCCCACCATACCTAAGACATATAAAATAAATATCCTCGAAAACCATCTTGGTAGTAGGTACTTAGACATCTGAGCCAGGGGTAAATATGACCAAAAAAGATCCCATCTACTCACCAGGGTACCAGCACATTCCGCGTCACATGTGACTCGTCATGGAATTCCTCCTAATATGTTTGCCGATGAGAACTCACAGATGGTATGCATTTCACATCATACACGTAAAGAAGTATAACCCTCACTAACGGGTAAAAGCAAATAGATCCAACTCTACCGAATCACATATAAAACTATAACAATACATAAGGGTGTAACATGCATTAACCCCAATCGACCCTATAGAAAGTTAAACCAAATCCTCAAGACCTCTTAAGTCTATTATCGTATCCCCCCTCACTAGTGAGGATCATCCAAATCCTATGCTACCTTCTACCACGGGTTACCGATTATACTCTATGCCATTTCTAGACTGAAGCATTTACATATGCATTCCTAGATATCCAGCATATGTCGATTCTAGAATAAAACACTAGGACCCCGTATTAGGTATTCGTCCCGCCTAACTCATGATATAATGTGCACACAATAGATATATACCTAATGCACGTAACACTAGCCCGATATATTGAGACTCCCCTTCCAGATCTTATAACGTACTTAACTCACGTATGAATAATCAATATAAGAGTACCACCATTCTAGGTTTTAAGGTTAATTCCTAATATCACCAAAGGATATAATCCCTACATTTTACTTTCAATAAGTCCTAACACACCTCAGCCAGCAAAAGTTAATCCAAAACCTCTCAACCCTCCAATTATCAATCCTTGACACCTTTTAGTAAAATACACGCCAAAAATCCAAAATAAATCATAAAAATATGAAACCAGTGGCCACTCATTTGTATTTTAAAGATATTAAAATTTATGGGCGGAATCAATTCTCCAATAGGTCGAATCGATTCGGTCTCAGCAAAATTGAAGATTCCCAAATGCATAAAAATGGCACCCAAATCAAAATCCAATCAACCTACAAGCCTTTAAACTCATTACAAACCCTCATCCTTCATATATAATTGGTATATCATCACCCAAACACTAATTCAAAACTTTTTAATCCAAAAACACAAAATTGAAAGGGTCAATTTCGAACTTCCCCTTAAGGATCCTAGTTTTTTCAATTTTAACAAAATTCTTAAATTTTAATCTAATTCAAGATTTTGAAAGGGGATTTTATATACATTTGATTGTTAAACATACTTGTAATAATTTTAAATTGATTATAAACTCATATTATAAGAATTTTATCTCAATTTTAATAATAGGCCTAATAGACATTTAATTTAAGAATGCAATTAAGTTAATTAATCAAAACCAATTCATATTAGTTTAGATTTCAATGAATGGAAACATAATAATACAAATACAATTATAATCCAACATTTAATAGAACTTTCCTCTTAGTGGATTGAGAAATTACACCCTAAAATATTCAAGTCTCTTCTCTCCTCTTGAGCCTCCTTCTCTCTAGCCTTAGATTTCCTCCTCAACATGTGAAATTATTTGTATTGAAACCCTAGTGATCCCTCTTAGACTTTTAATCCCGAAATAAGTCTTGGGCCCAATATAAACCTCATCTAAATGAGTCTAAAAATACCTCCAAATTGCTTAAAACACTCCCTGGGCCCTATACTAACCTAATATACTTAAAACCAACTATTTGAAGTTATAAACGGACATTCTATGCGTTCAAAAAGCCGACTACCAAATTGTTCCGAATTAAATATCTAATAACTTAAACATTTATTATTCAACCAATACGAGACCAAATATCACTTAATCCCTTAATGAACACACACACACACACACACACACACACACACACACATATATATATATAATCCAATTTCAACTCCAAATTAAAAAATAGAAAAAAATGTAAATAATGACATCTCCAGTCACGACAAGCACATAATAATTGATTTTTAGAATTTATTTTAACTAAATAATATGCATAAAACAAGGATATTACATCCCCCCTTTTAAACTGGGAGTTTCATCCTCGAAATTCGAATTCTTTATAGATCTATACGAAAGTATAAGAATATCTTACCTGTAGTGTCCTCACATTACCATAAAAGAATTTACCCATATCTGACCTAGCATACCTTAAGGTCTCTTACGTTTTAAATCGCATTCGGTTAATAATCCATTACAAACTAATCTACTCGTTTCTTAGACAACTTAATCCCTACCTTGAATAGGATAACATTAATCGGGTAAGGTTAAACAACATCGACCTTACCTTTTCCAAGGTTACTAATAAGAAACTTCTCATCAGGTTACCAACTCCCATTCCAACTCAAAATCACAATTTTCCCTTATCGAAAAGATAACACAAAACACATAGCCCCTTTCTTTTGGGACACCAAATTCGGATCCTTCTCGATTTCAAAGACTCTTATGCCTACTCCGACTAGTTCACACGTTCAATAATGAAAATTACTTCCCTTAAAGTGTCACGAACACAACCCTGAATGAACTCTTAGCCCTAAGCAACTCGATCAATTTTACCCCAAATAGTTCCTTGCCCTCTTTGGAACTCTTGATCCCCATAAATATCAATTGTTTTACTCTCCCACTTCTATGTTGGGGATTCCAAAAACTGCACTCCCCTATAATGTGTCTAGTGTTTTACCGTCTCGAAAGACAGAGACACCCTCTCGACCAAAACCATACCAACAATTAATTCATCATATCAATTGTAAAGACTTTCCCAAATTATGTAGCCCCAATGAATTCTAGAATGCATAAATACCATGAAACATACACCTTGGTAAAATCTACTTCTCGTAGTTTGAGTCCTCCCCTTGCCAAAAAGCATTTGTCCCTGAAAAATGTAACCTTCGCATGTCATCAAAAGACATATTTCTAATACTATTTGTATAATCACTCTTAGTAAACTTTCTCGTTGGGGTATAAACCACCCTTAATCATAGATTTGGGCGTAGAGGACACTAATACTACACCATTTACTTTTCAATAAGATATCATCATAAATCACAGCGAACTACTCCTTTGCGTTGTCAAATATCCACAAATGACGCACTCGATTGAACCATGATGATAACTCTCTCCCGTTTCACATTCTGGGAGGAAACACTCTCCTTAACTATTCTAATTTGACATTGCTACGTGAAAATAAACACTCATCCCGTTTCTTCACCTTATCCTACTCTAGGTGCTCTACGCATCTTCTTAGTGAACTATCCCTCTTTTGGATCTTCCTGAAGCTAAAGTCATCCCCGAGTACTCTATTGACTTAAAAACTTTGGAGACTTCTCCCAAGACACCTCTTTTATCCCCGATTAAGTCGGTCTCATGAAATATCCTTAAGGCGAATACGAAGCTAGTGTAATCTCCAAGGGATAATCTAATCCCTTACATTGGTGATAACTAACCATATATCCAATTAAAACTAAAACAATTTTGTACTATCGGTGACACCTCTATGCAACCGTAATCCCCTATAAAATACTCACCTCCATACATAAACGAGTGTGTCAGACCTTCTCCCAAGCCTAAGCACTTCTCCCAAAGGAAAAACTCAACATAAAAAGACATATAAAAGCCTACCCCTAGTAGTCGATATAAGCATAAAACATAGTTATACACACATGATCGATAATAATATGATGATATCTCATCTAAAATTCAATAAAGTAGCTGAAAACTTAGTCGACTAAACAAATAACCCCACCACTATAATCATGACATAAAATATCCCCTTGCCTGCTAGGTGTAACAACAAATATGTAAAGCTCAAAGAAATATCAACATACCTCATAATCGTAGTACCCACACTACTAATAAAGAATGACAAGACCTTAATGTCTAAACCATACTCATGCACACGAGCCATAAAGGTACCCATTACCATCCCTGGCGGTATTAAGTTGGTTGCCACTAAGGCATGTAATAACTAGGTGGCCTCACTCACCATGAGCGAAACAGCTTCCTTTAAAAAAACTATTGAAATGGAGGCTCGATTGGTGGTCCTACTAACCTTACTTCTTTGATCCTCCCTGATAAACTTGTCCAATTTGCCCTTCTCTCATAGTTCGTGGCTCCATTGGCGATTATTCCTTAGGACTTACAACCCAAATCATATCACATTTGTAAGATGTGGGTTCTTGAGATACGGTTAGTATTAAGTGAGGCGTAACTCCTTATCAAGATGAATATTAGTTTCAAAGATCAACTGCTAATGACAATAAATGCAGGTGAGAGGTCAACACGTTCAATATAAAAAACTCATGGATTAAATGTGTTCTTACAACATCAATGTTATGAGAATGTAATAAATAGAATGGATCCCATAGTTCATTTGATTGGAGGGATAAGTAACAAGAACCTTTAGTGCAATAAAGGCAAGGCAGTAACCTTAAACACAAGTGAGTGCTCAATAATGGTGTTAAGGGAGTAAATGAGGGTGGTCACACAACAAATGTTCTCATAGTAAACTCTCCTGTCCGGTAGTATTTTGGCAACAATTCTAGGTTAAAAAATGCGATCTTGGAATAATACAACTTTGGAGTATTTGCATGGGAGTAAGGTCACTCGAGTGACAATGCTTATATTAAATGAATATGACCCCATTTAATACTAATAGTGCCCTCCAATAAATGCCAAAGATATGTAATTAAATGCATAGGGTATGATTTTTTGGCGGGAACACTGTTTCGGCTCTTAGAATTATGGTAGCATTAATTAGGGCGTGATGTGACAGCTACGAAATCAACATCCTAGGAATATTTTCACTTGAGTGCTAGTTTATCGAGTTCTTAAATGTCAGACATTGTGACATAAATAAGTTGGTAAACGATAACCTGTAAAAAGGCATGTTATCACATCACCTGGAAATGGAGGTTGTTCGTGGGGAAGGTTTCTAGGCTAACGACTAGATTGAGCAACTTATGAGGTTCAGGTAGTGGATGTAGATTAAGTTTTGGGTTGTTGTTTGGACTGAAGTCCCTCGAGAGGGTTACTACTTTTGTTCGAGTGCCTCGAAGGGTTTCCTCTATGAATGGTATCTCGAGTGTGTTTTTGTATAAACCATAGGTTTTGCCTAAGTACTCTAAAGGGGTTGGTATTTCCAATGTTGTACCTATCTATCACATATTGTCTTGAGTGTTTCCATCTCAATTATGTCTATACAATGAACCATATGCGATAAAACTTGACAAGATTAAAATGCATGTAAAAAACCGTTTGGTGAGATTATGTGGTATTTTAAAATGAGGAAGGGCTACGACAGGTTCTCATTTATCCTTTGCGATTAAGCTGTCGTTTAATTGGACCTAAAAAATTGAGGAATTTTATTATCTGGGGTCTAAAGAGGTTTAAAAGAGCTCGAAAAATTAAAAGGCAATAAAAAGAAATTTATGCCCTAAAGGGGCCATTAGGTTTTTGCACCAATTCTCCAATGTTTGAGAATTTAGATTACCTCTAAAAGAAAATATGCATGAGGGAGTTTGTATGGAATTTAAAACGGGTTTGCACGTCCTAGAATGTCTTTAAAAAGCATTAAATAGTTTTGGACGTTATTGCCATGGAAATCACTTTGACTTTGATTTGTTGATTTTCATAAGACGATGTCATTTAAATTCAACAATATTTACACCTAAGGATACTTTTGATGTTCATTCATTAGGGTTACTCATATTCATCGTGAACATATGATTAATTAATTTTATTTACCTATCGAATGTGTTTACACCCATTCATTCCATTTCCATGACTTCGTTGTTTTTACGTAAAATTTGAAAAATAAAAAATAGTTTGAGAAAGTTTTTGAGATATACCTTTGCATGCGCGTAATTTGATTCATGTTTGCTGTGCATTTTGTCGTGACACTCCTTGATTCATGTTTTGATTTTTTTTCTTCTTATCTATCTATTTGGGGACATCAAAAAAGGGGGAGAAATAATTATCATGTTATGGGGGAGTTTTTGAATTATGGGGGAGAATTTTTATTGATTTATCAATGATTTGCTTAAGCTTAATTGATCTTCAATTTTTTGCATATCATTATATTTCAAACTGTTGCGTGTCAAGGGTTTCTTCTTTATCTGATGTGTGTAGGTACAAAGTTGATAATTATTGGATTGCACACCCTGATGAGAAAATCTTTGAGAGTTTTTGAAAAGTTGAAGCTGAAGATGTTGAAGTTTGATTGACGACATGTCATTTAGTATTCTCGGTTTGAGGGTTTAATGGGGATATTATCTTGTATGTCATTTGCTTTATGGAAGATTGCATAATTCAGATTTTTTTATGTGTGTACCAGGATAGGCATAGGGGAAGATTTGTAAGGACATAGTTTTATAAATGTTCGGGGTAGAATTTAGAAATTTTTTATTTGTCCTATATCATAGTATGTATGTCTGATACCGCTACATTCAGCAGGTCAAACAAGATAATTCACGATGGTCTTGATATGAATCCATGCATCCACTATCTTCACACGTGCATCATGTTTCATGCAACGTGCTTCTCAACCGTTCCCACTACTCCACTTCGCATTATTGGTAAAATGGTTTATTGAAGTTTTTAATATTTGCATAAATATTTGGGATTTTTTTCAGAAAATATTTTTTCGAAGTCTAATTCGTTTTTATCAAAAGCATAAATTTTTCTAAGTGTAGAAGCGGACTTGCCTCGATCGATGAGCTCATTCAAACGACATTACTCTGTCATTTGAGCGACATGAGCATATCGTGCGAACTCATTCGAACGACATATCTCAATCGTTCAAGCGACAAGAGGATGTCTCCCAATCTCGTTCGAAAGACGCCGCTGACTCAATTTTTTTATAAATATCTAGGTACATTCTACACGTTTTCCAAGTCTTTTTTTTCACACGATTTCTGCATTTTACAGCCCAGAAAATAGACTTCATGTTTTTAAAGGTTTTATGCCTTTTTGATTCACAAATCCATTCCCATATATGTGTGTGAATCTTTAAACCTTCAGAGGATCGTTTTTACTCATCTGGAGTAACTTGTGGAGAAGCCTTCTCTTTTCCATTACTACCCATCTGGAGTTCTTGCGGGAGTTTCGACTGATGCCATCGAAGCTGACACCTGAGCGTAATTCGTATGTCACTCTTATTTTCATTGTAATCCATGTAAACCGTTCTTTATAAATTATAGTGAAAATAAAAGGTTTTGTCCCATTGGGGGATTTTTCCTCACTTGTGTTTTTTTTGTGATTGAGTGTTCTTGCATGATCATATTGTCTTCAATCACACCTAGATGCATGTTTTAGGATTTAATTAAAAAACTTAGTTTAATTAAATAATTTCTTTGTTTAAACAAACGTGCACTCTTCACACGCGCGCCTATCTGGAGCATTTATTATTTAAAAAACTTACCCCTAATATAAAAAGGTTCCTTCCACCGTTTACCTGATTTTTACCTTTACAATTTTGCATTTCTTGAGCAGAGAGAGAAAGAAAGAAAAACAACCATTTTTGAAGAAAATTCATCCCCCAAACCATCCATCTTCATCTATTTTCTCTTTCCTTTTACAGATGGCACCAAAAAAGACTTCCTCTAAGAGAAAAAGTTCCCTCGAAACTTTTGATCACCAAATCTAATGGGAAAAATACCATCATTCCCCTTATTTTGGGAGTAGGGACTAGTTCTAGGTTGTGGCTAACCAATTTTCAAGTTCCCTCGGTTTTAAAGAGGAAGAAGCTAACTTTTTCGTAGGTGAAGACGATGTCATTGAGAACTGAACATACATATATGGTTCCACCATTACCCGATTTAAGGTTTAAAGGGGGGATTATCCCTATTCAAATGTCAAATTTGACGATGCTAGTGGCTCCTGTGAAGGTTTGGCAACCTGGACTGAATACATCCATAGCAAGCATGCCAGGGAGCTATCCCTTGTTGGTTTATACTTATTGGTGTGGTTTGGGGATCTTACTTTGGAAAAAAATAATAGCACCTTGAGGACGTTGGTTTCTTGGTGGACTCACACTTTCATAGCTGGTTGGAGGAAATTTTATGTTACCTTGAAGGATGTATGTGAGTTGTTGGGTCTAGAGGCTACTGATATAAACACTTTCTTTGAAAAGGATATCTCTAGAGATGAAGCTGATGTATGCAAGGAACTGAGCCAAGTCGTGAAGAAGTGTATGAAGTCATATAATAAGTGAACCTTCTCAGAATTAATTAGGTATTTTTATTACATGGAGGATAAAGCCAGCGCCCAAGCTCGAGAGGCTGCTAAGAAAGACCCAAAGGGTAAGTACGTGTTTGAGATGCCACCCACTAAAGAGGGTTTTAGGAGTAGTGTTGATCTTATTAGTTGTATCTATGTCATTAGACCCTAAGGGTAAGTGTGTGTTTGAGATGCCTCCCACTGGAAAGGGGTTTAGGAGTAGTGTTAAGCTTGCTGTCTATATCTAGGTCATTTTATCAAGAATCTACTTGCCCCAAGACCCCACGACTGCCCAAGGATGTATCTTATAAATCTTGTCATTCGATTAGCTTTCGGAGTCAAAGTCCCTCTAGCTTCCATGATGCTCGGCTCTTTATATACCTAGCTTGACAGAGTGCAAAATGATTCGATGAGGTCCTTTGGCATGTTTGATGTATCTAATTACGCCAATCATGTCCTTTTAACTTCCTTTATTTATGATCGGTTCCCCTCTTATGTCCCTAGTGGTATTCTTCCTAAAAACGTCATATTAAGGTTCCTTGCATCCTTACCTGGAATGATAAACAGTCTATGATGTCTTTTTATTCTTTCATTTATGTCGTTAACTAATTTTACAACAATAATTTATTTGTTGATACTTTTCAACCTATCAAAATGGTTGATGAGTCTCATGCTTTCAATTCCCCCTCTTCTAGAATTATCTTAGGTGTTACTCTTTATTACCTTCCCTTATACACTTAATGGTCTAATTATAACTTTGCCTACTCACCTCATCGCGTGGCTATGCAGTTTGGTTTTGATCGGGGGTGCCCCTTTTGGACCATAATACCATCAAGAAACCTACCAAAATTTCCCTGGCTTCTGAGTATTTTTTTTACAAAGATAGTGGCTTGTCTTCTCATCTTAAAGGTCAGATGGTTATTCCTGCTAAGAGAGCTTGAGGCAGTCGGTCTCCCAATTATCTCCAAGTCTTTTGGCCTAATCAACTCTATCGATTTTTTAAAGTAATGGAACAAGACCCTATCTACACGATAGTTGGGCATTTTCCTCTGATAAAGTTGGGTTTTAGAACTTGATCCATTAATCGATCTCAATTTCCTTTGAGTGTGGCTAATGAAAATGTGCCTTCTGAGCTACCTCCTTTATCGCCAATCAATGAGGCCATTTTAAAGAAGAAGAAAGGGGTTTCTACCTCCCACCTTACTGAGGAGGCTGAAGATTTGCCTTCCCCCGCTCTAGATACTATTAGAAAGGAGACACCCCTTGCTGTCTCAACTATTATAGTTGCTAAGGAAAAGAAGAAGGCCCCCTCCAAGAATAAGAAATTTGTTCTCCCCCGTTCCCCTCAATAATCAACCCAAGCATCCTCCCAAGATTCACCTCTTAAGTTCATATCTGACCCCCAAAGTAGTAACCCAGTGATCTACCTTACTTGAAATGTTATTGATGCAGTGGGATCAAGGATCCTTGGCATCCAGGGTAGCTTTAGCCCAGGATATGGAAACAAAGTGAATTTTTTTACTCCCCCCACAAGTGTAAGTGGCCTAAAGTGAGCTAGGGCCAGCACAAGGATTATTTTAACTATTGAGGACGAAGTAGAAGATGAAGATGAGGTTGCATAAGTTCGTCCTTCAAAGAGTCTATGTCCAATGTATTCGAGGGAGAATCCAACTTCCCCCGAATGACTATACTATACTTGATGAGGTCATTGATGAAGGTGATCAGCACGAGGAATAAATAACACCCATCATTCATTATTCTTCCCAATAATCGTAATAAAACTCCTCCCAACAAACATAATAACATTCTTCACACCAGATTCCCCAATATTCTTCTCACTAATCTCCCCCTAATCTGCATTCATCATCTCCACCCTCGGAGGAGATTGTTCCCCTAGACTTGGGGCCAACTCCCTCTTTATATTTTGTTCATGAGGAATTTCCCCCTGTTGAGGACCGATAGACTCTAGTTTTTTAAACAAATTCTATGGTTAGTATTTCTTATTTATTAGTGAACTTTCATGTATGTTTATGTTATATTTTTGAAAGGACTAAGATTGCTTCTTTTGCTTCTTTGTGGGAGTAAGATGTTCCTTTTAAGGAGGGCCCCTGAATACTTGTAGGGCCATTGTGGCAAT
Source organism: Sambucus nigra (assembly GCA_949130495.1). Classification (NCBI taxonomy): domain Eukaryota; kingdom Viridiplantae; phylum Streptophyta; class Magnoliopsida; order Dipsacales; family Adoxaceae; genus Sambucus; species Sambucus nigra. The sequence goes on from OX422207.1 coordinate 727,025,883, forward strand.
TCCACCCAAACCCACCATTAATGAGTAAGTCTTACTGGAGTTATTTGTCCCTACCATTTTAAAAGGTAGGACATTATCCCCAAAGGAGGGGGTGGTGATCAAACTGAGAAGGCGGGTATAGCTGGAGAAGAAAGTCAAGTAGCTACAGAGAAGGTAAACATGGTTGAAGTTCCTCCCAAAGAGGTATGCCTTTATTCGTTTGTCTATTTTAAGTACTATTGAGCCAATTCCCAACTCACTTAGTCGAGCAACCATTTAGGTCCTTTAGGTAAGTTGGAACATTTCTAAACGATCACAAGTGTACCTTTGCAACTAACCATAAAGGTCCTCTGGGCACACTGGGGCTTTAAGAATGCCCAGCCTACCTAGTCGAGCAACCATTTAGGTCCTTTGGCAAGTTGGGACTTTTTTAATCCACCATAAGTGTGTCTTTGCGAGTAACCACAAAGGTCCTCTGGGCACACTGGGGCTTAAAAACTGCCCAACCTACCTAGTCGAGCAACCATTTAGGTACTTTAGGTAAGTTAGGACTTTTTTAAGTGACCACAAGTGTGACTTTACAAGTAACCATAAGGTCCTTTGGGCACACTAGGGTTTGAAGATTGCCCATCCAACCTAGTCGAGCAATCATTTAGGTACTTTAGGTAAGTTAGGAATTTTTTAAATGACCACAACGAACTCAAGTGTGCTTTTGCATGTAACCATAAAGGTCCTCTGGGCACGCTGAAGCTTGAAGAATTCCCAACCGACCCAATCGAGCAACTATTTAGGTCCTTTAGGTAAGTTGGGACTTTTTTAAGCGACTATAAATGTGTCTTTGCAAGTAACCAAAGGTCCTCTGGAAATAATGGGGATGGAAGAATATTTATTATTGCCTTTTTCTAACCTCCATTTCATTACTTCTTCTTTAAAGTTGAGGTATATCGATCAGTAATTTTGGAGGATCCCACAGTTATTTTTTGACAAGTGCCTCTATAGGTTTCCCCCGAGGTAGTTATTGGAGGTGATTTAGCAGATGGGGATCTGGTGGGGCGGGCTATTTTGCTCTTTGTTAATTAAAATACTAAAGAGGTTATGAAACATACTACTCCCATTCTGTATAAGGGTGATAGGGACTCCAATATTTCTTTCCTTTCTCAGGGTCATAGTACGTTTAACGTACATCCTCCTAAAGTTTCCCCCAGAAATTTGTGAGGCAGACCTTGGTAAATTTCCCCCATATTTTGACGATGCCACATGGGGAGTTGATCGAACACTTGCTAGAACATCATCCTTCTACCTTCACGTCTCGTTGTGTCTAAGTGTTAGCCATTATGATGGCTTACAAGTTGCTTGGATTTTCTACCATTTTGAGTGATGTTCTACACACTTATTTTCCGTCTTTGAGTTCATCCAAGATCAAGGAGTTGTTAGGGAAAATTAATGTTCTGATCGGTGATCGATTTTCTATGAGGAGGTTAACTAATTTTCTTAAGTCCTTCAAGAAATCGGACCTGGCCACATTTTATTCCAATCTTCAATCCGCTACCGCTCATAGTCCATGATAGCTAAAGAAATGGCAAGTCTGAGACCATAAATTATTAAAGACGAGGAGGAGATAGTTGCCATCCGTGAGGCCCTGGCTGCTACTGATGACAAGTTAGATCAACTACACCAAGTGATGACCAGTCAGCAGACGGATCTGGCCGAACTAACCAGCGACCAATCATCTTTAGCCTTTGTGCTACCCAACCATCATCATACGTTATTAGATTCTTCTAACTTGATGTTCGTCATAGAGGATCCCAATGTTTATAGTAGTTTTATTGTTATTTGCCTTTGTTTCCTTGTTCTTTTTTTATATGTACCCCGTTGCGGTAGTTCCACCTTTTGGAATGTGAATGTTTGGAATTATAATAAATATAACAAGGGCAATTCCTATATTTTCTATGTATACCAGTTAATTTTATGCCATAAAAAATTGCATTGATTTATTTTGTGACCCAATTTCCTCATATTATATCAGAAGAAATAGTACGCCTTGTTTCCTAAGTTATGAGAACATCCTCTCTACTAACTTTAAGATTTGATATAATACATGAGGGTAAAAAAAAATTAAAGGTACCTAGGCCTCTCAAGTGCTTCTAAACATGATAAATTTTAAGCCACTTGTTGTTTAGATTAAAATTGACATCATCTTCCACCTTTGATATCTCATAATAACCTGAGTGATATGCCTTTCTAACAATATATGGACCCTCCCAATTCGCTTCAAACTTAGGTAACGAGAGACTCTCTCAATGAGTCTTGTGAATAATTTCATAACCATACCTCCTTCTCAAAACTTCCTTCACTTTACCACTTAATCGTAAGCCCTGGACAATTACTTCTTATACATCTCGAAGTGTCTTTTGGCATTATCTCTATGTTTTTCGAGTGGCTCCAATTGTACATGCTTTCTGTGGTAGACCATTATACTTCGCAAGTTGTATCCTGCCGAAGGCACCTCTATCTCCACTAGGATGATTTCTTTATCCCCAAAAACTAAGGAAAATGGATTCTAGCCTGTTGGTATTCTCGTCGTTATTATGTAGTCTCACATAGCTTCTGGTATTTTATCATCCAAGTTCCTGAAAAGTTTTCTAGCATCTTGGAGAGGATGTTTACCAAGGTCTTATTGGTAGCTTCTGCCTACCTATTGCACTTTGGGTATGACACCATTCACTTATGATGAATGATGGAGTATCTTTGTGTGGTAAGGCTTTCCACATTATTAAAAAATGGGGTGCCATTATCTGACAAAAATACCTTTTGGGATAACAAATCGACAGATGATATAGTCCTTCATAAATCGTTCCACCACCCTTGCTATGTCTTTCTTCAATGGTATGGTCTCTACCCATTTAGTGAAACACTCCATGGCCATAAGTATACAGATCTTTCCCCTCAAGGAGGGATTGATTGTTCCAACTAGATCGAATGCTCAAGTATGGAACGGGAAAGGGGTGGAGAGGGAGTATAAGTCTATCGAGGGGGCATGGATCATATTCTTATGTATTTGTCATGCCTTGCATTTTTTAACAAACTCCGCAGAGTCTTTCTCCAAAGTGGGACAAAAATACCCCAGAGTCATTAGTTAATTATAGAGTTTTGCTCCCCCAATATGGATCGGCTCTTGATCTTGCTTTAGTACTTCCTTCGTTTCTTCCAATCTGATGCATCTCAGTGGCTTACCGTGATAACGCCTTTGATATACCTACCATTCTTGGACGTATCTAGTAACTCGTCATTTCAGTCTTATGGAATCATCATTGTTTGGGGGCACAACCCCTTCCAATAATATGTCCATGTACGGCTACCTCTAATCTGAGGGTTGATCAATAAATTTACATTCAGCAGCTTGATAATATAATAGGCATTTTTCACAATCTCTTTGCACAATCACGATATCCTACCTCATCGTAGGCCAAAAGTAACATGCTCTTTGGATTCTTTAATACAAAGGGAATTATGTGGTCTCGCATCTTTTGTCTTGTATTTCTATCAACTTCCTCTTAGTTTACTTGGGATTCACACACCTAGACAGCCTACCCTGATTGTTTTTATAGTACAAATTGACTAAGGTAGTGAAATATTGTGCCAGCTCAACCAAAGTCATTCGTTATTTCCCTATTTTCATTTGCCTCCTTATTTCCTCCTTAAGTTATTGATATTGTTTGTGGGTAACATTTCAATCATGGTCGAGGGACCTATCCTCTTAGTAATTCCCCTTGAGTCTCCTTCAAAGGTAATTTTCTGGGCAATTATGGCATAAACGTCAGCATGCCTGTCACAACCCGCCTATTTCTGGCGTCGGTCGCCACCAAAATTAAGCCGGGCATGAGTAAATAAAATACCATCCTTACCATGTGACATTTATGAGACATCAAATTTTAATCCACAATATAATTTACTTTAATTAAACCCAAATATGAAATGACATTCAACCGATAAAGCTCCAAAATGCGATTAAATCCATCACATAATCTCCCAACATCTCAATAATGAAATAAATCAATCCAACTGAAACTTAAAACAACTTTGGAACCAAAAAGGCCCAATAACTCCAAAATAGTCTCATAAATAAAACGGTTGAATGGAAAGAGAAAATCCAACTACTAAAGCAGTAACATAAATCCAACTGCACTTCCAAACGATCTCCAATGAATCCTATGCAGCAACTCCCAAAAATCCTAAAAAAGATTAGTCAACGCATGTGTTAGAGCCAAAGCCCCGAGCATGTAAACCGGCTACTCTCCTCAAATAGGGTCCTTGAACCCAGACAATATTACTATACATATCGACTATAACAATAGAATCTTTTAATTTCGAGATTAGTAATTACCATAAATAAATTCACAATTACCTGCCAGGTTTTCATAAAAGCCACACCAATATAATTTTAATTAACCCACCTTCCTAACAATGTTAACTTTTATTTAATTTAACCGTGAAGTATATTATCAATACCCGTCCCCTTGTCAAGTCTGTCGTATGATCCGTTTTTATCCTGCGATCCTCGTGATATGACAAGGTTCCACGCACGCACCCGTCCCCTTGTCAAGTCCGCCGTCTGGTCCGTTTTTATCCTGCAACCCTTGCGATATGACAAGGTTCCACACACGACATGACATAACTCGTCCTCTGACCCGTTCAAACTGTCGGCCCTAGACACATTATGTCGCCAATAAATTTTTTTAATATCCGTTTTAGTCCTGCGATATTAAATTCTACATTCCTTGTTTTCATAAATCACATTAATTTCCCCCACCCTTAGAAGCGATGTGAAAATCCTCAAAATAACGTTTAGTCCCAACTAAGGGTTCCCAAAACACAATATCGTCCTATACTAAGCAAAGAATGATCACAAAATTTCACTCCACCTAGATATCAATCCTAGGCTATCGCAACAAAGGTATAATATAGAAAATCAGCCCCCACCCAAAATTATATAACCCGCATAGACTTACACTAACTAGTCCCATACCTAATTAGCATAAATCGTAATTAAGGCCCACTTACTAGTCCCATACCTAACAAGTGTACTATAATAAGGGTGAAAACCAATTATCCACAATACCCAATCTTCCCGAAAAATTATCATATTTCCATAGAGTAACACAATTCCAAATTATAACAACATTCATAATAATACTAAATTCCCATTTAAATAATTCAATTTAAAAAGTGGAAATTAAGGACACCTAAATATTATGATTTTCAGAATAATCGCTACATACAAGTCCTATCATGATCCTTATTTTCCAACACAAGAAATTAAATTAAACTAGCGTTTTCACATGAAATATCAAAATTTACTTTTAAAAGGGTTCCTCTACATGCACATACCCATAGCAAAATCGACTACACCGACACAACCCAAAGAATACACAGTTATAAGTATTCGGTATCATTAATTTTTTTTCATGTAAAACAGCCCGAAATTTATCTCTTTAATCTTTATATTCATATCTTATTTTAGAAAACATGAGTTTAATGGAGGCTACAATCAAGACACATAACACTAAAGGAAAAGAATAGGGTCAACATGCCTGAATAAAAGTTGTTTTAGAAATATGATCTTGAATGTGTATTCCTCTAAAAATTTTGACAAAGAATCGTTATTGACGCGTCTTGAGAAAATCAGGTTAATCTTGACAAAACTTGAGTTGAAAGTTATGTAGAATGGGTCTAGGGTTTTGAGGTTGAAGAAGATGAGAGGATTCTAATTTTTGAGAAGGCTAAAATGTGGTTTAAAAGATCTAAAGTCGTCACTTTATGTTTATATACCAAAAAGAATTAGAGTCCTAATCAAATACAAATACTCGAAAAAAAATATTACGAACGATCGGAATGTTAGAATCGCTTGAAATTTTAGTATGTTGTAGCGAATTGCGAGACAGGACTGCTGACAAAAATTCAGCTTGATCGGACGGTCGAATTTCTAAAAATATTATTTTTACTAGAAAGTTTTATGTTTTGAGGACTCTTAGAGAATTTTATATTTTGAGGACTCTTCTAAATAATAAAAATTCAATTAAAACTCTATTTTAATTCCAATTCCAATTCCGTTTGAAAATTTATTTTTCAAATATAAAAACCATCACTTTAAATTATAAAATTTATAAAATCCAAAATTTTATTTTTCTCCGATTTCTAAAATTAATTTAAAAATTCCCATTTAAAAAATTCGGGTTGTTACAATGCCTATTCATAGTTCTCGGGTGTCTTTTGATCTTTACCAAATGGAACTAGCTGAGCGGCCTTCGTATAATTATTCGATAGGGTGCCAAACTCATGTGCTTTAGGGCATAGTCATCGTTCACTTGTTTCACCACCAAGTTATAATCCCCTTTTATTGCATGTACTTGGATCCCTTTTCGCAAAGATTTTAGCAATTCCAGTACCAAGGCTTCATACTTAGCTCCATTGTTCAAACAACTTAAGTACAACTTGAAGGATAGACAGACTTCCCCTATCCCTATTCTCATAATTACTCCCACCCCACCTTTATTTTCTACTGAGGAACCATCGAACTCCATGCTCCATTCCTCTAAGCTAGCCACCAGGTAATTGGCCTGGAGATCATCCCCCGGTAGCTCTTTAATTGGCGGCTCGAAGGTCCCTGATAGTAAGATAGACAATAAATCTATATAGGCTAGGTTCTTAATGGCTTGAGGAAACACACACTTGAGGTTATATTATGAAAGTATGAGAAACCGAGTTACGATGTCGTCCGTAAATAAGTAAAAACTTTATTAGGTCACATCTAGTTACGATGTGGATCATAAAAGACAACATGTAATGCCTAAGTTTTTGTGCAATAAAGACGAGAGACAAATAATGCCTCTAAATGATCATATACCTGGCCTCTGGCCCGTGTATAATATTTCTCAAGTAATATAAGGGATTATCCACACACTCTACCTCTTGTGCTAATAATGCCACAATTGATCTCCCAGTAGATGTGCTATAGAGTTGTAAAATAATACCTACCCCGGGAGAATCATTGTTTTCGGGGATGTTAGGAGTTACTTCATTTGTTCTAGAGCATCCTGGTGTGACTGTTCCCATACAAACATCGTCTTTGCTCGCAGCAACTCCATCTGTGGGTCGGTGACCTCGACAAGCCCGGGCACAAATCTCCTTAGGTAAGAAACCTTTCCTAAAAATCTCTTCAACTCTTTTGCCGACTTGGGCCTGGGCATGTTGAGGATACCCTTTTTCTTGTTCGGATGCATTTACATTCCCTGCCTATTTATAATGAATCCCATGAACTTTCCACTTGTGACCGCAAATGTGCATTTGAGGGAGTTCATATTTAACTTGTACTTACGGCACCTTACGAAGTTGAGCAACCTCCTTTTTGGACTTGATTACCAAATCATCAATATAAAACTCCACAATCTCATGGAAGAGATCGTGGAATATGACCATCATCTTCCTTTAGTAAGTCGCACCTGCATTTTTTAGTCCTAAAGGCATAACCATATACATAAAGTTACCTAACGGGGTACGGAAGGAAGTTTTCTCAACGTCCTCTGGCTCCATTTTTATCTGGTTATATCCCACAAAGCCATCCATGAAGATATACATTTCATGCCCCGCTGTTTCATCTATCAAGATATCGATGGAAGGCAATGGGAACTCATCTTTTGGACAGGCCCAGTTCAAATCCCTGAAATCCACACAGATCTTCATTTATTTCTTATCTTTCTCCCCTACCAACACAATGTTGAACAACCAAATAGGATGTTGGATAGGCACAATTAAACCTATGACGATCAACCTCTGAAACTCCTCCTTTATTTTCAAGTCCAATTATGCCTTATACGTTCGAGTGGCTTACTTTTCTAGTATCTCGGATGGCATCATATTTAGGTTGTGGAGGCTCACCTCTTTGTCTATCCTTGGTATCTTAGTGTACTTCCACCGAAGACATCTTTGAACTCTTGCAACAGATCAAATTGTGCCCCCTTGGTGACAACCTCGAGTTTTTTAAGATAAACATGGGATTAGGATCATCACTTTCTTTGGCTAAGTCTATCTGTTCTAGCTCTTGTATTTGGGTTCTCGACCTGTCCTTCATGCATTCTAGATCTTCTTTAACCTCCTCCATTAATTCTTGAATATTGGAGTTGTCAATTACCAAACACTGGCCCAAATTATCTACTAAAAAAATCATATATTGGGCCAGCCTCATTGTGAAGGCCTTTGGCTGCCCGCTGGTGCCTTCATAGTTTGTAGATGATCTTGCCATTGGATAGAACCACCCTTTTGTAGTAGTGAGTTTTCTCCTGCCATCATGTCCTCTTGTGGTTGTTTTCCTCCAACTCTATCGATGAAAATTTACTAAGCACACTTTGTTGTTGAACTTGGTCCTCAATAGGGTCAATATGGGGAGTAATACGATCACGTATGTGTTTGTACAGGCCATGGGGCCTAACTTCCTCGCAAACAATCTCATTTTCCTCAAAATCTACCACTAGGCGAGCTGGTGTGTTCACCTTTTCTCTAGTTCTAGGAATCTTAATTCCCCCGATATATCGATTAAGAACAGTAGACTCCTCAACCAACTCTGTATACAAGAATAATATACCAAGTGTGCTTCCTATATTATGATTGGCTTTCTGGATGTTCAAATGACTACCTCGTTCCCCTTAATGTTTGCCTTGTCACATTGATGATAAGTGAAAGGCATAAACCCGTGGTTGTGCATCCACACCCTTCCTACGAGAAGCTGGTAAGATGGTTAACAGTCCATTAGATGGAACTTAATATGGGAAGTAAAATTTCCCATAATGATTCCCACATTAACATAGCCAATTGACTTGGAGGACTGATTATTTTACCCACAGATTGACAAAGGATTTTGTACAATCCTTGTCTCAGATATGTTGCAGGCATAAAAAGATCCCATGGTCATGATATTGATGGAGGCTCCCCCGTCCATTAAAATACGATTAAAACTGCACCCATTAATGCTTAGAGCGATCGGTTGTGGGGATACCTGACAGATCTATCATTATTTGAGAATGTAACATCTGAACGGATTTTCCTCACTAACTTAGCCATTGGCCCCCTCCATCGTAAGTTTGGAGCCATGTTTTTCTTAGCAATCTCTAAGATCGCTCGTGTGACCTCCAGACAAGACTTCTCGAGTAGCCCCACTTGGTTAAAAAAATAACCAAACTTTTGTGATCATTCAACAATAGCACATTCTACCCATGGATCCACTTGTTCGCCTTCTATCTTGTAAACCTCCTCCACATCTTTGTATGCCAACTCATCACACCTTATCATAGAGTTCACCTCCCTTATGGAGAAAGCTTATAACTCCCTTCTCAAGTCATTGATCAGACTCCAATCCTCTACCACTTCATCTTCCAACGTTAATTGAGACATCTGGAATAGACATTTGTCAATGGATTGCTCAAAATCCCCCTCGCACAACCAATCTTGTTCTATCAACCATTATGCATTCTCGTCAAATGTGTAAGACATGTTTGCCCCATGGGATGGCAAAGGATTATTATTTACATCTATTCATGGCAACTGGATGTCCCCTCTTTTGACGTGTTTGTTAATCAGCCTTCACAGCGCGAAGCACTTGCTGGTTGGGTGCCCCACCCTATTATGGATTACATAGAATTTTGGGTTCTCCCCATCTTCTCGCGTGAGGGTGATGTCTCACCCTCTACATCCCAACGCATTTTGTCGTGGATCATGAGGTCATAAGTCGCAACAGCCTCCTCGGCCGTGCAAAGTAGCTCTGAGGGATCATCTCTGTCACCAAATTTGCATTTATTACCTCTATCTCTTCCTTTTCTTCTGCAATGTCCATCTCCCCACCTTTTTATTTTCACCATCAGCATAGTTAATGCGAGGAGGCAACGCTCTCCCCGAGCCACCTGGTGGCTTTAGTAGCAGACTGGGTAGGGATGAGGGTGATCGCAGTGGTTTTACAACCAAAGCAATGTTCCTCGCAATTGTTAGGAAGGTTGCGAACGTACCTTATTGAGTTTCATTTATCAAGTGACATATATATTCGGGTATCAAACCCTCCACACATACTTATAAAATCTTATTTTCTCATGTTTCCTATCACACATCTCGAGAGCGCTCGTGAAACCTCTGGATGTATGCCACAACGTCCTAACCTAGTTTCTATTTATCCTGCACCAGTTGCTTAAGTGTAAATTCATCTACTGCCAAGAAGAAAGTTTGTACAAAATGAACGTGTGATCCTCCCAAGTGGCCACACTCCTCGGCGCCAAATGGGAATACCACATGTAAGCCTTCTCAGTTAAAGATTTTGAAAACTCTCTCAACCTTAGCTTTTTATTATTACAATGGGACCCAGGTGCCCAACAAAACTTTTGATATGATCTTTGGGATTATCTCCTTTTCCTGTGTACTTTTTGAAGGTAGGTAAAATATACCCTACTGGGTAGGGTTCGTTGTTGTACTCATATGGATATGGAGTGTGAAAGTCATCGTACTCCGAGGAAGTTTCACCTCCAGCTTTATAATCTTCCTCATCTTTAAGATCTATTCTTTTATTTCCTCCACACTAGGGAGAGGGATATACTGCATAGGAGCCTCCACCATTGGCACCACGACTAGTGGCATGATTGGGTCGCCAGTACCTGGGCTTAAAATAGAATCCGTGGTCGGTGCAATGGTCATGTTATGAGTAATTCCTCCCACAACAAAAGGTGGGGCATAAAATGAAGGGGTTGGTAGGACATCATTATTAACCGTCACTTGTGCAACTCCACCTGAGATAAAGGGAGATGGCAACATCGGCGGTGGTGTTATAAAGGCATTGGGCCCTTCTATGACTCCCAAGTTTTCATGAACTCCTCTAAGATACTCATTAGCCCTGCCATCTGTGTCGGACTTAGGTTGGTCGTCGTCGGAGCAGTTGGCAAGCTAGCCACAACACGAACTACTCGCTCTCCGTCTGGAAAAAATGGTAAGATCGCCCTCTTCTCCAAATGACAAAGCATCAAATTCAATATTCTTTTCCACATTATCGTTAGCCATCTCTCAAAGAGAATACCTCCCCAGTGGAGTGGGTTCTTGGGATACGATTAGTATCAAGTGAGGGGTAACCCCTTATTAAGATGAAGGTTGGTGCCAAAGAATAACTAGTAGAGACAGTAAATGTAAGTGAGAGGTCAACACGTTCAATATCAAAAACTCTTGTATTAAATATGTTCTTGCAACACAAATACTATGTGAATTTAATAAATAAAAGGGATCCCACAGTTGATTTGATTGGAGGGAGAAGGAACAAGAACCTTTAGTGCAATAAAGGCAAGGCAGTGACCTTAAAAGAAATTGAGTGATCAATAATGGTTTCAAGGGAGTAAATGAGGGTAGTCACACAATAAATATTCTCGCACTAAACTCTCCTATCTGGTAGTATTTTGGCAGCAATCCTAGGTTAGAATAATGTGATCCTGGGATCATAGAAAATTAAGGCATTTTTATGGGCGAAGGATCACTCGAGTGACCTTGCCAGCATTAAATGCATCTGACCCCATTTAATGTCAACAGTGCCCTCCAATAAATGCCACAGATATGGCATTAAATGCACCGGATATGAATTTTTAGTGGGAACACTGTTTGGGCTCTTAGAGTTGTGGTGGCATTAATTAGGACGTGATGTGCCAGCTACAAACTTACCATCCTAGGAATATTTTCACTTGAGTGCTAGTTTATAGAGTTCTTAAATGTCAAACATTGTGATGTTAATAATTTGGTAAACAGTGACCTGTAAAAAGGGGTGTTGTCACATCACTTGTAAAGGTAGGTTGTTCCGAGGGAAAGTTTCTAGTATGATGACTTGATCGAGAAACCTATGAGGTTTAGGTAGTGGATGGAGAATAAGTTTTGGGTTGTTGTTTGCACTGAGGTCCCTCGAGGGTGTTTCCACTTTTACTGGAGACGCTCGAGGGGGTTTCCTTTGTGAATCATATCTCGGGTGTGTGTTTGTATAAATCAAAGGTTTTGGATAAGTAATATAAAGGGGTTGGTATTTCCAATGTTTCCTTACTCACAATTCTCCAAACGAAAACTATGTGAGATACCCAAGATGAGGTTGTTCTGTACAGCATATGAGCTCTCCCATACCCTACCAGACATGGTCCCTCAAGGGTACCAATCGACCTCATAAACATTACAAGATTAAACTTTGTATTACAAGTACAAATTAAATAGTGATAAATCATTTAACCTATTACAAAGTGCACTTTTTCTATATTCCTCTAACAGGATGGGTCTTTGTGGGGAGTCCCTCGAGCAACCATCTTTGTTCTTTCATTTTTACCGTACTTGTCTTGCTAATCCTCTTTGGGCTTGGACCCCCTTTACCACATCATATACTTTTGGAAACCTCTTTAGGTCATCCCTCCTATGTGGTTCCTTTTATTGGTGAGGTCCCCATACTCAGTTACATGTTACACCATGTCTATTCATTGTGCCTAATTTTTCCTTGATCTTCCTAATATTTTGGACTCTATCCCTCCAATAATTATAATGCCCAAACTAATGTAGGAAGGTAACTTCAACCACATGAGTGCAAGTAGAGAAGAACGGTTTTCTCGATAATACCCGTGAGACATTTCTCATAAAATTTCACTAGCTGATAACACGAACATCCCTTCATAGCTTCCATATCAATCTCCCCAGTGCATAGAGAAAAAGTTAGTTAAACTCCTTCTCATAATGTCCACTGCACGGTGTCACAGATGCGGTCTTCAAAAACTTATTTTTAATTTCGTTACGGATTGCGAGTGAAAAGATTTACCCTCGAACCATACACTATGCACTTGCTAAAGGTCTTGCATACAAAAGTTCTTAACTCTCGATCGAAGTCGACCTCAAGCGTGGCACATATCACAAGTAAAATCCAAACAAGTAGCCCTCCAGATACACTTGATCAATTCAAGTCATTTTTCTGAAAATAATGGCGTGAAACCCCCTAAACATTCATCGTTATAGATAACACAACCCTTAAATGGTGAAGCTCTAAAGTAGATAAAGAACATAAAGCGAAAAAGTGATAGATGTACTCAAGATCCCTAGGACGCTAGAGATCCTTAGGACACTAGTAACTGAAACGATCGGATACTAAATGTGACACCCCAAAAAATTCATAAATAGATTGATCAAGTCTAATATAAAAATCACGGGAATTAAAAACTTTTGGTAACATTCTCATCTTAAGAAGAAATCAAAATTGAATAAACAATGACAAGATAATGAAATACTGATCAACAAAAAACCAACTCTGATACTAATCACTGCCAATACCACATAAGTCCAACTCTGAATATAAAATGTGACCATAAAAAATTCCAACTCTAAATATAAGTATATATGCACATCTAAGTTTAAAATAAACGAATGAAGAACACTTGCTCGACTTCTACAATCCTAGGAGTAAGAAAGCGATGTTACTAGAGATGCTCCTCCAACACACCCACATCTACAGGAACTACTATAATGGGGACATGTAAAAATTGTTTTTAAAAGAAAATATAAACAACAAGCTTGTGAAAAATAAGATTATAATTTAATATGTGAAAAACTATAACTACATATCTTCCATGAACACAATAATTAATTTCCTAAAATTTTTAAAATTAAATAATACGCATAAAAATATAGGATATTATAGATAGTCCTTTAAATCTCCTTAGAGACCTTAGTCCAACATATTATCCTCACTGAACCTTAAAAATGAGGAGGTGTGTTAAAAGGACAGACAAATATATAGTCGTTCAAAAACTTTACTGAGGATCCTATATCCACTATGAAGAGCGTTTTTTTCTATATTGGGTTTTAAATATGAGTATTATAAAATAAAGACCTCTTGTGTTTTGGCTAGGTGGATCTAAGGTTTCTGATGTATTCCTTACTAGAAAAAGAGTCACTTTGGAGTTACTAATGGAATCCTGAAGGGGTTTATTACCTTAATTTAGGTCTCAACAAAAGATACAAGTACAAGGGATGGAAGTGGTGAAATCCTTCTTAAGAGTCTAGCGAACAATGGTTCAACTAATACTAAATTATGAGCAATTAGGATACAAAGGTTCTTTAATTGATCTAATGGTTACACGGTGATTTCTAGATGATCTTAAATCCTTCACAAGTCTTCAATATATAGGCACTCCCTTGGAGAGAATGTGAGTAGACCGTAATAGCATGGGTGGAGTCGCCCTAATGTCGAATGGCTATAGTAACATGGTGGAATGTTAGTGAAAGGATTTTAGGTAGTGTAAGTTAGTTGAATTGAGCATTATATGCGGATTTAAGGTAAAGGTGTCTGAGAAGATAGTGGTAAGGTAACGATTAGATTTTTTAAATGAAGGTTTCTTGAACTCATTTGAGGCCTGATATTTTTCATTCTGAGGTCTCTGATCTTTGTTTTTGAGGTTTTAATGCACAAATTAGTACTTGGTAGATCTGATAATGTTACTATATCCTTCCCGCCTTTTGGGGATACCTCATTGGGGAAGCCATCTCATTACGGGCTAAAAATCACTTAGCCGAGGTCTTTAGTAGACCTTGGGACCTCATCTCCTATATAAAGGAGATTAATAGTCTGAAACCCTTGGAATACTCAAGGAGTTAAATATAGTATCATCAACTCACTTGTTTACAAGCTTGGAGTTCACTTTTATACAAGGAGAAAGAATGCCCCTTTGCAGAGCTTTAAAAAGCCCTAATATCAATGCCTTACTCTACTTTCTTATTTAAATAAGGAGAATATAATTTGAAAGATAAAGTGATTACTTTTGTACCCGATGACAATATGACCTAAGCGTCACCTTTACCCCTTGCCAATGAACCATCATATTCCATGAATTATTCCTCTAGGTCTGGGTCACAAATGTTGGCCTATATATCATCCCATGGTATTTCTTGATGTGGTGGTTTAAAAATTTGGAAAGAAAAATAGCAAAAAAATATGTGTAAGCTTAACTTTTAATTTTTGGATAAACCACACACTTGAGGTCATATTTAGGAAAAAATTAAGAGCCACCTTAATGTTCTTTAGTCAATTTCATTTATTTCATCAAGAACCTGATTGTGTCATATTTAGTTACTATATAAATAGTAAAGTCTAGCATGTAATGTCCTTATCTTTTTTGTCCACAAAGATAAATGACAGACAATGCCTTTCGATGCTTGCGTACCTAGTTTCAAGTCCATGAATAATTCTATTCAAGTAGTAAGAAGACTTTCCCTTCCGATTTACTTCTTGTTCCAAGAGTTCACCAATTGATCTTATGGTAGAACTAATATAAATCAACAAAGGTACTCCAAGTTTCGGTGGGATCATTGTTTGTGGGGATGTTAAAATCTTCTTGATCTTGTTAGTGAGGATACTCCCACTTGAATTTAGTTTTTTTTCGCAGTAACTGGATTAATGAATTATATATTTCTAACAAACATGGGATAAACCTTCTTAAATAAGAAATTTTTCCAAGAAACATTTCCAGGTTCTTCTGGCTCCTTGGACACGACATATCAAGAATAACCTTTTGGTTATCTTGGTCCATATGCACCCTTGTCGATCCATCATGAAGCCTAAAAATTTCCACATCATCATAAAAAAGCAAATTTGAGTGGGTTCATCTTGAGCTTTTATTTTCTACACTTGTTGAAGATTTTCCTCAATTTTTCTAAGTGTTAGTGCTCCTTCTTGGACTTTTAACCAAATCATCCACACAAATTATCAAAATATCATGAAAATGGCCATAATTGTTCTCTAATACATATATCCTTCATTCTTCAAATCAAAGGAATAATTGTGTAGGTAAAGTTGCCTAATAGAGTTATGAAAGTTGCCTTATCCACTTCATCTAGATCCATGTTGATCTAGTTCTATCCCATATAGCCAACCATAGAACTATACATTTCATGACCAATTGTGGAATTGATCACGTTGTCAATGGAGGGTAGGTGAAATCCATCTTTTTGGAATACTCTGTTGAAGTCCCAAAGTCCACTCAAATGTGTATTTGTGCCTTATCTTTCTTTCGTACCGGCACAATGTTGGATAAACAAATTAGATGTTGAATTGGGTTATTGAATCTAAATGCAAGTAATCGTTCCACCCCAATCGTGAATTTTATATCTAGTTTTAGTTTATATGTCCTCGTTTCCTATTTAATATGGATAGTTGGAAATATAACATTCACTCTATGGAAACTCACTTCTTGGTTAAGCCTAGTAATTTATGTGTGTTTCCATGCAAAATTATCCCCGTTACAGGTACTCGTTGATGAGTTGAATCAGATCAAGATTCTTTGTTGTCACCAACTCTTTCAAAATGAAGATCGATCGTGGTTCCTCACCATTATCTACTAGATCAATTTGCACCACCTCTTTCATACATGGCTTTGGCCGATCTTGCATGCACTCGGGTTATTCTTCTACAATTCACAAACTCTTGGATGTTGTAACTATTAATAACCAGACCTTTCCCTTGGTAATCTACCAAAAAACCCTTACATTTTTGTTTCATGTCAGCTTCTTCTAAAAAAATCCTTTACCCGCTCATGCCTTCCCAACTAATACATCATCGGACTGTCAATCAACAACACTTTCTTGCACTTTTTCTATGCTAGTGGTGGTCCTTTCCTTTTATTTGAACCCCTTATTGTGTCATAATTGGATCTTCCCAATGTTCTTAATTCACTCGATATCTAACTTCCTTATCCTCAGGATCAATTTTGGGTTTCATCCTATGTCACAGTTATTATGAAATTACATTGGTTTGTGATGATGAGTTTTTTAATTACTCAGTTTCTTCGTGATCGGTCCATCATGTATTTGATCATTATCATTTTTACTCCTTCAACACGTCTTATGATAAGGCGTGTATCTTTACTGAGTTATGTGTAGAATATTGCATCTACAAGGAATTATTCTTCATTTAAAAAGGTATTTTTGATTACCATAAATATTATCTCTAACCCCTTTATATTGTCTTTAGTGCACTAATGATTTTTTTAAGGAACCAGCCCATAATTGCGCATCCAAACTTTTCCGATCAATAAGTGGCAAGAGTTGGTCGACTCAATCGCATGAAATTTGATATGTGATGTTAGGTTACCCATTATGATACCTAAGTTGACATATCCTATTAATTAGGAGTTGTGATTATCATAACCATAAATGGGCAATGGCATGCCAATTAATCTTGACTCAGTAATGTTTACTTGGTAGAAGGAGTTAATTGTCATGATGTTGGCCGATACACTACCATCCATCAAAGATTTATAAAGACTCGCCCCGTTGATGCTTATTGTGACATAAAGAGGAACATGATTTATTAGTCTACGTCTCAGAAAGTTATTATAAATATAAAGTGGCACATCAACCTTGCCATGGGAACTTAATAAATCATTTAGGGTACGATATTATTTTTCTTATTTCTAAAACTGCCTGGGTAATTTCTATCCTACTGTCTTCAGGTATACTAATTCGGTCAAAGAACCAGGTGAACTTGGGGGATATTCACATAGTTTGGTACTCCATGACTAAGTATACTTCATAATCCTCAGTCAGACATGCGTATTCGTTGTCTTTAATGTTTGGCTTGTCATAGACAATGACCACCTTAGCCATTCCCACTAGACATTCATCATACATTATAATCAACGAATCATATTCTCTTAATATTTATTCTTCCACGTCAAATGCCACCACCATATTTGCATGATCTGACAGTGGGTAATTGTTCATATTAACCTGGTGGATTTGTCAAGTCACCCACCACCACATGTTTGATGATAACTCTCCTATAATGTGTACTTGACAATACTTTAGGTTAGCTAAAACTTCCACCTATGGATCATATTGAGAAACATTTTTGGAAGGAAAAATTGGGCCATTAATCATTATCCATTATTATCGTATAACAACTCAGTGCTTTCTTTAAAGTAACATGAAACTATTAGTGGCTATTATAAACCAAATTTCCTTCTGTTTGATAATTTTCCTTCTCCTATTGGTTAACTGTCTCTTCATCCTTCCATGTATTTGACCCGTTGTTGTTCTTAGTTGTTGGTGATTGTACCAAAATTTCCTTGACTTGGGTATCCTATTGTAGGATTTGAGGTCACATTTTCTGCTATTGGGTTAGGTCGAACCACCATGGAGATGTTTTTTGATGATATGGTGAAGACTTTAAACGTACCTTCATTCGTTCCATTGATTAGATGACAAATATACTTCGGTTGTACACCCTTTACGCAAACTTTCAAGATTTTACTTTCATTCATGCCCTCTCTCATATCTAGAGACCTTTTTCTAAACCTTCTTATGCAAGTCATACCCTCTTATCTTAGTTTTTTTTATTTCATGAGCAAGCTGAGTGAGTGAATTCATATTCTTTTAGGAAGAGATTTTAAAGAAACTATACATGCATGTCTTACCACGTGGTCACACACCTTGGAGCCAAATGAGAGTACCAAGTGTAGGCTTTTATGTTAGAAATTTTAAAAAACAATGTTCATACCACTATTCTTAGTGAGTTTATGGTTCCACCATAATTGGTGGGCTTTGTTCAAAATTCTCAGGCACCAAGTTGGTGTAAGTTATAATACGATTCCTAATAGGTTAACCGTGCCAAAATAATTAGTGAGCTTTATGCCATATTCTCCGTCACTCAACTAGTACCACTTTTCTTAGTGGTTTTATTTTTCCACCATAATTTGTGGTCTTTGTTCCACCATGATAGGTGGGCATTTGGTAGGGAAGAAATTTACTCTATATCCTAATATACACATTAAAATGAATGAACTGTAAAAGCTTATTAATAACCTGAATCATTGTCAGATCTTATTTGTCTAAATTAAATTCTAAGATAAACTAAGATAAAAAAGAAATTTATAATGGTAGAATTTCCTTAGGTTTATGGTATTCTATGACCAAGGTATTAGTGTTCCATCTAACTGCTCCAAATTATAAGAATTGATTCCTCCTATTGTGTCAATTTGATAGGGCCCCTTAGGGGAATTTCTTTATTCTATAAGCAATTTTTTAGTACTAAGTCCCCCACTACAAATTATTGGTCTTTGACCCTTTTATCATGGTACTTGGAGATCTTCTACTTGTAAGTTTCTAGGTGGAAAAGGGCTCATTCCCTCTTCTCTTTTACTAAGTCCAGCTCATGGGTTAGCGATCATCAATATGGTATTCCTTATAGACCTTGGTACTAAGTGTTTGTAGACCAATTTCAAGAGGGACGAATGCCACCATTCCGTAAGCAAGGGCATAAGGGGTCTCACATGTGGATCTTCTTAAAGTAATTCTATAGGCCCAGAAGATAATGGGGAGTTTATCGACGTGCTTCCCTACGACCTTATCTAGTCGACAATTTATATCATTGTTTAGAATTTTATTAGAGCTCTCATCTTGTCCACTGCTCCAGGTAAAGACCAATAAGGCATAGTGATTGTGTATCTCAGGGCTTGCATAAAAGTATCTGAATTGGTCATTGCATTGGGTTCTAGTATCTTATGCTAGAGATCAGGGAAACCCAAATCTGGTGATGATATTTCTCCATATAAACCTCCTTGTATATGCCTCTCTGTTGCGTGTCAGTGGCTCAGCTTTAATCCACTTTGTGAAGTAGTTTCTTATCGTAATAAAGAATATTCTAGCGGGGGCACTCTAAGATGAGGTCTAACTATATCCATTTTCAGTTTCTTGATGATGAGGGATAATTCTTGACACTTGGTGTTGATGTAAAAAATTAGATTGCTTCTAATTATTTAATCACAAATAAATATAAATGAGACAAAGAATTTTAAAGTGGTTCAGCCTTATAAGAATGGCCTACGTCCACTGTTTCTGTTATTGGCAAGTGTTTTTGGGATTCTCGATATGTAATTCCATCAAGAAAATCCGGTCTCCTCTGAATGAGGGTGATACAAGGTATTTATAGCCTTTAGGTTGTACATGTGAAAGGGTAAACAATTAATGCCCTTTAAGAGTATACGTCTGTATGATAAGCATTCAATGAATAGTTGAACTGTTGAGCTTCTGGCAATTAATGTTGTGGCCGAGATGCAGTTCGGACCGCCTTAGTTGCTCGTCATTCAAGAGTTTCTCGGAGCGTTGGTGTTCCTCGGTGTACACTTGTTGCTCGGAGTGTGTAGGACTTGGTCGAGGAAATAGACTTCATCGTTGCTATTGTGCCACGTAGATTGACACGTGTCTTCTTATTATTCGTCTATATCAGCATATTGATTTTGGTATCAACAGAAGCCCCCAATGTTTCATATTTCGAACTTTGAGAAATATGGAACATTCTTTCTCGGTATATGGCAATATTAAATGATCTTCCTGTTTTTTAGGAGCATTTTCTTCGTGTTCGAATGTCTTCCAAATTTGAAGAATCCGCCTTTTTGAATTTTTATAAGCGCTTCGATCTTCGCGCACTTTTGTCCTTTTAGCCGCCGGTAGCGTAATAGTTTCTTTTTTGTAATCATTTCTTTCGCCATTTCCCAAGGCAAAGTATTTAAGCTTCATTGGCAATCCCATCATCTTCTACCTTTTCCAATTTCTGCTTTCGAGTTTTCCATAGCCTTTCTCTCTCTTGTGCGTTCATCCCTTTCTTCGTTTGTTTGTCCATTTCTTTTTATTCACCATGGTTTATGTTATCGAATCTCTTGAGAAATTTTGTTCTGACTTTTCTATTCCATCTTGGGTAACTCTGGAGGATCTTTCTGAGCCTTTAGATTATTTTCGTTTGGCTGAGGGACACTGGTTCCCCAGCCTCTTTATTACTGAATGTGGATTTTCTTTTCCACCAAACCCTTTGTGCTTAGAGTTCTGTCAGTATTTCGATGTTGTCCCTGCAAAAATAGCCCCCAACACATGGAGGATAGTTAATGGGGTGTATAGGTTAAATCAAACTCATGGAACCCGTATAGGAATTCCTGAGATTATGTATTGTTATAGATGGGCTGTTCTAGATAATATTTTTTATTTAAAAACTAGATTTTTGAATAGGGCCTTAGTAGTCAACCTCCCTGATGCCAATAGGGATCATTTTGAACATGGGGTAATTATCAAAAATTGGCAACATGCCCCTTTGACTGGAGATGAAGTATATCAAGGTCCCACATGCCCTCCATATGGCAATGGGATAGGTTATTTTCATTTTATTTTATTTCTGAAATTATGATTTCATTATGTTTGAATAAATGTGTGACTGATATTTCACTATGTATTTGTTTGCAGTTGACAGTAAGAGAAAAACTCCAAAAGAATCAGAAGTAAATATTAAGCATTTGAAACATATCTGGAATTTGCATTAAAAAGTTGCAGACGAGCACATCAGGTCTGCTTCATATTTTTTGCAGTATAGGAGTTATACAACATCCTTTACTGCTCGTCCTGTGGTCAGCACCAGTGAACCAGCGTCAATTCCTGAGGACTTTTCTCCAGAATCTCACATTCCTCTAAGTCAGAAAATGGGCAAAAGAAGAGTTCCTGCTCTCTTTGAGGAGACTACCTCTGCTGGAGATGGGAAAAGAAACAAGACTGATGTCCGAAAGGGGACAAAGAAAGTAGATGTTGCCCCTTCTGTTGCTCCTCAGAAGGCTGCCGAGAAGCCCCCAGTGGCTCCGAGCAAGAAAAATGCACCTGTGGAAGTGGTCACTGTCTCCCTATCCAAAAGATCTTCTTTGGTTGAAACTGTTGTACTGCCACCGAGGAGACTGAAAAAATCCTCCTCGATCAATTTGACTGAAACCATTCCCCAGCTCCAAGTTAGTGGAGCTGGTGTTCCAACTATTATTCCCCCAAGCTCTGCAATGAGCTCGGTAAAGACTTGGACCATGCCTGAGGTTCAAGGAATTGAGGAGAGTATGTATAGGGATGTGCTTACATCTTTGGCTACTCGTCACCTTGCTTCAGTAAGTTTCTCATATTCTGAATTTTCTTTCTTTTCATTAATACGTATATCTCTGTACTGACTGATCATTATCTCCTTTTTTCAGCTGGTGAGTTGCTTTAACACCATTGTGAAGAAAGATGAAGCGATCAGGCTTCTAGCTCCTCGTCTGGAGTGGAGGATGCTTTGTTGGGGTTAACAAAATCTTTGAAGGATTCCCGTAAAAAATATGACGAGGATAGGGCTGAATGGGAGAAGAAGTTGGCTGCAATTGAGGTAGAAAATGTGCAATTGGAAAATAAAGTGAAAGATTTGGAGGGAGAGAAGAAGAAGTATGACGAGAAGCTCAAGAATTTTGGAGAGCTTGAAGATAAGATGAAAGTGGCAGAAGAAGAATTGTCCCTTCTACGAGAAGTAAACCACCAGAAGGAAGAGGTGGAAGATAAGTTGAAGGCCACCGAGTATCTTCTATCCGAGAAGCTCTCCTCGGAGAAAATGAAAAGAAAACTGGTGGTGAAAAAATCTTTTCGCACTGGATGGGATAAAGGATGGGACAGGGGGTAGCAGCAATGATGACTCAGGTGCAGTACGGGAGTTTGAAATACTTTCGAGATGGTTGGGTGGCTGCCCTACAAGAGTTGAAGGTTAATGAGGACTCAGAATTGTTTCAACAGCATCTCCCTGGTCCTCCCCCAGCCATTGAAGATGAAGAAGAGGACGAAGCTGCCTTCGAAGAATCTTCAATGGTAGTGGGTGATCCCATCCTTACCCAGCCTGCTGACGAGGAGCTTTCATCTCTGCCTGCTCCTCCTAAACAAGTTCCAGCTTCAGTCGACCAACTCGCTGTTCCCACCGAGCAACCGAGCTCCTCATCCCAGCCTCCCGAGAAAGTCTTGGGAGACAAGGAAAAGGTGTGAAGTTGTTCGGTATTCTCTTTTTAATTTTCTTCTTTTTCAAGTGTAACCAAGATCTTTGTAACTCTGCACTATGATCTAATAAAATTTGAGTTCTTTTCTTCCATATGATTGTCTCTTTTCTCTTCTTGTTGATGATTACTTTTTTTTTTCTGCTAGTTTCTGGCCAGGATGGATCTGCTGTCTGCTAATGATACAAAGTTTATGAAGCAATGTCATGAATATTATAAGGCTGGTCACACAAACCTGAGTGCATCAGAAGTTGCCGACATCCTTGGGCATGATGCTTTAGAACAGGCAATCGAAGCTTATCAGTACCTGAAATGCTTACTTGACCGAGCTGTGGCCAATAATGTGGCTTACTAAGAAATGATTGAAGACTTGCAAGGTACTCTAGATGAACTTCAGCAGCAGTATAAAGAATCTTCAGCTCTTTTGCATGAAGGATATGAGAAGAAACTCAAATAACTAGGTGAAAAAGGCTACGACAAGATGCTTGCTGGCTATGAAGTGAGAGAGAAAACATTGAGAGCAGATGTCGAAGGGCACAGGTAAATCACTGAGCTATTGGAACAAGAAAGCAACAATCTGCAAAAAGAACTAGCTCAGCTGAGGTCTGCTGCTTCATCTTCCACTGCCTTAGTACCGGTCACTGATGAAGGATTCTCATTTTTAGAAGTAGAAAATTCTAAGTTGCGAGAAGAATTAGAGACTTTGAGAAGAGCTGGGCCTTCTATTGCTACTCGTGGACGAGGAAGAGGTTTGCGTGGACGAGAAAGAGTTTCTCAGAATGTTGTCGAGGAACCAAGTTCTCGACCTGCTCGGGGAGGATCAAGAGTTCTTCGTCGTACTGTTGAAGAAGCTCGTACTCAATCAGCGTTGGAAAACCAAGCATTCCAATTGGTGGCAAAAAATCAAGCCTTGTCTGAACTGTCCATGAAAGTTAGAGAACTGGAACAACTCTCTTCAAAGCAATCAGTTTTGGAGACTAATGAACTTTTCATCCAGAGTCTTCATGAGAAGCTTGAAAAGTTAACATTTCAATTTCACAAACGGCCCAGGGAGTTTTGGATGGCTGGATACAACAAAGCACTATTCCATTTAGATGATCGTATCCAGAATGCCAATAATGAGGGCTACAAGTAAGGTTGGCTGAATGCCTTGGGCGTGTTGAAGCTCGAACAAGGACACTACCTGTGGGACTATTATGATCCTGGGGTACTAGACTTGCCTGTGCCACCTTATAAATTGGACATGGAATGGATCCCTGCTCGTGCCATTCCTCAGAGTTTTATTGCAAAATACCTCGGTGACTACAATCTTCATTCTCAGATCGAGGTATCTCGTCCCGAGCATCTACTGGACACACCTTCAATAATGAACGTCAAAATGCTTCGAGATATTAACTTCAATAATTCTCCCCTTTGCCTGGAAGATCCTCCTGCTGGCGAGGAGCCTATATCGAAAGCTGAAGGAAAAAAACCAATAGAATAGGAAATTCTGATGTAATAATTAGTACACAATTTAATATCAGTGTAATAAATTTGTGTAATTCATTTTGAATTTAATGAAAGAATTTCATTTTGTTTGCAAATTTGTATTGCTATTGTCTTATATTTGTCAAACACTTTATATTTGTGCTTGCATAACAATATTGTGTGGTTCATCGACCAACTTAGTAATAAAAAATTACAAGTATTAGTAATATTGCTCGATCACTTAATAACAAAGTATAAAAATGTTTAAAATTTTTCCAACCAACCAAGGTTGTTAAATTGTGCTTGTCGACCAATTATAGTTAGTGGGTTTTTATCCCCGACCAACCATACTTGGTAAATTTTTGTCTTTTTCATGAATTGTATCCGATCAACCAAGGTCGATAAATTCTCCTTGTCGACCAACTACAATTACTGGGTTTTTATCCCCGACCAACCATACTTGGTTCAGTTTGGAATATTTTGTTCCTTGAGGAACTTTCGTATTTTCTGTAATAATCTTACCTCCCGACCAACATAAGTTGGCATTTGAGAGAATATCTTGTTTCCTAACCAACCGAGATTGGTATTTTTAGGAGTGTTGTTTTCGCCCTTTTACCAACCGGAGTTGGTCTGAGGTCAAACTATCATGTCCACTTGCCCTTTTACCAAAATTGGTCTGAGCCAGTGTCAGCCTCCTAACCAAAGGAGTATGGTTTGTTCTTGCTCTTTTACCAATCGGAGTTGGTCTGAGCTAGTGTATGCCTCCTAACCAAAGGAGTATGGTTTGTTCTCGCTCTTTTACCAACCGGAGTTGGTCTGAGTTTGAACTATCGTGTCCACTCGCCCTTTTACCAACCGGAGTTGGTCTGAGCTAGTGTATGCCTCCTAACCAAAGGAGTATGATTTGTTCTCGCTCTTTTACCAACCGAAGTCGGTCTGGAGTTCGAACTATCATGTTGTTTTTACTGCCGAGCAGCGTAGTGTTACACACTAGTATTCCCCGAAAAACTTTCAATAAAAGGAGAGAAGATGGCGAAATATCATCATTTTATTCATATTGATGGAACTGCTTTACATTTTACATCACTGATAATACTTGCGTAGGTGTTCAACATTCCATGCATTCTTAAATTCCTCTCCTTCTAGAGTTGCTATTCGGTAAGTTCCTGGTCGAACAACTTCTGTAACTCGATAAGGTCCATGCCAGTTTGCTTCCAACTTATTGTGCTTCTGAATGACCTTTTTTAGCACATAATCTCCTTCTTTTAAGTCGCATTTCTTCACCATCTTGTTGTAGAACAGGGCTATTCATTGTTGGTAAGCAGCATTTCTAATGGCTGCCTCTTCTCTAACTTCCTCGAGCATGTCCAAATCTAATCTCCTCATCAAGTCGTTGATTGGGGAATTGAAATTCAGCACTCTGTGTGTTGGAAGACCCAACTCGGCAGGTATTACGGCCTCACTTCCAAATTCTAGCATATATGGTGATTCTCCAGTTGCTGCTCGGGGAGTTATTCGGTAGGCCCACAATACGGATTGTAGCTCATTAATCCAATTATCTTTAGCCTCACTTAGCCTCTTCTTCAAACCATTTAGTAATGTTCTGTTCGTCACTTCTGTTTATCCATTGCTTTGAGGATGGCCTGGTGCTGAATGAACCTTCAAAATGTTTGACTGACGACAATAGGCGGCAAACTCCTCGTTATCAAATTTTGTTCCATGGTCTGTGATGAAGTCATGAGGGAGACCATATCGGCAGATGATGTTCTTCCAAACGAATTGGTACACCTTCTCGTATGTCATATCAATCAGAGCTTCAGCTTCTACCCACTTAGTAAAATAATCCACTGCGACGACGAGGTACTTGAATCTTCCTCGGGTCGTTGGCAGTGGTCCAACCAAATCAATTCCCCATATGGAAAATGGCCAAGGGGAAGTTATGGGTGTCAACAATGCTTGTGGAGTTCGTCGAATGGAGTAAAAACGTTGGCATTTATCACATCTCTTAGCATAGGCTATACAATCAGCCCTCATCGCTGGCCAGTAGTATCCCTGCGTCATCACCCTTTGCAAAAGTGTCCGACCTGCTACGTGGGCTCCACAGGACCCTTCATGGATCTCTTCAATCAATTCTTTCACCTCAGAGGGATGTACACATCTTTGTAAACCTGCCATAATTCCTCGTCTATACAAAACACCATTAATTAGTACATACCGAGCAGCTCTAAACTTCAATTTTTTGGCAGCGAGCTTATCCTCCGGTAATTCTCCCTCCTCAATATATGCCCTGATGGGATCCATCCAAGATGGTCCTAAATCAAGGGTAATAATATTCATCGTGAGGTCTTCATCTATGCTCCGACTTTTTAATACTTCGATTGGTATCGTTCTTCGTAGCTCGGTCCGAGTAGCTGATGCTAGTCGGGCCAGTGCATCTGCTTGTGCATTCTCCATTCTTGGTGTTCTGATCAACTGAATGGCATCAAATTCTGCCAAAAAATCCATCACCTTGGCATGATACTTGACCATTAATTCTCCTTTAACTGCATATGTTCCCATCATCTGATTCACAATTAATTGAGAATCACTGAATACCATCACTTGTTGCGCTTCCATAGTCTTTGTTAAAGTAAGACCTGCTATCATGGCCTCATACTCGGCCTCATTATTAGAAGCTTTGAATTGGAATCGCAGGGCGTATTCCATGTCAATCTCGTCTGGGGTGTTCAAAACAATCCCTGCTCCACAACCTATTGTGCAAGATGACCCATCTACATATAATCTCCATGTAGGTAACTCGTCTTCAAATTTCTTATCTGACAAATTTTCTCGGTGAAATATTTGCTGTTTCCTTTCATCCTGCCCTGGTATTTCTCGCTCGTCGTCGACCATCTCTTCTCGCCCTTTTACCAATCGGAGTTGGTCTGAGCTCGAATTTGATGATCCTTCTACATCCACAAGCCCTTTTACCAACCGGAGTTGGTCTGAACTTGTGTTTGTTGATCCTGTAACATCCACAGGTTGATCAGCGAGCAACTTTTGTTCCTCGGGAGTATCAGGATAAGTAAACTCTGCTATAAAATCTGCTACAGCTTTCCCTTTTAATGATGATCTGGGTTCATACACAATATCATATTCACCGAGCTCTATTGCCCAGTACATCAGTCTCCTTGATTTTTTTGGCTTATGAAGGGCTTGTCTCAATGGAATGTCGGTATACACGACAATGGTACGAGCCTGGAAATATGGCATCATTCTTCTACTTGCCTTTATTAATGCCAATGCCAATTTTTCCAGCTTTGGGTACCTGATCTCTGCACCTCGGAAAGACTTACTTGTGTAATAAATTGGCTTCTGGACTCCATTCACTATTCTGATCAATGCCGAGCTAACTGCATTCTCTGATACTGCCAGGTACAAGAATAACTTTTCTCCCATTACTGGCCTGGACAACAGTGGAGGTGCTCCCAAATATTTCTTCAAGTCTTGAAAGGCTTTTTCACATTCATCATTCCACTAGAAAGTTTTTCGTAGTGTTTTGAAGAATGGGAGGCATCTATCAGTTGCTCGGGATACAAATCTGTTGAGCGCTGCAACTCGTCCTGTAAGACTCTGCACCTCTTTCTTCATCGTTGGAGATCGCAACCCTAAAAGAGCTTTGATATTTTCTGGATTCGCCTCAATGCCTCGCTGGTTGACGATGTTTCCGAGGAACATTCCTTCTCGTACTCCAAATGTGCACTTGGTCGGGTTGAGCTTCATTTGGTATTTATCCAGTTGATCAAAGGTCTGACCTAAGTCAACTAGATGATCAGCAACTTTCTTGCTCTTTGTCAGCATATCATCGACATAGACTTCCATATTGCAACTGATTTGTTCGGCAAAAACCTTATTCATCAGCCGCTGGTATGTCGCTCCTGCATTTTTCAAACCAAAAGGCATAACATTATAACAATAAGTTCCTCTAGGGGTAATAACATAAGTACTTTCCCTGTCTTTAGGTTTCATTTTGATCTAGTTGTAACCAGAGTAAGCATCCATGAAGCTGAGCAGCTCGTGTCCCGAGGTAGCATCCACTAGTTGGTCAATTCTGGGCAATGGAAAATGATCTTTTGGGCATGCCTTGTTGAGATTAGTGAAATCAACACACATTCTCCATTTATTGTTTTTCTTCTTTACCCTCACCACATTTGCTAACCAGTCCGGATATTTCACATCTTCAATGAATCGAGCTTTCTAGAGCTTCTCGACCTCCTCTTGTATAGCTTGATTCTTCTCGGGACTAAATACTCTTCTTCTCTGCTTTACAGGCTTGATCTCCTTATTTGCATTGAGCTCAAGACATAAGAATTTTGGATATATTCCTGGTATGTCTTCATGACTCCATGCAAAATTTTTCTTCCTGTTTCTCAAGAAAGTTATCAACTCTTGTTTTATTGAAGCATCCAATGTCGAACCTATCTGGGTTATTAGTTCAGGGTGCTCGTCGTCTAGAATAACATTTTCTGTAGATTCCACCACATGTCCTTTTACAAGTTGGGATTCATCTCTGGGATCCAGTGTTTCAATTTCTGTACCTTCATCCACCTAGTAGGTAGTAGTCTTTTTCCTTGACTCTTCAAGCTCCTCTTGCTCGGCAGATGAATAATAGCATTCCCGAGCTACTTTTTGATCACCTTTCACAACTCCTACTCCAAAATTTATTGGGAATTTTAAGCACTGATGTACTGTAGATGGAACTGCTTCGAACTTCTTCAAACAAACTCTTCCCATGATGATGTTGTAAGCTGATTGCACATTCTTATCCATCACAAAGAAGCGTATTCTTTCTGTTCGACAAGCAGGCCAAGTTCCAATGAATATATCCAACTTGATCGTCCCACGTGGAAAAACTTTCTCGCCAGCAAAACCCAGGAGAGGTCTGTGATAAGGTTTCAATTGAGATAATTTTAAATTTAAACTGTCAAAGCATGAGTAGAACATGATGTCTGTCAAACTACCATTATCTACCAAAACCCTTGAAATCATTACTTCTTTCATCCTCATTTTGATCACCAAAGGGTCGTCGTGAGGGTAAAGAACACCTGCAAGGTCGTTTTTTGAAAAACCAATGACTAGCTTCTCTTTGTTTATCTTCCTCGGGCGATCTTCCCCAGCCAAATTTATCCGTTGAATGTATGAGCAAGCCTGAGCCTCACCGAGGTAAGCTTTTCTTTCTGCAGTAAGAGCTCATCCTCCTGCATCTCCGCCTGTAATAACATTACAATCAAATGTTCTGAAACGTATTGAGAATACCTTGCGTTCTGGTTGCCTTGGCCTTTTGGGAAGATCGGGGTCATCCTCTGTATCATCTTCATGATCCCTCTTCTTCTTCTCCTCTGCTCGACGAGGAGATCTAGACCTCTCTCTAGTTCGGTCATTATTTCTTCTTTCACCTCCCCGATCAACATACTTTGCTAGTTTCCCTCTTCGGATGAGTGTTTCAATCTCGTTCTGAAGAGCTATGCAATTTTTGGTCATATGGCCATGATCCTTATGGAACTCGTGATATTTCTCCCTATTCCTCATGTCAAGGTCTGACCTCAGTTTCTTTGGCCACTTTACTTCCTCGTTATTCTTGATTTCTTCCAAGACATGATTAATACCCATTTTCAAAGGAGTATAATTATCAAATTTCTTCAGGACTTCCCATGACGACTTATTATTCTTGGAATGCTTATCACCGCCATTTCCCTTATGCTCTTTCTTCTTGGATTTGTCGTTTTCTACCTTGGTTTCTTTATCCATATTCTTCTTCGCAGCCATAACCTCCTCGGCATTCATGATTTTGGCCGCTTTTGCCATCAACTCTGACATAATTGTAGGTGGATCTTTGGCCAAAGTGTAATACAACTTGTTAGGCAACAACCCAATCATCAAGGCGGTGATTGTTGTCTTTTCTTCATAATCTATGACTTCCATCTTCTCGTTATTAAAACGAGTTATGTAATCTCTAGTACTCTCACCTGATTTTTGTCTAACACTTAACAAGTGTGCTACTCTTTTTACTGGCTTTGCTCCAAAACAGAAATTGTTGATGAATAACTCGGCCAACTGAAAGAAAGTTGAAATCTTACCTCGAGGAAGATTGTTGTACCATATCTGGGAAGATCCAGTCAGAGTTCCTGAGAATGCTCTACATCTCATCTCGTCGGGGACAGCATAGATGTCGGCAGCAGCTTGATATTGCTCTATGTGAAGAACATGATCTGTCTTTCCATCATATTTGGGGGTCACCATTGGTGCTTTGAATTTTGACGGTGTAGGAAAATCCACAATAGCCTGTACAAAAGGTGTCCCTTGAACGAAAGTTCATTATAGGGGGTTCTTTGCCTTAGCCATTTCTCCCAATCTATCCTCCAACCGCTGAATGGAACCTTTCCACGCATCATTTCCTTCCTCGACCTATTGGTTCGAGCAATCGATTGTTCTGAAGTGGCCTCCTGGGATCTATCTTGACGAGTGTGACACCCCGCTTAATAAAATACCGGGTGATCAGTCCTATACCAAATTGAAACAGGAATCCCAGTTGGATCATCCTTAGCATCACTGTCGAAAACTTTTTAAAACTTACTAATCACCTAGTATTCCAAAAACGGGTGCCAATTTTAACTTTTTAATTACACAAAACAATACATGCGGAATTAGATATAAACCATTCACATAACTGAATGAAAATAAACTGAATCATAATTACACAACTTGCCGAATAAATCACCGGCCACCAAATAAATAATCAAATACAATTAATCAACACCTGAATGAATTACACCTGAAACTGTACCGAGAAGTCTGGGCGACAAGCCCTAAATATAACTGAAACTGATACAAGATTTCCTACTCTAGGAATGAATGAATGATGCGTCTAATCCAAACTCCTGCTAGCATCCACATATGCCGCAGTTCCGTGTCCCTGGAATAGAATATCAATCCTAGCGTCCCTGTGGCTGGACACCTAAAAGGTTTTGAAAATAGTTTTATAGCAAGGGTTAGAACCCAAAACATTTTGAAAATATTTAGCAAGTGAATTAACTGCAGTAATTTAAAATGCATGAATGCGCTTCATATTAAAGTTAGTGTCGCACTCTCTTGTGGACATTCTCACCCCTCCACTAATGTGCACACCTAACGGTTACCTTAACCCCACCTAGTTGTACTACCCCGTCCAACTAGTCCTGGTGTAACCTCCCCTTGCCATACTACTCTAACCCGAGTATTAACTGTTCATGAATTATAAGTCATCCCACTAATTAACTTATTAAATTCCTTCTTACTTAAAAGCATATAACCGTAACATAAGTTATATAAATTAAATACATCAAGCACTGTATTACCCATATATGATTAACTTAATTAATTTCTCATTAATTAACAGCATATAACTGTAACCCAAGTTATATAAAGTAAATACATCACACACTGTATTATCATCTACGTATAATATTCACTACTACATTATACGTACCTTTACCAATGACCACACATATCACACGTGTACTCATCCTTCCGAGTATGTCCTCACCGGATGATTTTCTCTAAAGTGCCATCTCACTAGGTGTGCTCACATAACCTAGTTACCCAAGTTGGATTCGCTCACCAACCGGGTTCAAAACCAAACGAAATGGAGGCGGTCATATTCCTTCCCTGGAAGTGAGATGCCCCTCATTCCATATAACGGACGCTATGACCTGGGGATATACTCGCCCTACTCCTCGAGCTAGGGGATTCACCCACATCGCGCAGCCTCCCATGATAGCACTAGAGTATAACTAAAATAAATATCTAATCATTGATACTCAATAGCACAGACAATATATACACACATATATATATATACTATCACTACACCGTATATATATATATAACATAAACTCCGGCTCCTCCGTGCACTCATAACCTGTAACACTAGCCTATAATGTCCTGAGTCACTCGCCCGACTCAACTAAATAAGTTTTCTCCCTTATTAGATTATCATTATCCCAAGCCTATGGTCCGACTCTAATTTAATTAATCTCATGTTAATTATTTTAACACTTTTCCGAGTCTACAATTCAACTCCCATTTAAATTAATTAACCCACCTATTAATTTAAATACCTTCCCGAGTCTACAACCTGACTCTAGCTAATTAATTATACACTAATTAATTTAACCCTTGGTATCGCCCAACCATTACCCGGACTCACTCACTTGACCCTTCCCGAGTTTAAATTCCAACTCCAAATTTACTTAATTTCTCAATAATTAATTAAATACCTTGGTGTCACTTAACCAACATGCCCGGACTCGCTCACGTGGCCCGAAATTAAATATCACCCGAGTCTAGTCCCCGACTCCAAATTAATTAATTTAAATGAGTAGCGTTACCCTACTACTATACCCGAACTTATTCACCGATTTCGTTATCTTATATTCTCAGAATTTATTCGCCAAAATCCATTCGCAAAGTGTCGCATATAATTCCCTCACTACCCTCAATTATACTCCCTTATAATTGTTAAGAATTAACTCCCATAATAAATTTCTCTCTTAATTGTGCTAGGGGAAATTTACAACTAAAATCTTAACCCATAAAAATCCATATGGCAAACTGCCGAAATAACTGAAGGGTCGATCGATCGACCCCCAACCGTCGATCGATCGATCGAACAGGTGGTCGCCTACTTCCACCTTGCTGTTTCCTCCATTAACGAAACTTAAGGTTTCTTTCCTCAAAATTTAACCTCAATTCAGCCTATTAATCATCTCATTACACTTCTCAAGAATTTATAAACATCATCCAAACCCTTTTTAACATCATTAACACTAGGAATCTTGACCCACTCAAGAACACAAATCCCTAGGGTAAAATCCCAATTTCAGATTCAAATTTCACTCTTTTATATTCCGATTTTTCTCATTTAAACGAGATACTCATACTCAAAATTATATATAACACAACTAATTCTGACCTTGAATTTCGTTCCATGCTTCCATTAACAAAACCCCATTTTTGTACCCATTTACACCCAAAAACGAATTTTAGTATACACATCACTAAAATATGAATTGGATATCACAATTTAGAAGTAAAAACAGTTAACCACTTGCCTGAAATCATTTGTAGGGTCTGATCCGTTGTAGTAGCCCCTTGATTTTGCTCCAAAATCCCCAATTTAGCTTTTGATTGTTTTCCCACAATCTTCCTCTCAAACCCTAGGTTAGAATAATGTTGGCTGCTCCTTTTCCTTTTCTTAGGTTTAGGTTTAAAAACACAAATTCCGTTTTTAGCCTAATGGGCTTAATTAAAGTGGCCCAACTCACCCCGTGTGGGCCCGGCTATGCCCAAAAATACCCCGAGACCCAATTGCTACCCCCGGGTACTCTTTTCTGACTATCTCGACCCATACGGACTCAACCGCGCACTCAGAATCGCCATCCGAATTAATTTATAAAAATCCTTACATCACCCCCAATTTAGTCTATACCGACTCCCGGCTAAGATAATCGCATACCCCATCATTACTACCGAAATGACGCAATTAAATTATTACTATTCACTTAGTAAATAAGTTTACCTAAATATTGACCATTCACTCCCCGATTAATATTTAAACATATATTGCCATAATTAATTCAATTAAAATTACAACCCACAAGTAATTTAAAATTGCAGAATTAATTAAATATTAAATGCATAAAAATACGGGGTGTTACAACGAGCAACTGGTCGTGATTGTGCTGATCCTTCTCTTACATCTGATGGTTGTCGGAAACTCCTCGACATGGTTTTAGGTGGACTCCTATTCCTCCTAGGGCCTAATCAACTGAAAGGAGATATCCTGCTCAGTCTTTCCAAGGCACTGGGTCTCTCTGGAGAGAGAGTGATACGTTGCTCAGTATCTGTAGCCTGTATTGATGAAGTTCGCCCAGGTTGATAAGAGAAATCATCAGATTCCTCATTACGATACGCATCTGTACGCCTGGATCGTGAAGATAGTAAATAGGTTTGTCTCTGACCACTTCGCTGTCCCGAATGTGCAGGTGCACCGCCATGAAGGGTTTGTATGAGTTGCCGCATTGTCTCTTGCTTGGCGGTTTGTCCTTGAGCCAGATTTGTCATAATTCCAGCCAGATCTGGAGGTGTGGAGGGATTTGGAGGATTTCCAGCATTTCCAGCATTTCGATTGCTGGATTCCGGATTATCTGCCATTGATGATGAATGATTTTTGGTGAAAAACGATAACAACAGTCGTTTCCCACAGACGGCGCCAATCTGTTGATGTAAAAAATTATATTGCTTCTAATTATTTAATCACAGATATATATAAATGAGACAAAGAATTTTAAAGTGGTTCAGCCTTATAAGAATGGCCTACGTCCACTATTTCTGTTATTGCCAAGTGTTTTTGGGATTCTCGATATGCAATTCCATCAAGAAAATCCGGTCTCCTCTGAATGAGGGTGATACAAGGTATTTATAGCCTTTAGGTTGTACATGTGAAAGGGTAAACAAGTAATGCCCTTTAAGAGTATACGTCTGTATGATAAGCATTCAATGAATAGTTGAACTGTTGAGTTTCTGGCAATTAATGTTGTGGCCGAGATGTAGTTCTGACCGCCTTAGTTGCTCGTCATTCAAGAGTTTCTCGGAGCGTTGGTGTTCCTCGGTGTACACTTGTTGCTCGGAGTGTGTAGGACTTGGTCGAGGAAATAAACTTCCTCGTTGCTATTGTGCCACGTAGATTGACACGTGTCTTCTTATTATTCGTCTATATCAGCATATTAATTTTGGTATCAACACTTGGTATATTTTTAAAAGAACAAAACTGCATCCTTTTTCATGAAGGGTCACCAATCACCTGAGAAATGGATTTATAGGAAAGTTCCCATTTTTCAGCATGTGCCCCACATCTTTCTTTGTGCATCTCCCTTAAGATTTATTACACTTGATTTGGATTTACACATTCAAGAATCGGTCTTTTGAATGACCGAATGTAAAGTGATCCTTTCGAATTAAGGTGGAATCCATCTTACTATATCATTAACTTGCGTAAGGAATTTTTTTTGAATCGAGTCAATTTGTATGTGTTGTCTTTATTCCATCTTTGCACAAAACTTGTTTGAGTCATAGGTTGTTAGGACTTGAGTTATTTTTCCTTCAAGACGTGTGATTAAAGATCGTAGTATCCAAGATAAAAGCAACATCATTTTTCGAGTTGATTTTCATCTTCATCATCCAAGGGATATTAATGAGATATGAATACATGTTTATGCTTGATCCTTGAATTTTGTTTGGGGTGTTAGGATTTTTATGAAATTATTTTTAATTATTTAAAAATGATTTTACCCTTTATAATATTTTTAGAGGAAAAACAAGTTTTTCGCAAAGTCATTAGAACGACATTGGTATGTCGTTCAAACGAGATACAGTACCTCATTAGAAAATCTTCAAACGAGATCAATTTTGGGAAACATTGGCCTCTCTGGAATCTTATTGGAAATTTCATTGGATAGGTGTTCGAACGAGATGTTATACTTCGTTCGAACGAGCGCACAAATTTTTGTTTTTTTTAGATTTATCAAATGGTTTTTCATTCTTATCTCATTTTTAACAAACCTCATATAAATAGGAGTGTTGATCAGATTTTTAGATGAGACTTTCTAGTCTTTTTATGTTCCCAAACTTGTTTAAAAAGCTCTCTAACTTTATGTGTTTGTTTTAAGAGAATGTCTTAACCAAAACCCTAGTTTACACCCATGTTTGACATCCAATAATAATACATACATATGTCATTTTAAGATCTCCAGTGTTGTATCAAAGTGGTCTGCTCTACATACTGTGATTATTTCACGCGATGGACATTATGTTTATGTTAAGCTACCGATGGACTAGTCACTAGTCACGAGACAAGTAATATCCGTGGGATACCGAGATGTGGGATAGCTCCTGCATTGTGTAGCTATTAGAAGACATCCAATAGTGATTGCGAATAAGGTTACAAGGATCAAGTAAGCGCGTCAAGACTTGAAGGCTTCAAGTTTGCAAGTAAATCGAAATTGGTCTTGTAAAACTACCTATATTGTAATGGACTTGTGTGTTTGGGCAATCCGAGATTTTTTTGTTGAGCATTTTCCTCGTATATCATCATGTTGTGATTTACTTAGTTTACTCTTGCTTAAAACTCACCTAGATGCATGCTTACGTCAAGAATAAAAGTGTTAAAGATTTTTACACAATAGTTGTGGTTTTAAAATCGGTGCACGTTAATTTAAAATTGTGAAAATAAAAATTGGTGGTGTATTCTGGTCAAACCCAAGTGGCATTTAGCTTTCTCAAATTGCTATCAGAGTGAGTTACACTAACTTGTTGTGTTGGATCCTTGTTTTCTACTCTTTAAATGGTGTCTAACTGAGATGGTAGTTCCGTTGGCCGGTCTCCATTAGTTTATGAGTCAAACTATCCCCATTAGAAGGATCGAATGTAATTTTTCTTAAAATTGATAGATGAGGAAGTTTGGAAGTCCCTTGAGTGTGGGTGGACTCCTCCCACTAAAGGTGGTCCTCTGAAAGTGTATGCCTCCTGAATAATGGTTGAAAATAATGTTTTGACTTTTAATTCCAAGGGTATGATCGGTATTTTTTACATTGTGACCACTGAAGAGTTTAGACGCATTCTGATTTGCGAGAGCGCTAAGGATGCTTTGGATATTTTACGATCCACACACGAGGGAACGTATATTGTTAGGGTTTCTAAATTATAAAATCTAATGAATAAGTTTGAGACGATTAAAATGTTAGAGAAAGAGTCTTTCGATGAGTTCCATACCAAGTAGTCAGATATTATCAACTCCTCCTTTAACTTAGGTGAGTCGATCCCCAAGTCTAGAGTTATGCTAAAAATATTAAGGTCATTGCCTGAAAGATTTAACGCCAAAGTAGCGGTCCTATATTACCTAGGTGGCCTTGATGCTATGAGAGTCCAAGAACTTGTAGGTGACCTTCAAAACTATGAGATGAATATGTGTCCGCCTAAGAAAAATGAAAAGAAGGGCATTTTTTTCAAATCCTAAAAATAGGACGTGCCGAATTCCGATAGTGACTATGAGCTTAATGCTGAATAAATATCTAGGTTTGCCAAGAGTTTAAGCAGTTTCTTAAGCATAAAGATGATAATATCTTTGAAAATAAATCTAAGAACTGTTTCGACCGTGATAAGGATAATAGGTATGGTCCTAAGAAGGTGGTTAAATGGGACAAGTGTTTTGAGTGCTAATGTTTTGGGCATTATTGTCGTGAGTCTCCCACTAGACTAAGGAAGGATGGTAAGAAAATAAAGGTATACAATACCACCCTTAGTTTTAATGAGTCAAAAGAGGAAGTAAATTCCCCCACTAATCGCAATTACACTACGTTTATGGCCAGCCATGCAGGATTAAATGAAGTGTCTTCCTCCGTTGAAGATGATCATGTGCATAATAGTTCCGAGGTTTAGTCTTTAGGTTCCCAAGATAGTGAGGAGAGGGGTAATGAAGAAAAAGAACATGAGGAGGAGGAGGGTGAGATTCAAGTGGCCTTTCGAGAGTTACATATCGACTCGTTAAAGTTTAAAAAGGCCAACTTGTGTTTGGAAGCTAAAGGGGAGGAACATGCCATAGGGGATGATAATGGTAAATTGATTGAGGATCTTAGGGCACGTGAGAGGACTCCTAAGGATATTTTTGAGTATGTGAAGAGATAAATAGATATCCTTCGAGGTTTGATAAAGTCTTTGAATTAGGAGCTTCTTATGTTTGAAGATTCTAGACATTTGTTCGAGTCTAGGATTGTGGAGTTAAAAGAGAAGTTAAGAGACTCGAATAATGCCCAATTTGATTTGGAGTATATATCAGAGAGGTTGGATAAAATGATAGGCACCATCCGAATTAAATATAACAAGTGTGGGAATGTCTTTGATGATATAAGTACTTCCGCTGCTAAAGACGAGACCATGCTTTTGAGAGAGACAAACAAAGTTAGGGATGTTAGAAAAGGTGAACTTAAAGGTAACATTCCTCGTGTCTTCACTTGCACATACTTTAGTACGAAAGGTCACCTTAGGCATTTCTCTTATGATCTTAAAAAAGTACCGAGAAATATTAAAGGTAGTGTCACCAAGGTTCCCAATCCCAAGTTCTCCAGGCTACACAAATGTGGGTTAAGGGATCCGATTTGGAGGCGCTAAATGCTAGGCTTGTTGACTCTCATTTTCTTTCAAATGATTTATCTCATGATGTATTGTGATTTCATGCGCTAGTTTTGTTCTTCATGTTATATGTTATTGTTAGTGTTAAGACATGTTTATCTTCTGTATTTTTTGTTTGGGGGGGGGGGGGGGGATCTTAATGAGAAAAATACAAAAGTATTTTGTTTATATTTGTAGCTTTTTATTAATTGCTATCATTTTGAAAAATTCTTTCAAAACTCAAAAAGATTTTAATTTTTGTGTATTTTGGTTTTGCACCATATTATGTGGCATATCGGTATGTTTGAATCCCATTCCTTACATGTATCCATGTGATTAGGATAGTTGACTTCGATTTTTAATTCTTAAATTGTTATTAATCATGTTTACATGTGAATTAGTTTGAAATTAATTTGCATAATGGCTTCACTTTGCATATGCCTTCACACACATTTTACATGAGCTCGTTTGGATTTTAACTTCATATTTTACATGAGGTAAGTGAGGCTCTTTCCTACAAATATTTTCATATACACAAAACATTATGACTAAGGGGGAGTTATGCATGTAAAAACCATTGATCATGAGTTTGTTTAATATTTTTCGAAAAATATGAGTGTGCACGGGAAAGGGATATGAAAGGAGAATTACGTGAAAGGCCACTATTGGCAAGAGTCTAAAAAGATTGAGAGGCAATAAAAACATAAAAATTTCCAAGGACAAAAAAAATCATTGATACTTCAAAAATTAGATATCTTCAAAAGAAAAAGATAGAGAAAAATGATATATATTTTTTTAGGGTGTTTAGTTGAGGGTCAATAGGGTTGCATAATAAGTTCTAGTTGTGCTTAATTATTTTGACGCTATTGATTCGAGAATCATCAAAAATTCTAGGCAAGTGTGCATTATATTTTTTTTGTCCTTTTGAGTTCTTTATTTCACATGTGAGGCTAAATCAAATTTTGATAAATTATTGAAGTCAAATAGATCTGCTAGGACATTTTTGAGTAATTGGGCCATTTTCTCTTGTTTCTAGTTCACATCCCTGAACTTAATACCACTATATTTACACATTGATATTATGAACGTGTATAAAGCTTATCTTTATGTGTTTTGTGTGATCGTTTATACCTATATATATAGTTATGCTTCATTAGTATATGTGTTTATATATATATGGTATGTTTTGTGTATTGAGTCTTTGATTTTCCTTATTATCCATCTTTGCCTTATACTTAGTCTTCAATTTAATTTGGCATATGTTATGATCGTCTTGATACCTTATTCTTAAATGCTTTCATCTTAGTTGAAATCAATTATTCGTATTTTGAATTATTTGTGTTTGTGTTGCCGAATTGTTTGTTGTTGCATGACTTGCTTCACACCATTGCATGGTATATTTATTTTTTCTTGATGATCAAACATGCTTCACTTAGAGGGAACTTTTTTTATTAGGGGACAAATTTTTTCTTATTATGAACCCTATTCTTTGTCTATTCCTAAACAAAAAGGGGGAGAAATGTTATATAACTCTTTTAATGTAGGAGTTCTTTAAATTAGGAAGAGACGTCCTTTCTTAGGTAAAGATGATAATATAAAGGGAATGGTTTTTCATATGCGGTCTATATATTGTTATATTTTTTTGCATTTGAATGTGTGTTTAAGTGTGCAGGTTAGCAGTGTTGCGGCATAGGTTTACACAAGAGCAAAGCTACTCAAGTCCCTTTTGGTATTGGAAATTGAGTCTTAGTGAGATTGACGGCCCAATAGTTTTTCCATTTTGAATCTTGTCCTAGAATAACCAAAGGGGGAGATTTATAAGGAGAAATTTCTGAATCGAGTCAATTTGTAAGTATTGGTTTTATTCCGTGTTTGGAGAAAACTTGTTTAAGTCAAAGGGTATTAGGACTTTAGTTATTTTTTCTTCAAGGCTTTGATGTGTGATTGAAGATTGTAGAGGCCAAGATAAAGCGACATCATGTTTCCAGATGATTTTCATCTTCATCATCCGAGGGATCTCAATGAGGTATAAATACATATTTATGTTTGATCCCTGAATTTTGTTTTGGGTGTTAGGATTTTTATAAAATTATATTTAATTGTTTAAAAATGATTTTACCCTTTTTAATATTTTTTAGTAGAAAAATATGCTTTTCGCAAGGTCATTAGAATGAAATTAATATATCATTCGAACAAGATATAGTTCATTGTTAGAACAGTTTTGAACAAGATTTCGAATGAGATTAATTTTGACAAACGTTGGACTCTCTAGAATCTCGTTGGAAATGTCCTTAGATAGGTGTTTGAAAGAAATTTTATACTTCATTCAAAGGAGAGTACAATTTTTTTTTAAATCGAGATTTATCAAATGATTTTTCATCCTTATCTCATTTTTTTACAAAACTCTTATAAATAGGAGTGTAGAGCAAATTGTTTAGATAAAACCTTTTCAAGAATTTTAAGTTCCTAAATTTATTTTAAAAACTCTCCCAGTTTATGTATTTTTTTAGAGAAAGTCTTCAAAACCAAACCTGTAGTTCACACCCATGTCTGACATCTAATAATAATACATACATATGTCATTTTGAGATCCTCGGTGTTACATGAAAGTGGTTTTCTCTACATAATGTGAGCATTTCCTGAGACGAACATCATGTTTTTATTGAGCAGTAACTGGACTGGTCATGAGACAAGTAACATCGGTAGGATTCTTTGACATGGGAAAACGTCATGCTGTGTAGCTATTGGAAGGCATCCAAGAGTGACTAAGAATAAGTTTACAAGGATCAAGGAAGTGCATCAAGGCTTGAAGGCTTCGATTCCATGAGTAAGTCTAAATTGGTCCTGTAAAACTACCTATATTGTGGTAGACTTGTGTGGTTAGGTTGTACATCGTCATGTTGTGATTTACTTATTTTACACTTTCTTATACTCACCTAAATACATGCTTAGGTCAAGACTAAAATTAGTAAATATTTTCACGCAACAGTTGTGGCTTTAAAATTGCATCAAGTTAATATAAAATTGGTGGTGTTTTCTATTCAAACCCTAGGGGCACTTAACTTTCTCATCTTGTTCCCTTCTTTTTCTTTGAAGAGAACTTACCAGATATGATATAACTAATGATTAAATCCATCCAACTGGGTGGTCAATCAATCTTCACAGCTACTATCTCTTCCGCCAGATCCTCTATCCTTAGTTGGTCGATATACTCCACTTCGTTCGTCCCTCTTAATCGGTGTCAATTGATGAGGTTGAGGTATCTAGGATGTCAAGGTGACTATTGTATTTCATTGACAACTATTTTATAGAAACCAACCTGAAGGTTTTATGTAAGTTTCTAGCTTTATTAAGGGCTAGCATCCTAGAATCCATAGATTTATATTCTTCGCTCATTTTGTTGG
Source organism: Sambucus nigra (assembly GCA_949130495.1). NCBI lineage: Eukaryota > Viridiplantae > Streptophyta > Magnoliopsida > Dipsacales > Adoxaceae > Sambucus > Sambucus nigra. The sequence continues at coordinate 727,067,869 of OX422207.1, forward strand.
TGACCAATCATGAGTCATAGTTAATGGCAATATCCTTGTCCCTAATGGGGATGATATATTGAGGTCGATAATTATTTCTTCATACGCGGATCAATTATCTTATCCCTTGAACACTAACTAAACTTCTTGCTCAAATGGAATGGAATGAAAAAAGTAAACAACACCGAACATGGTTTAGCCTTGATCGACCTATGTCCTCGGGTAAAGGGGTTAGTTTCATTAGATGAGAAAAATAATATTAGGATGCTAAAGAATTCAAGTTGAGAGCTAAACTTTCAAGAACAAAGTTTGTTGTCCCCTCATAAATAGGAGTTTAATTTATATATACAAAGAGTTATATTAAACTATCCTGCTTTGAGGATCAAGTTAACCCCTAATTGGCTTGATATGGGCCAATATCTTACAGGCTTAATTAGTAATGATAAGGTGATGGTGCTTCTTCTAAGTTTTTTTAGCTATCTCATTTGTTTAACATAGTCCAATCATAATCGGACTCTACTTGATTCTCAACAAAATTTATCGAAGGGTATTTAAATCATTATTCCACGCCTCACCTTCTAAAAAAAGTCGATCGCATTTCCCCTTCAATTACATTGTCAAATTTTCCATTAATTGCAATTAACTCCACTAAAAAATTTCAATTTCAATCAAATTAATTCTCAGAGATGACTTGTATTAATTAAGATCCAATGCCTATAAAGCTTATTTTATCACATTATATGATTCCTTGAATTAAGTTTTAAATATCCTCTTAATGAAATTTAATTACTAACAATATAATTTCACTAACATCTAAGACCTTAATAATAAACCTGACCTATTTGATACTCTATCGTATTATTAAATAATTCACTAATAAAATTTATTGTTCGAATTAACATAAATAAATTCATCAAGCGGATATTACAATTCAGGATTAACAAAACTAGACACGGATCCCTCCAAAATGTAGCATTAACAATGCCCCTTTAATTATTACCCAACTTCTAGGGATTATTGATGCAAAAAATTGAATATCACTCATCAACAAATAAAAAAAATCAGCATTCAATATTCCCTGGGATTAAGAATATATGCACCATTTACAAATTTGAAAAATTATGATGTAAAAAATAGTTAGTAGACACTTATGTTTCACATGAATTCGTTTTCAGTACATTCATGGTGTAATGGTACAATCTTCTTTGAACTATGAGACAAGTGTATGAACCATGAGAGGGGTTTCCATAGTTAAGATCAACTACTAAGATCGTATACACAAGTATATTGGAAGGATGTCAATTCCTATCTAAGATGTGAATGATTCAATTATACTATAACTAAACTCCAATTTGTCATGGCTTAGGAAAAATCTTTTCACCATTAATTCCTAGTGAGAGTAATTGAGAGGCATAATAATACATTTAATAATAAATATAAAGCATTCCCATAATGTGAATCACATTAAAATAATCTAAAGATATGGTATTATTAAAATAAATAATTTTTTTTAAAGTAACATGGTCAAAAGAATAATAATCTAGCATGAATACGTTGACTAATAAAAACACCGAAAAAGGGATGAGAAAATCATACTTGTCAAACATACGATGATGAGGAGTCACTGTTAGGAATGGTTGTTCTATTAATGGATTCACATGCTCCTCTCAATGCACTAGATTCGAGCTTAAATAGATGACCATGAACACTTCCAAATTACAGGAGGCATTTCAAGTGGAGGTCTTCAAACCCATCTTCCATAAGTGGTACCATAGGGAAATTGACTTAGACATAACAACTATTTTCTTAATTAAGGACTTAGTCATAATTGAACCCCCACTCCCCCAAGGTTGTCTCAACAAATTAAACCACTACATCTACCATCGTATCCACAACAACCAACAACCGGGAGCAAACACACAAAAAAAATGCACCAATCATGAGAGAGAGATAGAGAGAGAGAGATTATTTCATGTAACACATCCAACCATATTTGTTTTTAAACCACCACTACCCATTTCATTTTCAGGCCGCTACACCCATCTTCTTCAGACCACCACATCATAAGTTTTACCATTTTTCTGTCACAACTGTAAGCCATTTTTTAATATCTAATGTGGCCAAAAATATTAGTTATTACTAGATTTTAGCCCCGTACGATGCGCCGGCGCTTTAAATATATGAGAAAAATCATTGTTAAATCATAAACTATACAAATGACAATAAAGAGTGCACAATTATAAATAAATACAATATAAATATAATCCAACGGAAAATTGGTGTTGATTCTTTATCCATCAATATTAAACGCGTAATATTTAAAAAAATGAACAAATAAAGTACTAAATAAAATAAATATTAAACAAACAATTACAAAATTATTTAACATCTTTGTGAGATTCTAAACAGATCAAGAAGTTCAACTTTGTGAACATCAGTTTTGGACTATTTTTAGAATTTGATTCCGTTGATTATCTACTGATTAAAAATGAATTTGAACCCTATTTCTAAAAGTTGATTACAGTAATGAGTACAGTTGGTTGGTTTGGTTAGCAATCAAGAAAAGAATGAACCTTGAAAAGAGAAATAATCTGCCCCTAGTCATCAACCTCAGTAAAGTGGTTCATCCAGCGATCTAAACCCCATTCTTGAGCATCCACATCAACACTTATCTCAGTCTCTTCTAAGCCTATGAATCAGCTCCTGGTCATCAACCTTAGTAAATTGGTTCATCCAGAGAGAGCACTGCTAGTGAAGTTGGAGAGTTAAAAAAAATGGAGTCTTATATTCATTTTGAAGCGACATGGAGAACTTCCAAGAAATAGATTAAAGGTTTAACTTTTGGGGAACCGTAGTGTTGAAGTCATAAAAGTTAAGTGGGTAAACGAAGTGAGGTGGGAGACTTAAAAAGATAGCAAATGAAAATGGTCTTGTAAATGAACATTAAATGCAAAACAGGTGTCATTTCTCTCTAAAGAGACACCAAAATTATATTATGTTATTAGATTTTGAATTAAAATGATGTGATATATGAGATAACTACCCACTCCTACATTGACTTTAGTAGTGGATAGAGTTTATTGCCAACCACACTCCATGATATAAGTGAGTGCTATGGATGATTTGTTGAGATAGGGTCCATAGGCTAGCCAATAAATATGCTTATGTATCCAAGTAAACATAGCATTCAAGTTTATAGATGGAGGTTATAAGACTACTGTCAAAGAAGGGAGTACTTAAGGAGGCTCTATATGATTCAATTTTAACAATAATGGATGGAGGTATGTTTAATTTTTCGTTGCATAATGTTACTAAAATTAACATTTGGTAAACCATGTTGTATGGCCTAGCTGGTTAGACATTGGGTTTGTTTGCTCCTTAGAGGTCGCCAGTTCGAGTCCCGCAGATGGCCACGGACCGTAGGAATTAAAAACTCATGTTATAGTAAGCCCTGTTCGGGGCGAATGGATTAGTCTCAAGGTGCGCGCAAGCTGGCCCGGGGATTCCCCTCTATCACAAAAAAGAAAAAAATGGTATTAGAGCACCCTTTAGTTCATGTTGTTTAATTTGGTTGTTAGCACTATATAGAACGAACTATTTTAATATACTAATTTCATCTGTATGTTATGCCTTGCTACATGAATGCTTGAAAGTATATATATATATATATGTGGGGGGGGGGGGGGGGGGGGGGGGTGAGTAATGAAAGGAACTAGTATGGGCACTGGAAGTACAAACCATGCGACTTATTTTCTGTTATGGTATCCTTTTTGTTTAACGATTCCGGGCATTTAGTTTTGACATATTATGCATCTATTTATTTTAGTATCATGTTAAAGATTACGCATATGCTTGATAACGGAGTATAGGGTCGGCTCTAGGCATGGGCGGGTTAGGCCACCGCCTAGGGCCCCCGATTAATTGGGGCCCCTTTCGGGGAAAAAAATTAGGTATAAAAAAACATTAGTTGTAAAAAAAAAGGCCCCCCAAAAAAATTAGTTATGAATAAAATTAGAGTTATCACTTAAAAAAATGCCCCTCAAAATAAATTTGTTCTATTAAAATAAACTTATACACTAAACCCAACAACAACATAATAACCCACCCACACACTAAAAAATAGACCCAAACAATAAATCCACCATCATAGCCCAACCGAACCCAAACCCAACCGAACCCAACCCATTTAATTATTCTATTATAATCCTAACTCTTCCATTTCTCTCACCCACTTTCTTCTCTCACTCTTCTTCTCTTCCTCTCTTCTTCTCTCTCACACACTACTCTCTTTCTCTACTAACCAAAGCAAGAATAAACCCTCTCTTACCCCCCCCCCCCAAAAAAAAAAAAAAACCTTAGCCACCACCGCCCCACCCCCCACCCACCCCCAAAAAAGTAATTTTCGGCACCCCCCCCCCCCCCCCCCAAAAAAAACAACAATGAGCAGCCCCCCCCCACCCCTTCCCTTTTTTCTTGAACTAACCTCATCAAAATAAGGGTTAAAAATCTAGGGTTTCAATTACTTCAATTTCAGAAAGTTAGGGCTTGATTGGAGATTGGTTGGAACTTGTTTGTGTAAGTATATATTATTCATTCCTTTGTTACATTACTAGTATATAAATTTGTTTGTTTTACTACTAATATTTGTGTTGTGTTTTTTTTTTGTAGATTCCAATTTGTTATTTGGGCATTTACAAATCAAAATTTGAGATTGCTCTCAAATTGGTTACAAATCAGGTTCTATTGTTCCTCTTTAGCAATTTTGTTTAATATTGTTTGTCAATATTGTTGAGAATCTTGTGATTTTATGATTAATTTTTATTTTTGAAAATTACACTTGTTGTTGTGTGAATATGTCTACTAGAAAAAATTCCTCCGGTCACGAAAAAAGAAAAAGACAAAAACAAATTGAAGAACTAGCGGGTTCACTAAATAAATAATTTAATAAACAAAAAAATAGATGTTGAACATCAAAATATAGAAGATTTAGATAATGAAAATGTTGTTGAACATCAAAATTTAGAAGAATTAGATAATGAACGTGTAGAAGCTTTACCACTAGATATTTATGATCCAGCTAATTGAAAAAATATTGATCAAAAGTTGATAGACACAATGGTAAAAAAAGTTCCAATACGAGATAATGATGTTACTTTTCCTAAAGACATAGAAAATAGGTGTTTTTCTACTATACATTATACTTTTTATTGAAAAAATAGAGAAAAACGTAATAGAAAATAGCTAGTGTACTCACGATCCGAGGATAAGGTTTTTTGCATTTCTTGTAAGTTGTTCAAAAAGAATGGAAATAAAACTCAATTAGAAAATGAAGGAGCAGATGATTGGAAAAATATAAGTATCCAGCTTAGGGGCCATGAAAATTGTAGTGACCATGTAGATAGTATGATACAATGGCGAGAATTAATATTAATATTTCAAAAAAATGAAACAATTGACCAAAATATACAAGATCAAATTGATGGTGAAAGATAAAGATGGAGATAAATATTAACAAGAATAATTGCAGTAGTGCAAGCTCTTGCTACAAATAACTTAGCCTTTCGGGGTACTAATGAAAAGATTTATGAAAAGAAGAATGGAATTTTTTTAAGTTTCATTGAAAAAATTGCCATATTTGATCCTTTATTGAAAAAACATATTCGGCGTATTATAGATAAAGAAATTCATCATCACTATCTAGGTCACAACATTCAAAATGAGTTAATACTTTTATTACCGGATAAGATAAAAAAGTAATAATTCAAATAATTAAAGAATCAAAATATTTTTCGATTATTCTTGATTGTACTCCAGATATAAGTAAAGAAGAACAAATGTCTATCATAATACGCTATGTTGATACTTCAAAAAGTCCAATAAAGATAAAAGAATTTTTTTTAGGAGTTCTAAAGGTAGATGATACATCCAGTGAAGGGCTTTTTAATGAACTTGTAAAGTTTTTAACAAGTCACAATCTTAATATTAATGATATGAGAGGACAAGGATATGATAATGGTTCTAATATAAGAGGAAAAGATAAAGGTGTACAAAATAGAGTATTACAAATTAATCCTAGGGCATTTTACACACCATGTGGTTGTCATAGTCTTAATCTCGCACTTGTTGATATGGTTAATTAATGTAGTTAAGGAAAAGAATTTTTTGGTCATGTAAAAAATTTATATAAGGCATTATCATCTTCTACAAAATGGTGGCAAGTTTTCAAAGATTTTGTTGGGGAAAAAAGGGCGCACACTTAAACCCTTATCTCAAACACCTGAGCTCCATAAGACAACCCTTTCAAAACATTGAACAAGCCCATCGCCACCATCACTGCTGTGAAGCCATGTCACGTGTTTAGGTAGAAAATATCTTAGCATCTTTTATGAGCCAATTCTCCACATAAATATATTATATATATTGTAGTTTTTTTAATTTTTTCTTATGTCCATTACCAAGGATACATTTACACTAATATTATCCGAAATCATTAATGTCTTACCCATTAATTAAGGGAGTTGTTGAAGACTCCCCCCCCCCCCCCCCCCCACCCACCACCACCCAAAAAAATCGAACTCTAGATTCTCCCTAACACCACAGATTTACTAAAACTAACTCTTAAACACCACCAAATAGGCATCCTATGGTCAAAGGATATCCCCCCCCCCCCCCTTCTTTTTTTTCAAGACTTTTTATTTCTCTTTCTCTATTTAACCCTTTCCTTCTTCTTGAAACGAAAACCGAAACCTAAATACTATTACCACCTCCACCTCCCACCAATGATAATACCACAAAGTATGATCACTATATCTCTATATCCCTCTCTCGTTTCCTTGGCCTAACTTTTTCTCTTATCTCCATTTCTCTCTCTCTCTATCTCTATCTATCTATATATATATATATATATATATAAAGAGAGAAAACTTGAAAATTATAAGGTTTTCGAAAATAGAGGGACCGGTCTAGGAAGTGGTTACGATTTGGGAAGGGGAGGTGGTGATGGAGGTGTCTTGTGTAATTTGCGGTGGTTATGAGGTGTTTTTTTTAAGTAGGTGTTATCGCCCAAAAATGGAGATACAAAAAAAGCAATTAATTAGTAAAAAGATGTAAAATAATAGAGAATGAGGATAAGAGACAATGAGAATGAGACAAATTTTACGTGGTTCGGCCCAAGATGGATACCTACATCCACGGTTGGTACTATTTATCTTTTAACTATTATCATATGTACAATTAGGGTTGCTTATGATAGAATAATGATTTAGAGTCCCCTTTTCAGGTGAACTTAATCCCTTCATATAGGTGGTTGGTAGAGAATATTTAGGGGACAGGTGGACTACCTTTATAGGTTAGGTAGTTACACCTATATACACAAGATAACAAATAAATAACAAACTGATATGCCTTGGATCCTGTGCCAATGTTCCTAATATGCGTATAAGTAACAAACTCTTAACAACCATGTTCCCTTACTCCCACGTGACTAGAGAGAAGCCTATTGGGTGTATACGTGCGTAGAGTGTGAGTGAACATCTACACTTTAGGGGGATAACTGTCAATGTGGTCAACCGAGCAAATTGGTACCTGAGTTGACCTCTTACTGGGAGTGGGGTCGAGCATCTGGCGAGTCCCGAAGACTTCATGTAAAAGCTTTGTGGTTTGATGCAAAGTGAGTGGATGAACTGTTTATCCTGCTCGTATTAAAGTGGGAAGGTTGGCTCCCTTCTGGTTAGCCTGGGTTGAGCAGATTGCCTTATCTGATGGTGGAAATATTGGGGACACATGTCAAAAAGCTGAAGTGTATTCTTTATAATGATTATGGCAGGGTGCGTGTGCAGGTGCTCTTACCGTCATTTTAGATGTTGCAGGCTTTTCGTGTCCCTTCAGTCGTCTTCTTAAATACCTATCGTAAGTCTCAATCATCATCATAGATTAAATATCCTTAGTTACACACACACACACACACACACACACAGAGATGTGTGTTTTTAGAAGTTTTCTTGAGAAAATATTTTTCACGACAAAAAGAATTCCTCTAGTTTTTCCTTCTTTATTATCTGGTGCCTGATCTAATCCTTTGCATTTTGTTGGTTTCATCAGGAAACGCCCCTCCCTATATTTGTTAGGGTTTCATCACTCTGGATATTAGCTTTTCATCTTTTGTTGATTGGTGTGTGAATTTCTCTTGGTGTTTCTTGGTGGGAGAATCCGGATTAGACGGCCATTGAGTTGGTTGGACTAGGGTTTTTAAGCATCGTTAGGAGCCTTTGGTGTCGTTTAGTTGTTCAATTTGATTTTTTATCTAGAAACCCTAGGTTTGCTGCTGCATTTTCTTTATTTTGGAGTTGAATCCTTGTCTTTATGAGGTTACCTCCTTACGTTCAATGAATCAATGACTTTTTATGTGACTTGAGTCTGAGCGTCTAGGGTTCACTTGTAACACCCCGCCCGGGGAGAGCGGAGCGATACTCGATAAAACTAATGAAAACCACAACCTACAAGGTATAGAGCATCTAAATACATCCCATAATAAAAATAAAAGAATCCACTAATCTCAATCTTTAAATAAAATACAACAATTATCTCTCGAAATAATAAAGGTATCTATCTCAAAATAAAATAAATCGCCAATGATCAATACAAAAAAATAAATACAGATCTTCTCATTATGTACTCTCGAATATTCTTCCCAATATATCCAAGCTAAAAATCAATCTCCAATTAGTCCATGGTGCCCAAATCTGCGCTAACTTGCAAGTAAGAAAGAATATGGGGAAGTACACAATAAAACAGGAAAGATGCTCAACAAATATTAGCGGTGAATAAAGCGTAACAATACGAGTACGAATATTCAAATCAAATGCAAATCTCACAAGCATTTTATCATTATAATTTTTCAACAACACATTAATTGGGTCACCAGGCCTCACCATATCGAGTCATACTTTATCAAGTAGCCGAAAATTGGAATCTTGGCGGGTGCCAAACTTTTGTCCCATATTAAAATCTCATGAAAACGTGCTCAACACAAATATAATACAACATGAATCAAAATCATATTCCAACAATAATTTTCATATTCCAAATGAATTTAGCAATTCAAATATGAGTTCAATAATCACACGAAATCAAAGGGAATAACTCTCGAGAGATTTAAGAGCATATTGTGTAAAATCACATACCTTAAACCACCATAAGAAACCAACATAAAACTGCCCAAAAACTCAAATTAAATCATAAAATTCATCTCACAAGGATCTACAAATCATCTCCAAGCTCCAACATCAAAACAACCCCAAGAACACCTCCAAAACTAGGGTTGAACATGAAAATATAAAGGGGCTATGTGTATATAAAAAGGAGAGGAATAAAATATATTTGCTGCATATTTTTGTGCCAAAAGTTTGTTCTCAAATGGTCACCCATGACCCCTTTTTATAAGGCAAAAGAATAGAATTTGAATCAAAATAAAATTCTTCAAAACAACTTGCAGCACACGAAATCTGCAGGAGTCGATCGATCGATACCCTGGAGTCGATCGATTGATCACTCAATAAAATTGATTCTGACGACTTAAAATAATTTCAAGGGATAAACTTTAAAAATCATTTTAAAATTCGTTTTAACTTCGATTTTGAAACCGATTGAAAATCTCGTCTTTAAAAATAATTCTCAACATTTTTTAGTAATAAAAATAATTAAATCAAAAACTTTATTTTCCTTTATATTTTTGAAAATTAATTTAAAATACTCCAAAATTACGCGGGTTGTTACATCATTGAGCAAAGATTCCCATGCCTTATGTAAGTGATTAGGCCTGAAGACGAACTAGGTCACCCTCATTACACACCAAAAACCCAATCTAGAAGTGGTTTTGTCCTGATCCTAGTGAGTCTTATGTGAGCTCCCCTATTTTAGACAACCTTGAAATATATTATGTTTCTCCTTTTCACCCTGGAGTTATTCTTAACAACACCATATCTATGTCTACTCTACATCTTGAGTCTATTTTTAATGACGTTATCTTAGATATGGATGATGACATGAGGCCCGAAAGTGTTATTATTTTTCTTACACATCCCCTCTAGATTAATCTCTTGCTAATGCGGTCGAGGAAGAGGGAGATGGCTCATATAGGTCATCTGACTCCTAGGATCCTATCGAAACTGATGCCTGATGGAATCCCATTACCATTATTGAGGATGATTTTGATTTGAGGGGGAAGTTTGGTCTCTAAATAGCTATTCGGACAAGGATTCCTTGTTCTAATATGAGATGTTATTCTATGAAAGATTTTAAAGAGGTTTGTCTTCCCCTCGGGGCTCTTCAAGTGGGGTTAAGGATTCCTTTTTATCCTATAGTGGGCTCGATATTAAATGGTTATAGGTTTACCTTGACCTAGCTACATCCAAATTCTTATAGGACCATTTTAGGATCTATGATATTCTGGAAGCTCAAAACAGGTTCAACCTTACAGGGGACATTTTTAGGTATGTACATGGATTAAAAGATAATGCCAAATCCCCCAGGTATTATTATTTTTCTCCTCAAAAATCTCAATACCGAATGGTCACTATTGTCCAAACTAGCAATCACATAGGAAAGGTTAGTATGTGTTCGATAAGGGAGAGTGGTAGTTTAGGCATCACGAACAGGATAGGTCGTTTAGGGTTCCTAAGGAATGGAATGGATCTAATCAAATAGGTAAAAAAATTAACTTTATATTCAATATCTCATTTTAGCTCATTTCGTTATTTTGATGTTCTATATGTTGGTTATTTTAGTGAAGAGAGCCCCTAAGCTTGTTGCGTCTTTAGTTGATCTGGTCAAAACTTATTGTGAGAAGAAGCCCTCTAAGTTTCAGTAATTTTTTGGGTAGAGAAGTTTGTTGCTACATGATACCACACCATTCCAAGTGGCCTTCCCCCTTTGGAGTTTCAAGTTCCTTTGGAGGGCTGTGTGTTGCATAAGACTCACCCCGATGTAGGCAAGCAAATTGTAGAAGAGGAAAAAAAGGATTTTGAAGCAGGTAGTGCAAATATATATATATTCCCTTTAGTTCATTTTTTACTTTTAGTCCATTTTCAAACTTGTTTGCTCGTCCATTCTCAGGTGTAGCAGAGCATCCTTTTGAGCAGACACTAGGAATGGCTCATTGTCAGATAGATCGCAAAGTGATGGCATTAGCTATGTAGAAGAATATAGAAGCTACATAGGGTCAGGTCGGGGTCGAACAGAGAAGGTTGTCCCAAGATAAGGGGGCAGACAAAGATGCTACTCGTCAAAAGGAGGATGAGGCTACTACAAGAGCCAAGTCTAGGGGAAAAGTCCCAATGCATACTTTGGGCCTACCGTTAGAGAAAAAAGGCCTTTGACCCCCCAGGTGCTCAGAATTCGAGTAAGAAGCCATGAGTAGAAGAAGAAGAAGAAGAAGAAGAAAAAGAAGAAGAAGATAAACCGACCCTTCGTAGGCTGGTGATGCGTCTAGGTCATATATCTCATGATGGGAAAGTGCCAGAGTTCAAGTTTGATCCTGCCCATAAAATTACTCCTAAAAAGATAAAGGCCAACCCGAACTCAATCATCTATCATATGAACAGTGCCACTAATCTACTCAATTATCAAGGTTTCGGTAAGGATTTTAAGTTTGTGAGGGTCTACGTTCCTAATTCCTTGTGGACCCTATCCCAACACAAACTTTCAATGGTCGGTTCTCCTTTTATTTCGACAATTTTTACTTCTTGTGTTCCATGTTGGTTCTAATAACTTGTCTCTGGTTCTAATAACTTGTATTTCTCTTATCTCCAAGCGTCCATGACATGTACAACCCTAAGGGAGAAGGAAGTGGTGAATCATTATGCCTTTGAGGAGTTGTTTAACAAGAATAAAAATTTGAAAGCATGTTTTGAGGAGATTTCAGGGGAGTTGAAGGTGAGGGATGAACAACTCGTGATGAATAAGCCATGAATAAAGTAATACCACTACCCTCAAGGAGAAATCTCAGACTAATGGTTCCACTATCAAGAGCTTGAGCGCGGACCTCACTGCCTCCCGGGAGGCTTTGAAATAGGCAGAGCAAGATAAGACTGTTATGACTGTGGAGTTGCAGAGTGCTCACGATGCCCTTACCTCTGTCGAGGCAATAGGTGTCCAAAAACATAAGTCCTCTATCGACTATAATGTAGACTGTGTGGGCTTCTTTCTAGATGGATACGAAGAGATAAAGAAGAGGGTTATGACTCATTATCTCGACATTGCTGAAAAAGTGAGAAAATTGCAAGGGGTGGGGAGGAGGCTACTTCATTGGCTGGGGAAGATGATGATGATGCCCTAGTAGATGACCCTTTGTCGTCCCAGTCTATCCCTGGATCTACTGACCCACCTACTCATGCTTCTTGATTTTCTGTGAAGCTCTCTTATATTGTGTTTGTTTTTTATTTTGACCTTTTTATAGTGATCCTTGTTATCTTTTTATAAGGGATAGTGAATGAACATTTACACAGTAATTATATAACCATGTGTTTTAAATCATATATTTATGTATCGATATGTTTTGGTTATGTGAAATCAATCATTTCGCTTGTCTACATTTTTTATAAAAGAGATGTTAGAACTTTACATATTTAAACATGAAAGTGACTTATTGTATATGTTCGCGATCTGTTGGATCGTACGGAAAATGGTCGCCTCTGTTTTCAACCTGTGGGTTCGTACCGAGGTTAGTCTGAGCTCATTATTCGCAAGCTTATGATGACAAGTTTGTAGATGGAGCAAGTTTTCTATTCTTGGTCTATTTTATTTAACAGGACCATATAGTTTCTGTTCGTGACTTGTTTGTTCAACAAAGTCATACAGTGTGTTATTTTGTTCTGGACTTATTTGTTCAACGAAGTCATACAGTGAATGCTCATAGCTTTATAAGGTAATTGAATATGTGCACACATATCCTATTCCAAAAAGAAACACAGAAAAAAAAAAATATGGAGGCTAAAACATCATTTTATTGATTATGAAAGTGCTAAGTATATAAGTGAAGTAAATAGGATTCTACTGGTAGTACTTTCTCAGACGCTCCGAGTTTTAAGTGTTCTTAAACTTCTCACCTCCAATGCTTCAATGCGGTAGGTTCCTGGCCTCACCACACTTGTCACCCAGTACAGTCCGTGCCAATTGAACTCCAGTTTGTTTCTCTTTTAGATCACCTTCTTAAGGACATAGTTCCCCTCCTTTGAGCTTCTCGAATATACAGGTCGATTGTAGTAATGGGCAGTTCTCTGCTGGTTGGCAACCACACAGAGCACTGGATTTTGCCTGACCTCTATCAGTAGAGGTTTAACCTTCTCATCTCATCGCTTTTTAGAGAATCAAAGTTAAGTAACCTATGACTGGGGAGTCTTATCTCAATGGGAACCATAACTTTAGTACCAAAGGTGAGCATGTATGGTGTTTCTCCCATCACCATCCGTGGGGTGGTCCTATAAGCCCAAAGTACATTATGTAGCTCATAGATCCAATAACCCTTCGTGTCTTGAAGTATTTTCTCAATTCTGTCCAATAACATTTTATGGGTGACTTCACTTTGGCCATTGCAATGTGGATGGCTCGAGGAGGATTGTAGCTTCCGAATGTTAGATCTTGTGTAGTAGTCTTCAAAGCCCTGATTATCAAACTGCATGCCATGATCTGTGATGAGCGCATAAGGCATGAAATAATGACAGATTATATTTTTTCAGATGAACTGGAATAATTTTCCATATGGCATCTCGACCAATAGCTCGACTTCCACCAACTTCGTGAAGTATTCCATTGCCACCATTAGGTATTTAAATCTCCCTTTTGTCATCGGCAATGGTCTGACTAGATTAATACCCCACATAACGAATGGCCAAGGTGATGTGATCGGCACAAGTGGTGCTCCTGGTGTGTGGTAGATTTTGGCATATTTCTGGTATGTGTCGCACTTCCTTGCATAGTCTGCACAGTCTGCCTTCATGGTAGGCCAGTAATAGACTTGGGTTGTAATGCGGTTCACTGATGATCTTTTAGCAGAGTGTTCTCCATAAAATCCTTCGTGTACTTCCCTAACTAGATTATTGACTTTCGTGGGTTGGACGCATCTTTGCAATGAGATGATATATCCCCTTATCTACAACACTCTAGCATCCATTATGTAGTGAGTTGCTTTGTAGCGCAGCTTCTTTTCTTATTTTGGACCCGAGGGCAGTTCATCGACTTCAATATATGTGATGTGATTCTAAAAGTGTCTCTAACACATGTAAATACGATTCAAGTGTAAACTAGCCAGTCAAGTAATAATTCGATAAGCCAAGTGTTGAACTCAAGGACTAAGACGATCGCTCGTGACGAATACTAAGTAAAAATACAAACCCTAACAGGCGACTCATGAAAAAGAAAATGAAAAGATGATTATGTTGAGAGACCGTATACTACTTCTAACGAAAGAAATGAAATCCTATCTAATTTAACTACGCATATAAGATTAAACATGGACTGATTAATTAATATGAAAGAAAGACAAGGTTGGAATACAATCCCCTAACCCCTAGTAATTTCACCGGATACAAAACTAGTAGAGAATTAAACGCTTAATTGAAATGAAGACTTTATTTATTTTAAGAATTACATATATGAAGGAATTAACATGCACAATAAATCAAAAATAAAAATAAAGTGCATGACAAGATTGTTAACATGTATGTTGCATTCTTTAACACTCCGGTTACCTAGGGAAAACAGAGTTAAAATTCCTACGATGGTTGTGTTAGTAAAATACCACATTTTCAATTAATTATTTAGTCCAAGAACATATTTTATATCCATGTGAAACACATAGGCCTGGGTTCATCCATTCCAACCCTTCGAAATCTAGCCAAACATGATTTTGCTAATTAAAGACATGCTTTTTACGTTGCATGTGAATTTAGTCATCATTAATGTGTAGCTAAGCATGCAAGAGTTTATTGCTAATTATAAACCATGCAAGAAAACCAAAAAAATAACTAATAGTAATGATAAAAGGAGAGAAAGACAAACTATATTGATTATTGCATGAAAAGGATCCACAAAGCATAAACTTGGTGCAAAACTAGTCTCTTATGTTATTTGCTCCTTTTCTCCCTCTCTAAACTAGGTTAAAACTATGTTAGGTAAGTCTAATGTTGAGTTACAGCTCAATGAAGCCGTTTTTAAAAGTGTCCTTAACCCATACAACTCTAGGAAAAAAATCATAATTATAAGGATATTATTTTACATTGTCGGTTCACAATTGAGTATGTCGTATACCGCTACATCTGTTGAAAAGATATTCAAGATCATTCAAACATCCAAACGAATCCAAATATCAAAGTTCATCAACATTCAAGCTTCCACGAGATTAAGTTTGGTAAGGTTGAGTTTAAAGTTCTTTAAATGTTTGATTTAAAAGTGTTGGGATCATTTTCTAAAAATTTATTTTTATCAAAATGAGTTTTTGAAGCGAAGATTTTTTTTTTTGGCAGCACCGAACCGAACCGATACCATTTTACCTAGACCGGTCTCCTTACTATTTTGACCGAACCGTACCCATGGTTTTTTATCAGACCGATTTGGTTTGCCGAAATCAGATTTTTCCACCGCCATAAATCTTTTAAGATTCTATAAATACCTATTTCGGTGGTGCATTTGTTCAAGTCTTTGGGAGAACATTTTTAGAGTCCTAATACATCAATTCTTCTTATTTTTAAGTCCCAAAACACCTTTTTGATTCACACCAAACATCCCAATTAATTTTTTGAATCTTTTGGGAACCCTAGATTCAAAATTGTTAAACTTTATCTTTGTGGAGTGCCATCTCTACTGCTATTTTAGTACCACTTGAGGGAGGTGATGGCTGATGACTATGTGTCAATTAGAGGTGATCATGGGTATTCCTTGTTGAAGATAGAACTGCGATTCTTGTGGATTCTCTACGGGAGTCCATTGCTGATTTAGGTTGCGGCTTATGAGAGTTTGCTGCGGTAAATTCTTTGCAGATTTCCCTGGTAATCTTGTAAGTTGTAAATTGAAAATTATTAGTGAAATAAAGGTTTTTACCCGAGAGGTTTTTTTTCTTGAAATCTGTGTATCAGCAATTATTTATGTTGGTTTGATTTATCCACACGTAGTTTCAAGTTTTAGGGCTGAATAAAATTGGATTAAAAATTGACACCGATTAAATAAGGTTAACTTGGAAATTTACGAATTCAATTTAATCGTTATCACACGACGTTTAGAAATTGTTATCAGACCAACTTACATTAATTTATTTTATATTCCTATTTACTCAAAAATTGGGTGATATTGATTTTTTAGAAAAATCTATTTTGTGAAAAATCACAATTTTTCCAAGGAGCACTTCTATAATCGGATGCACATTTTTTACGGGTCTAATTATGCCTACTAGAAAGCACATATGAAATCTCAGTTAAAGGCCATTGATGAGCGCGTTTGGGTAGTTTGTGAAAGAGGGTGGATGCATCCCACTGTCACTGTAGATAATGTAACATCTTTAAAATCTTTGAATACCTGGACTGAGGACGAATTTAAATGGAGAACTTTTAATTAACGTGGGTTGAGTGCAATTTCTGGTGTTGTCACTCTTGAGGAGTTTTGACATATTATCCTGTGCACTACGTCAAAAGATGTGTGGGACATTTTACAATTTACCCACAAAGGCACAAATGCGGTCAAAGAGTCTAAAATTCAAAATTTAACTACTCAATTTGAAACGATTAGCATGCTTGAATCTGAGTGTTTTGATGATTTTTATGAACATTTATTTGACATTGTCAACACTAGTTTCAATGTTGGTGAGCCCATACCTGATGCAAGAGTGGCTAAAAATATTTTAAGTTTGCTGCCTAAACGTTTTATCCCAAAAGTGATTATTTTGAATACCTTAGGTTGTTTGGGCAATTTAAAATTAGAAGAGTTGGTAGAAGACCTCCAAGCATATGAAATTGACATGTTTCCTGACACTGTCAAGCCTAAGGATAGAGGAATAGCACTTAAATCCCAGTCTAGGAAGGTAGAGGAAGTGTCCACACGAGAGAAGAAAAAGAGAGTGAAAGTCTATGAGTCCGGGTCTGAGGGTGAGGTTTATTCTGATATGGACATGCTTGCAAAAAAATTTAAAAAGTTTCTTAAGTTTTCAAAACCAAATTCTTCCAATAAATGAATTTTTTAGAAAAATAAAAATGAGGCCAAAGAGAGCAGTGAGAAAGAAGGTGAGAAAGAGGAAGAAGAGAAGTGTTTTGGGAGTGAGGGGAGAGGGCATATAACTTTTGAGTGTCCCACTAGGCTAGTAGAAAGGGTAAGAAAATTTCTATGCCAACCACTCTTAGCGATAGTGAGGATGAGGTGAATGATTCCAGGGATGAGTCTTCACATGGGAAGTTTGTTACTTTCTTAGCTAGCCATGTGACCACAACTACTTGTCCCACAATGATGAGGATACTTATGCACGTGAGACCCCCTAGGAGGAGGATAGTTTGATTGTTTTCAGGGAGGGTGATAGTGAGTGTGAAAGTGAGCTCCAAATTACATTTAGATATTTGTACGCCGAGACCTTAAAGACTAAGAAATTGAATAAGTAGTTAGGTATTAGGGTGAGATATTTGAAGAGAGAGTTAGAGGTTTTGAGAGTGTTTGAGGAAAAAAGCAAGTCAACTCGAGAAGGTGAAGGTTTCTTTGAGTGAACAGTTGATTAATTTAGATCAGGAAAATAGTGAACTTATAGCCCGCATGTGACAATTAGAGAGTGATCTTGAACGTGCTCGTGAAGTAAAGGTCACTATAGAGGACACATCTAGGAAGGTTGGAAAGATGCTCTTCAGTTCTGCTTTAGGTAATGTTGAGAGACTAGGAATAGGTCATGATGGTGCGTCCACTTCACATATTGCACCCGAGCCAGTTCTCGAGTTTGTGATAGATCCATATGGATTTCTACCTAACCCACCTAGGCATCCCGTTACCGCTAGGAGAGTGCGTAGGAGACATTTTAAGAGAGGTGTACCTAGGCATGTTTATGTTTGCACACACTGTAAGAAGAAAAGACACCTTAGGGAGTTTTTTTCAGTTGGGTTATGTGTCACGTTTTTCTACTACACGGTTCACACACAGGCACCCACACATAATACTCCGGATGATTACACGAGATAATTTTCACATCCTACGGAGCAGGTAAAATTTTTAGTCAAGACTTCACATGACTTGATGGATGTTTTTCATAGGATGTCACCACTTTTGGAAAACTCCACCGCACCTAACGGTTGAGGTTTAGACTTGTTTTCTAGCATAGGATGATTTTCATGATGATATTTTTGCCTATTGCTAGTCTGTACCATTTTTGTAGTTATGTTTTCCATTTTTTGATATATTTTTGGAAAATTCAAAAAGATTTTCTATTTTTTGAGAAAAAATTGAAAAAGCCAAACAGATTTTATTTTGATAAATTTTTGGAAAAAGTCAAAAAGACTTTTGTAGTTTGTTTTTATATCGTTCATGAATGGACATTTTGGATGACCGAGTGACAATTTCATTCCATATCCATATGACTATTTGATAGTGTTTTGATATGCGTCATCATTTCATTTATGTTCTTTACAATGTTTGGAGTCATTAAGATGTGATTTGTTGTTACTACCTACATGTTTGACTCATATTTGCCTTTAATGCACACTTGCATGGATTTGTTTGATTATTGCACTTATTTGTCACATATTTATCGGAGTGTTGTCATCTCAATTATGCCTTTAATATGTACCATATGCGATAAAACTTGATAATGAAAGTAGTGCATGTAAAAACCATTGCCCGTGAGGAATTAAATTGCAAAAATTATGAGTGCACGGGAAATGGTTATGGGAGTTTAAAATTAACTCGTTGTGAAAGCCACCATTTGAAAAGAGCCCGAAAAATGAAAGTCAATAAAAACAAAAATATACCAAAAAGGGGCCACATCAAAAGAAAAATAAAATGCATCATTATTTATGAGGGAGTTTGGATGGAAAATAAATCAATGAGTTTGCACGTCCTGACAGCGTCTTGAAAAGGATTACATTGTTTTAGAGGTTATTGGTGTGAGAATAACTTTTGACTTTGATGTGTTGATGGATTGAGTCGATGTCATTTAAATTCAACACTTTTGACACAAAAGGACAATTTTGAGTTCATTCGTTAGGAGTATCAGGATTCATCGTGCACATATGTTATGCATGATTGCATTGATTTTCCTATCGAATTTTTTCACACCCATTCATTCCGTTTTCACGATTTGGTTATCTTAGTGTAAATTCATGGTGTGTGAATTTTGTAAAATTATTTTTGTAGAAAAAATTTAAAAATCAAAATTAGTTTGTGGAATACTTTTGAGTATCTCTTTAATGATCGTAGTTATTTGCCTTGTTTATCGTGACAACTCCATACTTAATTTGTGTATTCGTTTCCTTGTCTAATTAGGTCAAATAGAAAGAGGGAGAACGAATTATGTGGGAGATTTGCGATTTAATTTGGTTTATGATTTATTTTTATCACATATCAAACTCGATACGTCACGAAGGTATTTGCATTGTCTCATGTGTGAAGGTGCGAAGATTGAAGATCAACGATTGCACACCCTGATGAGAAAATCTTGAAAGTTTGAAGATTTGATGTTGAAGATTTTTGAAAAAAAGTTTTAGACCTACATGTTTAGTACCTTTTCAATTTTGGGTTCATGGGAGGGTATTAGATATGTATAGGCATTTGTTTTGATAATTCACATGGTTTTATTTTGTATCGGCATAGACATTGGGGGAGATTTGTATGGACATTATTTTACATTGTCCGTTCACAACTGAGTATGTTGTATACCACTACAACCGTCGAAGAAATATTCAAGATCATTCAAACATCGAGACGGATCCGAATATCAAAGTTCTTCGACATTCAAGCCTCCATGAGACTAAGTTTGGTAAGGTTGATTTTAAAGTTATTTAAATGCTTCATTTAAAAATGTTGGGGTAACTTTATAAAAAATTGTTTTTATCAAAATGAGTTTTTGAAAAGAAGAAATTTTTTTTTTGGCAGCACTGAATCGAACCGATACCATTTTACCCAGATCGGTCCGCCTTAATATTTAACCCATGGTTTTTTACCAGACCGGTTTGCTTTGCCGAAATCAGATTTTTTCACCACCTCAAATATTTTAAGATTCTATAAATACCTATTTCGGTTATGCATTTGTTCAAGACTTTGGGAGAACGTTTTTAGAGTCCTAATACATCAATTCTTCATATTTTTAAGTCCCAAAATACCTTTTTGATTCACACCAAACATCTCAATTAATTATTTGAATCTTTTGGGAACCCTAGATTCAACATTGTTGAACCTTATCTTTGTGGAGTGCCATCTCTGTTGCTATTTTAGTAACACTTAAGGGAGGTGCTAACTGATGAATGCGTGTCAATTGGGGTGCTCATACGTATTCCTTGCTGAAGGTAGAACTGCGGTTCTTGTGGATTCAGTGCAGGAGTCCATTGCTGATTTAAGTTGCGGCCTATGAGAGTTTGTTGTGGTAAATTCTTTGCAAATTTTTCGGGTAATCTTGTAAGTTGTAAATTCCAAATTATTAGTCAAATAAGGTTTTTACCTGAATAAAATCTGTGTGTCACCAATTACTTATGTTGGTTTGATTTATCCACATGTAGTTGCAAGTTTTAGGGCTAAATAAAATTGGATTAAAAATTGACACCGATTAAATAAGGTTATCGTGGAAGTTTGCGAATTTTGTTTAATCGCTATCACACGGTATTTACAAGAATAATTATAAATTTTCACTCAGGTGGACCGAATCATTTCCCTTGGAATACGAACCGGTTCACAAGCACATATTTTTCAAAATTCCTCTTTTGCCCTTGGATTTTCTTTTCAAATTTAAATTTGCATAACTTTTTTACCGTAGCTCGAATTAAGGCATTGTTTCTTCTAGTATTCTTTTGATTTCATATTCTTCAACTTTCCAGTTGGCTCTGCCTTCGGGCTATGGCTAAAAAATTATAAAAATGCCCCTCAACTTCCTTTCTTTTGTTTATTTCATTGTTTCGATTTTTCTCCCGCATTTACTTGCATAAAATACACGTAAAACACATGATAAATACAGAAAATAAGAAATACTCGCCAAAAAGGGTTAGTACCATAAATGTGAGATAAATTTGAATTAATTATAATGCAAGGGACCATAAAAGAACCGAAATTAAGGGGAAAATATGAAATATTTGCTCCGAATCAAAATACCATAACATAAAATGTTGTGCGTCCCAAGAAATGTAAAACAATAATAGTATGAGTTAAAGAAACTTTCCAAAATCTTTATTGGGATATAATACCTCATTCGTGTGCAAGCGATTGCATTTAGCATATGAAACAAGCCGTTAAACCCCAAGGCTACCCTAGTAGGACAAGTTGTGTCTCGTGAGAGTTTGCAGTGAATTTACCCACAAAATTCTTTTTTTTCGAATAAATAAATATCAAAATAACAAAAAATGGCAGAATTTAAATTTCTTAAAAATAATCACTTTAAATTTTCAGTCGAGAATCTCAACTTATTGTATGTGTGTGCGATGCCAAAAATCAAACCGTTAACTTCCACCGATTGATCATTCGGTTACTTTTTAAAAATTCATTTTGATTCAAATTCTCACGGGATTCTCTCACAAACGAATCACTAATAATGTGGCTATTACTCTAAGTATGCATGACATAAAGAGTAAATATAATGGATACAAAGTCACAAGTACAATTAGAAAGATAAAATATTTTAGGTGAATATATCTCATTATAAAAATACAATTTTTAGAAAATGGAAAATATCGACTCTTATTCACCAATTAATCTCTCTTGTTCTCTTTTCGTGCCGTAGCTCTCCATGCTGTAACTAATTTCGTTATTTGATCTCAGTTAGGGCTTTCTAGGATTATAAGGTGTATTGGGTGAGCATGGTAATGGTAAAAAAATGGAGTTGGAAAATGTGCTTGTTTGTGATGTCCATTGACACTTTTTCGGGCATTTTCTCTTTTTATTCTACTTTTTTTCCTCATATTTTTATCGTTTTTCTATTCTTTTCTTGCTATTTTTGTTGATCATTTTTCTATTTTTTTCCTTATCCCTTTTTATTATACCATTTGGACTTATTTGATGAATTTTTATTTTCAGAACTCCGAGCTAAATGAGTTTTTCGGGTAATCAAACGAAATTGAAAAATTATATTAGGCTCAAAATGGCTAGCAAAATGACAAATTTTTTATGACTTTTTATGGATAACATTTTTGAGTAACAATCGATGGCCTAACTTTATTTGTTCGAATTACTAATTATTTTAACATATTCGTCTCTAGATTATATTTAATTTAGAGATATTCTAACGCATTTTTAAAACGACATCTCACTAGTTGCCTTTAACCGATCAAAACAAAGAATTAGAGATCTTCAACTAATTATTTAACGCTAAATTGAACTTTAAGTTAACCATTAACTCGAATTGGTTTAATTACTCACAAAACATGATAGGCTCGAAATCTCACCGGGTTCATAATATCCACACTTATTCGTTAAGTCCTCAATTTTCGATCAATTTAGCTTTATACATTTAGTTTTTACAAATTGAAACTTCAAACAAAAATTTTGTTACATTTTTAAAAACTTTAAATTCCAATTTTGTTTTGTTTTGAGAAGAAATATTTTTTGACTTTTTCGGAATTTTTCCTTTTTTTGAAATTTTATGAAGCTTTCTAGTTTTTTTGAACTTTTTGACATTTTCCAATTTTTTTAGGCGTTTTAAAATTTTATAAAGTTTTTAAAAGACGCACTTGCCACCCCCTAACTTAGACATTTGCATTTTCCTCAATCAAAAGGACTAAAATCTAAAGAAGGAAAAGAATAAGTGCAAAAATAAAACGAGCAAATATTTAAAATGCGAATATTTCATTAAAGGACCACACAAGTAAAAAAGAAAGGATAGAGCAATTATAGAGTTATTACAAAATAAATTTCATTAAAACACTAGAACTACATAGAGAAGAACCACAAGTAACACACTAATATTTATTGAGACAGACTATAAGCGTTGGGATCACGAGTGTAGGGGTCGTAGAAGTAGGATGGTAATTGTGCGTCGGACCCCAAACATGTCCTCTTGTAGTCGCATCATCATACTCGTGTCTCGCCTATAGTCCTGCATATCCAACTCTCTCTCGGTACAAAACTCGGTGATGAACCCATCAATGAGGGACTCTAACTCATCAGTTCGGTGATTAATTACGTCCATTTGAAAATTACTTTCATCAAAATTGGGCTCATAGTCTAATTCGCCCACTTTGCCCCCTTGTCCCTCCTGAACATCCTCGCTCGCCTCCTCTTCGGTTCCCCCCCCCCCCCCCCCCCCCCCCATGAATAGGGGCATCCTCTTCCATAAAATCTTCTTTCACCACCGAGGGTGGAGGGTGGGATCCTCACATTTGATGGACACTCTGATTAATGGAAGATAGCCCAATCGGTTTCAAAAATTTAGTGTGCGAGTCAGGACCTCACACCCTGGCATCATGCATAAGTTCGTGTGATGAGGCATGTATAAGCAAGAGAAACTTTTTCGGCAATGTTATACACAGCATGTAGAATTTCTATGTAAAAGAGTTAGGTAAGATTGATTGCGCTCGCCTCATGGAGAAAATGATATAAAAAGTTAGCGTGCTAGAGGTGTACTACTGAGTCGTTGGTAGTTTGAAGAATGGTACCACAAGTGATGAGATGGTCATAGCATGCCGGCTCCAAGAGTTTTACCACCGAAAAAGTTTCATGAATCCATTTATCATTCGGGTCCATTCGAGTAATGCATTCGGATTTGGTGCGAGGGTCCCCATTATTCAGGTAGCCAAAGGGTTGGGGAAGAATCTCCCCTTTTTTATGCATCTTCCTTTGGGTAATTGTGAGGGAGAATGGAATGCGTATCTCATCCACGTATGCTCATGGAGCGTGAAGGATTTACTGATGAGTGTAGCGTAGAACATTTGTACTTCCGTTTCATAAACCCGATCGAGCGGTGGGTTGAAGAAATTGCACCACCCTCGGTGGTTGAATAGGGAAGTGACCTCGGTGGGGAGATCCTCCCACTTAACACGACGTTCGATGTGAATTATGCATATTGGTTAAAAAATATGTCATGCCAATCTCGTTCTTGGTTGGACCGAAAAATGTGGTCACCCCCCTCATCCAGGATTTTGGTGCAGTCATATTTGAGGAGGCGAGGGGTGCGATGGGGTGACGCGGATGATTATTGAAGGGGATTTGATAGCAATCAAGAGAAGAAAATAGTAGGAGTTTTTGGAGTGGAGGAAAGGGTGGTAAGGGGATATTTATAGGTAGGAATGGGTGGGAAATGGTGCAAAATGGAAATGGTGGAGGTTGAAAAGGGTGGAGGGAAGGGAAAAGTGTGAAAAATTGGTAGGGGAAGTTTGGGGGAAGTATTTAGTATGGGGGACTGATGAAAAAAAGGGATGAATTTGGTGGGAAAAGAAAAGGGGGAAAGAATCTGTAAGTATGTATTTCGAACCAATTCAGAGGTTCAAGTGAACCAGTTCACCTGCGAACCGATTTGGCTTGCGGTTCGGCCAATGCGGTCTACCTCAAACACCATTTTCTCCATTTTTCGCATATTCGAAGTGTTACCACCCAATATATGTCCTCTTTAATTTATCTCAAACCTCTTTAAACACCTCGAGACCCTAAGACGCCGGGACACCTCAACCTCGCTCTCGTACGTGCATTTTCTCTCCCGTGCATGAAAACCCATTGTGGTGCTCCTACCTTTCCTAACTTACGACTTCAAAGGATCTTTAAACTACCCTAAAACTAACTTTACTCACTATTATACAACACCTACTCACCCCATATGCATCAGGGGTGCAACGGCCTCTCTCTCAAACTCAAGTATCACCATAGACACAGGGTTCGACAACTAAATTGTGTTGTCTTCCTCAATACACGCCTCAAGATATGGTTTTAGGCATTGTCCGTTAAGTTTTAACATATCCTCATTTTCCAGACGTTCTAACTCAATTGTACCATGCAGAAAAACTTCTTTTATGACAAACAGACCGGTCCACCTTGCATGAAACTTATCAAGAAACAAGTGTAAGCGCAAGTTGTAGAGAGAACCATTTGATCGAGACAAAACTCTTTCGATGGATAGTGCGCTCGTGCACGAGTTTCATCCTTTTTTTGGATATACGGGTACTTTCATACGCATCATTGTGTACTTCTTATAACTCATGCGATTAAAGTTTTCATACTTCACCAGCTTTATCTAATTTGTAATTCAACCTCTTGATTGCCCAATATGCTTTATTCTCTAGCTCAACGGGGAGATGGAAAGGCTTGTCGTAGACAAAATGGAATGGAGACATCCTAAGGGGGTTCTTATAGTAAGTCTGGTAGGCCCATAGCGTATCGTTCAATCGTGTAGACCAATCCTTTCAGTTAGGATCAACGATCTTCTCGAGAATGTGCTTTATCATACGATTCGCTAACTCGGCTTGCCCCTTTTTTATGAGTGAAAAGTCATCCCAGCCTTGTAGACGATGCCATACTTCTTCGTAAGCTTCTCAAATGGCCTATAGCAAAAGTTCTTACCGTTGTCACGAATAATCCCCTTCGGAGCGCTAAAGTGAGAAAGTATGTGTTCTTGGATGAACTTTATCACCACCTTATTTTCATTCGTCCTAGTAGTTATGGCCTCTACCCATTTCGACACATAATATACCGTGATGAGGACGTATAAGAAACCAAAGGAGGAAGAGAAGGGTCCCATGAATTCGATGCCCTAAGAGTCGAATATCTCGATAACGAGAATAGGGTCAACGACATCATGTCTCTTCGAGTTATGGCTCCCATCCTTTGGCATCTATCACATGATTT
This sequence comes from Sambucus nigra, assembly GCA_949130495.1. NCBI lineage: Eukaryota > Viridiplantae > Streptophyta > Magnoliopsida > Dipsacales > Adoxaceae > Sambucus > Sambucus nigra. The sequence continues at coordinate 727,093,834 of OX422207.1, forward strand.
GAAATGATCTTTTAGACCTCAAACAATTATAGGCCAATAGAGACCCTCATTATAATAGGTTAAAACTATTTAAGATATGTCTAATGTTGAGTTACAACTCAATGAAGTCATTTTTACGAGATTCCTAAACCCATACAACTCTAAGGAAAAAATTAGAATAATTAAAAATTCATGCTCAGGTGCACCGAACCGGTTCCCTTGGAATCTGAACCGGATCGTACGTACATATTTTTTGAAATTCCACTTTGTCCCCTGGATTCTCTTCTCAACTTTGAATTTTCATAACTTCTTCACCGTAACTCAGACTAAGGCATTTTCTTCCAGTGGTTTTATGATTTCATATTCGTCAACTTTACAGTTGACTCCACCTCCGGACTATGGCTGCAAAATTATAAAAATTCCCCTTAACTTCCTTTCTTTTGTTTATTTCATTGTTTTGGTTTCTCTCCCCCCATTTACTTGAATAAAATATGTGTAAAACACATGAGAAATAGACAAAATAAGAAATACTCACCAAAAAAGGTTAATGGCATAAATATGTGATAAATCTAGATTAATTACAATGCATGTGACCATAAAAGAACCGAAACTAAGGGGATAAATATGAAATATTTATGCCAAATTAATATGATCGTATGGGATCCATCCTTGATAGTCCTAGACTTACTTCCATCATTCTCAGGCTTTCCTTAGTCGTTCTTTTGCGAGTCAGTATTTCAACTAGAATTGTTCTCCTCAAAGCAGTTCTGGTGATCGAGGCCAATATGGCCAGGAATTTGCTAGGATATTTTTTGATTTGGGAATCCTCACACCCTTCTCTTCTATGAATTCCTCCAACCATTGCCTCACTATGTCCAAGTACTTTCCCATAGACTCCCCTCTTAATTCCTAGGCTCCCAGTATCTAGTTGACTACTAATTAGGAGTCGTTATGTGCCATAATGTGGTTGACCCCTAAGGACGAGGCTAAACAAAACTCGATAATCAAAGCTTCATACTTTGCTTCATTATCGAAAGCATTAAATTAAAATTATAAGGCGTATTCCAAGTCTATCTCATCCGATGTGGCGATGATAAAGCCTGCATCGCTGCTCGCCGAACAAAATGATCCATTAATGAATAGTTTCTAAATAATAATGTCATGGATGAAGCCTACTTCTTCAATTTATCGAATCTGAAAGATTTTTTTGAGACTCTTCATAATAGTGTTTGTCTTCTTTTATTGAGGATCTCTCCAAGATGGGAGTTTGCTCTATTTCAATAGGTATTAAGTTCTCTTCCATGGAACTCTACTTATCTTTAATAACCAAGATCTCTACTAAGGTAATCTTCTTTGATGACTTTTCCTTATAGGTGAACTCAATAATGAAATATGTCAGTGCTCGTACTAGTATCGTAATGTATGTTGTATTTAATAAGCTCCACTTCCCAAGCCATAAGCTGATCAGATTTCTTTGATTTGTGAAGGACCAGCCTCGAAGGTAGATCGATGCAGAACACAATGGTATGTACTTAGAAATACGACTTCATTGTTCTCGAATCCTCCCTCAGTGCTAAGGATAACTTCTCTATTCGGGGGTACCAAATTTTGATCCATCGATATGATTTGCTAGTGTCATAAACTGGTCTTTGAACTCCTTCCTCCTACCTTACCACTATCAAACTGACAGATGACTCGAACATGATGAGATACAAGTAAAGCTTTTCTTCAACAATAAGCCTTAATAAGAGAGAGAGAGTGAGCTCAGGTAACGCTTCAATTCTAGGGAAGTGTTCTCACACTCTTTGTTCCACTCAAAGGATTTCTCAAAAGTTTAAATAAGGGAAGGAACTGATTCATGGATCTAGAGATGAACCTGCTGAGTATTGTCACTCACCCTGTTAGCTTTTGTAGATATTTCTTCATCATGGGAGATTGCATGTTAATCAGAGCTTAGATCTTATCGAGATTGGCTTTGATACCTCATTGATCGATGATAAAACCCAGGAACATACCTTCTTTCACCTCAAAAACATATTTTGTTGGATTCAGCTTCATTTGGTACTTATCCAATCCATCAAAAGTCTATTTAAGGTCCCTGATGTGGTCGACGGCCATTCTGCTCTTTGTGAGCATATCATATACATATACTTCCATGTTTTTCATAATCTGGTCCTTAAAGACTTTGTTCACCAACCGTTGGTAAGTGTTTTCTACATTTTTTAGATAATAAAGAATAATAATATAATAGTAAGTACCTCTGGTGGTTATAAAGGATGTCTTCTCTCTGTTAGAGGGCTTTATCCTGATCTAGATGCAGCCAGAGTAGGTGCCCATGAAGCTGAGAAGCTCATGGCCTGAGGTCGTGTCCATTAGCTGGTCAATCAAGGGCAATGGATAATGATCCTCGGGGCACGCCTTGTTCAGGTCTGTAAAATCAATGAACATCCTTTATTTATCGTTCTTCTTGCGCACCATGACTATGTTTGTAAACCACTCTGGACATTTAAAATCATCGATTAAGTTATCCTTCTAGAGCTTAAGAACCTCCTCCTAGATGGAAAGGTTCTTCTCTTCATCAAAAAAACTTTGCCTCTACTTCATTGGCTTGGCTCCTTCCATCACTCTCAACTCGTGGAAAATAAAATTGGGATCAATACTGAGCATGTCTTTATGGAATCGTGCAATCACATTCTTGCGTAGCATGTCTTTATGGAACCATGCAATCACATTTTTGAATTATCATAAGAAGTTTATAAGCTCATACCTTAGACATAGATCTTGTGACGACCCGATCTGGACTGTTTGCTATGGGTGATCGATGTCAAGTGGAACTGTCTCGATTTCTTTAATACCCTACCCTTTGATTAGTTTGGCTTCATCTCGTGGTTCAATGGTTTCAATCATGTAGGTGGTCATTATCTTCTTATGCCCTTCCTGGTCTGTCAAAGTGTAGTAACACTCACGTGTGTCTACTTGGTTGCCTTTGACTTCGTAGTGAGTTAGAAATTTCAAGCACTGGTGCACCGTAAAAGGGACGACCTCAAATTTTTTTAGTCTAACCCTACCTAATATCACGTTGTATGTGGACAGTACATTTTTTCCAGTATGAAGAAACAAACACTCTTGGTTCAATAAGTTGGCTATGTGCCTACTATAATCTCGAGCTCAATCGTTCCTAATGGGTACACTTTTTCTCCTAAAAATCCGATCAGGGTTAGGTGGTATGGAGTTAACTTACTATCGCGGAGCTTCAATCTTTTGAAACAATTGTATAACATAATGTCTAGAGAGCTTCCATTATCTACTAGTACTATGGAAACCCTACCTTCATGGATCATAATGGTGACGAACAGAGGGTCATTGTGAGGATATATCACTCTGAATAATTTATCTTTAGAGAAATTAATGATAAGCTTATCCTTATTTACATTTCGAGGATGTGTGTCCACTTTTGGTGCTAGGTTAATCTTTCTTAAATAAGCACAAACTTTGGGTCTTCTCCCCTACTTGCATCTCTTCCATGGATGAAGTGACATCCAAAGGATATCATTCCTATATCGTGTATAAGGTCCTTGGGATACTTTGGTAGGTTTGAATCGTCTTTTGAGTCATCATCCCCTTCCCTCCACTTATTGTCTGTTATGGGAAATGGTGATTCCGATAATCTCCTAGTCTTATGCTCATCAGGATCTGATCGGCCATCCTTATCCACGTACTTAGACAACTTGCCTTTCCTAATTAGACCCTCGATTTCATTCTTTAAGGTGATGCAACTATCAATATTATGACCGTGGTCTTTAAAAAACTCACAGTACTTACTTATGTCTCACCTATTCACTAGTGATTTCAACTTTCCTAGCCACTTGAGGTCCTTAATTCCCCATATTTCCTTTAGAATGAGATGGATGTCGACCATGAGTGGAGTATATTCTTCATACTTCTTTAGCTTTTCATCCTTCTGATATTTCTGATCCTTTTCATCACTAGATTTGTTATCCGATGATTTTGGGTGGTCAGACTCCTTGGCATCCATTACTTCTTCGGTGTTCATATTTTTCCCGCTTTGGCTAGCAACTCTGTCATCATCATGGGTGGTTCATTCGCCAATGCCCCAAATAACTTCATAAAGTGTAGGCAACTAATTAGAGTAGTATATAGTAGCTTGCTCATTGTAATCCACCACACCTATATTATTAGTGTTAAAGAGAGTGATATAGTGATGGGTGCTTTCATATGTCTTCTTATGAACACTAAGTAGGTGGGCCACTCTCTTTCTTAGTTTCGCACTGAAACAGAAGTTGTTGACAAGAAGGTCAACCAATTATTGTAAATTGGCTATTTGTCCTCTTGGCAGGCTATTGTATCAGATTTGAGCGAAACCTGTGATTGTCTTTGTTATATGTAAAAATTATCTCCCCACATGGATCAATGAAATGCATAGACCTATCATCCTAGGTGGCCTCATACCTTTCTTGATCGTCATCGGGGGAACCTAGTCGACTAGAAGACCGACTAACTCCAGAATTCAGACCATCAAGAATATCAAAAGTTACTCTACTGGAATGGTGACTAACACTGAATTCCAAGAGTCTCATTTATTATACACATATGTAAATGCCTAAAAATATAAAGGCATTCCATCTAGGGTTTTATACCATTATAAATACATAATACTCCCTCAGCTCAAGGGACAACTCAATCATTCTTAAACATACCATATTGAGCTATTCTAATCAAATTCAATAAAAACTAACAGTGGACATAGGCTTTCTTCACTGTCGAACCACTTTAAGAATCTCTTCTATTATGTGTTTGATTTGATTAACCTATTATATTTTATCTATGATTATAAATTTGGATTAAGTGCATTTTTAGACATCAATAAATTGGCACCGTCTATAGGAACGACTGCTAGTCATCATTCTCTACCTTATATATTTCATTTTTTGGTTTAAAGAATGACTACTATTTCAGAAAAAGCCTGATAGCTGCAGGAAATAATTAGGAAATATCCATTCCCTCTGGTGAGACAGACTTCCAAGGGATCCTATTCAATTTGGTGAAAGGATAGGAGGCTATGCAAGAGTTAGTCAGATAATTGGCTCACACAATGCAAGACAAGTCCGCCAATTCCAGAAGAGATATGCCACCTCGAGCAGAAATAAATTAAAGGAGTTATCATTCCCATTCTTCTCATGACAGATCATACCGTCCTGGCGCAACTTCTTCATTTCGATCAACGGATTACTATGATGGTAGATCTTTTTCCAAAGAAAGGCCAAGTGTATTGGAGAGCCTAAGTAAGGAGTCTGATTTTAAGCATCTAGGTACCCGAGTAACTAGAGTACATCATAGAAAGTAAGAGCGTCATCATGAACATAAAGAAGGATCTGTGAGATCAAGAGCAAATATAAGGGGTTCTACGCGTGCCGAGCAGACCTTTCAAGAGGAGAGTTCATCACATAGACACAGTAAAGACATTAAATATGCTTCGGTTAAATCCAAAACAGAGGAACATTCTTGGAAGGAATCTATGCAGCGACTAGAAAATCGTCTCGGGGAAATGGCCAAAATAAAAAAAACTCGTTACAAAGGAGTTTTGTTAAAGGCTCACCTTTCGTCCAGACTATTGTGGACTACCCCAGACCTTCCAAGTTCAAGCCACCACTGGTCACTCCTAAATATGATGGTAAAACTGATCCAGTTCTATATATTGAGAAGTACCAAGGTGATGCTAACATTTATTTTGTCCCCAGTGAGATAAGGTGCAAGGCTTTCTCCAGTTCCATCATAGGTCCAGCCCAGATATGGTATAATAATTTGCCTAGAGCTAAAAATTTTAGTTTTTACCAATTGGATGAATTATTCATTTATAACCTTTTACTTTGGGGATAATCTGATCAAGAGTGTCACTCATATCTTGACTGTGCACTAAAAGTTGGGAGAAAGTACCCGGGATCATATTACTCGAATTAATAATGAAAATACAGAGATGGTGGATTATGAAGTAAAAACTCCATTGTAGCATTAACGAGTGGATTACTGGCAAAAGATCTTTACTATGCCTTGGCAAAAAAAACACTTAACACTATGACATAATTCACAGCAACAAAAGAAGCACCAGATAAAAAGGCTAAGGGATAGAAGAACAATTCATTTAAGAAAGATAAAAAAGATAATAAGTCCAATGGGATTAAGAGTTCGAAGAGTATACTCCGCTCACTACGGGTGTTCACCACATCCTGGAAGAAATCAGGGGTAACAAGGATTTGAACTGGCCTGGGAAATTAAGGATTCCCCCAACAAAAGAGATACGTCCAAGTACTATGATTTTCATCACGATCACGGACACACCACTAATAGTTGCATAGCCCTGAAAAATGAAGTTGAAACTCATATTTGGAGGGGAAAGCTGACAAAATTTATTGATCAAAATAGTAGTCGAGATTGGCTCAAGACTAACACCTTCTATCAAATGCGAAATAATTGCATTCCTTAGATATAGGAAGAATTTGTTTGCCTAGAGTCACAAGGATATGCCAGGGATTGATCCCAACTTCATCAGCCACAAACTCAATGTCTATAAAGAGGCCATGCCGATTAAGCAGAAGCACAAATTTTTCAGCCCAGAGAAGAATACGGGGATACAAGAAGAGGTGGATAAACTGCAGAAAGCAAAGTTCATTGAGGATATTAAATATTCGTCTTCGTTAGCCAATATGGTAATGGTAAAAAAGAAAAATAAATAGCTAATGTGTGTGGATTTTACTGACCATTACAAGGCATGTCCAAAAGATCACTTTCCTTCACCAAGGATTGATTAATTGGTAGATACCACAGAAGGTCATGAATTGCTCAGCTTCATGGAAGCTTATTCTGGGTATAATAAGATCAAGATGAAGTTGGAGGAAAAGGAAGGCAAATCCCTCATTACCAACCGAGGAGCTTACTGCTACAATTTAATTCCCTCTAGCTCAAGAATGCTGGCGCAGCGTATCAGAGGTTGGTAAACAAAGTCTTTGAAAATAAAATTGGCAAGTATATGGAGGTGTATATAGATGATATGCTCAAAAAATTAAGTTCACCACCGACCACATTGTTGATCAGGCCCAAACTTTTGACCAACTAGAAAAACATCAAATGAATCTCAATCTGACCAAGCGCATATTTGGAGTCCAGGAAGGTATGTTCTTAGGGTACATTGTGAATCAAAGGGGAATCGAACCCAATCCTGATAGAATAAAGGCTTTTACTGGAAAAGCAATCCCCGACCAGTAAGAAATGTGTGAAAAAAATTAACAAGAAGCGTACCAACCCTAAATCATTTCTTATCTCAGGCCACAGACAAATGCCTTCCATTCTTCAAGATGCTTAGAAAGACATATGAATCGAATGAATAATGTGAAAAAGATTTTTGGACTTGAATAAGTATTTTGGGTCTCCCCTATTACTCTCCCGACTAGTTTTGGGCGAGAAGTTGTACTTATATTTGGTTGTTTCAAAGTCTACTGTAAGTTCAACCTTGGTTTGGCTAGAGGATGGCATTCAAAATCCAGTGTATTGCACCTATAAGGAGTTTTGAGGAGCTGAAATCATATATCCACGCTTGGATAAATTGTCATTGTCCCTTATAGAAGACTCAAAAAGGATGAGACCCTATTTTCAGGCTTATACCATTGTAGTATACACTGAATTACTCTTGTGCAAGCTTTGCATAAGCCTGAAAATTCTGGGAGATTAATGTCTTGGGAAGTTGAGCTGGGAAAGTATGAAATTGTGTACGAACCAAGAGCTTCATTAAAGGGTCAAGGAGTTACAAATTTTATAGAAGAATTTACCTATGCTGAGGTACCTGACACACTAAGTTTGCCTGCTGAGCAGACTTCTTAAAAAATGAGCTCAACTCTAAACCCAACTGAGATGGTTGTCGACCAAATAGAATCATCAGTTGTTCAAGAAAGAGCATTGTGACTAGATAAGAAAATCTAGAAGGTTTTTAAGTACGGAGTATTGATGGATGAAGACTTCAGCAGTGATGTTCCAATTTGAAAATTATTGGTGGATAGATCTTCGTGTGCAACTAGAATTAGTATTGGACTCGTCTTTAATACTCCAGTTGATTTGAATGTATAATATGTATTGAGATTTTAATTTTAGGTTTCCAATAATGAAATCGAATACGAAGCATTGATTATTGGTTTGCAGTTAGCCTCATCATTGGGTGCCGAGAAGGTGATAGACCATAGTGATTCTCAACTTTTTGTCCATCGGTTACTGGAAATATATAGCGTTAAAGGGAAAACGATAGTGAGATATTTGAATAAGGTAAAGGAAGTTATTTCCTCATTTTCTACAATTAAGATAGTTCGTATTCTAAGAGTGGACAACGCTCGAGAAGATGACCTTACTCGGCTAGCCTCAACAACCCCAATAGAGCTCAGAAGAACCATCCTAGTACAAATTCTCACTAGCAGGAGCATTGGTGAGGAGGTGGTTAGCATTCTTTCTATAGATTTGGGGCCTTCCTGGATGGATTCGATCAGGATTACATTGAAAAGGGATTGTTACCACTTGACCAAAAAAATTAAAGAAATTGAGATATAAAGCAGCACACTATGTCCTGGATAAAGGTACATTGTACAAAAGGGGATATACAGTCTCATTACTTCTTTGTGTCCACCCAACTGAGGAAAATGATTTGATTAAAGAGGTATATAAAGGCTCATATGGAGCTCACACGATTGGGATATCTCTAAGACAACGGATAGCAATGTAAGGCTATTACTAGCTGATAATGAAGGCACATTGTGTTGCCTTCACTAAGAAGTGTGATAAATGCCAAAAATTCACCACCATCCATAGAAGACCAATAGAAGCTCCAACTACCATCATTTTTCCATAGCCTTTTTCCATTTGGGTAATTGATCCGGTAGGACCATTGCCGACCACAAAGGGAATTATCAAAAACCTAGTTGTAGCAATCGATTATTTCACTAAGTGTGTAGAGGCTGACCCTCTGATTGATATGCCCTATCATAGGGTTTTCCAGTTTATATGGATGCAGATCATTTATCGGTATGGCATGACTTATGCCTTTATCACCAACCACAACACTCAATTTGATAATGAGGAGTTTTAAGAGTACTATAACAGGTCCGGCATCTAGAAACTTCATTCAGCTCTTGGACACCAACAGTGCAATGGCTAGACAGAAATCACCAACAAAACCTTTCTAGATGGATTGAAAAAAAGGTTAGGCAATGCTAAAGGAAACTAGATTAATGAACTTCATGGCGTTCTTTGGGAATATAAAACCACTCCCAGAACAGCAGCATGGGAAACCCCGTACATGCTTGCCTGTGGCACTGAGTTAGTGGTGCCAGTTGAAATTGGTATGCCGAATCACAGAGTGTTGAATTTTAATTCACCCAAAAGTTATCTCATTAGGCGACTAGATATGGACATGATAAAAGAAGTCAGAGAAGATGTTGTTATTCGGATGGCTTCTTACCAACAAATCCTTGCTAGGTTCTATAATAGGTGTGTTAAGCCGACCAACTTGATGCTTGAAGACCTTGTATTAAAGATAGGGATTCAAAAATATAATAAGTTGGAACCCAACTAGTTTAGTCCTTAGCGTATCTCAACAGAAATCCAATCAGGAACGTATCGCCTGAAGACATTGGAAGGTGAAGAATTTAAGAACACATGGAATGTTGATCATCTTCACAAATATTATTAGTAATTTTATTTGTGATGTAAACAGTTATTCAAGTTAATGAAATCTCATGTTTCTACTCACTATACTTCATTTTTATGTTTTGCTTCAAAATTATAGTGTGGGTAACACCACTACCTCTTAAATTAAACACTAATTTTAAATTCAAACTTTTCCAACTACAAAAAATTTCAAACTTTGCGAGCTTCAGAAAAGTTCCTCTTATCAAATCATCAAACTTTTCCTACTTCAGAAAAGTTTTTAATCTCAATATTTTCCAACTACAAAAAATCTCAAACTTTTCCAACTTTAGAAAAGCTCCTCTCGTCAAACCGTCAAACTTTTCCAACTTCAGAAAAGTTCCTTAGTCTCATCAAACTTTTCCAACTTCAGAAAAATTCCTCACCAAACTTTTGAAGTTCAGAAAATTTACTCGTTATACTTTTCCAATTTCAGAAAAGTTCCTAATCAAACTTTTCTAACTTCAAAAAAGTTCATCATTAATAACTTCGTGTATGATTTCGTCCTCGATAAATCACGAACTAGAAGTTGGTAAAATCTCATGTAAGACTCAAAGTCAAACAAAAGAGGTTTTACCCAACTAAGTTAAAATACAAGGATAATTAGACATTCCTAATATACTTGGTCACCACTGATAACTAATGCTACAACTTAGTTCAGCAAAATTATTCAAAAATTTATCTAAGAACAGCATTAGTAGAATCTAAGGCATTACAATCAGATTCAATTATGAATCAAACATCTAACATTTAAGCGAATATTTAATCAATAGGTCGATTAACTAGTCAATATACAAATTATCTAGTCAGCAACAAGATTAATGGAAACTATAAGCTAAAATATAAAGGAAAAAAATGCCTCAAAGAAACTCATTTCATTTCAATAAACTTAAATAAAAAAATAAAGATCAATAAGATAGTAGATACAAATTATTACATTGGAAGATCATCCAAAGTGCTCGGATGATTAATAGAACCAAAAGGCTTCCTATAGTGCCCCTACTACCATTTATATGATCAAGGAGATGCTAAGGACGAATATATTCCACTTCTCCTTCAAGGCCAAAGTCCCCAATATATTTACAAATCAGACTTTGAGGAATGGGATCAGAAGGGATACAACTAAAGTCAATGGAGAAAGGAGGATGGGATAGTATAAAATAGGTGGGTCATGCCTGTACCATAATTTATCACCTTGGGGCATCGTCAACAGAGCGAGCAGGTTCATCTAACCCCATTTACAGTCCTCATTCCTAGCTGCTCTATGTGCTTATACAAATAAGTCAGAGAATCATCATACCCGTCCATCCAAACAGTTCTGGGTTTCTTATGGAAATGGAAGGTAAGTTGGTCCACATTATCTCAAAGCTTTCTTATGGCATTATCTTTTTCCTTAAGTTGAGTAACATGGTCAACCATAGTCTTCTTAGTTCTCTTCCCATTGACGGTTGTCCGACAACTATACTTTGCTTGGGGGCTTGGTCAAGTTTGGTCTTTTTCTTCTACAAATCTTCTAGCTCCTCCAACATCCTGGCATTCTCAGTCTCCAAAAATGAAACTCCTTTATCTGGACCAATGGTGGTTGATTTCTTCAGAGTATCAAGTTCACTCCTCAATGAATTATTTTCCCTTTCCAACATGCCAGCAATTGATCGGGCATTCTCCAGTTCTTAGTTTAAGGCTAATTATTTCTTGTTCAAAGAAAAATTATTATCTTTTAACTTCTTATCAAAGTACCAAACTTCACTTAATGCTTTATATTTAGCCTCATAGTTAGAATGAAGCAGTGCTTTGGAAATTTTGAGATCCTCCTGCATTTGCTCAATCATCTCATAATAACCAGCATTTTGGCTATAGCTCTGTCCAAGAGAAAATGGAGATGAATGTAAGACTTCTTCACTTAATTAAAAACTTTTGGGTTGAGCAACCCTGATAAATCTTCCTCGGACAAAGGAACGTGGCTAGTCTCAAAGAGATTTTTATACCACCTCAGTAGGTCGAATTCAACAGAGATAATAGCCTTTTTTCTGGCATAAAACTGGAAATTTATAAGTATGGCTATATGGAGTAGAATAAGTGTTGGTCGGGTAGAAAAGAAAGTGATAGAGCTTTTATACTCTAACATCAAGGAAGAAGCTTGGGGATCATCTTCTCAAACTCTTTGATTAAATCCCCATAGAAACTCTAACTCTTCAAAATTGATCTCACCTTCTTTGGGACACCTCTTCTTGCTCTCCTCTGCATCAAAACGAAAAAACAAATTGAGTCAATAGAACTCGAACACATAACAAAAAAAGAGAAAATATGTAAGGAAAAAATTTCCAATTGAATCCGTTGTATGTTTATTTGACCTATTTTTGAAACAAAACACGTTTGAGTCATAGGTTGTATTTTTATTGTCACTGTCCCATAAAGACTATGACATGTTGAAATTTATTGAAGACATTGCGACAAAGCTTTAAATATTTATCATACAAGTTTTATGGTGCATATTTCGCCTTCAAATCAAATTGCATTCCGAGATCACTCAGGTATGAATGCGTAAATTTTAATGGGACTCATAATTTATTTTAAAATTGTTTAGGGATGTTATTTTATTAAAGAAATGTTTTAAAATGTCTTTAAAGAGTAATAAAAGGATTACACTTCATTTTATTCTGCGATACGGATGGATTAGATTTGTATAAAACTCTAACTCTTATGTTTCTGGTTCAAATGACATTAGCAATCGTTCGAGCGAGATCACTATGTCGATCGAACGACATAGCCATCTCGTTCGAGCGACATCTAAAGTCATTCAAGTGAGTCGTTGCCTCAAGAAATATATTTAAGGTGTGTTTTCCTCAAAATTTTGTAAGGGTGAAGTCTAGAAAAATAATATACAACTAGTACGTGTTGTGTACATGTTGTCTAAGGTTTTTTAAGTACAAAAACGTCCTTAGAGTTTCAAAAATCCAAGCTTTCATTATCATATAAAATAGTGATATTTTTTTTGCACCTTGTTGGAATTTGTTCTACACTTTGAATAACATCATTGGGTTTTGCGGAAACGAAGTGATGGAGTTCCTGTTCTGATTCTGTAAACTTTCTAAGCTACATCAGTGGACACCGAGGCATTTGTGGAGGCGACTGCTATGGACAGTTATCGGGGAAGGATTCGCGTGGCCACTGTGGATGAGTGGTTGAAGATCATAAGAGCGTCAAGTCTCGTGGGGGATCAAATCATTGAGTAAGACTTTTGTTTGTTCCTTTTATTTCCACATCATAGTGATTGTCTGGCTTGGGTCGTCCGAGGTTTTTTCCTTTTGTGATTTCCTCGTAAGTCTGGCGTTGTGACCATTTTTTTTCCTTACTTTACTTGCTTTAATCACAAGATATATGTTTAGGATTAATCAAGATAAAATTTGGTTAAGTTAAAATTGGTTCAAATTTGGTGCTGTTTAAAAACTGGAAAAAGGCTTTTGATAAAAAGAAAGTTGGTTTTTGTCATCCTTAAAAAAAATTCCGCATAAAAAAAGGGGCCTACAAATTGGTATCAAAGCAGGTTGCATTAAGTTTTTGTATAGATCCTTATTTTTCGCTCTTTGGGTGATTACTTGTTTATCTCTCTTAGTTTGTTTATTTTTTCTTAATGGAGTCTCTTAGTTTTGACGAATCACATCTTTTGAATTTGAAGTTTGCAAAACGTATTGAAAGTTTGGAAGAAGAAAATTCTCTTTTTAAAAATGTGATTGAATATTTGCAAACGTTTCAAACTCAAAGAGATATTATTCATGAGAAGTTTGGAGCTTTACATGGAAACTATAAATCATTAAAAGTTTCCAAAAATGAGAGTGATGATAAAGTCCTTATTTTGGAGAAAGAGTTAAAGGACTTGAAAAATTCTAGGGTTTGTATCGTTGATATAAATATTTTGAGAACGAATTTTATGGAACGTGAGAGGACTCTTAGGGATAAGTTTGCTGACATTGAGGGGGAGCGAGATAAACTTCTAGGGGTAATTGAAAATCTAAATAATGAGTCCCGAAAGTTTGAGGAGTCTAATCATTTGCTTGAGTCAAAAGTTTTGAAGCTAAAAATTGATTTAAATGACTTGAGTAGTGACGGTAGTGGCTTATCTTGCTTTAGTGGTTCGAATGTCAAAGCTAAAACCATAGTCTGTTTTAGAGCGTCAACCACATCCAAGGGTGTTAGAAAAGGTCAACCTAAAGGTCCCATTCCTCGCCGTGTTTTCACATGTTCGTATTGTGGTAGGAAATGTCACCTTAGGCATTTTTGCAATGATCTTTGACAAGACCCTAGGAAGTTTAAACCTAGTGTCTCATCAATTCTCGAAACCCATTTTATTAGGTATACACCGGTTTGGGTTAGGAAATCCATTTCGGAGATGCTAAATGCTTCATTAGTTGATTCTCACATGCATGCACATGATTCTTCACTTGTTATTTCTTATGGTTGATTACATGTCCATGGTTTTCATATGCTAGTCTTTACATCGTGATTTATATCTTGCTAGTATTATGACATGTGTATCTTTTGTATTACAAATTTTTCATTTATTTGAGTATTATTTGAAAAAATACAAAAAGATTTTGTTTTTGAGAAAATTGAAAAAGATTTTGCTTTTATTTGAGTCAAAATATGTTGAAAAGCCAAAAAGATTTTTGATTTGTTTTTGTTTTTGAGTTTCCATGTTTGATGTGACATATTGGTGTGCTTGGACCCTCATCCTTTCATTATCCATGTGGCTAGGACATTTGGTCATAATTATTGATGCTTATAATGATCATAACCATTGTATTATGGGGTTATTTCGAAGTTGATATGCATTTTAATTTGACTTTGTATATATGCCATCTTTGCACACATGTACGAGTTAATATCAATGTTTGACATCTCATGTATATTTGAGTTTGGTGAGCCGTCCATATCTCAATCTTGCCAGTTATGCATAAGTAGACTTAAGAGGAGGTGTGCATGTAAGAATCGTTTACCTTGAGGATCAAATTGAAAAAATAATGAGTGTTCGTGGGAAAGGGTTGCGAGAGTACAAAATTTACTCTTCATAATAGCCACTGTTTAAAAGAGCCCAAAAAAGAAAAGTCAAGGAAATAAAAAGAATCCAACACCAAAAATAAGTCCAATAAGATTTTCTCTGAGTTAAGAATGATAGAAACCTAAAAAGAACTTAAAAATTGAATATATATATATATGTGTGTGTGTGTGTGTGTGTGTGTGTGTGTGTGTGAGGGAGTTTGGTTGGAGAAAATTTAAACGAGTTTGCATCAAGAATCCTAATGTTCAAAAATTGTGTTATGACTCTATTGTTTGTATAGTCGTCAAAATTCTGGATTTGTGTTCACGTTTGATTGTTTAGTTCATTTAGCTCACGCTTTAAATGTCACATATGGCAAAAATAAAGTTTGATGATTTATAGCTATCAATTAGATCTTTTTTATAATTTCGTTGTGTTAAAATTGTGATTCATTTGTTATAGTTCACGCGCATACATTCCTTATTCATGTTTAAGCACATTGGTACTATCTTAGCACGTAACTCACATTTTATTTGTTTTGTTTTCTGTTTTGATACTGTTTTATGGTTTCAGCTCTTTCTAGTTAACTTTTTCAGGAATTTTTTTCACTGGACGACAATACATGTTTTTCAGCACTGGAACTGAGTTTTTGGTTTTTCTCGTTCAAGCGACTTGTCAATATCATACGAAGTATTCAACCGGAAAGCCTATGTCGTTTGAACGACAAGGTTGTCTCATTCGAGCGACCTTCTAGGATTTTTGTTTCCTTCTATTTCCGTACCCTAGTTCATATTGACATATTTTGGTACTGCTGGGTTATTTCTGGAGAGTTTGTTGTATGAAGATTCTCATTGATTACCTCTATTACTGTGTTGTGTTCACACTTGATTAGGTTTTCATGTCATGTGATTATTGTTTACTAGCTATGGATTTGGTATGCTTGAGTATTATTAACTGGTAGTTTCATGTTTATCTATCTATTCTTCATTGATTACCTCAAGCTAAATTTGTTTATCTTTTCACCAAGTTGTCTATTCGAGACAAAAAGGGGGAGATATGTATGTGATGTAGGGGGAGATTTTTTTTGTTGAGCACATAGATTTTGTTGCATTAAAAAATTGATATCATATCCATGCTTATATGTCGGTATTAATTAGTTTGCACAAATTGGTATCCTGATTTAGATGTTGTTTACAAATTGGTATCCATATTTTTTCTCACAAATTTTATACCATTTGTTCCTCCATACTTCCCTAGGTATTTATTTGTTTCATGTATGTAGGTATGCTTAAAGAGATTTGAGATTTCAAGACTATATCACATTTTGACAATTCATGCTTGTCAGACCATCATTTACTAGTCTTGTCCTGTAATTTTTTATTTTTGGGTTTATGGGATGGGATTTAGGCGTCATACGGCTTGACGGGCCGGTTTAAGCATTTCACTGTTGTTTTTTTCCTGGAATAGTCAAAGGGGGAGATTTGTCAGGAAATTTTTTCCAATTGAGTTCTTTCTATGTTTATTTGACTTATTCCTGGAACAAAACACGTTTGAGTCATAGGTCGTATTTTTATTATCACGATCCCACATGGACTATGACGTATTGAAGTTTATTGAAGACGTATATTTCTTATTCAAATCAAATTGCATTCAGAGATCACTCAGGTGTGAACGCATAAATTTGAATAGGACTCGGAATTTATTTTAAAATTGTTTAAGGATGTTATTTTATTAAAGAAATGTTTTAAAATGTTTTTAAAGAGTTTTAAAAGGATTACACTTCGTTTTATTCTGAGATAAGGATGGATTAGAGTTGTATAAAATGCTAACTCATCTATTTCTGGTTCAAACAACATTAGCAGTCGTACGAGCGAGATCATTATATCAATTGAACGACAAAGCCATCTCATTCTAGTGATAGCTAAAGTCATTCAAGTGAGTCATCGCCTCAAGAAATCTATTTAAGGTGTGTTTTCCTCATAATTTTGTAAGGGTAAAGTCTAGAAAAATAGTATACAACCAGTACGTATTTTGTACATGTTGTCTAAGGTTTTCTAAGTAGAAAAACATCCTTAGAGTTTCAAAGATCCGAGCTTTCATTATCATATTCAATAGTGATCTTTGTTTTGCACCTTGTTGGAATTTGTTCTACACTCTGAAGAACATCATTAGTTTTATGAAGAAGAAGCAAAGGAGTTCGTGTTCTGATTTCGTAGACTTTCCAAGCTACATCGGTGGACACCAAGGCTTTCGTGGAGGCGACTGCTATGGAAAATTATCACGAAAGGATTCACATGGCCACCGTAGAGGAGTGGTTGAAGATCATAAGAACGTCAAGTCTCGTGGGGGATCAAGTCATTGAGTAAGACTTGTTTTTGTTCCTTTTAGTTCCATATCATAGTGATTGTCTGGCTTGGGTCGTCCGAGGTTTTTTCCCTTTGTGGTTTCCTCAAACGTCCGGTGTTGTGAGCATTCTTTTCCTTACTTTACTTGCTTTAATCACTAGATATATATTTAGGATTAATCAAGGTAAATTTTGGTTAAGTTAAAATTGGTTCACACTTGGTGCGGGTTAAAAATTGGAAAAAGGCTTTTAATAAAACGAAAGTACTGAATGGCGACCAGTACTGAATTCCAAGAGTCTCATTTATTGTACACAAATGTAAATTCTTGGAAATATAAAGGCATTCCATCTAGGGTTTTACACCACTATAGATACAGAATACTCCCTCAGCTCAATGGACAATTAAATCATTCTTAAACATACCATACTGAGCTATTGTAATCATAATCAATAAAACTAACAGTCTACGTAGGCATTCTTCATAGCCAAACCACTTTAAAAATCTCTTTTATTATGTGTTTAATTTTATTGACCTACTATATTTTATCTGTGAATATAAATATGAATAAAGTCCCACTTTAGACATCAACAATCATGGAGAAGGCTCTACATCACATCTCATCGGGTATGGAGTAAATATCTGCAGCGTCTTGATATTTCTCAACATGCAGAACAAGATCTGTCTTTCCATCGTACTTTAGCATGATATTTGGAATATTGAATTTGTATAGAGTAGGGTACGTTACAATAGAAGAGACGAATGGTGACACTTTCATAAAGTCTATCTGCATGGGATTCTTAGTGATACGTCACGAATATTGCATTTTCCACCCGTTAACTTATGCATTTTTAGCCCCCTCGGGTACCGTAATTGCTACAATTATGCTTGTTAATCAGAAAACCTCCGCTTTATGTGCTAACATGTTATTTGAGGTATTATTGAGTGTTTGTAGGTATTACGGTGCATAGTGAAGTTTCACCGCGTTCTAGTAAAGTTTTGTTGGAGTTCACACGTTCAGGGTCATTTTCGTAATTTCACACTTTGGGATTTTTGCTCGAAGTATTCACGAAAGTTGTAGCTCTCGGGTCAAGCTTCGCGTGACCACGAACGGTGCTCGAATCGGTTTTATGAACGAAGAAAATAATGATTTTTAACCGGGGAAGAATTATAAGTTATTTAATTTAATATTTTATTAATATTTTAACAATTTGAATAATTCCCACCTTATCCCTTTATCTTTTGCAGCAAGTTTCTGCAAATGAAAATTTTTGGCTTTAGCACGGGTTTGGCTCGGGTTTTGGTTTCGTCCAACATTGGAGCCTGGGTTTTGTTACGCGCATATTGAAATGGGTCCCGGGTTGTCCAATTTTGGAAATGGGTCTCGAGTTCTTGGTTTTGTCCATTAATGGAACTTGGAAGTGGGTCTCCTCCATAGCTTCCCTCGGCTTGAATAAGATGGGTATCGAATGCAACAAACATGCAATCATGGCAGCACTGGTCTAGATTTTTGTTGGTGGAGCAAGGTCTCAGTTTGGGGCTAAAGCGTGGAGGTCTCAGTTTTTCCACCATCGGTGGTCTCGGTTTGAACTCTATTGGAGCCTCGATTTTTTGAAGAATTGCATAGCAGAAGGGGAGGTTCGCTTGTTAACAGTAACAAAGTATAACCATTTCAAATCGATTCGGTGCTCTATTTTTTGTCGTGCTTTACAGCTACTATTTCCTTCTTTTTTCTTTTTATAATTTATCCCCTTAATTTTATTTCTTTTTCCCACTTATTATAAAAGCAAGACATGGTGTATTTTTGTGGGAGATTAGTTTTTACCTCTTTTTTACTTCTCTCTTAGTTTTAGGAGATACGGTTTGTGAACATTGGGGTTTATTTGTTGAATCTCACCCCTCTCCTCCACCATTAATGTAATTTTTATTTTATTCTTCCTTGTTTGTTTGCTTTGTTCCTTTAAATTTCCATGCTTAGTTATTTATTTCAAGCCTAGTTAAATTTTTTTTGTTAATTTATTTCTTGTTTTAATTATTAATTAGTTGTTTAATTAGTTTAATCATGTTATGTGAGTAGTTAAATAGGGTTTGGATCGTGTGTCCGCCAATAATGGGCGTCGAGCTATGACAATTAAGTTTTGTGTAAAATCACATTTAATTGAAACCACGTGTGTTAAAATGGAATTATTATGTGCTTAACTTTCTTTGTCACGCCACATTAGTGTTTACAGCGATAATTCAATTTTAAGACGCGTGTGACCATTTTGAATTGAATGTTTTATCTCGTAACTTTAAGTTAAATTTCTTCTTGCATGATGTTTATGATTAACTAAAAATGCTCGGTTAAATATTTTCGAATTGAAATTCTAATTATTAGTTGTTTATCCCATGGAGGGTACACAATCCCGACTCTCGTTTTAATTAATTGTAGTATAGTGTTAACTTATTTTCTTTTTCTTATCGCACCATAATAATCAATCACCTTTTACATTTTTATTCTTGAAATAATAAATCGATTACGAGCTATACCAACATTCCTTGTGGATTCTCGATACCCGACTTACCGCTATACTTGTATCGTAAGTTCAGTCGTAATTTAAGTCTTTCTATTAATACAGTGAAACGAATTCAACGATTAGCGTTTTGAAGCGATGCTACTTTTCACGCTTAATCAAAACGGCATCGTTACTGGGGAGTGTGTTTTAGATTGTAATTATTTTATTATTTCGTAGTATTTTTTCTTTTGTATTTGTATTTTTTTTTAACCTATTTTATAGGATAGCATACTTGAGCGCTAAGAAACTTTGATCTGTGGTTGCTCACTTTCTTGCTCGGATTCTCTATCTACAAACAACGAGATAATCATGTCCTACTATTATTATTATTACGGTCATTCTAATGATTCTTACTTTGGGGATAGTTTTTAAGTTTTCCATTTTCAAGATTTTCTTGAGAATGAAAGACTTCAAAACATTTATCGAAAATAAAATCGTTATTGGGACCTTGAGTTGGATTCATTATTCGAATCTAATGACGATTATTATTCTGATACTTTTGAAGATTAGTTTCGACCAAATGAGGATTCTGAGGTTCTAGAGCTAAGGAAACTTACTTTGGAAGAAACACTTATTCTTTACTCCCAAGGTTTGGAAAGCCTATTTGGTGCTGGATTGAGACTTAAATCACTTTGCGATGAGATGGATTCGTTGGCGCTAAACAACGAGGAGGTGGAAACTTGTGTTTCACCTCAATTTTTCAAAGCATTTCTCATCGAATGTGAATCTTTCTCCCCCGAAATTCAATATCCTTTCGACGATATGTTGATTGAGATTGAATTTATTTCATCACCTTATACGTTTTCTGTTATTGAACTATTAGAATTACCAATTGATTCCTATGAGTCAGTAGAAACTTTTAAACCTTTTTTCGATGAGGACTCTTTGTCGGGCTTATTTTCGATGGACGTTATCCCCTCGTGTGAACCATCTCCCATTCCAATTGAAAAACCTTTGGCATATGAGTCGATTTTTCTTGTACCTCAAGTGTATCTTTCCCCATTATTATCCACCAAATCATCCATCGTCCGTCCAAAATTTCAAATTGGCGATGGTTCACTTTTTTCACCACTCGCATGCCTTCCGTTGTTCAAACGAAATTCTTATCTTTCAGGAGGCATGTTCGCTTTGGAGGGTCCATAATTGATCTTTCAAAGTCAAATCCCTCTTTGGGTGGATCCTCAACTATTTAGGCTTCTAGTGTATAGTTAGTGTGAAGTCTAAATAGTAGGTTGTAAATAGTTAATTTTTTTATTCTTTTTTTCTTTAGTTTTTCTTTCCTTTTAATTTAGTCTAGTGTAATTAGTTAAAATTTTTGTTATTTCTTTTCGTTATGCTCGGTACTAACTTGTTTTGTAGATTCTTTGGACTCGTACTTATCATTGATCGCTCCATTTTGGGTAATACCATTCGTTTCCTATCTTTGTGTTGTGTTCTTAATGCGCATTGAGGACAATGCAACATTTAAGTTAGGGGGTGTGGGATATTCTATTCATTTCTTTATTTTGTCCATGGATTTGATCACATGTTAGTTACAAAGTATGATTTCTTTAAAAAAACATTGAAAAAATTTCAAAAAAATATTTTCTTTCTTTTTCCTCTTTTATTGGGCATTTTTCCTTATTTCCGATGATAAATTTAAATAATTTTCCGATCCAATTGACAACCCAACGATGCATGTTCTCAATTTAGAATTTATTAGACTTTAGTCCTCAAATCATTGATATTATGAATAACTTCATGAATTAAACTTTATCCCATGAGCACATGCGCTTTTCTTGTTCTATTGATTTGGTTTAAGATTTTTATAACTCGGTAATCTTTTGTTGCATTGTATATACTTACACCGAGTAAGCTTTGTACCTTTCATCGTTTGTGATTATATACACCGTTCTGTCCTCTTTGAAAACATTGAATTCGTCTGTAATCTCTCTATTCTTTCATTGATCGTTCATTAATTGAGTTTATATCTTGAAATGTGTTACTTGAGCATGATTTTCATATATTGTTTTGACTCGAGAATTGTGTAAACTTTATGAAATGATCATAGTACATCTTTGTTATATTATCCCTATTAGCCTTAAACTCACCTTATATGTTTTCCTACGTCAGCCCCTTTGATCCTTAATATAGCCTTTCGTTTCATAACTCAAAATCCCATAACCTACTCAACATTGGACTTATAAACCATACATATTACTTTCCATACCTTTGTTTGGAATGTTACTTGGGATTGAATGATTTTATGTATTGTGATTGCAATTTAAGCATATGAAAATAGTGAGAAAAGTGAAGAAGAAAGTGTGATGAAAAAGAAAAGATAAAAAGAGAAGTGAAATACAAATGAAAAGAAAAGAAAACATGAGAAAAAGAAGAAAAGAAAAGAAGAGAGAAAGTTTGTATATATGTGTTATGTATAGTTCAATAATCCTTGTTGCTCTCCAATTGTTATATTTAATGCTTGATTATGGAACTTGTTTTTCATTTTCATAATTACCCACTATTTACCATTATCCCAAGTTTTTATCCCCGAACACTTTGAATTCGTACATATTTCTTTCATTTCATAACCCGAGCCTAGCCTACATTACGACCCTATAAAGTCCGATGTGATCCTTAGGTGAATTCAATTTAAGAGTTTGAATAGTTTTGATAATCTGTGAAAATGCATTTTCGCCTCCTTTAATGAGCGGTATCTTTCATTGAAATTACGTTTTTTAATTTCCTATATAGCGTTCTTCATTTGTGACATGTGTGCGTCCTAGTTTCCATTTACAATTACTCTTTATGCCCGCACGTCCAGTGTATTACCTCCCCATTTCAAGTGAATTAGTTTTATGAGTGTAATACCCGTGAGGATTGAATATATTCTTGCTTTAACGCTTATCCGGTTTATATAATTTTTTTCCAAATCATGTTATGCATGTGCTCTCCCCCCTCCCACTTTTAAAGTTTCAATTCTATGAGGTGCATTCAAGCTGTTAATAACAACGGTCTTCAGCTTTAATTCGTTCAATATGCTAATAACATGTTTGAAATCTTTTTTGTTGTTGTTGAGATTGTCGCATATTAGTCTGGGCATATTTTGAGGAAACAATTTGATGTTTGTGGGTTTCATCCCTAAAAACCCTCACAAGACTACACAAGTCCACTAGGATAACCTATGGGTTTAACGGCTTATTGCATATGCTAAATGCAATTATTCGCCCGCGAAAGTGACATTTATCTCCTTTGTATATATCTCATATTTTGTAAGTTTTTTATAGTTCTTCTTTCTTTGAATTTCATTGCTAGGGACTAGCAAAGTCAAAGTTAGGGGGAGTGATACGTCATGAAAATTGCATTTTCCACCCGTTAACTTATGCAATTTTATCCCCCTCGGGTACCGTAGCTCGTTAATTAGAAAAACTCTGTTTTATGTGCTAACATGTTATTTGAGGTATTATTAAGTCTTTGTAGGCGTTACGGTGCTTAGTGTGAAGTTTCGTCGCGCTTTGGTAAAGTTTCGTTGGAGTTCGCACGTTCAGGGGCATTTTTGTAATTTCACACTTAGAGATTTTTCCTTGAAGAATTCGCGAAAGTTGTAGCTCTCGGGTCAAGCTTCGCGTGGCCATAAACGGTTCTCGAATTGGATCTCAAATGAAGAAAACACGGATCTTTAATCGGGGAAGAATTATAAGTTATTTAATTTAATATTTTAACAATTTGAATAATTCCCACCTTGTCCCTATCTCTTTTGCAACAAGTTTATACAAATGGAAATTTTTGGCTTTAGCTCGGGTTTGTCTAGGGTTTTGGTTTTGTCCAACATTAGAGCCTTTCATCCGAAATTGGAGCTTGGGTTTTGTTACGCGCATATCGAAATGGGTCCTGGGTTATCCAATTTTAGAAATGGGTTTCGAGTTCTTGGCTTTGGCCATTAATGAAGCTTGGGGTGGGTCTCCTCCATAGCTGCTCTCGGCTTGAATAAAATGGGTACCGGGTGTAGAAAACACGCAAACATGGCAGCACTGGTCTTGATTTTTATTGATGGAGCAAGGTCTCGGCTTGGGGCTAAAGCGTGGAGGTCTTGGTTTTTCCACCATGGGTGGTCTCGGTTTCAACTGTATTGCAACCTTGATTTTTTTGAGGAATCGCATAGTTGAAGGTGAGGAATTTGAACCTACAGGTGTGAATCGATTCTCACCTTTGCGAATCGATTCGCTTGTCAATAGTAAAAAAGTAGAACCATTTCGAATCGATTCGAATTTCTCCGAATCGATTCGGTGCTCTGTTTTTTTGTCGTGCTTTACAGATACTATTTCCTTCCTTTTTCTGTTTTTCCCTTTTTCTTTTTTTTCTTTTAAGTTGTAACTAATTCCCTTAATTATATTTCTTTTTTCTTTTTCTTTATTTCTTTTTCCCACTTAGTATAAAAGCAAGACATGGTGTATTTTTCTGCGAGATTAGTTTTTACCTCTTTTTTACTTCTCTCTTAGTTTTAGGAGATAGGGTTTGTGAACATTGGGGTTTATTTGTTGAATCTCACCCCTCTCCTCCACCATTAATGTAATTTTTATTTTCTTCCTCCTTGTTTGTTAGCTTTGTTCCTTTAAATTTCCATGCTTAGTTATTTATTTCAAGCCTAGTTAAATTATTTTAGTTAATTTATTTATTATTTTAATTATTAATTAGTTATTTAATTAGTTTAATCATGTTGTGTGAGTAATTAAATAGGGTATGGATCGTGTAAAATCACATTTAATTGAAACCTCTTGTGTTAAAATGGAATTATTATGCGTTTAACTTTCTTTATCACAGAACATAAGTGTTTATAGCAATAATTCGATTTTAAGACGCATGTGACCATTTTGAATTAAATGTTTTATCTCGTAACTTTGAGTTAAATTTCTTCTTGCGTGATGTTTATGATTAAATAAAAATGCTCGATTAAATATTTTCGAACCAAAATTCTAATTATTAGTTGTTTAGCCCATGGCGGGTACGCGATCCCGACTCTCATTTTAATTAATTATAGTATAGTTTTAACTTCTTTTCTTTTCCTATATCACGATTACAACTAATCAACTTTTACATTTTTATTCTTGAAATATTAAATCGATTACGAGCTATACTAACATTTCTTGTGGATTCTCGATACCCGACTTACCACAATACTTCTATCGCAAGTGCAGGCGTAATTTAGGTTTTTCTATTAATGTGGTGAAATGAATTCAACGATTAGAATTTTGATACGACGCTAATTTTCACTCTTAATCACTTAGACTTGGCCATCTCGTCGAGTCGATCCTCTAAACGTTGGATGGATCCCTTCCATGGTTGGTTATCGTCTTTGATCTTTCCTCCAGCTGACTTTGTAGTTCATCCTCGACTTTAGGCCGAGCTCTCTTCTTGGTAAGTCTGCTCGGGTTCGGCTGATGCTCTAGAGGATCGATAGGAGCCTCTGATGATGGATCTGCTCGGATCACTTCTCATCTGGGTGCGATCGCGGGATATGACTGTTACCTGCCAACGATTACGATGTGGGCCCAACTGATCAAATGTTGAGCCTTTGCTCAACCTTTCCAGCGCATTGGGATGCTCTTCAGAGTAGGATTCATCGTCAAAATGACTCCGTAACTGGATCGAGGACATGTTTCCAAGGCGATAGGTCCGATCTCGCTTCGATCCGATTTTTTGAGAGAAGCTGGAGCTTTCGTGGGACCCCAGGCTCAGCCTCCTAGGATTCTCCAGAGCTTTCTTGTGATACTCCTGCCTCCTGTCTTTGTATTATTCTAAGGGAATCGTCCTCCCCTACTTCGTGATACCCATGGTCCAGAGGTAACGACATTCAGATTAAGATGCACCGGCCCAACCTAAAGGGTATGTGTTGACTGTTTAACTCTCTCCTGCAATGCTTCTTGCCCCTTGGCCAGGCTCATCGATAGATAGTGTAATTCGTCCCCCACTGGGGGTGGGCGGTGTTTGGACTTCTGCTATACGGATACTCTCAGGGTTGTCCTCCATTCTCAGGTGTTTCAGGGAAAGTGAAGAACGAATGAATTTAGGTAGGGATCACAATGGCTTATCGTGTTCCCATAGGCGGTGCTAATTTGATATCGTCTAAAAATGTATATAGGAAATAATTAAATAATCAATAGAAAGATGAACAATAATAAAGAATGGGGATGAGAGACAATGAGAATGAGACAAATTTTACGTGGTTCGACCCAAGATGGAAACTTACATCCATGGTTGGTACTATATCTCTTTTAACTATTATCAGATTTACAATTAGGGTCACTTATGATAGAAGAGTGATTCAGAGTCCCCTTTTCAGATGGACTCGGTTCCTATTTATAGGTGGTTGGTAAAGAATATTTAGGGGATAGGTGG
This sequence comes from Sambucus nigra, assembly GCA_949130495.1. Lineage (NCBI taxonomy): Eukaryota > Viridiplantae > Streptophyta > Magnoliopsida > Dipsacales > Adoxaceae > Sambucus > Sambucus nigra. Next base: position 727,119,861 of record OX422207.1, read on the forward strand.
ATTACCTTTACAAATCAGGCATTTATAGCTATATAAACAAGCTAACAAATAAATAACAAACTGATATGCCTAGGATCCCATACTGGCATTCATGATATGCATGCAAGTAATAAACTCATAACAACAACATTCCCTTACTCCCATATGACCAAAGAGAAGCCTATTGGGTGTATACGCGAATATGTGCATACGGTGTGAGCGAACATCTACACTGGAGGGGGACATCTGTCAATGTGGCCAGTTGTGAAGATTGGTACTTGAGCTGACCTTTTTCTGGTAGTGGGGTCGATCACCTGGAGAGTCCTCTCTTAATATCATTTGGGCCTCCACGTGAGTTGGGCCTATAAGGGTATAACATTAAGGTTAGTATTTTTATATTAACGGGTATTTTCATGATAGTTTGATGTGTTTCGATTTTTTTAGGGGGTTTTGGGTGGTGGTATGGATCTTTGAGAGAGAGAGATGGAGGTTTGGTAGTGATTTCTAGAGAGAGGTGGTAGTGACAATGGGTGGTGGTGGAGTTAGGGTTTAACAAAGATTATGGGTGTAAAATAAAATTTTGATTATACATTTTAGGGGTTAAAATAAAATATGGTGCGTTTGACTTTTACTTTCATAATTTTTTAAAAAGTGGTTTTTATTTTTGGGTGTTACTAGTGAAAAATGACTTAAAGTGTTACACGGTGTATAAAAGATTTTTTGGGATACCTTTAACATCACCCATTAATCAATAACTTCGTGTTGGTTTGTATTTCATTATTGCATGGAGTCTTATTTGTGCTAGAAGTAATTATACTAGTGGCTATGTTTGCAGTTGCAGATCTGGTATTTAAAAAATACAAAATAAAACTGTTAAAATTAAGTTGTTGCGATCTCGACCCGCTATCACATGGGATGGATTGCTCCGATGTGGAGCTGGTGAATACGCCCATTCCTTAATGATTTACGACCCTTTTAGTGTGATAAACGAACATAATCGAGGGTGGCCTACGGACAATTAGGCAATGGATATGCACTTTAAGGGTACTAAAACATTCATATTAAGTAGATTAAAATGAAAGGGGATATAATGACCGCCGTCAACGAGTTGAGTGTGAAAATTAAAGTCGCCATCCTATTTTAATAAAAACAAATGAAACTAAACAATTAACCTTAAAATTCATATTGATTAGATGTAAACGAAAGGGGATATAATGGACTTCATTAGTGAGTTGAGTGTGTGAAAATTAAAATTTCCATCCTATTTTAATAAAAAAAAACAAAATTAGACAACTAACCTCAAAATGAATCTACTAATGCAAAGTGATCCATACGAAACCAATGAGATATTGTATCAGGGACTAAGTTACATAGAGGGAAGGTGTTACGTGCCCACTCCATCCTTTAAGTCTCTAGTGGGTATAAAAATATATTCTCATTTTCTATTGTATATGTATAAGAGTGAATGGAAGTATTTGCATGTGAGTCTGTGAATTAAGTGATCAAGTTTGTGAAGTGTACAAAAAATGAGATAATCGTAAACATATCTCTAAGAATAATACATATAGAAACACACGTGTGTGTGTGTGTGTGTGTATAAAGAATGAATCATATATCACCATGAAATAGGTAGACTTGCATCATCCTATGGAGATAAAATATGAGCTAATTCTTTATTATCAAAATTTCATAATAGATAAATGAGCCCTAGTAAATGAGTAGCTTATGAAAAGAATCAACAAATCATATAAAAGCTATGTAAACATGTGAGTGGATTTCCATAAATTGTAGTGTCACTATGGGAACATGATTATGAGTAAATGGACCATTTAAAAAAAATACGAAAGAAACAACGACTAATTGAGATTAGATAAAAAGAGATAAAATAAATAAAACGGATAAAAATGGACTTGAATCCAAAAATAATTGTGAGAGGCCTATGAAGCCTCATGAAAAGGAATCAAAGTCCACGTAGTTCAAAAATAAGTATGTGGGTGGATTTATGCCATATTTTTTATTTAGGAGTGATTGGTAATCTAAAAGTGGGTATTGAAACCCTTTTAATTTGAGGAAATACAAAACATCTCTAAATGGATAAATATACAATCAAAGCATATTTTTGGAGTTCTTAAAATCTATGAAAGATAGTCTGAGTGGTTTATATTAAAATAAAATGGTGATTTTAATGAATATTGATGAACTAAACACAAATAATACATATGAATGAAAGGAAACACTAAGCTAAATATGAGGTAACTAAAGGTTTAAAACCACCTTTTAACCTTAAAAAGTGAAGATTTAAATGTAAGCCCTTTGGGGCTTTCACTTTTATTGAAAATTGTGCATTAGGATGACGTAGGAGAGATGTGGGATGGTGGAATGGTAGATTTAAATGTAAAGAATGAGATAAAATTAGAGAATATCTCGGGTTTCTAAAAGAGATAAACTTTTGTGCCATTTTCGATGTCTCTGCTTATGAGGTCAGGTGGTCCTTATATAAGAGAACCCTAAGAGCATCCGTAATGGTGGGGAAGAAGCCAACAAAATTTGCAAATATGCAAATTGGTAACCTTCCAATGGTGTGAAGGACGAAACAAATTTTGTAGTCGAATTGGTAGGCGTTTTGTAAATTTAGAGAACGTCTACAAATTTCGTAAAGAGTTCCTACGAACTTTATTTGTTCGTACAAATTCTTACGAACAAATAAAGTTCGTAAGAAATAGATTTTATGTTCCTACGAAGTTTAGAAGTTCGTAAAAACTCATAAGGAGTTCTTACGAACTTTTAAAGTTCGTAAGAACAGAAAAGTTATTTCCTACGAACTTTTAAAGTTCGTAGAAATTTTTCAAGCCATTCTCTTTACAAATCACCAATGTGTAAGTTACTCAGACAAAAAGGTAAAAACCACTTTTCAGATATGTAACTTTACCTTTCGTGCATGTCCACCATTGGACATGCTCTAAGGAGGGAAAAAAATTGGCTTCCCTCCACGTACATATCGGTCGATAAGGTACCTAGTCTGCCTGCTAGCTGGTAGGAAGACTTATTTTATACGTAATACCTCTCTTACTTGTAGGAAGGTGAGTCGCCTTGCACGTAGGTAGGTCTTGTAGGCTAAAAGTGCCTTTTACACATATATTTTTATCTAGGTATCCGATCCACGCATGGTCAAATCTATTAGAAAGATAATTAAGAATTATATTATTTCCATTATGAGCAGACTCCCAAATGTGACGGTTGACCAAGTCAAAATGGTTTTGAGAGTTGCGTAGTTCCCGAGACTATGCTTGATGGGGAGAAATGAAGGTCTAGGGGAGAAGGATTCCAATTAATAACTTAATAGAGTGGTAAGGATGAGAAAATAGGGTGTCTACATAAGAAATTAGAGATTTTTCAATGAAAATATAGATTGGAAAAAATATAAGGTGTCGCATAGAATTAATAGACATTGAGTTTAAATAATGTTCTCCATTCAACCTTTTATAACAAATTTGAACAGGATGTGTCAATAAGGAGTATCCATAATGTGAATGAAACATTCTACCAAGAATACTTCTCCAATGAATTTATTAATATATATTTTCATGACACTTATGACATAAGATTAAAGTATAGACATGTAAGTAATATCAATCCTACAATAACACTTAATATCAGTTCTTCCCATGAATACAAGTTCAAATTAAAAAAAGGACACAAAGATGAGTGTGGTTCAGTATGTCATCCCATCTCCATCCATTGGGAAGGGAGATGGAGGATTATATTATTTTGAGGAGAAGAGGACAATCTGGAGTGCTAAAGAATTCTAGATAAGAGTCCAGACCATGGGTACAATAATGTGTTATATCCATCTTTAATATCCAGGATACTTTATTTATAGATAAAAGAGTCCTAAATACATAAACTATATCATAAGGGACTTATGGTGTAATCGACCTTCATCTCCAACCTTATCTCTACATTAATTGAGTTATAGTAGGACTGTATTCGATCATATCTATCAGCATCAGTGATTTGCCTTTAGGTCGTCCATAATCTTCAAGAGATGAGATTTCTAGAATACTATAGGTCCCATGTGTCATGGCATGTGGACCACCTAACTCACAATCCCTTTAATGGCCCATAAAAATTATGGTGACTGATCTTTAGGCCTATTAGACCTAATTCTTCTTTGATGTATTATCCACGTGTGATGAGAATTTTCTCACTAGGATCTCATTATCAGCCACACATACCGCTTGATTTCAGTCGGAGTGTAACTATGAGATATGCGCATATAATCCCTGGATTCAAGGTTTTATGTGCTATAAGTTGGCTCCCCCGGGTTAATCATTGGTCTTGTAACCCATATCCTTGAGAAGTGGTAGTAGGGATCTATTTCCAATGGACTCCTCATTTCATATGTCTTTTAGCAGTAAGGACTATAAGGGGTTCAAAAAATCCATTGGCTACTTGCTAGAAGCCAAAGGTACGCAGTTGCTTATTTCTCTCTCCCCCCCCCCCTCTTACACACACTCACTCTCTTCTGAGTTGTTGAGGATTTAGACTTCACCCTTTTCTTCTTGTTCTTCTTCTTTTCTTAATAGTCATGTCTAAGCATTTGAGAAAGTATGAAGTGACCTTAGAGAATGACTTTGAGGCAATTCTTATTAAAAAATATACCAAACTCTATAAAAATAACAGCCTCGCTTGATGAGGAGGACATTTATGACCTCCATGGTGAGGTTACATTTGTGGTAATATAATAGAATAGGGAGTTTGTTTTCCCCTCCAACAGTTATTGGTGGAAGTTATCAATTTTTACAAAATCCTTTTAATCCAAAGGCTAGGGAATCAACGTGTCTATTATAGTGTCTCAGTAACTATTTGATTGATGCCAATTCGAAGGTCTTGAGGTTTATATCACTTTATTTCGATAAGCGAGCATTTTAGAACCTCTGGGTTTATATTCTCTACTCAATTGGTTGGTAATCATACACGAGTCGCAGTGAATGGCAATATATCGTGCTCCCATCCCAATCACCCTTGAAGTTCGATTATTATGGCCTTAAACTCTGCTTCGTTGTTGGAAACCCTTAATTCGAGTAGTGTTGCTTATCAATAAGGAATCCTTGTGGGGTGATGAAAATGATTGTAAGACCAGTGACTCGCTCATAAGATATCTCAACCAGAAATAACTTTCATTTGGGTATTTGATCGTCCTTTTCCAGAATGAACATCTTTAGAATTATGCTTGGCTGAATAACTTTTTCCTCTGGACTTATAGAGAATCCAAAACTAAAACTGGCTAATACATGCCTTTTATGGCAGTTTGGGTTTATAAACAATATCGAATTACGTAGCTCCAACGAACATCTAGTCTTCTTATTAGACAAATCATCCATATTTAAAACTTCTTTAAGAGGGAAAAAAGTAAGGATGGCTATGATTTAGGCATTGAATTAGTGGATTAACTTTGTGGATGACATTATTAGTGCCAAAGAAAATTTTATATAAGAATGCATCGCTTTTAAGATTCATGGAGAGTGTGGATAACATAGTAGATTGACAATTGTTCTCTTTTCTAAGATTAAAACAATTTTCAGTTGATTTCATATTGAGAAAAAATTTGGTACAAATGGAGCTTCTCACCACTGATCGACATCGAAATAGTGGGGGAAATCCAAAAAATATGCTCAGGCTTCTCTAAGGCTTGATTGGATTCTTGTGTCTAGATCATTGTATTTTCCTACTTTACATCTTGGAAAAAAGACCGACACATATCAATTGATCATTAAGTGAACCGTTGAGAGCTCATAGTATCCCGATCAAGACTTGAACATCTTTAACAGTGTTCGGTTTATCTATCGCTTGTAAGGCTTTTATTTGATTGGTGAGAACGCAAAATTTCCCTACAGTGTGTGCTTAGGCAAAGATGGTCAGAATAAACAAAAAGTCCAATTTTTATGTTTTTATCAAAACCCAAGTAAATTTTTGTAAGAACATAGTCCGTCACACTTAGTATGTCGTATACCGCTACAAGTTTATCGAAGCATTGGAAAGCTCACATCTACAATTGTCGATCCGAATTTCAAGTCATCTTCAACAATCATGCCCAACAAGGATGGATTTGGTAAATATGGTCAAGTTCAATTTTACATCAAAAGTGTTGGGATTTTTTTATAAAAATTAAAACATTTGTTCCTTTTATGAAAAAATAATTTTTGAATTATTTTAAATGGATTTTTATCTTTTTAAAAACATTTTTATCATAAATTTTTTTTTATAACTGTTCTCAGATTCGTAAGAGTGTTATTTTCTAAGTCCCCAAATGTTTTAAAACTCTGTAAATCGAATTTAGAGATTTGTGCCTAGTCGTTCAAACGAGACCCTATCTTGTTCGAACGAGACCAGACGTCGTTCGAACGACATGACACTGCATACGAACAAGAAGTATTTTTTCCTAACACGTCACCACCTTAGAAGTTTTTATAAATAAGGTGTTAGGGTTCAGTATTTCGTGTAGAGAAAATATTGTTTTGATCAAAATACGTTTTTGAGAGTACACCTTTTCTCCAACACATTTTATACGGTTCAAATTTGTTTTCACAAATCCTAGAGAGTTTTTTTGTGTGAGTTGTTTTGTGGAACCCAAACCATACTTTGCCTAAAGTTCAACCTTTGTGAGAATAACTCTGCAACTAGAGAGCCGAGAGCTATTGTGGAGGGAGATCATACAAAGAATCAAGACTGCATGTCTGGACTGTGTGTCCAAATTGGTACGGCTGAGAGTGACCTACTACTAAGTTCTAGCTCAAGCTTTGAAGGTTTGACACAAACATCGTGCTTTACACTTGAGGGAAGTTGTATGTAAGTCAATGTTTGTGTAACCTTGTCAAAGTTCTAGAATATAAAAGGTTTTTCCCTGAGGGGATTTTTTCCTGAATTACTCTGTCACTTGCTTACCTATTTTTATTTACACTTGCACACACGGGCTAATTTTAATTTGAATTTGGTTTTGTTAAATCTAAGTTACGTAATTAAATAAGTAATTTTACGAATTAAATCAATTGGTATCACACCACGTCTACAAAATGGTATCAGAGAAGGTTTCACTATTTTACCGTGAATTCCTATTTTTCGCAAAAGTCTTTGTGATATCATTTCATTTAAACTTTAATGGATCACTTATATAATCGGGTAATTACTTTTGACGGCAATAATTTTGCCTATTGGAAAGCTCGCATGAAATCTGCATTAAAAGCTATAGATGAGTGTGTTTGGTTATTATTTGAAAATGGTTGGTCTCCTCGCACCGTTATTGTTGAGAACATCACCTCGTTAAAGTTTGTGTCAAACTGGACTGAGGACGATTTTAAATTTTCTAATTTCAATTCACGGTGGTTTGAGTGCTATCTTTGGAGTCGTCACTCCCGAAGAGTTTCGCCGAATTATGACGTGCACCACGTCTAAAGAGGCATGGATATTTTAACATTGACACTTGAGGGTTCCACCGTTGTTAAAGAATCTAAGTTGCAAAACCTTGCCACCCAATGTGAGACACTCACTATGTCAGAGTCTGAGACTTTTGACGATTTTTATGCATGTTTGTCGGACATAGTCAACACTAGCTTTAATTTTGGTGAGGCAATTGATAACACGCAGGTTGTGAAAAATATTTTGAGATCTCTTCCAAAACGTTTTATCCCAAAAGTCACTGTTTTAAACTAGATGGGGAATTTGAGCACACTTAAGTTAGAAGAGTTGGTGGGTGATCTTCTGACCTACGAATGAGACATGTTTCCCCAAACTGTTAAGCCTAAAGGGGTTTTACTTAGGACACAGTCGATATCAAGTGAGGATAAAATAAGAGATATAAAAAAGAAGGAGAGTGTATGTGAATCTGAATCTGATGAAGACTCTGACATGGCCTTCCTTTCCAAAAATTTCAAAAAATTTCTATAGTTTTCAAAACAAAGAAATCCCAATAAAAAGTTTTTGAAGAAATACAAAAAGAAATACAAGGCCAAAGAAATCGATGAGAAAGAAAAAGAGTGTGAGGAGAGCCTTGAGAAAATAAGATGCTTTGAGTTTGATGGGAAAGGGCACAAGTCATTTGAGTGTCCCACTAGACTTAGGAGAGAGGGCAAGAAAGTTGCCATGCCTGCTACTCTAAGCGATAGTGAGGGGGAAGAGGAAGACGATGAGTTCGAAAAAGGTTTAGGACAAGGAATGAATGTTGCCTTTACTAGTCGTGTGAATTTTCCCACTTTGTCCCACTCTGATAGCATCCACGAGAGCGTCAACGATGAGTCAAATGAAGATGAGAGTGAGGTTGAGAACGGAGATGAAAGTCAGCTCCAAAAATCTTTTAGAGAGTTTTTTACCAAGACCATGAAAACAAAAAGATCAAATAGGGATCTAGGTATTCGAATTTATGAGTTGAAGGAAGAGAATGATGAGCTAAAAAGGAAAAAATGTGACTTGACCAACACGATGTCTAGTCTAATGACATGTGTATCCCATCTCGAGGATGATATCGAACGAGCACGGGAGGCCCAATTCTCTTTAGAGAACGCATCTGAGAAGGTTGATAAGATGGTTTCCTATCCCATTTTGAATGATGGTGAGTATGTTGGAAAAAGTCATGACGGTGATTCCACTACTATTAATGCACCCGAGCCTATTTCCATTTTGGTGAGTGATTCTCATGGGTGTCCGTCTAGGAAAACTCATCCCCAAATTTTTGGTATATTACTTCCTAGACTGGTTTATGTTTGCTCCCATTACAAAAAGATAGGATACCTTATGGAGTTTTGTTCTAAGTTGGGTTTCGTTCCACTTCACATGTTCACGCACAAGCACCCACTCATGATACTTTTCTTGCACATAATGATAGAGAGTTTGCACATATTCATGAGCAAGTAAATTTTTTAGTCAAGACTACACATAATTTAATGGAGTTGGTTCAAAATATGTCACCGTCTTTAGAAAACTCCATCGCAATTCCTGATTGAGGTCTAGACATGTTTGCTAGCATAGGGTGATTTACATGATGGAATCTTTACCTATTGCTAGTATGTACCATTTGTTTTATTTTAGTTAGCATTTCTATTTGCTTTTCTTATTTTTGGTACTATTTTAGCACTGTTTTGGATCTGTTTTCCCATTCCAGGAACTGTTTTTTTACAAAACTTTCTCACTAGACAAAACTGCGTGTCATTCTGGATAATCTGGGAAATTTGTGTTTTTCTTGTTCTAATGAGATTGCATCTCACTCGAACGAGATCGCCTGTCATTCGAATGACATGGCATCTCGTTCGAATGACCCCTGGAATTTTTGTTTGCAGTCCCTGTTTCTTCCTGATATATGTTATTAGTACTACTAGGTTGTCTCTGAACAGTGTTTGAAAAACACAAAAAGATTGTCCCTTTTTTTAGAAATTTTTTGAAAAATCCAAAAAGAGTTTTGCATTTTGTTTACACCGTATATGAATGTACACTTAGGATGACCAAGTCACAACTTCATGCCATATCTCTGTGACTGTTTGATAGAGATTTGAGACAATATGTTGTGTCATTCATGTGATTTACAAAGTTTGGAGTTTTTGAGATGATATAGTGTTGATATCTACATGTTTGAATCACTTTGTCCTTTATTGCACACATACACGGATTTGTTTGATGTTTGTTCTTGACAACTCACATGTTGGTTACATGTTTTCATCTTAATTATGTCTATTAAAACGAATCAAATAAGATAAAATAAGATAATAAAAGGTGTGCATTTTTTTCCTGTTTTGCAGTTAGTTTGTGTGAATTTTATAAATGGTGAAGGGCTACGAAAAGTACACATTTATCCTTTGCGATTAAGCTGCCGTTTAAATTGAACCTAAAAAATTGTGGAATTTTAATTATCTGGGGTCCAAAGAGGTTTAAAAGAGCTCGACAAATACTGAATGGCAATAAAAAGAAATATATGCCAATAATGGGCCATTAGGTTTATTCACCAATTCTCCAATGTTTGATAATTTAGATCACCTCGAAAAGAATATATATATAAGGGAGTTGGGTTGGAGAATTAAAACGGATTTGCACGTCCTTAAAAATCTTGAAAAAACATGAAATCTTTTTGGGCGTTATTGGTGTGAAAATCATGTTGACTTTGATTTGTTGATTTTGATTTAAGACGATGTCATCTAAATTCAATAATTTTACCTCAAAGGACTATTTTTGATGTTCATTCGTTAGGATTACACTTATGCATCTTGCACATATGATATGATTGAGTTGATTTTCCTATCGAATTTTTTCACACTCATTCATTTCGTTTCCATGATTTGGTCGTATTAATAAATATTCATGGTGTGTGATTTTTTGAAACATCATATTTCTTTCATTTTTGTATAAAAAATTTTGAAAAATTCAAAAATAGTATGTTTGGTTTGTTTCCCATGACACCCCAATTTGCTTTATTGTGTTTATTCTTTCCTTATCTATTTCGGACAAATAAAAAGGGGGAGAACGAATTATGACTTTATGTGGGGAGTTTAAGTATAGGAGAGATTTGATTATGCTTACATGTTTTATGTTTATATCATTTCAAACTCGATACGTCATGAGGTTTTTTCTTTGTCTAATGTATGTAGGTATAATTCAAGATTCTTTGGATTGCACACCCTGGTGAGAAAAGCTTGGAGATTTGAAAAGTTGATTATTCAAGCCAAGTTTGATTGAAGAATTGTTCAGTTTATCTCTCTACATTTTGAGTTTATGTGAGGGTAGATTTGTATAGGTTATTTTTGAATTTGTTAATTCAGATTAATTTTTATTATGTACCGACATAGACATAAGGGGAGATTTGTAAGAACATAGTCCGTCACACTTAGTATGTCGTATACCACTACAAGTTTGTCGAAGCATTGGAAAGCACACATCTACAATCGTCAATCCGAATTTCAAGTCATCTTCAACAATCATGCCCAACAAGGACGGCTTTGGTAAATATGGTCCAGTTCCATTTTACATCAAAAGTGTTGGGATTTTTTTATAAAAATTAAAATATTTGCTCCTTTTATGAAAAATGATTTTTGAATTATTTTAAATGAATTTTTATCTTTTCAAAAACATTTTTATCATAAAAGCTTTTTTTATAACTGTTCACAGATTCATAAGCGTGTTGTTTTCTAAGTCCCCAAATATTTTAAAACTCTGTGAATCGAATCTAGATATTTGTGTCTAGTCATTGAAACGAGACCCTATCTCGTTCGAATGAGACCAGACGTCGTTCGAACGACATGACAGTTCATTCGAACGAGAAGTCTTTTTTTCCTGACACGTCACCGCCTTAAAAGTTTTTATAAATAAGGTGTTAGGGCTCAGTATTTCGTGTGGAAAAAATATTGTTTTGATCAGAATACGTTTTTGAGACTTTACCTTTTCTCCAACACATTTTTTAGGGTTCAAATTTGTTTGCACAATTCAAAAATCCCAGAGAGTTTTTTTGTGTGAGTTGTTTTGTGGAACCCAAACCATATTTTTTCTAGTGTTAAACCTTTGTGAGAAGAACTCTACAACTGGAGAGCCGAGATCTATTGTGGAGGGAGATCCTACAAAGAATCAAGACTGCTTGTCCAAATTGGTATGGCTGAGAGTGAGCCACTACTGAGTTCTAGCTGAAGCTTTAAAGGTTTGATACAGACACCGTGCATTGCGCTTGAGGGAAGTTGTATGTAAGTTAATGGTCGTGTAACCTTGTCAAAGTTCTAGAATATAAAAGGTTTTGCCCTGAGGTGGTTTTTTCCTGAATTACTCTGTGACTTGCTTGCCTATTTTTATTTACACTTGCACGCACATGGGCTAATTTGAATTTGAATTTGATTTTGTTAAATCTGAGTTACCTAACTAAATAAGTGAATTTGCAAATTAAATCAATTGGTATCACACCGCGTCTACAAACAATTGAAGATTTTTGGATTGCACACCCTGATGATGACAAGAATGTTTGAAGTTTGTTGAAAATTGAAATTTTTTTAAGACTTGTCATTTACCTTTTCAGTTTTGGGTTCATGGGAGGGTAGATTTGTATAGGTCATGTTTTGATAGATAATTCATATGTTTTTATTTTGTACCGGCATAGATATTGGGGGAGATTTGTAAGGACATTTTTGTCCATTATCAATTTATATATCGTATTCCGCTACATCGTCAAAGAAGTTCAAGATCACAATTACATCAAGACGGATCCAAATAATCAAGGTTTTTCAACAAACAGTCTCCCTAAGGTTAACTTTGACAAGGTTGCGTTTTAGAGTACCTTAATAATGTACTTAGAGTATTGGGATTATTTTTCATAAAATATTTTCTAAGTGTTGGAGCGGAGCTTTAAATGTTTTTGAATTCATACTATCTAAAGATTTTGTTCTCGGACACCTTTCAGTAGAAAAATCATAACTAATTTAAAAAAAGTCTGAAAAATATGAAACTAACGACCACTCGTTCGTATCGAAATTATCTACAATCATATCTAGAATCTCGTTTGATAAGTCGTTCGAACGACATCAGATCTTGTTCATACGAAATGGGATCTCATTCGAACGATGCATCGACTTAGATTTTCTATATAAGCGCGTTAAACGAGGCATATTTTGTGAAGAAGTCCCAGCATTTTACAGAACAAAAAAACTGCAATTTGCATAATCCTTTTGGCTTCGTCCTTTAGGGTTTAATCCTTTATTTTGTTTTTCAATTCATAAATCCCAATATCTTTATGTGAACTATTTTGGAACCCAAAGAACATATTTTGATACTGTTCATCCTTTGTGGGGAGATCTCTACAACCGAGAGCTGTGTACTATTATGGAGTGAGACGCTACGAAGTTTATGACTACGTGTTATTGAGAATCTTCTGCGTGTTGATTCTTTGCTGAAGACTGCGTGTCAGGGTTGCGTGTCCTTATGATGTTGCTGCGGTTAAACCACTGCTAATTTCTAGATTGGTAGTTTGAAGATTTGCTGAAGGCACCGTGTGTTACACTTGTGGGCAATTATCAAGTGGTCTGTAAGTCAAATGTCTTATAATCTTTTTTCAAAGTTCTAGAAATATAAAAGGTTTTGCCCCTGTGGGGGATTTTTTCTAAAGCTTATGCATATTTGATTTGTTTTGACACGTAGATGCTTATTTTAGGGATGAACTAAAATTGGTTTTAAATTGAGTTTTATATGCTTTGGACTCAAATTGTTTAAAATATTGAAAATTGTTTGAAACCACCCATAGGCTAATATTCTTGGGCTAAAATTTTTGAACAAATTGAAAACCTTTGTTGTGTAAAACGAATTTATCCAATTTTATCTTTTTAATCTAAAACATACAGTTAGGTGATAAGTAGATAAAATAAGTAAAACATCCACAATATGCCGATGTATGAGGAAAACTACAAAGGTAAAAATCTCGGACAACCCAACTAACCTATCACTATGATACGGTTTTACAAAGCATAGATAGTAGAGTTACTCAACAGATCGATTCCCAGAAGACTTGATGCTCTTCTATTTTCCACCGTACATCCGCAGCGTAATGCAGGATTCCACCCAAGCAAACTGCCACACCGCACGTGTCCATTCACGTCTTGGTATCCATCGATGAAGCTTAACAACCATCTAAGGATAGGAATACAGAATCCACCGTTTCTTCACTACAACACCCCAAACACGGAGTCCACCATGTGTAAACAAAAAGTATGGAATATATCATACGAAATAGGTTATCTTTGGATGTAGAGAACCCAATCTTGGTGCCCAAACTGAAGAGCTCAAACCATATGAATATAAATAACTTGGATCCTTAAACTCAAAGGGTGAAACTAGGGTTTTGGAACTTTGGTAAACAAATAAGAAAATGTTTTTTTCCACAAGTTCTTAAAAATTCTGGGTCGAGAACGCTTTAAATAGAAAAACATGAATTTCAAGGAGACGATCTCATTAGAACAAAAACATAAGGTCGTTCGCTCAAGATTAGTTTTTTGTTCTAACAATACCGCATTTCGTTCAAAGGAAAAGACATTCTCATTCGATGATCCTTTTAACGAGATGTGCAATCCTTTGCAGAGGATTCGCGTTTGATTGTCATTAGATGGCGTTCCAATAAGATCTTAATTTCGTTCTAATAAGATCAAAAGTCATTCGAACGAAAACTCAATTTTTTTCTAACGATTTCAATTATTGTTCTAATGAGATTAAAACCCCAAAATATTTTTCTTTAAAAAACATTGAAAAACAATTCCAAACGATTTTAAGTTAAAAAAACCTTAAGAATATCCAAGGACCCATATTCAATATGCATTCATACCTGCGAGATCCTTGGTAAATGTGAGATAAACATGGCACGATAAATACGGCATGATGTATCCAACTTTGAAGCTTGGCCGCTACGTCTTCATTAAATATATCATTGGGTTATGGAATATACAACACAAAGCCTAACATATGACTCAAATGTTTTGTTCATAATTATTCCAATTACATACAAATTAACTCGATTGAAAATTTTTCCTTACAAATCGTCCCCTTTGGATGTTCTTAGACAAAACCAAAAAAAAAATCTTATGGGTCATCAATCTCTCTAAAAAGACTCAATCCCCAACCCCCAAAAGGAAAAAGAGTACCAACGCTCAATAGACATATAAACTTGAGTAGCTTTTCTTTTCTTAAAAACTTTTCCATATAATTATAAACTTATAATCCTTCACACTTAAACACACCTTCAAATGCAAAGAGAATATAACAAGTCTAAATCTGTAAATGAAGAAACATCTAATAATGTTTAAAATAATCTCAACCTAGGTAAGACGTCTCCCCCTAAGATAAAGATATCCTAATCATGGAAGGAAAGATACCTTTTCTACCCCTTTTTGTTCAGTAACATACAAAGAAAGATAGCATAAAATAATTATGCCCCCTAAAAATAAAATCTCCCCTTAAATATGTGATCATAAGATAACAATGTTCAACATAGGGAGAAGGTAATAAAATCTGCAATGGTGTAAAGTGTAGAAAACACACAATGTATAAACTCAAGCATAAATAATTAAAATTATTATTAACCAATATCAATAACAATGCAAAAAGATATCAATATGAATAAGTAATGATGTATGATACCAATTTTTTAATCACCAACTTAAGAAAAGGAATTTAAATGCACATAATAAGGGATATCAATATAATCATATAGCAGGCCAAAAATAATACAATGATAAATCATATGGCAAACATGAAGTAAATATAAACTGCAAAGACTCAAAATAAAACGATACCAATTATATAAATATGCTAAATATACCAATGAAAACCCGACACATATATATAGGTATGAACAACTTCAAAACTAGACGCAAGACACATAAGCTTTATACGCTAGCATAGTATCAATATGTCTAAATATATGGGATGGAATGAATGGGTGTGAATTAGATAGAAATAAATTATGACCCAAACACTCAAATAGATTTAAGAAGTTCTAATTGACTGCAAAACTTTATAAAACTAAGATTTAGCCTCAAGTGACAAGATAAAGTGAACTCTATGAACAAAAATAAGGATAATGCACACAAGCCTAGAATATTGATGATTCTACAAAACAATAGCATCATACAAAATAAGAATAACTAGGATTCATTATGCAAACATGTTGATCTTCAACTGAACACCCTTAAAAGATAAATATATATCATATTTTCTTTTATTTTCATTTCTTAATTATTTTGAAGCTATAGCTTCTAAAAGATCGAACAAATTAAACATGTTGACTTTTGGAAAATTTTCTATTTTTATTACCTTTAATTTTTTCATTAGGCTCTTACCAATGGTGGATTTCCCACAAATGGGATTTGCTCCTTTCGTAGACCTTTCTCATGAACCCTCATATTTTTCAATACTCATCAAATAATCTCATGGACAATGGTTCTTGCATGGATAAATCCCCCATAGTTATGAAACATTTAGATGACAAGATATACGGGAGACCATCTCACAAAGCTCAAATATACATGTGAAGTTAACGTTCAAAAAGTTTGTGCATGTGTGTGTGGAGTTATATACAACGTCTAATCCATAAAAAAAAATCAAGTTCAAAATAACTCCATGCAACCATGATTAAGAATAATCTAAGTATCAATAATCATAACCAAGTGTCCTAGTCACATGGATAGCACATAATGAATTAGATTCAAACACACCAATATGCCACATCAAATGTGTAAACTTATAATACATAAAAAACAAAATCTTTTTGTGCTTTTCTAAAAAAATTTAAAATAAAATACCAATTTTTGAAAACAAACTCTAACTCAAAAGACAAACAAAATATTTTTGTATTCTTCAATATGACTCAATAAAAGAAAAATCATAATACAAAAGATATACATATCATAACACTAGCAACCATATATCATGAAGTGCAAACTAGACTATGACAAATAAGCTAACACAATCAACCATTAGATATAGCATGGGAATTATCATGTGCAAGTATGCGAGAATTAACCAGTCTAATGTTTAGTGCCTCCAAAATGGATTCCCTAAACCCAAATAGATATATACTTAACATGTCAGGTTTTGGGAACCAAAGGGACACTAGACTTCAACTTCCTAGGGTCTTTTCTAAGATCATAGAAAAAAATCCTAAAGTGACATTTCCTACTGTAGTGTGTGCACTTGTAGATGCGAGGAGGAACGGAACCTCCGAGTTGAACTTTTCTAACACACTGGGATGTGATTGAACCTCTAAAATAAATAAATGGTATTGTCTTTAGAATGGAAGCACTATAATCATGGTAGACAATACCATCATTACCAATGCAACTCGAGTATTTTAGATTATCATCTAACTTTAAATTTCTAGGTCCAAGTAAAGAATTATACTCCTGAAGCGATATGGATTCCTTCTTAAATTTTTAATCATTCCTGATGATACCAGAAATGGTATCACCAAGTCAATGTGATAAGTAAGCTCAAACTAGTGTATCAATGCAGTATAACGAATATATGTATATATGTGCCGAAAGAGATGAGGCAAAGAGGGAGATAACACAAAATATAAGTAGTTCAGCCAATTATGGCCTAGTCCACTATGTGAGTGTGTGTGAAATCTATTAAGAATGGGCTCTAATGTCCTTGAGATACATAACACTCAAGATTTCTCTCTTTATGCAATGAATTCATCAGAGTTTCAGTAGGGTTGTTAATTAGAGATGCTTTACAATGATGTAGAAAATAAGTATCTATATGGCTAGGTTGGTATCATATGCACCTTAGGCATACATGAGGCATGTACAATATCAAGTGCTCAATGTTATGTTTACATATGTCATTTGTGCATATAAATAATGATTGAGAGAGATTCTTCACATGTGGGGAAGATGTTGTCGTAACGGTTTCTTCTACGTGGGGCTCGCAGCCCACACGCACTCTCCCATGCGTGCTCTATTCCACGTGCCCTGTTAGATGTTAAACGTGCCCGACTAGGATAAAGTATCGGCCTGGATGAATATGAGACCACCGATGAACCATTGGATCACATGATGGTAACTGCCAAGTGTGGTCTCGGTTGACTTGCGTTAGGCTGAGATGAGTATATGAACAAGTTGATGAGCTTTCAACTTCTTGAGTTGGATGAGACAAGGCATTAGGCTTGCCAAGGTTGCATATAGTCTCGGCCCAGTACTGGATTACACTGAGACAGTTGTTAAAATTTATCTCATGAGACCACATTTTATGAAGTTACCTTGAGCCGAGCCTGGCTTGGGCCGAGACGAGGTCTCATATTGGCATATCAATCACCCTCTAGCCCTTAGTCTCCTGTGTAGATAGGAGACTGAGGGGTAAAAATGGCAAGTCATTTTTGATGAATGAACATATCTTGACTGTTAGATGCTGATAATTGATGGGTATGAGAGGGTGACACTTGTCATCTAATCCTTGACTTTGCGTATTCCCCAAGTAGTGGCAGCAGCATATGTATGCTTTGGGAGTTATGCCTTAATGATGGGAACATCAAAATTTGAACCCCATCATTATTGGGGTTTAAAATTATTTTCTTAAAAACTTCATATTCTCTCTCCTCATTCGTGCGCACTTTCTTCCTCTCTCTAGAGCTAGTGTTTTCATAGTTCTTCTCTATCTCCATTGCTCAAGAGTTTTTTTGATGAATTTCTTAAATCTCCAGTGGTTCTCATCCCGGGTAATCCTTCCAGGTACTACATTTTCTCCCTTACTTACTAGTTTTCCATTGTTTTACACCATTTTCATTTTTCTGGACATTTTTTTTTTATTTTTCGACGACTGTTTTGGCCGGTTGTGAGGTTGTTTGAAGGTTGAGAAAGGTTCTTTTAGGGTTTGTAGGGGTCCCTAGAATTTTCTCGTATGTTTTTACCCCCGTTTGGGTATTCCTATGGATCACCAGTAACCATCTCCATTGAAGCCTTTAAATTGTTCTTGACTATTCTTCGATAAAATGATTAAGTTCCTTAGTTTGATCTTGTGGTGGACCTGGTCAACACCTTAATTTGTTTATCCCTTTTCACTGTTTTTCCCACCTAGGTGGTAGGTCATTCTTTGGATTTTAAGACCTCTATATAAGTTAGTTGAAGAGTTCCTTATTCTCGGAGAGAGGTGCTTTAGCGAGATTAGAAAGTACGAGGTCGAGGACGATGCCAGGCGTACGGCCGAGGATTTTCCTCTTTGTCATATTTACCCCATCCCCCTTACTACCATTCGTCTTTATGCTGTAGAGATTATTGACTCCATGTATGAGTCGAGTGCTTCTGCTGACGATAATCCATCCGTCTCCCACATTATCGAGAGTGTGGATTATTTCAAAGAATCCATGAGACTCCCTACCGATGGGTCTGAGGAAACTGAAGTCTCTTCAAGAGCCTCATCCTCAAATTAAGCCGAGTCACCAAATCAAGTCGAGTCATCAGATTAGGCCAAGTCATCAAATCAAGCTAAGTCTTCTCTAGGGTTAGATTCTTCCATACAAATCCTTTCGTCTCATGATGAGCTAAGAGTGGGTGTTATAATTCTAACCCCTATAGATATTATTCATCTCTTCGATGTTCGAGGGCAACACCTTACAGAACTGCTCACCCGAATGTAGACCAAAATGATGATGAAGATGCAGACGAGGCCACACTTGACACTTCCTATGCTGAATCCTATGTCAGCACAATTACTGAAGTTGATCTCTTGCTGTGGAGACATATTTATGGCATTGGGCCGTCTGTTACTATGAGAGTACCCTCGATGGACGAGAGAGAATTCCAAGGTCGAGAGGG
Organism: Sambucus nigra; assembly: GCA_949130495.1. NCBI lineage: Eukaryota > Viridiplantae > Streptophyta > Magnoliopsida > Dipsacales > Adoxaceae > Sambucus > Sambucus nigra. Next base: position 727,139,153 of record OX422207.1, read on the forward strand.
TGAGGTATGTGTTTACGAACACATGTTTAAGGTCGACTTCAGGCTACCTGTACATCCTGTAGTATGATGTATTCTATACAGTCTTGGTTTCGGCCCTGCCCTGTTGTCACCGAATGTCGAGAGGGTGATTCTCGAATTTATCACCCTTTATAAAGTAGTTCTCCATACAAAACTCCAGTCAGTATCTTCAGAGGATGCTACACCATCTCATCCCCAAAAACGCAGCCTGACTATTATCATCTCGTAGCTAAGAAGCTTGAAAATAAAGCTTAAATAGTCACCCAAACTTCCAATAATAATTAGAATCCTCATTACTTTTTCATTTTGGGAGCCTGGGAATTCAGCCCTGAAGTCTCTTGTAGTGCCTTTGAGCCCCGAGTTCCCTAACGATGGGGAAAATCCCCAATATCGGCTAAGATGGATCCGAGCTTAAGCATTTGAGCCACCAAAAAACTTGAAAAGGTTAGTAAATAAGGAAATGAAGAGGGCATTGTACAATTTGAGCAGTTTATGACTCCATATTTCTTTAGAGCAGACGGGTATAGGGGTTGACCCCCTACCTGAGTTATGTAAGTGTCCATATTATTTTTTTCTAACTGTTGTGTTATATTTCATCTATCTGACTTTGTGGTCTCATCTTCATTGCAGACCAGTAAGGACGTCCTATCCAAAATCGGGACGAGTTAAGCTATCCCCATTTCCTTTGAGGATGCACTTGTTGCTCGCTTGGAGAATTGGAAAAACAGCCTCAACTTTATCTTGGGGAGTGAAGACAAAGACATTGAGTTCCTTACCTTTAATACCTCAGAGTTCGATACTAGGTTTTTGGAAGCCACCAACATATCTCTGATGAACGACTTCATCCTTCACAGAGCCGTCCAAGTAGGTATTTATGTCCTTTTCATACTTTTATCATATCTCTAAGGTCATCTCGTACTTACATATCTTATCTTATGAAGACTACCACCTACCTTCAAAAACTCCACCAATGGATCTGGAAAAAGGTCCCTGATATTCGTTAAGCTCATCAGGGCATCAGAAATGAAAAGACTCATAGAAGTCTCATCTCAGAGTTGGATACTGAGATTTAAAACTCGAAGAAATAGCATACTAAATCTATCATAAACTTGAACACCTCCCACTCTGAAGCCATCAAATCCCTGGACAATTATCATGAAACGAGATTGTTGGAAATGTGAAAAAAGATGTTGACAGTAAGATCTCGGAGGCCTAGAAACAAGCTATCCTCACTCTCTTTCTTGTACACTTCTAAATTTTCAAAATCATGGTCCATGTCCATAATCTACTCATGCAAGAAATATCTTTGAGTTTGAACAACTTGTAAAAGTTCCATTGTAGCTTTAAAATGAAAATTTTCTTTCAAGAATTTTAATTATTTCGTGAACTTCAAATTAAAACGAGATAAATTTTCAGCACGGTTATGAAGCCCATTAAACTGTTTCCAAATATCAAAGTCTCCATCATTAAACACATTGGGAAACTTAACTCTATGTGAATCCATCGAGATAAAAATAGAGAAAACAACACGAGAGAGGGGGAGGGGGACAAAACAAACCACCCTAAATAGGACGAAATAAGGATCTACACGATAACTCATTATGCTGGCTCTGATACCAATTTTAAAAAATTGGTATCCAAAAAAATTATCGTAAATAGGATCACACAATAGTTTAGTGCAACCTACTTTGATACCAACTTGAGAATGCAAAACTCCCTTATAGTGTGTGCTTAGTCAAAGATGGTCTAAATAAACAAAATGTCCAATTTTTATGTTTTTCAAGTTTTAAAGATTGAAACTTTATACAAATTAAACCCAAATAAAATTTTCACCAATTAAAAACCTTTGTTGTGTAGAAACTTTATATTTTTAACCTAAAATATACATCTAGGTGATAAGTAGATAAAATAAGTAACACATCCACAACAGATGTATGAAAAAAACCACAAAGGGAAAAACATTAGACGGCCTAGCCAACAGATCACTATGATATGGTTTTATAAAGCATAGACAATAGATTACTCAATGATTCAATTCCCACAAGACTTGATGTTATTCTATCTTCCACCATTCCTCCACAGTGCAATGAGAAGTCCACCAGCGCAAGATGACACAACGCACGAGTTCACGCACATCTCGATATCCATCGATGAATATAGAATCCACTATTTTTTCACCACAATACCACAAACACGGAGTCCACCATGTGTAAAAAATAGGTACGAAATCTACCGCATGAAACAGGCTCTCTTCAGATGTAGAGAATCAATCCTTGGTGCCCAAACTAAAGATATCAAAGCACATGAATATAAAGAACTTGGATCTTTAAACTCAAAGGATGAAACAAGGGTTTTTGGAACTTCGGTAAACAAATACGAAAATATTTTTTGTCATAAGTTCTTAAAAATTTTGAGTCCAGCATGCCTTAAATAAAAAAAATATGAATTTTAAGGTGGTGATCTCGTTCGAACAAAAATATAGGGACGTTCAAACGATATTAGCTTTTTTTTCTAATGACACTGCATTTCGTTCAAACAAATCAACATTCTCATTCGATTGTCCTTCTAACGAGCTTATAATGAGACGTGCAATCCTTGGCAGAGGATTCTCATTCGATAGTCGTTATATGACATTCTAACGAGATCTTAATTTCTTTCAAATGAGATCATAAGTTATTTGAATGAAAACACAATTTAGTTCTAACAAGTTCAATTCTCGTTCTAATGAGATTAAAACCAAAAATTATTTTTATTTAAAAATAGTTCCAAATGATGTTAAGTTAAAAAACAAATACCCTTAAAAATATTCGAGGACCCATATTCAACATTCATTAATACCCGCGTGATTCTCGGTAAATGTGAAGACAAACTTGGCATGGTAAACACGGTATGATGTACCTAACTTCGAAGCGTTGATGCCACGTGTTCATTAAATACGTCATAGGCTTATGGGATCTACAATACAAATCCTAATCTATGACTCAAACGTTTTATCTGGAATTACTCCAATTACATACAAATGACTAGATTGGAAATTTGTCCTTGTAATTGGGATTAAATTCGATCCTTCTAAATGTTATGAGGTATCTAAGAAACATTCCCAAGCTAACCCTAAATCCACACTTGGAGGTGTTTAAATTCATTATGTAATTCCTCAAAATCTTAAATATATTGGAGAGATATATGATATGGTCACCTACATATTTCCTTTTGACAAACATTTTGTCAATATACACATCCATGGTTGATTAAATTTAATTCCTATTTTTTTTATTTTAATATGTTAGCACGTTGACTTAACATTCTTATGTCCTAATGGAATGACTTTATAACAATAGAGTCCTAGAGTGGTAATGGATGGGATCTTCTCTTGATCAGGGCCGGACATAAGTATATAATGATAGCTAGAGTATGCATTAATAAAATTCATGCACTGACAACCTACATTTGAATTAACCAGTTGATCAATTTTTAGGCAAATGGAAGCTATCTTTCAGGAAAGATTTGTTGAGGTTTATAAAGTTAACGCACACTCTCTATTGCCATTCTTTTTTTAACACGACCTTGTTAGAAATCTAGTTAGGAAATAGGAAACCTTTGATGGAGTTGGCATGAATTAGATTGTCAACTTCATTCTCAACTTCCTTTACCTTTTCTGGAGATGATTTCCTAGGATTTTTCTTGACCGAACGACATGTAGGATCCACGTTCAATCTGACAAGTAACATCCGGGTCAATTTATGGGAGAACATAAGGCTTCCAAGTAAATACATCGACATTAATTTGAGTTAAGAGGAACAACTATGAGTCCCTTCATTACTCGATCGACATGGTTGTGCATGGTCTCCTCCATCCTCGGTGATTTAGAACCAATTAAAAAGGTTTTTTACTACTGTGATGAGTAAAGAGGAATAACTCTGAGTTCCGTCATTACTCGATTGGTATAGATGAGTCTAACCCGTCCTCTAATATTTCATAACTAGTTAAGAAGGTGTTCTCCAATTGATATGAGTCAATAGGAATAACCTTTCATTCCTCCATTACTCATTCAGCGTGGGTAAGTCTGGTCTCCTCCACTCCTGGTGGATCTCCCTCTAGTTTTTATATGGGTGGGATGTACTCTGAATCACTGTCATCCTAACTATTCTTGGGTTGAGATTATTTAGGTTTAATAATAACAACGAAATAGTTTTGATCTGCTATTTTTATCACCTATGGCTTCAACGATTCCCTGATCAGCCACGAAATTTAGTTTCTAGTGTTGTGAATAAGTCACAACCCTTATGGTATAGATTTATCCTCTATCTAAAATGCATTTGTAAGGTGACTCTGATTCGATAATATGAAACTCAATATCATGATTGATATGGATAACATTAATCGATAACTTAATCTTTCCTAATGGTGTCTCTACATTGCCATTTAAACAAATTAGAGGATAAACCTTTGTATTTAAGTCTAGTATATTGTATCCAATGTTATAAAGAATTTTGATATACATGATTTATAAGGAGATCCCTGAATTGACCAGTATCCTCTTGACATCTAAATTAGCTACTCTAAGAGTAAGGGATACAACATCCTTATGAGGTAAACCAAAGTCGACCAGGTCTTCACCATATAATATAATCACTCGATCAAGATCAACATCCTTACCATATCTCTTAATTAGGACTGGATTGGATAACTCCACTTGTAATGCTTCTTGTATATTGGTTGGAATCCTGACTCTCTATCAAGGATTTTTATCTTTACACTGGGAGGGTCATTATAAAAATGTATGTGTATGATCAATCTAGATGGAGTGAGATTGACATCATCCTTTTTTATGTGATATTGACCCAACTTGAAGATTTCATTTTTCAACATTAATGTATTCTTTATGATAACCAACTTGTATGAGGTCTTCCAAATGATGCTTAAACATCTTGTAGTTCTCCATCTTATTTCCATAGTCCTGATGATAATTTCATCGAAGGTTAGAGTTCATATCATTAGGATCGCTAGCCATCCTGAGCGGACTTCTTGAAATACGACTTTCCTTTATCTGAGGAATGAGCTTGTAGATTAGATCTTTGAAAAAGGTTTCTACCACCTTGTAGGCATTTTCATTAGTTAACATTCTTGATCTACCATTTGGATTCTATAATTCTCCCCTCTTTTGGTAGAAGTTAGTTGGTCTCCTTCCTTCGACCCTTTCTTAACGTCGTACTTCTTGGCTTGTTTGGAAGGTTGTTCAACCTAATTATCAATGTAAAGGATCTCATCATCTATCTTGGCATAATTTTCAATAAGCACCACACTACACCAAAAATAGGAATCTGGCACGGTTTAAAACTGTGCCAGATCAAATCTGGCATGATTTTGAACTGTGCCAGAATCAAGTGTTCCAAAATGACCATTTTTTTCTGGCACGGCTCAAAAGTGTGCCAAAGTTGGCCAAACAGGAACACTTCTGGTACACTTTTAAACCGTGCCAGAATTTGATATTTCTGGCACACTTTTGACACAGTTGTAACTGTGCCAGATTGAGCACAGTTTGAAATTTTTTTGGCACAGTTCAAAATCGTGCCAAAATATGATACATTTTTGCCACGGTTTTGAACTGTGCCAAATTTTTTATAAAAAGAAAAAAAAATTAATTATTTGAAAGCACCAAAATTCACAAATTGAAAACATTGCACATTGTTGATAAACTAATGTACATACAAACTTCAAAATATTGCAAGTCTTTAATAGTTCACAAGCCAAAAAAAAATTGGGCAGAGTTTCCTCTATTTTTTGGACATTCCAAAACCTGCTAATACAAAGTCTGCCTAACATAAAGCCCCCACGGCCACAAAATATAACAATTAACTTACAAAAGCCCGCACGACCATAAAAATTAACAATAAAACTATAAAATCCCGCACGGCCATAACACAAAAAAATAGAATCATGAATAAACCCATTGCTGTAAACCATTGAGTTCTCTGTGTGTTCCATGTGAATAAATGCCAACGATAAAATGTTATCCTGCAAAAAAATAGGATACAAAAAAGATACGATATTAGTAACTCAGTAATTTACAAAAAAAAAACTTACTCAAACTAAAAAATTACATATGGGAGTGGAAATTATCATCATATTCTCAAACTGGGAGACTTGAGACTACGCGGTCATTTCGTGCGAGCTACATTGGTCTCGTGCGAGGTGTTCGTGCCTCTTACGGGGTTGGATTTGGTTTTCACCCTTTAACGACCTGTTTTTAATTCTAAGTGTTATTTTTGCAAATTATCGTCATATTTTCAAACCGAGAGACCCGTGACTACACGGTCAGTTCCTACAAGTTACATTGGTTCCATGCGAGGTGTTCGTGCCTCTTACGGGTCCGTTTGGGGGTTGCTTTAGGTTTTCACCCTTTAACGACTTGTTTTTAAGTCTAAGCGTTATTTTTGCAAATTATCGTCATATTCTCAAACCGGGAGACCCGTGACTACGCGGTCTGTTCCTACAAGTTACATTGGTCCCGTGCGAGGTGTTCGTGCCTCCTACGGGGACGTTTGGTGGGTGGTTTAGATTTTCACCCTTTAACGGCCTGTTTTTAAGTTTAAGTGTTTATTTTTGCAAATTATCATCATATTCTGAAACCAGGAGACCCGGGATTACGCGGTCAGTTCGTACAAGTTGTATTGGTCCCGTGTGAGGTGTGCGTGCCTCTTAGGGGGTCGTTTGGGGTCTGATTTGGGTTTTCACCCTTTAACGGCTTGTTTTTAAGTCTAAGTGTTGATTTTTGCAAATTATTATCATATTCTCAAACCGGGAGACCCGTGACTACACGGTCAGTTCCTACAAGTTACATTGGTCCTGTGCGAGGTGTTCGTGCCTCTTACGGATCCGTTTGTGGGATGGTTTGGGTTTTCACCCTTTAACGGCCTGTTTTTAAGTCTAAGCGTTATTTTTATAAATTATCATCATATTCTCAAATCGGGGGACCCGTGATTACGCGGTCAGTTCCTACGAGTTACATTGGTCCTGTGTGAGATGTCCGTGCCTCTTACGGGTCCGTTTGGGGGCTGGTTTAGGTTTTCACCCTTTAACGGCCTGTTTTTAAGTTTAAGTGTTGATTTTTACAAATTATCGTCATATTCTCAAACTGGGACTATGCGATCAGATTGTAAAAGTTACATTGGTCCCGTGCGAGGTGTTCGTGCCTCTTACGGGTCTGTTTGGGGGCTGGTTTAGGTTTTCAGCCTTTAACGGCTTATTTTTAAGTTAAGTGTTGATTTTTGCAAATTATCGTCGTATTCTCAAATCGGGAGACCTGGGACTATGCGGCTAGTTCCTACAAGTTACATTGGTCCCGTGTGAGGTGTTCGTGCCTCCTACGGGGACGTTTGGGGATTGGTTTATGTTTTCACCCTTTAACGGCCTATTTTTAAGTTTGAGTGTTGATTTTTCAAAATTATCGCCATATTCTCAAACCGGGTGATCCGGGACTACGCGGTTAGTTCATACAAGTTACATGGGTCCCGTGTGAGGTGCTCGTGCCTCTTACAGGTTCGTTTGGGGGCTGGTTTGGGTTTTCACCCTCTAACGGCTTGTTTTTAAGTCTAACTGTTAATTTTTACAAATTATCGTCATATTCTCAAATCGGGAGACCCGTGACTACACGGTCAGTTCCTACAAGTTACATTGGTCCTGTGCAAGGTGTTCGTGCCTCTTACGGATTCGTTTGTGGGCTGGTTTGGGTTTTCACCCTTTAACGGTCTGTTTTTAAGTCTAAGCGTTATTTTTGTAAATTATTATCATATTCTCAAACTAGGGGACCCGTGATTACGCGGTCAGTTCCTACAAGTTACATTGGTCCTGTGTGAGATGTTCGTGCCTCTTACGGGTCCGTTTGGGGGCTAGTTTAGGTTTTCACCCTTTAACGGACTGTTTTTAAGTTTAAGTGTTGATTTTTACAAATTATCATCATATTCTCAAACTGGGACTACGCGATCAGATTGTAAAAGTTACATTGGTCCCGTGCGAGGTGTTCGTGCCTCTTACGGATCCGTTTGGGGGTTGGTTTAGGTTTTCACCCTTTAACGGCTTGTTTTTAAGTTAAGTGTTGATTTTTGCAAATTATCGTCGTATTCTCAAATCGGGAGACCTGGGACTATGCAGTCAGTTCCTACAAGTTTCATTGGTCCCGTGTGAGGTGTTCGTGCCTCCTACGAGGACGTTTGGCGGTTGGTTTATGTTTTCACCCTTTAACGGCCTATTTTTAAGTTTGAGTGTTGATTTTTCAAAATTATCATCATATTCTCAAACCGGGTGACCCGGGACTACGTGGTCAGTTCATACAAGTTACATGGGTCCCGTGTGAGGTGCTCGTGCCTCTTACGGGGTCGTTTGGGCGCTGGTTTGGATTTTCACCCTTTAACGACTTGTTTTTAAGTCTTAAGTGTTAATTTTTACAAATTATCGTCATATTCTCAAACCGGGAGACCCGTGACTACATGGCCAGTTCCTACAAGTTACATTGGTCATGTACGAGGTGTTCGTGCCTCTTACGGGTCCGTTTGGGGGCTGGTTTGGGTTTTCACCCTTTAACGACCTGTTTTTAAGTTTAAGTGTTGATTTTTGTAAATTATCGTCGTATTCTCAAACCGGGAGATCCGTGACTTCGCGGTCAGTTCGTACAAGTTACATTCGTCCCGTGCGAGGTGTTCGTGCCTCTTACGGGCCGTTTGGAGACTCTTTTGGGTTTTATCCTTAAACGACTTGTTTTTAAGCCTAATTGCGTGATTTGTTAGGTCTCTATCATCAGCGTTTTATATTCATTATGTTTTAATTTTGATTTAAGTCTGTGAATCTATAACTTTGTTTATAGATTTGAATGTGTGTTTTTAAGTTTGGTGTTCATTAGTGACAAGTGTGAAATTATAAGTTGCAATTCTTAATAGGACTCAAAATTGATTTTTAATGACTTAAAATGTTCGTGTTATTAGTAAAGATACTACATACGTGTGAGAAATTAGTGATATGAACGTACTTTAAGTCACTATAAACAACTAAGGGCGGAATATTCACAACATATATCCTATCTAATACTCCGTCACATAGATATATAGAAATAAAATAAAGATGTGTTATTACCTAGTCGGTTTGGACCGTTGTGGTGATAGAAGTATGACGAGGGATAATACTCGGAATTTTTATCTGTAGTAGTGCTTGTTGGTGGAAATATTGAGTGTCTCGATCTTCAGTGTCTTGTCTATATCTAGCCTCTCAATCTTCATCGTTTTTCTATAATCACGCCCTTCTTGTCATATATGAGAGAGGTAAGTGTAACAATCGATCATCTGCAATTTTCCAAAGATATTAACACATAAATTATATTGGCATACATAAGTGAAGTCATATATAAGATGGGTAAGATTTTTTTGGTACTCACATTGTTTAAAATTGTTGCTTGTCATGGTAGGTTTGAGATGTCGCTATTTGAATCATTGGGAATGGGTGGATGATCATCTGAAGGTGTTCCATTTGTTTCTCTATTAGGATCATCCATCTAAAAAAGTAGAAAGAACTAATTAACAGCACACTTAATTAATTATGATAAAATTTGAATATATAAACATAAATAAAACAAGAGATTCTATTCAAATTTACTAGACACGATGAGCCTAAAGATTGAGCCGTGACCGTGACTACCCTTTGATGAACAAATTGTTTGAAGCCATTAGTTTCTCCAAAGTTCTATAATATGCATTCAATATATAATAATAATTTAACACAACCCTATTATTAAAAATCAAGGCTTCTAATTGATATGATTAATGGCAAAACATAATATTCAATCATTTTTCCATATTTGGTCAGTTTCACCTGGGCCAAATCCAGCTAGTAAAACATATAGTGATCCAATTCCACCTGCTGGAGCCCGAGTTATGTCCCTCACTGATGGTCTTTCCAAGATGTCTAAATCCGCGCCTTCTGACCTATCTCGAATTAAGTTACTTGACTCAAAAGATGTAATAGCAAACAAAATATCAGGTTGTTATTGGCAAGACAACCCTGATAGACCTGACGCCAACGACCTACTTTCAATATATCAGGTTGTTATTAACAAGACAAAGGAGGAAGTTGTACAATAATTCCAAGATATGAACTGGGACACATTCAAAGTCGTTCTTACTGATGCTCTAATTAATAATCTGCACCCAATCCAGGTTTGGTATGAGGAAATCGTGTCTGATACAACTTATTTAGACAGAGTTTTGGCAAAAGGTGCTAAAAAAGCTCTAGATATTCAACGACTTTATGTACTTTTGAAAGGGAATTAGATGCCAGAAAATGCATATGAAGGATAGAGTAAAATCTAAAAGGAAAGCACCGACACATTTGTTCAAGAAAAGCTAAATATTGGAATTTCTCTCATAACAGGTCATCAAATTACTGAAATATTTAACAAATATGACATATTCTTAGATATATATTTCAAATTACTATAACACTGAAGTTTTAATTCATCTGACCATAATGCTTCTTACATATATTTTTAAAGATTTTTGATACAGTGAACTGAAATGAAAACATATTAGAGTTATCTTTGATCTTCTTTTACATTCATCAGTTTTGTGAGAGAATAAACTACAAATAAAAACATTTTAGTCAATTATTTGTTCATTATTTGTCCAACATGTTCCAAGTTCCAAGTTCCAACATGTTCATAAAGCTCTCCTTATGTCCATTATTTGTCCATTTTAATGTTCACTCTCCTTATGTCCTACCATTATTGGTCAATTACTCTATAGAAAGTAAACTATAGAGGTGGAGGGCAGTGGAAGCGTGGGGCTGCCGATAGAGGTGTCGGGCAGTGGAAGTGTGGGGTTGCCGATAGAGGTGTCGGGAAGTGGAAGCATGGGGCTGCTGTATGCATATATGCACAACATCATATATGCATACAGTTGCTGCGCACATATGCATACTGTTGTTGCATATATGCATACAGTCGTTGCATATATGTTGTTGTATGCATATATGCATACAACATTTTACCATCTACATGCTAACATTTCACCATCTATAGAGACAAAGTTCTTAACTCTACAATCAGCTACTTTTTAAAGTGATCATTAATCAACCTTTTGTGTTTCAGATTAATTTGATATATGGGCTCATTACGTCCATTACAGTCACATTCACAGTTGTATGTGTCACGATTCAAAGGCGACATTTGATGGTATATATTCTCACACCACTATAATTTTAATGCATCGTTGCATGTTTATAATATCATAACAGTTTGTATATCTACTGAGTGATTGACCTTACAAGTGTGGGGATTATTTGCTCCAAAATTTGTTTTCAACGTGGTGGGCCTTATTTTGACTGATGTTTTAATTTGTTTGGCATCGCCCTTCTATTTTAGTTAAGTAAAGATGGATAAACTGACTGACCAGATGGTGTCTAGTGCTATTTAGACGATGAAGGTACAGCGTATACTGTTCCGTTAGAGTCATAGTTGGGGGATTTTGATGGGTTGAAGGCTTACCCGTGTTCAGTTGTTTAACTCAAATTTTAGACGATTGATTTATGCCATGTATATTAATCAGCTTCTATATTGAGAGAGATTATTACCACTATTGGTTCATCATGAAGGGGCAAGATTAGGTAGAAAAATGTCGCAAGATTATTGTTTTGGGGGGTCATTGTATATTTATTTATTTTTAGCTTGTTTTTTTTCTTTAGCGATGGGCTCTTTAGCGTTTATGTACCCCTGGCTTATAAAAGACGATCTTTGAATTATTCAGTTACACTGTTGATAGAGAGTGAAAAGTTAACCTTATTTTTTGGTGTTTCTTTACTCTTCACATTCATGTCATTTAATTAGAGTAGCCTTTGTTGATAGGTAGATCATCATGGATGATGATTTATACTTAGGTTAGTTCAACTCAATTATGGATAATGATTTAGACTTAGGTTAGTTCAACTCAATTGTTGTGGGGACATATTCACAATGACGAACCAATGACACTTGTCGCGCTCCTTCGCGTTCTAGCTAACAACCACTGTCAATTCAGTCGATTGCATGTGAGACCCACTCGTTGGATCCCCATCATCACTCTCCTTTCTTTTATCGGAGGACACACCACTTATAGATGTCACCTATATGGGGCAGAGGAGAAAGATGATCAGACAATGACCACCCTAGGTGCATTGATTGGGCACATCACTGACCCTGAATGGAAGGAGCTCCCCACCTTTGACCAATGATCGAGCCACATCGTAACTTCCCAACCCAGTTCGACACCGTTCGTTCTGATGTTTTCCTGATTCAATCGCGGTACCCCTTTCGATAGTGCCTCTGCGCAAACCCATGTTCTACAAAATGTGATTCCATACTTGCCACTATCGCGCGATGCTTTTGACATTTTGGCGATTTTGTTAAAAAAATTAATTGTTCTTGTGATGGCATGGAGCCTTACGAAATCTTCCCTATTTGAACATCACTTATTGACATCGGAGTAGTTTTTAGATGTGGTGTACTTATAAGGGTCATCCATAAACCTTAATTATTGACGAAGGTTTTAAGTGTTAACCTAGTGGCCCAAGAGACTCATCTTGAACATTGATCAAGGTTCAATTGTTAACCTAGTGGTCCAAGAGACGACCATGGACAACTTGGAGGGGAGATAAGTGAGGGAATCGCCTCAGATCCCTACTTTTGAGCAACTTGTAGTGGCCCTAAAATTTCAAGTAACTAATTAATATATTATATTATTTATAATATGTGCATTAAGATGTTAACAAATTGATTATTACCAGAATTATTTAACACATTTTTTGCCAATTAGATTTATGATTCAGTCTTGTGTGAGTATAATTTTTCTAATAATATAATGCATATGGACCTCTGCTTTAAAATTTCGCTTTGGCCCCATCTGGCCTGTAAACGATATGTAAGTTGGGTTTACGATACCGGTTGTGCCGAATTGGTTAAATGGAAAAAATTATATTATCAAAGCATGCGAGGCAAGGTGTCGTTTGCAATTGAATCGTATTAAATGAGATCTTATCTTATATGGTTGACATTACCACTCCAGCATAATGCATGCATGATGATTGGGCCGACCCATATACATTTGAGCATGGGGAGAACAATGTCAGTTCCAAACCATCCGAGTGTTTTTACCACACGTCTCTTGCCCATTTAGTTTTACAACTTTGCCTTAGTGGTCAATGCATAGGGGTGGCATGTTATACCCTTTTGCATGTTGTATCCACCTTTTAGACAGGTTTTAAAAAAGTTTTGCAGTTGTGGGATTCTTTTATCGGCGTTTGTAGTCCACTTAGAGGGTTTCATACACACATGATTGACTTAATGCTCGAAGCCACCCTGTCGAACCCCCATTATCGTATGTCTCTCGTATAGAACGAGAAGTTTGCGTCATTAGGTTTATGAGTTGTGTGTGTAGAGTACTCTAAAAGATCATGGTCCTTATACCATACCCATACCCCATTATGTCCTTACACCTAAGAAAGATGGAAGTTTATAGTTGTGTGATCAATAAAATTATGGTCAAGTACATATTTTCTATCCCCCTTGTAACACTCATGCCCGAGATTTTATCCCTTTCCTGTGTAATTTGCAATTTATGGAGAACCCTTTGGGCTTGGACTATTAATAAATGAACCGTGTAACACACATGTCCGGTCCGCATTCTTAAAATGTGGACTAGTCCGTACAGGAGCATTATATATATATATATATGTGTGTGTGTGTGTGTGTGTGTGTGTGTGTGTGTGTGTGTGTGTGTGTGTGGTGCAATGAGTTAGGTTTGGAAAATATATATTCATTCATATGTATATTACACTTATAAAAAGTTACCTTCAAGTGAATATTACAGTGTATTGACAAATCTCAAGTCAATGTTAAAGAGCAACTTATTTGTGGAAAATGAAATTATCTTTATGGAATATAAGAGTGGAAGCCTAAAATCCAAAACTTCTATGGACAAATATGGTGATATTTTATCCATCCTATCATACCTTATAGCATCCATAATCATATATACACGCCCACGCATATGCTCGGATGATATTGTGTGTGTGGGGGGGGGGGGGATATAAAGAAAAAATAAACTAACATCCAATAAAAGTCGATCATTTACCAATAAAATTTATCAATGTTTAGACTGCAAGAGAAGTAAAGAAAGCTCACAAAATTTACCTAATAAAATTTATCACCTAGACAAATATTTTCTATTCCAACAGTAATAAAAGAAACACTCTCTTTGACTTTTCCCCAATATAATTGCATCATTAGACTTGTCGCCTTAGAAATTCATAAATTAAACTTATCGTATGCATGTGCATCAATCCACTTGTACCTTTTGTATTGAGTAATTTTAAGACAACTCTTACTTATGAGTTGTGACTCAATTTTAAATGACGATCCGTGGATATCATATGCCAACCAATACATTTGTAACAAAAAGTAAGTCACAATCAAGAGTTAGTTTAGAATTACAGCTTATGCATTATTTGTTCCATTGGGATAAGTATAATTTTTTAACTTATAGGGAGTAATTTAATTATGCAATAGTCTCAGGGGTAAAGTTAAAATTTTAAAAAAATATGGAAACCTAAAACTTATCTCCGAATTCATACATCATCAAAGACTGTAATTAAAATCAGATTGTACTCATCCAAAAAAGTGTGTCTGGTAAATTCATCCATTCTTAAAGGTCAGGTAATCTTACCTGCACCACCAAGTCCGGATTTTGATTATAAAATTGCTTGTCCATAAATTGAAGAAGGATCTGCAGGCAAAGATTTCTGAGCTGCACCCAAATTAACCTCCCCTTTTATGTCCTACAAATTTCAAAAACTATAAACCCAAGCATGGAACCAAAGATAATGAAATGAATAAATAAATTCATATATACATACAGTGGTCAGTTGAGACCGCCCCTAAATTTGCTGCAAAGCCGCAGACACGCTCCCAGAATTGCCTTGTACCAACTGGCTGAATCAATAATAAAAGCAAGAGAAACTGATGAGCAAACCAACTAGAGGAGTAAAAGTGACAAACATCAAGTAGACATACAAGGCTCTATCGATTTTACCCTTGATGATTTGTTACTGATTTGAGAAGAGCCATCCTATTGGCATCAATAAAAGCTGGAGATGTCTCAGAATCCACGAAATGTGGGTGCTTCATGCGTTCTTCATACATTTTCATAGCCAATACACTGGCGGATGGCTGCCCCATTATTCCTTCCAATCTGAGACCCTAAAGTGACAACAAACGTGAAGAACTCCAAAGTGATGGAAGACATGAGACTCCAAAGTGACCAAAATGTGAGAGATAAAGAGCCGAGCGGGAGACTCCAAAGTGAGAGTGATGAGTGAGCGGGAGAGTCAAAATGAGTAAGTGAATTTTTTTAGGGCATTTTATATGTTAGTCAAGTGTACTTAATTTTGGCACACTTAAAAACAGTGGAAAATTTTGGCACTGTTTTAAAGTGTGCCAGATTGTTATTAAACCGTGCTAAAATTTGGCACAATTTTAAACTGTGCCAGATTTTTAATACCAGGGTGTGCCAAATTGCCTTTTTTTGGTGTAGTGACCATTAGATCGTCCATTGATGATTCTGGCTTCTCAAGAGAGATTGATAAAAGTCGTATAATTTGGCAATACCAAATTTAAACGATGAAATCACTAATTGCTCATTGCAATTATCAATTTCAATGAATAACTCCCAATATCACTAGGCATACTTCCTGAGAAACTTTAATTCTTCCTATTAAGGGTGATTAGGGAGTTAACCTCCTTCATTAGATCGTTGTTTATGATAAAATAACCAATAAACTATTCAATTAGTTCTTTGAAAGAGGAGATGGATCAAGCGTTTAACTTCTCAAACCACTTAAGGTCGATCTCGCCTAGAATAGACGGGAAAACACATCAGATTAGGGCATCATAATGGCTCCACAAGGGCATGGATTCCCTATAATGTCTCAAATGACGGGTTGGATCTGTCTTGCTATCGCATGTAGTGATCTGTAGCATGTAGAACTTCTCTTGGGGCTTTGATGCTTATGTCCACTATGAAGGGAGAAGCACATCTTTGATCCAAAGCCCTTATGGTAAGATATTTTGGCGCTCTTGCTAGGTTAGGATTAAGGTGTCCGTTCAATTCTCTATTGATAAACTCATGCAGATGGTCAACGAAATTCTTAGGAGGCTGGGTTTTAGCTGAACTATTATTGTGACTAGATTCCAACGACCAAACTAGCCTTCCATCAAGACTAGCTGGCCTGTGAATAGATAAGCGCCCTCGTTGAGGCTGATTATAGCATATCACTGCGGGCTTTTAGATATAGAGGTCTTGCCATTATGACCATCTATAGGGGTTTTACGATATCAAATTCTCATTCTTCTATGATATTCGAGGTCGTGGGAGCTAAACCCATATCTTTCAAACTATTCGGTCAACTACCTCTTCAATTGAGTAATTTCCCCATCTCATTTGTTCAACCGTTCCTTGTAAAGATTAACGAGACGTGATGTTTCATTCTTAGCAGGGGCTCCACTGATGGAGTATTATGGTGAAGGTTTGGGCAAGACATGCGAGGAGCGCGTCCTCGAGATCTCGTGTCACTAGGAGGTAGAGAAGATCTGGAAGGAGTCTGTTTCCTCCTCCCAATTCATACATCTGATCGAACACGGTTCTCAGCATGCGATATGTAAGATTGGTGTACACTCGTTATGGATGGAGGTTGGCATTCACAAGTGGCAGAATTTTGGTCATCCCATAGATGGTGCCAAATTTTAGGGAGATCAATCCTACAATATCACTTAATACCAGCTATGCCCACGAATATAAGTGCAAATGCAAAAAGGACATAAAGATAGGCGGACCTCCCTATGTCGCTGAGGAAAGGAAATGGAGACTTGTATAATTTGGAGGAGAGTAAAACAACTTGGAGTGCTAGAGAATTCTAGCTGAGAGTCCAGGCCATGGGTACAATACCGTGTTATATCTTTCTTTAACATTATGGATATTTTATTTATAGATACAAGAGCCATAACTACATAAACTACAACGTAAGGCATTTCTGGTGTAATAGGCTTTCATCTCTAACGTTATCTCTGGAGAAGTTGAGTTGTAATAGGACCGTATACGGTCATATATATTAATATCCTTAGCGATTCGCCTTCAGATAATCCTTAATCTCCGAACGACCAAATTGCTACAATTCTCTTGGTGCCATGAGTCATGCCACATGGACCACCAGACAAATAATCCCTTGAAAGACTTGCATTGGAGTACATAATGTGAAAGTAACTTTTTTTAACATATAAGATTAATATTGTGTACTTACTCATCCACATAAGCATAAAATAAACATTTGTAGCGAAGATGCCCTCCGTTATGGGACCGAATAAAATATGAGTTTATTAAAAAAAAAGACTCAATAAATTATATATTCTAAATGTATTATATTTAATATACTTATTTTGAGAAAATAATAAAAATGGAGGGATAAAAAATGTGGTGGTGATGAAAATACATGTGGCGGTGTTGCATTCCATGTTCGTCCACATCCTCATAGTTGTCCCATACTAATCATGACAACCAATAAAATTGCTCAACACGACTAGGCACGCCCACATTCGATCCTCACCCACCCAGGATTTCAGATTACGTCTCTAGCACCCACCTCGTTAACCGAGTTAAGAAAGCCCCCCAGCCCTGTTACATTGACAAAATCTTTGCAACAATCTAATCTATTTACACTCCCTCTCTCGATACAAACAAGCAAGCACCCACTTTCACCACTATTATAACCAAAGAAAAGGTATAACCTTTATTTGTCAATGCACTCTTTTCAATCACATTCATGCCTACATAGATCCCATCTTATATCTTTTTGTTTTCAACAATGTCTGTTTGCTTCTTCAGAAACAAGTACCTTCTCAAAACTCAAGATTTGATTTGCCTGTTGGGTTCTATCAGTTATACACTGTTGTGAGTAAAATATTTATTTTTCTTGTATTCATTGATAAGATTTTGCATTTACTGGTTCTTATGCAGTGTGTCTACACGTATACCATGTTTCTAAGGATGATATTGGGTTTTGGTAGGGAATTCATGTCAAGATTTGAGTTTAAGTCTTTTTATGATGAGTTTTTTTTTCCTACCATGATATAGAATGCCTTTGCACGAAATAATTAATAAAATACAGGTGAGGGAATAATACTTGTAAAGAGTTTTAAAAAACAAGAGAACTAAACACCTGTATTGCTATGGTTGGGTTTTAAATGTGGAGTGATATTAAATAGAATATTTATTATAAAAACATTCTCAGATACTTTCTCAATTAAGGAGTTTTCCTTTACACTCCATACTGCATCATAAATGAATTTGGAATGTGATTGGTTCCCTAATATGTCTGTATACCAAATCTAGAAGGGATGTAGTGCAGCTTTGTACAGCATTGAATTGTGCAATCTGAGTGATGAACAATGTCAGTGTTGGAAAGTGTACTTAGAATGTAGCTTAAAAAGAATTGTATTTAGAAACCGTCAATACAGTCAACAGAGGACTGAATACAGTAAGTTATAAGATTATTGAAAAAAAGAACCCTCCATAATTGACTACCAGGAGGTATTTAATATGTTATACCCTTCAAGGGGTCATAATTGTGGGGATCATTTTTTATTTTCATTCTATTATACATGGATCTAAGGATCGTATGTTGAAGGGTTTGAGCCTTGGACAAGGTGTTACTTTTCTCAAGTAGACAACTTTAAAGTGGCCATTTAATTCAGGGCGGTTTTTGTTTTCATTTCTGTTACACAGAGACCGGAAAGATGTTACGACGAAGGGTTTGAACCTTATAAAAGTGTTTCCTTTACGCTCCAAAAAAGTTGTATTTGTTTTCAAGTTAAGTATTTTGGTAAAAGCACTCACATTAATTTACATTCTAATAGTGATATTAACTGATTTTTGTTTTAAACATTACTAAATCTATGGTCATTCAAATTATAGATTAATTAATTCTAAAAACTTGAAGGCAATGTATGCAAAATCATTACATTAACTTTTCTTCGCTCCAAAAGGAGCAGGTAGCTACTTGCAGATGGAGTGTGCATGCAGTTGGGTTCCAACTATTACTTACTAGAGTATAAATATATTTTGGTGTATAGTTGGAACCCAATTGCACGCACGCGCCATATGCAAATTTGGGGATATGAACAGAATTTCTTTCTGTGAAGACACTATACATCAGATTCTTTATTTACATTTACATATATCTACAAGGATTAATATATCTTGACGCATAGTGTTTTCATGGAAAGAAATTCTGTTCATATCCGCAAATTTTAAGCATTAATTACGTAATCGAAAACCTGTTAGGAGCTTTTTTGGCACCGAGTGTGCAATCATAACTTGTAAAATTCTGTTTAAAATATAAAAAATATAAAATTTATTTATATAATACAAGGTGATGCATAGTGTCTGATAGCTTAAAGGTATCCATTTTTTTGCAAGATATTTTGTTGTAAACATGATGTCATGTGATTAGGAAACACTTTGACAAAGTGGGAGGGAAACAGGCTTCTGTATGATGATTCTCTAAGAAAGAATACACTAAATATCTATATAGTAGAGTGATTTATGCAATATGATATTTTAGGTTTGGTCCCAGAGGGCATAATTGTATCTTATAACAAAAATATACTGAATAGCCTATTGCTGTGACTACGATGTTTCTCTAATGAAGGACTTCTTCTATAGCTGCTCTTTTTAAAAATATCCTTTTTTCTTTTGACTTTTTATGGTCAAATTATAAACAGAGAATTGAATTGATGCATACTATTTGGGTGGCCATCTTCATGTATATTTCTAATGTCTATTTTATTAAGATATCTGATGCAGTGATGAGTTTCATTATCTCTGTTAATTAAAACAAATGATTTGGTTGTTTTCACCTGCTGACAACAATCATCTTGCTGCTTATTTTGTTAATCGCAGATGTGATTCAGACTATTGCCATCACGCTGAGGGATTTGGCTTTCCCTCTCAAACATGTAAATTTATCTTCTTTCCTCTTTTTAATCTACTTATATCCCTTCATTTTTCCCCAATTGCTTGTTTGGTTTGAATTTTCTACCTTTTTGGAACCCTGGATTGGTAAAAGTCGCATATTAAGTCTAATAATTCATGTCAAGCTTTTAGATCACAGGAGGCCAATTTCTTTCTCAAGTACTTCATAAGTATTACCTATGTGGGATTCCTAGAAAGCACAAAACTCTGAACAAAACAAGCATTAAAATAATGGAAACGCATTAAATAAATGAGCTTAAGGAGCATTATTTTGTATCAATGTTGCAGTTGTGCTTAAGCACGGAAGTTTGAAGCCTCAATTTCGGAAACAAGATGGAAAGCGGACCAAAACACAGCCCTTTGACCCCTCTTAGGATTTTTAGGGGTCTGATATGTTTAGTGGTTCTTGTTTCAACCGCATTTATGTTTCTAGTTTATTTTGGACCCGTGGCTGCAGTAATATTGCGCCTTTTCAGCATAAATTATAGTAGGAAAGCGATATCTTTCCTATTTGGTCTTTGGTTAGCTTTGTGGCCCTTCTTATTTGAAAAGATCAACAGAACTAAAGTGATTTTTTCTGGAGAAACTGTTCCAGCAATGGAGCGTGTTTTGCTTATTGCCAACCACAGAACTGAGGTCGACTGGATGTATCTGTGGGATCTTGCATTTCGGAAGGGGTGTTTGGGCCACATCAAATATGTCCTCAAGAGCAGTTTGATGAAACTACCTATCTTCGGTTGGGGATTTCATGTGTTGGAGTTCATCTCAGTGGAGAGAAAGTGGGAAATTGATGAACCAGTCATGCGGAAAATGCTTTTGACTTTTACTGATCCACAAGATCCACTGTGGCTTGCTGTTTTCCCAGAAGGAACTGATTATACGTAAGGCCTTGTTATTACTTTATTATCTCGCTAATTGATGTAAAATGCATATTTCTACTAGCCATGACATTTGCATTTCATTTCTGTTAATATAATTATTTTCTTGCCTTTGCATATAGAGAACAAAAATGCAAAAGGAGTCAAGAGTTTGCAGCTGAAAATGGATTACCTGTATTAAAAAATGTTCTGCTTCCTAAAACAAGAGGCTTCCATGCTTGTTTAGAAATTCTGAGGGGCTCCTTGGATGCAGGTTATTTTCTTGATCTGTTGTCAACATCCTTTTTATTGGATTCACACTAGCCATAGCTTCATTCTAAATTTAGGGGTTATATGTTTTTGCCTCATCAGTTTGAATTGTGAAACTATTCAGAGTGTAGAGGCTTTAATTGTCATCAAGCGGTAATATTGCCTCCCAATCCAATTAAGAGGCAGTATTAACTCTAAAATCGTCAATTCAGAGATTTCTTTCAGATAAAAACAAACAAAATTTCAAAATCAGATTTCTGACTTCATATTTTGATTGAAAATACATATTTACCATTAACCTTACCTTCTAATCTTCTCCTTACCTCCTAATCTTCTCATTCAGCAGATATGTTGGCTGTTTGATTTGATATATGACTAACGGATTTATCAAGTAATTGACTACTATGTGTTTTTTCTCCAGCTGAAAATATGCCCCTAATAGTTCCTTATATGCTTCTTCATTACTGTATTTCAGTTTATGATGTGACTATCGCATACAAGCATCGATGCCCCTTTTTTTTGGACAATGTTTTTGGTGTGGACCCCTCAGAAGTTCACATTCATATTCGACGCATTCCGATTGAGGATATCCCAACATTTGAAAATGAGTCGGCTGCTTGGTTGATGAATAGATTTGAGCTCAAGGATCAGTTGCTTTCAGATTTTGGTACTCAAGGTCATTTCCCTTGTGAAGGAACAGAAGGAGAACTTTCGACATCAAAATGTTTGGTATATTTTGCAATAGTAATAGCTTTGACTGGTATGCTTACTTTTCTAACCTTTTTCTCATCCATTTGGTTCAAAGTATACATAGGTTTATCTTGTGCAACCCTTGCTTCAGCCACCTTTTTCAATATCCGACCAGTACCAATTTTAGGTTATGTTGAAGCAATGTTATCTCGAAAGAAATCCTTGTAGCAAAAAAGGGAAGATTGTTGCAAGAGAACCTAGCAGTGATTAGTTGTAAAGATTTTTGAATGACAGATTTCATTCTTGTTTGTGATTTTTTTTGCTAAATAATTTGAATTTATTGTTTCTCTTGGAATATATTATTGGGACATTCTATCGCTGTAAATTTTCTAGTTTCACTGATTGTTTTTTGGTGTAAAAATGGTCGATCCCGCTTTTTCCTTCCATGAAGCACTAATGTTATCCCAAGTAAATGGCTACTAAAAACACTAATTGAAACTTAGGGCCCAGATTCAAGAGTTGGTTATCAACTATTAATTTCCAGCATAGGCCAATCATCCAACTTGTGAAGTATTGGCTCAAATTTGGATGGGTAGAATCACAGTGCTGAAAGGTTGGGCACTTATCCCCAATGCAGGAGGACGATCTCCACTCTGCAGGAAGGGCATTTTACACTTTAGGGATATCGTGGCTAGCAAGGTATCTCCATCTATAAATAAGACAACTGGCCATTCTTTGTAATCACTTACTTTTGGGAGATAAATGAGAATTAGAGAGAGAATTTAGGACACTGACTTCTAAAAAAATGCTGCCACTGTTGTTGTTGTGAAATGCTTCCGCTTACACCGTAAGGGGTGGTGAAAAAACTGACAAGGTTACAACTACAAGGAGTGGAATCACATAAAGCGGACTTTTTGTTTGAAAATAGTTACAATTTCCAATTGTAACTCCATGTCTCAAGATGAACGGATATTAGATTCGGGATCTCAAATGTTCCATGAAGAGGTTAAAGAATATTTAAGTTTTCGACTTTGCCTAACAGGGATAAATATTGTTGTTGAGGTAGTTGGTATGATGAATATTAAAATGTGGTGGAGTGCTTGGGTGTTGTGACTTATGTCCTAAAGGTGAGGAATACTATGATATCTATTAGTCGATCGGTTTCCTAGGGATGTCAGGTGTTGGTAGCAAATGTAGTTTTGAGAGTTCGCACAAGTTTGAATAGTCTTGGCAAATGAAAAAAGCGAGTGGTTATATCTTTTGAAGAGCGATAGGGAACGTGCACATTATCGATTGATCGAGGCATGCCCCGTTTGTGAATGACATAGAAACAATGTATTATATTTCCTGCGGACGGTGGGGCGAGGATTAGTCCTACTAGTGGAGGCGATGGCTCGAGGCTCCCTACCAAGCTAAAAAAAGTGACAAAGAGCCCCCTAAACTATTGAATTTTGACACCTAAAACAATTTCTATGCAAAAAATCATATTTTATCAACTCCTTATCAATGAAAATGTGTTAGGTGTCAAAATTCAGTAGTTTAGGGGGATCCTTATCGTTTTTTTAAATTACGCGGTGTGGTGACAAAAATCTCAACACAAATAATTAATGAAGGAAAATACGCACCAAGATAATAAGAACATCTATGATTACAATCACACAACACAAGAATATACGTGATTCGGCAAATTTCCTACGTCCACGGAGAGGTCTACTATTGTATTTAAGTAACTCTCGAGAATGTTTTTCATGCCCCTATGACTTGGGCCAGGGGTACAATACATATTCAACCAAAAAAGAGAGAGCGAGTGTTGGTAACCAACGCGCTATTTGCCAAATCACGTATATCCCTTGAATATTTCATCCGAGATTTTTGGGGATGGACTTAGTGATATCCTTCTATCTTAATCGTCATTCAAAACACAAAAGTTGGGCCGGGTTCCTTTTATTTTCTATTTGGGTTTGGCCGGCTACTTTTATGGGCCTGTTCGACAAAAAGGGTGCCCACACGGGGCTATTTGTAAAACCGCTATAGTTCAGGAGGGTTTGGTGTAATTTACTCAGACGGTATTACTTAAATGCCCCAAATGTTTAAATTTTTCTATTGAGCCCTTAATGTTTATTACTTGTTTCTAATTAGCCCTTTCGTTAAACAACATCGTTAAAGTGAATGGATTTTGTCTAATTTACCTCTATGTCCCTATGTAAACTTGCAAAATGATATTTTTAACTTTATTAAACTTTTCAACCTAATGTTTATTGTTTAGTATTTTAAAATATATTAAACATTAGAATTTATTTTGCAACTTGTAAACATTTATCTTTTTTAATAAATTGTTAAATATTAAATATTAGAAACATTAGATATTAACTTTTTTCTTTTAAAATTTATTGAACTGTTAATACTTTTAGTAACTTATATAATAATAGATGATCTGTTTTCATCACGTATCCTTTTTATCTTCTTGAATTTGAGTGTTTGCTATCCTCTTTTCTTCCAATAAGATTTTATTATTTTATTAGATTTTAAAATGATTGAATATCGCATTATTGAGCTGTCGAGAATAATTTAGTCTATTAAAATGTAAAAGCATTTAATATGTAACCAATTTTAGAATAAAAAAAATCAAAATGAATAGCCTTTTGATATTAATGATTAAATATAACGAATTTAAAAATAAATAACAAATATGAAAATAAATTTTATTATTTAACAAATTTTAAAATACTAAATATTAAAAAAATGATTGGAAGCTTTAATAAGGTCAAAAAAGTAATTTTACCTGTTAAAATAGGAGAAAATAGGTAAATTAGGTGAAATCCGTTAAGTTTATTGTTTTTTTTCCGGATGGGCTGATAAGAAACAAGTAAATAAATATTAATGGCTCAATACGTACAAAAAATACATTAGGCGCTCAATAGAAACATTTAACATACATTAGGGGGCATTTAGTTTATTTATCATAATTTGTATCTAATAGGACCGTTTGTAGATTTGCAAATAATTAATGCTACATGTCCCAAAACATCCTAAAAAGGCATTAAGTACTTGTACCTTATGTGAGACCCATCTCAATGTACAAACTCATCTCATTTTCTTTTGCAAAGGAGTAGTTGTGTTTTTTTTGGCACCGAGGCTGAGATTTAGGATGTTTTGGCGCAATGTTGGTACAATCAAATTGCTGGAAGGTTGGTTACCTATTCCCAATGCAAGGATACCTATCCCCACTAAGCAGTATGCGAATTTTTGCCAAGCTCCAATTTTGGGATTTTTCGTTTGAGCTTACTTTAAGCTTGTTGGGATCTCGTTTTAGCACAAGTCTGATACTGCCATTGAGCAAGAGAGACGCTAATGAGGAGCAGAAAAGAGAGGGAAGAGTTTATGGTTTTCTAAACTTGTTTACAATGAGAGCTTTTGGTCTACATTGGTGGGTAAGAGTTTGGCAAAAATTTGTGACGAGTGATTTCGTCGCAGATAACATTTATTTCGTCGAGAAAAATATTTAATAATGAGAAATCTTTTGTCACGAGTTCGTCGCTAAAACTGCATCGTTAGATAAATAGCACGATGACAAATAGATTTCATTGCAAAATATCATAACCTTTTTATGAGTGATTATTTTTCGTCCTGCAGTGAACATATTTCTTGACTAAGTATTTCGTCACAAGAATGATAATTTGCATCGCTAAAAGGTGAATATCGTCTCCTTTTGAATCCCATGGTTGTAGTTATGGGGATACTTTACGACGCGCAAATTATTTCAGCGACGAAAAGTTTCGTCCTTAAAAGGCAGACTATCCATACCAATATGATTTTTAAATATAGAGAATTAAGGTAAATGTCATGTTCCTTTTTATATTTGGATTTTTAGGACAATGCTTTTCAAGTATTTTAAATCTAGTCCCTGTGATACAATAACATTTATTTGTGTGGTTCCTTTAGAGTTAAGAATTCATTTTTTTGGTTCGTGCCAACGACACCATTTTTCATAGTACAAGAATTAAATTTATAAATTTATATAGAATGTCCTGTTTTTATACACTTTAAAAATTACAATGACTTCTCCCCTTTTAAATAACCACAGTTCAGGATATCAAAATTGTACAACAAAAGATTTCTGAAGTCATTAGAAATCAGCAGCAAAAGTCAAATGTCATTCCATACAAAAACCAATTTTTTTCTAAATAACGATGAAGTCATTATAAATCAACAAAAGTCAATGTCATTCCATACAATTATAACTTCAGCATACATAATATCATAAAATCCTCTCAATGCTCCTCTATAAATACACAATTTTTTTAGCGAAAACAAAAGTCACATATCCATTAAGCCTTCTTGGAGCTTTGATCATAAAAAGGCACAACTTCTGCACTAAGCCTCCTTCCAAAAAGCGAAGATTTCTTCATTACGTCTGCTTTGAAGTAGATCTGCAAATTAAAAGTGTAAAGATTGTTTAATAATGTGGCTTTTGACTTTTGATAAATGTTCACTCACATTCTTATTTTTTGGGATCTCTCACTATGTTCTATAAATAAGGGATTCTCGTATGATTTTGAAAAACAATCACTCAATATTATTGAGAAATAAAATACTTCCTCTCTATCAATTCTTTGTCTTTTATTTACAACACGTTACCAGCACAACACAAAAGTCTCGTTAAAGATACATAGCTAAAATCGTCGAACCGATAATCCCCAAATTTCTATTTACTTCCATCCTTCTCAAAGAACAACAACAAAAAAAAATATTGAAAAACGCTTTCCGCCACAAATCTGGCATGTCATATAAATTAAATTATATTATATATATTATTTATGTGTTTTGCTTGGGATACATTGACTCACTGTTTTCAAGTATGCCCATGAATTCTGATGAATGCTTTTTATCCTAGCCTCTTAGGATCTTTTTATCCTAGCCTCTTAGGATCAATATATATAGAATAAATTTAGGGAGATCCAGAAAAAACTCAATTTTAAAATTTAATGCATTAAAAGTTTATATTTTATTATTGTGGATCCTGTGAGGACATCAAAATGTGTATTAAAAATTTGTATTAATTTTTGTCTTATATATGAGTTTCAAAATTGAGTTCCAAAAGTGAATCTTGTTAACTAATACTGTTTTGTCAATCATAAATTCGAATATGAATCATAAGGTTGTATCATGAATAGAACAGTTTTGACATGAATCCAGGATGTTTATCTTCATGTAATCACAAAACCGAAAATTCCTTATAACTATGATTTAAAAATTGATCTTTGTCCATCGTTGTTGAACAAATTAAAATGACTTGAATGCTCCTTTTTTGAATAGCCCGGAATATGAGAAAAACGAATTTCTGATTTTCTCTCCCTCCTTAGAAACAGTGTGTATTGAGATGACTCTAGATGGTGTAGAGGTCTCTATTTATAAGGGGAAGAGGGTCGGAATCCTAGTGGTGGTGGGACTCTTTCCAAGTCTCCCACTAATGCCACTAACCATCATGTGACTAACGGATAAGGTTTACCCAAATCATTTAATATCTTTATTTATCGCATTCCTAATTAATTATCTGACATTTATTAAACCACATAAATGGGGAATTTGGAATTTAATACAATTGATATTAAATAATTAATTTCGTCACTAACATTAATTTTCAACAGTCTCCCACTTGGTCTTAATAATTCGTATAATTAAATTAGGTATCATAAGGTGCACAATCATTGATAAATTTTGCTAAATCAAACGATTCACGGATGCGAGTTATGGCGGTTCCATGCTATTCAAGATCATGGTTCCTTCCATGTACCACAACACTAATGTTTCATTCAACTAGCCTTTAATATTGGGTATCATAATGGCCTCATAATGTCTTTTTGAATAAGAACTATTTTTGTCAACAATAATTCATAATTATATGCATGCATTCACAAAAGACAGAAATAATAGAAATCAGAAACACTTTTATTGAATTCAAGAAATAGTGTCAAACAACTAAGTCAAAATAGCAATCATAATCTAACTAATCGAGACCCATCTCTTTGACATGTTCCATAAAGGTCTTCGGAGATAGTCCTTTCATAAGAGGATCTGTTATGTTATCACACGTACTAATGTGATCAATTGACACTCTTTGTTTCTGAACTTCTTCTTTAACTGATAGGTATTTCATCTCAATATGCTTAGCAGCCTTAGTATACCTATCGTTCTTCGAGAAGAAGACTACTACGACATTATCACAATAAATTTTCAGCGGCTTAGATATTGACCCCATAATTCTAAGTCCTAAAATAAAGTTTCGCAGCCATAATCCATGATTTGTGACTTCGAAGCAAGCTATGTACTCAGCCTCCATAGTAGATGATGCAATGACGCTTTACTTAGCACTTTTCCATGAAACGGCTCCTCTAGCCATAAGTAAGACATAACCCGAAGTACTCTTCCTACTGTCAAGGCATTCCCCAAAATCTGAGTCTGAATAACCAATCACCTCAAGGTGATCAGTCTTCCCATATGTGAACATGTAATCTTTGGTCCCTTGCAGGTGCCTCAGAACTTTCTTTGCAGCTTTCCAATGGTGAATCCCTAGATTGCTTTGATATCTGCCTAGCATCCCAACGGCAAAACTGATATCCGGTCTGGTGCAGACTTGTGCATACAACAAGCTCCCTACGGGCGAAGCATAATGCATGCCTTTCATGTGCTCCCTTTCTAAATCACTTCTGGGGCATTGTCTTAAGCTGAACTTATCCCCTTTCCGAAGTGGAACATTAATGGGTTTGCAACTTTGCATGCTAAATCTTTCTAAAACTTTGTTAATGTAATCTTTCTGAGACAATCCTAACATTCCTCGTGATCTATCCCGAGATATTTCTATCCTGATCACGAAGGATGCCTCACCTAAATCTTTCATTTCAAAGTTTTTAGAAAGGTACTTCTTGGTTTCACTTAATAAACCAAGATCACTGTTGGCGATAAGTAAGTCATCAACATATAGTACTAAAAACACAAACTTACTCCCACTGATCATCAGTTATATGCACCGATCAACAGTGTTTTCCTTAAACCCAAAGGATGTAATGGTATCGTGAAACTTAATGTACCATTGACGAGAAGCTTGTTTTAGACCATATATTGACTTCTTCAACATACAAACCATGTTTTTCTTTCCTTCCTTTATGAAGCCTTGTGACTGTGCCATGTAGGCTTCTTCTTCTAAACTCCCATTTAGAAAAGCTGTTTTTACGTCCATTTGGTGCAACTCCAAATCATAATGATCCACTAACGCTAATATGATTCTCAATGAGTCCTTCTTTGAAACTGGAGAGAAGGTCTCATTATAATCAATGCCTTCTTGTTGATTAAAACCTTTGGCAACAAGTCTAGCTTTATGTCGTTCGATATTGCCGTTTGAGTCAAGTTTGGTCTTAAAGATCCACTTGCACCCACTCGTTTTTGTCCTTCTGGCAATTCGACCAATTCCCAAACTTTATTGTCATTTATAGATTTTATTTCTTCATTCATGGAATCAATCCATTTATCGGAATCATCACTATTTACAGCTTTTTCATAAGAAATCGGATCATTAATATTCCCTATGATAAATTCGGTCTCTTGAAGGTATACCACATAATCATCCGGAATTGCCGATCTCCTTTCTCTTTGAGATCTTCTTAATGGCACTTCCTGTGGTGCTTCAAAAGTTTCATCGGTTGTAGTCTCATTATGTGGTTGTTCAGTTGGTTGATCATTCACTTGCTGTTCATTGTTATTGATTGGGTCAATGACCGGTTCAACAACTACATTAGGAACAACAGGTATGCTATGAACTCTGGGTATAGGAATTTATACCTTGACTTCTTGAATGATTACCTCCCTTTCTTTTATACTCCCACTTACTTCACCTTCTTCAATGAATTTAGCATTTCCAGTTTCTATGATTCTAATTGTATGATTTGGACAGTAGAATCTATATCCCTTCGACTTCTCTGGATACCCTATGAAATGACAAGATAATGTCCTAGGATCCAATTTCTTTTCAAGAGGGTTATAGATTCTAGCTTCCGCTGGGCAGCCCCACACACGTAAATACCTTAGATCGGGTTTCCATCCTTTCCAAAGTTCAAAAGGAGTTTTTGAAACTGACTTACTAGGAACCCTATTTAAGATGTGTACAACGGTTTTTAATGCATGTGTCCACAAAAATGTAGGCAATTGGGTCCTACTTATCATACTTCTTACCATTTCTATAAGGGTACGATTATGTCTTTCAGCTACACCATTCTGCCAAGGTGATCCTGGCATTGTGTATTGGCGCAAATACCTAATTTTTCAAGGAGTTTAGCAAATGAGCCAGGGCGTTGCCCTGACTCGTCATATCTACCATAGTATTCGCCACCTCTATCAGCCCTAATAATTTTCACCTTTTGCCTAGTTGTCTCTCAACCTCATTAATGTATATTTCAACGACGTTCACAGACTGAGATTTATCATGCAACATGTACAAAATGCAATAATGTGAAAAATCATCTATAAAGGTGATGAAGTATTTTTCTCCACCAATGGATAGAATATCAAAAGGTCCACATATGTCTGTATGTATTATTTCAAGTAGTTGGGTACTTCTTGGGGCTCCTTTCTTTGTATGTTTGGTCTGTTTTCCTTTAATACAGTCCACACATACATCATAATTGGCCCAATCCAGGTTATGGAGTATTCCATCTTTAATGAGCCTTTCAATTCTCGGCCTGGATATGTGCCCTAATCTTTTATGCCACAAATAAGCATATTTTTCACCATTAAGTGTACATTTCGTACCAACATTAGGATGCAGGGTCACAAGGGTTTCAGAAAAATTCTTTTCAAGATTCAATCGATATAAACCATCTAATAAAAAACCAGAACCAACATTATTAGAATTTTTAATCAAACGAAAACCATTGTTCTTAAATTCAATTGCAAAACCATCTAAAGCGAGTTTAGAAACAGAAATTAAATTCCTAGAAACTGTGGGAACATAAAAAGTTTCTTGCAAATCTAAAATAAATCCAGTGCATAAAATCAGGCGAAAGACTCCAACAACTTCTATTTTAGCCTTTGCCTTATTGTCCATGTAGAGAAAATGCTCATCTGGATTTGTTTTACGGATCAAAATGAATCCCTGCATCGAATTAGAAACATGACACATAGAACCAGAATCAATCCACCAAGTGTTAGAAGGAGCCTTTATAAAGTTTGATTCAAAACAAACATAAATAAAGGGCTTATCCTTTTTCTCGAACCAGGCCTTTCGTTTATGACAATCCCTCTGGAAATGGCCCTTCTTTTTACAGAAGTGACACTTTTCGTTCTTTTCTTTCTTCACAATAGCAGTTGATGGTTCATCTTGATGAGACGGCCTAGGACCTTTCTTAATGCCCTTGCCGAACTTCTTCTTAAAACCAACTCCTTTGACTGTAAGGTTTACCACCTGTCCCTTAGTCACATGGCCATTCTGTTGCTTGAGCCTTCCTTCCTCCTGTACCAACATGCTTTGCAAATCATTTACATTCCACTTGTCTTTTATAGTGTTGTAATTGATTTGGAAAGGCACATACTCAGGAGGTAGGGAGTTTAGGACGAATTGGACGAGAAAAGACTCATCCACTGTTATGCCCAAAACTCTAAGTCTAGCAGCCAGATTGGTCATTTCTATAATGTGCTCATTCATCGTTCGAGTACCATCGAACCTTATAGTGGTCAGGTCAGCCATCAGTTTCCCAGCAAGGGATTTATCAGCAGTGCGAAAGTGTTCCTTAATGTTGTTCAAATACTCTTTCGCTTTCGTAGTTTCAGGTAGGGAGGTCTTAATATTAGCAGCAACGCACATTCGCATAAACATTAGGGCCAACCTATTGGATCGAGACCATGCTTCATGGACATCAATTTCATCCTCGCTACTGGTATCAGTAATATCAGCGGGTTCATCACACATAATTGCCATGTCCAGGTCAAGAACCCCTAGGCTGAACTCAATTTGCTCATTGCATTCAGAAAAATTAGTTCCATAAAACTTGGAATAGGACTGAGCTTGCGAATACAGGTTAAGGGGAACTGCAATTAATAACAATGTTCACAAATTGAATTTTCACACACAACAAAAATTGCAAAGGTCGAATATTGAATTGTTGACTAGAGATTTTGGCATAATATCATTTACAATCTGAATATCACGGAATCTGTGTTAATCATCACATAATGTTTAGATTTGTAAAGATATATTACCCTATATTTCATTTATCATGGTCTCATAATTTTGGCATCTGTGTTTGTTGCCTAAACATTTAATACCATGATTAATGGACTTAATGTTAACTATTCTGTTCTTACAAAAACTAGTTCTAATGCTGTTCAATTCAGATATTAGCATGTGTTGCGCTTCAATCCAATTTTATAACTGACATTAGAATAAGTCTTTAATGAATGTAAGTATATTATTCGTACATGCAGTCTCAGCCTGTGTTTGACCTTTGACTTAACTCAAATGAATAATTGTTTACATGTCTCAACTTAAATATAGTTAATCATGCCTTAATATTAACTATAATACGTAATCTATCAATAATTACAAAGATACCAATAGTAGCTTAAATGCCTCAAAAACAGAATTACCCAGGTATAGTAAAAACACAAAATACATGTATTTTGCCAAAAATCACAAAAATGAGTTTTCACCATAGAATCGAAGTAAAATATGCCAGAAAACCAAAACTTTTTGCGGAACGTTAATATCAATTTTTTGCAAAGATTTATAAGCCCCGAGATTATTTCCTAAAATGACAAAAACGGGATTTTGAGGGCCTTAACTACGTCAAAACGCAAAAGTAAGGTGGTGCCCATTGCTAACAATGGGTTTTGTTTATTTTGATGTTTTCAGTCGACCATGTTAGTTTCCTAAAATTCCGATCAAGTTTTGACCCTTAATTCTCACCAGTGAGTATTGACAACAGAAGAAAAACGTCACAAAAAATCTCAGACACACTTTAAGAGCAGATTTAATGACAAAAATAAGACGTCGCAGAAGGTCTCAGGCACAAAAGCAATTTCGTTCTTAATATCATAACACAAATTCGAATTACCATATGTATGATTATCATATTGCTTAAAAATTTTTAGATTTCCAGAAAAACAAAATTTTCAGATTTTCAGAATTTTTTTTCCCAGATTTCCTGATTTAACAAAAATTTCAGATTTCTAGATTTTTAAAAGATCATAAATCAGAATGTTATAAAGGAGTTTTCATTAACGGAAAACATGAGATTATAAATCTCAAGCTCTGATACCACATGTTAACTAATACTGTTTTGTTAATCATAAATTCGAATATGAATCATAAGGTTGTATCATGAATAAAACAGTTTAGACATGAATCCTGGATGTTTATCTTCATGTAATCACAAAATCGAAAATTCCATATAACTATGATTTAAAAACTGACATTTGTCCATCGTTGCTGAACAGATTAAAATAACTTGAATGCTCCTTTCTTGAATAGTCCGAAATATGAGAAAAATGAATTTCGGATTTTCTCTCCCTCCTTTGAAACAGTGTGTATTGAGATGACTCTAGATGGTGTAGATATCTCTATTTATAAGGGGAAGAGGGCCGGAATCCTAGCGGTGGTGGGACTCTTTCCAAGTCTCCCACTAATGCCACTAACCATCATGTGACTAACGGATAAGGTTTACCCAAATCTTTTAATATCTTTATTTATCACATTCCTAATTAATTATCTGACATTTATTAAAACCACATAAATGGGGAATTCGGAATTCAATACAATTGAAATTAAATAATTAATTTCGTCACTAACATTAATTTCCAACAAATCTCCCTATCACCACTCATATATATATATATATATATATATATATATATATATATATATATATATATATATAGTGACACGCCTAAGGAAATGATAGGCGCATGTTAACAAAACAATAATGATAGGCCTCCTCAAATAAATATTAATTGATGTGGTATTATAATAAAATATTTTACATTGTGAGGCCTAATAGTATGGATTTTCTTTTAACAAAGGATTTGACAATTATTTTCTTTTTTTGACCGGAAGGTTAAGATCTCATGTTGTCTTACTAATTGATAATCAACTATGTCATACACCTTATAAAGTAACCCAAGTACTTATTGTAAAATGTTTTCAACATTGACTACTTATTAAGACCGCCATTTTTTTTCTTTCATCTTTTAATATTGTGATGTTATCATATCATGTAATTTTCACGATTTAGTTATATAATGAAGTTTTGAACAAATATGATTCTTCATATTTAGAATTTGAACAAACGCATGACAAATATTATTTTTCACAAATATTTAATTTCCAATTATTTGATATAGAATGTATAGATTTTACACGCAACTTTGCGAAAATAGCCTAGCAAATGCTCCATATATATTGATATAAATCCATGATTTTTTAGAGTGATTTTGTGTCTTTGATTTTTAGGACTTCGTAACATTAGAACTAAAAGAAAAAAAAAAAATAATAATAAAATAATATATGATTTAAGTTTAATACTAATTAGTTACATCATTGTATTTTTTTTTCTACATCATTGTATTTTTTTTCTACATCATTGTATTTTTTTTAATTGCCAATTCGTCCTTTAGCACAACTAATATTTGCTTATTGGTCCTGAAGTTCCCAATTTACATTCATTACATTTTTGGGGCCAAAAGCTCCCCATAATTAACTACAAAATTAAGGCCCGAAGTTCTTAATTTATATTTAAATCTCGGACCTAAAGTTCCGAATTGATTTTATACTTTTGGACCTGAAGTTCCAAATATATGTTTGTGATCAATGGGGTATGGTATTTAACATTCCACAATATTTCTTGCACTCGAAGATCAATAAATTTATGTATTGCACCCCGAATACACAAATCAATACCAACTCCAGGAAATTTTGATTATCAAAGATTCAAAATCAAATATCATAAATTTTATTTATATTTAAATTGTTCATTCCATTATTTAAATTCTGCATTATCTGTTTCTAATTATTACTGCTTAAACGCACAGTTTCCAAAATGTCCAACATCTCTAAAGTTGAATTTGAGGCACTTGATATAAATGGAAACAATTATCTAAACTATTCTCAAGATGCAAAACTCCATCTACAAGCTCGAAATCTCGGCGATGCCATCACTAGTGATAACACTATGTCCCGACAGGATAGGGCTAAAGCCTTCATATTTCTGAGGCATCACATACACAGTGATTTGAAAAGTAAATATTTAACTGTGAAGATCCGTTAGAACTATGGAACTCCCTAAAGGAGAGATATGACCATAAAAAATCAGTCATACTTCCATGTGCACGCCATATATGGCTAAATTTGAGATTTCAGGATTTCAAGACAGTGTTAGAGTACAATTCCGTTATGTTTAAAATCACCTCGCAACTAAAACTATGCAGTGAAAAGATAGATGATGCAGATATGATAGAGAAAACTTTCTCAACTTTTCATGCCTCGAATATGCTCCTGCAGCAGCAATATGGAGAACGAGGTTTTAAACGATATTCAGATTTGATATCATGTCTCATAGTAGCTGAACAAAATAATGATTTACTAATGAAGAATCATTCCTAAAGACCCACTGGATCTGTAGCACTCCCTGACGTGAATGCTAACTCAGCTCGAAATTTTGAAAGAGGACGAGAAAATATATGGCAACGTCGTGGCAACCCCAGAAGAGGTGGCTATCGTAACCAAGGGCCTAGACAAAATACAAATTTCAAGAATCACCAGAGATGGAATGACCCAAATAAAAAATAAAATTAGAATTCAAACAAAGCACAACAGTGAGACACTTGTTATAGATGTCGTGGCAGTGGTCATTGGACCCATAATTGTCGTGCCTCTAAGAAATTTGTGGAAAAATATCAAGCTTCAAAAAGAGGGGTGGAGACAAATATGATGGAATGTCCAAAAGACCATTAGAAGATGGAAGGTCCTGAAGACCACTGGAACATTGATAATACCCATCTCAATGTTGATGATTTTTTTAAAGATGAGGATGGCAATCCCATTGCTAATGAGACATTTGATGCTATGATTGGCACACCCCCAAAGAACTGAATAATTTCTTCATATGGCTACAATAATGTTTTTTTTTCTTGACACATCCTTATGTTTTTTTTTTCTTTTTACTGCTTATTGTAATAAATTACATGGTTTTACATTTCTTTTAAATGCTTATATGGTTTGTAATCTTGAATTGTGTTACTCTTATCAAAGGTATGGATCCCACATTGCAAGAAAACGATGACACTTGTCTCGTTGACAGTGGAACAACTCATATTATTTTGAAAAATCAGAAATTTTTCTCCCACTTGGTGTATGATACGACAAATGTTTCCACAATAGCCCAATCTTGCTAAAATTATTGATGGCTCTGGAAGAGCCCTCGTGATGCTACCTAATGGTACACATTTATTAATACAATATGCCATATACTCAAGAACTTCTAGAAGAAATTTGTTGAGTTTTAAAGACATCAGAATGAATGGGTATCATATGGAAACAAGGCATGAAAAATAACAAATAATTCATTTGCATTACTTCTAGAGTTGGAAGATAGAAGCTCACACTAGAAAAACTCCCTGCATTATCACACTCTGTAATGGGTCGAAATCTTAATGATCCTAATGAGTTGATAGTATGGCATGATCGTTTGGGTCACCGTGGATCCAACTTGTTTCGAAAGATCATCAATAATTCGAATGGACATTTTTTGGCAAAATCAACAACTCACGCTACCAAGTGACCATTTTTGCACCCCATGTACGCAAGGAAAATTATTTACAAAACCATCTTTTCTCAAAATAGCCTCTGAGTCACCATCATTTTTACAATGAATTCAAGGGGATATTTGTGGCCCGGTTCACCCTTTTAGTGGAACTTTTAAATATTTTATGGTTTTAATTGATGCTTCCACTCGATGGTTGTAGGGGGTTGAAGGTAATCTTGAGATTATAGATAATCCCCCCATTAGCAAAAGTGTTCAGGATTAAAACAGCGATGTAGCTCAATAAGACAGCGATGCAGATCAATAAGGCAACGATGTAGACCAAAGCGATGCAGCTCAGTAAAGCACCTCAAGCGAGGTAGTTCAGCATAACAGCCCAAAGGGATCTTCCATCGAAAAAGCTGACCGAGAGAGCTCACCCTTTAGTCTTATTGCTTTACTTAGTCTTGTTGCATTTCTTTATTTATATTGACTATGAGTTGTAACGATTATAATGATTTTTAGTGTGAGGTTGAACGGTACTCGCGAGAGACCAAGCTTCGTAGGGCCTGGGAGAGTTTTCATGCTCTATAGAATAACCTCGGCGTGGGAACTTCAGAGGGACTTGGCTTGGAGGATTGAGAAGTGAGGCACCGCCGGGACTTGTCCTGACCATCTTAGATACAACTGGTAAAACACCAAAAGACTTTGACAGAGGAACCTTGGACAGAGAAACCTTGAGTTTCATCGCGCGTTGAGTTGTGAACCAAACAACCATCTAATTAATGTCACACCTACTTTATGTGATGTCACTAACCATCTAGGTAGTGCCAAATCCGTACTTGAGTAAACCACTATGGTATTTGGAGCTGTCAGATGGTTGCTAAGCCACCTCTATGACGACAGCCCCCTGACACACAGTGGTTAGGCAAAAGCCATGTCTTGGCATTCAATGTTTATGACGTGGAGCTAACTAGTGCATCAGGCATTTAATGTTTGTGACATAAAGTATGAGGGGTGTCTTTCACAGTTATTAATGACTGAGTTATCTCAGGGGTGGTGTGGGGGGCTATTTAAGGTCCCCAACCACCTCTGGGGAAGGGACGTTCTTTTTGAAAGTTCAGATTTTATTACTAGAGAGAATATACATCAGAAAGGGATTTTATTACAAATAAGAGAGTTTACTCACCCACCATTGTCATTTATTACAAAGTTTTAATACTTGATTGAGATCTTTGAGGGTGGTTGGGAGTGTTTGGCTGCCTGTCAAGGTGTATCTAGGATTCTTACTTCTCTCTCCCTCTAAATAAGTTACTTCTGAGTTCGTTACTAGCTTTTGAGTTATACACAAGAGACTTATGAGTTCAAACTGAGTTTATCTTCACTAAGTTGTGATTGTGTGTCTTGTAGTTAATCAAAAGTAAAGTTAGTTAACTTATCATTACTGTACTCAAAAGGGGTTATGCCTCCATCTAATCTAAACTATCCTCTTACATTTGGCGACTCTGCTGGGGAGGCATTCTTCTACGCACGGAGTATGATGAGGGATAATGTTAATCGAAGGCTTAAATTTGACGATATTCAACATAATGAAGAACAGGGGTGAGAGATCCGAAGGCTTCGAGAGACGGAGCCCCTAGAGTGGAGGTACCTCCTGTTCAAACGGTGACAGGCGTTCCAGGGGAGACACAAGCTTCCACGAGCGTCGGGTTGGGACCAACTCAAGTGGCGCTCCTCATGAATAAATTTTACGAGTTTTTACAAACTCCTGTAGCCACAACGGTGTTGGGAGGATTTGAGGAAAATTCGTTCATGACACCAGGGGTAACCCCAACAGCCTCACCAAGTACAGTTTTAATAGGAACGGTCCCAGCAAGTATACCCCCTGACGTGAATCAAATAGTGGGAAATCCAGGAGTACCAACCATTCCAACTGTGATGATTGCTCCAGGTGCAACGAGCGCCCCGCCTATGGTCCCTCTGGTCGTTCCTTAAATGGTATCAGTTACAGAAGAGATGAGAAAAGAGGTGTAGAAGGAAATGTTGAAGTTCATGCAAGCTTCTTCTCAATCTGCTGGTGAGGTAGCTTCGGTTTATGATGAATTTCAGACGCCTTACCCTCAGGAGTATAATGATGAGCCTTATCCAAAAGATTATATTCCTCCTATCTTTGAAAAGTACACAGGAAAGGGAGGGAACCCAAAGGAGCACATTAAACGCTTCGTTGAACAATTGGGGGCGCACTGCAACAACAAAAAACTCAGGTTGAGGGAGTTTTCCAAATCCTTAACCGATAAGACATATACCTGGTATTCTCACCTAGATCCTAAGAGTGTTTCCACGTGGGAGGAGATGCACATTTTGTTCGTCCATAAGTTCTTTCTAGCAGAAGATGAGTTCACCTTGACCCAACTGGGGAGAGAGAAGCAACGACCATGGGAATATGTCGTGGCGTACGTTCGAAGGTTCAGGGAAAGGTCCCTCGACGTGAGAGAGGAAGCCAAAGAGTTCAAACTACTGCAGATCTATGCGAAAGGACTACTTCCTGTGTACATCTTCCATCTTATTAACGAGACGTGCGAGGGGACTTTTGTGGCATTCCCAAAAGCAATAAGGAATATGTCGTTGGTGGTACGGCCAAACCCAGTGGTGGTGCCCATGATGTTTAAGCAGCCAATACAACCTGGGTGAGAGAGGTCTCAGTCCCCACGGGTGGGATATGCCAAAGGAGAAGATGGGGGTAAACTAACGAAGAGGGATAACAAGAGAAAGTTTGGGAGAGATAGGGAGGATCCACCACTGTTACCTTGTACAGTAGAGGAGGTCGTCAGCTATTACAACACCATGGTTCAAGGAGGAATGGTGTTTGAATCAAAGGGCATCCCCGTCGGGGAACCAAACGCGTCAACCAGAGCGGATCCCAAATATTGCCAAATCCATCGAAAGATCCAACATCTAACGAAAAGTTGTTTCACGCTAAGAAGAATCATCGATAAACATGTAAAGGCAGGAATGTTGCAAATCCCTCTGCAAAATGTTAATAACAACCCACTCCCAGCACATGTGGCCAATCTGGTGGTGGCTTACGACGATGAGGCAGAAAGAGAAGCAAGGGAGATAACGATGGAGCAGGAGGAGTTCGAAGAGTCTTTGGAAGACTGCACTAGGGGAATGGCTAACATAGTGTTAACTTACGATAGAGCACGTGCTAAAGATGTGGAGGACGTATACAACATTGAAGGTGAGGAAGTAGACCAAGCGATGGAATACTGTGCAGTTTCGAAGTCTCCAAAGTTTTCCTGGTTCTTCGACCAAGTGGGGATGCCAAAGGAAAGTAGGTTGGAGATAACCCAGGCAATACTTGATATTGCGAGGAAGAACACAGGCCCTTCGCTGAGATGGAAGGGACCCATGGCCAGGTTGGTGAAGAAGTTTCTGTCAGAAATAACTTTCAGCGATGCAAATAGGGCTGTAAGATTCCCTCACAATAGGCCATTATATGTGATTGCCAGCATCAACGGAATTAGCTTTGCAAGGACTCTTATGGACGGGGGAGTGTAACACCCCACACTTTCGAGGATAATTAAACTTCATAAGTAAGTGTAATTTGAGAATTTGAAAATTACCATGAAAAGTAATTTTTGAGGATTTCAGGGATCAGATGATTTTTAATATGTGTTATATTTACTTTGGGGATTAAGTAAATGAGTTGGAGTATTTTAATTATATGTCGCAGCTGGGTAAAGCGACAGATAATAATATTTTAATGGGAAATCCCGCATTAAGTTGGGTTAAGTTAAATTAGTGATTTGCGGTCAAGTACCTCGGATGGAGATTCTGATTGCGCAGTTGGTCTCGGAATGACCGAGATAGTTCGAATAGAGTATCCGGGGGGTAGAAATTGAGTTTCGGGAATTTTTGGACCAGTAGGGACTCGTAATTTAGTAAACGAGTCATTTTTGGGTAAATAAGGGACAAGACCTTATTTCTCCCTTATAAAGGCACGAGAGAGGGGGAAAAGAAAGAAAGAAGAGAGAAAAGAAAGAGGAGAGGAAAGAAAGAGAGAAAAGGGAAATTCCGGCCAAACTCTGCGGGATTCGACTCGAGGTCGTCGGATTTTATCCTCCAGGCAAGTGTTTACTTGCTTTATTTAATTTAGTGTGTATATTTCATATCATAATTGGTAAATTATGAAATTTGGGTTAGAACCCTAAAGTAAATTTGGGAAAACTTGATATAGAGTTTACAAATTAATGTATTGTAAACTCTAAAGGATTTCTAGTGCTAAAACCATGTTAATGGAGTGTAAAATTGAATTGAAATGGAAGAAATGTCAAAACTAGGGTTTTTATAGATTTGGGGCTTAAACTAAAGAGAAATAGTTTAATACCAGAAATTTATGGAAGTATTAGTTGTAAATCAGTGTTAGGATGTTAATAGGATTGTTGGTTGAGATTAGAAACCATTAAAATGGAGTTTGGGTTGATATTTGAGTATTTTGGAGACTGAAAAATCGCCCCAAAAGTGCCCCTCAAACAGGCCGAATCGATTCGGGTCTAGGACGAATCGATTCGCCGAAGGGAATATGCAAGGCTGCCTTCGGCCGAATCGATTCGGATTTAGACCGAATCGATTCGCCCTTGAGGACCTGTTTACAGAACACTTTCCGAATCGATTCGAATTGGGGGCTGAATCGATTCTCCTACCTGAATCGATTCGCCATAAGGGCGAATCGATTCGCCTTGGCCAGGATTGTTAGTTTTCTTCCCTTAAGAGTATGGGAAGTTAAATTACAATTTAGGATTTTATATGGGGGATCCTAGTTATGATATCGGGATTCCTAAGTATTGGTTTTGAGGGTGAGTAAACCATTAGATGGAAAAGAAAACCTTGGATTAGTGTAGGGCATAATCCGGAGAAACGGACCTAGTAAATGTTCGGAACGAACAATATTTGAGAGAGAGAGTTCTTCTTTCGTTGGGTATAGGTATTTACGTTATTCGAATGTATGTGAGCTGAGTACATTCGAGTAAATCCTAGTACACAATTACTAAGAATTAGTATTTTCAGGATTAGATGTGTGTAAATCCTTAAAAGTGATTAAAGTGCGAGTTATATGTTAAGTGAGAGAATATTTATGAGTTTAGTATTCTAGGTGTGTGAATACTTAAATGTTGTTACGAGTGAGAACATTTTGGAGATATTGTCCATCGTTATGTGTGGTTGGCAATTATAGCCATGTATACATTTGAGGAGTGATAAATGTGTGTGTGTATATATATATATATATATGCACGATGTGATTATAGTATATATTATATGATACGAATACATATATATCTGTGTGTGATTGATATATGTGTATCTTAGAGGTTGATTTCCACAGACTTTCCTTTGGTGTAGGGTTGGAACAGCCAGATTATATATTTTTCTCTAGTGCGATCTAGGAAGGTTGCGCGATGTGGCTGAATTCCCTGGCTTGAGGAGCACGGAGAGTATATACCCAGGTCATCTCCTCCCGCGTTCAAGTGCGATGTGTGTACTCCACTTGCAGAGGGAACATGACTGCCTCCACCGTTGTGTGTATTTTACCATGACCATTGAGTAAGTCTGGCTTGGTACCGTGAATAAACCTGGAGTTGGATCGGCACTATGAGACCGCATCCTAGAGTTATATCTCGTTGGGATGGCTATTATATTTGTGTGTATAGTATAATACATGTGTATGAGAACAAGATATTATATATCTCTAATTGGAGCAAAGAGATAAAATGAATAAAGATTAAATCTCATTCCGGGAGATTCTATCCGGATGTATATTGTAATATGTATATGAGAGGAGTATGATGAAGTATGTAATTATATGCGGATGTATAGTGGTAGAAGTACGTTAGTAGGTTACCGAGGTAGGATTTAGGACATCCTGTTGGTGTGCCTTAGGCCGTTATATCTTGATGATCAACGATGTAAGGGAGTAGTGTAATGGGAGGGTTCCTTGTTTGGATTTCGCTCTGCGAGACGTCTCACGCATGAAAATGTCGAAAGTTGAGATAGGTCTTGGGCACTAGGGACCTATTTAGAATAGTACTATTTTACGTATATAGGAAACGCTTCGATCTTTGAATTATTGGAAAGTAAGGCCAGTAGAGTTAGTGTCACCGATATAGGAAGATTGTGGGAAGTTAACCACAGGAAGATTGGTTGGTTAACCTCGAGAAGAATTGGATTTTCAAGTATAGGAAGAATTGAATTTTGCGGATTAGGAAAACCCATGTGTGAGTATGACGCCGAGGAAATAAGGCCCGTTGTTTAGAGAAAGTGTACGTGTTGGAAGTTTACAATAGTCGTGTAGATAAGCACAGATTAAAAAGGTGTATGTGCACCCTAGTAAGTTGGTTTTACATACCGCCTGAAATAGAAAGGGCTTAGTATATAAAGTGGAAAATTATGTCGTGAGGCAGTATAAGTGGAATTGAAATGGGTTGAATGGAATGTCGTAGGAGTTGCGCAATAATCCAATTGTATAGGGAAATAAGAGGTAGCTTGCCCAAGATAAATGATGAGACTGATGGGAATAGTCAAGTGTTAGAGTAATTTCCTTTTTAAGGGAAATTAGATATCCTGATGTAGATGAGCGGACGCTTAAAATCGTTATTCTCCGATGATATTTTGATGTTAGAGCGATGGCCATAGGCTCGTTCACTCTATATATGGTACTAGAAATGATGAGTGCGATGTGACGTTATTTGAGTTACCTTACGACGAGGTAGTGTTGTAGCACATAGGGATTTAGTTAAGCTAGTGCGTTATAGTATGAACATTAGATAGGTAGGTACCGAACGAGTGTATGATTGAGGTGTGATTAGCGATCCTAGGTTGATGGTGTAGGTTATATCCGAATTTCGTGGACAAAATTCCGTTGTAGGGGGGATTATGTAACACCCCGCACTTTTGGGGATAATTAAAATTCATAAGTAAGTGTAATTTGGGAATTTGAGAATTATCGTGAAAAGTAATTTTTGAGGATTTCAGGGATTATATGATTTTTTATATGTGTTATATTTACTTCTGGGATTAAGTAAATGAGTCGGAGTATTTTAATTATATGTCGCAGCTGGGTAAAGCGACATAGGATAATATTTTAATGGGAAATCCCGTATTAAGTTGGGTTGGGTTAAATTAGTAATTTGTGGTCAAGTACCTCGGATGGAGATTTCGATTGTGCGGTTGGTCTCGAAATGGCCAAGATAGCCAGAATAGAGTATCTGGGGGTAGAAATTGAGTTTCGAGAATTTTTAGACCAGTAGGGACTCGTAATTTAGTAAACGAGTCATTTTTGGGTAAATAAGGGACAAGCCCTTATTTCTCCCTTATAAAGGCATGGGAGAGGGATAAAAGAAAGAAATAAGGGAGAAAATATAGAGTAGAGGAAAGAAAGAGAGAAAAAGGGAGATTCCGGCCAAACTCCGCGGGATTCGACTCTAGGTCGTCGGATTTTATCCTCCAGGCAAGTGTTTACTTGCTTTATTTAATTTAGTGTGTATATTTCATTTCATAATTGATAAATTATGAAATTTGGGTTAGAAACCTTAAAGTAAATTTGGAAAAACTTGATATAGAGTTTACAAATTGATGTATTGTAAACTCTAAAGGAATTCTAGTGTTAAAACCATGTTAATGGAATGTAAAATTGAATTGAAATGGAAGGAATGTCAAAACTAGGGTTTTTATGATTTTGGGGCTTAAACTAAAGAGAAATGGTTTAATACCACAAATTTATGGAAGTATTAGTTGTAAATCAGTGTTAGGATGTTAATAGGGTTGTTTGTTGAGATTAGAAACCATTAAAATGGAGTTTGGGTTGATATTTGAGTATTTTAGAGATTGAAAAATCGCCCAAACAGTGCCACTCGAACAGGCCGAATCGATTCGGGTCTAGGCCGAATCGATTCGCCTAAGGGGATCTGCAAGTCTGCCTTAGGCCTAATCGATTCGGATTTAGATCGAATCAATTCGCCCTTGAGGACCTGTTTGCAGAACATTTTTTGAATCGATTCGGATTGGGGGCTGAATCGCTTAGCCTACCCGAATCGATTCACCATAAGGGAGAATCGATTCGCCTTGGCTAGAATTGTTTGTTT
This sequence comes from Sambucus nigra, assembly GCA_949130495.1. Taxonomy (NCBI): domain Eukaryota; kingdom Viridiplantae; phylum Streptophyta; class Magnoliopsida; order Dipsacales; family Adoxaceae; genus Sambucus; species Sambucus nigra. Next base: position 727,184,008 of record OX422207.1, read on the forward strand.
TCTTCCCTTAAGAGTACGGGGAGTTAAATTACAATTTAGGGTTTTATATGGGGGATCCTAGTTATGATATCGGGACTCCTAAAAGTAAACCCTTAGATGGAAAAGAAAATCTTGGATTAGTGTAGGGCATAATCCGGGGAAACGGACCTAGTAAACGTTCAGGACGGACAATATTTGAGAGAGCGTTCTTCTGCCGTTGGGCATAGGTATTTACGTTATTTGAATGTATGTGAGCTGAGTACATCTGAGTAAATCCTAGGACGCGATTACTAGGAGTTAGTATTTTCAGGATTATATATGTGTAAATCCTTAAAAGTGATTAAAGTGCGAGTTATACGTTAAGTGAGAGAATATTTATGAGTTTAGTATTCTAGGTGTGTGAATACTTAAATGTTGTTACGAGTGAGAAATTTTGGATATATTGGCCATCGTTATGTGTGGTTGGCAATTATAGCCATGTATACATTTGAGGAGTGATAAATGTATATATATATATATATATATACGATGTGATTATAGTATATCTTATATGACACGAATACGTATATATCCTTATGTGATTGATATATGTGTATCTTAGAGGTTGATTTCAACGGTCTTTCCTTTGGTGTAGGGTTGGAACAGCCAGATTATATATCTTTCTCTAGTGCGATCTAGGGAGGTTGCGCGATGTGGCTGAATCCCCTGGCTTGAGGAGAAGGGAAAGTATATCCCCAGGTCATCTCGTCCCGCATTCGAGTGCGATGTGTGTACTCCACTTGTAGAGGGAACATGACCGCCTTCACCATTGTGTATATTTTACCATGACCATTGAGTAAGTCTGGTTTAGTACCGTGGTACAGTGAGTAAACCCGGAGTTGGATCGGCACTATGAGACCGCATCCTAGAGTTATATCTTGTCGGGATGGCTATTATATTTGTGTGTATAGTATAATACCTGTGTATGAGAACAAGATATTGTTTATCTCTAACTGCAGCAAAGAGATAAAATGAATAAAGATTAAATCTCATTCCGGGAGATTCTATCCGGATGTATATTGTAATATGTATATAAGAGGAGTATGATGAAGTATATAATTATATGCGTATGTCACTACACCAAAATGGGTAAATTGGCACCCTTTCAGCAGCTAGCCTTGTCACGGTCAATGACCGTGACAAAAAACAAGCATTTTTTGTCATGGTCATTGACTGTGACAAGTTCATGATAAAGACTTGTCACGGTCAACGACCGTGACAAGACCGTGACAAATACAGTTTTCACAGTATTATCACGGTCATTGATCGTGACAATCCTTATAATAATGTCACGGTCAAGGACCATGACACGTCCGTGACAAATGTCCCAGTAAAAAATCCTTTCCCCTTCTTTTTTCCCCCACCGATTCTTCCCTCATTTTTCTCTCTCTCTCCACGCTGCTCTCCCTCTCTCTACTTTCATGTTAGTTTCTCTCTCTCTCTCTCTCTCTCTCTCTCTCTCTCTCTCTCTCATATATATATATATATATATATATGTGTGTGTGTGTGTGTGTGTGTGTGTGTGTGTATGTGTGCATGTGTGTGTGCATGTGTGTGGTGGGTGGGGGTGGGGCAGGGTGGGGGAAGGGGGTGGGGCAGGGATGGGGGTTGTTTGTGTGTGTGTGTGTGTGTGGTGGGGGAAGGGGGTGAGGCAGGGTGGGGGTGGGGGGCATGGGTGGGGTGGGGGTGTGGGGCTGCGCGCGTGTGTGTGTGTGAATGTGCGCACGTGTGTGTATGTGCGCGCGTGTGTATATGTGTGTGTAGTGTGCGTGTATATGCGTGTTTGTGCGTAATGTCCCTTGTAAACGGATTGATTGGTTATTAATTTTTTTAGTAAATTAATATATGATTTCCCCTCATTGTAAATTAGTAAATTAATATATGATTAATTATGAAAGTATGATTGCCCCTCATTGTAAATTAGTAAATTAATAATTGTATACTTTAATTGTTAGTTTAATTGATGAAAATAATTAATTGAGTAGATGAATTAGAAGGAGTACGGGATACACATTTGTTGTTGACATTGCTGTTGGATTATAGTGGATCGATGTTGGGTTGGTTAGTTTTAAAAGTGGCATGACCACTGGATTATTGTCCATATGGGGGTGGGATTTTTTAACTTTTTTTAAAAATTACTTTGTATATCGAACAATATATAGTATGATAATTAAATGAAACATTCTTGAAATTACATATGGTGCGCATAGATACTATCCTTCTGGTTCTTATGTGTACGCATTCAATAGCCCTTAGACCCGTTCGAGAGTCATTACCCCTGTAATGAGATCTCTCCAACTGTCCCGTTTGGACAGCTTGGGACTGCATAATTTCTGTATAATATTCTTAATGGCTTAAAGTTGTTACTTTTGGAGAAAGTTCTGCATTCGTATCCTAATGTTCTCTGGGTACATACTAGATTGATAAGTGTGACTGTTATTTCAATTGATCAATTGAAATAACACTCACACTTGCCAATCTACGTTGCGTACTTGGAGAACTACGGGGATATGCTGCTGAATTTTTTTCAAATCGTAACAATGTGCATGAGCTGTTAAGTATATTACAGAAAAATGCGGTCTTAAATGGGATAAGACCACTCACCCTTTAGAGGAGATGGAGGAAATAGAAATTTCAATTATAAATTGAATTTGAATATAAATAAGACATAATTAAATGAAACATACTATAAATCTAAGTTTTGTTTTTACTAATCCATGAATATACGCTTCGTACCTTTCATAGGTGATTAGTTGTGGGAGCTGTGATGGGATATCCGAAATACAAAGAGTGGATGGGTGAGACAAATAGAATGGGGGATGTGTTTCGTAGAGGTGCTAACGAATTTGTGAAATATGCAAAGAGATGTCATAATGGTGAAGAGCTTCTGTGTCCGTGTGCTAGGTGTAAGAATGGTATGGTGTTTGAGTGGAAAACAGTTGAACTACATTTGTTAAGATCGGGTATGCAAGATAGTTATCGATTTTGGAGTTTTCACAGTGAATTAAAAGTTCCTTTTGCCCCCGACCAACCTTTAAAACAACATTCAACAAGTAGGATAGATGTAGAAGGGGACGACATAGATCATAATATATTAGAGGATTTAGTTGAAGATGCGTACGGAGTTTATGAAGCAGAAGAGAATGAAGTTACTTATGATGTAGAAGGTTCAAGTGATCGTGAAGATATCACGATAAAACTTGACGATGAGTACCAAAGTTTAAAATTTAAGGCGACCCAACCGTTTACTTTGACGAGTGGGGAAAGGAAGGTGCTTTTAGACACAATATATAATTTGAAGGGCCCATATACTTTTTCTTCCAACTTGCAAAGGATTGTGAATTATGCTACTCATGATTTACATAAGTGTAAGTCCCATGATTGGCATGTGATCATGCAATTGGTTCCTCTATTGTTTAAGCATTATTTCTCCAAGCACAAGGATTTATGGAGGGATATTATGAAAATTAGTATTCACTACACCAAAAAGGCTAAATTGGCACCCTTTATCCGCTTAGCCTTATCACGGCCATTGACCGTGATAATAAACACGCGTTTTGTGTCACGGTCATTGACCGTGACAAGATCGAGAAAAAGCCTTGTCAGGGTCTTTGACCATGACAAATACTTATAATATTGTCACGGTCAAGTAACGTGACACGTCCGTGACAATTTGTTCAGTAAAAAAACCCTACGCTTTCTTTTTTTCCCACCGTTTTTGGTTTTCCCTCTCTTTCTCTCTCTAAGAGATTTCGAGCTCTCTCTCTAAGGTATGTTTTTCCTCTCTTTCTCTTTCATTTCTATATGTGTGTGTATATATGTGCGTGGTGGTGTGTGGTGGGGGGAGGGGGTGGGGTGTGTGTGGTGGTGATGGTGGTGTGTGTCTGGTGGGGGTGTGGTGGGGTGTGTGTGTGGTGGGGAAATCTCAACAATTGAAACAGACAAATTGATTAATAAAATATGTATTGCCCCTTTCATATGCAAGTAGGACTGCCCCTCATTAACAGATGATTCGAAATAACTTTAAGTGTATAACTTTAATAAAATAAATTGTATAGCTTTAATAGTAACCTTAATTGTATAGTTTTATATGAAAGTAAATTAATAATTAGTGCCCATTTAATATGAAAGTAGGATTGCTCCTCATCATAAATTAGTAAATTAATAATTGTATACTTTAATTGTTAGTTTAATTGATTGAGTAGATGAATTAGAAGGAGTACGGGATACACATTTGTTCTTGCGGTTGGATTATAGTGGATCGATGTTGGGTTGGTAAATTTTAGAAGTGGTATGACCACTGGATTAATGTCCATATGGGGGTGGGATTTTTCAACTTTTTTAAAAAAATTACTGTGTATCACGAACAATATATATATATATATATATATATACAGTATGATAATTAAATGAAACATACTTGAAATTACATACAGTGCGCATAGATACTAGACTTCTAGTTCTTATGCGTACGCATTCAATAGCCCTTAAACCCGTTCGAGAGCCATTGCCCCTGTAATGAGATCTCTCGAATTGTCCCGTTTGCACAGTTTGGGACTGCATAATTTCTGTATGATATTCTTAGTGGTTTAAAGTTGTTACTTTTGGAGGACGTTCTGCAGTCGTATCCTAATGTTCTCTGGGTACATACTAGATTGACAAGTGTGACTGTTATTTCAATTGATCAATTGAAATAACACTCACACTTGCCAATCTACGTCGTGTACTTGGAGAACTACGGGGATATGCTGCCGATTTTTTTCAAATAGTAACAATGTACATGATCTGTTAAGTATATTACAGAAAAATGGGGTCTTGAATGGGATAGGACCACTCACCCTTTAGAGGAGATGGAGGAAATAGAAATTTCTATTATAAATTGAATTTGAATATAAATAAGACATAATTAAATGAAACATACTATAAATCTAAGTTTTGTTTATACTAATCCATGAGTATACGCTTCGTACCTTTAATAGGTTATTAGTTGTGGTAGCTGTGATGGGATATCCGAAATACAAAGAGTGGATAGGCGAGACAAATAGAATGGGGGATGTGTTTTGCAGAGGTGCTAATGAATTTGTGAAATATGCAAAGAGATGTCATAATGATGAAGAGTTATCGTGTCCGTGTGCTAGGTGTAAGAATGGTATGGTGTTTGAGTGGAAAACAGTTGAACTACATTTGTTAAGATTGGGTATGCAAGATAGTTATCAATTTTGGAGTTTTCACGGTGAATTGAAAGTTCCTTTTGTACCCGACCAACCTTCACAACAACCATAAACAAGTAGGATAGATGTAGAAGGGGACGACGTAGATCATAATATGTTAGCGGATTTAGTTGATGATGTGTACGGAGTTTATGAAGTAGAAGAGAATGAGGTCACTTATGATGTAGAAGGTTCAAGTGCTCGTGAAGATATCACGATAAAACTTGACGATGACTACCAAAGTTTAAAATTTAAGGCGACCCAACCGTTATACGCTGACTGTGAGAAAGATCAAACAACTTTACATGACATGGTTGGTTTGCACAGTTTGAAGACGCCATACGGTTTGTCTGGCAATAGAGTGACAGGAATTCTGAAATGGGTGAAGGTCTTATTACCCAAGGAGAATACACTTCCAAATAGCTATCCTGTTATGAAGAACAATTGGAATGGTTTGATAATGAAGTATAAATCGATTCATGCTTGTGTGTACGACTGCATACTATACCGAAAGGAGTATGAAAATCTCGATCGTTGTTCGGTATGCGATGAACCTAGATGTGTACAATCTATTAGTAAGGAAGAAACAAGCTCAAAAGTGCCTAAAAAAGTATTGAAATATTTTCCCGTTGGTCCTAGATTAAAATTTTTCATAGTGCCATGGATAGCAGAGACAATGACTTGGCATGCTAGGGCAAAAGTAGGGGTAATATCATGCGTTATCCTATTAATTCTACTACCTGGAGGATGATGAATTATGAGTATTTTGATTTTTCTCGAGAACAACGCAACATTCGTTTGGCTATATCAATAGATGGTTTCAATCCATTTGAAAATCTAAGCACTAATCAGAGTGTATGGCCATATATTCTCAGCTCTTGAAGATGGGTGATGCGACATCAAGGCTTGCTCGTTCAGCCACTCGACCCTTGTTTGTGGCACAAGAGTACAAAAAGTATTTATTGAACGGTTACATTTTCGGCGCTAAAGTGCACGAGGAAAGTACAAATGTACAGAACTCGGGCATTTCATACAAGGCTCTTACTTTCTTTCGAGCGAGTGCAAAAGATAAAAACCTCGTTGAAGCTGAAATGACTTACTATGGTGTAATCCGAAATATATTTAAATTGGATTATATAAGCTTCAAAGAGGTTGTATTTTACTGTGACTGGGTAAGAGTTGAGGATAAAAATGCTTGTAAAGTTGATCCTATCACCAATTTGCATGGTTGACTTGTCCAAGTTAAAGAAGAACGACCACGTGAGCGATTAACCGTTTGTTTGTGCATTTCAAAAGGTTAACCAAGTGTTTTATTCAGAGTATATCAACAACGAGCCGTGGTCAATTGTCCAACACGCGCCAAAGCGTCTAAATAGTAGTTTGAATGACTTGGCTGCTCCTACCGAATATCAATCCATTTTTTATGATAACCCGAATTTTAAATAATTTTTTAATTTGTAATAAATATTCTAATTTGTACCGAAATATCCATTTTAAATGCATTAAATTGATTTGCACTTTATCATTTTCACTCTTGTGTAGTGTGCGTGTGTGTGGGCAGCAGGGGTGGGGGTGGGGATGTTTCACTCTTGTACATATTATGAGCTAGATGCTGTTGTTTTGGAATTCAGAATTAATGTTTTTAACAGTAACAATTCATTTTTATTTTTAGTAATTGTACATATTTGCATGTCTTCTTTTAATTCATTTTGATATGTACTAATAACATTTTTTTACAGCAAATGTCTCCTTTAAGTATTAAGGCGACGATGATGATGCTGGTTATGATGATGTTGTCTGGGATCAGTGGTAACAGAGGCGACGAGGGCTCCTCGGCCCCTAGTCTCCCCAAATATGGCGAATTGGGGATGCCCATCGAGAACAAGTCGGGATTATTAGCGAGATCCCTCGAGCTGGTAAAGATGATCATCGGCCCAGGGTACATTAGTTGGAAGGAGGTGCCATATGAGCTCAAGTTAGCTGTTTGGCTGGCACTACAGGTAATGTATTTATATTTATATTTATATGAATATGAATATTTCAATTTCAATTTCGATTTCATTTTATATTGTTATTTATATTTATTTGCAACTAACATTGTATTTGTTGGACAAGAATAATTCATCATGGATCCAAAGATACACGATTCCGTCTTGAAGCAGTTGAGGGAGCAACACAAGACGTGAAAGAAAAATATGCAGACCCAGTACTTTGGAAAGACACGAGAGTCCATTATCCAAAGGCGTGAATCCGTCCCGTCGAAGGAGCCGATCTCATTGGCACAATGACAAAGGTTCATTGACAATGAGATAGGGGAGCGACGATTGGCATCTCGCCAATTGGGAAGGGAAAATCGGGAAAAAAAGATGGACGTGCACTACTCCGGCCGGACGTCTTACGCTGAGGTGGAGCATAGGATGATGGTAAGATTTAATTTTTCTATAACTATATAAAATCTATTATTCTGCATTATTTTACTTTGCGTGACCGATACTAATTTTACTTTATTTTATTTCAGGGGACCGGATAGGCCACATCGGCTCGATACTTATGTGGCTCTTCGAAAAAAGAAGGGGAAGGACAAGGAGGTGTCCCCAAGCATCGCGGACATGATTGTAAGTAATCCGACAGTTTACTTTTTGTTAATTACGTTATAATTTTTTAATTTAATTATTTTACCAATCATGTGCTTTTTGTCGTTTCAGGCAAAGCTTAAGGAAGTGCATGAGTCGCAGTCTGATGCCGACAAGGCATCTTTGTCCACAGACGCACTCAAGACAAGTGCTTGGATCTGATTGCAAGGGGAGGACAAGGGGGTGAGCTCGCGGGTGGCCAAATTTAGGATCACCGGATTGGAGACGAGCGACACCGGGTTGGCTCGAACGACGGATTCACATGACGCAAAGCTGTCCTATTTGGAGGCAACGGTCTAGGATATGTTCTCATTCGTGAAGCATTTGTTAGGCAAAAATCGTAAGGGTAAAGGGAAGGAGAAGGCGGTGCGGGAGGAGGAGGATGAGGATATGGACCTCGCTGCTTCATCGCTGACACATGCGGACTTTGATGATCCACTTCCCTATATGGTTCCCTTCAATAGACCGATGTCGACACTTAGTTAGCCGAGCATGTTTATAATGGACATATTTGATGGCCAACAGATAGAGAGGGGTTGAGGGACCTGAATATCGTCCAGGGTGCACTAGTTTATTGACGTGAGCTTCAAGACATCGAGTCCAAGGTGCTCGTCACGCATGTGATGCCCGAGAAGGAGAACTCCCAATTGTGGTTGCACGAACAATAAAGCACGGTGTATATTTGTGGATGTGTAAATTCGTATATCGCGTGGCCTACTCACCTCCTCAGAGTTAACCATACCCCAGACATTTAGTGAAATTGTTTTGAGTTTGAATTGAATTGTTTTAAGGTTGAATTCAATTGTTTTAAGTTGTTACATTTGAATTATATTTGGATTATATGGTGATGCATATTCTCTCTATTTTGAATGTATATTTTCATTATCTCTATTTTATTTGAATATATGATGTTTGAACAGGTACAATATTGCTATAACAAGTACAAATATACTGCTGGGCAGTGGCAGTGGCCATACTGCCCAACAAAATTTTTTTCAATTCTGTCTAGAATTATCACAATCATTGACTGTGACAAGTCCTTAACAAAGAAAGTTGTTACGACTTTTCACGGTTAATGACCATGACAATTTTTTAAATAATGCCATGGGCTTGTTAAGGTCAAGGATCGTGACACGACCGTGACAATTCTAATGAACTTATCATGGTCAATGACCGTGACAAGTCCGTGACAAACAAAGTTGTCTCACCCAGAATTGTCACGGTCATTGACCTTGACAATTCGGCAGATTTGGTGTAGTGATTACCTTCTCACTCTTGTGTGAGAAGTTAGTCAATCGAGAACACATAGTAGCCGCAAAATTGGCGGTGACCGAAGCGATTTGTGTGTTAGAGAAGTACTTTCCCCCAGCATTCTTTGACCTAAGTGTTCACTTGTTGGTACACCTATGCGACGAGGCACTTCTTTGTGGTCCAGTTAGATATCGGTGAATGTATCCGTTTGAAAGATTGATGAAAGTTTTTAAAGATTACATCAAGAATACGCAATACATTGCAGGATCAATTGTAGAGGAATACATCACCGTGGAGTCATCAATATATAATCGTCAATATATGCCTGACTCGACTAACGTTGATGACACTGATGACTTCGTTGATGATGCTACTCCTGATTTACATCACCGTGGAGTCATTAATACACATCACCAGGCTGGCTCGAACGGCGGAAGCGCATGACACGAAGCTGTCCCATTTGGAGGCGACGATCCAAGATATGTTCTCATTCATTAAGCGTTCGTTGGGCGACGGAGAACGCAAGGGGAAAGGGAAGGAGAAGGTGGTGGGGGAGGAGGTGAAGGATGACGAGGATATGGACCTCGCTGCTTCATCGCCGACACGTGTGGACTTTAATGATCCACTTCCCTATTTGGCTCCCTTCGATCGACCGATGTCGACACTTGGTTGGCCGAGCGTGTTTATACTGGACATATTTGATGGCCAACGGATAGGGTGGGGGTTGAGGGACCCGAATATCGTCCAGGGTGGACTAGTTTATGGATGTGAGCTTCAAGACAGCGAGTCCAAGGTGCTCGTCACGCATGTGATACCTGGAAAGGAGAACTCCCCATTGTGGTTGTGCGAATAATGCGGCACGGTGTATATCAATGGGTGTGTCAATTCGTATATCGTGTGGCCTACTCACCTCCTCAGATTTAACCTTACCCAAGACATGTCGTGACATTATTTGAATTGAATTGTATTATTTTTTAGTTGGTACATTTGAATTGTTTTTAAGTTGGTACATTTGAATTATATTTGGATTATATCGTGATGCATATTGTCCATTTTATTTGCACTAACTCTATTTTATTTGGATATATAATGTTTGAATAGGTACAACGTTGCTATAACAGGTACAAATATACTGCCCAACAGATTTTTTTTTCAATTATGCCCAGAATTGTCACGGTCATTGACCGTGATAAGTCTGTGACAAAGGATTGTTGTCACGAACTTGTCACGGTTAATGACCGTGACAATTTTTTAACATCGTCACGGGTTTGTCACAGTCCTTAACCGTGATAAAACTTATGAAGGTCAGGGACCGTGATAAAAAAAGTTGTCACCCTCAAAATTGTCACGGGAAATGACTTTGACAAGTCCAACTTGTCAAGGTCAATGACAGTGAAAATTCGGCAGATTTGGTGTTGTGTGTGTGTGTGTGTGTATATATACATATATACTTTGTGTACTGAGGGTCTAATAAATCTCGACGATCGACAATGATAAGTAGTAGTGTATCTGGGGGTTCCTTATTTGGATTTCGCTTCGCGAGACACCCCACGCACAAACATGACACAGTGTTGAGACTGGGAATAAGTTTATCCCTTAGTACTCAGTTTACTTAGGACTTTTAGAGTTTGGGGGTGACGAATTGTTAGGCAGAGTAGCTTGACTAAGATGTTTTGAGGGATACATTAGGTGTGCACTATTAGAAGAGGGGTGAGGGGTATCTCATGGGAGTGCGATACCAATTTAAATATGAGATAAAATATATTTTTCATAAATAAAGCATTTATGCACTTGCAAAATATTTTCACAACTCGGGCTCTGACTCGTTTCTATATTTTCCATGTTTTACTATATATATATATATATATATATATATATACTTATAGGTGTCCAGACACAGGGACACCTAGATCACGATTCCTTCGAGTCAAACGTGTGCTGCAGTAGCTGTGAATGCATGCAAGTTTAGTGTAGACGCTTCTATCCTTGTAATCTAGATAGGAGGTACTATATAAACATTCGGGCCGAAAGTCTAATTGCATTTATTTATTCTTTTCCGCCTTTTAGTGCGGAATTCGGCTTGATTGTATTATGTTAAACCGAGTGTTTGGTTATTTTATTTCATTTCAGTTGTATATATATAAACCGTGTGGATGTTTTAATTGAATGGTTTGATTATAAAGATTAGTTAAATAAAATTTTGATGCCAGCCTAATAGGTTATTAGTAATTAATTTGGTTTTTGACAATGATGCTAAGAATGAACCATATGCAACTCCTGTTTTAATTTGGTACATGAGTGATCACCCGGTATTTTATTAGGCGGGGTGTCACAGGGAGCCTTCATCAACATCATGCTAATCAATTCTTTCCACGCAGCTAATATTCTAGAGGAAAGCTTATTCCCCACGCCTTTGGTGATTTCAGGATATGACGACCAGTCTTCCAAGTCCATTGGTTATGTGAACGTTGGGATCGTGATGGGAAATCTGAGTTCCCATATTAAATTCCATGTGATAGAGAGTGCAACTTCCTACCATCTTTTGATAGGAAGAGTGTGGATGCACATCCAAGGGCTAATTCCTTCGACGTATCACCAATGCACCAAGGCTAATATGAAAGGAACGGAGATCACCATTAGAGCTACGAAGAGGACCTTTGCTATTGAAGAAGCCTACCTGATAGATGCAGTATTTTTTTCTTTCTTTCCCACTGGGACAATGCTAGACAACCAGAGTGGGTGATGTATCGGTTTGATGAACCCTGCTATATCGGTTTGATGAACTCTGACTGGATGGCAGAGATTAGAAAATAGCTGGAGTCTGGGGAAGGAGCGATGGAGCTGAGGGAATTAACCCAATACTTTACGAATCGGAGAAACCTTTATTTCAAAAATGTAGGAGGGTGGTTGTCAAGATGCATTGACCCAGAAGAAGCAGAGCGGAGGTTAAAGAAAACACATAAAGAGCACTACGAAACAACTGAGATACCTCTTTACAAAAGAATTCAAAGGGAGGGATACTTCTGGCCTAGAATGAAGCAGGATGCAGCGGAGCTACAACGAAAGTGCGATAATTGCCAACTATTCTTTGATGCAGCTGAATGCCATTTCGTTGAAGCTCAATCAGACTGGAGGTAGCCCCATATTAACTTCATTAAAGATGGAGTTATCCTAATAGAGAAAATTGATGCGATGGGACTCAAGAGAAGGGCCCCGAGGTTTTACGTTCAAGAGGGGAAGCTTTATCGAAGGGTCTACTTCAACAGGCCATTGCGTTGCATCACAAAGGAAGACGCAATCGAAGACCTCAAACAGGCACACGATCCAGCTCACATAGGAGGGACCAAGTTGTATGTTCAGTTGATGACGTTGGAGTATTATTGGCCAACGATGGAGAAGGACTCTACTGAATTCGTTCAAAAATATAAGGCTTGTCAACTACATGGAAATATGATCCATGCCCCATCAGTGGATCTACACTCCTCGGCAACCCCTTATCCTTTTCACACCTAGGCGTTTGACCTAGTGGGGGAAATATATCCTTCTTCGAGGGGGAAGATTTGGATACTAGTAGCAATGGAGTGCTTTACAAAGTGGGCTGAAGCAATACCACTAAGAAAGGCAGCAGGGGCGGTGAGCAACTTCATCAGAGAATACATCATTTTCCATTTTGGGATTCCAAAGGTTATTCTCTTCGATAACGGAACCCCCTTCGTCAATTCAGAGGTAACAATGCTCATAGACAAGTACTCCATTATTCACCATACTTCAATGGTGGCATACCCAAAGGGAAACGGTCAATTCGAAGCAACTAACAAAATATTGGTTAACATTTTGGTCAAAACAATGAGATACTATCTGTATTGTGGGCCTATCGAATGACTAAAAGGAAGCCCACATGATATACTCCATTTTTTCTTATGTATGGAGCTGAAGCGATTCTCCCGATGGAGTTGGAAGTTCCCTCTACCCGATATGCCTTGCGAAGTAGCATGCTCCCTCAGAACAGACATGTGCTGTTGGAAGCGTTGGACGAACACAGAGATAATGCAATGCAGCACTTTCAAATGTACACGAAGAACCTCTCTAGGGCGTATGACAACTTGGTAAGACCAAGGAAGTTCGTGGAGGGATTCCTCGTTTTGAAGGCAGCAGTGAAGCACATCAGGGGGCTTACTATGCCTAAGTTTGCAGCAAATTGGGAGGGACCTTTCATTGCAATGGAGGCTCATGATTCAGGTTATAGCCTAATTTCTAAGATAGAAGAAGACAAACCATTCAAAATCAATAATAAATGGTTGAAATTCTATCATGTATAAGGAATTAACTTTATATTATCGTTATATCTAGCTATTTTTATAAATATATAAGTTATTGTTCCTGATGTCTATTATTGCAACTTGAGTGGAGATTAAAGAATTGTATAATTTTATAATACACGCAAACAGTTACAAGACAAAGAGGTGGCATAGGAAAACAAACATCCTTTTTTCATTCAAAAACTTTGGGGCATTACAAAATTGGGAACTACTGCCCAAGAATTACATAGGAAGAAAAAGAAAAATGTATACAAAAGTGAAGGAGCTCATTGGCCTAAGAGGAACCACAAATCCGGAGCACCAAAAAAATCTCTAGGCAGGCCCGAAGAAGTTGTTAGGCACGATTGTTGGGCATTAATAGAAACCTCCAACCTTGTTTGAACTTGTGCACGCTCAATAAGGAGTTTCTCCCATTTTAGTTTTGCCAGACGCAGAGATTCTTCGATATCCTCTACCTCCTTGTTGGAATCTTTAATTAGAAGTGCTAGCTCGGCCAACCTAACTTCCTCAGCTCGTTGAGCCTCCCGGTGATTCTATAGCAGTTCCCTCTGGCTTGACAATTTCTAGCTCTTCCAAGTCTTTATGTGGCCAATCAACTAGCTAAATTGGAAGCCATCTCGGCCCAACTCCATCAGATAACCTAAGAATTGGTTGAGGAGGGGCCTGATAATGTTCACGATAGGAGTACTGGCGATATCAGCAACAACGATCGCCATGCCTTGAAGCCTATGGCTCATCACGGGGATGTTTGAACGCAGACAATCGACAGTGAAAGTCTCAGGGTCATGGCTTGCAATCTGCTCAATTACCAAACGTTGGCTGGAAGGCATTTGGGGGGATCGTTGAAGGACCATGAGATAAAATTCAGAAGGAGCCAGATTGGGCAGAGGAAGCTTAGAACCAGATTCGCTATCAGTTACAACACCTGTCATGGGAACTCTGCATTTATGAGTTCCAGGTAGCAAAGTGAGCAGGAGAACCCCCAGGACCTTCGAAGTCAATATGGGACCACGGGAAGTCCTTTCGCTCAAGGAGAAATTGAAGATTCCCCTCTGGGAGGAGAAAGCCCCAGGCGACATCATTTTCGTCTTCATTACCAAGCACCATGGCATCACACTTAGCGTTTAAAATGCAAGTTTTGCAAAACCCAGAAAAATCTTCACCCTTGCCGAATATGGGGGATCGGTGGTAGAAACGTAGCTGTTCCTGGCGGGTGGCAGTCAAAGAGGTGGTAGCAGGGGCAGCAGGTGGAGTATTGGTGGCAGACAAAGTGCGATTTCTTGAGTAAGCCATTGTATATGATAATGAAGTACAAAAAGCTTAGAGAAGCTACCAGATGAGTAATAATGGAGTGGATAGAGGGCGAAGATGATTGCAGAGGAAAGAAATGAGGAGAAAAAAAGCATGGTAATAATGGAGTTTTTGCAGAGTTTCTCTCTCTAAAGTGGACGAAAGTTTGAAGAAGATGAAGAAGTGGGTCAAGTATTTTGAAAAAGTAGACGTTTGAATCACTTAAACCTGTTTTTTGAGTTTCCCACCAACACACATGCAAGGTCGCCAATAATTATTTCAAGTGGACACATGGCACTTCGGGGAGTGTTCTGACAGATGAAAAGACAGCACCACGTCATTAATGAAGTGATGCATGGGGAATAAAAAGGGTTTTCTTCCTATGTAAGTTTGAGTTTTGGCGCCAGAATTTTTGTTAGACATATCCAATAACTCCAAATGAAGAAGCTGTCCCAATGGTTCAAAAAAGCTACAATGTCCCCTCGCCACAAGTCCAAATGTTGTTTAATCACGACTCAGATACATCAGGGAGAATTTTTTTACTTTTTAAAATGAAAAAACAACGACGCAACAAGGCCCAAACGAAGAAGTACCTTCAAATGGGGATAATTTCACTTCCCCATAGTCAAAACGAGTATTTGAGAAAGTCAACAGGTGTATTGGGAGAATTTTAAATAGTTAAGCTAGAACGGTTGAAGCTCAGTGACAGGAAAAAGTTACGAAGTCCCTTCGCCAAAGCGCCAATAAGCCGGAGCGCTTCGACTCAGGTACATGGGAGAGAATTTTACTTTTTCCCGGCGGCGTTAACTACAGTGGTTGTAATGAAGGAAAAAATGCCAAATTTTTTTCCACACAGAGAAGGTTCATCGGATTGAGAAGTTTTCGTGCAGACATTTCTTATTTCCACAACAAATCTCTACACTAAGGGGCAAATATAGGGGGCTTTTAGGTAATCTTGAGATTAGAGATAATCCCCCCATTAGCAACAGTGTTCAAGATTAAGACAACGATGTAGCTCAATAAGGCAGCGATGTAGCCCAAAGAAATGCAGCTCAGCAAAGCAGCTTAAGCGAGGTAGTTCAACATAGCAGCCCAGAGGGATCTTCCAGCGAAGAAGCTTACTTAGAGAGATCACCCTTTAGTCCTATTGATTTACTTAGTCTTTTTGCATCTCTTTATTTATATTGACCATGAGTTGTAATGATTATAATGATTTTTAGTGTGAGGTCGAACGGTACTCGCGAGAGACCAGGCTTGGCAGGGCCTAGGAGAGCTTTCATGCTCTATTGAACAACCTCGCCATGGGAACTTCAGAGGGACTTGGTTTGGAGGATTGATAAGTGAGGCACCGTCGGGTCTTTTCCTTACCATCTTAGATATACCTGGTAAAATACCAAAAAACTTTGATCGAGGAACCTTAGGCGGAGCAGCCTTGAGTTCCATCGGACGTTGAGTTGTGAACCAAACAACCCTTTACTTAATCTCATACATACTTTATGTGATGTCACTAACCAGCTAGGCAATGTCAAATCCACACTTGAGTAAACTACTGTGGTATTTGGGGCTGTCAGATGGTTGGTAAGCCACCTCTATGACGACAGCCCCCTAACACATAGTGACTAGGCAAAAGGCATGTCTTGTCATTCAATGTTTATGAAGTGGATCTAACTAGTGCATCAGGCATTTAATGTTTGTGACATAAAGTATGAGGGGTGTCATTCACAGTTATTAATAACTGAGTTATCTCAGGAGTGGTGTGGGGGGCTATTTAAGGGCCCTAACCACCTCTGGGGAAGGGACGTTCTTTATGAGAGTTTAGATTTTATTACTAGTGAGAATATACATCACAAAGGGATTTTATTACAAACTAGAGAGTTTACTCACTCACCATTGTCATTTATTACGAAGCTTTAATACTTGATAGAGATCTTTGAGGATGGTTGGGGGTGTTTGGCTTCCTGCCAAGGTGTATCGAGCTTGCTTACTTCTCTCTCCCTCTAAATGAGTTACTTCTAAGTTCGTAACTAGCTTCTGAGTTATACACGAGAGACTTATGAGTTCAAACTGAGTTTATCTTCACTAAATTGTGATTGTGTGTCTTGTAGTTAATCAATAGTGCGGTTAGTTAACTTATCATTACTGTACTCAAAAGGGGTTACGCCTCCATCTAATCTAAACCACCTTCTTACAATGGTCACATGTTTGCTTACTATCCACTCGCAATTTGGATTTTGCAAAATTACTTGCTCAAATGATTAAGCTCAGAGCATATTTTCCTGATCATCACATCAAATCCATTCGCTTAGATAATGCATGTGAATTTACTTCTCGAGTTTTTGATGATTATTGTTTCTCCATAGGCATTGATGTTGAGCACCCAGTTCCCCATGTTCATACCAAAAATGGTTTAGCTGAGTCATTAATTAAACGTTTACAACTAATAACCAGACCATTGCTTATGCAATCAAAACTCCCACTCTCAGCTTGGGGTCATGTCATCCTACACGCTGCCAAGTTAATTCAACTTCAACCAACTACTTACCATTATTTTTCCCCTTCACAACTTGTGACTGGATGTCAGCCAAACATATCCCACTTGCGTAAATTTTGTTGCGCTGTGTATGTTCCTATCTCACAGTCACAACGTACTAAAATGGGGACTCAACGTCGTTTGGGTATATATGTGGGTTATGATTCACCATCCTTTATCTTTTATATTGAACTAATGACGGGTGATGTGTTTACCGCTAGATTTGCGGATTGCCATTTTGATGAGACATCTTCCCGCTATTAGGGGGAAGAACGTACCTGAAGTACGGTCCGTTCTTGAAAAACGGCGAGAATTAATGTGGAATAGTTCCACCTTGTCTCATGTAGACCCCCGTACCTCACAATATGAGCATGAATTGCAAAAGATAATACATCTTCAGGGAATTGTAAATCAATTGCCCGATGCATTCAATGTTGTTGCAAAAGTAACCAAATCTCATGTACCCGTGTCTAATGCACCAACAAGAATTGATGTTCTAGTGGGACAAAATTTGATTTCAGCAGCAAATGAATATGCTGCGCGCTAGAAGCGTGGCTGACCTATAGGTTCCAAAGATTCAACTCCTCGAAAGCAGAGATCAAATGAAAAATCACGCCCTCATAACACTCAAGAAAAGATTATGAATAGAATATCTAATTTCTCTAAAACCTCTTAAGAGATTAGTGTCACTGAAAAGACACAAGTCCTTGAAGTGACTGTAAAAGCCCCTGAAGTGAGATCTCTATATGTTTATACCTGTTCAAGAGAAATGTGGGATCATAATGAAACAGTTATTGATGACATATTTCCATATGCAGCAGCTACACAAATATCAAAGGGCATTGATGATGATAATGAACCACGTACTATAAATTAATGTCAACAAAGAGAAGATTGGCTAAAGTGGGAAATTGCCATCAAGGAAGAACTTGAGTCTCTAAATAAACGTGGTGTATTTGGACCTATAATGTAAATTCCAAAAGATGTTAACCAAGTAGGTTACAAATATGTGTTTGTAAGAAAGCGCAACGAGAAAAATGAAATCATTCGATATAAGGCACGACTTGTGGCGTAAGGTTTCTTGCAAAAACTAGGGATTGATTATGATGAAACATACTCCCCCATTATAGATGGTATAACTTTAAGATGTTTGATTAGTTTAGTGGTCTCTGAAAATCTTGATATGAGACTCATGGATGCTGTGACTGCTTATTTATACGAGGACTTAGACACGAAAATTTATATGAAAATCCCTGAAGGATTCGCTTTTCCAGAAGCAAAGTCAATAAGTACGTACTCAATTCGACTAAGACAAACATTATATGGCTTAAAGCAATCCATAAGGATGTAGTACAACCGTCTTAGTGAATACTTGTCTAAGGAAGGGTACGAAAACAATCCAATTTACCTATATGTCTTTATAAAGTAGAAGTTTATGTGGATGATATTAATTTAATCGGGAATCCAGAAGATCTAGAGAAAACTGTTAACTATTTGAAAAAAAAAATTGAGATGAAAGACCTCGAAAAAACTAAATTTTGTCTCGGCCTGCATCGAGAGAAATTCTGGTTGAATTTTTGTCCATCAGTTTAATTATACTAAAAAAGTCTTGAAAAGATTTGGTATAGACACATCACATCCACTAAATACACCCATGGCCATTCGGTCTTTAGATATAAAGAAAGATCCATAGCATCCTAAAGACGATGATGAGGAAATATTAGGTCCAAAAGTACCCTATTTAAGTGCAATTGGTGCATTATTATATTTGGCACAATGTACTAGATCGGATATTTCATTTTCAGAACCAACAAAGTGGCATTGGATTAGGATCAACCTTATCCTAAGATACCTATGAGGAACCACTGACACGGGCTTATATTATTTTAAGCATTCTAATGGTTTAGAATTAGTATGTTATGCAGATTTCGGATACCTCTTTGATCCTCATAAGGGTCGATCCCAGACAGGTTATGCATTTCTTAGTGGTAATACTGCTATTTCTTGGCACTTAACTAAACTAACTTTAGTAGCTACTTCCCCTAACCACTCTGAAATTTTAGCACTACATGAAGCAAGTCGTGAATGTGTATGGATAAGGTCTTTAATTTAACATGTTCGTAGTTCTTGTCAATTGTCTTCCATTACAGATGTTCCCAATATCATATATGAAGATAATGCAACATGCATAACTCAAATTCAAGAGGGCTTCATCGAAGGAGATAGAACTGAGCACATTTCACCAAAGTTTTTCTTCACTCATGAGCTTCAAAATACAAATGAAATTAAAGTCAACTAAGTGCGTTCAACTGAAAACCTAGTTAATCTATTTACCAAGTCACTTCCAAAAGCAATATTCCAGAAACTTGTGCATGGGATTGGAACGCGGAGACTTCATCAATTTAATTTGAGATATCCAAATCATGGGGAGATCCTTTTTAGGGGGAGAATCAAACATGCATGCTCTTTTAGGACATAAGTGCGTCGTACTATTTTTCCTTTAACTAGGGTTTCCCATTGGGTTTTTCTAGTAAAGGTTTTAATGATGCAACATTAAGCACGTCCAACACTAATTCGATGATAACAAAAGTTGTACTCTTTTTCCTTCTCTTTGGTTTTTTTCCACTGGATTTTTCCTTAGTAAGGTTTTAATGAGACAACAATCATTGAATGGTGGATATGGTGTACATCCAAGTGGGAGTGTTGAATAATATGACTTTTGACTTTTGGGTGGATGTCCACTCACATTATTGTCTTTTGAGATACATCGTTATGTCCTATAAATAGGAGGATCCTCATATGGCTTTGGAAAACAATTACACTCAGTATTATTGAGAAATAAAATACTCTCTCTCTATCAATTCTCTGTCTTTTATTTACAACAAAGATAAATTAGACTTTTTTTTTAATATATAAAAATAATATATGCTTAAAAATAATTATAATAATTTGAAAGTGAGAGCTAAGTATCATACACACAAGTATATCTATATGTTTATACTATAGTAATCTTAAAAATAAAGCTAAAATAAAGAACAATAAGTAGATACAAACAAAAACATCCACTTACCCAACCTCCTACTTTTGCTCACCAACTAATTTTTAAGTTAAAGATTAATTCAAACTAATATCTTCCCAGTTAGTCGATATTAATCGAAACAACCAAATACAAGTTAATATCTGTATCTAATAAATTAATCACCACAAGTCAACTGACCAGAACAAACCAAACACAAAATTAGAATTTCATATAGAAAAAACCAATAATAGGCTATAGAATATCAATAGTTCATTACAATAACATGATCTTACCAAAGCTTCAATACAGGAGTTGAGTTTACATATAGTGCATTGGATGATTACAGCATAAATTCAAGGAAATGGTTGAGCTACGTATTGATGAAGGACTTTTATTTAATTAAATTATATTGGTTAGTTTTTATTTAACTATTATGCTTTTATAAGTACATAAGTGTTCCAAGTATCAATGTCATAAAAAAGACAATGTTATACACACTATATTTTAAATTTTCATTATCTAGTTGATCTAGGGTGTTTCTTTTAAAATAATCTATAACATTTGACCAGGAAAATGGGCCTCTAACTAAAGTATTGTTGATATTGATTCAAACTAAAACCAAACTGAAAATTGGGGAATTGAGTCTATCTTCGAGAAGTATGAAGCTCCCCTCAATTGATTTCAGAACACTTTGAATACTCTATTCATCAAGTCCATAAATACAGTGGGTGCATTGGTCAACCCAAAAGGCATAACCAAGAATTCGTAAGATCCATATCGCGTCAGAAAAGCAGTCTTCGATACATCCTATTCTCTGATTCGTAACTGGTGATATTCGGACCTTAAGTCTATCTTTAAGAAGTATGAAACTCCCCTCAATTGATCAAACAAGTCATCGATGTGGGGTAATGGATAGTTATTTTGAATCGTGAGTTTATTAAGTTCCCAATAATCTACGCACAAACGTAGGGATCCATCATTCTTCTTTACAAACAGGACTGGGGTACCCCATGGTGAGGTACTCCGACACATGAAATCTCTTCCGGAGCCATATGATAAGGAGGATGGGCTATAGGTCGAGTGCCTGGTGTCAAGTCAATTACAAACTAAATCTCTTTACTTGGTGGTAACCTTAGTATGTCTTGAAACACATCCGCGAACTCCCTAACGACAGGGATCGAATAAAGGGAAATTACAAATCCCGTAGAGGTCTCCTCCTCTATGTAATACAAATGTGTGGACGATCCTCCCTCGGGGCGAGGCATCACCACTACAAACATCTCCTATCCTGGGATAGAAATACTCCTACCAAAGCAATCAATTATGGCTTTATAAGCAACAAGATAATTCATCCCAATGATAGCA
The DNA here is from genome assembly GCA_949130495.1 of Sambucus nigra. Lineage (NCBI taxonomy): Eukaryota > Viridiplantae > Streptophyta > Magnoliopsida > Dipsacales > Adoxaceae > Sambucus > Sambucus nigra. Next base: position 727,205,643 of record OX422207.1, read on the forward strand.
TCATATATGGACAAGTCTAGCATAAGCATATCATCTAGTAATAACAGACTCCTAATTTCTATACTTACACCCATGCATATAAAGAAAATAGGTGTCCCACTACCCATCAGTGAGTCTACATAAGTAATTGTACTGTTGGTCGTGTCTAATAATCCTGTGGCCCGTGCAAGTCTGGTGGCTATGAACGAATGTGAAGCCCTAGTATCAAACAAAATACGTCTCATATCCCCGGAAATAGAGAACATACCCTCAATAACAGGCGGTGGTTGCTGAATTACTTCCTGTTGAACATTGTACACAAGCCCATATTATAACTTCCCCTACTGTAGTGGGGCGACAGGAGTAGGTAAGGATGATACCTACGCCGGTGCTGGAAGGGAAGCTAGAAATATAGGCCTCTGTATCTTGTTATATGAACCCTGCTGATGGGGGGCCTTGTCCTTATACAGACAATCCTGACTCCGGTGACCCATCTTGCCACAAGTGAAACATGTACTGGAAAATCGTCCCTCATTACGGCCTTGTTGACCTCGACCTTGCTGACCATTTTCGCCTCTACCTTATCCCTGGTGAAAATGTTGTTAGCCCTGGTGGACCTGCTATCCTTGATGGCCCTGCCTATTACCACCTTGCCCAAATAGAAAACCTCCCGATCTGAGTTGTTTAGCATAATCCCCAAGCTGTGAGTTCTGATCAGTCTTTTTCTATTTCCCCTGGGCTGAAGATGATCCACTACCATAATTTTCCCTAGTTCGACCTTACTGACTGGACTTAGACCCTCGCCTACTCCCCTTATGAAGACGATGGTCCTGGCAATGTAGCAAAGCCTTATTCAACACATCGGTATACGCCTATAGAGAAAAATTACCCAATAAATGCTGGCGGATCCTCCATGAAAGGCCGTCTCTGAACACTTGGATCTTTTTCTCTTAAGTAGGTACCTTAGCTGGCACTAGATTTGTCAGCATAGTAAATACCTCTTCATATTCTGAGATGGATTTTTCCCTTTGGGAGAGATCTAAAAGTTTCCTCCTTATTTCGATCAAAACTGTAGAAGAAAATAATTTGCGGTCAAATCGCACCCCGAAATCATGAATTGTCATTGTATCCCTTTCCTCAGCTGCAGTAGTGGACTCCTGCCATTGAAGAACTGCTCCAACCATCTTAAATGTCACTAAAAGATGCTTTTGAACTTCTGTACATTCGAACATACGGAGGTGCCGCTGGATATATTTCTTCCATTGGCTAGCAATCACAACATTAGAGCCCCCTTTAAATTCAGGAGGATGAGCCTTTGGGAAGGCATCCCTGACATATTCCCATACAGCGGGAAAAGTTAGCGCGGGTATTGGCGGCACTACCTGTACATGTGGTGGTGCTTGCTGGACAACCGCTAAGGTAGAATTAATGGCCTGAGCAACAATAACAGTAACTTCTGCTGCATTCATAGTACCCTTGGCTGGAGCGGGCTGTGGGGATGACTGAGCCACTCCGGGGTTGATCGTGCACGTCGAGGAGTCATATGAAGTGAGGGAGAGATATTAATTAATATATCAATTATCACTAGAATAGTTGATGTCATAAATGCGCAAAATGAATACAACAATCCTAATGATAGGGTTCTATATCAAAGGACGCTAAGCAGAAAGCATAATAAGCCGTACAAATTCTAAGGACACTAGAACCTGATGCTCTGATACCACCTGTGAAACCTCTCCTAATTTAATACCGGATGATCAGTCCTTTATTAAATTTGATCAAAATATCAAGTTGGTTCATTCTTAGCATCACTGTCGAAAAACAATTTCTTTTATTAACTCACCTAGTAGTTAATTAAGCTAAGAGCCAAAACCTTTGATTTTTATTTATTTTATTATAACACAATACAAGAATTAAATTTTAAACCATCACTGAATTAAAAATCACAAATATAAACTGACTGAAATGAACATTCCAGTTTAATATAAGACCACCACACCATCCAAAATAATCCAAAGAGTATTAATATAAAACCAATACAATAGTCAGAACTGAAAAACGATAATAGAATCTCGGGCAACATGTCCTAAATGAACCAAGAACTAAGAATATAGGAATCAATGAACTGAGCACGTCTAATCCAAAGATGCATCTCCCAAACATCTCAAGTATCCATCCTCTAAGACGGGCTTCCCTGATGCTGGGAACCTGGTAATAAGGATATAGTAGAGAAGGAAATATGCAAGTAAACGAATCAGTGCCCGAGTGTAAAATGTTTAAAAACAGCAAGTGCTTAATATTTACAATATAAGCCGGTATTATATTCCTTCAAGTTTTTCGGTTCTCACTTGAGAATCTCACCTCTTATCTAGTGTGCATGCCTAAGGTACCTTATTAACTTCCTAATTAAGGTTCATGAATAATTACCTTATCTCTTATTCTTTTCCCGTATTTCCCTCGCTATTTTAATTTACCTAGATATATTCATCTCTCTTCATGATAAACTAGACATTAAATTAAGTACTCGCTTACTTAATTTAATTTATATTTGAATATTCCATTTTATCTATTTATTTTCACAATAGATTACATCATAGTATATATACATATCACATTATTATATATATACTAATACAGCAACTACCAGACACAACTGGGGTGCATGCATACTCTGCTATCATGTCCTAACGCATCAATCACTGCATAGTGGACAATTGGCTCAAAGGCTCTTCTGAACCATAAATCACATAACACAAATATTGGAGGCGAGCATAGTCCCTTGTTAAATGGGTCACGCATATACCTACACTCCCATTCAACCGTCGAAACTATCATTTATTATGATAGAACGTACCAAGTTCCTATGCTCAGTGTATGAATCTAAATCCCCCCACAATGGGTCCAATCGAGATAAGATTGTGCACAACGCGAAACTCCCACCGTGATAGCAAGCAGGGTAGGTATGTTATACACATAATCAAAATATAATATATCCATTTGTCCCACTATATGTATATCAATAGGGTATACTCCCGACCCATAACAATTCTCTCATGTCGTATATTTATATCTCAAATATCCTACGTATTTCTTAGACTATGACTTTAGTTTTATTATGAGCCTTTTTTTCTATAGTCAATTGATATTAATTATTTCTCTTAATATTTTAGTAGGTTCAAGTCTTCACCCTACTAGTTTATATCATCACAATCTTCAATTTAGTTATTTTAATTTGGGTTTATTCTTCGGTACTCACTAAGTCGATTTTAACTCATTATTCCCATTCCTTTATCCCAGAAACTAATATTTTTCCGGGTACTACCTATCATCCTACTGACCTCTCTTAAGAGCCAAAACATCCAATTAATCATCACAAATGAATTATACAAGGAAAATTTTAATTAATCCTTACAACAAAATAATTTCTCAAATTCCAGGAGGGGTCGATCGATCTAAGGGAAGGGGTCGATCGGTTGATCCAGTCGATCGATCCATCCATCAGGTATGGGTAATTCTGCATAACTAGCCTACGAGTTTGATAATTTTTAATCTTCAAATCATATGTTTTAAATTCCCAAACTTTTTATAATTCTTTCTACATCATATGGCAACATATATATACGATTTCCATTAATAAAACAATCTTAAATCCTCCAGAAGATTGGATTAAAATGTCCATTCTCATCATTTCCAGAAAACTACAATATTATTATTTCCATTACAAACAAAGTAATAAGTCCAGATTATCCTCATCAAATGATTTCTATTTCATAGGTTATTACTATATGATCATCCCAGAATAATTCCACATATTTCTTATTTCAAATAATTGATTTTATAAACCATAATTTATCCTCAAATCATGTAAGAATGCACGATTCTGCAACTGTCCTAACATGAACATAATACGTGCTATAATTGTAAAGATTAATTCTCTCACCTCTACTATGTAGGTCTAAACCTTTAATGACGATTGTTATTGGTGGTGCTCCCCTTCTCCAGCCAGATTCCGATGGCCTTGGTGGTGGTTGATGGCCTTGTCCTTTGGTTTTCTAGGGGTGACTCTTCTCTTCCAGAGAAACTCTCACTCTCCTCAAAGTCTCTCACTCTATTAATATTAGTAGAATCCAGATGTATGCTAATGACCTTAGGCTTATAAATAATCAATATATTTTCGTGGCTACTGTTCACTTTCCAAATGAAATGATCGAAATGCCTCTATGAGATGTCTATTGGGTTCCAAAGTGACCCGAGACCCAAAACAAACACCCAAGTAGACCTTTTCGATTATAAAAACCCTTCCGAACACTTTGGCATAGTCAAAACGACCATTTGGATGACATATAAATATTTAAATTTTAATCACGACACCACTCACACGCGTGTCCCAAAATTTATGTATTCATCTCTTACGACAAATTTATAATCCTAAGTAAAGTCATAAATATATATATTACTTTCAATTCACTAATTAATATGCACATTATTCACATAATTCTTTATTCATGAATAAAATCTATATCAGGATTAATTTAAATTAGTTAACAATTGATCCTAATTAAGCTCAATTAAAATTAGTTAAAATTTATGAGGTATTACATACTTCCCTCATAATAACAGAATTTTGTCCCGAAATTCAAAAAAACATACTTGGTAAAAATAACTCCGGGTATTTGTTGCGCATATCATCCTCTGGCTCCCAAGTAGACTCCACCACATTATGGTGTTCCCACTGAACATGCACAAGTGGAACTACATTAGATCTCAGATGTTTCTCCCTACGGTCTAAAATTGCCACTGATCGCTCCTCGTAAGAACTATCTGACTGCAAATCCACTTCTTCTAATGCAATATGAGTATGATCCAACTCATCTCAGAGATACCGCCTCAATGACGAAATATGGAATACATCATATATCCTATGCAAGTGCTCTGGCAGCCCAAGTCGGTATGCTACAGGTCCAACCCTCTCAATAATAGGAAATGGTCCTACATACCTTGGAGCCAATTTCCCTTTCTTCCCGAATCGCATGATGCCCTTCATAGGAGATACATGCAATAATACTTGGTACCCCACATTAAAATCCCTGAAGGATCTATTGGCATAGACGTAGCTTTTCTGTCCATCCTGGTCTACCCGAATACAACTCCTGATCATCTCAATCCTGGCAGACGTGTCTTGAATCACTTCAGGTCCAAGTAATTTATTGTCCCCTACCTCTAACCAACATGCAGGAGAACGAAAAGGTCTATCATATAATTCTTCAAATGGATTTATACCAATGGTGAACTGATAGGAATTATTATATGCTAATTCCACTAGAGGAAGGTACCGTTCCCAATTCCCTCTAAAATCCAGACTACACATGCGTAATATATCTTTTAAAATCTGGTTAGTACGCTCGGTCTGCCCATCCGTCTAGAGGTGATAGGCCATACTTAAGAAAACCTCAGTACCCATGGCCTCATGAAAACTCTCTCAGAATTTGGAGATAAAAATCTTGTCCCGATCGGACACAATATTCAGTGGTACTCCATATAGCCTCACTATTTCATCTATAAAGAGTTGTGCATACTACCCCCATCATAAAATCAGTCCAAACCGGTAAGAAATGAGATACTTTAGTCAAATGATCCACAATCACCCAGATATAATCGTGCCCTCTTTGAGTAGTAGGTAACCCTGTGATAAAATCCATGGAAATACTTTCCCATTTCCACATTGGAATCTCTAACGGCTGAAGCAACTTAGTTGACTTCTGGTGATCCACCTTAACTAATTGATAGGTAGCACATTTAGAGACGAACTAGGTAATGTCTCTCTTCATCCCACTCCACTAATAATGTCTCCTTATATCTTGGTACATCTTATCCCCACCGAGATGTACCGCAAATCGAGATTCGTGTGAATCTGACATAACAGCGTGTTGCAATTCATCCCCCTCTAGGACAATCAGTCTACCGTTAAAGCGTAAACCTCCCTCGAAACTTATTGAGTAAGACTCTGCTACTTCGGCCAAAAGTTGTCGAACCTTTTCCTGACTTAACGGATCCATAGCCTGATCTTGTACTACCCTTATCACAATCTGAGGAGTAATGGTCATAACTGACATAAATGATCGAGCAATGGCATCCTGATGGCCTAATTCCTTCCATTTAGCCTTTCATACTACGGCTAGTTCACCCTCAGGCCTAGAACTCAATGCGTCAGCTACCACATTAGCTTTCCCTGGGTGACAATGTATCTCAAACTGATAGTCCTTCACGAATTCAAGCCACATGCGCAATCATATATTTAACTTTTTCTGAGTGAACAAATACTGTAATGACTTATGATCCATGAATAATTGAAATTTCTCCCCCAATAAATAATGTCTCCAAATACATAGGGAAAATACGACTACCGCAAGTTCCAAGTCATGGGTAGGGTAGTTCCTCTCATGAGGCTTAATCTTCCTAGAGGCATAAGCTATAGCCTTCTCTTCTTGCTGTAAGACCTCACTAAGTCCCTGCAATGATGCGTTAGTGTATACTGGGTACTCCACTCTCGGCCTGGGCAGTGCTAGTATGGGTGCCGAAGTTAACTTATCCTTTAATTTATGAAAAGTCAGCTGACATGCATCATCCCACACAAATGGTACCCCCTTATTGGTGAGGTTGGTAAGTGGACTCGCAATCTTTGAAAAGTCCCTGATGAACCGTCTGTAGTAACGAGCTAGTCCCAATAAACTGCAAACTTTAGTCGATATCATGGGCTGTCTCCACTCCCTCACCGCTGAGACCTTGCTAGGATCCACAGAAACACTCCTTTCTAACACTATATGACCAAGAAATTTTACCTCCTGGAGCCAAAACCCACACTTCTCAAACTTGGCATACAACCGATGCTCCCTTAGTGTCTGCAGGATCCTTTGCAAGTGCTTGACATGCTCTTCCTTGGTATGCGAGTAAACCAGGATGTCATCAATAAAAATAATGACAAACTGGTCTAAGAACTCTTTGAATACTCTATTCATCAAGTCCATAAATACAGCAGGTGCATTGGTCAACCCAAAAGGCATAACCAAGAATTTATAAGATCTATATCGTGTCAGAAAAGCAGTCTTCGATACATCCTGTTCTCTAATTCGTAACGGGCGATATTCGGACCTTAAGTGTATCTTTGAGAAGTATGCAACTCCCCTCAATTGCTCAAACAAGTCATTGATGTGGGGTAATGGATACTTATTCCCGATCGTGACTTTATTAAGTTCTCGATAATCCACGTACAAACGTAAGGATCCATCATTATTATTCACAAACTGGACTGGGGTACCCCGAGGTGAGGTACTCCGATGGATGAAACCCTATCCTAGAATTTGTTCAATCTAATCTCTCAACTCCCTCTTCTCTGCCGGAGTGATATGATAAGGGGCATGGGCTATCGGTCGAGTGCCCGGTGTCAAGTCAATTACAAACTCAATCTCTCTACTTGGTGGTAACCTTGGTATGTCTTGAAACACATCCGCGAACTCCCTAACGACAGGGATCGAATTAAGGGAAATTAAAACTCCCGTAGAGGTCTCCTCCTCCATGTAATACAAATGTGTGGATGATCCTCCCTCGGTGCGAGGCATCACCACTACAAACATCTCATGTCCTGTGATAGAAAATATAATACTCATACCAAATCAATCAATCATGGCTCTATAAGAAACAAGCCAATCCATCCCAATGATAGCATCATATGTGGACATGTTTAGCACAAGCATATCAACTGGTAATAATAGACTCCCAATTTCTATACTTACACCCTAGCATATAAAGAATATAGGTATCCCACTACCCATCGATGAGTCTATATAAGTAATTGTAATCCTGTCCGTGTCTAATAATCATGTGGCCCTTACAAATATAGTGGATGTGAATGAATATGAAACCCCAATATCAAACAAAATACGTCCCATAGCCCAGAAATAGAGAACATACCCTCAATGGCAGGTGGTGGATGCTGAATTGCTGCCTGCTGGATATTGTACCCATGCCCATATTGTAACTACCCCTGCTGTGGTGGGGCGATGGGAGAAGGTAAGGGTGGTACCTGTGCTGGTGCTGGAAGGGTAGCTAAAAATATAGGTCTTTGCGGCTCCTGATACGCACCCTGTTGCTGAGGGGCCATGCGCTTATCCGAATAATCCCGACTCCGGTGACCCATCTTGCCACAAGTGAAACATCTATCAACAAATCGTCCCCCATTACGACCTTGTTGACCTCGGCCTTGCTGACCATTTTCGCCTCTACCTTGTCCCTGTTGGCCTTGGTGAAAATGTTGTTGGCCCTGATGCCCTTGGTGACCCTGATGGACCTACTGCCCTCGATGGCCCTGGTGGCCCTGCCTATTACCACCCTACTTAAACCGAAAACTGCCCAAACTGAGTCATTTAGCATAATTCCCCTGCTGCGAGTTCTGATCAGTCTGTTTCTATTTCCCCTGGGCTGAAGATGATCCACTACCATTGTTTCCCCAGTTCGGCCTTGCTGACTGGACTCAGACCCTCGCTTACTCCCCTTATGAAGACGATGGTCCTTGTAATGTAGCAAAGCCGCATTCAAAACATAGCTATACGTCTGTAAAGAAAAATTACACAATAAATCCTGGTGGATCCTCCATGAAAGGCCGTCTTTGAACATTTGGATCTTTTTATCTTCAGTAGGTGCCTCAGCTGGCACAAGATTTCTCCTTGGGTGAGATACAAAAGTTTCCTCCTCATTTTGATCAAAATAACAGAAGGAAAGAATTTGCGGTCAAACCGCACCCAGAAATCCTAAATTGTCATTTTATCCCTCTCCTCATCTGTAGTAGAGGACTCCCACCACTGAAGAGCTTCTCCAACCATCCTAAATGTCGCTAAAAGATGCTTTTGAACTTTCGTGCATTTGAACATACGGAGGTTCTGCTAGATACTTTCTTCAATTGGTTAGCAATCACAACATCGAAGTCACAACATCGGAGACTCCTTTAAATTCAGTAGGATGAGCCTTTTGGAAGGCATCCCTGACAGGTTTCCATGCAGTGGGAAAAGATGGCGCGGGTACTGGTTGCACTACCTGTACATGTGGTGGTGCTTTCTGGATAACCCCTAAGGCAACATTAACGGCCTGAGCAACAATAGCAGCAACTTCTGCTGCATTTATAGTACCCTGGGCTGGAGTGGGCTATGGGGCTGGTTGTGCCACTCCGGGTGTACGTCGTGCACATTGAGGAGCCATCAGAAATGAGGGAGTGATATTAATTAATATATCAATTATCACCAGAATAGTTGATGTCGTAAATGCACAAAATGAATAAAACAATCCTAATGATAGGGTTCTATATCAAAGAACGCTAAGCAAAAAGCATAATAAGCCGTACAGATCCTAAGGACACTAGAATTTGATGCTCTAATACCACCCGTGACACCCCGCCTAATTAAATACCGGGTGATCAGTCCCTTATTAAATTAAATCAGAATATCCAGTCCGTTCATTCTTCACATCACTGTCAAAAAATAATTTCTTTTATTAACTCACCTATTAGTTAATTAAGCTAAGTGCCAAAACCTTTCATTTTTATTTATTTTATTATAACACAATACAAGAATTAAATATTACACCATCTCTGAATTAAAATCACGAATATAAACTAACTGAAATGAACATTCCGATTTAATATAAAATCACCACACCATCCAAAATAATCCAAAGAGTATTAATATAAAACCAATACAATAGTTAGAACTGAAAAAGGATGACAGAATCTCGGGCAACATGCTCTAAATGAACTAAGAAATAAGAATATAGGAATTAATGGACTGAGTACGTCTAATCCAAATATGCATCTCCAGAACATATCAAGTATCCATCCTCTAAGTCGGGCGTCCCTGATACGGGGCACCTGGTAATATAGATATATAGTAGAGAAGGAAATATGCAAGTAAACGGGTCAGAGCCCGAGTGTAAAGTTTTTAAAAATAGCAAGTGCTTAATATTTACAATATAAGCCGGTATTATATTCCTTTTAGTTTTTCGGTTCTCACTTGAGAATCGCACCTCTCATCTAGTGTGCACGCCTAACGTACCTTATTAACTTCCTAATTAAGGTTCATGAATAGTTACCCCATCTCTTCTTATTTTCCCATATTTTCCTCGCTATTTTAATTTAAATAGATATATTCATCTCTACTCATGATAAAGTAGACATTTAAATTAAGTACTCGCTTACTTAATTTAATTTATATTTTAATATTCCATTTTATCTATTTATTTGCACAACAGATTACGTCATAGTATATATATATAGCCATTTGTCCTAAGGTACCTTATTAACTTCCTAATTAAGGTTCATGAATAATTACCTTATCTCTTATTCGTTTCCCGTATTTCCCTCGCTATTTTAATTTACCTAGATATATTCATCTCTCTTCATGATAAACTAGACATTAAATTAAGTACTCGCTTACTTAATTTAATTTATATTTGAATATTCCATTTTATCTATTTATTTTCACAATAGATTACATCATAGTATATATACATATCACATTATTATATATATACTAATACGGCACCCATCAGACACGGCTGGGGTGCATGCATACTGTGCTATCATGTTCTAACACATCAATCACTGCATAATGGACAATTGGCTCGACGGTTCTCCCGAACCATAAATCATATAACACAAATATTGGAGGCGAGCGTATTCCCTAGTTAAATGGGTCATGCACATACCTACGCTCCCATTCATCCGTCAAAACTATCATTTATTACGATAGAACGTACCAAGTTCCTATGCTCAGTGTACGAATCTAAATCCCCCCACAATGGGTCCAATTGAGATAAGATTGTGCTCAATGCGAAACCCCTACCATGATTGCAAGCAACGTAGGTATGCTATACACATAATCGAAATATAATATAGCCATTTGTCCTACTATATGTATATCAATTGGGTATACTCTCATCCCATAACAATTCTCTCATGTAGTATATTTATATCTCAAACATCCTACGTATTTATTAGATTATGACTTTACTTTTATTATGAGCCTTTTTTTTATACTCAATTTAATATTAACTATTTCTTTTAATATTTCAGTAGGTTCAAATCTTCACCCTACTAGTCTATTTCATCACAATCTTCAATTTAATTATTTTAATTTGGGTTTATTCTTCGATACTCACTAAGTAGATTTTAACCCATTATTTCCATTCCTTTATCCCACTAACTAATATTTTTTCGGGTACTACCTGTCACCCTACTGACCTCAAACGAATTATACAAGGCAAGATTTAATCAATCCTTACAACAAAATAACTTTTCAAATTCGAGGAAGGGTCAATCGATCGAAGGGAAGGGTTGATCGATCGACATTCTTGAGTCGATCGATTGATCCATCAGGTATGGGTGATTCTGCATAACTAGACCACAGGTTTGATCATTTTTAATCTTCAAGTCATATGTTTTAAAGTCCCATACTTCTTATAATTTTTTTTACATGATATGGCAACATATATATACAATTTCCATTAATAAAACAATCTTAAATCCTCTAGAAGATTGGATTAAAATGTCCATTCTCATCATTTCCAGAAAATCACAATATTATCATTTCGATCACAAACAAACTAATAATTCTAGATTATCCTCATCAAATGATTTCTATTTCATAGGTTATTACTATATGATCATCCTAAATTAATTCCACATATTTCTTATTCCAAATAATTGATTTTATAAACCATAATATGTCCTCAAATCATGTAAGAATGCAGGATTCTACAACTATCCTAACATGGACATAATACATGCTATAATTGTAAAGATTAATCCACTTGTCTCTACTATGTAGGTCAGAACCTTTGATGACGATTATTATTGGTGGTGCTCCCCTTATCCAATAAGATTTCGGCAGCCTTGGTGGTTTGTAAACACATTAGATATAACGAAATGTATATAGAAGTAGAGTTATCGCATTTTTAGAAACATATAATGCCATATCAGAGGCAATATCTTCTAACGACTTCTTGCAACCTTAGTACACAAAAATACTTAATAAAATGGTACTTCTAAAATGAGCATTAAGTAAAATTCATTACATGAAAATCAAGGGTCAAATATTTAATTTAATCTAATTTTGTTGAGGTATTGATGAAAAAATCGCATTTTATTACAATTCATGGAACCTTTGATCGATAAAATGTATACAAAAACATATTATTTCATGGACTTCGTGAATGTTAATTGGTTTCTAATCTCGTAAAGTAAATAAAAATTGTTATGCGTATACGACATACGTGTTTTTTTAATATAGATTCTAAACCTACACATTTAAAGTTTGATTCATATTCCTCTTCAAATACTCAGAAATAAGAATAACTGTTATTCTTCCTATGATATAAATTATGTATATATAAGAAACTATAACAAAAATAACAATGTAAAGACTTATCTCTAATAACAACACAAAGGAGCCAAAGAGAGCCTCTCAATGTTTTAGTTTCTTTTCACTTTTAAGGGTATTTAAGATCTGCCTGAACACCAGAATCAATAATATACTATTTTTCTTGTCCAGAAGAAAAATATAGTCGCCAAAAACTAGTTATCTTAAGTTACTACGGTAAAGATATAGTTTGAAGGGTTATGGACTTATGGACCTGTTTTACAATGGCCACAACAAAGCATGTGCAAAAAACTGAACCGAAAAAGTCCGATTGAAGTTTAGTTTAGTTTAGATAATTTGGGTATTGCTTAGACTAGTTATCTTAAATTGATTATTTTACCTAGAAAATGGGTCGTAGTATATTGTCTCGTTCTAGATTGTTAAATACTTCCACTTATTGGTCTAATTATTTAAAAAACATGAAGAAAATAAATTACGGGTGTATTACTTTTTGTGACCTTATAACGAGATTCGTAGTTTAGTTCTCCAAGTGTTTAAAAAATACTTATTTCAAAGGGAATCGTATAATTGTTAGAAAATGAACGTAAATTTCCAACATACAAAATTCTTATAAAGCCGCAACTTTCCTTGCAAAGGAAGTAATATTATATACCCCTTTCCTACGTTTTCTTTGATAAATGGAAACAAAAGAAGATTAGGATTTCTTCTAGGTGGTATAAGAAAGAATTTGAAGTATCATATAACGGTTTGGAAAAGCATTTTCTCTTTGGATCATAAAGGGCAACTGGAGGTCTATAATTTGAAGGAATTTAACCAGGCTCTGTCGAGGATGAGGCTTTACAGAATTGCTAAGATCAGAAGGATTTGTGGAATGATATGAAAAGGCAAGTATAGGAATCAGTAAGGGGATCAGATATTGGGAGACGTTTGATCAACATTTGAGGTTTTTTTATTAAGGAAGAGCATTGGAAGAAAGTGGCAAGAGTTTTTTAAACAACAGTTATGTGAATGATGTTGAGTAAAGACTTCCATTTTGGCTTGATTATTCATGTGTTTTTGTCTGCTGGAGTTTGACGCTAGTCTATGCCTCAGACTCTTAGTGTCTAATAATGGGATAGTGTGGACTCTTTGTTTCATCAAATTTTCAAAAATGAGAGTTAAAATTTCTTTCTCATTGGTGAGAGTTGGAGCTTCTCGAATTATTGCTTAATAATATATAGAGTTTGGCCTCGGGATTATAGGTAAGAGTCATGGAAATTCCACCCTATGGTTTGAGGTTTGGCTTATGACTGTGTTATCTGTCAATGTCCCTCAAACTGACTTTCTTTGGAACACAAAGGTTCTTAGGCAACCATCTTCATAAATTAGTAAACTTTTGATGTGTTCAGCTCGTGATTGGAGTTTGTGTGTGTCAGAGAATTAATTGTACAATGAAAGATAAATTGAGTAATGCATGATGGATTAATTTCTATTTTGTGAAAACTATCACACAAACAGGAATATTCATATTGAATTATCAAGAAATACAAATATTGATATTTGCGGAAGCGTACCTGAATCCATGACAGAAAGTTAAAATATCTGAGTCTGAGGTCTTATTCTCTTCCAGATCAACACTTTTATTTCCCCTCTAAATTTCTCTCTGGCAATGGGAATCAGAAGATTGGTGTTGTGTGATTTGGGAACCATTACCCCTATTTATAACACAATCGTGTCTTTTCATATTTCGTATAGTTCTATTTTAACCCATCATAAAAATAGAAATTACGCTTGTCTCTACACAATAAAACTCACACTTTAATAATACATTAGTAAGGCCCCAAAACTTAAATTAATCACTTTAATTGGTCTACTTTTATTTGATAGCCTATAATTCATATTTATTTTATATATAAGCCCATATATTAAATTTTACTCTAACAATCTCCCACTTGGGCTATATATATGTAACTTTATAAATTTGAATTATACTTTATGAGCTCATGAGTTTTTTAGCTATCAAAACTTTATGTATCTTAATAATCTTGTCCATTAATTGCACCAATATAGAATCAAAGCGACTGTCGTTACATATTTCGTAAGTAAACCCATCAATGATCACATATATCAATGCAACTAATGACAAAGATCAAGTGTGGATGTGTAGCATGGAAATTTCATGCAATGTGATCTTAACATGCCTGTTTCAAACTCGTCCTTCTTAAACCTTAGTGACATCAAACCATATAAAGTCAGAGTGAATATAAACTTAATACTTTACTGCAGTAAATAACTATGCAATAGCCATTAAATAAAATATGTCTATGAAAGTATATAAAATACAAACTCCCACTAAACTGACATATCCTGAAAAGAAATTACACCCATATGAGCAGTGTGCTCATGAAAGACCTTGGGTGGTAATCCCTTAGTCAGCGGATCTACAATCATGGAGTTTGTTCCAATGTGCTCTATAGATATAAGTCCACTCTGAACTCTTTCTTTTACAACTGAGAACTTATTGTCAATAAACTTTGACTTTGTAGAACTCCCGTTGTTGTTAGAATACAGTACTGCTGATTTATTATCACAAAATAACTTAAGTGGTCTTTTAATGCCATCCACAATACGCAGCCCCATGACAAAATTTCGCAACCATATTCCTTGATTGGACGCCTCATAACAAGCTACAAACTCAGTTGCCATGGTGGAAAAAGCTATAATAGACTGCTTAACACTCTTCCACGATACAGCATGTCCAGCAAGTAAGTATATATAACCTGAAGTATAATTCATGCTATCTTAGCATCCAGCAAAATCGAAGTCAGAATATCCGATGATCTCTAACTGTTCTGACTTTCGATAGGTGAGCATTTAGTCTTTTGTTCTCTGTAAGTACCTCATGACTCGCTTGGCTTCTATCCAATGATCCTTTCCAGGATTACTTAAGTATCTTCCCAACATGCTAACAATGTACCCAATATCCAGACGCGTACATACTTGAGCATACATAAGACTTCATACTACTGATGCATAAGGAATCTTTTGCATCTCCCAAATCTCAAAATCATTCTTGGGACATTGACTGAGACTAAATTTATCTCCTTTAGCTACAGGGGTGTCACCTGGTTTACAATCATGCATGCCAAATCTTTTAAGAACTTTCTTGATATAGCTCTTTTGTGATAAACTAAGTGTACTCCGAGAGCGATCTCGGTGTATTTGTATACCCAACACAAAAAAAGCATTACCAAGATCTTTCATCTCAAATTTCTTTGAAAGAAATCTCTTGGTTTCGTGTAACATACCTATATCGTTGGTGGCAAGCAAAATGTCATCAATATATAAAACCAAGTAAATATGCTGACTCCCACTGAACTTGTGGTAAATACAATCATCAACCAGATTCATCTCAAAACCAAACGAGATGACAACTTGATGAAACTTGTAATACCATTGACGAGAAGCTTGCTTAATCCCATAAATGGATTTCTTTAATTTGCAAACTATTTTCTTTGCATCTCCCGACACAAAGTTTTCTGGTTGCACGATATATATTGTTTCATCAATGTCACCATTGAGAAATGCAGTCTTAACATTCATCTGATGAAGCTCAAGGTCAAAGTGCACCACAAGTTCCATTATTATCCTTAAAGAGTCTTTTGATGAAACCGAAGAGAAAGTATCTTTATAATCAATGCCTTTTTTCTGTGTAAAGCCTTTAGCGACAAGACGGATTTTGTATATCTCCACATCACCTTTTGAATCCCTCTTGGTTTTTAATATCCATTTGCGACCAATGGTTTTTTTTACCTTCAGGTAATGGGACAAGATCCCAAACATCATTGTCCTTCATGGACTATATCTCCTCATTCATGGCATCAATCCACTCTTGAGATTTATAACTTTCCATGGCTTGACAGAAGGTGATCGGATCATCTTCCACCGCACCAATGTCAAACTCATGTTCTTGGAGAAATACAATGTAATCATCTGGCACAGCACTTCTTCTTTCTCTACTTGATCTCCTTAATAGCATAGGTTCTGGAGGTGGTAGAGTTTTTTCTTCTAGAATGGGAGATTCTTGGTTATTGTTTTTATTAGGATCTGCTTCTTGAACAATGTCAGGAATTGGATCCTGATCAATGTTAATAACAGCTGTGGAAATATCAACATATTCCTTTTCAAAATAAAAATCCTTAACCTTATCCCCCTTGGGAAACTCAATATCCTCAAAGAACCGGGCATTTCCAGTCTCAAAAATTATTTTGGTAGTAGGTTTACAAAATTTGTAACCCCTAAATCTTTTAGAGTATCCAACAAAATAGCAACTAACTGTTCTGTAATCTAGTTTCTTTTCATGTGGCCTATAAGGCCTCGCTTCAGCTGGACATCCCCAAATATGAAGGTGCTTCAGACTATGTTTCTTGCCTGCCCAAAGTTCAAAAGGAGTTTTAGCAATTGCTTTAGTTGGTACTCTGTTAAGGATATACACTACAATCTTTAATGCTTCACCCCAGAGTAAATCTGGTTAGTTAGAGTAACTGATCATACTCCTTACCATGTCTTTAAGCGTTCTGTTTTGCCTTTCTGCAACACCATTCATGCTTGGAGAACTTGGCATGGTATACTGCGGGACGATACTGCACTCCTCTAGGAATTTAGAAAATGGTCTTGGGCGTTGTTCACCTGAACCGTCATACCTACCGTAGTATTCACCTCCACGATCAGATCTGACTCTTTTAATCCTTTTGCTGAGTTGATTTTCAACTTCAGCCTTGAATGACTTGAACACGTCCAGAGATTGGGACTTTTCATGGATGAGATAAAGGTAGCCATAACGTGAAAAATCGTCTATGAATGTGATAAAATATTGTTGACCACTCCATGAAACCGTAGGGAATGGCCCACAAATATCTTTATGTATCAGTTCTAAGACGTATGTAGCCTTATTAGCACCAGATCTCCTTATGTTTGTCTGTTTTCCCTTTATGGAATTTTTGCAAATTTTAAAATCTAAAAAATCAAGGGAATTTAGAATTCCATCTGACACAAGTCTTTCAATTCTCCTTTGGGAGATGTGACCTAATCTCTTATGCCATAATGATGCATAATTCTCATTGGTTAATTTTCTTTTAATACCTCGAGTACTTAATTGCAAGGTTTCATGATATGAAGCCATAGTATCAAGCATATAAAGGTTATCTAGATAAGATAAAGAACCAGTACCAACCAAATTTGACTTATGAAGAAGACTAAATTTATTATTTCCAAAGGAACAAGTATAACCAAATTTGTCCAATATCGAAATAGAAACCAAATTCCATATAAATGACGGTACGATAAATGTCTCATTCAAATCCAAATAAGTACTAGACTTCAATAATAACCTAAATATCCCAATTACTTCAACTTCAACCTTCTTGCCATTGCCTAAAAAATGTATCTTTCACCATCATTTGGCTTTTGGCAACTCAGGCAACCTTTTCTTGACACACCAAGCATGATAGTTGGTACATTGCTTCTTCCTATGTCCCGCAGCTCCACAGAAGAAACAACCATCAACAGTTTTTTCTTTATGTTGTTTATTTGGATATGGAACCACTACAACTTCTTTATCCTTCTTTCATTTCTTCCCCCTGTCCTTGGAAGTACTAGCCAAATGAGCACTTTCTGTCTTATCTTGCTTCAGTCTTTCCTCTTCTTACACACAATCTGAGATGATCTCATTAAGAGACCAAGTCTCCTTTTGGCAGTTTTAGCTCACCTTAAATTGATTGAATTGTGTGGAAAGAGATATCAGAACCAAATGCACAAGCAAATCCTCAGAGAGATCAAGCTTAAGTTCTCTTAACTTTGAAGCGAGATGAGACATTTCCATCATGTACTCCCTAATGTTCCCATTACCTTTATATTTCATTGAGATGAGACTTGCCAAAAGTGTACTTGTTTCAGTCTATTCATTTTTTGGCAAATCTGTTCTTAATTTCTTCTAGGAACTCTTTGGCTGTCTTTATCGTCTTCGATATTGTGCCCCTGAATGCTTCTAAAATGGCCTTCTTTATGATCATCAAACACATGCGATTTGACTTCTCCCACCTTTCAACGTCCTTTTTATCATCAGAGGAACTTTTATCCGTAAGAGGTGCAGGAGAAGGAACCCTTAATGCAAGGTCCAGATCCATGACACCGAGAACTATATGAAGGTTCTCTTGCCATGACTTAAAGTTTGTGCCATTAAGCATGGGAATAGAATTAATATTAGCAGTAATGTTGGAAGCAGAACTGATAGCTGAATCAGAGAACAATAAACAAATAAAACTAGCTCATATAAATCTTAAATAAAAAATAAATTCAAATAAAGGACAATTCCCATTTTAAGATATCGGACACACTATTAATATTTGATCTTTGGAAAAATATTAACTTGTAAGTGATAGCTTGCCGTAATAATCAAACACTGATAATAAGAACATATTGAATAATAATTCTTCCTTTGGGCCGATTTATTATTCATACGTAAAACTAAATAATTATCACGTGCTTATTATTAAAGTGGCACATGTAATTTTGTTAAAAAAATAATCTTCCTTTGGGTCGATTAATATTCACATAAATTACATGCACGTAATTCTTTTTATATTTCGAAATAAAATTATTTTTATTTAACAAAAGAGGTCACTTTGGTGACATATTGTTTAAATTAATTTATCTCGAAATATATATATATATAAATACACCAAAATTTGAATTTAAATTTGTATGGTATTACAAGCATGAAAGTAATATTCAACTTGAAAGGTCATGGGTGCAAAACCTCTTGAGATCCTTTATAATTTTCATCATTTAAGAGGCTTAAATATGAAACACCAAGAGTCGAACCTTTAACCTTCCACTACCATCAAATCAACCTTTATACATAATTTTTTTTTTTAAAAATCATATAAAATCAACCGCTAGTCCAAATTTCATGAATTTTATATTGTTGGAACCGTAATGAAACGAGAATATTTCTGAATCCAAAAAATTTCTGAAATATTAAACCTTTTTGAAAAAATATTTGCAGCCGAAAATTAATATCGATACCTTCCTAATATATTCTCAACAATTCAACATGAAATATCTCTGATACCACATGATGGATTAATTTCTATTTTGTGAAAACTATCACACAAACAGAAACATTCATATTGAATTATTAAGAAATATAAATATTGATATTTGCGGAAGCGTACCTGAATCCATGACAGAAAGTTCAAATATCTGAGTCTGAGGTCTTATGCTCTTCCAGATCAACACTTTTATTTCCTCTCTAAATTTCTCTCTGACAATGGGAATCAGAAGATTGGTGTTGTGTGATGTGGGGACCATGATCCCTATTTATAACACAATCGTGTCTTTTCATATTTCGTATATTTTTATTTTAACCCATCATAAAAATAAAAATTACGCTTATCTCTACACAATAAAACCCACACTTTAATAATACATTAGTAAGGCCCCAAAACTAAATTAATAACTTTAATTGGCCTACTTTTATTTGATAGCCTATAATTCATATTTATTTTATATATAAGCCCATATATTAAATTTTACTCTAACAATGCATTATAGCTCATCTTAGTATTTGAATTTCCACAACATTGTTGGATGGTTTCGAAAAAAAACTACATGTTGTAGAGGATTTTAAATAACAAGGTGGAGGAGAATTATTTTAAATATGTTAAACACTTAATGACAACACTTTAGAATTAAGAAAATAGATTAAATAAAATGAAATTTATGCACTTACATCAATCTTTCGAAAGCAACTTGCTTGTCCTCTTCACCAAAGGCCTTCCATTTTTGTGGTATCGGGATGAGATTGTGAGAAATTATTCCAAGCTCATTGGATAATTTTTCATACTACTCGTGATCAACATGTCTTCTTTTTTCTCTACCAATCTAAATAATCATTTTTGTCCTAAACAATTGTTAATTTTTTCCAGACATTTGCCTTTTGTTGCACCACGACCTCTTTTCTTTGCAATGTAAAGACCCAAAAACAAACATACTATATATATAACCCACAATATGTACACCACAAAAGTCACAAAACACATAAGCTTTCCACACTCGTATGGTATCAATGTGTCTAAACAAAATGTGGTACGGAGTGAAGGGGAATGAACTATAAATAAAAGAAATATGTCCCAATCACTTAAGATATGTTCAAGGAGTTCTATTTGATTGCATTAATTTATCAAACTTCTATTTAGCCTCAAGTGATAAATAATGAACTCGTAATGGACAAACATACCCGATGCACACTAGCCTAGAAAATATTGATGATTCTCAAATCAATTTTGTCAAATATTTTAGCATAACTAGGACTCATTGTGCAAAACCATTGATCTTCAACTTTAACATCCTAAAAAATATAGATATTAAATTTTTTTCTCTCTTTTTGACAGTACCAATTTTGAAGCATCAATTCTAAACATGGCCTTGGCAATTCTTTGCTTTTCTTTTGCATCTCTTTTCTTTTAGGCTCTTTCTAATGGTGACCTTTCACGCAAAGGAGATTTACCCCCCTTCGTATCCCTTTTCCATTGCGCTATCATATTTTCAAATTAAAAAACTCTCGGGCAATGGTTCTTACATGCACAAATCCCCCCATTCAAAAGATATGTATATGACAAGATTGATATGAGAACACCTCACTTAGCTCATGCAACATAGGTAGTTATAATCCAAATGTGCTTGTGCAAGTGTATGAGTAGGAAGTTACAAAGTCAATCCATTAAACAAATCAATTTCGAACAACTCCATGCAGGTATGATTAAGAACAATCCAAAGCATTATAAACCATAATCATGTATCCTAGCCACATGAAAAACATGGAACGGATGAGATTCAAACACACCGATACACCACACAAAATGTGTAAAACTAAATTACATAAATAAACCAAAAATATTTTTGAGTTTTTTATAATGATTTTTCAAAACGACTCAAAAGACAAACAATATATTTTTATTTTTTCTCTATAAGACCCAATAAATGAAAAATAAAAATATAAAAGATACAAACATCATAGAACTAGAAACAACATATAACATGAAATAATTTCAATTACTATCAATTTCCCACATAAACAATTTCAAAACCATCTACTCTCAAAATTCACAATAAAGTGTTGAAAATAGATACAAAATCATAAACAAAAAACATGTTCCTCTCAATTTGTGTCACTATCATCGTTATTAGAGAAAATGAAATCTTTATTGTCATAATACTCAACCAATGTTTCATCTTCATCATCACTATTATCAAGAATAAAATCAGCTTTGGCCGAAATTAATGGTTCACTTCATTGTACAACTCCAGCATCAAAATATGTCGGATCAACATCATTTTTATGTAATAATCCCACATCACCTTCAACAATAGTAGTAGCCCACTATGGCTCATCCTCTTGATATACGACCTAATCATCCTCTTCGAGTGTATCAATTTCCACATATTACACATGGGGATCAAATATGTGTCTATGTTGAAACTCTTATAAAATTTGTCAATTTTTACCTAATTTTGTATTGTTGAGATAAAAAAACTTGCTTCGTTTGCTCTGTTATCACGTAACGGTCATCCTAATAACACCTTCCATTAACATTGACACTTGTAAAGTGGTCATCTGTTTGGATTTTCATTTTTTCCTCTTATCGGCTTCATACCACTCACACTCAAATATAATAACTCGATTGTCCTTGATATATTTTAACTCAATAACATTAGTTAACACTCCATAAATGTCAATTTCAATGTCGTCATGATCCCCTTTAACAACCTGGCACTGTTTTGACTTCTGCATCGACTATCACTCTCTTTAGTGTGAAAGTTAACTCCATTAGCAATATTACCAGTACACTTCATTGCACGGATATCAGGACCGCATGCTAATGTATAAAACTGATCATAAGCTTCTTCAGATTTTTAATGTATAGCCTTTTCATATGTAATGAAATGAATGCCAAGAATATTAAGTATATTAGATTTCTATATATTATTGTGATATTAAACTTATAAAATTACTTACGCGTTGTTCAAACCAACTTAGAAAATGCTTTCGTTGTCTCTGTTCTAGATTTAGAGGACTCTTATTTTCAAGCTCCCTCATATGCTCATAATATAAATATATCAACTATAAGTAAAACTCCTTATTATCTAATAATCCTTTAAAAATAAGCAATAAAGAATAAATGATAAATTTATGCAAGATATATTTCCACTTTCTTGCAATTATTCAACACGTACCAATGCAACATTTCACGCTTAAAAAATCATAAGCATGATCCAAAAGGAGGAATCTTTTAAGAGACCACATTTAATCCATCTTATTGCACTTCTATATTAGAATTTCGTTTCGCTCGATTGAATTTAGTTTCAGCACCATTGAGATACGTTGAGCAAAATGTTAAACATTTTTTTTACAATATGAGCCTATATTATTGAACCTTCAGGGTGAGCTTTATTATGTACATAACCCTTAAAAGTGCCCAAATACCATTATCATTCAACATCAAGCCATACAACAAATATTAAATGAATTAAGATCAACTTGAAAATTTTAAAACTTATCAAAAGAAAAAGTTATATAGCATCACCTCTCAATTGAATACATCCATTTATATTGCATCGGTCCTCCAAGTATCGCTTCTTGTGGTAAGTGCATTTCTAGATGGACAATTATATCAAAGAACGCCAATTCTGGTGTTCTTAAATCTTCCACTTTCAATGTCTTACAACACAAATCATTAAAAAAAATACTAACTCAACTGATGCGATATAAACATCCTTGTGCAAATATCTATGAATACCAACAGGGAGTAATCGTTGTAAAAGAACATGACAATCATGACTATTCAAACCGAATACCTTTCTGTCATTGACGTTCACACACCACGAAATATTATAACCATAGCCATCTAAAAACTTCACTGATTTTAAAAATTCACAAAAAGATTGTCTTTCCTCCCTAGACAATGCGTAACATGCTGGTGGCATTTTATATTTATCATTGTGAGGCTTTAAATGATTATTTTCTTATTTTCATGTCCTCCAAATTATATCTCGCATTATAAGTGTCCATTGTTTTGCCTTTGATATTTAATAAAGTACCCAGCACACTCTCATGTATATTCTTTTCAATGTGCATGGCATCAAGGTTTTGCCTCAACTTCAGTGTTCTCTTGTAAGGTAAATCGAAGAAAATGCTCTTTTTAGTCTAATGTAGCTATTTCGGGGTACACTTTCTCTTTCGATTATCCGAATGTTTCCTCGGTTTATGATCTCCAAATCGATTTAATTATCACAACACATCATCCCTATCTAATTCCATTGGCTTTAATCGGTTCTCCTGTTCACCATAAAAGTTTTTACTCCTTCACCATCTGTAATTTCACTCTAAATACCTACAATGGACAATAACAATTCTTACTTCTTAACCTAACTGGAGAAGTATGATCATTTAAATAGGACATACCATATACCCTTTCGTACTCCATCCAGATAAATTAGCATATGACGGGAAGTCATTTATGATCCATAGAACCGCTGCATGCCTTTGAAAAGTCTTTTTAGATGATGCGTCGTATGTCTCCTGTCAATGCACCAATTTACCGTAACTCTTTTAATTAATCTATCAATGGTAATAAATATACATCAATGTGCTTCCCGGGGGCTTAAGGTTTAGGAATAAACAATGACATAAAGAAATATGGTTCTTTCATACATTTTCATGAAGGTAAGTTATATAGCATAAGTATGACTAGCCACATGCTATATGAACTGTGCATGTTATAAAAGGGTTTATATAGCATAAGTATGACTAGCCACATGCTATATGAATTATGCATGTTATAAAAGGGGTTAAAACCACTGGTTAGACCAAGCCTTACATTGCGAGGGTCATTAGAAAACCACCCGTGCTCTCTATCAAAGTCCTTCCAAGCTTTAGAGTCAGCTGGATGTCGTAAAACATTTTCCTTACTAGCACGCTTCTCGCTATGCCACCTCATATCATCAGTTGTTTTCCTTGACATAAACAATCTTTGGAGTCTTGGTTTAAAAGGAAAGTAATGCAAAATCTCGTGTGGAATCCTCTTACTCTTATCGTCATTGATTTTCCATCTTGGTACCCCACAAATTAGACACTCTTGTCTATCTTCATACTCCTTCCAAAAAAGAGCGCAATCATTTTTACATGTATGTATCATTATGTATCGCAATCCCAAGTCACTCAACATGGTTTTTGCCTCGTAATATGACTTGAGAAGTGTCTCCTCATCAGGAAAAGACTCCTTTAATAACTAAAGCAACATGTTAAAGGATTTATTACTCATACGTTTAATGACCTTCAAGTGAAGCAACTTTACGACAAATGATAATGTCTAAAATTTTGTGCAAATTGGGATACAACTCACGTTCTGCTTTTCTCAATAATTTGTTGAAATTTGTTGATCCACCTCGGCCAACATTAGTAGAAGTATCACTCTCAAAAGCTTCCATTGGAATGACTTCACTAAAGGTTCCCCTTTGTACATCTTCTAACATTTCTTATATTTCATATTCATTTTTTAGTATTCCTTCATCACCACCATTGTTAACAATATCATAGAGATTTTCAAAATTTGTATACTCAAAAGTTTCACCATAATATATCCACTGTGTATAAGTTGTCGAGATCCCATTTAGATCAATGTGATCCTTAACATCTTTAAAACTTCTTATATCGACGTTTAAGCAATCGATACATGGACACCTAATCTTGTTATTTGCACCCTTGTGCTCTTTACCAAATTTGATGAAAGACATGATGCCCATCCCATGGTTCTCTGAGAACCTTGGGACATGCATCCAACTATTATCCATGTTTTGGTTACCATGAAAATTAAAAATACCACAAAAAACCAAAAGTTTAATTGAAGTTCCTAAGAGAATATTATTTTGATATTGAAATCAGAGACAAAACAAAAGAATTAATGCAATGTAGCATCTCAAGGAAGAACGAGAAACAAAACAAAATATCTCAAAATAGTAAACAAAAGATTGAATTCAAAGCATGGAAATTCAGAACCAGAACAGGTTCAAATGATACTTAATGCAGTATATCCAATAAAAAAAATAAAACTAAATTTTTTGAATTAATGGATACCATTGTTCTTTTTGCACAAAGAAACTTAACTGTCTTAGATACAATCTCTTGGTAACATGAGATTCATAGTATACAACTACAGTAACATGAGATTCATAGTATACATTATCTTGGTAACATGAGATTCACAGTATACATTGTCTTGGTAACATGAGATTCACATATTTTTTTAATAATAATGAACCTCCACACGAATGAGCCGTTTGGACTCCACCATGCGAGCCAAATAGGTGGGACGCTGTGCCAGAGTTACCCTAACACACACACCTTTTAAAGTTGGGTATCCTTTGGGGAGTTTTAAACTCGAGACCTATGGCCTTATTCTATTCGCCCTTAACTATCATGACACATAATGTATTACATTAAACTCTCTAAGTCTGTATTCTATATGCATTTTAGGTGTTTTAGTTTTTATATTTTCGGATCTCTTTGTATATATGATAATTAAGTCTGTGAATCCTACACATGATACTGGCACATGACTAAAAACGACACATGATTAAAAGCGATACATCATAAAAAATATGTAATTAAAAGCAACACATGATTCCGACTCACTGTTTTGGTAAAATATTAGTTTTGATTATACCATTCCACTCCATACAACAACATAAACAGTTTCTATTTTTTTCACCAGCCATTGCATCAAATTAATGTGTAGATTACCTTCTCAAACCTAAACATAAACAAATTTTTTGAAATATTTGGATTCTTCCAAACTAAGGTATTACAAACACATGAGCTCATGCCATGACTATACATTCCCTAAATGTGGGCAAGGTTCCAAATCTTCTATGAATAGTTTTATTTCCCTTTGGACTGTCATAAAATATTTATGTGTGTGTGGGGGGGGGGGGGGGGGGGAGGGGGGGCTATCCCCAGTTGTATATCTTATTTCATTCTTTAAAAAAATTAATAAACAAATAAAAATATCTATATATTATTTCCATTTTATTTTTAAAAAAATGTTACAAAGATCAGAATAAGAAGAAATTGATTCTCCACCCTTTAAATGAAACCCAAAATCTTGAATGAAGATTGCTTGATGCAACATACTGTATATACATAGATGAATATAAACAACAGAAGGCTTGTAAAGATCTAAAAGTAATAAAAAACCAAATAAAACTACAACCATTATACACCCCAAAATCAAACGATTAGAAAATCAAATAAACCCATCAGATCTTCAGATAAATAACAAATCAAATAATTTAGAGTAAATAAAAAAAATAATTAAATAATCAACAACTCTTCAAACCACAATAGCGACGTGTATCAGAGAGAAAGAAGACCTGCAAACGACGATGATGAGATGATAACAACGGTGATGAGTGACAATGAGAGGAGATGACATCGAGAGTAGTTGAGCATAAAAAGCTTGTAAATTGTGCATATGTGAGCATAAAACTACTTATGATTTGAGAATAAACTATTCCGTCGCGCAAACTAAACAACTTATTTGTGACCATATAATTTTTTTGTAGATGAATTACATTTATTTTGACGAAATATTATGTCGCAAAACCCATCGCAAATTTTTTTTCCCAATCCCCCACATGCGGAAATTTTGGCGTCA
Organism: Sambucus nigra; assembly: GCA_949130495.1. Classification (NCBI taxonomy): domain Eukaryota; kingdom Viridiplantae; phylum Streptophyta; class Magnoliopsida; order Dipsacales; family Adoxaceae; genus Sambucus; species Sambucus nigra. The sequence continues at coordinate 727,232,797 of OX422207.1, forward strand.
ATATTTGGCGATCAGTTTTTACTGACAGAATTACATTATTTCGTCGTAGATTTAATTTGCCTCACTAATATAAAGATGAATTTAATTTTTCTGTCACACAAGTATACTTTTGTGTGACGAAGTAGTTTCATCACAAAAAGGTCATTATTTCACCATTTTCTTGTAGTGTAATGTGGTTCACTCAGAGAATAAACCGATGTTTGAATATACACTCACATTCTCAATAATTTAACTCATCATTACAAAAATATACACTATTTGAATAATCACAAAAAAAACTCTCTCCTCACAAAACAAACTCTCTACACTTTATTTTATGGCTTCTTCCCTTGTGTGTGTCAGGATTTCACTTCCCCCAATGTATAACGATGGATTGTGAGATATGGTATTAATTGCGCAAGACGTCACAATTAGTACCATCGCCACATTTTTTCGTCTAGCCAAAAACCTAAAGGGACAAATATTTGTAGTCACATCTACATTATACTTCTAAACCAATAGAAAGAGAGTTTAATGAGGATCATTAATTGATGCTTTAGGGAAGAGTGATAGGCTTTTAAAATTAAGGGATAAACCTTATTAGGAAGGGACCAAAACTCAAAGGTCACACATTCGTGAAGAAACATATTTCAGAGAAGTGATTGGAATTTCAATTAACTTAGCAAACATTAATTGTCGATTACTACTGGAATTTGGTGCGTCATTGCTTCTTAATTATCTCTATTTAACGTTTTAGTTTCTACGATATATTAAACTGTTCTCTATAAACGACATTCCATAAATATTAGACGTATAAAAAATGATGACATCTAGTCGGTTCTTTAAAATATTTTCCATTATCGACGAGGATATATGTTCTGAACCTTAAATCAATGGAGATGACCAACGAAGAGAAAGAGTTGGTGGAAACTGGCATAACTCATTTATAGGAACAAACCCCATATGGTTGTTATTTTAGATGCTAGGATAGATAATGAACTATATGTCACGTTAATGCTTATCCTTTCCTTAACTCACTACCATTTTCCCATATATTAAGAGCTTTGGAATAGAAGGCGTAGTTACACATGGCTGAGTTTTTTTAATACCTATCTGCAAAATCCAAAATGTTGAGGTGCGAAAAATGTAATTAATGAAAATTAAACCGAAAGATATTAAACATCTGCCCCTTCCATCTCTTATATGTTTCCATTAAAGTCTTCAACCCTTTCATTTCATTTCATCTCTTCAGTCAAGTTGAGCAACACAACACAAGGCAAGGTAACCCTTTACTTTAACACTTTCATTTCATCTTTTTTGCCCTGATTTCTGCCCCTGTTTGTGGTTGTTTTCAAGTTAAAAATTGATTTTTTTGTTTTTATGCCGTTAAAACTTGATTATTGAATGTAAATGCTATTTTTTTGGGAGCTGTCGATTCTTTTTGTATATACATACAAAAAGTACATAAAAAAATATTGATTCTTTTTTTATATACATAAAAAATGTTGATTCGTTTTTTTATATACATTTCTTTTAATATACATCTATTTAATCCAAAACACTTAATTATGTTATGCCCAAATTACTGATTTATGTCCAAACTACTGATTTATATTAGATTAATTATGTAATTGCAAAAAAAGGTAAGGTATTTTAATGTTTATTTGTTATGATTTATATGTTTTTTGGGATTTGTAATTTGTGGCGAAGGATTTCGACCTCAGATATTTTTTTGATTGGATTGGAACTATTGAGGTATTTTCATTAAGTCTTACATTTTATTTAAATTTGCAAATTGTAAATTTTTTTTATGATTTAATGTTTAGTGAGCTAGAATAATAGATATAAATTATTTAACATATTCGATGTTGTTTTATTTAAATTATAACTCTACATTTGTATGAAACTTTCTACTTTTATATGAAAATAACCCTAAAAAAAATTGGGACCTACCGCTCCCGGACCCCCGTATATTCGAGGATTCTCGAAGATAGCGGGTCTGATGACTAATCTGACTCGCAAGGGCGTACCGTATATTTGGGATGATGCGTGTCTGTTGGCATTTGATGAGATGAAGGATAAGCTGACTTCAGCACCCGTACTAGCACTCCCTAGGTTAAACTTCTAATACAATAGTATTAGAGGATAAATGTCATTAATGCTTTTCAAATTATAATGTATTTGTTTTAAAAAATTTGGCTCTGTAGGATTAGAAAACGATTTATTAAATGAGAGAATCCTTCTTTTTCCAACTTTTGGGCTTCAACTCCCATCCACCTTCTCTAATGGTATCTACAATGCCATCTTCTCTTTGAATATAGATGTGTGTTGCCACTTTGGCTCCTCACCCACCCAATCCACCCAATTCTCAATACAAAGTACGTTTTATCCTTTATTTTGGCGGTTGAGTTGTAGGTTAATTTAAGGAGAGAATAGAGGATCAATGTTTTGAGACCACACCCATTTGTTACTCTGCATTTTCCCTGCAAGCATCTTACAGAACTATGGATCCTAAGCAAGTACTATCACGCTCCCACCGCCTGCATAAACACGTTTTGTTATATGAGCTTTAGGCAAAGAAAGAAAACTCACTGCTGTTCATGTGGAAATCCAAAGAAATTTGCAACTTAGTAAAAATATTGTTTGAGATTTGAAAATAGATTAAGTTAGCTTCCATGGGATGCCACAAAATATGCAATCATGTTTAGGGCAATACCGAGGTGATCATTGCTCCAGAAAATAAAGATGAAGATGTGGTTGTTTTATAGACATTGAAAGAGTGCGTTTGTGTTCGAATAAAGAAATTATTTAATTAAATTCAGTTTTCATTAATTAAGTCCTGAACATGCATCTAGGTGTGATTGACGATGATAAAATCAAGCAAGAACATTCAAACACACACATGTGAGGAAAAATCCCCCAAAGGGGAAAAACCTTTTATTTTCACTATAATATTGTAAGATACGGTTACACGAATTACAATGAAAATAAGTGTGAGACAGAAATACCCGCAGGCATCGGTTCTGATATCGTCGGCTGGAATCTCCTGCAGGAACTCCAGATGGGCATTAGTAGAGAAGAAAATGGCTCCTCCACAAAGTACTCCAAAAGAGTAAATGATCTTCTTGAAGGTTTAACAATTCATATATATAAATGGGAGTGATTATGTGAATAAAAAGGCTTAAGAAATCCTTAAAAATTGAAGTCTGATTCTGGGCTGTTTTCACAGAATTTGTGTTTGCAGAAAGTCTTGAAACAACGTGTAGAGAGGCACCAGATATTTATACAAATTTCAAGGCGACATGCTCGTTCAAACGAGATGACATGTTGCTCGAACGAAGGACATATGTCATTCGAACAAGATCGTGCGACATGCCTATCTCGTTTGAACGACAGTGAAATATCGCTTAAACGAGCTCTTCGACTGAGGTACTCCGCTTCTACACTTAGAAAAATTTTCTTCTTTTTATAAAAATACGTCAGACTTCGAAAAAACATTTTTTGAAAAATTTCCCAAATATTTATGCAAATGTTAATACTCTAATAAGCCGTTTTACAGATATTACATAGTGGAGTAGTGGGAATGAGCTGAGCAGAACGTCGCATGTAGCATGATGCACGTGAAGATGATGGATGCATTAGACTCGGATAAAGGCCGTCGAGGGTGATCATGTTGTCGAGCCCAATGTAGCGGTATCAGACATACTAACTATGATCTAGGGAAAACAAAAAATTCCTAGATTCTACCCCGGACATTTATAAAATTATGTCCTTACAAATCTCCCCCTATGTCTATGCCTGTAGATACATAAAAAATCCGAATTATGCATTCTTCCTAAAACAAATGACATATAATATAATATCCCCATTAAACCCTCAAACTGAGAACACTACATGACATGTCTTCAATCGAACTTCATCATCTTCAACTCTTTATCTCTTCAGAAACTCTCAAAGCTTTTCTCATCAGGATGTGTAATAAATCAACATTGTGCCTACACACATGAGAAAAAGCAGATACCCGTGACAAGCAACAGTTTGAAATATAATGATATGCTAAAATCAAATATCAATTAAGCTTAAGCAAATCAGTGATAAATCGTAGATACCCGTGACAAGCAACAGAGAATCACACCATGAACAAACATAAAAACAACCAAGTCGATGATAGCGGAAATGTAGGGGTGTGATCAAAGTCGATAGGAAAATCAGTGCATACACACATGACATATGTGCACGATGGATATCGAATACTCCTAACGAATAAACTCAACATCTTCCTTAGGTGAAAAGATATGGAAATATGAGACATTGACTTAATCAAATAAGCAAATCAAAGCTCAAAATGATTTCAACACCAATAACGTCCAAAATGATTGAATGCTTTTTTTGGACTTTCAAGGAAATGCAAACCCGTTTAAATTCTCCAACTAAACTCCCTCAGACTTATATTTTGAATAGAGGTGATCTAAATTCTCAAACTTTGGAGAATTGATGGTGAAACCTAAATGGCCCATTTTTGGCATATATTTCTTTGTATTTCCTTTAAATTTTTGGGATCTTTTAACCTCTTGGACCCCGGATAATAAAATTCCTCAATTTTTTAGGTCCGATTTAACGGTGGCTTAATCGCAAAGGCTAGATAAGAACCTTTCGTAGCCCTTCACTATTTAAAAAAAAACACAATCTCACCAAATGGTTTTAACATGCATTCCAATATGGTCAAGTTTTATCACATATAGTACGTTGTATAGACTGAATTGAGATGGAAACACTCAAACCAATATGTGATAGACAAGTACAATAATCAAATAAATCCGTGCATGTGTGCAATAAAGGAGATAGGAGTCAAACATGTAGAAAGATATCACTAATCGCATCTCAAAGTCTCCAAACAATGTAAAGCACATGGATGAAATGATGTAGCGTCTCAAATCTCTATCAAACAGTCATTTGAAAAAGTGGAATGAATTTTGTGACTCGACTATCTTAAATGCTCATCCATAAAGGTACAAATAAAATCCAAATTTTTTTTTTTGTGCATATTTAAAATTTTTATAAAAAGAAAATCTTTTTGAATTTTTTTAAAGAATAAAAAATAAAATAAAAGTAATAATACAAATGATAGAAACTAGCAATAGGAAACATATAATGTGAACATGACAAATAATCCTATCCTAGACATGAACCACCCCTCAGTCAACTATGCAAATTCCTAAAGACTTCCTAAGACTCTCAAATCTAAAGGCATCTAAAGGCTTCATGAATATATCGGATAACTGAAGATCGATGGGTATGAAACTCAGGGATATGACTTTCTCCTCATCTAACTGTCGTATAAAATGCCCGCGTATCCTGAGATGCTTTGTTCATGAATGATGGACTAGATTGCGGGATATGTATATCGCTCTCGAGTTATCACAGGAAATGGTCATGGTGTCCTGTGAAATCCCATAATCCTCCAACATTTGCTTCATCCACAAGATTATCGTGCAATAACTCCCGACGGGGATGTACTCATCCTCCACAGTGGATAAAGAGATGGAGTTTTGCTTCTTGCTCCACTAAGAGATAAGAGCAGAACCAAAATAGAAACACCCACCAGAAGTTCTCCTACAACCATCTACATCCTCAGCCCAATCTACATTCGAATAGGCGAACAAATGATCATCGATATCAAAGGAATACCAAATACCGTATGTGAGAGTCCCACTCACGTATTTGATAATACATTTTAGAGCGAGTAAGTGTGACTCTTTCAGAGACACCTAATATCACGCACAGACTCCAACACTAAAGGCTATATCGGGAAGAATGGAAGTCAAGTAGAGTAGACTACCTATCATACTCCGATACAAGGTTTGCTCTACGTCCTTGCCTGAAATGTCCTTACTAAGCTTGATAGAAGTACTCATAGGTGTACGTACATGCTTAGCGGAGTCTAAACCAAATTTCTTCACTAGGTCTCTAGCATATTTAGATTGGGAGATGAACATACCATCCTCTAGCTGACGGACCTGGAGACCAAGGAAGAAAATAAGTTCACCTACCATGCTCATCTCAAACTCACTTTTCATCTCCTCCTCAAAGTGGTGAGCATGCTGTGAGCACGTGGATCCAAATACTATGTCGTCCACATAGACTTGGGCAACCAAAATATCACCATCATCTCTCTTGATGAACAACGTCCTATCAACTCCCCCTCTCTTGAAGCCACGGGTTAAGAGATAGGAAGTTAGCCTCTCGTACCAAGCACGAGGTGCTTTCTTCAAACCATACAAGGCTTTTCTCAGATAGTGTACGTGCTCAGGGTACTTAGGGTCTTCAAACCCTTTTGGTTGTTCCTTGTAAACCTCTTACAATAGAATTCCATTTAGAAAGGCACTCTTGACATCCATCTAATATAACTTGAAGCGCATATGACATGCGATGGCGAGTAGTAAGCGGACGGACTCATGCCTCGCAACAAGAGCAAATGTCTCCTCAAAGTCTACACCTTCTATCTGTGTGTAGCCTTGAGTGACCAACATAGCCTTATTTCAGATTATGGTACCATTTTTATACATTTTATTCTTAAAAATCCACCTGGTACCTATCACATTTGTCTCACTAGGTCGGGGGACAAGTTCCCAGACATTGTTCTTTTTAAACTGAAGCAACTCATCTTACATAGCAGATATCCAGTGTTCATCCTTTAGATCTTCTTTATGATTCTTGGGCTCGACTTTGGACGTGTATCAAAGGTGGTTAACAACGTTCTCTAGATGAGTACAAGTCTTGACCCCTAAAGAGGGATCGCCAATAATGGCTGAGGGATCATGACTCTTACGAACCCAAGCAGGTGTGTCCCTTAACACAGGAGTAGGATCCACAGGGTATGGGTGACGGATAAGTAAATCGCTGCTAGAAAAGTCCTCATACTCACACTGAAGGCTAGAATCAATAAACATCGAAGGGTCGTCATCTTGTACGGTGACGTTTATTAACTCCATAACCTTAGAGCTCTTCGGGTTAAAAACTTGGTACGCTCTACTATTTGATGAATATCCTAGCAATATTCCCTTGTCGCTTCGGGAGTCAAACTTTCCTAATTTCTCTCTATCCCGTAGGATGTAACATTTACTCCCAAAGGTACGGAAACATGAAAGGTTGGGTTTCTTACCAGTCCACAATTCATAAGGCATCTTAAGTGTGTGTGGACGTAGGTAAACCCTATTCACCATGTGGCATGCAGTAGACACTGCCTCTGCCCAAAATCTCTTGGAAACCTTACGACCTATAAGCATAAATCTAGACATTTCCTAGGTCATCCTATTATTTCTCTCAATAATTCCATTTTGTAGAGGAGTATTCACAGAAGAAAACTCATATTTGATCCCAAGGCTATCACAGTAAAGGTTTACCTTTGCTTCCTTAAATTCTGTGTCGTTGTCACTACGTATCCTGTTAATAGTGACTCCGTGTTAATTTTGCAAGACACGACACTTGGTCGTTAAAAACTCTACATCATCGGATTTCTCTCTCAGAAAACCACAATCGAATATCTGGAGAAATCATCCACCATCACGAGGATGTACCTATTACCACCCAGACTCTTAGTACGAGTAGGACCCATAAGATCCGTGTGAATCAACTCAAGCACACGGGAGGTGGTAATGGAATGCAACTTCCTATAGGTCCTACGAATTTACTTTCCCAATTGAGAGGGTCCACAAATTATGGAAGTCTACTTTCCAAGTGATGGTAAGCCACGCACTAGGTCCCTTTTAGCTAAGTGAGTCAAATCTCTAACATTCACATGACCTAGACGTTGCTGCCATAGATCCATAGGAGTGATCGTGGCGTTGTTGCAGACAAGTTAGGATGTGGACACAGTCCCATAGCAATTATCCTCTGTCCTCACCCCTTGCACTAAAAGTTTACTGTCTTGATTATAGACAATACATGCATCCCGGTCAAACTTTACTGTGAAGTCAGTGTCATACAACTAACTAATACTGATAAGGTTTTCTTTCAAACCTTTGACGTATAAAGCATTCTCTAGCTTAGGAAATCCTGGTAACTCTACTGTACCTTGTCCTACAATGCTAGACTTGCTCCCATCTCCAAAGGTGACTATACCTTCCTTATATTCCTCTAAGTTGGTAAACAATGAGACATCACCTATCATATGTCTGGAGCACCCACTATCAAAATACCAATGTGAAGTATTATGTTCTTTGAGAGCGACATGAACAACAAGAGCCTTTTTATCTTTCTTAGGAACCCAAGACGTGGTAACCTTTTGTTTACCCTTGTTGTTGTTGGTTTTAGTCGAGATGCGAGAAGCATTCACAGACGGCAAAGACATCCGTCGGAATTCCTCCATCAAACTCTGTGATGTGGTGGCTAAAACTCAACATGCTTTCTCAGACTAGCAAAATCATCAGTATGATGTGGTGGAGCAGTAGTACGTCGTGTCCGACCCAAACTATAGCAAAACTCGCTGAGGTGGCCTTTTTTTTGCAGTATGTATAGAAGAACGTAGACTTAGGCGGACATGGGTTTGATTTTCTTGGTCGAACTCTCCCTCGAGGATTTTGACGATGACCATATGGAGTTGTAGTAAACTCAGGAACTGGTCCAGGTGCAATTTTGGACGTGGAGGAACCATCATAACATATTCCCTGCCTATCACCAAAACCAAAAGAGAGACCGAGGGCATCTTTCCTGATCTATGCTCGATTTGAACCTTGACTTCCCGTGCTCTCTCAAGATCATGAGTGAGCTGGGAAATAAGGGCTTAAAGTTTCTTCTGAGTCTCTAGGGAGGAATGGAGCTCACTCGTGAGACTAGACACTTCTTTAGTCAAGCCACCTTTTTCTTTCTCAAAAACACTATCTCTTTCTCCAAACAGTCCCTCTCTCTCTCTAAACAAACTTTCTTTCTCATCATAGGCAGACTCTCTCTCGCTCAAGGTAATGCAGGTGGGGGACTCTCTCTCTCTCACTTCTTCTAAATCTTCTTCTAACGCGGTGATCCTAAGAACTAACGCTTTGTTACTATTTTTGGTTTTAAATGACTCATTATACAACTCAGCGTAGGAGCGTTGAAGATTACTCTCGCTCTCACTTGCATCATCCTCCCCCTCACTCACATCGCTCTCACTGTCGTGGTGTCCCTGTGAAGTAGCATCCTCATCATCGTGAGGAGCAATAGACGTACTCAAATGACTAGCCATGAATGCGGTGTAGTTACACTCATGCGGTGACTCATCTCCTGAATCCACCGACTCAACCTCACTGTCGTCACTAAGGGTAGCATTAAGGACAGTTTTTCCCTTTTCTCTGTTTAGCCTCGTAGCACACTCAAAAGCTCTATGAACCCTACCGTCGCACTCAAAGCATCTCTCACTCTCTTTCTTAAGAGGATCTTTAAAATCTTTTTGATTTTTCTTTTCAAACTTATTTTTCTCAAACTTCTTTTTATCTCTGAAATTACCATTTTTCTTGAATTTGAGAATTTTCTTAAAATTTTTAGCAAACATGGCCAAATCTTGAATGCATCTCTCCGCACCCATAATTATTAGGAAATCAAACTTCAAACTGAATAATCAAACAATGAGCATTCATAGACCAATAAGAACATTTGAAAAATGCAAAAAAATGTTAGTTTTATATATGAAAAACGCATAACAATGTTAGTTTTGTACCCATAACGCTACCCAATAATCGGGTACATGTGCATTCATAATCAAGAATGTTAAGAGAAATTAGCATATATGTTAGAATATTTCACCTCATGAACTCTCTTTTAATAATTTCAGTTTATGCATACAATATTGAGTGTTTCCAAATGAACTTTAAAAACACTTTTACAAAAGTGCAGTAGTTTGAAATGTATTTAAAAAACCATGAAGCACTTTGTAAAAGCATTGTCCAAATACCTAAGGTAAATAAGCACTTCCTACAAATCACAAATAATTCTCTTAAGGTAGATATCTTACAAAGTTGTGAAAACATAATTAATCACATAATCTAAAAAAGACAAATGCACTTTATCGGTGTTCACTCACATAATATTTCAACCATGTTCTCCATTTGTCAACGACCTACATTTTATAGCAACTAAAACCCAAAATTCAGTAAGCAAAGACAGTAAAGAAACAAAATAAGGCTCCACTTAATTTGAAATTCACATACTAACCGTAAGGGTTGTGGATTTCATAGTCGTTTGAATCTCATTAGTGGGATACACACTAACTAATTGCATTATCAAACACCAGGGAAGATTGTATGCTGGATCTAATGGTGAGTTGAGATATTTAGTGATACAAGTTTTACATGACACACCTACCGGGGGAATTCTGGAGTCAAAGCTACCTTTCATGATGTTAAGCTCAGATTTTGTATTACTCAAGTGTCTTAATTATATGTTTTTTTGGTAAAAATGAATAAATTCATAACTTAAAATCAATATTAGGATTATAAATCACATAATTACTTAGGATGTATCTCCGTTATAATATTCACAATAAAGCATAGTAATTAGAAAACTTAAGGATTATGTAAGGAGCTTTAGGACACTATCAGACCTAAAATCCCTTGCACTTAATATCGTGCTAGAGAATTAATCATTTTAAGCTATTTATATAGAACAAGAACACCATCATTTTAACATATTCATCTAAAGGTGTATATTTGAAAAAGCTTTGTGTTAAAATATTAGATGATTAAGTGTTTGATCAAAGCCATGTCTTTGAACCATGGTGGCAACATAACACATATGTAACAACAAAACTACAAATAAGGGCGGATGCACATGGGTATAAAGGCGGGCCTTCGCCCCGGTTCAATTTTTTCAAAAAACAAAAATATATATAGGGTTTTTTGGTAAAATTTCAAATTTTAAGGTATAACTCTAATTATGTTCAAAATTGAGGGTCTAAGATTATAATTAATTAAAAATCTAAACCTAAAGTAAAGATAGGGTCTCTCTCATTTCTCTCCTTTATTTCTTTTACCTGCTAAAGTAAGGTATTTTTTTAACCTTAAGCTGATTTTTGTGTATGATTTTTTTGTATTCTAGCCGGAGCCACTAACTTATCACCATCAGGTATTTTTTTAACCTTAAGATGATTTTTTGTATGTATGATTTTTTGGAGTCCCACCAAACATATACCCTTATTTCTGTAATCCACCCCTTGTCAAATTTCTGTAATTTGTGTCCCAAACATATATGCCCCAAAAAAACTCGAAATAAACTCGAAACATATAATTTGTAGTCAATTGGATGAACTATAATTTGTATAAAACTCGACATAAAGTTATAATTTGCATAAAACCCGAAATAACCTAAAAAAATCGTCTCGGGGCCTCCCACCCCCCAACCCCCGACGCCACTTTAAACTTTGTCCCCGATTGGCCAAAACTCCTAGATCCGCCACTAACTACAAAACCAACCTTCATATTGAATGCAATTATCTGATGTCCATGCATCCACCCAGTAAGTGGTTTGAAATTTGAGCAGTTAACTCGCTTTACCTTTGGGTATACTCTCCAAACATTATAAAAGAAAACATTGGCATCAACCACTAAAGAAGAAAATATTATATTAGGTTTTTTCATATTGCAAACGAATGGTGGAATCTGAGTGATGGTGTAATTGGATTGAGGGGGTGAGACTTTGGTGGAATCAGTGAGTGAGTGGGAGTGGGAGTGGGAGTTGAGTAAGTATAAGGTGTGGAGGAAAGAGGAAAAAAACAAGATGAAAATTAGGATTGATTTTAATGAATGTTTAAAAATAAAACCCGATGGAAATGAAATAGAAAGTATTGTGACGTCCTTTTAGAGTTTCATTTTAAAGGACGATATTTTATTGTCCTTTTATAGGAAATAAAATACTTTAAAGGATGATATTGTGATGTCCTTTTAGAGTTTTGTTTAAGGAATGGTATTGTGTTGTCCTTTTAGAATTACTGTAATGGACGATAATGTGTTGTTCTTTTAGAGTAATAGTTAACGAGGGAAAATAAAAAGGTGGAGAGAAATAAAAATACTTTAAGGGATGGCATTGTATTATCATTTTAGAGTTATATTTCAAAGGACTACATTATATTTTCCTTCTAGAGTTATTATGAAGGATAATATATTTTTAAGTGTCCCTAAAACTATGTCTCTTATGTTATAAAGGACGAAAAAAAATATTATCCCTTTAAACTATTATAAAGGACAGACAAATTTTATTGTCCCTTATACGTTATTTAAAAGAACAGCTTAAAAGTTTCCCCTAATGGCTGCGTCCTTAATTGTCATTTTTCTAGTAGTGTGTGGATTTTGGATGAAATAAGTTCAGTTCTTAGGCCATATTGTATTGGAGGTAGGGATTTTAATGGATCCTAGAGGTATAGGTCATGATGGAGTAGGGGAAATCCACAACTATTATTGTGGTTAAGAGTTTCATTGGATTCGTTGGGTACTACAAGAGGTTTATTTAGAGTGTTTTGAAGACTGTCAAGCCACTAACTCGCCTCACCAGTAAGGGGGTGCCATTTATTTAGAGTGCTAACTGTCAGAGATCTTTTGAAAAGATGAAGGTGATAATCACGGTCGCATCTGTACTTTCTTTGCCATGGGGAGGAGTGTAATATTGGGTGTATATTGACACATTGATTCAGGGGATTGGAGTAGTTTTGATGCAGGAGGAGAGACTCGTAGCTTACGATTCACATAAGAATAAGCCTCACGAAGGCAACTACCCCGCCCATGATTTGGAGTTGGTAGAGGTAGTTTTTGTGTTCAGTATCTAAAGACATTACCTACTTGGGGAGATATTGTAACACCCCACCCCTTAAATTAATTAAATTATGTAAATAGATTACGCATGAGGAGAAATAAATTATAGTGAAGAAAATTACTGGATTTGGAGCTTTTATAAAAGTATGGGTTTAGGAAGTAATTAAACTATTTGGATATCTTCTTTAAACCCGGAAACCAACTGGGGAAAATTTGTGAAAAAATATAGTGGGTCGTTTGAATGACCATGGGTGTCGTTCGAACGAGGAAAGGATCTCGTTTGAACGACAACCATGTCTTTCGAATGATGGCCTGACAAACTCACTTCTGCCATTTTTGTTATCGAAATCTGAGCCGTGGATCAAAGCCACATGTCAACTCGTGGAGCCTGACGACTTGGAACGTTAGATGGGTTATTTTTACAGGTTCGAAGGCTTGTTTGTTAGGTATAAGGTAGAAGACATGGTCTGTTAACAAAAAATAGTGACAGACCCATAAACTCTCTCTAGAGTTCACAGTCCCTTACCCTCCCTCTTTAAGCCATCGTCCACCATTTATTATAGTGTAGAGACTATCCTCAAGCAAATACTTCCTTCCCCATTGTTAAAAAAATATAAGCCATGAAATACAAGAGGGTTGTTGGGATTTTTTATGGGTATTGGAGAAGGTGTTATTGGAGGTTTTGTAGAGGGTTTTTATGGAGCTTCCATGGAGGAGTTTGGTGGAGCTTTTTGTAACTCCCTTGAGGGCCACCTTTGGATGTGAGGGAGTCACCCATCTTCACCATCACCATCACCATCACCATCCTTAAGACCATTTAGGTAGGTAACCTACTCTTTTGATATTGGAGGTTTTGTTGGATAAATATTATAGTCTTATTGTGTATGATTATGAGTAGGATTATAAGAAATAATGTGTTCTCTTGGTAAACTAATATAGACACTTTTATTGAGTAAAAATGCTAGAAAATAATATTGTTGGGTATTTTCTAATAAATCTGATATTAGACATTTTTATGGAATAAAAATGTTAAAAAAATATTATTTTTATGTGTTTTCTAATAAATCTGAAATTTGATATTTTTATGGAATAAAAATGTTGAAAAATATTATTTTATTAAAAATTAAAGAGTGAATAATTATTTCAAGGTTTTGAAATAATGAAAGTTGAAGTTTATGAAAATAGTGTATTTTCTAGTAATTTTGGTGAAAAACATTTTATGGAATAAATTGTTGAAAAATTATGTGATTTTGTGGAAAAATGATATTTTGTTGAAAAATAAAGAATGAGTAAATATTTCAAGGTTTTGGAATATTGAAGAATGATATATTTTGTAAAAATGGGCATTTTAGAAATATCAGTGTTAAACATTTTATGAAATAAAATATTAATAAAATTTTAGGGAATAAATCTTTATTTAATGAAAAATATATTTAAGCCACGTAGTAGGATTTTTGAGTTTAAAATCCATCTTCCCTTGCATATAAACTTGTAATATTTTGACACAAAATGAATAAAAAAGTTTAAGGAAGATTTTGTTGGGTTTGAACAATGATTAATAAAGGTTGAAATTTTAGTCTTCAAAGTATGGGTAATTGGGGTTAAAATATATACTGTGCATAAAGTTAAAGGACTACATGTTAATAAAAGAAATGGTATTTTCTTATAAAAGTAGTTTTAAGCATAAATGTATTTCTTGAATAAAGAAGTAAAGAGATACAAATGTGGGTGAAAAATATTAGTTAAGTGTTAATGGACAAACATAGAATGGTTAGTGAGTGTAACTTACTAATAATGTGAAATATTAACACCTATGGAATCATAAAAGGCTTAAAGGTGTAAAAGTGTTTTCAATCAAGTAAAAGATTACTCCAAGTGTAAAAAGTTGTTAAAGGGTTAAAACACTTAAGAAGTTAGTGCGTATAACTTAAAAGTGTTTTGGGTGAAATTAACACTTATGAACAAGGAGTAAAAGTGTGATTTGGAAACAAATTGGTAAAATGGTAATTTTACTTAAAGTGGAACATTGTCCTAAATGAATATGATTTTTGGAATAAAAATCAAGGTTAAAGTGTAAAGGGCACAAGATGGTAAAATTTCAAGCATAACACAAATTGGGGCGGTAAAGTCCTGGATTTTGGCTTCGGTGGAGTAAAAAAGGAAAGGAAATAATGTGGACATTTTTAAAATTTTAAAACACATTAAAGGTACTCAGATGACACCGAGATAAAGCGAGAAGGGCCCAGAGCCCTTGGGTGAGAAGCCCTAAACCACCGGCCATAGCATATGGTGCGCATAGCCGTCGGTGTAGAGCTCGTGTAAGTATGTGGTATAGGAAGATTCCGAGAAAGGTTAAATAAAATATGGAACATATCAAAAAATGGGTTGTGTGGTAAATTTGTTACTACAACTAATAAATGTTCTGGTAAAGGTCAAATTGACAAGTAAATGCGTAAATCTATTAATGTCCATAAATAAATGAAAAGGGTATAAGAAAGTGAATAAATGGGTGGTTGAGCAACCTAAAGGGGTTAAACCCATATTTAACACTAGAATGTGTTGTAAAAAGTGATTTTTGCAAACTATATAAGTATTTTCTAACACAACGAATGCATGTGTTGAAATGGTGATTTTCAATGCAAATACTAAAGTATAGACGGGGTTAAATTCCGGTAAAGGAATGGAATTGAATCAAATAAAGTGTAATGGTTTCGGGTGTTGAATCAGGTGTGTTAAATAAAGTGGCAATTGCTAAATATGAATAATGAAAACCTTTAATAAGACTAAGGTCTATTAATCTGGAAAAATAAGGTTTTCAAAAATAATATGGTAATGCATTGGCATGTGTATTTCAAAGGTATGCGTATGTAGATGTATACATATTTTCACATGCATGTGGTTGTAGTGTGTGAGTATTCATTTCTATCGTTCATTTCTCTACTGTTTGTATAAATCCCACTAGTCATAAGCTCACGTCCCCACTTTGTTACGACAGGTTGGGAGAGATACGTATTTTGAGGGAATTTTACAAGTAAGTATATTTATTTATGTTTTACGTTAGCAGCTTTGTTTACTTGGACTCTGGGGTGCTCCCCACGGGTCCCTTACATAGTTCATCTCGAAATTAGAATCTCATGCTAACAAGTGTTGTTAACTAAAATAAAACTGGACTAACAACATTATTTAGGTTGTTCATTGCACTTGCAATCAGGAATAACCAAGAAGGGCCCGGAGCCCTTGAGTGAAAAGCCATAAATCACTGGCCAGAGCATATGGTGCACATAGCTGTCAGTGTGGAGACCGTGTAAGTATGCGATAAAGGATCATTCCGAGAAAAGATAAAAGGAATAAGGAGCATATCAAGAAATGGGTTGTGTGGTAAAACGTGTTAATACAATCAAACTTGAATGAATGGAATAAATGTTCTGGTAAAAGGTGAAATGGATAAGTAAATGTGTAAATCTATTAATGTCCACAAGTTAAGGCAACAAGGGTTGTTCATAGGATCATTTTTCCTTGCTAAGAATCAATCTGTTTGTCAACGTTACAGCCAGATATGACTTAATCAACTTTATGGATGCCTATTTTGGGTATAACCAAATCAAGACGACATAGAAAGACAGGGAGAAAACGTCATTCATCACCAACTAATGTACTTACTGTTACAACGTTATGCCCTTGGGGCTTAAAAATGCTGGAGCAACATACCCAAGGCTGGTGAGTAAAGTTTTTGAAAAGAAGATTGGAAAGAATATGGAAGTTTATGTGGATGACATTATTACTAAAAGCAAGATAGTTATCGATCATATCAAAGACGTAGGCCAGACGTTTGATCAGCTTGAGAAGATCAGATGAACCTTAATCCGATCAAATGTGTATTCAGCGTATAAAAAGGGATGTTCTTGGGATTCATAGTAAATCAGATAGAAATTGAGGCAAATTTAGACAAGATCAAAGTGTTTATAGGCATATAATATCCCTCATGCAAGAAAGATGTACATAAGTTGACAGGAAAAGTAACTGCACTTAATCGGTTTATCTTCTGAGCTACTGACAAGTGTCTTCTATTCTTCAAAGTATTATGAAAAACATTTGAATGGAATGAAGAATGTGAAAATTCTTTTCTAGAGTTGAATAAGTACTTTGGATCTCCACCATTATAGTCCTGACCACTCATGGGGGAAAGGTTGTACTTATACCTGGTTGTACTTGAGTCGACGATCAGCTCGGCCCTCATTCGATTAGAAAACAGAGTTAAAAACCTAGTGTACTACATTGCCAAGGCCTTCAGGGGAGTAGAAATTTGATACACTCGCTTGGAAAAATTAGCTTTGACCCTCATTGAAGCATAAATGAAGGTTGATGGCTTGGGTAGTGGAACAAGGAGAATATGATATTCTTTATGATCCTAGAAATAACATTAAAAGGTGCAGATATGGAAGACTTTGTAGCAGAGTTAACTTATGAAGAGATATCAATCGATCTAAAAATGACTAAGGAGAAGCTGGCTGAGTAGACTTCCTTAAAAGAGAGATCAATGCGAAACCAAGCCGAGCAAACTTCTCCAAAAAATAGTTCTAAAGTGGACAAATCAGAAATATCCACTATATGAGAAGTCACCAAGAAATATCCGGAGTAGATCCGTATGTTGTTCAAATGGGGATCTTTGAGCAAAGGAATCTTTAATGAAGAAATACCTATATGGAAATTATATGTCTATGGATCTGTGCAATCGATGATGGAGTAGGGTTGATTATCAATGCCCCTTATGACATAGGTGTGGAGTGTGCACTTTGTTTTCTATTCCAAGCTTCTAACACCGAAGCAGTTTATAAAGCATTGATTACAGGTCTAGAACTAGCACTGTCTTTGGGTGCTGAGCAAATCATCGCTCACAGTGATTCCTAATTGATCGTAAATCAAGTGCTAGGGATATAAGGATTCAAATGCAAATTAATGACGAGATACCTGATCAAAGCTCAAAAAACTATCTCCAAATTTCTACTGGTCAAAATTCTAAGAATTGAGAATGCTCAAGTTCATGCATTTGCTCGGCTAGCCTCAGCAACCATAATAGAATTAAGGAGAACCATTCCTGTGAAAATCCTAGCAAACAGAAGTGTAGGTATTCAGATTTAGCGATACGGGCCCGGACAAGTAGCCAAATTAAAACGGCCCAAAGTCCAAGCCCTTCGCACCTTAACATTAATCCAGTTGTAACTTAGTCTTCTCCCATGTTCTCAAATAGAGATATTCCAGGAGAAGATGGTAAACGTGGGGGAGTCCAACACCCCCACCCCCACTCCCTGAAGATAGATATGTATATAATAAACTCTAGGTCTGGGGCAAAAGACGCACACTGTATTCTCTGCAAACACTCCCCGGAGTATATAGAAATAATACTGACTGCACCATCGTGGACGTAGGCATTCTTGCTGAACCACGTACATCTCCTGTTATGTGAATCTTCCTTTGCTTCACGGGTTGAAGTTGGTCAAGAGGCTACTCGCCTGTGAATTCTGCTATGAAATTAGCAAGGACTTGCCCTTTGATTGCGTTCCTTGGTTAAAATTGGATGTTAAATGGGCCGATCTCGACTGAACATTTAGATTGTCTGCCCGATAAATCTGCTTTCCTCAGGATTGCTTTAAGGGGGTGCGATGTAAGGACGATGATGGTGTGAGCTTCAAAGTAGTGCTTTAACTTCCTCGAAGCCACTACAAGTTCAAAGGCGAGCTTCTCTAGTGGTAGGTACCGCTGCTCGGCCTCTAATAAGGTCTTTCTCGCATAATAAATGGGGTGCTGGATTCCTGCTTTTTTGCACATCAATGCAGAACTGACAGTGTGGTTGGAAACGACGAGGTATAAGTACAAGGAATATGTTTCCTGTGGTATAACGAGCAGTGGCGGGGAGATAAGGTAAGCCTTGAGCTCGTCCAATGCCTGCGAGCAATATTGATTCCATTCTACTATTTTATTTCCCTTTAGGAGCTGAAAGAACGGTTTGCACTTCTCGAAGGACTTTGAGATAAAATGGTTAAAGGCAGCGAGCATGCCGGTGAGCTTCTGTACGTCACGGATTGTGCGAGGAGGTCGTACCATGTTTACTTCATCGATCTGGTCTGGATTAGACTCGATGCCTCTCTTACTGACCAAGTACCCAAGAAAAATTCCTGACTAGACATCGAAAGAACACTTGCTCGCGTTAAGTTTCATTCGGTACTTCCTGAGGATTTCGAAGGTTCTTGATAGGTCTGAGAGGTGGTCTTCTTTCTTCCTGCTTTTGACGAGCATATCGTCAATGTAAACTTCCATGGTGTCTCCCATTTGATCTTTGAACATCTTGGTGACCAGTCGCTGGTATGTTCCCCTGCATTTTTTAGCCCGAATGGCATGATCTTGTAACACTATAATCCAACTGTGGTGATGAATGCTGTCTTGTCCTGGTCTGGAGCATACAGAGGGATCTGATGATACCCCAAGTATGCGTCCAGAAAACTCATCCTTTCGTAAGCTTCTGTGGCGTCCACTAACTGATCGATTTTTGGGAGAGGGAAACTCTCTTTAGGGCATGCCCTGTTAAGGTCAGTGAAGTCGATGAAGACTCTCCACTTCCCGTAATTCTTTGGGACTACTACTGGGTTGGACAACCATTTAGGGAATTGGACTTCCCAAATGGATCCTGCATCCAGCAGTTTTTCAACTTCTTTTTCCACGGCCTTTGCCTTCTCGAGCGCAGTTCGCTGTGCTTTCTGCATGATTGGTTTGAAGGTGGGGTCAATATGTAGCTGATGGCAAACCACACTAGGGTCAATCCTAGGTAGCTCGTATGGTTCCCATGTGAAAATGTTTACATTACTTCTCTATAGAAATGTCAACTCCTTTTGTTCCTAATCTATGAGAGAAGCTCCAATCAAGAAAACCCTGTCATCGTCTCTACCTCCAGCAGTTACCTCTTCCAGGTTCTTGATGACCCGTTCAGAGGGGAGGAGCCTGGTCTCCTCTACTCCGGGTCTTCCATACTTTAACTGCTATTTCTAAGGTGTCAGACCTTCTTATTCCTCAACTTTCTCGCTGGGCTTGTCGGCCTTCCTCTTTGGTCTTGGGCGGATGGCCGCTATGAGGCACCTTCTTGCCATCGCTTGATTGCCATGGATCTCCATTACTCCTCGCTCGGTCACATATTTGAGCTTCTGGTGGTAGGTTGAGGAGACTGCCTTCATTGCGTGTAGCCATCCTCTGCCGAGGATAGCCTGGTATGGCGAGTTAATGTCGACTACCAAAAACTCAATCATTGTAGAGACATTTACTGCCCTTACTGGCAGCACGATCTTTCCCAAGGTCATAGTCACTTTTCTAGCAAAGCCAATTGAAGGGACAGTAGCTTCCTTTAGGTCGGCGATGCTTAACTTCTATTTTCTGAATAGGTCGAGATACATTACCTCGAACGAGATTCCTTGGTCGACGAGCAACTTGTCGACGTCATTATTAGCTATCCTGAGAGTAATGATCAAAGCATCATGATGTGGGGTTCTCACTCCCACCAGATCTTCATCTGTGAATACGATATGCGTACTATAGTCAACGTCATCTGCTCGCCGATGCTTTCGCGATTGCGTCTTTGCTGGATCGATCTGAAAAGCTTGCATCAACGCTGTAAGCTTTTTTACCTCCATTCGAGCTGAATTTCCTTGAATCTGCTTTACGTCAGATGCCCCATGAATTACTGTGAATTCATGGCTGGTGTCGTCTTCGATTATGTTATCAGGTCTTACTTCTCTATGGGTAGAAACTTTCTCTGCCTTTTTTCCACGAATTCGTTCAGATGCCCGGACTGGGCCAGATCTTCGAGGTGGGACTTAAGAGCATTGCAATGCTTAGTCTTATGTCCTCCTTCTTTGTGAAAAGCACATCTCAACGGGTTGTTTCTCTTTGAGGGATCTCCTTCCATCTTCCTGGGCCATTTAATAAATGGCTCGTCTTTGATCTTTGCAAGAATTTTTTAAATTAGTTCTCTGAAGACGGTGTTGACCGCCTAAAATGATTTTGCCACATCGTTCCTGCCTCCGTTCTTAGAGCCATTCTTGCGTAGAGGCCATGCTAATATTCAAAGGGGAAATATGGAAATTGTTTGTTGATGGAGCCTCCAATTCAAAGGGGACAGGAGTAGGCATCGTGCTTATCACTCCGGAAAATGCAATCCTCTAACAAGGAATTAGGCTTGGATTTGAAGCCTCCAATAATGAAGCAGAATATGAGGCCCTGATAGCCGGTCTCCAGAAGGCATACGCTTTGGGGGTAAAGCAGTTGCAGGTGTTCGATGACTCACAACTAGTCTCCAATCAGATAAGGGGAGACTACAATGCAAAAGATGAAAGGATGGCAGCCTACCTCACCTTAGCAAAAAGGCTATTCACTAACTTTGAGGAAGTCAATGTCTAGCAGTTTCCCAAAGGACAGAACAACCATACTGACGCCCTAGCAGCCCTGAGTTCGGCAATCAATTCTGACTTAAAAAGAATAATCCCCATTGATTTCCTTGCTCATCCGATCATTAACCGTAATAATGAGCTACCAAGCGTGGAGCAGGTGCTCCAAATTGAGTCAACACCCAGCTGGATGGACCTTCTAAGGGACTATTTGAAGGATGGAGCACTTCTAGATGATAAGAAGATCGCTCACCAGATAAGAGTCAAAGCTGCACGCTTTCACTTATCTCCTGAGGGCAAGTTATATAAGAGATCATTTTTCGGTCCCTACCTTCAATGTGTTCACCCGAGGGATGTCGAACAAATCCTACATGAACTCCACGAGGGGGTCTATGGAGGCCATATTGGTGGAAGGTCATTGGCTTTCCGAGTAATGAAGGAAGGCTATTGGTGGCCATATATGCAAAGAGACTCTGCAATGTATGTTCGCAAATTCGAGAAATGCCAACTTCATGCTCCCTTGGTCCATCAACCCACCAGCGACCTAAAATCACTTTCCAGCCCATGGCCCTTTGCCCAGTGGGGAATAGACATCGTAGGGCCTCTTCCTACTACTGTCGGTAATCGCAAGTATCTGTTGGTCGCAACTGACTACTTCACCAAATGGATAGAGGAAGAGCCACTGGCAAAAATCTGAGACACGGATATGATAAGATTCATATGAAAAAATATAATCACCCGTTTTGGGATCCCTAGGACCATCATTGCTGATAATGGAACGCAGTTCGAGAGCGGCCCCTTTTAGAATTTCTGTAATGACCCCGGAATCAGACACCATTTTAGTTCGGTAGCCTATCCTTATAGTAATGGCCAAGCTGAGGCTTCCAACAAAATAATGATCGATGGGCTAAAGAAATTATTAGAACGAGCCAAAGCCACATGGGTAAATGAACTACCACATATTTTGTGAGCCTACCGTACTACCCCATGTTGAGCAATGGGGGAAACCCCATTCTCACTAACATACGGAATGGAAGCAGTCATCCCATTGGAAGTGGGCTTACCCACCATGAGGTCCACCCTTATTGACCAGGGCCAGAATGATGCAGCATTGCTCGCTGAACTTGACCTAAATGATGAACTCCTAGAGCTTGACTTGGTGAAACTAGCGAGCTATCAGCAACAGCTCGCAAAGCACTATAACAAAAAGGTCAATCCAAGGGCATTCCGAATTGGGGTCTATGTCCTAAGAAAAGTCTTGGGCAGCGCAGTAAAACCATCAGATGGCAAGTTAGGACCAAACTCGGAAGCACCATTCAAGATAACAAGAGATGATCTGCAAGGAGCCTATCACTTAGAAACGCTGGAAGGTAGAGAGATACCTCGAGCATGGAATGCAACAAATCTTAAGAAATTCTATTTTTAGATTCTTCTTTTGCATTGTACTTATGAGACTGGAAGCTCATTTCCTTATCATTAATAAAAGTTGTTTAGCAGTTGCATTCTACGAAGTGTCAGTTAACTAGTATATGAACTTTATAACTCACACACCCTTTTCAAGTGACAGTCACATTAATCATTACGCTATAGCAGGGAAATCACCCTCCTCAGGTTTTCATTATGAAACACGAAAAACCTCTTAGCATTGCCCCTGGAAATATATGAAGCCCTACAGGAGATCCTTAGGCAATATGGCCAGTTCAAAATTGGTCGCCAAGCAATGTTTGGTTAACAAAATCCTGATCGGATGAAGCATCCAACACCAGGTGTGTCCTCGCCAATTGCCACACTTAGGCTTAAGGAAGTGTGACGACACGACCTAAAAGGTAAAATGGGGCAAAATGGTATCTTATAAGCATACTGGACTGGAGGGACACTCACTCGACAAAGCTGCCCAAGGGTATTAAGAAAAATCTAAGAGATGTGGAAAATATAAAACACTTGTTGAGTCGACAAATTCGCCCAGAACATAAACTTTATATTACTTCATCACATTTACAACAAATACAACCCATTTTTAGTCGCCAAGCCCGCCCAAAACATCAACATTACATTACTTCATTACAAAATATACAGAGTTACTACTGGCAAAAGCTTAATGAGGGTGAGGCCTCTGAACAAGATAATTAGTCACTTGGGCTCTTCGACCGTCGTCGATATGGGGAACTAGCTCCTCCTCGACCTCATTCGCATCTGACTCCAACAGCTGCCGAGGAATGGCATTAATAGGCATCCATTGATCATCTCTCCGGAAGGGATTAGGCATTAGAGTGGAAGGAGAGATCTCATGGAGATACCAAAGCATTGAGTTCCTGGGGACCTGCAGCTCCTTCAGGGCACTCAACCATCCCTTGATAAAGGCAAGCTCTTCAAACTCTGTTAGCCTCGTCGGATAATTTATCCAACATTGGTCATAACCATCAGCCCACACTTATCGAGGTCCTCTCTTAAACAGATGCCTCAGTCGATTGACGTCCCTTTGAAGCCCATCAGTAATCACATATGCTCGTTAGACATCACCACGAAGCTCTTCCATTTCCCCAGCTGAACTCCTTGTGTTCGTGCCAGCTCACGGAATAGTCGGCGAGGTAGAACCTTGCAGCACCGGAGGAACATCGCTTGGTCCACCTCCAGCTCATGATGAGGAGGAACCTCGTAATACTGCAGGAGCGATGCTCGGTGTATGCTCCCTAAGTCGCGAGACTTCCCTCCTCAAAGCCTCATTCTCTTGCTGAAGAATTTCCCAAACCTGGTTGATCTGAGAGGCATCTAGAAGCTTTGCTCTCAGTGTATTCACCTCTTCTTGGACTAGGCACCAACTTCCTCCATCTCTTAGAGCTTGTCTTTTAATTTAACGACGATCTCGGTCTGCTCTATGAAACACTTGTTCCTCAATCGCAGTGATTTGCAAATCCTCATAAAGGCATGATAAACTTCAGAACTAACATCAAGACCAAGCGTTCTTCCCAATTAAGAAGTGTCTGGTATATAATTATCAACATCAATCAACTACAAGAAATAAAAGAGAAATGAAAGAGAAATGAAAGACAGAATTATTCAGTACACTAAAGGAAAAAGTCTTCTCATTTCATTCATACGAAAAAGATCAGAGTACATTGAAGAAGCAGAAAGGGAAATTACAAACAGAAATACAATAGTAACCCTAAGGTAAATTAGCTGGCAACCTCAGGCTGCCCAAAAAAAGCTGGCTGCTTCCCCTTGTTAGCAGTAGTGGAAGCACCTCCCTCAGCAGGAACAACCTCTGTCGCCTAAGCAGGAAGGGCATCAGTAGGAACTGTCTGGGAGGCAAGGTCAACACCTTCAAAGGCTGAGGTAGGGTCTTTATCCATAATTGGGTTTGGGCCTGGATCGTGCTCGTCGAACAGCGGAGAAGCAACATCCACACCAGCAGCTAAAAGGGCTTTATTCTAGCCCTTCTTGAAGTTCAAATGGCTGATATAGCCTATCTGAACCTCAACATCTTCGCATAAAGCATCTCAATCAGAGTTATATGAGTTTCCCTTGGTGGTGGCTGCCTCAGACTCCTTCTTCTTCAGCTCCTCGATCAACACTTTGTTCTCCTCTACTACTACCAGTTTGCTCGAGCAGACCAAATCATAGGCCTGTCGCAGTTCATTCAACTCTTTGATCCCTGCCTCCTTCTCTTGATTGGCATTAGCAAGAGCCAGATCAGAAGAAGCTCGACCAGCATCATCAGCCTTTAAAACTAGCCTCGATCTCTATGCCCTTCAACTTCAAGGCAGTATTCTGCTTCTCTAGCTTGTCGTTCTTATTCACCATCTCGTCGCGAGAGCGATAGAGCACGACTAAGTCAGTCACAAACTGCAAGTGGAAGAAGATATTAGAAGAATAAAATACCGAAATTTGTCAAACCTTAGAAAAGATAAATGGTCTTACCAAGGCTAGCCTCTGACTAGCTTGCAAGGCTAACTGATCGGACCCCATCGCCCTTGGCGATCTGCAGGAAGGACTGCCCTCTTAAACAGCGCATGGGTCAGTTGAGAGGAAATGGCAACTGAGGCCCTCTCTGGCAGTGCGGACACAGGAACTTCTTCTGAATTAGAATAACTGTCACCACTGGATCTCCCCTCGCTAAAATTGCCTTCAGCACCGCCTATAATATCACTCTCAGAACTGCTCTCCTCCTCGTCTAACTGAATGGGATCGACAGCAATCTCTTCAGAGGTATCGAACTCGGGAATGCTATCTATCGGCCTTGCTATAAAGCTGGAACCAATGTTTTTGTACTCGAGCAAGAAAGCAGTAGACCGGGGATGCTCGTCGTCAGCTAGGGGCTCCCTCATATTCCAAGGTTTGACCAACTCAGAAAGACGAATCTCGCTGAGAGCAAGTTCCAAGTTCTTCAACCTCGCTGAAGAAAAAATAGGAAAGATTTAGAGAAATCACACATTAACAAATAAATCAGAAGGACAGAGCAAAGACTACCTATATATTCTTCCCCATAATAGGGAACAGTAAACCTGTCAAACCTCGACCCCTCAGTCTGGGGGGAGAACTGCCAATTTCTAGCAAGAAAGCCATCTTGCCAATAGTCCTTGTGGGAATCAGGTAGGTTTACTACCAATACCCTGTCAGGACTCCTGGCTTTGAGATAGAGAACACTAGAACTAGTTCGAGAAAAGGAATAACAAAAGCAGACTTCGACGAGCCCTAATTTGGTGCCATAAAGTTGATTTATTCTATGGACGCCATTTATTATCTTCCACACATTGGGCGAACACTGTGCAGGAACAATGTTGAAATAACTAAAGAAGTGCAAGAATAAATTGTTTGGAGGAAAATTAAGCCCCCTTTGGGAAAGTAACAAGACGTGGATCCAATTGGCACCCTCTATCTCTCCAATATTTTTAGGGGGAGAGGCGCACTCAATCTCTACCCACTCTGAGATATTATAGAACTTCCTAAACTCGGACACTGATTTATTACCTATCTTTGCCATTTGTAAACCCTAAAACTACAAAGTCAAAGAAAGCACAGAGAAAGAGCAAAAGAGACTTACGAGATGAGAGCTTGACTTGGACAATGCAAGAACACAAGTCCGAACGACGAGGTAGATTGAAAGCAAAGAAAATGAAGACCTAAAGAAGAGGGAACAAATTGCTAAAAATCGCAAAAGGTTCACAGAAGATGGAAGAACACTGAGAAGCTTGAAATGAAAACTATGAAACGTTGCCTAAAAAGACTTTTTAAATGTTTCTAATCATCGCGCACAAGACCCGAAGAAACTTTTGCCTAATTCAGTCCTCAAACTTTGGGAAGAGTTGCACGATATGCAAAAGAGCCATTATGGCTAATCATTTAAATTTATTGAGCCCAAAATTGTAGCCCAGCAAATTTAGGGGCAATTGTGGGTACCCAGATTTGGCAATACGGGCCCGAACAAGTAGCCCAATTAAAACGGCCCAAAGTCCAAGCCCTTCGCACCTTAACATTAATCTAGTTGTAACTTAGTCTTCTCCCATGTTCTTAAATAAAGATATTCTAGGAGAAGATGGTAAACGTGGGGGAGTCTAACATCCCCACTCCCCGAAGATAGATATGTATATAATAAACCCTAAGTCTGGGCCAAAAGACACGCACTGTATTCTCTGCAAACACTCCCCCGAGTATATAGAAATAATACTGACTGAACCATCGTGGACGTAGGCATTCTTACTGAACCATGTACATCTTCTGTTGTGTGATTGGCATTTTATGTTTATTATTGTGCTTGGTGATTGCGCTTCTCTTATCTATTTGTGTTTAATAATAATTGTTACCACAAGAAGCATCGACGAAGAGATTATCAGTTTGATAGCAGTGGACTTAGGACCCTCACGGATGCATCCTATCAAGAATTATAATGAAGAAAGAACTATATCTGAAGACCCAAAGGAGGCTAGGATGCTAAGGTATAAAGAAGCTAACTATGTACTAGAAGGAGGAGTTTTGTATAAAAGAGGAGTAATTGTCTCCTTGATTCGATGTATCCACTTAACTGAAGTACAAGACCTGATTAACGAAGTGCGTGAAGGATCATGCAGAGCTCACTCAGCAGGATAATCATTAGTGCGACAAGTATCAATGCAAGGGTATTACTTACCAACTATGAAGGAAGATTGTGCTTCATATGCTAGAAGGTGTGATAAATGCCAAAAGTTTTCCACTATACATAAAAGATCGGGGGATATTCTGACACCAATAACCTCCCTGTGACCTTTTTCCATCTGGGAAATTGATTTGGTCGGCTCATTACCGAAGACAAGAGGACGATTTAAATATTCGTCGTTGCTATAGACTATTTCACTAAGTGGGTTGAAGCCGAGCCACTAGTTGAAATGTCTTGCGAACGAGCTTTCCAATTTATATGGAAGAATATCATATTTACATGAGTGAAAATATATCTATAGTTCATTCTTATATCGGTTCAAGTGAAAACCGGTCACGTAAGTAATAACCCGGTAAGACGGGTCGATCCTCAGGGAATTAGGACGATTGCTCGTAACGACGAAGGAAATGAGACTAACCCTATACTGATTCGAGAAAAAAAATAAAAAGGTGATAAATTTTGGAATTGAATTCTACTAGCTAAATGCAAACTAAAATTAAAATTACGAATTAAACTAAGTGTGCAAAATTGAAATATGCAGGTGATTAACTATGAAAGATAAAAAGAAGGTTAAGATACAATCCCCCAAACCCTAGTACATTTATCGGATATAAAACTAGCTTTTAAATTAAATTGTTGATTAAACCCATTCTTTATTAATCCCAAGCATTACATATATGAGGGTACTATCCCACATCATACGTAATTAAGGGCAAGAATAAAGCGGTGTTATAGTATCCAACACACACACATCGCATCTTTAAACACCTCGATTACCTAGGGCAAACGAGGTTAAAAGATCTATGATGTTTTTATTCACTACACAACATGATTAATTCAATATTTAATTCAAAACCAATTTTCTACACATGTAAACTACATTGGGTTGGGTTCATGCACCCCAACCATTGGAAATCTAGCTAGACGTGATTAAACTATGCTTGATCACGAAATCTATTCTGCATGAATTCATACTTGTGTAAAAAATGGGACGAAACTTGTAAAAACGAATTGTAACCTATTTTCTATTAATCATCAAACACCAATATGAAATCAATTGAAAGCATGACAAAAATATTACTTGGAATGAAGAAAAATCTTGAATTAATGCCTAAAACTTGAACAATTGTTTAAGAAGTTAATTCCCTACGGTTATTGGCTTCAAAAGTTCTCTAAAACTAACAAAAAGAGAACTCCTCAAATTTTGCTAATCAGTTGGAATAAATACCCTATGGATTTACAAGAGTTTGAGCTAAGTACAACTCAAATTTTGAAATAGGATAAGTCAGAAAATCAAGTGCCAAACCGATCCGATCTAGGGTCATCGGTTCGGTTCGGTACACCGGACCGGTTTGTTTTTGCTTCTAATCGGATCGATCCGGTTGTTTTTTTTATATAGGAAATCTCAAAATGGCTAACCGATTCACTTTTATTACATATCGGATCGGTACGCTTTATTTAGGAACATTTTCTTCACTGGACCGATTTGTTTTTGGATGACAGCGGATCGATTCGATGATAGCTTTATTCCTACTCTTCTTGTGATTTTCTCTCAACTTCGAAGATTCATAACTTTTGATTTAGGGCTCGAATTTGGATTTCATTTCTTCATTCGTGCTTGTAGACTTGAGGTCTTCAACTTTCATTTTGGCTCCTTATCTGAATTCTTGACGTAAAATTACTCTTTTGCCATCTGACTTTCTTTTTTTTCTTTCTTGGTTTCTCGGTTTTGAGTTTCCTCTTCTCCTCACTTGTATAAAATATCTTCAAAATGCAAGAAGAATACATGAAACTCAATGCACTATATAGGAAATGTCAGTAGCAAAGATATGAGATAAATAAACACATTTTACATTATATATGGTGATAAAAGCCTCAAAATTAAGGGAATAAATTGTGATTTAACGCCCCTAACTTAGAACTTTGATCGTCCCGAGCAATATAAAAGAATCGTAACAAGGGTCAACTCTTGAAAAACATTTTATTAGGATATAATACCTCTTTCGCGGGCAAGCAATTGCATTTAGAGTATGCAACAAGCCTTTAAACCCCTAGGTTACCCTAGTAGGACAAGTTTTGTCTCGTGAGGGTTTGCAGTGAATATACCCACAAAATTCGGTTTCCACTCAAGAAAATTTCAAATACCTAAAAATTGTTTAATTTAAAGCTTTCCAAAAATAGTCACTACATATTTATTTTCTCAGGTCTCAATTTGTCGTGTGTGTGTGTGTGTGCGAAGCCAAAAATTTAATTGCAAATTTCCACCGATTGATCATTATGTTACTTTTCGAAAATTCGTTTTGATTTCAAAATCTCATGGGATGCTCTCACAAACGAATCACTCGGAATGTGACTATTTTATCTCGGTATGCATGATATAAAGAGTAAATGCAATGGACACAAGTTCATGCACACAACTTTGAAGGACGAAAATTATTTAGGTGAAAAGATCTCATCATCGGATTACGGTCATTGAAAAACAGGAACATTGCCTCTTATTCACACCAATTTCTCTCTCTTATTATCTTTTCATGTTTTAATTTTCAAATCCAGACTCGGTTAGGACTTTTTCGAGTTTATATGGTATATTGGGTAACCTTTGGAAAGTTTGGGAAATTCAGAATTGGAAAATGTTCTTTTGTTGTCCGTTAGTGTTTTTCTAGGCTTTTGCTCATTTTCTTTTCTTTTTCAATTTTCCACATTTTTTTCTTTTCTTGTTATTTTTGTTGAGCATTATTCCATTTTTTCTTGCCCTTTTTTATTGCACTGTTTGGATTCAATTTCTGAATTTTCCTTTTTCACAATTCCGGTCTATATGATTTATTTTGGTGATCAAACGAAGGAAAAATTTTATTAGGCTCAAATTGGGTAGCAAAAGGATACTTTTTCATAGCTTTTTATGGCTAATCTTTTTGGGTAACAAACTATGGCCTACTTCATTGTCCGAATTACTAATCATATCACCATATGCGTCTCGAGATTAATTTAGTTCAAAGATATTTTAGCTCATTTTTCAAGACAACATCTCACACATTTCCCATAACCGATCAAAACAAGGGTATTGAGATCTTCAACGACTTATTAAAATGCGGAAAAGAACTTTGAGTTAACCATTAACTCATATTGATTTAAAAACTCAGAAAAATCGATAGGCTCTAAATCTCACCGGGTTGGTTAATCTACACACTTATTCGTTAAGTCGTCAATTCTCGCTCAATTTCCATATTTGGTCATTTTCGGCTTTTTGCAATTGGATTTTTACAAATTTGAGACTTCAACCAAAATTTTAGTGATATTTTTGATAAATTTAAATCCCAATTTTTATTTATTTTGAAGAAAAATATTTTTGGCTTCTTCTGGAAATTTTTGAAGTTTTCTAATTTTTTTGGTTGGGGGCATTTTCTATTTTTTAGCATTTTAAAAATTTGTGAAGTTTTAGAAAGATGCACTTGTCACCCCCCCCCCCCCCCCCCAACTTAGACTTTTGCATTGTCCTCAATCAAAAGGACTAAAATCTAAAGAAGAGTAAATAACAAGTGTGACAAATAAAACAAGCAAATAATTCGAATGCAAAAAGACACTAAATGACACTAACACATGACTCAAAAATACAACAAACATGACCCCATACGCGTCGGCGGTGCGACGACCTCTCATCTCTCCACAAACCCACCCGACCCCTTGTACGGGGTTTATTGCTCTCCTAGTCTCCCCCGTTTTCTTGTCATAAGTAAATATTCAGAACAAGTTAAGCCCAGTCCCATAGATAATGGAGAGACCTTGGGTCTGAGGATGACTCACTGGGAAGGGATCCTCGTGGTGCCTAATAGAATCTTTGCCTACGTGCACTGACTTGGAGGGGACATCTAGATTTGTTTTAGTTTCAGGAGTGCATGGGTCGGGCTCTAAATCGGATAATACTTGATTATTTTCGTCAATCGCATTAGAGTACTCAAGTGGTATGGGTGGATGGTCACAAAGAAAGAATCTATCTACCTTATCTTACCATTCGCTTTCTTCTAAGTGACTAAATGAGTCTAATAAAGGTCGGACTTCGACATTAAGGTCATCATCGGCCAGAATTCTTTCTCAAAGTCATTTAGACTCATATCGCCTAACTCTCTCTCATGATTAATTTTCGAACAGTTTCTCTCACTCTCCTCTAACGGCCCTCCTCCTCTTATGCCTACGCTCTCACTCGCGGTCACTAAACACACCTCCCCCACCTCTTTCTTAACATCAGAATTACCGCTCTCACTTGGTGCAACAAGGCCTACCCCTAACGGCTCTTGCTTGTGAGTCCTCTCATGCTCGTGTACTGTCTCCTCTATAAGATTCGTATCTCGCGGTCCGCTCTCAACACCCTCGTTCTTGGTGTTGTTAAAGATATTTGTCTCAAGGGTCATGTTCTTTAACATTAGTTGCATTCTCCCATTTCGAGTATTAATAAGTGCATTAGACGTAGCTAACAATGGGCGGCCAAGGATGACGGGCACATGATTACTCAGGAGAATAGATGGCTCCTTGTCCCAAATGATAAAATCCACCGGGAAGTAGAAAGTGTCAACTTGGATGAACAAATCCTCAACAATTCCCCGAGGCATCTTCACGGAGCAATCTGCGAGTTGGAGAGTCATATTTGTGGGCTTAAGGGCCCCCAAGTCTAGTTGCTTATATATGGAATAGGGAAGAATGTTAACACTCGCCCCTAAATATATTAACGCTCTCTCGTTTCGATTCTTTCCCATGATGCACAAAATGATGGGTGCACCCAGGCCTTTATATTTTAGCGAAAGGTCACTTTACAGTACCAAATTGACTTTTTTTACTAAGAACACATTTTTCTTTACCTTTAGCCTACGTTTCATCGTAAGTAAGTCCTTAAGGAACTTAACGTACACAGGAATTTTCCTTATGGTCTCGAGAAAAGGTAAATTGATCTTTACTTACTTAAGAACGTCATAAACATCATCCTGAGATGTCTATTTGGAGTGAGGGACCAACGGTTGAGGGTATAGGGCTACATTGGGAGGTTTCATAACCACTTTTGGTCCGCCTGTGTCTTCATTACCACTCTTTTTCAATAGGACATCTTCGGCCTCTTTCATGCCGGGCAAATCTCCTTTTCATTTTTCTCATTGTGTGGAGGAGGTGATAAGTCAACAACCCTTCCACTACGTAGAGTGGTAATTGCACTACATTGCTCTTGATTTGCGTTATATGTAGAGCTAACATTAGGTTGACCTTGAGGAGTTCTTTGGACTTGGGCCAAAAACTTGTCCTTTTCTTGGATACTTAGGTATGATTGCAACCTAGAGATACTCGTATTCAACTCAGTGAATGTGCACTCAAACTTAGAAGTGGTGTTTTGATATTGGATGAATTAATTTAAACTATCGTCGAGAGTTCTTCGCGGTGGGTGACATGCGGTGCAGGAGGTGGTACTTTCATATGTGCTGGCATACGTGGCGCTTGTTAAAATTGGGGAGGAGGTGGAAGTGGGGAAACATGTGAAGTAGGATTCAACGCAGCTTGTTGTTGCCCGTAGCTAAAACCAGGACGGTTCCTCCACGAAGGGTCGTAAGCGTTCCCATACAGGGCATTGAAATTCCCCTTAAATCCCCCAATTGCTTCAACTTTCTCATTAAGCATGACTTTGTAGGTGAGTATCATCGAACATTCCTTAGTTGAATGGCCCGCTTCATAAATAGCACGCACCTTCTCTTTCACGGTTCGGGTGGATCCGGTAGTTTCTCTTAATCGTACCTCGAGTATGTCTCTCATACTTTTCTCAAGTTGATCAAATTGACGGTCTAACAAGGTATCTTTGTCCAATGGGTACAGATCGGACGCAGAAGGAGTGGTGTACACTTATCGAGGTCAATTTTGGGAAGTGGGATCGGATATGTCCCAAGCTTGAGTAGTCTCGGCGACATACTTAAGATGAGCCTCAACACCACTCGCATCTACTCCCAAAACGGTCTTTCACACATAGTTTGAACAAGTTTTTTAGATGCTATAGTAAGCCCTTGATGGAAGAAAGAGATAAAATGATGCTTCTCAAATCCATGATGTGAGCAAGCGTTAACCAACTCTTGGAAGCATTCCCAACACCGATTAAATGACTCATTATCTTGTTGTCAAAAGGCTTGAATTTGATCCTTGACGAGGTTAGTTTTATGTTGTGGAAATAATTTCGAGAGAAACTTGGATTGCATATTCTTTGATAACATAATGGAGTTCTGTGGTAAAGACCAAATCCAGGTCTTAGCTTTATCCTTTAAGGAAAAGGTTTTAGGCGAACGACATCTTGCGTGCACGCTTGATCACTAAATATTTCGCATGCCTCTTCGAACTCGTGGATGTGGAGGTATGGTTTCTCCGAATCCATGCCGTGAAATGTGGGAAGAATCTGTATCATCCCAGTATGAAAGTCGAACTGTCTAGCATTGTAGGGAAGTAAAATGCACCCAGGGGTGACAGTTCGCTCGGGAAATAAGAGTTCTTTCATAGGATGATATAGTAAATTCCCCTCACCCGTACCAAAACTGGCGATATCCGACATTGCCCTCTCTCAAATTTACTCAGAATCCTCACTCGGTGTTCTAAAAGTGTGACTCTACGTGTGACTTGTGATGGAGTTTGTAGGTGTAGCAGGTGGCAACCAGTGTGTGGGCTATCAGGGTCATACTCAACTATGGGATTTTTGTGAATGCGTATAGGAGTAGATTTAGGGGTTCGTTGTCGATTTTGCATGAAAGGTCTATGAGAGAAGTTATATATATATATGGCTTTTTTAAGTTTTGGATTAAATTTTCAGATCAAATCGACCTAACCTAATAATCTACCTAAATCCCCAGCAACGGCGCCAAAAACTTAACGCGAGTGAAAATATGTCTATAGTGCGTTCTTATTTCGGTTCAAGTGAAAACCGGTCGCGTATGTAAGAACCCGATAAGACGGAGTCGATCCTCAGGGAATTAGGATGATTTCTCGTGACGACGAGGAAAGGAGACTAACCCTAAACTGATTCGAGAAAAAAATGAAAAGGTGATAAATTTTGGAATTGAATTCTACTAGCTAAATGCAAACTAAAATTAAAATTACAGTTGATACCAAAATTAATATACTGATGTGGACGAATCATAAGAAGACACGTGTCAATCTACATGGCACAATAGCCACGAGGAAGTCTATTTCCCCGAAAAAGTCCTACATACTCCGAGCAACAAGTGTACACCGAGAAGCTCCAACTCTCCGAGGAACACCTACACTCCGAGAAACTCTTGAGCGATGAGCAACTAAGGCGGTCCGAGCTGAATCTCGGCCACATCATTAATTTCCAGATAATCAACAGTTCAACTATTCATTGAATGCTTATCATACAGACGTATACTCTTAAAGGGCATTAATTGTTTACCCTTTCACATGTACAACCTAAGAGCTATAAATACATTGTATCACCCTCATTCAGGGGGACGGGATTTTCTTGATAGATTTACAGATCGAGAACTCCCAAAACACTTGGCAATAACAGAAACAGTGGACGTAGGCCATTCTTATAAGGCTGAACCACTTTAAAATTCTTTGTCTCATTTATATTTATCTGTGATTAAATAATTAGAAGCAATCTAATTTTTTACATCAATAGATTGGCACCGTCTGTGGGAAACGACTGATTGTTATCGTTTTTCATCAAAAATCATTCATCATCAATGACAGATAATCCGGAATCCAGTAATCGAAACGCTGGAAATGCTGGAAATCCTCCAAATCCCTCTGCACCTCCAGATCTGGCTGGAATTATGACGAATCTGGCTCAAGGACAAACCGCCATGCAAGAAACTATGAGGCAACTCATTCAAACTCTTCACGGCGGAGTACCTGCGCACTCAGGGCAAAGAAGTGGTCAGAGGCAATCGTGATCCAGACGTACTGAGTCATATCTTAATGAGGAATATGATGATTTCTCTTATCAACCTGGATGAACTTCATCGATACGGGCTACGGATACTGAGCAACGTATCACTCTCTCTCCGGAGAGGACCAGTGCCTTGGAAAGACTGAGAAGGGTGTCTCCTTTCAGTCAGTTAGGCCCTAGGAGGAATGTGAGTCCACCTAAAGCTGTGTCGAGGAGTTTTCGACAACCATCTGATCTAAGAGAAGGATCAGCACAATCACGGCCAGTTGATCGTCAAGATAGATCTCATGAGGCCACATCAGAGCAATCAATTGTTCGAACTAAGAGGCCCGAGGAAGGAAATGATGAATGGAAAGGTTCCATTCAGCAGTTGGAGGATAGATTGGGAGAAATGGTTAAGGCGAGGAACCCCCTACAACAAACTTTTGTTCAAGGGACACCTTTTGTCCAGGCCCTTGTGGATTTTCCTACACCGTCGAAATTTAAAGCACCTGTGGTGACCCCCAAATATGATGGAAAGACAGATCCTATCCTTCACATAGAGCAATATCAAGCTGCTGCTGACATCTATGTTGTCCCCGACGAGATGAGATGTAGAGCATTCTCGGGAACTCTTACTGGATCTACCCAGATATGGTACAACAATCTTCCTCAGGGTAAGATTTTAACCTTCTTTCAATTAGCCGAGCTGTTCATTAGTAATTTCTGCTTTGGAGCAAATCCAGTAAAATGAGTAGCATACTCGTTAAGTGTTAGACAAAAATCTGGTGAGAGTACTAGAGATTACATAACTCGTTTTAATAACGAGAAGCTGGAAGTCATAGATTATGAAGAAAAGACAGCAATCACCGCCCTGATGAGTGGGTTGTTGCCTAACAAGTTATATTACACTTTGGCCAAAGATCCACCCACAACTATGTCAGAGTTGATGGCAAAAGCGGCCAAAATCATGAATGCCGAGGAGGCTATGGCTGCGAAGAAGAATATGAATAAAGAAACCAAGGTGGAAGTCGACAAAACTAAGAAGAAAGAACACAAGGTCAATGGCGGTGATAAGCATTCCAAGAATAATAGGTCGTCGTGGGAAGTCCTGAAGAAATTCGATAATTATACTCCTTTGAAAATGGGTATTAATCATGTCTTGGAAGAAATCAAGAATAACGAGGAAGTAAAGTGGCCAAAGAAACTGAGGTCAGACCCTGACACGAAGAATAGGGAGAAATATTGCAAGTTCCATAAGGATCATGGCCATATGACCAAAAATTGCATAGCTCTTCAGAACGAGATTGAAACACTCATCCGAAGAGGGAAACTAGCAAAGTATGTTGATTGGGGAGGTGAAATAAGAAATGATGATCGAACTAGAGAGAGGTCTAGATCTCCTCGTCGAGCAGAAGAGAAAAAGAAGAGGGATCATGAAGATGATACAGAGGATGACCCCGATCTTCCCAAAAAGCCAAGGCAGCCAGAACGAGAGGTATTTTCAATACGTTTTAGGTCATTTGATTGTAATGTCATTACAGGAGGAGATGCAGGAGGAGGAGACCTTACTGCAGAAAGAAAAGCTTACCTCGGAGAGGCTCAAGCTTGCTCGTACATTCAGCGAATAAATTTGGCTGAGGAAGAGCGCCTGAGAAAGGTAAACAAAGAGAAGCTGGTCATTGGTTTTTCAAAAAAAGACCTTGCAGGTGTTCTTTACCCTCACGAAGACCCTTTGGTGATCAAAATGAGTATGAAAGAAGTAATGATTTCAAGGGTTTTGGTAGATAATGGTAGTTCGGCGGACATCATGTACTACTCATGCTTTGACAGTTTAAATTTGAAATTATCTCAATTGGAGCCTTATCACTGACCTCTCCTGGGTTTTGCTGGCGAGAAATTTTTTCACTTGGGACGATCAAGTTGGATATATTCATTGAACTTGGCCTGCTTGTCGAACAGAGAGAATACGCTTCTTTATGATGGATAAGAATGTGCAATCAGCTTACAACATCATCATGGGAAGAGTTGGTTTGAAGAAGTTCGAAGCAGTCCCATCTACAGTACATCAGTGCTTAAAATTCCCAACAAATTTCGGAGTAGGAGTTATGAAAGGTGATCAAAAAGTCACTCGGGAATGCTATTATTCGTCTGTCGAGTAAGAGGAGCTTGAAGAGTCAAGGAAAAAGACTACTACCTACCAGGTGGAGGAAGGTACATAAATTGAAACGCTTAATCCCAGAGATGAATCCCAACTTGTAAAAGGACAGGTAGTGGAATCTACAGAAAATGTTATTCTGGACGACGAGCACCCTGAACGAATAACCCATATAGGTTCGACGTTGGATGCTTCAATAAAACAAGAGTTGATAACTTTCATGAGAAACGGGAAGAAAACTTTTGAGTGTAGTCATGAAGACATGCCAGGAATAGATCCAAACTTCTTATGTCATGAGCTCAATGTGAATAAGGAAGTCAAACCTGTAAAGCAGAGAAGAAGAGTATTTAGTCCCGAGAAGAATCAAGCTATACAAGAGGAAGTCGAGAAGCTCAAGAAAGCCCAATTCATTGAAGATGTGAAGTATCCAGACTGGTTAGCAAATGTGGTGATGGTAAAGAAGAAAAACAATAAATGGAGAATGTGTGTTGATTTCACCGATCTCAACAAGGCATGCCCAAAGGATCACTTTCCATTGCCCATAATTGATTAACTAGTGGATTCTACCTCGGGACACGAGCTGCTCAGCTTCATGGATGCTTACTCTGGCTACAACCAGATCAAAATGAAACCTAAAGATAGGGAAAGTACTTCTTTTATTACCCCAAGGGGAACTTATTGTTATAATGTTATGCCTTTTGGTTTGAAAAATGTAGGTGCAACATACCAGCGGCTGATGAACACGGTTTTTGCCGAACAAATCAGTTGCAACATGGAAGTCTATGTCGACGATATGCTGACAAAGAGCAAGAGAGTTGCTGATCATCTAGTTGGCTTAGGTCAGACCTTTGATCAACTGGATAAATACCAAATGAAGCTCAACCCGACGAAATGCACATTTGGAGTACGTGAAGGAATGTTCCTCGGATACATCGTCAACCAGCGAGGCATTGAGGCGAATCCAGAAAAGATCAAAGCTCTTTTAGGGTTGCGATCTCCAACGACGAAGAAAGAAGTGCAGAGTCTTACAGGACGAGTTGCAGCGCTCAACAGATTTATATCCCGAGCAACTGATAGATGCCTTCCATTCTTCAAAACACTTCGAAAAACTTTCGAGTGGAATGATGAATGTGAGAAAGCCTTTCAAGACTTGAAGAAATATTTGGGAGCACCTCCACTGTTATCCAGGCCAGTAATGGGAGAAAAGCTGTACTTATACCTGGCAGTATCAAAGAATGCAATCATCTTGGCATTGGTCAGATTGGAGAATGGAGTCCAGAAACCAATTTATTACACAAGTAAGGCTTTTCGAGGTGCAGAGGTCAGGTACCCAAAGCTAGAAAAATTGGCATTGGCATTAATTGAAGCAAGTAGAAGAATGAGGCCATATTTCCAGGCCCATACCATCGTCGTGTATACCGATATGCCATTAAGACAATCCCTTCATAAGCCAAAAAAATCAGGGAGACTGATGTATTGGGCAATAGAGCTCGGAGAATATGATATTGTGTATGAACCCAGATCATCCTTAAAAGGGCAGGCTATAGCAGACTTTATAGCAGAGTTTACATATCCTGATACCCCCGAGGAACAAAAGTTGCTCGTTAACCAACCTGTGGATGTTACGGGATCAACAGACATAAGTCCAGACCAACTCCGGTTGGTAAAAGGGCTTGTGGATGTAGAAAGATCATCAAATTCAAACCTAGACCAACTCCGGTTGGTAAAAGGGTGAGAAGATATGGTCGACGAGGAGCGAAAATTACCAGGGGAGGATGAAAGAAAACAACAAATATTTCACCGAGGAACTCTG
The DNA here is from genome assembly GCA_949130495.1 of Sambucus nigra. Classification (NCBI taxonomy): domain Eukaryota; kingdom Viridiplantae; phylum Streptophyta; class Magnoliopsida; order Dipsacales; family Adoxaceae; genus Sambucus; species Sambucus nigra. The sequence continues at coordinate 727,271,979 of OX422207.1, forward strand.
TCAGATAAGAAATTTGAAGACGAGTTACCTACGTGGAGATTGTATGTAGATGGATCATCTTGTACAATAGGTTATGGAGCAGGGATTGTTTTGAACACCCCAGACGAGATTGACATGGAATATGCTCTTCGATTCCAATTCAAAGCCTCCAATATTGAGGTTGAGTATGAGGCCATGATAGCAGGTCTTAACTTAGCAAAGATTATGGAAGCACAGCAAGTGATGGTATTCAGTGATTCTCAATTAATTGTGAATCAGATGATGGGAATATATTCAGTTAAAGGAGAATTAATGGTTAAGTATCATGCCAAGGTGATGGAGTTGTTGGCAGAATTTGATGCCATTCAATTAATGAGAATACCAAGAATGGAGAATGCACGAGCAGACGCACTGGCCCGACTAGCATCAACTACTCGTACCGAGCTGCGAAGAACGATACCAATTGAAGTATTAAAAAGTCGGAGCATAGATGAAGACCTGACGGTGAATATTATTACCCTTGATTTAGGACCATCTTGGATGGATCCCATCAGGGCATATATTGAGGAAGGAGAATTATCGGAGGATAAGCTCGCTGCCAAGAAATTGAAGTATAAAGTTGCTCGGTATGTATTAACTAATGGTGTATTGTATAGACGACGAATTATGGCATGTTTGCAGAGATGTGTACATCCCTCCGAGGTGAAAGAATTGATTGAAGAAATCCATGAAGGGTCTTCTGGAGCTCATGTAGCAGGTCGGACACTTTTGCAAAGGGTGATGACGTAGGGATACTACTGGCCGACTATGAGGGCTGATTGTATAGCCTATGACAAGAAATGTGACAAGTGCCAACGCTTTTCCTCCATCCGAAGAACTCCACAAGCATTGTTGACACCTATCACTTCCCCTTGGCCATTTTCCATGTGGGGAATTGATTTGGTTGGACCATTGCCGACGACCAGAAGAAGGTTCAAGTACCTCGTCGTTGCAGTGGATTATTTTACTAAGTGGGTAGAAGTTGAACCACTTATTGATATGACATACGAGAAGGTGTACCAGTTCGTTTGGAAGAACATCATCTGCCGATATGGTCTCCCTCATGCCTTCATCACAGACCATGGAACACAATTTGATAACGAGGAGTTTGCTGCCTATTATCATCAGTCAAATATTTTGAAGGTTCATTCAGCGTCAGGCCATCCTCAGAGCAACGGACAGACTGAAGTGACGAACAGAACACTACTAAATGGTTTGAAGAAGAGGCTAAGTGAGGCTAAAGCTAATTGGATTAATGAGCTACAGTTAGTATTGTGGGCCTACCAAACAACTCCCCGAGCTGCAACTGGAGAATCACCATATATGCTGGCATTTGGAAGTGAAGCAGTAATACCTGCCGAGTTGGGTCTTCCAATACATAGAGTGCTGAATTTCAATTCCCCAATCAGCGACTTAATGAGAAGATTGGATTTGGATATGCTCGAGGAGGTTAGAGAAGAGGCAGCTATTAGGAATGCTGCTTACCAACAACGAACATCTCTGTTCTATAACAAAAGGGTGAAGAAATGCGATTTAAAAGAAGGAGATTACGTGCTAAAGAAGGTCATTCAGAAGCACAATAAGTTGAAAGCAAACTGGCATGGACCTTACCGAGTTACAGAAGTTGTTCGACCAGGAACTTACCGCATAGCAACTCTAGAAGGAGAGGAATTTAAGAATGCATGGAATGCTGAACATCTACGCAAGTATTATCAGTGATGTAAAATGTAAAGCAGTTCCATCAATATGAATAAAACGATGATGTTTTGCCATTTTTTTTCTTTTATTAAAAGTTTTTCGAGGAATACTAGTGTGCAACACTACGCTGTTCAGCAATAAAAACAGCACATAGTTCAAACCCATGACTAGCTCCGGTTGGTAAAAGGGCGAGAAAAAACTATACTCCTTTGGTTAGGAGGCAATAGTTCAAACCCACGACCAACTCCGGTTGGTAAAAGGACGAGAACAAACCATACTCCTTTGGTTAGGAGGCGTACACTAGCGTGATCAACTCCGGTTGGTAAAAGAGCAAGTGGACATAATAGTTCAAACTCAGACCAACTCCGGTTGGTAAAAGAGCAAGAACAAACCATACTCCTTTGGTTAGGAGGCGTACACTAGCGTGATCAACTCCGGTTGGTAAAAGAGCAAGTGGAGATAATAGTTCGAACTCAGACCAACTCCGGTTGGTAAAAGGGCGAGAACAACACTCGTAAGAATGCCAATCTCGGTTGGTTAGAAAACAAAATATGCTCTCAAATGCCAACTTATGTTGGTCGGGAGGTAAGATTATTACAAAAAATATAAAAGTTCCTCGAAGAACAAAATTTTCCAAACTGTATCAAGTATGGTTGGTCGGGGATAAACTCTCACTAACCATAATTGGTCGACGAGCACAATTTAACCTTGGTTGGTTGGAAAATTTTTAAACATTTTTATACTCATTATTTTATTATTAAGTGATAGAGCAACATTACTAATACTTGTAAGTTTTATCACTAAGTTGGTCGATGAACCACACAATACTGTTATGCAAGCATAAACATAAAGTATTTGATAAATACAAGACAATAGCAATACAAATTGGCAAAAATGAAACTCTTTCATTAAAAATGAATTACACAAATTTGTTACATTGATATTAAATTGTGTACTAATTATTACATCAGAATTTCCTATTCTACTGGTCTTTTCCCTTTTGCTTTTGAAATAGGCTCCTCGCCAGCAGGAGGATCTTCCAGGCAAAGGGGAGAATTAATGAAGTTAATATCTCGAAGCATTCTGACGTTCATTATTGAAGGAGTGTCCAGTAGATGCTCGGGACGAGATACTTCGATCTGAGAATGAAGATTGTAGTAACCAAGGTATTTTGCAATTAAGCTCCGAGGAATGGAACGAGCTGGGATCCATTCCATGTCCAATTTATACAGCGGCACAGGCAGGTCAAGTACCCCAGGATCATAATAGTCCCATAGGTAATGTCCTTGTTCGAGCTTCATCACGCCCAAGGCATTCAGCCAACCTTGCTTGTAGCCCTCATTATTGGCATTCTGGATACGATCATCTAAATGGAATAGTGCTTCGTTGTATCCCCCCATCCAAAACTCCCTGGGATGTTTGTGAAATTGAAAGGTCAACCTTGCAATTTTCTCGTTAATACTCTGAATGAAAATTTCATAAGTCTTCAATACCGATTCCTTAGAAGAGAGTTGTTGTTCCAATTCTCTAACTTTCTTGGACAACTCAGATAAGGCTTCATTTTTTGCCATCAATTGGAAGGCTTGGTTTTCTAATGCTCACTGAGTACGAGCTTCTTCAACAGTACGACGAAGAGTTCTTGATCGACCCCGAGTAGGTGGAGTACTTTGTTCCTCGACAACATCCTGAGCAACTCTTCCTCGTCCATGAGAACCTCTTTCTCGTCCCCGAGTAGCAGTAGAAGTACCCGAACTTCTCAAGGTATCCAACTCTTGCCTTAATTTGGCATTCTCAACCTCTAAAAATGAAAATCCCTCGTCAGTCACTGGGATTACAGCTGTTGAAGAAGAAGCTGCAGACTTATACTATGCTAGCTCTTTCTGCAAATTGTTATTCTCTTACTCCAGCAGCTCGGCAATCTGTCTACATGCTTCAACTTCACCCCTTAGGGTTCTCTCCCTGACATCATACCCAGCAAGGATCTTTTTGTGGCCTGTCTCGGCAGAAAGCTGTTGATACCTCTTCTCACACCCCTCATGCAAAAGGGCACTTGATTCCTTGTACTGATTCTGAAGATCTTCTAAAGTACATTGAAGATCCTCGATCATTTCATAGTAAGCCATGTTATTGGCCACAGCTCGATCAAGTAAGCCCTTCAGGTACTGATAAGCTTCGACTGCCTGCTCTGAAGCATCGTGACCAAGGATGTCGTCAACTTCTGATGCACTTAGTTCTGTGTGACCAGCCTTATAATATTCATGACATTGCTGCATCAGCTTTGTGTCATTAGCAGACAACAGATCCATTTTGGCCAGAAACTAACAGAGAAGGAAAAAATAATCATAAAAAAGAAGATCAAGGCAGAGTACAGATAGAAAAGAGACAATCGTATGGAAAGAACTCAAATTTTATTAGATCATAGTACAGAATTACAAAGATCTTGGTTACATTTGAAAAAGAAGAAAAATAGAAAGAGAATACCGAACAACTTCACACCTTTTCCTTGTCTCCCAAGACTTTCTCGGGAGGCTGGGATGAGGATCTCGGTTGCTCGGTGGGAACAATGAGTTGATCAGATGGAACTGGAACTTGTTCAGGAGGAGCAGGCAGAGATGAAAGCTCCTCGTCAGCAGGCTTGGTAAGGATGGAATCACCCACTACTATTGAAGATTATTCGGAAGAAGCTTCATCCTCTTCTTCATCTTCAATAGCTGGGGGAGGACCAGGGAGATGTTGTTGAAACAGTCTGGAGTCCTCGCTAACCTTCAATTCTTGTAGGTCAGCAACCCAACCATCTCGGAAGTATTTCAAACTCCCATACTGCACCTGGGTCATCATGGCTGCTACCCCCCTATCCCATCCTTTATCCCAACCGGTACGAAAAGATTTCTTCACCACCAGCTTTCTTTTCATTTTCTTCGAGGAGAGCTTCTCGGAAAGAAGATCCTCGGTGGCCTTCAACCTAGCTTCCACCTCTACTTTCTGATGGTTCACTTCTCGCAGAAGGGAAAACTCTTCTTCTTCCACTTTCATCTTGTCTTCAAGCTCTCCAAAATTCTTGAGCTTCTCGTCGTATTTCTTCTTTTCTCCCTCCAAGTCTTTCACTTTATTTTCCAGCTGCACCTTCTCTGCCTCAATTGCAGACAGTTTCTTCTCCCATTCAGCCTTATCCTCGTCATACTTTTGACGGGACTCATTCAAAGATTTTGTTAAACCCAACAAAGCATCCTCCACTTCAGACGAGGAGATAAAAGCCTTGATTATTTCATCTTTCTTCACAATGGTGTTGAAGCAACTCACCAGCTGAAAAAAAAGGAGATAATGATAATTCAGTACAGAGATATACCTATTGATGGAAGGAAAGAAAATTCAAAGTATAAGAAACTTACTGAAGCAATCTGACGAGTAGCCAAATATGTAAGAATATCCCTAGACATACTTTCCTCAATTCCTTGAACCTCAGGAATGGTCCAAGTCTTTACCGAGCTCATTGCAGAGCTCGGGGGAATGATAGTTGGAACACCATCTCCACTAACTTGGAGCTGGGGAATGTTTTCAGCCAAATTGACTGAGGAGGATTTCTTCAATCTCCTCGGTGGCATTTCAGCAGTTTCAACCAAAGAACTTTTGGTGGGGGAGATGGTTATCACTTCAACAGGAGCACTTTTCTTTCTCGGAGCCACTGGGGGCTTCTCGGCAGCCTTCTGAGGAGCAACAGAAGGGGCAGCATCTACTTTCTTTGTCCCCTTTGGGACATCAGTCTTGTTCCTTTTCCCATCTCCAGCAGAGGTAGTCTCCTCAAAGAGAGCAGGAACTCTTCTCTTGCCCATTTTTTGACTCAAAGGAATATGAGAGTCAGGTGAAGAATCTTCAAGAGCTGGTACTAGCTCACTAGTGCTGATCACAGGGCGAGCAGTGAAGGATGTTGTATAACTCCTATATTGCAACAAATATGAAGTAGATCTAATGTGCTCGTCTGCAATTTTCTGATGCAAACTCCAGATATGTTTCAAATGTTTTATATTTACGTCAGCTTCTTTTGGAGTTTTTCTCTTGCTATCAACTGAAAACAAATACATAGTGAAATAGAAATATCAATCACACATTTTATCAAACATAATGAATTCATAATTTCAGAAATAAAATAAAATGAAAATAACCTATCCCATTGCCATATGGGGGGCATCTGGGACCTTCATATACTTCGTCTCCAACCAAAGGAGCATGTTGCCAATTTTTTATAACTACCCCATGTTCAAAATAATCCCTATTGGCATCAGGGAGGTTGACTACTAAAGCCCTATTCAAAAACTTAGTTTTTAAATAAAAAATATTGTCTAGAACAACCCATCTATAACAGTACATAATCTCAGGAATTTCTATACGAGTTCCATGAGTTTGATTTAACCTATATACCCCATTAACTATTCTCCATGTGTTTGGGGCTATTTTTGCAGGAACAACATCGAAATAATGGCAAAACTCTAGGCACAAAGGGTTTGGTGGAAAAGAAAATCCACATTCAGCAATAAAGAGGCTGGGAAACCAATGTCCCTCAGCCAAACGAAAGTAATCTGAAGGCTCAGACAGATCCTCCAGAGTTACCCAGGATGGAATAGAAAAATCAGAGCGGAATTTTTCAAGAGATTCAATAACATAAACCATGATGAATAAAAGAAATAAAGAAGAAGGAAGAAGGTCTTACAGGAAAAAGGGAGATCTGTTGACAACGAACGAAGAAAGGGATGAACGCACAAGAGAGAGAAAAGCTATGGAAAACTCGAAAGCAGAAAGTGGAAAAGGTAGAAGATGGTGATTTTGCCTGTGAAGCTTAAATACTTTGCCTTGGGAAATGGCGAAAGAAATGATTACAAAAAAGAAACTATTGCGCTACCGGCGGCTAAAAGGATAAAAAATGCGCGAAAATCGAAGCGTTCATAAAAATTCAAAAAGGCGGATTCTGCGAATTTGGAAACGCTCCTAAAAACTAGGAAGGACATTTAATATTTCCATATACCGATAAAGAATGTTCCCCACTCCTCAAAGTTCGAAATATGAAACATTGGGGGCTTCTTTTGATACCAAAATTAATATACTGATGTGGACGAATCATAATAAGACACGTGTCAATCTACATGGCATAATAGCCACGAGGAAGTCTATTTCCCCGACCAAGTCCTACATACTCCGAGCAACAAGTGTACACCGAGAAGCTCCAACTCTCCGAGGAACACCTACACTCCGAGAAACTCCTGAGCAACGAGCAACTAAGGCGGTCCGAGCTGCATCTCGGCCACAGCATTAATTGCCAGATAATCAACAGTTCAACTATTCATTGAATGCTTATCATACAGACGTATACTCTTAAAGGGAATTAATTGTTTACCCTTTCACATGTACAGCCTAAGAGCTATAAATACATTGTATCACCGTCATTCAGGGGGACGGGATTTTCTTGATAGATTTATAGATCGAGAACTCCCAAAACACTTGGCAATAACAGAAACAGTGGACGTAGGCCATTCTTATAAGGCTGAACCACTTTAAAATTCTCTGTCTCATTTATATTTATCTGTGATTAAATAATTAGAAGCAATCTAATTTTTTACATCAACAATTACTAACTAAACTAAGTGCGCAAAATTAAAATACTACAGGTGATTAACTATGAATGATAAAAAAAAGATTAGGATACAATCCCCCAAACCCTAGTACATTTACCGGATAGAAAAGTAGATTTTAAATTAGATAGTTGATTAAACCCAATCTTTATTAATCCCAAGCATTACATATATGAGGTTACTAGCCCACATCATACATAATCAAGGGCAAGAATAAAGCGGTGCTGCAGTGGCCAACATGCACATCGCATCCTTAAACACCCCGGTTACCTAGGGCAAATGAGATTAAAAGATCTATGATGTTTGTATTCACTACACAACACGATTCATTCAATATTTAATTCAAAACTAATTTTCTATACATGTAAACTACATCGGGTCTAGCTAGACGTAATTAAACTATGCTTGAACACGAAATCTATTTTGTATGAATTCATACTTGCGTAAAAAATGGGACGAAACTTGAAAAATGAATTGTAACCTATTTTCTACGAATCATCAAACACAAATATGAAAGCAACTGAAAGCATGATGAAAATATTACTTTGAATGAAAAAAAAATCTTGAATTAATGCCTAAAACTTGAACAATTGTTTAAGAAGTTAATTCCCTAGGGTTCTTGGCTTCAAAAGCTCTCTAAAACTTACAAAAAGAGAACTCCTCAAAGTCTGGTAATCAGTTGGAATAAATACCCTACGGATTTACAAGAGTTTGAACTAAGTACAACTCTAATTTTTAAATAGAATAAATCAAAAAATCAAGAGCCAAATTGATCCGATATAGGGTCATCGGTTCGGTTTGGTACACCGGGTCGGTTTGATTTTTCTTCTAATTGGATCGGTTCAGTAGTTGTTTTTTATACAGCAAATCTCAAAATGCCAAATTGGTTGGATTTTAGTACATATCGGATCGGTCCACTTTATTCAGGAACTTTGTTTTCATCGGACCGATTTGTTTTTGGATGACAGCAAATCGGTTCGATAATAGCTTTCTTCTTGCTCTTCTTGTGATTTTCTCTCAACTTAGAAGCTTCATAACTTTTTATTTGGGGCTCGAATTTGGATGTCGTTTATTCCTTCGTGCTTATAGACTTGAGGTCTTCAACTTTTGTTTTGGCTCCTCATCTGAATTCTAGATGTAAAATTACTCTTTTTCCCTCTAACTTTCTTTCTTTTCTTTCTTTCTTGGTTTCTCGATTTTGAGTTTCCTCTTCTCTTCACTTGTATAAAATACCTTCAAAATGCAAGAAGAATACACAAAAATCAATGCACTATATAGGAAATGTCAGTAGCAAAGATATGAGATAAATAAACACATTTTACATTATATAAGGTGATAAAAGCCTCTAAATTAAGGGGATAAATCGAAAGAACTTATACCTAATCACATATGCCTATATGGATTGACATATGGCTTTATTATTGACTATGGGACTCAGTTTGACAACTAGTATTTTAAAGACTATTGCATTCAATCCAAGATTTTAAAGTCACCCGTACATCCTCAATGCAATAGTCAAATGGAGGTGACCAATAAAACACTTCTGGCGGTTTGAAGAAAAGGCTTGATGTTGCCAAAGGAAATTGGATCAACGAATTACACAGTGTACTGTGGGCTTATAAAACCATGCCGAGGATAACTTGCGACGAGACTCCTTACATTCTGGCATTTGGAACCAAAGTTGTGGTTCCTATAGAGATCGGTTTGTCCAATCATAGAGTGCTTAACTTTAACTCTCCAAAAAGTGATCTCATGAGAAGGCTAGATTTAAATTTAGTAAAATAAGTCAGGGAGAATGCTACACTTCGAGTAGCTGCCTATCAATAACTTACTGTCAGGTTCTACAACATAAGAATGAAACAACTTAAAGGAGGGATATTATGTTATAAAGAAAGTTCTCCAGAAAGGAAACAAGTTGGAGGCTAATTAGCACGGTCCCTATCGCATCTACGCAGTTATCCGATCGAGTACCTATCGCTTGGAGACACTTGAAGGAGAGCAATTCAAAAATCCATGGAATTCCTACCATCATAGAAAATTTTATCAGTGATTCTAGATTGAAGTTTTCAACGCATATGTAGCAACTATTTTCAGCTTTAATAAGAACTTATTAGTTTATCATCAATCAACTTCCTTTTTAATATTTTTTGGGGAATGGGAGATATAACAATCTCAAAATAATAAACTATTAATCAATTTTCACATCAATTAAAGTCGAGAAAAACTTCAAAAGTTCATGTATGACTTCGTCTTTCACAAGTCACGAACAAAAATTTCCTAATTCTAAGACTTCATGTATGACTTAAAGTCAAGAACAAAATTTTTACGAGACCAAGTCAAGAGAAAAATCCTATAAAATTTGTTCGCTAATGGTAACTAATTCAAACACTTAGTCTGAAATGAAAAGAACCATTTGCACAAGGCTAAGAGGTTTAGTAAAACCTAAGGCGGAATAACTCAGGTTCATCTAAATAGGTAACCAGTCAAGCAAATTAGTCGGCTAAAGGTTTATCACATAACCACTATGTTAAAACACTTATGGGCCACAACTATGCATATAAACCACAACTTATATTGAAATACATCATTATTACAAGTTACTATTTATTTATTACAAATATCAAGGCAGGAATGGTGTCAAGACTTTTCGTTGGGCTGGACGCTTCCATCCCCTCGGGGGGAACATTTAGAGTGGAAGGTAGAACAGTGGATTCCAAAATCAAGTATTTCTTGCCTACTGGAGCTAGGCTTATCCACCAAATACAGAGGTCAAACGAGAGTGTCTTCTCTATTAAGACCATAGTCTCCAAGATATTTCCTAACCAGGCCTATAGGTATGGTGTCCAGTTTAAAAGGGGGAGTAGGTTAGTCCAAACAACCAGGGTCATGCGAATACCACAAAGTGCCTTTTTCTAGTACCTTCAATACTATCAGAGAACTAAGCCAGCCCCATTCGTACCCTTTTCTCCTAGCCTGCTCCAGTTCATCACCCATATTTTCCAAGGCTTCGTCATAGCCATTCATCCAAATGGTTCGTAATTTCTTGTGAAAAAGAAAGGTAAGACGATCAACCTTCTCATTTAATTTCTTCATGCTGGCAGGTTGATTCTTGATCAGAGTGGCCTGGCCGGCCAGAGTTTTCTTCGTCCTTTCCTCCTCAACAGTGGGACGAGCAACTACCACTCACTTTAACGACTGGACACCTTTGGAATTATTTATATTTTCTATCTCCTCCATCAATCTTGTATTTTCTTGTTCCAAAAAGGAACAACCTCATTCTTGTTAACACCTACTAATTTCTTCAGACCTTCTAATTCATTTCTCAACAAATTGTTTTCTTATTCTAGTAAACCAGGAACCTCCCAAGAACTGGTCAGCTCACATTTTATTATAAATTCCTTCTTGCTATATGCTGAAGAAATATCCTGTAATTTTTTTATCCAAACCCTTCTTTCTACTCAGCCGAGCATATTTTGCTTCATAATCAGCATACAGACTAGCAAGGGATATGTTGTCATTCGTCTACATCTTGAGAATCATCTCATAATAGGAGACATTGGTGACCATGGCTTGACTAAATAACCGATGCAGATGAACATAAGCTTTCGTAACCTGGTTAGAGGCATCCAAGCCAAGTAGTTCCTCTAGTTCGTCTTCCTCTAAATCCTTATGGCCAGCCTAAAAAAGTTGGACACTTCTTCTGAGTAGATCACTTCCAGATACTTTTATAACAAACCTCCTAGATTTAAACTGAATAAGCAGAATATTAGTGCAAACATCAAAGAGAAAATTCAATAAACATCAATGCTGTGTAGAGCAAATAAAGGACAATCTTATTAAAAACTGTGAAATAGTACATCAAAGGGATAATTGTTCCATAGTATAAGGAAACAAAGCATTACAAACTAAAAAGATAAAAACATGAAATGGGCCTGAGGTGTTTACGCCTTCTCCTTTTCTTAAGCCACCTCATCTTCAGGCCGAGCGGCCACCACCGACGTTTCAGGCACCATGGAGGATTCAATAGTCCCCTTTTGATCTTCCATTTCCTCGTCAATGATGGGAGGATTACTAGGGTTAAACTACTGGAAAAGATCTGAATCGACAGCTGTGCCGACTTGCTTGAGGGCAGCATCCCAACCTTCTTTGAAGGTCTTTTTTAAGTACTCAATCTGCACAATCGTAGTTATAAAGGCCTTATTCTAGCTACGGGTTTAAGCATCATCCTTCTACTTTTTTAGTTTGGCCTTCAAGTCCTCGTACTTCCTTTCAGCATCAGTAGTAGCCTTAGCAACATCTTCAGCAACCTTTAGTGCATCCTCCTTATCCTTCTCAGCTTTTTCCAATTGGCCCTTCCATTTTTCCTGATCTTTTCATGTGCCTTTTGAGAAGCATCCAAAGAATCCTTCAAACCTTTTAAGGCAGTTTAATTATCAACATATAACTTTCTCAATTGGCCATCCCTCATCAAAATCTAGTTATAATCCACTAGGAACTGTAATAATAGGAGGAACAAAGTCAATCAGTCAAGTATTATGGTAAAATGTCGAGCAAAAATATAAGATTTTGTGATTTGAAGATTTACCAGGGACAAATTATGATTAGATCTCTCCAACAATCTTGACCTAGACAAGGGAGAAGCAATAGACTTATTCTCAAGTAAAACTCTAAAACCTATTAATCCCCTAGTCAGACCAAGTCTCACTGCCACAAAAGCAGCATCAATTGAGACCCGGTTTTCCTAAGTCTTTTCACCAACTCCTGCCGGTCGGCAGAACCCTTTCTCAACCTCTTATACTAAGGCTCCATGTGCTTCACCTCATTAGGCACCACCATAACTGGGCACTTGAAACCACCCTCACCTACGTCCTTCTTATTTTCGACAGGAGGGGGAGATATGGCCCCAGTAATTAAGTTTAGGATCTTCCTCTTAACCATATTTTTAGGAGATGGGAGGGTAGCTCGAATAGTGGATAAATCTAAATATTCATAAGAGAAGGAGATTTCTTTAAAGGCAATGTTTCCCTCTTCTTACAAAGGGGATTCAGAAGCAACAGTAGATGAAGACGAGGTCAGCTCGTCCAAATCTATGGGGGGTTATTAGAATGCCTTCTATAGTCCAAGCTACAAAATATGTGATGTAACTCTAGTATTCAAAAAGGACTGAAGCTGAGAGGGGATGGGCTTCTTTTATCCTTTACTGGATAGACCAGATGTATTTTAAATCAATAAAATTTACTTCAAAGTCAGGAGGGAATTCCTTCTTCATTCTTTTTGTAAAAACAAACATGAAAATAATGATCAGTAAACCAATAGAAGAAAAGAAAATACAAAGAACATATATGAAATAATTGAGGTGCTGACCTATGCCTCGTCCTTCCTGAGGGCTTCTTGGCCTAGTGTATTTTGCACCCTCAATAAGAGGGGTATACTACCACGTTTTAACTATAATTTCGTACTCCCAATAATCCTTATTGGAGTCAGGTAAATTCACCACTAGAGCCCTGTTAGAATATCGTGTCTTCAAGTAATATATATGTTGTCACCAGTAGTCCCCTAGCTATAGCAATACATGAGTTCAGTTATTCCTATATGGGTCCCATATATCTCATTAAGGCGATTAACTCCATAAACCACCCTAAAATTATTTGGAGCTACCTGAGCAGGGACCACATCGAAGTATTGATAAATTTTAAGAAATAAAATATTGGCAAAAAATTAATATCACATTCAGCTATAAAAATTACGGGCAACCAATAACCCTTACTCAAAGCACACAAATCACAAGGACCGAAAACTATCTCTGCGATTACCAAATCTGGGATTTTGTTCCCCTAAATTACTCCAAAGAACTCGCATCTACTGTATAAACCATTTTACCAATTCTAAAAGAAAAAATATGAGAGTAAAAGGGTTCTTATAATAATAACAACTAGTTGAAATCCTTAAGGCAACAAAAGGAGAACGCAACAATGGATGAAAGAGTTTGAAGTGTAGAGTGAGAAACGATGGAGGGAGAAACAAACTGTTTATAGGTACAATGATGTCTCTTGAAATTCGGGATTTAAAATGACTAAACGTACCAACGTTTAGGATATCGATGGCGTCCCATATCCCCAAATTCCAAAAAGACTAGCATACCCTCAAGCGGCTCGCTATTTTTTGAGTTATTTACAAAATTACCACCGCCTTAGTATGACCAAGTTAAAAATTATAAGTCCTATAGGTCGGCTGCTGACCACCACCTGTCCAGGGTGCCGAGCAGTGTTTGAGACGAATACTCCATTCTTTCGTTAATCCTTTAAGAATGAAGTATTAGCGTATTTTGTTGTAGCTTAAAAATTATTAGGCTAAGTGCACCAATAAAATAGTGACACCTATCAACATTAATACTGAACTCCCCATAGTGGGTAAGCCTAGTTGGCTCAGGTATCCAGTGGTCGGTCGCCTAGCCGACCATAACTAGGAAGGTGAACCCTCAATAAGGTTAAAAGACGCACATGAAATATTCAATAATCACCATGCGCATGCACAAAAATGATGTCCAGCTACATATTATCGTGTAAAGGTGTACATGCCTAAACTATAAAGGCATTCCATCTCTTAAACTTTTTATTACTATAAATACACTACTCCCCCAGCTGAAGGAGGGGACACTCCGTGTAAAACCCTAAATATTCTATCTAGGAAACCGGAACAGAACCCTAAACCATTAGTGGCATTCCCACATGGATGTGGGCTCCATTCTTCAGCTGAACCACGTAAAAAATCTCTTGTGTTTCCTTCTGTTCTCCTTATTTCTTGTATCTGTGATTATATTTTTGGGCAACTAAAGCTAAGATCAATCCTTTAATATACTACCCAAATTTAAACATCAACATTTACAATAACTCATATATTTTTCTTTAAACAATTTTACACATTACTTTCTTGAAAACTCCTTTGCCATTAAATCTTTAATGTAAATTTACCCACTAAATTTCTCCAACTTATTGTCTTTACCCACTAAGAATGGTAATTGCATAAAAACTTAAAACTTTGGTTACCCATAAAACTTATTTTATGCCTTTTTCGTTTTTTTTTAATTTCCCCCCACTTTCTCTAATTAATATATATATATATATATATATATATATATATATATATATATATATATATATATAACTAAAAAAGGATTATACGAAACAAGTGGATTTATAAAAAGACAAGCAATATACATCCATAAGAAAAAACTATTTATATATTGCCCATCAACCGATAATTATTTGGTTTCACGATAAATACGCTGCATTACATGTATGGTTAAGGTTAAATTAATCAGAACCAATTATTACCAAAAGACAATATAAAAATGCACAATACCTAATTTTCAGGTAAAGTTCTTTTGATTTCGAGGCACAATTTCAAGGAATTGGAATTGGGTTAAAGGGCTTTTAAATTTAGTGGAACTTTCAAAACAATGTGTTTCTAAAAAATATGATCATAATTGTCCATGACTATACTAAATTAATGGAGAAACAAATAAAAATCTAGAATACCATTTACAGAAAAGAAAATTCTAAAATTCATAAGTATTTAGTCCCATTTTTAAAGTTTTATTTGTATCCACTCTCATGTTTTTATTTTTTTAGTTGTTGGTCCTATTATAACAACTGTAGAACACGTGTCATTCTCTGCGAAAAGAAAGAGAGGCGGCTACGAGACGATTGATGGAGGTTTTGAGTAGTTATGAGACTAAATAAAATTTAAAAAATGCATAGGAGGGGAGCCTTAAAAATTTTGAGCATGGGACTAAACCCAAAAAAACTATATTTACAAACATGAAATAGAAAACAAATAGCATCCGCTAGATTACTATAAATTATATATAATAGAAATAAGTTGATTGGACAAAAATAAGAGTAGATTACAACAAATCCACCTGAACTATAATAGTTTTGTATACAGCCCCCTAATTTAAAAAAACTCGACAAAATCTAATGAATTTTAACACCTAATACATTTTCATTGACAATGAGTTGATAAAAATACGATTTTATGCATAAAAAATTTTCGATGTGTCAAAATTTATAGCTTTGGGGCTCTCTGTCGATTTTTTTAAATTAGGGGGTAATCTGCAAAATTGATATAGTTCAGGGGCATGGTGTAATTTATCCTAAAAATAATACACAGATCAAATGAGCATAAGTATTGTATCAGAAGGAATCGAATAAGTGTATTTCTTCAAAACTGGATTTTAGATAGGGACAATTATTTTTTAGTATCCTCGCAGCTAACTACATTTTGTACTTTGTCCACTTTATTTTTTGATGTTTCAAAAAATCTTTGTTTTCTGGAAAAAAAACTATTTGGGTTAGGAATAAGAGAAGAAAGGCTTATTGTGAGTTTTTATATGGTGAGTGACTTTTACATACAAAAAAGAGGTTTGAACTAAACGTTAATTGAAAACATTTGAGGAACTTTTTTTTCAAATGACTCTTTTCAAAACCATGTGGCAATTTTATTGATTTAATTCAAATTCTTCAAACATAAAGTAAAAACCTTAATTTATATATTATATTAGTGGATTGTTTTATGAGTCTAACAATAATGTAAAATATAAATTTTCAATGAAAAAGGATACCTAATTTAGTTAAGTGATCTACTTTATAATACATATTTGCTTTGTTTTATTTGGTGGTGACGATTCTTTATTTTGTATCCTTATAGATTAGTTTTGAAGATCGTTACATATTGTCTTAGTTGTTATTTAGTTGTATAACGATTTTGTTGCTTGGAGTAACTCATGTCGTAAGGCTACAGTACTATTTGTACAATTTGTTGGGTCCAGGAGGATATTTTGTGGGCTTAGATTAAGAGTCCGTTTGGTACAAAACATGCCAAATATTGACATGACAAATTTTATTATGATAAAATTTGTCATGACAAAATTTGTTAAGACAAATGTTGTTGTTTTCACATTAGGCTATCAAACAATCAAATGAAGTAAAACAAAATTTTTAAGCAAAACATTTTTATAATGTATTCAAAATAGTTTGAAACAGTCTTTATAATATATTCAAAATAGTTTTTAATAATATTTAAAACAGTTCTTACAATATATTTCGTAATAAGGTTTTTTCAAAAATTTGTTCAACTTTTTTTTAACATTTTTTTATAATATTAAAAACATATTTTAAAACATTACAAAACAGTCTTCTAAATATTGAAAATATTTTTTCTTAATATTTAAAACGGTTTTTTAAATTATTTTTAAAAACGTTGAAACAACTTTTATAATATATTTAAAACAGTTTTAAAAATGCTTAAAACAATTTTTACAATATTTTTATAATACAATGTTTTTTTTAAATGTAAAACATTTTCTTAACAATATTTTATAATATTAAAAACAGTTTTTAAAACATTACAAAATAGTTTTTTAATATTGAAAACAGATTTTCTAAATATTCAAAATGGCTTTTAAAAACATTAAAACATTTTTTATAATATATTCATAACAGTTTTTAAAAATGTTTAAAACAGTTTTTACATTATTTTTATAATATAGTTTTTAAAAAAATTGTAAAACATTTTCTTAATAATTTTTTATAATATTAAAAACAGTTCTTAAACCATTACAAAACAATTTTCTAAATTTTGAAAACTATTTTTCTAAATATTTAAAACAGGTTTTTAAAACATTAAAACTATTTTTATAATATATTCAAAACATTTTTTAAAAATGTTTAAAATAGTTTTTACAATATTTTTATAATACGTTTTTTAAAAAAATTTATAAAACAATTTCTTAACAATTTTTTATAATATTAAAAACTATTTTTAAAACATTACAAAGCAGTTTTCAAAATATTCGAAACAGTTTATAATTATTTAAAACAGTTTTTAAAATTATTTTTAAAAATATTAAAACAGTTTGTATAACACATAACATTAAATCACTTTTTATAAGCTTTTAAGAAGTTAGCAAATTTGTTGGATAATATTTCTCACACAAATAGGTAAGAAAAGTTTGGCAACACCTTATGCATAAAGGGTGTTATACATTCACAAACAATGCCACGACAAATTGTTCTACCAAACAGTCAAAATGTGAGTAAATTTTCATATTTGCCAATTTTCTGTGATTTTTCATGGCAAATAGATGCAACCAAATGGACCCTAAGTTCATTTTTATTTTGCCACAAGTCCCATAATATGTTACACTTCGATAGTTACCTTTGTCTGAACCATTTTTTTCTATAGCCATTTTAATCTTTCGATTGACAAGTGTCCTATAGGACAAACAAAAATTGATGAAAATCCCAGGAAGCAAACAATTATGCTCATATGAGATTAAATGCATACTTCAATAATAATATAATTTTGTTGAAACAATGAAGTGTGTTTTTATAGATTTTTGTAATGAAACTTAAAAGAAAAAAAAATCTTTTTGTATAACACGTCAGCACGTGTGCACTACATAGTTTTATAAAACTGTAATGCATAAATTTTTGTAATAAATTAATTGCAAAAATCATGAATAATAGGCTTGCCCAATTGTTTCCAAAAATTATTTCTAATTCTCAAGCGGGATTCGCCAAAGGTCGTAACATCATGGATATCATTCTCTTGGCACAAGAACTTATGACAAATTTCAACAAAAAAGTTCGGGGATCCAATGTTCTAATTAAATTGGATATGTCAAAGGCTTATGATAGGGTTTCATGCATTTGTATAACCAAAGTACTTCGTTCTTTTGTTTTTTCGAAAACATGGATTGATTTGGTTTGCGAGCTATCTCAAATTGTTGGTACTCTATTTGCATTAATAGTAAAGCTTGCGGGTTTTTTAAATCGAAATATGGTATTCGTCAAGGTGACTCACTCTCTCCAAGTCTATTCATCATAGTTACTGAGATTGTTTCAAAGGGCCTCCATCAGCTTATGTTACAAGGTTGGTTTAAAAAAAATCAAGATGTGATATTATTCATTCTCTCTCTTTTGCAGACGATTGTCTTATATTTACGAATGGGGAGAAAAAAAGTTTATGCTGCTTAAAAGAATTATTGCGTCAATATGAAGTTTCCTCTGGGCAAATGATCAACAGCCTTAAGTCTTCTTTCTCTTCTCCAGCTGCAACCTCTACTGCTCGCTGCCAGATTATCAAGGTGACAACCGATTTTGTGGAAACGAAACTCCCTACCAATTATTTGGGAGTCCCATTATTCATGGTTAGAAAAACATCAAGGATGTTTGACACAATTGAAGCCTCGATGACGCTGAAAGTTTCTAGCTAGTCTGGTAAACTGCTTTCACACAGCGGGCATATTGTGCTGCTACGGTCAGCACTTCAATCAATCGCTATCCATATTTTTTGTGTACTTAATCCGTCAATATTTGTTATCCAACGACTCGAAAGGATTTTTGAAACTTTTATTTGGGGTACTTATGAAGATAAATTGAAACACAAATGGGTTCAGTGACAAGCATTGTGTCTTCCTTACGCAAAAGGTGGAGTCGGTATTAAAAGTTTTGCTGACATTATAAAGGCTTACTCATGTAAACTGTGGTATTTATTCCATAAGGGTTACGGCATTTGGACAATATACATGCAAAAGAGATACAGATTTCTAGTTGATTCCAGCTTCTATGGCCCTCCTTCTTATTCGAGTGCAACATGGGGCAGAATGCAAAAATTTTGGGAATGATAATGTAAACGACAATACCCCGGTTGTGTGGAAATCAAACTTAGATGGAAATTTCATATTAAAATCTGCTTGAGGCCTTGTTCTTTATAGAGATTGCACTCTTTTCTCTTTCTCAGTCATTTGGAATCCTAGAATTCTACCGAAGGTTTCTTTCTTTATGTGGCATCTTCTCCACCATGCTCTTCCTTTAGATTCGAGATTAAAAAAACTACATATCTTCTTAGCTTCAAGGTGTAGATGCTGCATCAATCCAGTTGAAGAAGATTTTGATCACTTGTTTAAGACTAGTATCATTGCTCAACACGTTTGTAATCATTTTTTGGGTATTATGGGGCATAGATTTAATTTTTCCTCTCTTAAAAGTCTCCTTATGTCTTGGTGGTTAAACTCAAGAGGGAAAAATATAAAATCTTTGCTCTCTATTATCATACCTTATTACATTTGTTGAAAGATTTGGTGTGCTCGGTATAAAAGGGTAAATGAAGGGGAAATCATGAAGGCTTCAAAGATTATTGATCTTGTCCATTAAGTTGTGCGAATTTCTTTTAAAGCTAGACCTTACAAAGGCTCTAAATCTAGATACTTGTTAGGCTTTATCTCAGATTTTTTGATATCTTGCTTTCTAAGCCTTTTGTGAAGGGCTTTTCTTCACTCATCTTTTAATAAATAGTTTCCTTTTAAAAAAAATTCATTTTTATGATTATTTAAGCCTTACATGAAATAATATTTCATAAATTATGCCCATTGAAATCGAGTTCGGGCTCGCCTGAACTCGAGCTCAAAGCCCCTTATATAATGTGTGTCGAGCTTAAGCCAAGGGGTATGATTTTAGTTCGGTCACTACTCAAGCTTGGGAAGACACAATTCATCGGGTAAGCCTGAGCAACCTTAAGTTTGACTAACCCAGGCCGATTTACAGGCCTACTTGTACATAGACATAATTTTATACATTTACATACTTTTAGCCAACTATATTCATTTTTAAACTTGCTAACAACTTTTTAGTATATTATAGTTTGTAATAATGTGAAATAAAATTTTATAGTGTATCTAGAGGGGAGATTCTCATATAAGTTCCTAACCAACAATATGTTCCTATTATAATCCATTAATATATTTTCTAGTCGCTATATGTTACATGTTAGCGTATACACAAATCAGACACGTATAAATTACGAAAATTCATGTATATAGTAAAAAAAATCATGTAGACAGTAACGCACAAAGCCCGTATTTAGAATACATTGACTGTTTTTTGACCTTATATATTTTTAAACTATATATATTGTGTTCAACCCCCCAAAACAATTTGTGAGGGGATAAAGTGAACGTGTTTAGTTTTTTAATGTAAATTTAATTTTGTTGATATATACGTTAATTTATTTAGTGTATATGTATTTTTTTTAGCGCAAACATGATCATACCTTCAGCAGTAGACATGCTGATTTGACTTGATTTATGAATATTATAATTTATATGATTAATACTACTTATTCAACAAATTCGATTGATGTATACGAGTTGATTTTCTGTTACGATAAATTGATGAAACAATAGTCAATCCAATAGCTGCTTCAGCGGCTGCAATAGCTATAACAAAAATTGAGAAAATGGCTCCTTTTAATTGACGACTATCAAAAAAATCAGAAAATGTTGCAAATCGGCTACTGGACTTTCACCATCTAGGGTACAGCACTCCACCGCTTCGCCTAGCAGCACGACGCTTGTATTGCTCTCCCACAACCCCGTTTTCATGCTTTAGGTTGCTCCCATTTCGCTCGCCGCTACTACGGGAATCGCTTTTACTTTCTTTTCCTCTAGCTACTAAGATATTTCAGTTCGCCAGGTTGTCTCTTGCCTGCCCATGGATTCAACACCAGTTTGAAAGGTTAACCTATTCGGGATTCTTCGGATATATACAAGGACAGACCCAAGTAGGGCCGAAGGGAGGCGGTTGCCCCTCCTGAGTTTTCAGGATTTTTCAAGTCATTAATATTTATGTTTGATATTTTCTACAGCTTACGTCAATGAATAAAATATCACAACTTAAAATCGTTACTAAATTTTCTCTAATAGTTTGGTTTCACATATTTTGCCATGTTTCTACCTGTTATAATTTTTCTTCATTAATTTATAATAAATTTATACTTGATAATTAAACATAGTTTCTACCTCTGACAATTTTGTCAAAATTTCTATCTGTGACAATTTTTCTTCATTAATTTCTAACGATTTCATTCGTGACAATTTTATGTGTGACAAATGTTTTCAGAACGCTAACAATTTCATTTAGTTTTATTGGTCAATAATTTCACACAATTTTGTCCATGACAATATTATACTTTTTGTGACAATTTTTTTAAAGTGTCATACAGTCAATTTCTAAAATGGTCATAAAAATGATATTTTCTTGTAGTGTCACTGGTTGAAATTTTTTCCACAACATAATAAGTGTTTTCGCCCCTCCTCGCAAAAATTCATGGACCCTCCACTCAATGTATAAATTACTATTTGTAATGTATGTAATTTTTTTCAAAGTAAATGTTATATGTTTAATGTATATGCTTTTTTGTTAATGTATATGTGAGTTTCTTTAATAAACATGACATTGTATACGTGATTTATATATATATATATATATATATATATATATATATATATATATATATATGAAATTTCATAATATATACTTATATACATATATGAAATTTAATGTGCGTGTACATATATTTAAAATAATTGTAGTTTTCTATTATTATTTAGGTCATTCATGGACGTCTAACACTCATAAAGTTTATTAAAAGAATAGAGCCAATTGTTTTATTTGGTAAAAGTAAATTTCCTTTAATTCAGGACATTTATTAGGTTATTCTTAATATTTTTTTTTGGGTTAAGTCATATTTTTAAAGTTATACTCTCCTTCTATGTATATTGAAATTATTTTAAGTCTCATAATCACTCAAAATTGACCTCAACTTTCTTGTAACCGCCTCTAACTGCTCATCTTCCTTTGCAGAGAGAATAACAATTGTCACATAGTTGTTACAACATGACCAACAATTAAAACAACAAAAATACGAAAGTCACTACAAATAAATATTTAAAATTATGACTAAATATTTGTGATTCTTATTAATAACCTCTCAAATTCGTTGATAATAAAAGGGATTTCTTACTCTAGTCATTATTTTCTTATTATATTTAAAGATTAACAAATCTAATAAATCGATATTGATTTTAACTAGCAAATAGATAATCTCTAAGGCCCGTTAATTTTTAACATTTCATTCCCAAAATGCTCGTGGTGGCCAAAGCGTTACAACATGAAATGAAAAAAGGGAGTATAAGTATTTAGTCATGTTTTGAAAACTACATTTGTAATAAATCCAAAGTTACTGGTTTTTAGTTGTTAGTCCCATTTTAATAAAAATGGGACGCATGTCATTCTCCACTGAAATTAAGAAGGGAAGTTAGAGGCAATTATACGACGACTTTGAGTGGTTATGAGGAAGTTTTTGAAAGTTATGAGACTTAATACAATTTAAAAAATATATTAGATGAGAGCCAAAAAAAATTAAAAATGAGATTAAAGCCTAAATTTCTAATTAAAAATTGCCAAAATTGATAATTATTGTTATTTATATCCATATTATACCTCTAATATGATAGGATTAGAGGTATAATGAGACTTTAATTCTCCACGATTTTAATGCTCCACCCCTCTCTCTTCCGTAGCTATAAACAACTGCCCCTCTCTCTTCTTTTCTCTCTCCATCCTTTTATCTTCTCAGCCCTTTATTACCTATGTAGAGAGTATTATATGCATCCACTAGGTGTAAATCCGCGCAATGCGCGAGCGAGATTATCCATGAAAGATGATTTACTTTTGACTTTAGAAAGTGTTCAATTGAAATTGACTTTAGAAAGTGTTCAATAGAAAAAAAGAGCTAAAACTATAGTTTTTATGAAAAATAATTTTTTATTTATATTTTCACTGAAAGAGTATTGTTTAAAAAATTAATTTATATTTTTAAAACAATTTTTTTTTTTAAATTATAAACATATATATTATTTTTTTACGAAAAGTGAAAAGAGTCTTTTTAAAAGTATTATATATATATATATATATATATATATATATATATATATTATTTATATATATATATTAGATTAGATTAGATTAGTTTTTTGGCGCGATGTGCGGGTGATTTGAGTTATTTTATATAATGCAATGCAGTCATACTTACAAAATCGAGGTGCCTTTAATGCAGAAAAATTTATAAAAGAATAACGAATATATGTAATTCACATGTAGAATATTTCACGACAAACAAATACTTGCATTTAAAATTGAAATGTAGAAAGAAGAAGAATTAATGATGAAGAAAAGGAAATTAAAAAAACAAAAATAATAGAACACACACACGCACACGCACACACACACACACACACACATACACACACACACACACATATATATATATATATATATATATATATATATATATATATATATATATATATATATATAAGTTATTTTTTTAAACATTACTGTTTTTATAAAAATATAAATATATAATCATTTTTTTATAAAACTATAGTGTCAAAACTTTTTTAATAATTTTTTTTACAAAAATTGATTTTATAAAAATTATTCAAAAAAAAGTTTTTTATAATAAAATGTATAGTTGTCTAATACGGTATATAAAATTTGCAAGTTGAAGTTACTTTATAAAAATAGTTTTTTTTGTAAAAAGATTATATTTATAAGGAGAGCCTTTTAAAACAGAATTTATGTAAAGAAAAGAAGTTAAAAACTCTAAACCTGATTTTATAAAAATTAGTAAAATATTTATAAAAAATTGTTCATTTTTTATAGAAAACATTTTTTTGAGTTATGTATGTATAAAAAATTGTTTATTATGAAATGTTTTTTATTCATAACCTAAATGTTTTTTTATAATAAAATGTATAGTTTTCTAAAACTGTCTATAAATCTGCAAGTTGAAGTTACTTTATAAAAATAATTTTCTTCTTCAAAAAATTATATTTATATTTGTAAGAACAACCTTTTAAAACACAATTTATGTAAAGAAAAGAAGTTGAAAACTTCCCTTTTTAGAAAATTACTTTATAAAAGTATGACTTTTATATATAATAAAATAATTAAACTTATCTTTGTAAAATCAAGTTTTGTAAAAAAAACATTTTTATAGAAAAAAGAGCTAAAATTATAGGTTTTATAAAAAAATAATTTTTTGTTTATATTTTTACCAAAACAGTATTGTTTCCTAATTTCAATTTGTAGACAACCAATTGGCCTTACAATGTCAAGGAGGTATAAAATGTTAACACTATAAAATAATGATAAAAAAATAAAATGTTTAAGAAAACACCTTATATATAAAGAGTAATGATACTCTTACCAGGGCCAAGTACCGATTTAATACCAAATGCGCTTTATTTGATTGTACATTGGTGGAACCTACAGCATTTACTGACAGGACCCATACCATAGTGCAAACAAATAAAGCAGGACCGGTACTAAACTGGTACTAACACCTTGTGTGTCTAACATTTTCCATATATAAAACTAAAATTTTCCAACATACTATCAAAACTAAATTGTACAACACAAATTAAGATCTACTACCATTCATTCTACATATCACAATATTTTTTCTCTGTTATCTCTCTTTGTGCAAGCACCTAGTGAGAAGGAAAAATAACACTTAATAAAAAAACATCACCACATATGTCGCTTTCCAAAGTTTAGAAAAATGATAGCAATTCCTGTTGCAAGACCTATATATGACTTAAATCCCATCAATATGCAACAGGTGCCAAGATAAACCATAATAATAGCCCATGTGAACGTTGCCATCAAAAGCACATCAGGTAGCTTCAACTTATCATATAGAAATAAGAAAAACCTCCTTTTCCATTCACTGATTGATGGTGGGACTTGAAACTTCAGATCCTCCTCCTCCTCATCTAATCCATGCTTAACATGTTTAGCAAGTGGTTTTGGTCGCAGCCCAAGTTTGACACCGAGGGCAAAGACCTGGAAAAAAAAATAAAGCTAAAAATGGGCGATTAAGAGAAGAGGGAGGGGAATACTACCTGATATGATGCCATTGGATTCTTCAAACCCCTTAACACTATTTATAGGGAGAGGGAAAAGCCTTGTTTAGAAAGAGAAAAAAGATGGGCTGGAAGAGGAAAAATACGTCTAGTTCTCTGTGCAGGAATATGAAGAGCCAAAGATATTTATCAAAGATACGAGAGATGTAGAGTATTAATCGTAAGATCCAGATGTCAAAACAAAAGGTTCATAAAAATAGGTGTACTTAATGATGTTGCCACATGAACGAATTCTATACAATACATACCTTATAAAGGGCACCACTTTGCAAAAGACTATTCTGAACAACTTCTTGGTGTCAACATAACAATTTAGCATATCTAATTTTATTTCTTTAGATTAAATTTGAAGAATTAATAAGTAAAAAAAAGTCATAAATGTGTAGCAGGATAAAATGGCATATACAAAATATAACCAATGAAAATTATACGAAGTTAACTTGAAATTGAGACCTTAAAAATTCGATTGAACCCAAAATTTATATATTTCTGAAAATAATTGTTAAAATGAATTTATAAACAATGAGATCGTAATATGAACAATGAAATGTTCAATGTAAAAAAGCATATATCAGTTAAAAAATATATTCAAAATCCTATCATACCTCAAACGATTGAATTGGAATTTTCTATGGAGAAAAAGATGATGTTGTTCATGGTTGCGTTAATCATTTGGAGAATGTAGGTCTTTCCCGAATCCATGGCTAGATTAAACGTTTTTGCAATTACATATAATTGGATTAGTTGAATGTGTAAAGCAAACTCTATTCCCTAGAGTTATTCTTGTTGGTATTAAGTAAATGCTTATATATTTAGCCTTTATTTGGTTTGAAGTGATATAATATTTTTTTATGTTAAAACAATCTCTATTTTCGTATTAAAAGATGAAAATATAATATTTTTTCTATAAAAGAGATTTTTCAAAATCAAACAGTGCTAAAGGATTGAGTTATCATCATAACAAACAAACAAACGCAACCATAAAAGCTAACCTATAATTAGAGTCAACATAAAACATACATGTATGAATTGTTTATGAATAATTAAAATTAAAATTTAGCGGCATATATAGGATAATAACGATAAAAATTTATATAACATCGTGGAAATAAATAGCAACAACATAGTGGTCTTGGTTTCACTATCTCCATGCAATAAAAATAATAGTAAGCTTCTACAGTTCAACATACAACATTAATAGCATTATGAAAAAATCATGGAAACAAATAGTGTATGTGCATTGTTATAAGCATCAATAAAATGCAAACCTTGTTGGTAAACTGATACAATATTTTTCATAGTTAGAAACTCCTCGGCGATGGGAAATTTTAACTAATCCAAATTACAAACAAACATAGTAACAGATTATTATTTTTTAGAGAATTAAGATATAGGAATTCTAAAAAAATGTAGGAATTTATTAAAGAATGTAGTAACTTTTTTCTAAATAAATGGTACCTTTATATGAAAGGTTCATCTTAATAAAAACAGTTCAAGTACCTTTTAAGGAGGTCCGTTGTTGAAATCACCACAACCTTGAAAACCCAAACAAAACTCTGTTTCCCCTCTCACCCAACTCCAAAAGATGCCTCACTCCAACCATGGAAACAATCAACATCAGCGCACAATCAAAATGACGATCTCCAAAGCCTAAGCTTGAACTCCTCCACTACCACATGGACACCTGCCGCCACTATCACCAAACCCACCTCTATTGCCCTCTCCACCGCATAGGCGCTGACGAAAACTTCTTCTTCAGCTCTCATTTCTTCGTTTAGATCTTACGGGCGAGATAAAAGAGGAAATACTTAGAAATGTTACACCTCCCTTTTGTGCCTACGCTGGAATCGGATATATGGTCGTGTATGGTGAAATTTTATCACGATGGGAATCTTCAAATATAAGATGAGGATTAATAGAGAAGGTTGCAAGAGACTGAGATCTAGGAGAAATCCAAATTTATGTTCGGGTATCTAAATAATCATTGTGGAGAGGGCTTGTTGAAAAGGCTGACTTTTGAGCTGACTGTTCATTTCATCAAATGTAACTGACTCTTCATTTCATCAACTATAAAAATTCCACACGTTATATTTATTTTAGTTGCTTGGAACCACAAAATTCCTTAGAAAGCAAAACACGAAAGTGGGGCAGATGTCAGTCGCTTGGAACCACAAAATTGTCTTGGAAATGAAGAGTGGAGAGAGATTCATTTATCACTCCGTTATTAAGTTGCCATATTTCAGTCTATGATGATTTGGGTTGTCTTGGAAATGAAGAGTGGAGAGAGACTCATTTATCCTTCTTTATTAAATTAAGTTGTCGTGTTTCAGTCTATGATGATTTGGGTTGTCTTGGAAATGAAGAGTGGAGAGAGACTCATTTATCACTTCTTTATTAAATTGCCACGTGTCAATCTATAATAATTTGGGTATATTGACTATTATATATACTAACTAATAGATTAGATAGAGATGTGCCATGTGAATAGGCTAATTGCAGATCATAATAAATGCCTTGTTTTACATTTTATAGTATATAGATATTTATCTCCATCATTTTTGTTAATTGAAACGCTCTTTAAGTTATGATTCACATCAAGACAAAGATGGAGTTTTTTTAATGGCATCCCTAATTGGGATTTTTTCTGCTTTAGGTATTCTAATTTCAATTTCTTAATTGTTCAATTTTAATTATATTTTTTAAAATTTTTATTATGTGGATGCATGATTGGTGATTTATTAAATCTTATTTATAATTCTAGAAATTAAAATATTACTTCCTTTGGTTGTAAATAATTATGGCACATAATTCACCACGGACAAATACTTATTAAATCTTTTTTTGTAATTGATGAATTTGAATTTTTTAAGGATTAATCGAATAAAATTTCATTAGAATTTTTTTTGGTATGAATGAATTCTAATATTGAATTTAGTTTTTATGGATTTATTTTCATTTTTAGCTTAATTTTATTATTTTGAACTTGATGTTAACCCATCCCTTCGAGTAATCTTGAATCCGACCTTGCTGTTCGCCATATATATTTGTATATGTATCTATAGGTGTATATATATTATATCTATGTGTAGGTGGTTATCTCAAACGGCAGTAACGGAAGAAGCGTAATCTATTTTAGTAATGATTATATTACGTGTCATTATTTGAACTCAAATACAACTTGCCACAATTTCATGTCAAAAAATCCCTCCATGAATATGACACGTTCAAGACATATCCTATCAATTTTGGATGAATTTTGAATCATATTGTTGTTTTTTTCAAAATTGTGACGTTGGGTACTTTTTTATACTCATTCACGGTAAAATATTAAGCACAATAAATTTCTATATGTTATCAATTTTTATCTATTTATATTTATTAAGCCGAGTTTTAAATAGATTTTGAAGCACTTAATTTTTATTTAAACACCCGCGCATCGCGCAGGTTACAGTATTAGAGGTATTAATGCTGTAATTTATGCCAAAAATAAATGCTCCCTCAATTTTACCCTGCAATTTATCTTATCGCTCATTTATTTACTGAATACGATGTACTAAATGCTTCCACAATTTAAATATGTCCAGATGGCTGCCTATCTTATCATCCATTTATTTATTGAATATGGTGTGAGCACATATATCATAATTTCTCAAGGAAAAGTGATTTTTTATTGGACCTTTCAATAGTTCAGCAAAAATAAGATATAATTTTTACAGGATATAAACTTTTTATAGAATATAATTTTTATATGATATAAAGAACAACACTAAAAAAAGTCACCTCATTTGTACCATCATTTTAATTTTTATAGGATATAAACTTTTCACAAAAAAAACTTGCACTAACCATGTCAGGTATTGAAAAATATGACATTGTTAAAATTTCAAATATTCCAGGATATACTGCGATAGATGAGTCTCAAATGAGAACTTTCAGTTATTATATGAAATTGGGTGGGTATAAAATTTACAAATTATAGAAAATAGATCATTTACAAAGATAAATCGATAGAGTTCTTGGGTGGGTACAAAATTTATAAAGACAAATTGTAGGATAAATTTTTACATATCAAATATTTTCTCTAAAAGTAGAAATATGGTGTTTACACAAAGTTTTTTTTTTCAATTCTCTTCATTTTTTTAGTTGAAGGTAGAAATATTTCAAAAGTAGATCCACTGATGGATAAACTTTTACGTATATATTATAGTATATGTTTTTTTAGAAAATATTAAAGTATATGTTTTCTTAACAATTTAAAATAATTTATTTTGGAGATATTTGTGTTTTCCTAGCTTTATATTTGAGTGTTATTTCTTTACATAAGATATTATATTTGTAATGAGCTTTTCACATATGGTGCAATAATGTTTGATTAGTAAACTTTAAAATATTGAACAAAGTTTGTATCATCGTATTTTAGCTGCATATAAAGTCGCTGAAAATATGATATTTTTTAGTTTATTTTAAGCATAAAACAGATTTAAAAAATGGAGTATCAGTATAATGGCTTTAAGATAAGATATTAAATTTATGATATATATTAATTTTTTTTAATTATCTTTATATTTGTTTATTGCAAATCGTACATGCATTGCACGGGTTATATGCTATTTTTGATTGAAACCAATGAAAATCAGTTGTCCAGTCTTGTTTGACAGTTGGGCATATCATTAATCAAATTTTTATTGTTGGTTAATTTTCCTCTATAAATAGGGATTTTAAGGGTACAACAAAAAAGCAAAATCATAGCAAACATATATAAAAAAAAATGAAAGGTGAGATTGACGAAAGAAAAGATAGAATTGAAGGATAATATTAACTGTTTTTTTTTTGTTCACCAAGTCATACCCTTTTACAATGGCAGATCCAACAATTCAGGTGAGGAGGGGGCAAAAACATTTATTTTAATACGATATTTTTTAATAGTGAAGAGATTGTATTTATTTTTGTCATAAGTTACATTCGTGATAAAATTTATCATCATCGAGAATCAAAACAACTTTCTTAAACAATAAAACCAAATAAAATTCTTTGGAGTTGTAAAAAAATTGTCAAGAAAAAAATGTTAGAAATCAATGAACAAAAATTGTCACATATAGACACCGTGACAAATTATGCAACCAACATATTTTACCACGGTCTTAATTTGTGACAATTTAGTCATGACCATAGGTCATAAGAGAATTTCAAACATCAATATCAATGTAAGATATTTCTTAATTGGCCTCATCAAAATAAATTTTGTGAATATGTTATATTGCACAAATAATAAATATTTACTGCATATTTTCAAATGAGACCTCTTGGACCAAAAATATTTTCTAATGGAATCTCGTGAAGCAACAAAATTAGAGCAAAAAGAACCTAATGTTTTCAAATGAGACTTATTAGAACAGTAATGTTTTCTAATGGGTTATAGTTGAGCAAAAATATTAGCGCAAAACATATTTGACTACATGCTTAGCAAATGAAAGTGCCCGACAAAATCTCATATTATAATTAAAAGAAAAAAGTCTTTTGATTAAAATTGTATATCTCCCAGAAAAAAAAAATCCTTTCAAGGTTTCCACATGCATAGGGACTTTCTTTTAAATAAAATTAAAAAATATATTTTTAAAAAATTTAATATTAATATTTGTTGCATTAGCAGAATTGATGGTGTTATAGGCTATCTCGAGTCTTTATTTCTATCTAATGATTCTTCGACCTTAGAAATTAGGGTTGTGTTTTTTTTTACATTCCGATTTTTTCAATATCCGATCCGATATTTTTCGATTTTGGAACGTATATAGGGTTTTTCGATTTCCGGTTTTCTGATTTTCGATTTTTCCAAAAAAATCGGATCGAAAATCGTAAATAATTTTGAATTTCCAATTTTTCGATTTTTCCGAAATTATGCCGATCCGATTTTTTTCGAATTATTGCCAATATTTTCCGATTTATTATATTTTTTTAAACATTCTCATGTGTCCCACATTGACTAGGAGAGGAAGAGAGATCTAAAAAAATCCTCTATAAAAGGAGATATCCATCTATCCTATACACAAATGAAAAAAATGATTAAATCCTCATGTAATTACATGTTGGGTCAAACTTTTTCTTCATTTCTTTAAAATGAGAATTTCGAGTGATCGAAAATCCTATATTTGTTTTTTTGAAATTTCAAAATTTTCAAAATTTCTAGAATTTAGTATATTTTTTGAATTTTAGATTATTTCCGATTTTTTTATTTTTTCGAATTCGGAAGTTTTTTTAATTTGCCAAAAAAATTAGATCAAAAATCAAAATAATAATTTTATTTCCAAACAATAAGGGCCTGTTTGGTTTGCAACTATAATTCTGTTTTCTGTGTTTTAATACAATTCTGATAAAAATCTTTGTTTGGCAACCTGTTTTTAAACACAGAATTATAATATTCCTGTGTTATAATCAAGTTTTTCAGAAAACAGATTTTGGGTGCTTTATAACATCTGTTTTTTTTATTTTTCAACTCAGAATTATTCATTCTTAATATTTTAAAGCAATTATACCTTAATATATAATATACATACATAATACATTAATGTGTGTAATTCTTATAAATAAAAAATATATATGTACATATACACAAAATTACGTATGGAATAATATAAAGTTAAATAATATTATCAATAGATACATGATACTTATATATAGTTTTATACATATATTATTAATGTATGGAATAATATAAAATATACATATAGTACATATGTATTAAAAAATATTATCAATTCATGTATGTATATAATTTTATAGTGAATTATATATGCGACATCATTATATATATATATATATATAGAGAGAGAGAGAGAGAGAGAGTTAAACTCCCTAACATACCTCATTAAATATACCTAAAAATACATGATATTAAATGTACGTGTATATAATTTATGATGTATGTATGTATGTATGTATGTATGTATATGTATACATTCATGTATCATGTATGTATGAAAGTTTTATATATATATATATATATATATATATATATATATATATAAACTCCACAACATACCTCATTAAATATACCTAAAAATACATGTTATTAAATGTACATATATATAATTTATGATGTATGTATGTATGTATACATTCATGTATCATGTATGTATGAAAGTTTTATGTATGTTTATATGTACATACATATATATATATATATATATATATATATACACACACAAACACACACACGCATATGTATGATATAAATGTACATATTTGTCAATTTTGTCAAATTTTCAAAAAATTGTATTTAAAAACAACTTTACCAAACGCACACCAATAATTATAAACACAAAAAATTGAGTTTTAAAACTGTATTTAAAAACAGTGTTTAAATCTAATTTTCTGAATAGAGAACCAAACAGGCCCTTAAAATTTTTTCTGAATGATTATTTTCCGATCCGATTCGATCGAAATGCAATCCTATTAAAAATAGAGTAATGGTAAAACACGACTTTCTATGTAAAGGTGTGAAACTAAGAAAATAACGAGTCACATGCAAATTTCTATAAAATTTCTACATGTAAAAGTCCTAAGGTGAAACAATTATGAGAATCCAACAATTATGAGAATCCCAAACTAACATATCAGAATAATGGAATTGAGTGTTGGAGATAAACTTGTCCGTAATTTTTTTGGAAGTTTGTGAACAAGATATAGAATTAGTTTTCAAGAAGAGAAGGCATAAGATAAGATTGTGTTGAGAACCAGCTTTCTTTGTTGGTGGTGTAATTAGTGGAACGTTGTGGTGGACGTGGTGTTGTCACGTGGACGTTTCATCTTTAGAATGTGTCAATGACGAAACCATTCAATATCACCCTGCCTTGTTTCTGTTTCTTTGTCCACGGAAATAGTCGCTGTCACGTGAACTTACGTGGCCCTTCCACGTGACAATGACGTGCCATCTACTTTCCCATTCTCAAAATCGATTTGTTGATTAATAATTGCCATCTACTTTTTTTTTTTTTTACTCATTTTAGTTCCACCTAAACCTTTTTTCTTAATTTTTAAATGATTAAAACTTTTGATTGACAAATTCATTTTTCACAAAATTACTATTTTTGACATATCCTTATCGAGATCTATTAAACAAAATCTATGAATCTTATAAAATTTCGAAGAAACAAAATTACACAGACAGTAAAGTTTACTGTATGCACTAAAACATGAAATAATTTTATATCTATGACATTTTCACAAACAATGACATTTTTTGTGTTAATAATACTTTTATATATATGATATTTTCACAAACAGTGACATTTTTTGTGTTAATAATACATACACAGTAAAATTTACTAGTAAAATAAATGGGTCTAATAATCTATAATCTCACATATATATACATATATATATATACACTAGCGGAATTCCCGTACCTGAAGGCACGACGAAACATTCCAAAGTACGTAATCGTAAAACGAGTAAAATTTTCAAATTGCATAATTAAAAAACGGCAAAAACTTCGTTACCCGACTAAACAAAGTGTAATTTATAAGAAATGGTCATAATCTGCTTTGTTTAAAGGACTATCGAAATGTGTAAACAATTCAAGTCAAGTTTTATTACAACACAAATGTGAACAATTTATATATCGGACTATCCATCCTCTAACATCACTTATAATACAAAAATATTATTTACAACGCGAAAGTGTAAATATTTTTTAAAAAATTGGGCAGAGTCTCCTTTGTATATCGGACTATCCACCGTGTCCAACAAAAATATACTATCACAATTATACAATTATGAACAAAAATATCAAATGAACAAACGCAAGACTATTTCAACTCCAATTCTTGGATTTGTAATGAAAAAAATTGGACACGACAAAAACACCTGCCCTGAATTGCATGTCATTGTAGTCCTGATAAGAGTGTGATCTCCGCAATAACATGTTTGTTGTAAATTAATTGAAGAATCGCATGGTGCCATTCCCTGAAATAAAAAATCGAATTCATGCCACAATTACATGAAATATATCTACAAAGCATGATTAATGAAACTACAAAATTGACAATGTCATTTCTGTACATGTATGGGCAAATGCCCTAGCTTGTGTTATTTGGGTAAAGGTAAATCAACAGAAGAGTAAAAATAATGAAAAGTGAACAACGTTAAAATGCACAAATTTTGCAAGAAAAGTGAACAAAACATTTCAACTTAAAATTAAACTGTGCAAAAACAACTAAGCATTGTATCTCATATCCAAAAGAATAAGCAATAATCTAAATCTTCATGTGCAGCTTTACTTTATATTCATTTTCAGAGAATAAGCTAAAATCAAAATTTTCTTTAAATATCACTTATGGTTTAAAACTATTGCATAAATTTTGTTCTGAGATAAATTTAACCATAATAATATGTTAGTTTTCAAAACTATTGTACAAATTTTATTATGAAATAAATTTGTGAATTAAAAATTTGTTATTAAGCATCAAAATGTTATATTGCCAAACTGTTATAACCATTCAAATTTGCATGCCTACCTGCTATAACCAAAGCATATTCTTTAGATTGCCAAATTCACACATCAAACTTACAAAAATATTTGAAAAGTGAGAAAAAGGGGAATATTTTAATTAACTTTGAATCAGATCAACAACCTCCCCTCATACCAATCGCAGAGAGCCACGATAAATCTGAACAAAGCAATGGAGCACCAAAAAGAATAAAGTCGTGCAGGCACCAAACAGAGCTCCTCGAGATGTCATCAAACAAAAAAAGTAAAAAAAAAATGAAACCATACCTTGAACATGAAATCTGAAATCCACTCCATAGAAAAATCTCAACGAACTTGTGTAATAACCTGTGTTGTTGTTTCATCATTTGTTGTTCCAACAGTTGGAACTGTACAAAAAAAAAAATTAAAAATATTAACCCTCAAATATAATAGTAAATAGAGGGAATGATATAACCATTAGTAGAACAATACACCGCCCTATTTTTAGTAAATAGAGTGTAAACATTTTTAAAAAAATTGAGTAGAACATCCTTTGTTTATAGGACTATCCACTACCCTGTTTACGAAGTAAAAAATAGTAGAACAATATAAAGTCTACAACAACACTAATACACATCCGGACAATGAGCCCAATAAAAATTAATGACCCAAATTCCATTAATGAAAAATTAATCTCAATATATATGAAATTTATCTCAATAAAATGTCATCATGAAGATGAGTTCGAATCAAGTACACTGAAGGCACGGATACAATATCCATAAAATTTCATCAACAAATCAAAGTTTCATAAAATAAGATAACAAACTAAAAAAATAATTACCAGTGAGAGGAGACCGGAGCAGTGGCTGTCCTGTCCGAAGTAGAGAGGGAAGGTGGGGGAGGGAGAGGAGAGGGAGGGAGATCCGAGAGGGGGGGAGAGGGAGAGAACTTCAGGCAGGGGAGAGGGAGAGTGAGGGCAGACTCCTGCTATGAAGTCATCTCAGCCCCCCCCCCCCACCCACCCAACACCCCCCCCACCCCAGCTGTTGTTGCCTCCCCTCCACCCCACCCCGCTAACATGGTGCTGCCCCCCCCCCCAATCTCCGACCCACCTGGCACCCCAACCTGCCACCACTCAGCCCCTGACATAACCCCCTACCTGCTGGTGCGATCACCACTCGTACCCCCGCCCATCACCCCTTGCCACCCCAACTTGTCACTGTGACAACCCGCTCACCAAAATAAGGGGTGGCCAGCCCGATACTCCAATATAATAGGAATCATGGATGGAATTATTCTCAGCATTGCAACAATAAAATAATTATACGGGACAACCACCCAATAATTCAGAAAACGGGTTGCCAAAAATTTTGTTTTATTATAAGTTAAGGAAAGAATTTAAACAACCCAATTTAAAAGAAAGTGGAAACCCCCAAGAACATATATTACATACACCATCAGTATACAATAAGAGGACTGAATATGATGTCGGTCAACAGGTACATAAAATGTATTCAACAAGTTTAATTTAAGTTACATATTACATCCATTAGACAGTTACAAGAGTTTGGGCCACACGCCCGAGTAAAAGACCCGATCATAACTAGAGTACAAAAATGAAAGTGTCTATACAAAATATCCCGTAATATCCGCAATGTATCACGGCTCCCCAAAAACACCGGAATAGGAGAAATCAGTACGGGCGTCCTTGTGACGGAGCACCTGAGCGGATACAAGATTCATGCACAACAAAAAAATATGAACGGGTCAGGGCCCGATTTTTATATGATCACCAGATGAATAAAAAGTATGACAGTTATGAGCAATTAATCGTGAATGATAAAGATGAGAATCTATCCGCATAATCTCAAAGTATAAACTAAGACAATTTTAAAAGATTATAAATTTTATTTAGTTATGCAAGAGGATATAAATGAATATCATTAATTGAAATCCTTCATCATTTTACACTGTTTCATTTCATCTTTCTATTACTTATCAGGAGTATAATTACTGTCATATGCACTTTGTAGCATTTATCATACATCAAGTCCCACTTGATTTAGAATAGTTATATTCTTACGCATATAACGATTCTAAGACCGTCCCTTCGGGTTTCCCCACTGGACGCGCCCCTAAATGACTATCATATTCCAGGGCCTATCAACAAGACAACTTGGGCACTTAATGCAACGTCGGGAAGTGGCCATATGCCTGCGGGAGAGTCATGACCACACCCAGAATCACCTCACCAGCGCAGTAAACATATAATAACCCATCATATGGCCGAGGACTATAGTCTCCCTGCGTTCATTAGTCAGGGGACATCACCTCATGCGCAAACTTCCCTTATGATAGCATTTAGAGAGGTATGTTTAAGTAAATTAACATTTACCATATTCATGATTAAGTAAATTATCATTTACCATCATCATTACCATTTCTGTTTCATTTTCATTTGCCATGTACACGTTCATTTAATGGATACATCCCATTTTATCCGTAGCCATACGTAATTCATATCATCATTACAACCTCAATGAATAAATGAACTCTCAATTTATTCTTCAACCCTTTTTAGGATTTTATAATAAACCACAAAGACTATCGTACCTCGATTGAGCCTCTAAAGTCCCCAAACATGACCTTGCAACTTTTAGACCCCTAATAATTAACCAAGGCAAAGAAATGCCCTAACATCAATTTTACATCCCTGGAATAAGCCCCATTTAATGCATTCCTATTCTAGGGTAGTTACCTAACTCATCTAAGACTCTAAGTTTACTTCCTACAAGAAGGTTCCTAAGTCTTAAGCCTAAAGAAAAAGGGTTGGAATTGAGTTATAAAACTAACTCAAAAATAGCTGGAAAACGAATCGATTCGCCCCAGCGAATCGATTCGCCCAAAAAGCGAATCGGTTCGGACAAAGAAATCTGGCATTCTGTAAACTGCCGAATCGATTCGGTCCAACCAGACCTGTAAGCTGGGCCTAAGCGAATCGATTCGCCCAGGGGCCGAATCGATTCGCCCCTTCGAATTTGCCAAGAATGGGTTATGGGTTTTAAACCCTAGTTTTTCCCCCAAACTTATTTCTAATCCATTTTTACACACATCCAACAACATTAATCTACCCCAAATCATCCTACATGATTATCAACTACTATTATCCATAATTTAATCAACATAAACCATAATCAAGGCTCAAATACCATAAATTCCATTTTTTATCCATAAATGCTAATACACAACTATCACACAATTTACTCATCTTAAATCACATATTAGCAAGTAGAAAACTTGCCTTAAGCTTGCAATCTAAGATTTCTTTGTGGTGGAAGCAACCCCAAACTTCAATCTCCAATCTCCAATTCTCTTTTTCTCTCCAAAGTTCTCTTCTTCTCTCTATCTCTCTAGGTTAACAAATGCACTTAAGAGAAATAAAAGTCTTAGCAAGACTAAATCGTGACATTGGTCTAATATTCCCAACTTAAATGGTTAATACCACATTAAAATGACCCGCAACTACATATTTATGTTAAAATCAGTCAAAAGTGCCCAAAACATAAAAATACAATATGACACTTATTTTGACTATCTCGCACATTTCGGGACTAACTACGCCCTCCAAATTGGCATCCGGCAATTTTATAAATCAATTCAAGTTTCAGTTTCATTTAAACCATAAATGTCATTTAATGCACATGACACTATAAAATACAACATGATGATATTTACTTACACATACAGTAAATATACAACAATTTAGTAAATATTAACTTTTAACTCATTCAATTAATATTTACTCCATTTTCCAACATTTTATATAATTACTCCACACAGTAAATTAATATAAAATCAGTTCTCAAAAGCGAGGGTTGTTACATACTCCCCCCCTTATGAGGGAATTTTGCCCCCAAAATTCAAGCGTACCTTGCAAGAAAAGATGCGGATACTTTTTCGCATATCCTCCTCACGTTCCCACGTCGATTCCTTGGCATTGTGATGACTCCATTGGACTCGCACCAAGGGCACCACTCGAGACCTCAACCTACGCTCCCCCTCCCCATGCTCTAAGATTGCAACCGATTGCTCTTCATACGAAATATCGGGTTGCAAATCAATATCCTCCAAAGGAACATGCCAAAGGGCTTCCTCACACCTCTTATACTTCTTCAAAGAGGAAACATGGAACACATCATGGAGTTGTTGTAAGTGTTCCGATAAGGCAAGTTGATACGCCACTAGACCTACCTTAGCAATAACAGGAAAAGGTCCAACATAACGCAGCACAAGCTTTCCTTTATTCCCGAATCGCTTTATACCTTTCATTGGTGACACTCGCACCAAAACTTGATCTCCAACTTCCAACTCTATATGCTGTCTATTCGCATCGATGTAACTCTTTTGGGGATCTTGAGCTATCCGAATGCGATTCCGGATGAGTTCAATCTTGGAAGAAGTATCCTGGATCATTTCAGGTCCAAGAAATTTTTTATCCCCCACCTCGAACCAACAAGTGGGCAATCTACAAGGCCTACCATATAAGGCTTCTTAGGGCGCCATCCCAATAGTAAATTGGTACA
Source organism: Sambucus nigra (assembly GCA_949130495.1). Taxonomy (NCBI): domain Eukaryota; kingdom Viridiplantae; phylum Streptophyta; class Magnoliopsida; order Dipsacales; family Adoxaceae; genus Sambucus; species Sambucus nigra. Next base: position 727,311,201 of record OX422207.1, read on the forward strand.
AATTGTTATAAGCAAATTCTACCAAAGGGAGATATTGTTCACAACCACCTTTGAAATCAAGCACACACATTCGGAGCATATCCTCCAACATTTGGTTGACTCTCTCTGTCTGCCCATCTGTTTGAGGGTGATAAGAAGTGCTTAACTTCATTTCGATTCCCATAGCCTCTTGGAAACTTCGCCAAAAGTGGGAAACAAAAATCTTATCTCGGTCGAAAACTATATTTAAGGGCACCCCATGGAGTCTAACAACATCCACGATGAACAGCTAGGCATAGCAAGCAGTATCATAATCTGTGCGCACGGGTAGGAAGTGTGCCGACTTAGTCAAGCGGTCGACGATCACCCAAATAGAATCATGACCACTCTGTGACCTTGGTAAGCCCGTAATAAAGTCCATCGATATACTCTCCCACTTTCACACCGGTATCTCCAACTGTTGCAACAAACCTTTTTGTCTCTGATGATCTATCTTGATCAATTGACAAGCAGTGCATTGGGATACGAACTCAGAAATATCCCGTTTCATACCTGGCCACCAATACTGACGGTGCATGTCTTGATACATTTTGTCGTTACCCGGATGCACTGCAAACTTAGAACCGTGAGATTCCGTCATTACGGCCCGTCTTAAGTCCTCTTTGTTCGGGACAATGAGTCTCCCATGGAAACGTACCCCACCCTCAGAGCCTATAGAGTAGGATTCTGCTCCCTCGGTCAACAACTTGTGTATATGGTCCTGAAAACCTTTGTCCCTCCTTTGAGCTTCTACAACACTTGCCACAATAGTAGGCGTGACGATCAACACTGACATAAATGCCCTAGCAACCGCGTCCTCCTGACTAAGCTCCTTCCATTTGGCCTTCCATACCTCCGCTAACTCCCCTTCGGGTTTTCTACTCAAAGCATACGCTACCACATTCGCTTTGCCCGAGTGATAGTGGATCTCAAATTGAGAGTCTTTCACGAACTCTAGCCATCGACATTGTCACATATTCAAATCATTTTGTGAAAATAAATACTGTAACGATTTATAGTCCGTGAAAAGACTAAATTTCTCCCCTAGGAGATAATGCCTCCAAATCTTCAAGGCAAAAACTACTGCGGCAAGTTCCAAGTCATGCACTGGATAATTCTTTTCGTGGGGCTTTAGCTTACGAGAAGCATAAGCAATAGCCCGTCGCTCTTGTTGGAGTACACCTCCGAAAACCTTGTACATATGCGTCGGTAAAGACTAAATATTCCAATCCCGACTTTGGTAATGTAAGGACTGGAGCAGAAGTCAATCTCTCCTTCAGCTCATCAAAAGCACACTGACAAGAATTATCCCATACAAACCTCACCCCTTTTCGGGTTAAGTTTATCAAAGGACTAGAAATTTTGGAAAAACCCTTGATAAACCGGCGGTAATAACCCGCCAAACCCAGAAAACTACGGATCTCGGTAGGTGTCGTGGGCTGACCCCACTCCTTTATCGCAAAAACTTTGCTTGGGTCCATCGAAATACCCTGGGATGTCACAATGTGACCCAAAAACTGTACTTCCTGCGACCAAAAACCACACTTCTTGAACTTGGCGTATAATTGGTGATCCTTCAACCTTTACAGGACCAACCTCAAATGAGTAGCATGGTTAGATTATGTCTGAGAATACACTAGAATATCATCAATGAACACGATGATAAACTAGTCCAGTAAGTCTCGAAATACCCTATTCATGAGATCCATAAACACGGAGGGGGAATTGATTAGTCCAAAAGGCATAACCAAAAATTCATAGGACCCATATCTCGTTAGGAAGGCAGTCTTGGACACATCTTGTTCTCGTATCCTCAACTGGTGATACCCCGTCCTCAAGTCTATCTTAGAGAAGTACGACGCTCCCCTAAGTTGATCAAACAAATCATCAACCCGAGGCAATGGGTATTTATTCCGGATGGTGACTTTATTCAACTCTCTGTAGTCAACACACAACCGGAGAGAACCGTCCCTTTTCTTCATAAATAACACCGGAGCGCCCCACGGCGACGTACTTCGCCTAATAAACCCTTGCTCTAGCAAGTCCTGAATCTGATCCCTTAACTCCCTCATCTCAACAGGAGCCATACGATACGGAGCTCTAGCAATCGGTCGAGTTCCCGGCGCCAAGTCAATCATGAATTCAATCTCCCTACTAGGAGGCAAACCCGATATTTCCCAAAAAACATCTTGGAAATCTCTGACAACCAGAATAGAATCTAAGGAAACAACTACATCCCGAGAAGTCTCCTCCGCAATACAATACAAATAAGTGCTAGTACCTCCTTCTAAGAGAGGCATAACCACTAAAAACATTTCTTGCCCCGGAATGGAAAAAACTATACTCTTCCCATAGCAATTAACTATCGCATGATACTTCACTAGCCAATCCATACCCAAAATCTCATCATACCCAACCATGTCAAGGATGAGCAAATCGGCCTCAAAGCACAAATTACCAAGATTAATTCCTATTTGTTTACAAACAAAGAAAATGAGCGAACCATCACCCATTGAAGACTCAACACTAGTGAAGGTACTCTCTGCAGATTTAATTAACTCTGTAGACTGAGCAAAGCTCCTAGAAATGAACGAGTGTGTCGCACCCGTATCAAACAAAATACGACCCATATGCCCCTGAATAAGAAACTTACCCTCAATAGCTGGCGGAGCCGGGGGAAGCATAGCATCCTGAATTTGATAAACACGTCCATACTGTAGTTGTCCCTGCTATGGAGGGGTAACTAGATTAGGTACCTGTGGTGGTAGCTGAACCTGTGGATGCTGAGGAACGCTAGGAAGCTGACCCCCAACCAACTGAGGACACTCCTTCTTTTAATGACCCGCCTCCCCACATTGGAAGAACCGTCCCGTTATATTCTCCTGAATTTGGCCCCGGTTATTTCTAAACTGGGTAACACCTTGGCCCGGATGGCCCCTACCCCATGTGACCACCTCGACCTGTTTATTGTGGTGGGGCACCCTGACCGTGCCTATTATTATTTCCACCAACATTGAACCCACCAAAACGTTGCCGTTTAGACAAGTCCCCCTGCTGGGGATCCCTTTCTCTTTTCTTATTTCTCGAAGATTTGGATGAGGGAATTGCTCCTCCTCCAGTCCCATTTCCTCCGGGCCTTCCTGCTTTCCCCACCATTGTGTCTTTCTTGCTACTCTGCATGTACAACTGATGTTCTTGGCAATGAAGCAATGCCGCATTCATCACCTCCCCAAAAGTCTGCAAAGTTGGATTACCCAGCAAATGTTGCCGGATCCTCCAGTTCAAACCTCCCATGAACTTCGAAACCTTACTCTCTTCCGGAGTTACCTCATCCGGTACAAAACTTGCTAACCGGGTGAACTCCTCTTCATATTCTGCAACTGACCTTTCACCTTGCACCACATCCTGAAGCTTCCTTCTCATCTCCCTTTGAATTGCGAGAGGGAAGTACTTCCGATCAAACAGAGCTCATAAATCATTGATAATCATGGTATCTCTCTGTTTTGGTGTAGTCATCGACTCCTACCAATGTAACGCAGATCCAATGAGCTTGAAAGTAGCAAGGACTTATTTCTTCTCTTCGCTATATTCCACCATTCGAAGATGGCGTTGCATATCCTTCTTCCACTGATTAGCCCTAATAACATCAGAGCCTCCATCAAATTTCGGGGGATGGCCCATTAAAAATGACTCCTTAACTCTCTCCCACAGAGAAGGTCCCATAGGAGCTTGTGCATCCTGCGCTCATTGTTGAGCTTGTGGCATTTGCTGCACCACGGCAGTCATCGCTGCGTTGACCGCTTGGTCCACGATATTTGCTACATCAACAGCATTTATATTTCCCTGTGCCGGCGACGGAGGACCATCATACTCTTCTACTACTCTATTCCTTCAAGCGGGGCAGCCTCTCTTAGGCGGCATTTGAAATAAAGAAGCAATAGAGTTAGAATACTACATAGAACAATCTATCTTGCAGAAGATCGCAAACATAGGCAATAAAGCAGTCCTAACAATAAGCTCTATATCAAAGAACGCTACGGTAGAACGTGACAAGTTCGCATAAATCCTAAGAACACTAGAAGTTGATGCTCTAATACCATCTGTGACAACCCGCTCACCAAAATAAGGGGTGTCTAGCCTGATACTCCAATATAACAGGAATCATGGATGGAATCATTCTTATCATCGCAATAATAAAATAAGTATACGGGATAACCACACAATAATTCAGAATACGGGTTGCCAAAAAATTTGTTTTATTATAAGTTAAGGAAATAATTTAAACAACCCAATTTAAAAGAAAGTGGAAACCCCCAAGAACATATATTACATACACCACCAGTATACAATAAGAGCACTGAATATGCTGTCGGTCAACATGTACATACAATGTATTCAACAAGTTTAATTTAAGTTACATATTACATCCATTAGACAGTTACAAGAGTTTGGGCCACACGCCCGAGTAAAAGACCCGATCATAACTAGAGTACAAAAATGAAAGAGGCTATAAAAATATCCCGTAATATCCGTAATGTATCACGGCTCCCCAAAAACACCGGCATAGGCGAAATCAGTACGGGCGTCCTTGCGACGGAGCACCTGAGCGGATACACGATTCATGCACAACAAGAAATATAAACGGGCCAGGGCCCGATTTTTATATAATCACCGGATGAATAAAAAGTATGACAGTTATGAGTAGTTAATCATGAATGATAAAGATGAGAATCTATCCACATAATCTCAAAGTATAAACTAAGACAATTTTAAAAGATTATAAATTTTATTTAGTTATGCAAGAGGATATAAATGAATATTATTAATTGAAATCCTTCATCATTTTACACTATTTCATTTCATCTTTCTATTCCTTATCAGGAATATAATTACTGTCATATGCACTTTGTGGAATTTATCATACATCAAGTCCCACTTGATTTAGAATAGTTATATTCTTATCCATATAATGATTCTAAGACTATCCCTCCGGGTTTCCCCACTGGACGCGCCCCTAAATGACTATCATATTCCAGGGCCTATCAACAAGATAACCTGGGCACCTAACGCAACGTCGGGAAGTGTCCATATGCCTGCGAGAGAGTTATGACCACACCCAGAATCACCTCACTAGCGCAGTAAACATATAATAACCCATCATATGGTCGAGGACTATAGTCTCCCTGCGTTCATTAGTCAGGGGACATCACCTCATGAGCGAACTTCCCTTAAGATAGCATTTAGAGAGGTGTGTTTAAGTAAATTATCATTTACCATATTCATGATTAAGTAAATTATCATTTACCATCATCATTACCATTTTCGTTTCATTTTCATTTGCCATGTACATGTTCATTTAATGAATACATCCCATTTTATCTGGAGCCATACGTAATTCATATCATCATTACAACCTCAATGAATAAATAAATTCTCAATTTATTATTCAACCCTTTTAGGGTTTTATAATAAACCACAAAGACTATCGTACCTCGATTGAGCCTCTGAAGTCCCCAAACATGACCTTGCAACTTCTAGACCCCTAATAATTAACTAAGTAAAAGAAATGCCCTAACATCAATTTTACATAACCTGAATAAGCCCCATTTAATGCATTCCTATTCTAGGGTAGTTACCCAACTCATCTAGGATTCTAGGACTCTAAGTTTACTTCCTACAAGAAGGTTCCTAAGTCCTAAGTCTAAAGAAAAAGGGTTGGAATTGAGTTGTAAAACCAACTCAAAAACAGCAGGAAAATGAATCGATCCGCCCTAGGGCCAATTCACCCAAAAACCGAATCGGTTCAGACAAAGAAATTTGGCATTCTATAAACTTCCGAATCAATTCGGGTTGTCCTAATCGATTCGGTCCAACCAGAGCTGTAAGCTGGGCCTAAGCGAATCGATTCGCCCAGGGGCCGAATCGATTCGCCCCTTCGAATTTGCCAAGAATGGGTTATGGGTTTTAAACCCTAGTTTTTCCCCCAAACTTATTTCTAATCCATTTTTACACACATCCAACAACATTAATCTACCCCAAATCATCCTACATGATTATCAACTACTATTATCCATAATTTAATCAACATAAACCATAATCAAGGCTCAAATACCATAAATTCCATTTTTTATCCATAAATGCTAATACACAACTATCACACAATTTACTCATCTTAAATCACATATTAGCAAGTAGAAAACTTGCCTTAAGCTTGCAATCTCAGATTTCTTTGTGGTGGAAGCAACCCCAAACTTCAATCTCCAATCTCCAATTCTCTTTTTCTCTCCAAAGTTCTCTTCTTCTCTCTATCTCTCTAGGTTAACAAATGCACTTAAGAGAAATAAAAGTCTTAGCAAGACTAAATCGTGACATTGGTCTAATATTCCCAACTTAAATGGTTAATACCACATTAAAATGACCCGCAACTGCATATTTATGTTAAAATCAGTCAAAAGTGCCCAAAACATAAAAATACAACATGTCACTTATTTTGACTATCTCGCACATTTCGGGACTAACTACACCCTCCAAATTGGCATCCGACAATTTTATAAATCATTTCAAGTTCCAGTTTCATTTAAACCATAAATGTCATTTAATGCACATGACACTATAAAATACAACATGGTGATATTTACTTACACATACAGTAAATATACAACAATTTAGTAAAGATTAACTTTTAACTCATTCAATTAATATTTACTCCACTTTCCAACATTTTATATAATTACTCAACACAGTAAATTAATATAAAACCAATTCTCAAAATCGAGGGTTGTTACTGTCATCACTCAGCCCCCCTCCACCCCCCCCCCCCACCTGCTACTGCCTCCCCCCCCCCACCCCATTAACCTGCTACTGCCCCCCCCCCCCCCCCAATTTTCGACCCACCTTGCACCCCAACCTGCCACCACTCAGCCCCTGACATCACCCCCTACCTGCAGGTGAGATCACCACTCAGCCCCCACCCCTCACCCCTTACCTCTTGCTCCCCCCCCCCCCCCACCCGGCCACCTGTTGCTACTGCGTACCTGATGAAATTCAAAGCCAATAAAAATTCATGAACAATAAAATTTAAATTAGCAGATGATTATGAATAACTAAACACATTTCATGAACAACTAATATGCCTAATTACTAGTTGAAATATGCCTAACTATGAGGCATATTGTCTGACATTTTCAACTAATAATTAGGCATATTGCTAACTATTGCCAGACATTTTCAACTAATGATTGCGCATATTTCTAGTAGACATCAACATCGAACTTTTGAGTTTTGATACTAATATAATTTTTTCTTAACTATGTTTCGTCAACTATACTTTTATGCCCCAATACTTTTATGCCAATAGTCTTTTTTTACGAATTTCAGAATATGCCCCAATACTTTTATTTTCGTCAACTATAAAAGTTTCGGGGGCAATTTTTTGCATATCAAAATAGTGCCATGGAAGAACATTCTCTATTTGAGAATGCAATAATCCATTGGAGGAGACTTAACTTTGGCAAGGTATAGAAATTAGAGGATACCTAAATAATGTTACCCAAGTAGTTGTTAGTTACCGCCCATTAAAACCAACCTTCCACATTCTTCTCCTTTTCTTCAACTTTGGATTGATATAAAATTTCCTATTGCAAAGCATAGACAGAAAAAGTGAGAATTGAGAAAACATGAAAAAACTCGTTTTCTTCTGAAATTAAATTACTTTAGAATACACAATCGATGAAATTAGATTTTAAAAGAACCCAACTGTTCAGGATGTGTACCTTAGGTCATACTGAAATGTTGTAGCATGATTATAGAGTCCATACTAAAATGTTGGGGACACTTGATCCCTTATTGGCTTTCTCCTTCTCAAACATCTCAAAGTAGTAGTGGTAGATGATCGTCACTGGAAGCAGAATTACAGTCGATGAGCCAGTTGTGCCCATGAAGTCAGCCAACACAGTCAAAGCACTGAGGCTAAAAACTTGTTTAACCAAACAGATTGTTAAACAAATATAAAAAAAATCTTAAAACTATATGTGGCTAAAAAAATAAACACAAAATACCTAAAGATTTGGGATTAAAAATATAGAGGGAGAATGTATACCTGATCAAGTCTGGTGAGTTTTAGATTCATGTCCGGGGAAACCAAGTAAATGACTGCTCTTCACACACCAAATCTTTGATTGATCCTATCATGGATGGGAAATGACATATCAGTTATCAAGTAAAAAAAATAACGACTGAATATCCGTAGAGAGTTGAATATATACGCAATATACACACATCCATTCGATCCAGAATATACACTCTTATCACACTCGATTAGTGCACTCTATCTTACATTCCAAACAAATATCAAACGTTACTGTTGATGTAAAAAATTAGATCGCTCTAATTATTCAATCACAGATAAATAAAATGAGACAAAGATTTTTAAAGTGGTTCAGCCTTATAAGAATGGCCTACGTCCACTGTTATGTTATTGCTGAGTGTTTGGGAATTCTCGATTACAAGTTCTCTCAAGAAATTCCGGTCCCCTTGAATGAGGGTTGTACAATGTATTTATAGCCTTGAGGCTATCTTCTGAAAGGGTGATACATTAAATGGTATACACATGAAAGGGTAATACATTTAATGTCCTTTAAACGTGTGCGTCAAGATGATAAGCATTCAATGAATAGTTGAACTGTTGCTTATCTGGAAATCAATGTTGTGGCCGAGATGCAGCTCGGACCGCCTTAGTTGCTCGTTACTCAAGAGTTCCTCGGAGTGATGGAGTTTCTCGGTGTATCCTTGTTGCTCGGAGCGAACATGAGTTGGTCGGGGAAATGCACTTCCTCGTTGCTATTGTGCCACGTAGATTGACACGTGTCTTCTTATTATTCGTCCATATCAACATACTAATTTTGGTATCAACAGAAGCCCCCAATGTTTCATATTTCGAACTTTGAGGAGTATGGAACATTCTTTCTCGGTATATGGAAATATTAAATGACCTTCCTGGGTTTTAGGAGCTTTTTCTTTGTATTTAAATTTCCTTCCAAATTCGCAGAATCCGCCTTTTTGCATTTTTAAAAGCGCTTCGATCTTCGTGCATTTTTTGTCCTTTTAGCCGCCGGTAGCGTAATAGTTTCCTTTCTGTAATCATTTCCTTCGCCGTTTCCCAAGGCAAAGTATTTAAACTTCTTAGGCAATCATACCGTCTTCTACCTTTTCTAATTTTCTGCTTTCGAGTTTTCCATAGCCTTTCTTTCTCTTGTGCGTTCATCCTTGTCTTTGTCAACAGATCTCCTTTTTTCCCTGTAAGCTTTTCTTCCTTCTTCTTTTATTCATCATGGTTTACGTTATTGAATCTCTTGAGAAATTCCATTCTGATTTCTCTATTCCATCTTGGGTAACTTTGGAGGATCTTTCTGAGCCTTCAAATTACTTTCGTTTGGCTGAGGGACATTGGTTCCCCAGCCTCTTTATTGCTGAATGTGGATTTTCTTTTCCACCAAACCCTTTATGCTTAGAGTTCTGTCATCACTTCGATGTTGTTCCTGCAAAAATAGCCCCCAATACATGGAGAATAGTTAATGGGGTGCATAGGTTAAATCAAACTCATGGAACTCGTATAGGAATTCCTGAGATTATGTACTGTTATAGATGGGCTATTCTAGATAATGTTTACTATTTAAAAAATAGATTTTTGAATAGGGCTTTAGTAGTCAACCTCCCTGATGCTAACAGGGACTATTTTGAACATGGGGTAGTTATAAAAAATTGGCAACATGCCCCTTTAGTTGGAGACGAAGTATATGAAGGTCCCAAATGCCCTCCATATGGCAATGGGATAGGTTATTTTCATTTTATTTTGTTTCTGAAATTATGATTTCATTATGTTTGAAAAAATGTATGATTGACATTTCAATATGTATTTGTTTGCAGTTGACAGCAAGAGAAAAACTCCTAAGGAATCAGACGTTAATATAAATCATTTAAAACATATCTGGAGTTTGCATCAGAAGGTTGCAGACGAGCACGTCAGGTCTGCTTCATACTTGTTGCAGTACAGGAGCTACACATCATCCTTTACTGCTCGTCCTGTGGTCAGCATAAGTGAACCATTCCCAACTTCTGAGGATTCTTCACCAGACTCTCACATTCCTCTGAGTCAAAAGATGGGCAAAAGAAGAGTTCCTGCTATCTTTGAGGAGACCTCCTCTGCTGGAGATGGAAATAGAAACAAGTTTGATGTCCCAAAGGGGACAAAGAAAGTGGATGCTGCCCCTTCTGTTGCTCCTCAGAAGGCTGCCGAGAAGCCCCCAGTGGTTCCTGTGCAGAAGGATGCACCTGTGGAAGTAATCACCATCTCTCCAACCAAAAGTTCTTCTTTGGTTGAGGTTGTTGAAAAGACACCGAGGAGACTGAAGAAATCCTCTTCGGTCAGTTTTTCTGAAGCCATTCCCCCGCTCCAAACTAGTGGAGCTGGTGTTCCAACCATTATTCCCCCGAGTTCTGCAATGAGCTTGGTAAAGACTTGGACCATTCCTGAAGTCCAAGGAATTGAAGAAAACATGTCTAGGGATATGCTGACATCCCTAGCTACTCGTCATATTGCTTCAGTAAGTTTTTCTTACCCTGAATTTTTCTTTCTTTCAGTCAATATATGTATCTCGGCACTAACTTATCATTACCTTCTTTTTCAGCTGGTGAGTTGCTTTAACACCATAGTGAAGAAAGATGAAGCACTCAAGGATTCTAGCTCCTCGTCTGGAGTGGAGGATACCTTTCTGGGTTTGGCCCAATCTCTAAAGGAATCCCGTCAAAGATACGACGAGGATAAGGGTGAATGGGAGAAGAAGTTGACTGCGTCTGAGGCAGAGAAAGTGCAGTTGGGAAAGAAGGTGAATGACTTGGAGAGAGAGAATAAAAAATAAGCCGAGAATCTCACAAGTTTTGGGGAGCTTGAGAATAAGTTGAAATCTGCTGAGGAAGAGCTGTCCCTTCTGCGAGAAGTAAATCGCCAGAAGGAGGAGGTGGAGGCCAAATTGAAAGCCACCGAGGATCTTCTATCCGATAAGCTCTCCTCGGAGAAAATGAAGAGAAAAGTGGCTGTGAAAAAATCCTTGCGAACCGGTTGGGACAAAGGATGGGATAGGGGGGTAGCAACAATGATGACTCAGGTGCAGTATGGGAGTTTGAAATACTTCCGAGATGGTTGGGTTGCTGCCTTGCAAGAATTGAAGGTGAGCGAGGACTCCGAACTATTTCAACAACATCTCCCTGGTCCTCCTCCAGCTATTGAAGATGAAGAAGAGGATGAAGCTGCATCTGAGGAGTCTTCAGTGATAGTGGGTGATCAATTCCTTGCTCCACAACCCAATCAGACAACCACCGAAGAGATTTCTTCTTTGCCTACTCCTCCTGAACAAGTCCCAACTTCTGCCAACCAAATCGTTGTTCCCACCGAGCAACTAAGCTCCTCGTCCCAGCCTCCCGAGAAAGTCTTGGGAGACAAGGAAAAGGTGTGAAGTTGTTCGGTATTCTCTTTTATTTTGGTTTTACTTGTACTTTGTATTCTGAATGTTGTACTCTCTTTGATGATGTAATAAAAATCACCTTTTTTGTTTCTCAACATTATTGATGCTTTGTCTGCTTCTTTTATTAACTCTTGCCTTCTCTTTTCTACTAGTTTATAACTAGAATGGAATTACTATCAGCCAATGATACAAAGCTGATGCAGCAATGCCATGAATATTATAAAGCTGGTCACACAGACCTAAGTGCATCAGAAGTTACCGACATCCTTGGCCATGGTGCTTCAGAGCAGGTAGTGGAGGCATATCAGCACTTGAAGGATTTACTTGATCGAGCTGTGGCCAATAACGTGGCCTATTACGAAATGATAGAGGATCTTCAATGTACCTTAGAAGACCTTCAAAATCAGTATAAGGAATCAACTTCCCTGTTGCATGAGGGGTATGAGAAGAGATATCAGCAGCTTTCTGACGAGACATGCCACAAAAATATCCTTGCTGGGTATGATGTCAGGGAGAGAACCCTAAGGGGTGAAGTTGAATCTTGTAGACAGATTGCTGAGCTTCTAGAGCAAGAAAATAACAATTTGCAAAAAGAACTGGCACAGTATAAGTCTGCAGCATCTTCTTCAACAGCTGTAATCCCAGTGACTGACGAGGGATTTTCCTTTCTAGAGGTTGAAAACGCCAAATTAAGGCAAGAGTTGGACACCTTGAAAAGGTCCAGTACCTCTACTGCTGCTCGGGGGAGAGGAAGAGGTTCTCGTGGACGAGGAAGAGTTACTCAGGAGATTGTCGAGGAACAAAGTACTCCTCCTGCTCGGGGTCGATCAAGAACTCTTCGTCGTAATGTTGAAGAAGCTCGTACTCAGTCAACATTGGAAACTCGAGCGTTCCAATTGAATGCAAAAGATCGGGCTTTGACTGAACTGTCCAAGAAATCCCAAACTTTGGAGGATCAACTTACTGCGACGAAGTCTGCTTTAGATAATAAGGACATTTTTGTCAAAAACCTTCACGAGCAATTGGAGAGATTAACTTTCCAATTCCATAAACAACCCAGGGAATTTTGGATGGCTGGGTACAACGAGGCACTATTCCATTTAGATGCTCGTATCCAGAATGCCAATAATGAGGGCTATAAACAAGGCTGGCTGAATGCCTTATGCGTGTTGAAACTCGAACAGGGACATTTTTTGTGGGATTATTATTGTCCTGGGGTATTTGAATTGCATGTGCCACCGTTCAATTTGGACATGGAATGGATCCCAGCTCGTGCCATTCCTCGGAGCTTAATTGTACAATACCTTGGTGACTACAGTCTTCATTCTCAGATCGAAGTATCTCGTCCCGAGAATCTATTGGACACACCTTCAATAATGAATGTCAGAATGCTGAAAGACTTGAACTTCATTAACTCTCCTCAAACTTTAAATGATCTGCCTGCTGGCGAGGAACCTGTATCGAAAGATGAGGGGAAAAAACCAATAGAATAGGAATTTTCTATATAACAGTTAATACACATATGTAACTTGTAATTTATTTTGAGTTTTAATGAAAGACTTTCATTCTCTGTTTGCAAATCTGTATTGCTATTGTCTTGTGCTTGTCAAACACGTTATATTTATGCATATGTATCTGTTAAAAAGATAACAATTTTGTGTTGTTCATCAACCAACTTAGTAATAAAAAATTACAAGTATCAATAATGTTGCTCGATCACTTAATAATAAAGTAATGAGTATAAAACTGTTTAAAATTTTTCCAACCAACCAAGGTTGTTAAATTGTGCTCGTCGACCAATTATAGTTAGTGAGAATTTATACCCTACTAACCATACTTGGTAAATTTTTGTCTTTTTCATAAAATATGTTCGACCAATCAAGGTTGATAAATTCTCCTCGTCGACCAATTACAGTTAGTGGGTTTTTATCCCCGACCAACCATACTTGGTTCAGTTTGGAATATTTTGTTCTTCGAGGAACTTTTTGTAATAATCTTACCTCCCGATCAACATAAGTTGGCATTTGAGAGCATATTTTGTTTCTTAACCAACCAAGATTGGCCTTTTTAAGAGTCTCGTGTTCTCTCTCTTTTACCAACCGGAGTTGGTCTGAGTTCGAACTATCATGTCCACTAGTTCTTTTACTAACCTGAGTTAGTCACGCTAGTGTACGCCTCCTAACCAAAGAAGTATAGTTTGTTCTCGCCCTTTTACCAACCGGAGTTGGTCGTGGGTTTGAACTATCATGTCCACTAGTTCTTTTACCAACCTGAGTTGGTCACGCTAGTGTACACCTCCTAACCAAAGGAGTATAGTTTGTTCTCGCCCTTTTACCAACCGGAGTTGGTCGTGGGTTTTAACTATAATGTCCACTAGTTCTTTTACCAACCTGAGTTGGTCACGCTAGTGTACGCCTCCTAACCAAAGGAGTATAGTTTGTTCTTGCCATTTTACCAACCGGAGTTGGTCGTGGGTTTGAACTATCATGTCCACTAGTTCTTTTACCAACCTGAGTTGGTCACGCTAGTGTACGCCTCCTAACCAAAGGAGTATAGTTTATTCTCGCCCTTTTACCAACCGGAGTTGGTCGTGGGTTTGAACTATCAGTGTTGCCCATAAATTGCTTTGAACTATCAGTGTTGCCCATAAATTGCTGAACAGCGTAGTGTTGTACACTAGTATTCCCCGAAAAACTTTCAATAAAAAGAAAGAGGATGGTGAAACATCATCGTTTTATTCATATTGATGGAACTGCTTTACATTTTACATCACTGATAATACTTGCGTAGGTGTTCAGCATTCCATGCATTCTTAAATTCCTCTCCTTCTAGAGTTGCTATGCGGTAAGTTCCTGGTCGAACAACCTCTGTAACTCGGTAAGGTCCATGCCAGTTTGCTTCCAATTTATTGTGCTTCTGAATGACTTTCTTTAGCACATAATCTCCTTCTTTTAAGTCGCATTTCTTCACCCTCTTGTTGTAGAACAGAGCTGTTCATTGTTGGTAAGCAGCATTCCTAATGGCTGCCTCTTCTCTAACCTCCTCGAGTATATCTAAATCCAATCTTCTCATTAAGTCGCTGACTGGGAAATTGAAGTTCAGCACTTTATGTGTAGGAAGACCCAACTCGGCAGGTATTACAGCTTCACTTCCAAATGCTAGCATATATGGTGATTCTCCAGTTGCTGTTCGGGGAGTTGTTCGGTAAGCCCACAATACTGACTGTAGCTCATTAATCCAATTAGCTTTAGCCTCACTTAGCCTCTTCTTCAAACCATTTAGTAATGTTCTGTTCGTCACTTCAGTCTGTCCATTGCTTTGAGGATGGCCTGGTGCTGAATGAGTCTTCAAAATGTTTGATTGACGATAATAGGCGCCGCTTCGAGCGTCACTTCGAGCGTCGGCGCCACTTCGAGCGTCGGCGCCCCGCAACAAGGGTCGGCGCCGCCTCACCTGTCAGCGCCGGTTCAAGCATCAGCGCTACCTCGAGCGTCGGCGCCATTTCAAGCGTCGGCGCCGGGACAAGGGTCGGCGCCGCCTCACATGTCAGCGCCGATTCAAGCCTCAGCGCTACCTCAGGCGTCAGGGCCACTTCGAGCGTCGGCGCCGCAACAAGGGTCGGCGCCGCCTCACCTGTCAGCGCCGGTTCAAGCATCAGCGCTACCTCAAGCGTCAGCGCCATTTCGAGCATCGGCGCCGGGACAAGGGTCGGCGCCGCCTCACACGTCAGCGCCACTTCGAGCGTCGGCGCCGGGACAAGGGTCGGCGCCGCTTCACATGTCAGCGTCGATTCAAGCATCAGCGCTACCTCGGGCATCAGCGCCACTTCGAGCGTCGGTGCCACTTTGAGCGTTGGCGTCGGGACAAGGGTCGGCGCCGCCTCACATGTCAGCGCCGATTCAAGCATCAGCGCTACCTCGGGCGTCAGCGCCACTTCAAGCGTCAACGCCACTTCGAGCGTTGATGCCGCAACAAGGGTCGGCGCCGCCTCACAGCATCAGCGCCACTCCGAGCAACGGCGCCAGGATAAGGGTCGGCGCCGCTTCAAGCGTCAGCGCCACTGCAGAAATGTTATTCGAGAAGTGCTGCTACAGGAGTTTTCATCATGAAACAGCAGGCTCTAAATGAACAACAACACTAACACTTTACTTTCTTGCACAGGTTGCCTAGTCGAGCAAGGAGGGCTCGAACAGGCGCGTCGGGACCTCCTGGGAGTTTTGGCTTGGCGGCTGAGGGACAAGGTATGTTGAGCAAGCTCAACCACTTAGCACTATAGGATTGAGAGAGTACTAGTAGGAAGACCCAGAAGTCACTCGGGACCGCACACACTGCACACTTGGTCACAAGTGAAGTGAGCAGCCAAAGAGCTGGCTACTCACAAGAAGTAAACTCTTTACAAGAAAATGACTTTTCTAGAAAAGGGGGTCCTCGAGGTTCCTCTCAAGAAAAATAACACTTTTAGAGGGGAGGAGGCCCTAAGGTCTCCTCTCTCAAATATTTGCAAAATTGTACCACAAGTTACCGTTTCAAAAGATAACTACCAAAATCTGCTATTTTATCTCCATTAGGGGACATATGTGCTTTTTGAGTTTTGGTCGGCGCAAGGTGGCACCTACAGAGGGGACAGGCAGGGTGCCTGCAGGTAGGGACAAATGGTACACTTCAGACATTGTTCCCCACCAACTCTCTCAATTTTGGCGCCCAAAATCGCCAGCTCACCCCTTACGCCCATGTATAAATAGACCTCTGGGCAAGGTCAACAGGGAGACAAGAAAAATTGCACTGTTACTCTGCTAAAATATCACCAGACCTACCTAGTATTCTCTCCCTGCTCATTCTCTTAGTGTTGAGTGCCTTGTTCCTTCACTCCCCACTGACAGCCATCACTCTCAGGTGTTTCCCTTGAGAAAATTACTATTTTTGCTGTGAAAGTTCATCTTCTTGCAGGGAGTGAGTTGAAGCTTGAGTTCCATTGTTACCAGAAGGAGAAGTTTTCTTCAGAAGTTGCACCAGGAGACCTTGAAGACTTGCAGACAGTGTCCATTGGAGTGGGTCACGCCTCACCCTTTCCAGTTATTCATAGACCCCAGTCTCACTACCCTCTTACATTTGGCGACTCTGCTGGGGAGGTATTCTCATTTTCCATGGACAAAGAAGGTTTCAATGTCTCCAAGCAGTTGGTTTTTGAGGACATTCCATCTGGTGATGGAGCTCACAGTGACCAGACTACTCAGGAAGAAGTGGTGGTGATCGGAGCCAAGGCGCCAGCGCCTCACGGAGGTCAGACAAGTTCGCCGGCAGTGGCTCCAATGTCAGGTATGAACCTTATGGCAATGTTTTTTGACTTTTTAAAGCAAAACAACGCGGATCTATCAAACTTGGGTCAAGGTTGTGTGACACCTGCTGCTGCCCCTTCCGGAGGGGTAGCCACTCCTATTACGATTCCAGCAGAGACAATGCCGTCTCGGAAGGCGGCGCCGGAGCAGGTCCTGGCGCCAACAGTTTCTCCAGTTCCTAAAACCACATGTTCGGAGGAATCACCCTCCAAGGTTGTTACTATGGAAGAAGTGAAGAAGCTCCTCTCCTCCTCTCAAAGGGAGGGTTCCTACCTATACGAGGAGTTACAAGACCCCTATCCACAGGAAGTAAGTGAGAAGCCATACCCTGAGGGGTATATTCCACCAAAATTTATCAAGTTTGGCGGTGGGGGGAGAACCCTCGAGAACACGTGAAGAGGTTCGTCGAGTACCTGGGAGTACACGCTGGCGACAAGAACTTGAGATTGAGAGAGTTCTCTAAAACTCTCACTGGGAAAGCTTATACATGGTATTCCCACTTGGCGCCTAACAGCGTCCCTAGTTGGGAAGAGATGCACAGGCAGTTTCTCCAGAAGTTTTTTGTAGCGGAGGATGAATTTACACTGAGGCACCTGGCGCAAGAGGTCCAGAAGCCAGGAGAGGAATTGATGCACTACATCAAGCGATTTTGCGAGAGGGCCTTAGATGTTCACGAGGACGTGGCGGAGGCCAGGTTGCTACAAATATGTGTGGAAGGACTCTTGGAAGAGTACAAGCTGCATTTGATCAATGAAACTAGAGATGGAACTTTCAGAGAATTCACCAGGGCTGCCAGCAACATCGCTATGATAATCAAACCGAGAACCCCGGGTTGGAGGAAACAAGTTCCACTGACTCCTGGGAGGTTTCAAGTCACGAGGAGGCAAGCGGTTAACTATGTGGACGAGAGTAACAAAGGGAAGAAGGGAGGTCCCGGGGCCAGGACTGACAGTCCCGGCAACAAGAGAAAGTTTGGGGAGGATGTCCCGCCGCCACTACCGTGCAGCGTAGCGGAGGCCATGGATTGTTACCGCACCCTGGTGCAAGAAGGCATAGCAGGACCCCCCAACCTAAAAGGAGAGACCCCCACTGCAGCTGACAAGGCCAATCCGAAGTACTGCGAATTGCACCAACGAGTGCAGCACTCTACCAAGGATTGTTACTACTTGAGAAGGATCATTGGTGAGCAGATGGCCAGCGGTACCTTGCAGATACCCCCCATGGACGTTAACGAGAACCCCCTCCCTACGCATCATTTTGGAACTGCCAACATGGTAGTTGCCTATGACGAAGAAGCTACGAGAAGTCCTGCGAAACAGGAGGACGGCGAGCAGTTATGCGAGGAGTTAGAAAATCTATCACTAAGTAGACTTCAGCTGGAAAGAAAGCAAGAGGAGTGGTTCTTCACTCCGGAGTATGAAAGTGGGAGCCGGAAAGCTGAGGAAGTCGGTCTCTCAGAAGGCGAGGTAGACGTCATCCTCGCTCTAGACGAGGGAGGAACCTCTGAAGCGGAGTATGTTTGCAGTGCCCAGACGTACGAGGTAGACTTAGATTCTGAATGTAAGGCCATAGCAAGGAGCCCCAAGTTCAAGTGGTTTTTCGATCAGATAGGGGTGAAGTACGACACAAGGGTGTCCATCACGAGGAAAGTCTTGGAGGCGGTGCAGCAGCAGGGAGACCCTTCGTTAAATTGGCAGGGGCCAATCGGAAGGATGATTAAGAAGTATACTTCTGAAGTAGTGTTTTCAGAAGCGGATAGGGCAGTGCCCTACTTCCACAACCGCCCGTTGTACGTCACAGCCATAATTAATGGAGCCTCATTTCCTAGGGCGTTGATGGATGGAGGGGCATCCATTAACATCATGCCCATCAGCACATTATATGAAACGGGAATTGACCAAGAGAAGTTGGTTCTGGTACCGCTAGTAATTTCCGGATTCGACAACGCCGGAATGCAGTCAATCGGATATGTGAATGTGGGAATTAAGTTGGGAAATTTCACCTCCCACATCAAATTTCACGTTATTAACGCTGACACCAGCTACCAATTACTCATTGGAAGGGTGTGGATGCACACTCATGGCGTAGTGCCTTCCACCTACCATCAGTGCGCGAAGGCAAATATTAGAGGTACAGAGGTAGTGATCAAGGCCACGCAGAGACCCTTCGCAGTTGAGGAGGCCCACCTGGTAGATGCTGCCTTTTACACCGAGTTGGACAAGGAAAGAAAGGTCTCTACGAGAAAGCTAGCAGGAAGCAAGATAGCTGAGGGAAGGGTCCCGCAGAAAAAATCCGTTCATGATCGTCTAGGAGAAAGGATAATTCCCCACATAGAAAAAGGCAAGAGGAAGGTAGAGGAGGTAGCTAGGCCTCCTCGAACTTGCAAGAAAGTGGTTTTGCCCAATGGAAAAGTCATCTACCGTTTATAACGGTCTGCGCGGGCGATGTTCTGGGACGAGAGCATCGACCCGGCGCCCGAATGTTTTATTATTGATGAATCCCATATTGTTGAGCATGTGGAAGAACCAGAAGAGGCGCCGGAGTTCATGCAAGACGGACCCAGAGAGCAGCTGCAGGAGTTAGAGGAAATCAAGTTGGGGTCAGAAGAGGGCGAGAGTAGACCCATCCTAATTTCCAAGTGCCTGGAACCGAAGCAGAAGGAAGAGCTCATTGAGCTACTTAAGGAGTTCACTGATGTATTTGCTTGGAAGTACACGGAGATGCCAGGAATAGACGCAGAAGTGAGCTCTCATAGATTGAACATCCTTCCCAACGCCCTTCCGGTAAGGCAAGCCACACGCACATATAAAGCAGACCTTGATTTAAAAATAAAGGCTGAGGTGGAGAAATTGTTAGCGGCAGGGTTCATCAAGCCTATTCAGCACCCCATATGGCTGTCCAGCATAGTGCCAGTGGCAAAGAAAGACAAGACCCAAATCAGAATCTGTGTAGACTTTCGCGACTTGAACAGGGCGTGTCCTAAGGATGAATTCCCACTACCCAGCATAGACAGCTTAGTGGATTCCACCGCGGGACATGAGATGTATAGCTTCATGGACGGGTATGTTGGATATAACCAGATTAAGATGAACCCCGCCGACGCAGAGAAGACTGCCTTCCGCACGCCGTTAGGGAACTTTCACTATACAGTCATGCCCTTCGGATTGAAGAACGCTGGGGCCACATACCAGCGGACCATGATGGCAATCTTCCACGACTTATTTCATGACATACTAGAATTCTATGTGGATGATTTGGTGGTGAAGTCTAGGAAAGAAAGCAAGCACATTCAAGATCTCAAGAGAGTATTCGAGAGGTGTCGTCGGTATAAGATGAGAATGAACCCCTCAAAGTGTGCCTTTGGGGTTACTGCAGGGAAATTCTTAGGTTTTGTGGTAAATAGACAAGGAGTGCAAGTGGATGCAGAGAAGATGAAAGCCATTGTGATGATGCCACCGCCCAAGAGTCAGAGACAACTTAAGAGCTTCCTGGGAAAGGTATCCTACCTGAGGAGGTTTGTACCTGCGTTGGCAGAAGTAACTCATCCGTTCGCACCTCTACTAAAAGACAAAGCCAAGTGGGTTTGGGGAGAGATGCAAGAGAGTGCGTTCAAGAAGATTAAGGAAATCTTAGCCTCTCCGTCCACGATGATTCCCCCTGAAGCTGGAGCGCCACTGCTGCTCTACCTCACTTCTACAGAGAGGTCGATAGGGGCCCTCTTGGCGCAAGAGAAGGAAGGAATGGAAAGGCCGGTCTACTACCTATCAAGAGTAATATCCGGGACAGAATCGAGATACACCAGCGTTGAGAGGCACTGCCTGGCGCTGGTATTCGTAGCCCAGAAGTTGAGACACTACCTTCTAGCCTTCACCATTCACATAATCACCAAGTGTGATCCCATCAAGTACCTCCTCGCGCGGACTATACTCGTGGGACGAGCAGCAAGGTGGTTTTTGATCTTGTCAGAATATGATCTAAAGTGCGTAGTGCCTAAAGCCATTAAGAGCCAGGCGGTAGCAGATCTGCTGGCCCACTTCCCGAGTGGGGTTTTCGAACCACCTAATGAAGAGCTACCCGGAGAAAGTTTCCAAGCATGCATGGCGGAGGAGGTGAAGAAGTGGTTTATGGAATTTGATGGTTCTAGTGCCCAAGGAAGAGGTGGGGCTGGCGTCATACTGTCGGATGGGAAGGAGAAGATTACCCTCTCTTTCAAGTTAGATTTTAAATGCTCAAATAATGAAGCTGAGTACGAAGCCCTCATTCTAGGGATGTTGGAAGCACTCAGAAGAGGGATCAGGGTACTGTGTATACGAGGAGACTCCAATCTGGTAGTAAGGCAGGTCAATGGAGAGTTTTCCCTTAAACATGCCAACTTAGCGCCGTACAGACACATCATCCAACGACTGCTGAGACAATTCTTGGAAGTAACTGTGGAGAGGCAGGCGCGAACGATGAACAGGCACCCTGACGCGCTCGCCACCATAGCACAAAAGTTGGACATGGAGGAGTCAGAAGCAACCATCACCGTTAGGCGAAGAACGGTGCCTACTACCGTAAAGTCCCTATTCCCAAGTGACGAGCCGGAAGACTGGAGGCGTCTGGTGGAGAGGCAACTGGAAACCAGAGAAGGGGCAATGAAAATTTTGGAGTTAGCCAACTATCATGTGCTGCAGGGAACTCTCTATTTCAAGAGTCCCGGAGGGTTTCTGGCACGGTGCGTAGGGGAGCAAGAAGCCAAAGAGAGGTTAATAGAAATGCACCAGAGGCACTGTGGAGATACAGATATCCCCCTTTACAGAAGACTGCAGCGAAGCGGGTATTTTTGGCCCTCCATGAGCGTAGAAGCGGCCCGCTTGCAACAAAGTTGTTTAAAGTGCCAAGCTAATTTTGATCAGCCGACGGAAGCTAACTTCGTGGAAGCCTTCGAAGATTGGAGACAGCCGTACCTAGCGTATCTGAAGAATGGGGAGCTGCCCGCCGAGAGAGCGGATGAAATCTACCTTAGAAAAAGGGTAGCACGTTTCTACTTGGTCAAAGGAGAGCTGTATAGGAAAGGGTATAATGAGAAGGCGTTACGGTGCGTAGCCAAGGAGGAAGTGGAAAGGGTGCTGAAAGAAGCTCATGAGCCCTCCCACATGGGAGGCGCCAAGCTGTATGATCAGCTGATGACGTTGGGATACTACTGGCCGACCATGGAGGCTGACTCCATTGGATACGTGAAAAAGTGTAGAGCATGCCAGGTGCACGGAAACATGGTGCACGCTCCCTCCGTCAGCCTACAAAGCTTGGCAACCCCCTATCCCTTCCACACATGGGCGTTCGACCTGGTGGGTAAGATCGCCCCAGCATCTCATGGCAAGACCTTTATCATTGTGGCTACAGAATTGTATACCAAATGGGCGGAGGCCATTCCTTTAAGGAGGGTCACTGCCCAAGTGGTAACCCAGTTTATAAAAGAGTATATCATATGTAGGTTTGGTATACCCAAAGTGATCCTAACGGATAATGGGAAGCAATTTGTATGCAAAGAGATGGCCCTCCTCACGGACAAGTATAAGATTGTGCATAGTAGCTCAACCATATCCTACCCCAAGGGCAATGGCCAAGCGAAAGCTACTAATAAGACCCTGATAAATATTCTGAAAAAGATGCTAGAAGACATGCCGGGAGCATGGGATGAGAAGCTGCCTATGGTGTTATGGGCCTATCGTACTTCGAAAAGAAAGCCAACAGGTTTCACTCCCTTTTCTCTAGTGTATGGGACCGAAGTTGTCCTACCAGTGGAACTGGCGGTACCTTCGGCCAGAATTTCTCTTAGCAATGGGCTCATTCCAGACCCTAGGCATGTGCAGCTGGAGGCACTAGATGAGCACAGGGACAAGGCGAGAGAGAATTTCAAAGTCTACACTCAGCAACTGTCCAGGGCCTATGAAAATTTGGTTAAGCCTAGGGAATTCCAGGTGGGAGATCTAGTCTTGCGAGCGTCAACCCACCATCTCCGCAGCGTGTCGGCGTCAAAATTCAAACCTAACTGGGAAGGCCCTTTTGTTGTCAGAGGAGTGGGGAAGTCGGGCTACTGCCAGATATCAGAACCTGAGAGTGATTGCCTCCAGTCCATCAACTGCAAGTGGCTGAAGAGGTACTATGCTTAGTAGCAACTAACAAGTTTTGTTTGTATTTTGCATGTCGACAACGAATGTCAAGGATTGCTCCTACACCAGAAAAGTTTTTTTGTTTTTTTTTTGAAGCAATACTACACTGTAAACGGTAGACAAAAGTAAAAGAAATGAAATAGCAACGTTTTTCGTCATTTTGACGTTTATTTTGCTTACTCATTTATACATACATATACGCTCCCTATTAAGTTAGAAGAAGAAAAAAAGAGAGGTCGGGAACTTTGCTCACTACACTTGGGAGGTAAGTCCATCCTAAGAGAAAGTATACCGAGCAAAGTCCCCCAGACATAAATTAATATAGTTTTATGATAAAATCAGGCTTCCGGAAAGGGGTGAGGGTCACCCTCCTCCCCAACCCAGCCTCTATGACTATAAGCAGTAATATATAGGAATACCCCCACAAACAGGAGGGGCAACCCAAGAAAGTCACATGCCAACACCTCACAGTTACAAGAGGTGCATTTTCAAAAAAAATGTGTACAAAATGATAATACATAACTTTTCATATCAATGCAAATACCCCGCAGTATATGGGGTAGCCACCAGTAGACTAAAGGCTCACAGAAATTAGAGCAAGTCATGTAAAATAAACACCCACAGCATAAAGGGAGAACAAAAGAAAAAGAAAGTGCAGAAGAAACAAAGTGTCTCATACATGAATGATAAGTGATGTACATATAGAATTCTGAGCACTACAAAGCAAGAAGTAGCCTATCGGCTAGAAACCACAAAAAATAAATCATCGCGCGCGATGGCGCCAGCATATGACGGACCAGCCTCCCGTAGAAACTCTTCCTCCAACCTGACGGATTTAGCATCATCCTCCTCATCGCCAGACTCAAGTCTGGCAAGCTTCACATGCAGTAGGGCGATCTGATTCCAGATCCTCGTAGCCTCAGCGTGTCGTTGCTCAACCCTGGACTGTCGGGATGTGTGAAACCTCACTATCTTCCGGAAAGGAACACTCAGGAAGGGGCGAACCCCTGCGTCAAGCCAATCCAAACGAAAATGATAGAACTGCTGTAAGTCACGGAGAGCATCCAAGAATAGCAAGATAGAAGAGCTAGTCAGCTTAGCAGGGGAGGTAGCCAAGAACTCATGAACATGGCTGGAAAGAGCCCTCAGGTTGAAGGCCGTAAGACTGTCAACCTGGAGTATACTCTGAGAAGTGAACGTCTCGGGATGGTGCTCCAAGATGAGATCCAAGAGCTGACGCTCATGTACCCTGAAGCGGCCTGGTAACTCCTCACGCCATAGCCTACTAGAAATAGTCGCAGCGTCCTCTGTTTCATCATCGCCCTCGGAGTGGCGAGACCCCGCCTCAGAGGGAAGAAAAGAAGACTCCCCACCAGAATCAGCATCACCGACTAAAGGAGCGAACTCAGAACTGTGATCTCCCTCCGCGGTTGCCCCACTACCAGTCTCCACAGTTACCGGAGTATCCTCATACACCTGGAAACAACGAGAGAAGGGTGTTATAGG